>CM046878.1:18828759-20253112 GCA_025667525.1 Glebionis coronaria | reverse complement strand
AAACTCGATTCTATATGAATGGTTCTTTCGATCAAAACCAGATCAATCGGTTGACTTAACCGAATCAATCCGGGTCTAAAAACATTGTAATTACATATTAATTGCGTTAGAAACTCAACTTTAACTCAGACACATAGGTATAATACATGTAACCTGCTTATATAAACAGCCTCCGTGTTTTGATAGCCTAATCCTTATTGTATAATCCTATGAATCTTGTTTAGTACTTACATAAACGAAGGATATTTTCTCTTTTTAATAAGAACACAAGATACAGTGGTGTGGTGTCATAGCAAAAAATAATACTATAGTCAAAAAATGGTGTGACATAGACTGTGACATAAGAATGAGTATGACACTATTTTTTGTGTAGTGTGATAAGCCATAGAAAAATTTGTATCGTAAGACTAAAAAATAGTATAATAGATCCACATGTCTCTACTTATTTTTGTGGACTGAGGATTACGATATGAAGGCTACACACCACTCTCTGATGTGGTCAATGTTGTAAAACAAGGGCTAGGCGTTCGCCTAGGCGCTAGGTGGTCATACTTCGCCTAGGCGGCGTCTAGGAGTTAGGTGGTTAAAAAAGTCAAGAAGTCAACAAAAAGTCAATATTTTTTTACAAAAAGTTAAGGGTTTTTTTTTTAATATATAGTGCCCATATTTATTTTAACGTAACATTTTAAAATAAGTTATAAACGAATGATTAGAAACATAAAGTAATATTTTTTTTTTATAAAATTAGAACCAATTGAATTATATGTTTACTTTTGAAGTTTTAAGCACTTCAATTATTATGTTTCATTTGTATATTTTGCAAGAATTTCGAATTATTTGAAATTAGAAGTATTTTTTATGTCATACGTATTATATAGAATATTTATATGCATAAAATTTCAATCCGCCTAGGCGGCGCTTAGGTGCCGCCTAGATGAATTCCATCTCAAAAGTCGTCGACCGCCTCATTAACGCCTAACGATTTTTGCAACCTTGAATGTGTGGTACACCATTGGGCTGTTAGTGTTTGCCGTCACGGATGACATCACCATACCTTCAGCTCTAAGCGTGAGAATCATTTAAATTAATCATGGAGTGATGGTGGTATTACTAATAAAGATTAAACTTATGGGATTTGTTTACATGTTGTCCAGTTCCAAAATGAGCTGGAGATGGTGATACCATGATATATTATTATCGTTACACTATTTAATAAAAGACTATAAAACATGATTAACATTTAATAAATATATATCGATTCAAAGCATACAGTGACAACAATTGCATGTTAGCTTTATATTCCGTATTTGGTGCAATATATTTCTCCGACGTGTTTACGAAATTATTCAAATATTATTATCCGTTACACTATTTGCTTAATTTGTTTGGGTGCATGTTGTAAATTGTTACAGTAATTAATAATGAAGATATAATTATTTAAATAAAAATATTAAAATAAAATAACAATTCAAGTGAGTCTAATTTACACTCAGCTAAGAGCTAATAATAAGATTATTATTTAGTGAGAAAAGTTATATAAGGAACATGCATCCAAAAAAGAATAAAGGAAGCAATCTCCACCATCCAATATTAATCTTTTTAAATTTAATTAAAAAAACACATTTTCATCCTATTTCTTAAAAATTAAATATCTCTCAAACCGTTAATCGTTATGAAAAAATAATTATACCGTCACGACGGGAATTAAATTATCTTTCCATAGATATGCACTTCTATATACTTTCGGCGAACTTTTTTTAAAAAATTTCGTAAAAAAATCACATGTAATTCTCGAAAAATTACATGTAATTCTCGAAAACTCATGTTTGATTAATTATTTTAAAAATCACATTTGAATTTGTAACGTCACATGCGATTTGTGAAATCACGTGTATTTTTTTTACGAGAATTTCAACATTGTAAAATCGTTAAAAGTATATGAAAATAACCGTCTATTAAATGACAAAAATATTTTCGTTATTATTTTAAAACCACACGTGATTTATGTGAATTACATTAAAATGTTTGAATCACATGTAATTTTGTTAATATATTAAAATGTTTGTTGCCATTAATATAAAATATGTTCATTTTACCGGGGTGGAGTCCCCTTTACCCAAAAAAATATATGTAAAACAAATTGACTTCTGAATTACATGTGATTGGTGATAATTACATGTGATTTTGCTTGCATTACATATGATTCAAGCATACCGAAACCGTAACTTTTTCTAACAAACCCACATTAGATGAATCACATGTGATTTTTTTAATCACGTATTATGTTTTCATTTATGTAAAATATATAAAACAAATTGGCTTCTAAATTACATGTGATTTTGTTTGAATCACATGTAATTCTGCTTGAATTACATGTGATTCTGTGACAATTACATATGATTTTTCTTGCATTACATGTGATTCAAGCATTCCGAAACCTTAAATTTTTCTAACAAACCCACTTTAGATGAATCACATGTGATTTTTTTAATCACATGTAATCTTGTTAATATATTAAATTGTCTGCTTGAATTACATGTAATTCGATGATAATTACATGTGATTTTGCTTGCATTGGATCACATGTAATTCGATGATAATTACATGTGAATTTGCTTGCGTTACATGTGATTCAAACATTTCATAACTTTAACTTCTTCTAACAAACCCACTTTAGATGAATCACATGTGCTTTTGTTTGAATCACATGTAATTTATCACGAATTACATGTAATGCAAGCAAATTCACATGTAATTATCATACATGGATCACAAGATAGCATACATGGATCACAAGACCACTTTAGATAGCATACATGGATCACAAGACCACTTCGGAAGGATGGATGATGTGAGGAATGGAGAGAAAATGTTATTTACCACGAATCACATGTGATTTACCACGAATTACATGTGATTTATCACGAATCGCATGTGATTTACTTGGTTTCTAGATTATTGGTATTAAAGTTAAAATTAAAAATCTATGAAAACATGTAACTTAAAAAAAAGAATAATGCGTCAAATGGGACGAAAGTTAAATGTAAAGTTATGTGAGTCTACATGAATCACATGTGATTTAAAGCAAAATTACATGTAATTATTTATAAAATCACATGTGATTTAAAGCAAAATTACATGTAATTTTGTATAAAATCACATGTAATTTGAGCAAAATTACATGTAATTATTTATAAAATCACATGTGATTTGAGCAAAATTACATGTAATTCACACAAAATTACATGTAATTTTCATTCAACACTAACTAACCACTTTATTACAAAAATCACATGTAATTCACACATAATTACATGTGATTTGCATTTAACACTAATAAACTATTTTATTACAAAAATTACATGTAATTCACACATAATTACATGTAATTCACACAAAAGTTAACGATTTACAGTGTTAAAAATTCTCGCCAAAAAATTACACGTAATTTTCGAAAATTACATGTAATTTTTCGAGAATCACATGTAATTTTTTATGCGTAAATTTTTTTAAAAAAAAGTTTGCCGAAAGTGTATAGAAGTGCCTATCTATAGAAAGATAACTTAATTCCCGTCGCGATGGTATAATTAGTTTTTCGTAACGATTAACGGTTTGAGAGATATTTAATTTTTAAGAAATAGGATGAAAATGGGTTTTTAAATTAAATTAAAAAAGATTAATATATACCATTAGATGGAACTTGAATGGATGATTGAGATTGTTTCCTTCCTTCTTTTTTTGATGCATATTCTATAAGGATCTCACCTCATTATTTAGTTCATTATTTATTCCTAAAATCCGTGCAAAAGAAATATGGAACAATAAAAACGAAATCTTTTATCAAATAAAAGAATTATATTTTTTGAGAATCTTAGTGGAAAGTGGAAGTTGTAAAAAAAATAATTTGAGTAATTGAATGATTTGATTTTGATACATAAGCAAAATCGAGGGATTTGATTGATGAAAAAAAGTCAAAATTGAATTCAATTTAGTCAAAATTAAAAAAATTATTTTATGAAAACACACAAAGATATATGTGTCAAATTTATGAAAATAAAAACTAAAAAAAAGGGATTGATAAAACTTTATTCGTTTAATTTTAAATAAATTAAATGGACTTAAGAGTAAACTTATACTTTTCCATATTTTTTAATAATTTTATAAAATAAACAAAATACCACCTTAAACTTTATATCTTCTACACTTTTTACTTTTAAAATACTAACATTTATGTTATATTAGAAAATCAACAAATCACATGATTATAAATATTCACATAAAATATAAATTATTGTTTTTTTTTTCTACTTTGACACTTAACAAAGTCAAGCAATGCAATCTACGTAAATTATCATTAACATTAATATAAAAATCAAAATGAGTGTCGAACCTCAGACATTGGTGTGCGATGAAAATAAATAGACAGGATTCTACATATTCCAACAACATATTTTTTTTAATGTCATAATGTGTTACTAAACACACAATGTCTAGAAAAGGATAACTAACATTTCAGTTAAACAAATTCAAATTCTTTATGCAACAAATATTTAAACAAAATATCAATTAATATTATCATATAATGCAAAACATATAAAACTTGTGGGTCCATGGCTATCATAACTATTTAAGTATTAAAATTTTAATATTATTTTATAGAATAATATTAATATTACAAAATCATAAATTTATAAATCGTGTAGGTGTAAACAGGGGCGGAGTATGTACAGGGTGTGTGTGTGTGGTGGGGGGGGGGGGGGGGGGGGGGGTGCCCCCTAGCTAGACCGATAAGACGATATTTTAGTGTAATTTTTTTAACTATTGTGCGTATTTTTTTTAATTGCCCCCCACTCGAAACCCAAAATGCCCCCGACTCGCATATCGAATTCCAACATTTGACACTCTAAAACCTTATATATCTTTTATTTGTAAGTAAAAATACTCAATTTTTCGTTCCGATTATTGTTTTTTCACCTTGCAATTGCCAAAAAAAAATTGCCCCCCGCGATTGAGTTTCCTGGTTACGCCACTTGGTATAAGGTTGATGTAAATGGTTTGTTTATTAATAATTAAGATATAACCATTTAGAATAAAAAGATCGAACGTAAAAAGAGTATGAAATTCGAAAAATAAAAATTCAGGTGAGTTTATATTAATTTGCACGGTCCACAGTAAAAGAATAATATAATGAACCATATAAACATAATCAAACATATAAAAATTAGATGTTTTAAAAATATATATAATATACATAAAATAACAATAACAAAATTATTACTTATTTATTTTTATATTCAAGTGTCGTGCGTGCACGTGTATTAAAACTAGTATCCTAAAAAAGAAATATTAATAATAAAATTGAGACAGATGAAGTATTATATAATCTGGTCTAAAAATTATTCAAATGAAAATTGTAAGTTGTCACGCTATTATGCAAAATAACTACAAATAATCGTAAGTTTACACACTATTTAGGGTAAAAGGTATACAATACCATGATACTTATCAAAATGTACCGAGTTTAAACACTTACAATTTAATCGTTATACAATACCATTGAACTTTCAAATTGATTATATACTTTACCAATATGACCCAGAAATGACTATATTACCTTGTCTTCTTTAACTTAAGGGTAAAAGTTATAAAATACCATCTTACTTATTGATTTGTGCCGACTTTAAACACTTACTTTTTTATCTCGTTACTTTACCATTGTACTTTCAAATTCGTTTCGACTATACCAATATAAGCATGAAATGACTATTTTACCCTTTTAGTTGACTAATATACCCTTGTACTAGTCAATATCCGATTTGAAACAAGTTTCCAAGATAATAAGAAAATATCATACAATTTGCTAAGCAAATGGACCACTTACGGGACGCACAAAGAATTGATCCAAAATATTCAAGCTATCACAAGACTGATTGACATTGACCCATGTAAGTTTATCTTCTTCACTTGATTAAACTTGGAAGACGAAACATATCTCTACAAATAATAAAGTAATTAATAGCATATATACTTGAAAAACATACGAATCTATATACAATAGTCAGGAGTTCACAAACTTGTGGTCCATCGTTTTGGTTTTGTTGTTACAAGAAGCATTCAAAAGTAAAAAGTAACAGTGGGTATACGAGAACAAGAGCTTCACCTGAATAATACCCTACTCATTTTAAGGTGGTATCATCGATGGTCACAACAGATCTGGGGAAATGGTTACGGTTGTGTTGATGATATAACGACGGCAGTGGTGATGTGGTATCGTGGTGAACTGGTGATGCAAGGACGCCATATCGATGATGGATCTGGTGGTTGTTGGTGGTATAAGGTGGTTCGAATGGTGGCTATGGTGATGCAAGGACGCCATATCGATGATGGATCTGATGTGGTATCGGGAATGATGTAAAGATTAGAGTTTGAGCTGCCATCCATGGATGATGTATTTCCTTCTTTGGGCTAACATACATACTAGTATCATACCTTTGTTTTATCAAAAGTCAATGAGAATTTATGTCAAAAAATTATTCAGGTTAATTATTAGGTCATTCATAGGTAGTGTTGTTAATCAAAATTCCAAAAAACATAAATTAACTTTACATTACGAAATCAAACTAAATTATGGCAACAAATGTAATTATGTAAAAGAAGACAAGGGTAATATAGTCATTTCATGCTTATATTGGTATAGTCGAAACGAATTTGAAAGTACAATGGTAAAGTCACGAGATAAAAAAGTAAGTGTTTAAAGTCGGCACAAATCAATAAGTAAGATGGTATTTTATAACTTTTACCCTTAACTTAATTACATATATTGCCACTAGAACGTGATATTGATGGTGGCTCCCATTTATTATTCCCATCAGTGTAATTCTGCTGAATAAAAGGTAAAAATACGTAGCCGACAATAAAAAAGGAGTATATATACGTAAGCAGAGCATACCAAATTTGATTTCCATTCATTATCAACCTACGAATTAATCATAAACACTTATTCAATTCAATATTGTGATCGACAACCAGCAAGTAAACTCTAAGGTACACAGATCGAGAGAATAATACAAAGGTATCTCTAGAACAACATACCAATCACATGTTTTAAACTACAAATTGCCGTAGACGATGATGAGTTGGCTTATTTTGTCAACAAATGGATTCACCAAGTAGTTTCCAAAGGATGCCTCACTGAGATTTGCCTCAAATTACAACTTATTAACCATTCGTTTCAGTTTCAGTTTCCTGGAGAGATATTTTCACATTAAACCCGACACCTTTACTCGAGCAATATCATCATCGAGATCATCACGTCTGAATGTGACTCGTCGTTTCGATCTGATCCATGTTCGGATCTGATTCGTCATTCACAGATTAGATCTTAATCGCCTTTATGTGGTGGTTTACGGTAGATCTGGTGGTGTATGGCAGGTTAATGGTGGATCTCTGGTAGTGATAGATTTATGACTGTTTTGAGTAATTTTTGTGTCTGATGTGAAAGAAATAAGCGAAAGTGATAAACATGATGGTCTGCCAGTTTTTATGGTTTTCAGAATTTATATAGTATAAAATGTTAAAGAAGACAAGGGTAATATAGTTATTTTAGGGTTATATTGGTAAAGTCTATATTAATTTGAAAGTTCAATGGTATTGTATAGCGATTAAATTGTAAGTGTTTTAAATCAGTACATTTTAATAAATATCATGGTATTGTATAACTTTTACCCCACTATTTAAGTTGAATTTAGTGTGTGTACAAGTGGCATCATTCATACTTTTTTACAAGTTCTGTATGTAATAAACTAGGGGTGATTACTTTTCTCTTAATGGAGGGAAAAGTGGGCACAAAACCCTTTCTCCCCTCCTAATTGATAGACTAATTATAACTAGGCTCCTCCAACTAGAGGCTAATTAAGATCTCCATAAAGAATCTATTAATTTAGTAAACACACGACTGATTTCGAAATATATCATATTTACTAGATTGAAGACCAAAACGTCATCTTTTCATTTAGGTGCCGTTTCGTCTAATATTTTAAAAATTTTAAGAAATTAAAATTTTTGAGAATTAAAAATTCTAAAATTTAAAATCCCTAAACATGTTTGGTTATCAAAAATTCATGATATTTTAAAATTTTGATTTTGGGTTGAACCAAAAATCGAATTTTAACTTTTTATATAAATTTTATAAAAACATTATATAAATTTTATAAAAAGTGTATAAAAATATTTAATAAAATTTATAAACAATTTGAAAAATATTTTTTAAATTTATATAAATTTTATAAAAAAATTATATAGATTTTATAAATAATTTATATAAATTTTATACAGAATTTATATTAGTTTTATAAAAAATTTTTACAAATTTTATAAAACCTTATATAAATTTTTATAAAAAAATTATATAAGTTTTATGTAATTTTTTTATATGACTAAAAATCGAATAATTTATTTTTTATTTTCTACTTAAAAGAGTAAAAATCAATATTTTCACCTTTGATATAAATTTCATATAAAACTTTCTATATAAATTATATATACGTATTTTTTATATATAAAATTTTATTTTTGCTATTTAAAAGAGTAAATGCCGAAAAATAATTTTATATACATTTTTTTAATTTTATAATTTTTTGAATAAACATAAAAACCTGAATAAAAACGACTAAAATTTTTTTATTAAAGATAATTTTCAAGTAAATTAAAATTCCTCCTTTTTTTTAGTAATTCTAATATAACTCATTTTGTAAATTCGGAAAACTTTAAACTCTTTGGTTGATCATACCAAACACAATATCTGAAGGATATTACAAAATGGCACCTTAGTAATATGCTTTGCTGATGATTGTAACAAAGAGAAAAAAATCACAGGAAATATAAAAAAGTGTAAAAAATATTATAATTAGGTGTGAGGGTACAATTGCGTCGTAGCCCTCCAGCCAATAAAACTCGTGGTGCATTACACCATATTTGCCGCCATAAAGTCTCGATTCTTAGTTTCTAGCTCACAAAAAGTCGTGTTTTCGATTATTTTTTATATGTTAAAGTGGGGTATATGTGGATCCATAACACCACTTTTTGGTTTTACGACGCCACTTTTTATACGGCTTAGCACACCCCATAAAATATGATGTAATAGCCATTCTCATGTCATAACCTATGTGTCAACAATTTTTTTTTTGCTATAAGACCACTTTTCTTCTCTATTGCAACATGTGCTCTTATAATAGTTGCTTTAAATTTTGTTTCTTTCATTTGCAAATGGTAAAAGTGGTGGTGGTGTTTGTTAGACGTTTAGATTAGGGCTCAACCTGATTGTGGGCTTGGGTCCATTAAAGTTAGGATTGTTTATTGTTAAAGGTATGTATTTATTATAAATACATATGCTATGTATTTAGTATAAATACATATGCTATGTTATGTAATTCAATCATTGAATTAATAAAACACTTTGTAGTATTTTACAGTGTTGTGGAAGTACATACCAACCAATGTTTTAAAAACCGGTTTGACCCGGCCGGTTCAACCGGTTGAACCGGAAACCGGAGTTGTAACCGGGCCGTTGTGAGCTGGGTTTTTACCGTAACTCAGCCTGGATTGAACCGCCGGGTTTTGGTCGACCCGGGTCAAACCGCCGGACCAAAACCGGCCGGTTTGACACATCAAAGTAAAAGAAGACAACAATCTAACATCAGATGATGAACTTTGAGAAGTTTGATATGTTGTTGAACCGTACGCTGCTTCGATGAGTCGATGTATATACATGATGTGTGGATCTTTCTTTGCGGAGATATATGGATGATAACAAGTGTGTGAAATCAAGGATTCATTTGCGAATGAAAATGAGATCTTAGATCTTGTTTATTCAAACTAAAGAAGATAGAAAAGAAATTATACTACTAGTACAACATATGTGTTGATAAGTGATACACGTGAGTCGGTTGTGGACTTGTGGATATCATGGGATGCTACAACACTTAATTCTTGGCAGGGGTGTTCACGGGTCGGTTCGGTTCGGTTAGTTAGACGATTTTGACTATCCATCGCGGTTCGGTTAGTTAAATTTACTATCCGAACCGAACCGTACAAGGCGGTTAACCGGACATACGGTTACCCGAAATGACCGGTTACCCACGGTTCGGGTCACGGTTAACCATTATATAAGTTTCATAAAGTTTTAGTTTATAAATAATAACATGATTTAGAACATAGAATGTCGTTTTCGTATAATTCAACGACATTAAATAGCTAAAAATCATATAAAAATTATTTCGTTACAAAAAGTCCATTAGAATATTCATAAATAACATATTAACTAAAAAATATTTTTTCGATATTTATAAACTACGATCACATTAATTAAATTTACACATACATGTACTATAATTTGAATATTTAGTTTTAAAATTTCATGTATAATAAAAGTAGGTACTAATACAATTAATACATGTACTATAATTTGAATATTTAGTTAAAAAATTTCATGTATAATATGTGCGGTTCGGTTCGGTTAACCACGGATATCTAAAAATGAAAACCGTAACCAAACCGTTATAAGCGGGTTTTGTCGGTTTCGGTTTTTTTCGGTTTCGGTTTTTTCGGTTTCGGATTTTTTCGGTTTCGGATTGAGCGGTTCGGCTCGATTCGTCGGTTTCTCGGTTTTTTTGAACACCCCTAATTCTTGGAAAGTGGAATACACTTTAGACCTTGGAATGATAGTTTATTTTCAATACGGAGTACTATGTTTTGACCTTGGAATAATCAGCATCTTCATTATTAGTATCTTCAATATATTAGTATTTGGTTTTATGCGAGAGTAGTAACGAGCAATAATGTTTTCTATATACACATTATATGTGGTAATTTTCTTTTTGCATAAACCGGTTTGACTCGGCGGTTGAATCGGTTAAACCGGTTGACCCGTGAACCGAACACTTGATCGGTTCGATTAAAAAACCGGTTTTTAAAACATTGATACCAACCGTATTGTCTTTATAAACGATAAAGGCCGGGACCGGTTGTTTGGTCTAGGGATTTGTTTTAGTAATTTGGCATCTTTTTATAATCGTGTGTGTTTATTTGACTAGTAATCGTTTGATCCGAATTACAAATTTGTTCTAAATAGATTAAGACAAGCTAACAAACCCAAAAATAAATTAGCTCAGCAAAACATTGCCGTAAAAGTCTTATTTTCATTTTAGTACTCAAATACATAAACATGTGAACAAGTTTTACAATATTAATAAATAATACTAATTGGCTACCTAATGGAATATATTAATTCATTGATCGCGTATTCACGTTTGAACAAGTCCCTAACAGCTCAATTATATTATTTATACAGATAGTTACAGGCTATCAAACGCATTATAAAATTGCAAGAGTATCAAGTTCTTCCATAGTTATTTTAGCTATAAATTCTGAAAATTTCAAACTCCATCATTTTCACACCTTTTTTTACAAGTATAATAGACTTTGCTTACGGTTGAATGTAAACAAAACAATTAAGCATCCATCACTTGATATAAGATGCTTCAAAACTCGTCATTGCATGTGTCATCGATCAAAATGTTCAAAAACAATATTTATAGACTGCATTCTAATTTGCAAATGATTAATCTGAAACAACACACCAAATTTTCAGTTTCTTCTATGTTTGTGTCCTTCAAGATTTACCCCTTAATTCAGTCAATATTTTTCTTGTATCTTTTTCTTTTTAAAGTCTCTCTTTAGAATCAGTCGCATATTTTCCTCTCAACGGAAAGATCTATATAGCAACATGGACCTCATATATTTAAACTCTCCATGACCAGAAACATTATTGAATCGGCCATAGTTAAAACAAATCATAAGAAATTTGCATCAGTAATTAAACGAGTAGTTTGTATATATAAACAAGTAGTTTGTATATATAAAGTGTTCAATAACATCTATCACAAACATTTGACAGATCAGTAATTAATGGTGTTCAAAATTATTATCAGGTCACCCATATCACTCCATAGTAAAGACAATCTCTAGTAATGGCTTGAACCGTGTGTGTACCAGTATTCGTGTGCTCATTCTAAGCTAATGAGAGGGAACATATTAATCCTTAAGAAGGGGGAGGGGGTGGGACCCTCTCGAGTCCCTACTGAAACCCGCCACTGCTCGCACCAGAGTACATCAATGTCTAAGCGGATAATTGAAGAAGTCACACTCCTAGGGGGTAAGAAGGAGGTTCTTAAGCCAAAATTCACCAAGTAATATGTTGTATGTTGATTTACTTCTCTCTCCCTTATAAACCTTAAATAGAAGTGAATCTTGGTTATAATAAACTGTGGAACGTATCACTTCCTTGGTAACAGGTATGGGCGTGTTCTTTGGAATTATGACACCCATGACTTCACTGACCCTTTCCACACCAAGTACAATGATTCATGAATTATTTAGTTATGTAAATTTCTGGAGTTCAGTTTTATGCAGAACAAGCAAACAATATACAAAATTCAAACAGAGAGTAGATTAACCATAACAAACCCACACTAACATAACAGACTCACACCACTATTCACTCAAACGTTCCATCAAACAAATAAGAACTTAAATGGGCCACACTTACTTAGCAATTCTGCACCATTTTTTAATCAGACAATTCTACACCACACTTAGTAGTTCTTTTACAGTGGGCGAAACTCAAGGCCGCAAACATTGAGACCGGACATTGGTCCTTCGAGACTTGTAAATTTCATATTCATAGAAAGAGAGTCCTCCATAAATTCACAAGCTGGGTTAAATTTCCACAGTTGAATCTCCATCCATCCGTCTTCCCTTTGTTTTGGAACCCGAGTAATACCATGTATATTTGATGGCTCTGGAGTTATAAAATATAGAAATTCAGTATCTTTGTTTTCTTGGTGGAGTATATCTCGTACTTTCACTGGAAAATGCATTCCTTGGCAATTTTCTGAAAGCTTGAACACTAGGTAGCACACGTATTCTGTATCCGGTGACAGCATTTGACTTTTGATCGTGCAGTTGATATGAAATACTTGTTGGGGTAGAAGCTCTATCACCTCTGGAAATCTGCATGTACAATATAAGATACGGTTACTTCTTAAGGTCAAAGTATAGATTCAAAAATCAAGACAGTACCAAATATTATATAATCTCATTTTTAGCGAGTCATTATGAGATATTCGCATAAACATAGATTAGCACATTTTGAATGTACAATTAGACAAAGTTTAGCAGTTATGGAGTAATATAAACTGTAACAAAATTAGTTCAAAAAAGCAAACCTGGACTCGCTTGATGGCTTTAAAGTATAAATATCTACATTCGAAAACTTGTATAGAGCTGCCTTTGGCGAAAGCAAAAGAAGCTTCTTTCCGTCGACTTTACCCAACCAAAACAGCTCGTCATAGTCAGCTTGCATTGCAAATATTTCTTCACAGTTAGTTGGCAATTGTTGCACCTGATCAACATCTAAGTTTGACTTCGAGCCTTGTTGGTCTTCCTTCAACTTTCCTATTTCTTCATGTTTCACCTGTATGCAAATTATGTTAAATGCACAATATATGAAATGATTACTTTTTAATGTATCCATTTCCCCTTTTTACAATGCAAACTAAAGAATATTGACGGAACAGAGGGATACTTTCAAGCTTACTTTCTCGATGGATCGAAATTCAATGCCTTCAACATAAATTGCACCATCTCCACAATAGCATGGTGAAAAGCTCTCTAGTAGAAACTCGGCAGCAAAACCTTCCTTCTCATTCAAGAATCGGTGCAACTCAATCATCAGCCATTCGTTGTCTCTCGATGTTGCAAAAAATGCATGTTGACTTTCACAGCCCTTTCTATACTTGAGGTTAACATACATAGGTTTACTCGATAAGTTTTGTGAATCACAAAATTTGAAGACTAAATAGACCCCATAAACAACATCTTGAGTTAAAAAATGAGCCTTTGTTTTGATTTCGATGTTCAAGATGGAAATATCTAACATCTCCGCTACTCTCTCAAACCTGCACATATTACAAAAATCCAAGTTTCAATTAATCATAGCCTTTATTCCATACACTTATACGTTTGAATTTCGCAATTTATTGGAACAAGAGTTTAAGTTCTACATTAGAATTTAGTGTACCAGTCAAATCTATATGTAACTGAAGGTTAGAATATTATTAGAAAAACACTATCAAGAGGCCAACAAATTTGTAATTCACGGTCATGAAAACAGAGGACCCAAAAGAGTGGTATCCTCAACTACCGTATTACAAGGTTTATAAAGTTATACGAGTAGTTCCCAATCATATAATGACTTGGTGGTATTATAATCTATTTTGTCATGTGCAACATCAGTTCTCGACTTCTCATTGTTGATATGTATGTATGCAGGACTAATTTTGTTAATAACTTGATGCGATAAAGCACTATTCCTCTGTTGATTTACGATTAGCAGTCCTAGCAGAATAGAGTCAATAGGGATTCAGATATGTTTTGTGCAAGTGCAAGCACTCAAACTTAACTAAAGGGATTCTCGAGTTGGATCATAATTTGTAATTATAACTATATGATGCTACCGTAAACAAACTTGGCATGCACTAAACGCTAGAGTAACTAAATTCAAAATTTTAAAAGTAATTAAAACATACTTGTAATAACACTGAATAACAAAGAGATCGGGAAGAGAGAATAACCTAGATTCTGTAAGCGATTTCCACTCATACGGACAACTATGTATGTAAGAAAACATTGTGGCTGACACCATCACTACAAAATTCGAACCCTTCCCTGGCTAAATTCGCGACGTTTCCCTGGCGACATGTCGCCAGGGAAGACGAATCCCTGGCGACATGTCGCCAGGGAAAGTACGCCAAGAAAGGCTGGTGCGGGATAGTTTCCCTGGCGACAAATTCTGATTTCCCTGGCGACAAGTGGGCCCCACAAACTCTTTGGTTCAAATATTGGTGCCACGTCGGAGTTGGTGCGGGATAGTTTCCCTGGCGACATGTGTCGCCAGGGAAAATATGGCTGATTAAGGAACTTAAGTTAAATAGGTTTTTTAAACCTCACTTTTCCCTGGCGACATGTCGCCAGGGAAACTCTAGAAGAACATTGACTTGTCAACGCCAGGCGTTGACTTGTCAACGCCTGGCGTTGACAAGTCAATGTTTTTCTTGAGTTTCCCTGGCGACATGTCGCCAGGGAAACTAGACGTAACGTTGACGAGTCAACGCCTGGCGTTGACAAGTCAATGTTTTTTCGAGTTTCCCTGGCGACATGTCGCCAGGGAAACATGGCTGACTTTTTTAGAAAGTCAAATTATCCAAAGTTTCCCTGGCGACATGTCGCCAGGGAAACTTTGACATTTTTTTTTTTTTAGCTGCCTGCACAGCAGGCTGTTTCCAGATTTTTTCCGGAATTTTTCCGGAAAAAATCTACCAAAACCTGGGAATACAAATACAAAACCTGAAGATAAAAATACCAAAAATCTACCACGAATCTAGTACCAAAACACAATAACATGTAACTCTCGATCAATACAAATACATGTCACAACTTGAGTACAAAGTTCCTAGTTACACTTATTAAACTTGCAATTCGGGGTTTACAATTATTAAACTTGCATGCTAAGGTAGGAAAAACAAGACAAGCATACTAACCATTACCACTCCCACCGGCGCCACTACCGCTGCCTCCCGTGCCACTCCCGCTAGCACCACCCGATAGAAATGCTCCGAACGCATCGGCAAACCTATCGTCACTTCTCATAAAGTTAAACACTTGAGCCGCTTGTTCCAACCGTGGGTCGACGGGAGGAGGAGGAGGAATATAGTGAGTACTCCTTCTCGGCACTATCTGGCCGACACCGGGCATGTGGCCTCGCTGCTTTCCACCTCGGACGATACGGTTGATCTCGTCGTCCGTATGTTTTCCTGCAGCCTTCATCGCAAGCATCTCCTCCTAATGAAGTGACAAAAACAAACGACAGTTAGTATATTATATATTAGTCGGTTGGTACATTATTTATCGGCAAGGAATAGTAAAAAACCAAGGCATATCCAAAAAAAAATTAATTAATTAATTAATTTAAAAAAAAATACTTACATACATAACGCGGTCCGCATCGCAAGGAAAATTCCCATCCTGGTCGGTGTGCGCAATGAAGAAGTGATCAATGACAGTCGGGGGTGGCACATCAGCTTCAATTGCAGCTTGCGTCTGTACATACATAGACACGCATATATAGAATGAAGCAAATTCAAAACAAAAAATCACAACACACCAAAACATATAATCAAAGACATATATGTATGTAAATTAATTATAGAATTTCTCACCACTTGGTCTCGAAGGCGTGCCAACGATCGGGATCCCTGCCGACTCGGCGTCTTCTGCTTAGACCGGTTCTGGGAGTTCGTCTGGCATCTTTTCTCGTAATCCGGATTACTCCAAAGTGCGATATGTTTCTCCCAGTCCTCTGAAGTAATTTCCTCTGGACGCTCGCTGCGGACTCTGCCGATATCTACCCTGCCGGTATCGATGTCTCGGACCCAATGCTTTGTCTTGAGCGTATTTTTTCGAGAATTATAACTCTTTGTAAGCATTTGATTGATGCCGCCACGTATTTCCTTCCATCTACCAGGATCACTCTTGTGTGGCGTCAAATTAAACTGATTCTGCATTCATATACAACAAATAAAACAAAAACAAAGTTAGAGTTAGAGATATAATTTATACATTATTTTGTTTATTTATTTAATGGCTTAGTCATTTATTTAATTTTTTATAACAAATAAGCTTTTTGAAAACAACTTGTTCTGATAAGCTTATCAGGACAAGCTGTTTGAAATCAGCTTATCCTGATAAGCTTATCAGGACAAGCTGTTTGAAAACAGCTTATCCTGATAAGCATATCAGAACAAGCTGTTTTCACACAGCTTGTTCTGATAAGCTTATCAAGATAAGTTGTATTCAAACAGCCTGTTCTGATAAGCATATCAGGATAAGCTGTTTGAAAACAGCTTATCCGAAAAGCTTATTACATTATTCTCATCAAATATATATTTATTTAAATTTTTTTATATTTATTCTAATTTTTTTATATATATTTAAAAAAAATTTATATGATATAAATAAATAAGATACAATTTGTATATTTATTTAAATTTTTTATTTATTTATATGATATAAATAAATAAACAAATTTATTTAAATATATACATCATTAAATAAATAAACACAATAATGTTATGAACATAAAAATGATAACTGACCTCTATGTTCGCCCAAACCAATGTTTCGATCTCATCAGGGACATCAGCCCAACTTGGGTAGTACAGTGGCACGAGCCTCCTGATACAATCCCCGATGTAATTAGATAAATGCTGAGCATGCGTGCCGCGAGGCCGGTGAGATTTTTCTTCAAAATCTATCGGGACAGGGCCATGCTGACCAACTTCCTCCAACAAATCGATACATCGGCTAATGCCTCGAGTCTTTCTACCGGCCGCTCTGCCGCCCAAATTTTCTTTTCTTTTGCCTTTGCCTGCAAAAATCAAGTGAGTGACAAAGTAATAAAAATTCAAGGCAAGCAACATATATATGCACCAAATTTTTTATTGTGTTACAATAATCCAAATATTCTTACCTTTATTTCTAAATGCGGCGAAACAACCGCTTCGGATGTTTGGCGTAGGAGGTTCATCCTCACCACCACCGTCACCACCGTGTGATCCTGCAACATCTGCTGACATCTGTACAAGTACAATTAGCATAACATAGACAAATTCATGAACAAAATAATATAAGCATGCACAAATTCAAATACAACACATCCAAATAAATATACACATTTAAAAAATCCACAACAATTAGATTCATTAATTCAAACAAATAAGTGTCTTTTGCAAGTTACAACTAAAGGTCAATCTTCTTCTTCACTAGAATAAACTCTGTCTTCACCATCATCATCATTCACACGTTCTTCATCACTTAAATCATGAGGGACGTCTTCATCATCAGTAATACCATCGTCTTCATCATCAACATCAATGATATTTGGCGGTGCATCAACCTCCGTTTCGTGGCCATCTATATTCAAGGTCACATCACCCAAGTCATTCAAATCAGTGGAAAGTGGTAGATCAGATGAGTTGTCGAAATGTATAATATCAGGAACGGCATCTGACACTATGACACCCCCGTTGGAAAACTTTTTATGATTAACATGTTCAACGACCTTCCAGTTGGGTTTGTTCTGATCTTCAATGTAGAAGACTTGTTTGACTTGTGTTGCGAGAATGTATTGTTCATCTTTCCAATACTCAGCTCTTGTGTCGGTGAGTTGAGTCATGTTGTTTCTATAGATAAGACGTTTTTTACGTAACATGGGGCGAGTGTCGAACCACTTAACTTTGAACAACACAACACTGAACGACAAATAACGAAACACGAGGATCTGTTGAAGCTGACCATAAGCCATTGTGTTCTCAGGGCCAGGCGCACAAATGCCGCTGTTTTGAGTTGTACGACGTTCATCGCGACTGTGCACGACATACCTCACACCGTCGACTATGCAAGAGTTTATTGAGATTGGATGCGGTGATGGTCCACAAGCCAAAGCGAATAACTCGCTGGTCTGGATAACCTCTGGGTCTTTGTCATTGTCTACGTGACGTTGACGGATCTATGAGGAATAAAGGATTAGGTACAGAAAACTATTTATAATAATATTATTTTTTTACAGGTAAGTACACAAGATAAGTCTAAGTTTACCATTTTCCCAAACCACGCGGAGAATTCTTTTTTCTCGTCTTTGTCAGGATATAATCTGAAAAACGTTCATGGTATTAGAATAAGTCGCTATTGTTAAGAAAAAGAAGTTTCAAAATAAAATAAAAAACGCGTACCTCTTGAACTCAGAAATATACTTGTCGATTTCAGGACTGTTGTTTAGTACATACCATTCCACTTTCTTGAACTCTTGATAAGGGAACGGAATATACGACTTTTTCCCAAGCGGGTTACATACCGATCGGAACACCTGAAACTGACACGTTGTGGGAGGGGGGTCCACATTACGGTCGAGACGATTAAATTTAGTGGTAACATCATTCCGAAAATACTTAGAACAGAAAGTCAATGCTTCTTGTGCAACATAACCCTCCGCAATCGAACCTTCTGGCTTAGCTTTATTTCGTACAAAACCTTTTAGCTCTTTCATGTATCTTTCAAATGGATACATCCACCGGGGGCGGATAGGCCCGCCTTCAATGGCCTCATCAGGTAAATGGATAACCAAGTGAACCATAATGTCAAAGAAATCAGGAGGATATATGAGCTCAAGATCGCACAAAATGTCAACCACCTTTTTTACAGCAGTCAACATGTCATCCACCATTAAAGTTGCAGAGCAGAGTTGCTTAAACAAGTTACATAGGTCGATCAGTGGTCTTGCAATCTCAGCAGGCAAGTATTCCTGAAGTGCGAAAGGAAGTAAACGTTGCATCATTATATGACAGTCATGAGACTTCATGCCCGTTATATTGGTATCGTTATCGGTCACTTTGTGCTTGAAGTTGGATCCGAACCCATCTGGTAGTTTAACACTCTTGATGTACTGACAAAACTTTTTCCTGTTCTCTGGTGTTAAGGAATACGAAGCCTGAGGCTTCTTGCACTTCCCGTTTTTACTTTGGGTGAGCCACAAGCTTTTTCGAATGCCCAACTTTTCCAAGTATTGTCTTGCCTTGACAGTGTCTTTAGATTTGTCATTCATCAACAAAGTGTTCAGGATGGCCTCCAACACATTTTTTTCGATATGCATGATGTCTAAATTGTGTCTTAGTGAAAGAAAAGGCCAATACTCAAGCTCGTAAAAAATAGACCGTTTAGACCAGTTAGGCTCAACACGAAAATTGCGTGTTATCTTCACACCCCCAAAATTCTTATGTTTACCGGGCAGTCGATTTGGCAGTGAAGCGTGTTGCTCGTCAATCTTGTCCATGGTAAATGTTCTAGGACGGGGCTGGTGTTCGGGTTTACCATTGAATAAACGTGAAGTCCTGGATTTATGGCGGGGCGGTAAGAATCTTCTGTGGCCAACATAAGCTATTTTGCTTGCCACATGAAGAGATGGAGTGTCGTCATTACATGTAGGGCAAGCCTTGTAACCTTGCCCACTATACCCAGACAAACTACTTCGAGCCGGAAAATCATTGATGGTCCATAAAAGCATCGCTCTCATGGTGAATGCCTCGCCTGTAGCTTGGTCTATAGTACTCACACCATCCCATAAAAGTTTTAGATCATCAATTAAAGGTCTCAAGTAAACATCAATGTCCTTGCCCGGGGATTTAGGGCCAGGAATTAACAGCGTCAGCATTAAAGAACTCTCTTTCATACACAACCACGGAGGCAGGTTGTATGTTGTCAATATCACCGGCCACATGCTGTAAGTCTGACTAAGGTTGCCGAATGGATTGAAACCATCAGCAGCCAACCCTAATCGAACATTTCTTGGTTCTGCTGCAAAATCACCATACTTGGCATCAAATTTCTTCCAAGCCGCACCATCACACGGGTGTTGCATCTTACCGGGCTCCGTACACTTTCCAGTAGCATGCCAAATCATATCCTTTGCACTTTTACTAGACTTGTACAAACGTTGTAGTCTAGGAATGATCGGAAAGTAACGCAGCACCTTCTTAGGAACTTTCTTCCCCGGCGTGTTAGTGTCTTTCCATCTACTTGTATTACACACCGGACAGAAATCCAAATCGGCGTATCCTTCCCGAAATAAGCAACAATCGTGTTCACAAGCATGTATCGAATCGTACCCTAACCCGATCGTTTTAAATGTCTTCTTTATTGCATAGTATGACGGTGGGAGCTTGAATCCTCTGCTTGGGGGAAAGATAGTTTGGAACCACTCTAGAATATCATTGAATATGGTATCGGTAATTTTACCTTTGGCCTTATAATGTGTAAACTTTGCCATGAAGTCTAATCGAGTCGCTTCTACACAACCAGGGTACAACGGCTCATTGGCACTGCGATATAACTCTTCAAACTCGTTAGCTTGAGTCCGTCTGTTACTTGAGTTGGGAGGAGGTGGAGGAGGAATATAGTCCGGAGGCATATAGGTAAGGTCATCAAGTAACGATGTCATGTCAGTTATAAAAGGTTGTCTTGTGTTATCTATTATTGGCAGTGGTGGCGGTGGTGGTGGAGGAGGTGTAGGTGTAGGAGGAGCCGGTTCACCATGGTGTACCCATGTTGTATAACTGTTGTCAAACCCGGACTTCATAACGTGGTTCGAAAGAAGGTCAATATCTACCAAGAGTCTTGTTCGACAACGCTTGCATGGACATGGTATCTCATTCAAACGATTCACAAACTTCCTAGAATGCTTGACAAAATTGGCAAGACCCAATATATATTCTGGCTGATGACGCTCTAACCGTGTCCAACTCTTATCAATGAGTACCATAACTGTGTTTTAACGATACATTTAGTTATTATATGCAACTTAATTATTATATATTTCATAAATAATAATATGTATTATATCAAATTATAAAAAATAATTATAAAATATATAATTATTATTTATAAAGTATATAATTATATAATAATATTTATTAAAAGATATAATTATCAAGTATAGAAAATAGTATGTTCACCTAGCGCAACTATGGAAGGCAATCCTAACCCACCCTTTGAATGTTTCGTCTCATATATGAATGCGTATAACCGATTTGCTATTTGAGAAAATTTCGGCAGCATTTCCCCTCAACTCCCCAAATATGTGTTTAAAGACATATTCGTAGGAGTAAAGGAGAAACACTGTCGAAATCATCTCAAATACTAAATCGGTTATACGCATGCATATCCTAAATGAGACAAAACATTCAAAAAGCAGTCCCAAACAGGGGACTTTCCGAAGTTAATTCCTAATAAATTAACTTCGGACGGGTTTTCTATAGGTTGATTAATTTCAGACGGGAATTTTCCGAAATTAATCGCTAAAATCCTAAAACATTCCTAAGGCTTAGTCCAATAAAACATTTATATCATATAATAAAAACAGCTTATCAGAATAAGCTGTTTGAAAACAGCTTATCCCGATAAGCTTATCAGAATAAGCTGTTTTCAAACAGCTTATTTTGATAAGCTTATTAGAATAAGTTGTTTGATAACAGCTTATCCCGATAAGCTTATCAGAATAAGCTGTTTTCAAACAGCTTATTTTGATAAGCTTATTAGAATAAGTTGTTTGATAACAGCTTATCCCGATAAGCTTATCAAAGTAAACTTTTTGAAAACAGCTTATTCTGATAAGCTTATAAGGATAAGCAGCTTATTCTGATAAGCTTATAAGGATAAGCTGTTTTTAAACAGCGTATTCTAATAAGCTTATCAGGATAAGCTGTTATCAAACAGCTTATCCTGATAAGCTTATTAGGATAAGCTGTTATCAAACAGCTTATTCTCATCAAATAGGTAACATAAGGAGTGTTTGGATTTACGTTTAAAAAAATTAACAATTTTAAACATCCCGGACGACATGTCGCCAGGGAATCTAAAAAAAACTAAAAAAAAACAATATGTATTCTCAATTACAATTAAAAGTTAAAAAAACATACCTTTAAATAGTGGTCGGGTCTCGGCTGTGGTCGGGGCGCGGGTGTGGTCGGGGCTCGGCTGCGGTCGGGTCTCGGCTATGGTCGGGCTCGGCTACGGTCGGGACTCGGCTGCGGTGACCGGATATGTAAAAACAAAACCAAATATACTATCAATTGTAAAAACAAAACCAAATCAATTACAATATAAATTATAAAAAAAATTATATAAAAAAAAACCAAAACAATTACAATATAAATTATATAAAATACCTTAATATATATTGCGGTGGTGGTGGTGCCGGTGAATGTAGATGGCGTGGTGGTGGTGTTGGCGACTGGAGATGGTGGTGAGTGGTGGTGCGTGCACGTGTGCAGGTGTGGAGGAGAATGATGGTGAGTGGTGGTGGTGAGTGGTGGTGGTGGTGATATAGCAGCGGGATGTGGAGGAGAGTGGTGGTGGTGAGTGGCCGGATATAGCAGCGAAGAGAGTAAGGGAGATGAAGTTTTTTTTTTGTTAAGTGTATGTGAGAAAAGATAAGGTTTCTGATGAATAAATCGCTTTTTCTTTTCCCCGGCGACAATCCCTGGCGACATGTCGCCAGGGAAACTTTTGCCTTTTGTCGTTTAGCCAAAAGCGCGCGTTAGTGAAAAATTTTGGAGGGGTGTGACGAGGTTTCCCTGGCGACATGTCGCCAGGGATTCCTTTGACTTTTCAACGCATATGCACGTACCTATAACTTTCGTCGGGTCTCCCAAAGTTTCCCTGGCGACACGTCGCCAGGGAAACATGGCTGACTTTTCTGAAAGTCAAGTGAGCCACATTTTCCCTGGCGACATGTCGCCAGGGAAACATGGCTGACTTTTCTGAAAGTCAAGTGAGCCACATTTTCCCTGGCGACATGTCGCCAGGGAAACTTGGCTGACTTTTTAGAAAGTCAAGTTGAGCACACGTTTCCCTGGCGACATGTCGCCAGGGATAGTATCCCTGGTGACTTGTCGCCAGGGATAGATACAAATGTCGCAAGGGATAATTTTTGTGAAAATAAAGTTTTTGTTACTTATGTATTATTATAATTAGTAATAAAATAATAATAATTATTATTATTATTTATGAAATAATAATTATTATTATTACATATTATAAAATAATTATTATTATTTATAAAATAACTATATCATCCCGGTCAGTTTAATTTCTAAATTCATTCCGATTTATTCCGTTTAGTTTCTCGATTTATTCTAATTCGGTAACCATTTAACATCTAACGTTTAACAAATGCATACCGACTCATCCATTGAACATCTAACATGTAACCAAGACATGTCGAGTCATCCATTGAACATCTAACGTGTAACCAACACATGTCTAGTCGTCCATTGAACATCCAACGTGTAACCAAGACATGCCGACTCATCCATTGAACATCTAACGTGTAACCAAGACATGCCGACTCATCCATTGAACATCTAATGTTTAACAAATGCATACCGACTCATCCATTGAACATCTAACGTCTAACCAAGACATGCCGACTCATCCATTGAACATCTAACATGTAACCAAGACATGTCGAGTCATCCATTGAACATCTAACGTGTAACCAACACATGTCGAGTCGTCCATTGAACATCCAACGTGTAACCAAGACATGCCGACTCATCCATTGAACATCTAACGTGTAACCAAGACATGCCGACTCATCCATTGAACATCTAATGTTTAACAAATGCATACCGACTCATCCATTGAACATCTAACGTCTAACCAAGACATGCCGACTCATCCATTGAACATCTAACATGTAACCAAGACATGTCGAGTCATCCATTGAACATCTAACGTGTAACCAACACATGTCGAGTCGTCCATTGAACATCCAACGTGTAACCAAGACATGCCGACTCATCCATTGAACATCTAACGTGTAACCAAGACATGCCGACTCATCCATTGAACATCTAATGTTTAACAAATGCATACCGACTCATCCATTGAACATCTAACGTCTAACCAAGACATGCCGACTCATCCATTGAACATCTAACATGTAACCAAGACATGTCGAGTCATCCATTGAACATCTAACGTGTAACCAACACATGTCGAGTCGTCCATTGAACATCCAACGTGTAACCAAGACATGCCGACTCATCCATTGAACATCTAACGTGTAACCAAGACATGCCGACTCATCCATTGAACATCTAATGTTTAACAAATGCATACCGACTCATCCATTGAACATCTAACGTCTAACCAAGACATGCCGACTCATCCATTGAACATCTAACATGTAACCAAGACATGTCGAGTCATCCATTGAACATCTAACGTGTAACCAACACATGTCGAGTCGTCCATTGAACATCCAACGTGTAACCAAGACATGCCGACTCATCCATTGAACATCTAATGTTTAACAAATGCATACCGACTCATCCGTTGAACATCTAACGTCTAACCAAGACATGCCGACTCATCCATTGAACATCTAACATGTAACCAAGACATGTCGAGTCATCCATTGAACATCTAACGTGTAACCAACACATGTCGAGTCGTCCATTGAACATCCAACGTGTAACCAAGACATGCCGACTCATCCATTGAACATCTAACGTGTAAATGCAAAGAAAGGAAACCTGTATTTGTGTTTGTATATATGTGTTGTAATAATAGTATACAACTATACATAGAATTATCAAATCCGACTTAATTAGAGATCAAGCTAGAGGCAATAGTGGTTTGTACCCAAAACAACCATTCAAATAAATCTTTAACCAGCTTCCGTTTTGAATCGATGACAAAAAGAGTTCCAGCAAACAAGTCGCGTAAGTTTGAACAAAAGAAAGAAGCTTTTCATTTGATGTAACCTCACCAAAATAGCTTACACAACGAGTATAGTCATTTGCCAGCTCAATATAGCTATGTTGCCAGCTCATCTAACGTGTAACCAAAACATACCGACTCATCCATTGAACATCTAATGTTTA
The DNA here is from genome assembly GCA_025667525.1 of Glebionis coronaria. Lineage (NCBI taxonomy): Eukaryota > Viridiplantae > Streptophyta > Magnoliopsida > Asterales > Asteraceae > Glebionis > Glebionis coronaria. Next base: position 20,227,496 of record CM046878.1, on the reverse strand, counting down.
ACAAATGCATACCGACTCATCCATTGAACATCTAACGTCTAACCAATACATGCCGACTCATTTATTTAACATCTAACGTGTAACCAACACATGTCGAGTCGTCCATTGAACATCTAATATAACCATAACAAACCGGATCATCCATTGAACATCAAACGTACAACCATAACAAACCGGGTCATCCATTGAACATCCAACGTTTAACTATTGGCGGGAAAACGTTGGCGGGAAAACATTGGCGGGAAAATGTTAACTATTTCCCTCACTTTTTGACCATAAAATGATTCACACACACTTATCATCAGCAGATCACACACACACACACTTATCATCTCCTACCAAACTCACCACCACCACCACCTGATTTGGTAGCAGATGGATCCCCGTGAAGCTTATAAGTGTACATGTAGAAAGGGATATATTGTGTTGAGACAGTCACATCAACCTCATAGCTTTGGTAAACTCTACTATGCATGTCCTTTTTCGAAGGTAAACAATCAAATGTTTTAGTTATGTAATACGTGTGATTATTAAATGACATGTCATGTTATTTGTTTACTTTGTAACAGCCAAAAACAAATGATTATGGATGTAAATATTTTAAATGGAAGGATGATTTTGATCTCGAACTCCGTATAAGATCTTCAACACCTCAAGGTTCACATCCAAGTTCTTCTACAGGTCCTTCTCAATCTGCACCCACTGAGTGCTCAAATTGCAAGATCAAAGATCTAAAGATAAAGATGTTAGAGGCAAGACTAGAAATGGAAAGGCATCCTGAAGACCACGCATGTCAATCGGCTGCAATACTTCATGAGCTTTTAAATGAAATGGAAAATCTTAGCGTTGAGTAGTAATCGGCTGCACTACTTCACGAACTTTAAGTTGATTAGTAATGTCTGTTTTTAAGTTTTCCATTTGATTCCACAAGGGCTATGTATAATATTATGAATAAATAAATGTTTGTTTTATAAATGTCTCATTTTTATTATATAAACGTCGCAAAAATTAAATAACATCGGATCGATAGTTAAAATAATAACTAACAAGCAAAAACAAATTACATATATGTCAGGGAGTTTCCCTGGCGACAAGTCGCCAGGGAAACATTTGGGTTTTGGCGGGTAAAAGCCCGCCACACATTCTTGGCATGTAATTAAACATTTGTGTTTAATTTTGAAACTAATCACAAATGGCGAGGGTTTCCCTGGCGACTTGTCGCCAGGGATAATGTTGACATGTAATTAGCAAACATAATTTTTGTTAAATACGATGGACGGGTTTTCCCTGGCGACTTGTCGCCAGGGATAAGTTGGTCAAAGTTTGACTAGGTTTTCCCTGGCGACGTGTCGCCAGGGAAACCTTGGAGGGAAAATTTCGCGCTCTTTCACTTGGTATCTGGTTTTGGACCGAGTATCCCTGGCGACATGTCGCCAGGGAAACTCTAGTCAAACTTTGACTAAAAAGTAAACCTACTTTACCGCCACGTTAGCGTTGTCGCCAGGGAAAAGGTGTTATCCCTGGCGACATTGTGTCGCCAGGGAAACGCCCGTCATCTGTTCTCAACTTTCTTGTAGTGCATTTCATTTCTCTCTCTATCATCGTTGAATGACAGCAACTTTAATACAAAAAAAAAAAGACTCAATGTTAATCAAAAGGTAAAAGATGCAGAGAACACCAGAAATGCAACATAACCGAGATATGAGAATGAAGCGATTACCACTTTGTCTTGTTGAAGGAGGATCCCCTTTGAGAAAATGTTGTAAAGATCCTCTTTCTTGATGGTAGAATAGATTTCAGGGAACTTTGACATCTGAATTAGTTCTTTATAGTCTTTAGGCAATTTGGGCTCCCATTTCTCATAATCCACCTTTATATACATTAATAAACTCATGTTTCATAAGTACATTTTATAAAACAGTTAAAGGCCATAGTTTAAATATAGATATGAATTAAAAGATAGCCAATTTTGTCAAGAATATAAGAAACTTACCTGAAATTCCAATGATTTCTTGAGTTGAATGACCACTTCATTAGCTGTTGGTCGTCTTTCTCTCCTGTGATGTAAGCATTGAAGGGCAATCCTTGTAAAGGTAATATACGACTGTGGCACAATTTGTTCTTTGATACCCTGAAACACTAACTTATCAAGTTTTCCTACATGATGGTGCTGTTTTGCCAAAAAGGGTAAATAAAGATAGTCATCATCTAGCTTTTCGGATGATTGTTTCCCACACAATATGTCATATAAAACTGCACCCAGTGAGAATATATCAGACTCTTTAGTTAAGAAGCCTGTTTTCGAGTGTAGTGGGTCACGATAGCCGGTTGTGCCTGCAACGTTGTCGATGACATAATCTACATTTTGATTTGTTGGACATACAAAGGAAAGCCCAAAACCGGTAATTTTTGCTTTCCAGTCATCAGATAGTAGAATGTTGTTGCTGCTGATGTCCCTGTGTATTACCATTTCTGGACTTGAAACAGACCCATGAAGAAACTCCAACCCAGTTGCAACATCGATGCATATTTTAAGACGCATCACCCAGGTAAGACTATCATCGCTCAAGTACTTATCAAGACTACCTCTGGATGCATACTCGGATACAATTATTTTTTCATCCTCTTCATCACAGTAGCCTACAAGACCAATGACATTTTTATGTTTATACTCCATAAGGATTTCCAGCTCTGTCATAAATTCAGCATCTTTTGCAACAGACTTCGTGACCAACCGCTTTGCTGCAATGCTATTATATCGATGAGCGTGTGTCACGACTCCTCTGTAAACATTCCCAAATTCTCCATGTCCAATGATATTGTCTTGACTGAAGTCTTGTGTGGCTAACATTACGTCTTCAAGTGACAGTTTGAGGTTGTCCTTATGGTTTTCCTGTGAATCATAGGTTAGTAAGTTGATTTGATAAGTAAAAAATAAACTGAAACTACTACCCTGCTGTCTAAAAAGTTCATTATGACTTACCTGACACTTTAACGCTTTTTCAAGTTCTTTGATGACAACTTCTATTGTTGGACGTTGTGCTTGAGTTTCTGCTACACATTGAAATGCGATTTCTAAAAATATGTCCAGAGACTCTTTATTGGGTCCTTTACTTAAAGAAAATACATGTTCATCTGTCTCCTCCTTTATCTTGTGATCAACTATCTTCATTATTGTTCCCTTTCCAAAATGATCTCTTGCAACTGGTGCAATTCCCTTCTCATGCACCTTGGTGTATACCGAATCATAGGCCAACCTCCCACTCAAGATCTCAAGCAACACTACTCCAAACGAGTAAATGTCTGACTTCTTACTTAGTTTACCACGCTTCTCATATTCTGGATCCAAATACATATATGTACCTGCAATCGTACTGGTAATGAAAGTACTGACATCTTGATCTGCTGGGTGGAATTTGGAGAGGCCAAAATCCGCAATCTTTGCCTTCCAATTATGTCCCAATAGAATATTATCGCTCTTGATGTCACGGTGGATCATCTTTTCTTTTCCATGATCTGTGTTGTTGTGAATGTAATTCAAACCATGTGCAGTATCAAGACATATATTTAGACGTTGCAACCAATTAAGATTAGCCATTTTATCACTGCTTCCCAAATAGTTTTCAAGACTTCCTTTCGAAGCATGCTCATAAACCAGGATCATTGTACTATTACCTTCATAACAAAAACCAAGAAGAGAGATTATATTCTCATGCTTACAACTAGTTAAAGTTTCAATTTCTGCAATGAACCCTTGCTCTCCTTCTTGATTGTTAATGCGCTTTATGGCTACTGTGCTTCGTTTTCTAGGTAAATCACATTCATTCATCCCTTTTGTCGACGGAGAATAACTGCTATCAAAATGTTCAAGATCTGCTTTGTACACTTTACCGAATCCACCTGACCCGATGATGTATGCGTTGTCAAAATTCTTGGTAGCCTCGTTTATATCATTTAGTCCAATCTTCATGTGTTCCAAGTTCTTCCCCTGCACATTATGGAGTTATACGAAACCTTCTTAATGCTATTAACGATTGGAGTGAAATAATAAAAACTTTTTATAATCCACAGAAATTTAAAAAAATTATGAATACATTCCAAAGCATCACTTGATTCAATTCTGAGTATCTTATAAATTATAAATAGTCTTATTTTGATATGTAATTCCAATTTTAAAAACAGGACATACTTATTATATCATTACTTATTAAGAGTATATATCATTGAAAAGATCTCATTGCATTTAAATTGAACCCGTTAAATTCTTTATTAAACAACTTCATACTTTCATATTCACCACTTTCATTATAACTTATTTTAGTTTTATCTGATATTATTAGTTTCAATATAATATTTTACACTATGAAATATAAAATGCAGTGTTAAAGAGATAATAATGTTAAATGAAAATCTCGTGTTTTTAGTAAAGTGATGACTTCTTGTTTGTTCTTTCGAACGCTTGTATCCTTTTAGTGCTCTCCTCCTCGGAGCCACGAAAAAACTTTTTGATACTTAAATATACTAATACGGAGTAACTCTTGTTTATTAATTAGAAATTTGGCCTCAAATTACAAATTTAAGGAAACTAATTACCTTCAACTGATTGGATGATATATGGTCAACTGGATTTTCATGTTTCCATTGAAGTTCCAAAGCTTTCTTTAGTCTGTTGGCCACCTGATCTATGTGGGGACGCTTTGCCCGTTCCTCTTGTATGCAGTAATATGCCGTCTCTGAGAAGATTTTGAATGCTTCGTGGTCCATCTGTTCTCGTAAATGTGGATCAATCATATCATCTAAATGAGTTTCGGTCAGTTGACTTAGTAACCCCTCTCCCAACACATCATCCGGAAGAACTGCACTCCTTCCGCACAAGACTTCGAATAGTACAACACCAAACGAATACACATCTGACTTGTGTGTCATACCACCGGTCTTTTTATATTTTGGGTCCAGGTAAACATTCTGAATAACATCACGAGTAAGAAGAAGACGGTGCCTCCGAGGTACTGTATTTTTCATTGCAAGTTGAAAACCAGATAACTTGGGTTCCCAGTTGTCATCTAGTAAAATTTTTGAGCTCCTGATGTTGCAATGTATGACGCTAAAATCGCGTCCAGCGTCATAGTGGATGTAACTCAATGCATTTGCAATGCCTAGACATATCTTCAACCTTTGCGTCCATGTGAGTGTCTGGTCACTTAGATATTTTTTTAGACTTCCATTGGCCTCCTTCTTGTATATAATAAACTTGTTATTCTCATCAGAAAACCCAATAACATACACTAGATTTGTATGGCTGAGACTAGAAAGCATCGACTTCTCTGTCCTAAACTTTTTGCTCTCTTCTTTATGATATTCTGGATAGATCCCTCGTGCAACAATATCAATCAACTGTCCGGAATGCAACATACGGCCTTGGTAAACCCATGTAACTGGTGTTCTAGTTGTGATAGAATTCTCGGGAGCAAAGTGGTTGGTTGCATTTCGTAAATATTGAGGGCTCACTTCTGAGTGAGAAAGGTATTCGAGGGAAGACATTGTCTTTGTGCTGGAATTGGATTCAACACCTGCGGATGTGAAGTGACTTGCTGATCCCTACATGCACCAAATAAGACAATTTTATGAAGCTGAGCCAAGTATAAGAGGGGGGATCTTGTGTATCAACATGAAAAATAGATTTTGCCAAAATTGTTGGCAATGTGAGTTTTGTTCAACATGGGAAATATGTTCTTATTTTTGTATGTTATCTCTACATGTATAACTAGAACCTCAATTTAGTAGTACCTCTTTTTGGTTTGTTTTCTTTTAAACCTTGGAATTCCTGATATATTTTTGAGAAGTCTTAAAATTACTGATAATTATTTTTGTCGCCTAGTGGACCTTAAGGGACTAATTTTTCCGTAGCCCCTAGAAACTTTGTAGCTAAAAGCTGTTTTTCTAGATAGTAGTGACTCAAAATTCCTCATATATTTCAGCACTGTTTATTTTGAGAAATCCATAAGCAATGTTTTTTCAACATTAATAACAAGAAAATATTGTTAAAAAATATAACTTTGAGCATCTTTTTGACTCCACCCTGTGCGTTCTTATTATTCATAGTCAATAACAAAACATTATAAAGTAGAGGAACAGTTTATAGTTTATTCAAATTCTTTTTCTCTTTTGACATTTTCTTCTTCTTTTGATTTTTTTCAGTGGCTTACAACAAGAGGTAAATAAAAAGTTAGTTACCTCCTCATGATTGTATGATGTCCCTCCAACTTTGTCCACAACTGATGAGTGTCCCTTTAACTATCCATGGAAAAATACAACAATAAGTTAATAAAGGTTGCTTGTATTATAGAGTAGTTATTGTGACAGAAAGATAAAGATATAAAACTATCTTACAGTATTTTCACATACCAATTGTAGTTCCAACGCTTTCTCAAGTCTTGTGACAATCTGATCCATATTTGGGCGTTGCAATTGTTCTTCATTTAAGCACTCATATGCTTTTTCCGCATAAACTTTTAGAGATCCCGGATCCATTTGTTTCCATAGATCCGGATCAATGATACCATCAAGTATTTTCTCTCTATAATGAAAAATTGCCACCGGAGCCAAATACTTATTATCTTGATCGTCAGTTACTGATTTCCTACCACACAATAATTCAAACAACACTATCCCAAATGAATAGATATCTGATTTGTGGATTACACAGCTCGTCTCTTCATATGTTGGGTCTGTATACCCCTTCACAGACCAAGCTGAATCAGTATGACAAGAATCATGCCTTCCAGATGCTTTAATCTTCATGGAGTGCTGAAATTCAGATAACTTGGGTTCCCAGTCATTATTCAATCGAACTGTTTCACTGCTGATGTTCCGGTGTATAATGCTAAAATCACGAGGCTCATCATAATGTATGTATCTCAATGCACGCGCAACACCCACAGATATCTCCAATCTCTTCACCCATGTCAGAAACATCGGGTCACTTAGATAGTTTTCGACCCTTCCCATGTACCTGCCCTTGTAAATGATGGTCTCTGCACCACCTTCATTACAAAACCCAACAACAGAAACTACATTTTTATGCTTGAGACTAGATAAAATCGAAATCTCCGTCCAAAATTGTTGTTCTATTTCATCCCATTCTTTATTAGTTAACCTCCAAGCACTGATATCAATCAACTCACCGGACCACAACAGTCGCCCCGCGTATACCTTTCCATATCCCCATGTGCCTATAGCATTAGCAAAGTATTTGGTGGCAGATTCTATATCTTCAAGGGGGATTCTTAGGTGAGCAAGGTGGTTCGGCGAAGAGCGTATCTATCACAAAAACAGAGTTTATGTTACAAAAGGATGTGGGATGTATCATCATTATCATTATGTATATAGGCAGCCTCCAAAATAAGTTCTGTTGCTATTTGATTTTTGCGTTTTGGGGATGTTCCCTTTAACTTTTACCCTTCCAGATATTATTGTCAAAGTCAGATATAGGGGTGCTCGCGGTACGGAAACCGGACCAGACCGAACCGTAACCGAGTTTGGCCAAAACACCGGACTGAAGACCGGACCAAAAAGGTCTAGGTCGGTCCGATCCGGTCCAACAAGACATAATTGCTGGTTTTTTCATAAGACCAAACCAGACTGAGGACCAAAAATAAGAAAAAAGGATGCACCAAGGACCGGACTGAACAACCAGTCCGGTCGGTCCGGTTCTGTTTTGCTCACCCCTAGTCAGACATATTATCAAAGGGCTATTAATTATTGTGCAGAAAGAGAAAAGTTAAAAGAGAAGTTGTATATACTGAAACAAATATAGGGTATAGTAGGTTATCTTGATAGAAAGACGAAAGAGAATTAGAAGTCTTACAGGCCTGTTTTCGCGTGCCAGTTCTAACGCTTTCTCTAGTTTTGGGACAATCTCAAATATATGTAGGCGCTGCAATAGTTCATTATTCAAGCAGTCATATGCTATCTTCGCGAAGATGTCAAATGATTGCGAGTCCATTTGCTTCCATAGATCCCAATCAACTACTTCCTTTAGGTTTTTCTGTTTGTAAAGGCGAATGGCTGCTAGATCCAGATACATGTTAGTTGCGTTGGCGATTATTGATTTCCTACCACACAGTAGTTCAAACAATACAATCCCAAAGGAGTACATATCCGTCTTATGGCTCACACTTTCAGTCTTTTCATAAACTGGGTCTGTATACCCATTCTCACTCCATACATTACTAGTATGGAAAGAATGGTGCCTTTGAGATGCTTCAATTTTCATTGACGTTTCAAAACCAGATAACTTGGGCTCACAGTTACCATTCAATAAAACTGTGAAACTGTTGATGTCTCGATGTATTACGCTAAAATCGCGTAGCTCGTCATTATGAATGTAGTTCAACGCGTGTGCAAGACGGACCGATATCTTCAATCTTTGCACCCATGTCAAGAACGTAGCATCACTTAGATGATAGCTGAGACTTCCCTTTATCTCACGCCTGGTTATGCTGATCTTTTCACCATTTTCATCACAAAACCCAACTAATGTAACCAGATTTTGGTGCTTGAGACTTGAAAGCATCCAAACCTTGTTCCAAAACATTTCATCTATACCCTTGTTAAACCTCTGTGCATAGATTTCAATAAACTCACCGGACCATGAGAGTTGTCCCATGTAACTCTTTTCATATTCTTTATTTTCGATAACATTTTGCTCGTCAAAGTTGTTGGTGGCTGATAGTATACTTTGAAGGGGGATTTTCAAGTGAGCAAGATCGTGGACGCGCGAAGACATTGTCTGTTTATCAATGAAAAATGTGAGTTGCTAAAAGCAAAGGAAGAGGATAGTGTTTTGTGTAACAAAAATATTACTATAACTATGTGCCGTTATTATATCTCTTTAGTATGCCCGAATAAAAGTACAAAGAAAGAAAACTGAATGAGCATGTAGGTAAAAGTAAAGAAATTAGGATGAGCCAACGAAATGTAACTAAGGAGCGTAATCAGTTCATATGTAATTGGGTTTCCTAATAAAAGCTAGGAAAATGTGTGTGTTTATAAGTAAATATCAATTTCAATTTCATTTAGAGGGTAATATAGACAATTAACTTTTTTTTATTAAATTTCAACATTCAACAAAAGAAGGTACGGAATATGTATGGGAATGAAATTAAAGTGCATAAATTATCTTGACACCTCATCTCATATTACTCAAAAGTGTGAGGATATAAATACACCCTCATTTCATTAGCCATTTGTATCCCCTTATATTTTCGTTTCTTTAATTATAATTATTTTACGTTAGAAAATTAGGAAAAAGAAGACGATTATTAAGTTTAACAAATTGAAAATAATATAGAACGAAAAAGAATTAAAAAAAAATGTTTAAGACTGTAAACAAGAGAGAAGGACACAAGTGTATTTTTTTTTTACCTTTATGGTGGGGCGGGTACAATAACGATACCCATAAATACCTCTCCTAAATCACCATTTGCATCTTTTAAAACTATCAAAAATATGAAACAAAAATCGATAAAAAAAAACTACGTTGTAGTATAAACTAGACGACAAATGCAAGCAAATGCATCATATTTTGTACTTTATAGTACTATCTTATTAAAAAAATCCTATCAAGGTAAAATGATCTTGTTTTTTTACTTTTCACCCTAAAATTTCAAACATAGAACTCTTAAACAAAAAACTTGTAGAAAAAATTAACTTCATTACAATTATTAAAACTTAATCCTTTTTAATTTGATATAAATCTTGTTAAATATTTCAATTTTTTTCTTCTACATATCAAATAAGTCTTGAAAAAATTGTATTTCAGCTCCTTCACCAAGTAGACATTATCAAATGTCATGCCATTGGTGACAATGGTTCCTTTTTTCCTGTGATTGTCCCATGTCCATCTCTAAATGAGACACCATCATTATCATGCAGGGGCACAAAATTTGACAGATATGATTTATGCCCAGTCATGCTCCTTGAACATTCACTATCCCAGTAAGCCTTATCATTCTTGGATATTCTTGATTTTTCAAGTATATTTCTATTTTCTACCCTCATATTTACGGAATAGTGAAAAACTTAAAATACGAAAGCTATAGATTTTAGTACTCTTTACAAAAAGATTATCAATCAATCAAATCTAATGCCACATGAGAGACATCGCACGTTAAAGATAATATTTTAGTCATATAAGTTGTATATAAGGTGTTTGATAAAATATCCATTTTTAGTTTTTCACACTAATTTTCATATCATATTGCACCATTAATTATTTAATTAATGTAATATACAATCACCGATGCTTTCTATATTTGTTAATTTGTAAAAAGTATATGCATTGTGTTTTATTGTGTTTTTAACCATAAAATTGATCAATATTAAATTCGAATTAGAAAATTTGAAAAACAAAAAAATTTAGTGTTTAAGTCAATTTTTACTCATGTCTTTTAATAGCTCAGATCCGATGTCATATAAATGAAAAATATGGCTTATGAACAACATGGATTATGATGAATAATGATGAACAAGGATTCTACCAAAGAAGACAACATTGATCTATATGTTGTTCATTAATAAAAAATGTTAGTCATGAGTAACAAGTGTCTCTTATCGATAAAAAGTGTTGTCCATCAATAAATATTAGTCTTGTTCATTAGTTTATTAACCGATGAACAATGATGAACAAGACAACATAAATTTAAACTAGACGTATATTCGTACATAGCGACAAATCTTACCTAGGAGGATAGTTAACGATATGTTTATTAATCCGATGATCAAACCAGTAATCTAGTGGCTCGACCGCATTAACCTGACGGTCGAACCTGTGGTGACTTGATCGGGTTGATCCGGTCATCGAACACTTGACCCGGTGATTTAACCGGGTTGACCCGATGGTCGAATCCATAAACCAGTGACCCAACCGGGTTGACCCAGTGGTCGAACCCGTGAACCGGTTATCAAACTCGTGACCTGATGACTAATACAATTGTTTTCATAAGTATGGATTCATTTTTCAACATTTCAGATATTATCCCGAATGTTTTTGAATGAAAACTTAAAATTTCACTTTTTACTTTAAAGACACACCTTTTATATATACTAGACATGTACTCATGCATAGAATTGCCTACCTACAAATAGTTAACAATATACTACTTGACTGTATACTAATTAACCTGGTGGTCGAACAAGTAACCTAGTGACTCGATCGAGTCGACCCGATTGTCTAACACATGACCCGGTGACTTGATTTGGTTGATCCAGTTGTCAAATTTGTGACTTGGTGACTCAATCAAGTTGATTTGATGGTCGACCCTGTGACCCGTTAATTCGATTAGGATGACCCAATGGTCGAACCCGTGACCGAATAACTAATACACTTGTTTATATTTAAACATTTTTTAATTCAAACATGAAAATGTTGAAATTTCAACATTTTCAACATTTGAAATATACCCTTTATATATAACTTGATCAGGATAACCTAATAATCGAAACCATACCTGATAACTAATACACTTGTTTCCTATCTTAACATTTTGTTTAATTTAAAGATGAAATGTTGCAGTATTAACATTTTCAACATTTTGAAAAAACCCTTTATATATAAGTTGAGATAGAGATTATAGCTTATAAATGTTGTTCATCAATAAAATTAATATTGTTTATCAAATTCTAGGGGAAGACTCTTGTATACATGGGTGATTAATACAGAGTCCCTCAAAGGCGTGGAAATAGTAAGCCTATTTTCTAGTGGCACGGGAGGCATCCTAATGTTCTTAGCATAAGCAGTAGAAATAACCGAGTGAGTAGCACCCGTATCGAAAAGAACACATGCAGCTTGACCATACATATACAAGATTCCAGTGATGGTACCTGTAGACTTGTTGGCCTGGTCTCGAGATGTCGTGTAGACACGCCCGGCAGTAGGAGGCGACTTGGTATCAGCATGTCCTGATGTACCCTCCATCTCGCCCTTACGACAATCCTTCATAATATGGCCAGGAAGACCACACTTGAAGCACGCATCAGTATTATGGCGACATGGTCCCGGGTGCCTACGGTGCCAAGTAGAGCAAAGAGGATGAGTGTATCCTCCAGCAGGTGCTCTGGCTGATTGGGAACCTGATAGAACATTTTACATAAGACATGGTAATTGGGTACAAAGGACAAAGCGGATAATCGTAAGATTGAATACCAGTGATAGCTGGACGGCTAGGCTGCGAACCTCTCTGTTTCTGGTCCCTATCGTTTCCATGGTTCCTGGTAGAAGTTTGCTAAAGTGTCAGAATATGAGTTTTTAACATAAAACATAAGGAAATGCGTAAGTATTAGGACCTGCTGCTGTTGGAGTGCCCGGCGTTGTTACGGTAATTGTCATTACCGCCACGCCTATCCGTAGCAGAACGGTCGTTAGTCTGACCGTTTCCCTTGGGCTGATGAGGTTGCTGCTGAGTAGCCGGCTGAGACCGGTCCCCAGTTTTCTGCCTGGAAGATACATTTAAGAGATGAATAACTGACATATGGAAAATATACGGATTGGTCACCGCTTGAATACGAATGTCTACCTCTTTTCGGGTCTTTCAGCTTCCCCGAACTCATCTGTCTCCTGCAGCATCTCCAGCTTTCGTGCTGCATCGGCCACTTGTGCTACAGTGTTGAACGTAGCACACGCCAGATTGTTTGCGACCGATGTGCGAAGAGCCCATCTAAAGTGATGTGCCTGCTCTTCAGGAGTACCTGCTGCCGCACCAAGGAAACCAGCCAAGCGAAGAAAGCGCTGCATAAACTTGTTGCTATTCTCCCCAGCTCTCTGTCGGATCCCATGGTACTCTCTCTTGAGCTTGTCCTGCTCAGCCTTGGGAAAGAACTGCTCCATCACCATGTCCTTGAACTGAGCCCAAGTCAAACCAGCAACCCACTCATCACCACCTTCAGATTGCATCAATGCTAACCACCAGTTGAGTACATCTCCTTCGAACCGATAGCATGCCAACCTCGCCTTGTATGCGGGGTCACAACCCATAGCGTTGAAAATCTTCTCGATGTGAGCCAACCAGCTTTCAGCATCACTGGGGCTATCTGTCTTCTCAAAAGCTCGAGGGCGGAGCTTGTTAAATCTCTCCAGCCATACTGCTAATGTCACTGGAGGAGGAGGAAGAGGTGGCTGATTGTGCTGCTGATTGTTGGCAGCTTGAACTTCAGCCCTGATGTCATTCCTCAGTTGAGGAAGCAAGGCTTGCATGGCAGCCTGAATTGCAGCATTGAGCTGCTCCTGTTCGCGTGTGAGAACCATCTGACAGTATAACATAAAACATATGATTAAACAGATCAAAACATAAAATATAAATATATATACATGAAAAAAAATTTATACTAAAATTTCACGAGAAAAATTTTATGCAAGAAATATTTGTGTATGAATGCATGATATAGTTTTATGAAAACTTTTGTATGCTCGAGAGTGAACGCCTCTGGTCAGTTCAACCAAAACAAAAGACATAGCGAGGGGACGCCTATGGGTCGATCCCAAATCTAAAAGTTTCGATAAAACACATGTGACTAAATAGGGCCAGTCCTGTACCAACCATTACTTAGTCAAAAACCCTGCAACAATGACATGTATATGTATGCTTAAAAATGATGAATGCATGAAAACAACTATCAGTTCTAGGAAGACCGTAGTGACTACCCACTAATCACAGTTCATATTTGAGAGCCTACAGGTCGAAGCCTTGGCTCTGATACCATAATTGTAACACCCCATTTTGGAAATGGAAATATCACAGGAATTATGGCGTGTCATCAAAGCATACAAGGAAAAATGTCTAAACATTACTTGACCATAAAAAGGAAAATACCAGAATCAAACATCGGTAGTCCAAAAGTAAAGCTCATCACACACAAACATAGTATAATAAAGGAAAGGACTAAACAATGTCCAAAGCATAAGTATCATAAGAAAGGAAATGCATAATGTAAAGAAGGCTAGACAGCTTCCAGTCCATATGCACGTACTCTTAGTGTCTACGAGCGTCCCTGAGTACCTGCCGTTTTGGGAACATAGAAAAGGAAAACGGCTGAGCAAATACGCTCAGTGCACGGATGTACAATAAAGCATGAATAGGATAAGCATATAACATAATAACATCGGAAGAAAACTAAGTCCCGAGTAACCTGGTTAAGTCTTGATAAAACTAGTTTTATAGTTTGAAAGTATTAAGTTTATCTTAAAAAAACTGTTTGTCATATTTTACCATTAGCCAATATAGGTCATGAAAATTCACCGTGCATGAATAATTGGAGGGGTGACCTCATCATGCAAATTAGAGGGGCTGCCTCTAATTTAATATACTGGTTTTTGGGTAGGAGGGATCAGCTCCTTGTAAAGGATGCAAGGCACACACCACATTCACCATGTAATCCTGAATAAAAACATGTAACTAGGATGCACCCATACGCCCCACATGATAAATATAAATAAATGGCCAAAAGCTGAAGGGACGCCACGAGCAATCACTCCGCCGTGGTGAAGTCATAACACCAGTGCCTCTAATGTTATGGTTATGGTACCTCCATAACTAGGTGAAACTGGTCATGCATGTATATGGCTATAGGTAATCTTAATTAAACATAAGCAATCAAACACGTAACTTATACTACGGGAAAACAGTTGGCTGCATACGGGGAATCCTAATAAGGAAAGAATGTCCATACTGAAAGGACGGGAATCCGTACCTTATGTCCAGTGAACGAAAATATGAACTGCGAGGAATCCTACTTCCGAATCACTAGTGCTACATAAATACGTACATGAATAAGTATCTGCTTACTAAATACATAGCTGGTTTTATGTCATGTCTTAGCTTATTTTATGTGTTCTTACCATGTTTTACTGTTTTAAAGCCTTAAACTGGGTTTTATCTTATATTCTGTTTAATCTGATTAAGTATTTCTGGTATTTCATGTGTTATTATACTTACTGTGTAGTAATAAGTAACTTTCCAAAAAATAGCAGGTTTCCTAAAAAAGAAAGTTTCCAAAAATAGAAAGTTTCCAAAAATAGAAAGTTTCAAAAAATAGAAAGTTTCCAAAAATAGAAAGTTACCAAAAATAGAAAGTTTCCAAAAATAGAAAGTTTCCAAAAATAGAAAGTTTCCAAAAATAGATTTACTGCTTAAAATAGATAAGTTTCTAAAAATAGAAAGTTTCCATAAATAGATTAGCTGCCTTAATTAAATAAGTTTCCATAAATAGATTAGCTGCCTGAAATAAATAAGTTTCTAAAAATAGAAGGTTTCCATAAATAGATTAGCTGCCTTATTTAATTAAGTTTCTAAAAATAGAAAGTTTTCATAATTAGAAATAAGCTGGTTAAATAAGCTAAGTATATAAGCCTAAGTGTTTTCATGATTATTTTCTAAGTCATAAGATATAATGTATAGTTTAATAATTATTTCATGTAATTTAATTAAACTATAGGTTAAAAATATTTAATTAAAGTATAACATGTTTTTAATTAAATAAGTTAAATACGTAGGTTAAAATATGTATTATTATATATTAATAACATAACCTAAGTCATGTTAATTAATTAGTTATATCCATAGTTTTAAAATAATTAATTAATTATAGGTCTTGAATATATAAATACTTAGGTTAAAATAATTTCATGATCATTAATAATTAAATAACCTAAGTCATGTTATTTAATTAATCACATCATTTTATTAATTTAATTTTAACATAAGATCATAAACATAAAAAAATTAACATACACCATGAACCGGATCTAGACTAAAAAGCATGAACCGGACATGAAATCGACACCGTACCCCGAACCAACTCAGGGTACCCCTTGTTTCACTGCTTCCGTGGGACCCACACGCACCAACCAAGACCATATGGTCTTGGTGGTGGTCGGCTTGGCAAGCCGAGACCCCTTTTGGGTTCGGTGAAGCCGGCGGCCAAAACAAACACCCCTTAAAAACACCCTTTTGATTTTATTTAACACCAAATCATGTTAGATCCATGTTTAATTATTATGTTTTTGTAAAAACATCACATGTTCATAATTTATAAGAAGATTAAATCAAAAGAAAAGGTTTAAAAAGGTTTTACCGAATTCGTGGATCAAAAGGACGAAGAACCAACACGATCAATCACTAAAACTTCAAGATCCAAGATCAAAATCACCTTCTATGGTGGTTGTAGGGTGGCGGCACAAAGAGACAAGGAGGAAGGAGGTATTTAGGTTTTCTTAAAAATCTTCTGTAAAGTTTAATTGAGTAGTAAAAATAAAATAACCCCCTTTAGTAAATTTGACAAATAGGCTTGGCCCATTTGTCCTTGTTGGCCGCGGGTAGGGACCCCACTTGGGGTACCCGTACCTTTTTCCGTGTCTCGTTATTAAGTTAAACGTTTGTGATTATTTATGTTCGTGTTTTAAATGTTCTCGTTACGTAAATACCGTGATCTAATATATTTAATTACGCTCGTAATAAATATATATACGTAATTAATAATAGTTCGTGTTTTAATTACGTTCATGATTTCATGATCGCATGTTCGTGATTAATTATCGTCAAATAATTATTACATGATCGTGCATAGTAAATACTTATTGTGTTCTAACACGTACGTAATACGTAAACTCCTAACACGTAATCGTAATCATGCTATATTAGGAAAGTTTTAATTTAGTACGTACGATCCTAAGGGTACTATGCATGGTAAAAGCATGCGGGTTTTACATATTCATTCCCTAGATTTACCCCAGTATGAGGATCCACAGTTGGTTCGACCCGACTGCCTTGAAGTTACACCTCAAACTCAATTTCCTTCCCAGAATCTGCAGCACCAGCACCCTTGAGAGTATCCTTATACATAAGGCTCTCATTAAAGACCATATCCCTGCTTATGATTATCTTCGGTTTAACATCATCCAACCTCCATAATCTGTATCCCTTCACACCCTCAGGATACCCCAGGAATATGCATTTTATAGCTCTAGGCTTGAGCTTCCCCTGACTCACGTGTGAATAACCAACGCAACTAAATATCTTCAACATCTCGTAATTCGCCGGATGTCCTGACCATAAATCCATAGGTGTCTTCTTCTCCAATGATTTAGATGGAGACCTATTGATCAGATATGCTGCCGTCACTGTTGCTTCAGCCAGAATGATTCTGGCAAACCAGACTGAATCAGTAAACACCTAACCTTGTCCAAGAGCATCCTGTTCATTCGTTCAGCTAGACCATTCTGTTGCGGAGTTCAAGCAACCGTCAAATGTCTTTCTACCCCGCTCTCCTTGCACAAGTTATTAAACTCCTGATTACAAAACTCCAAACCATTATCCGTTCGTAGTTTCTTCAGTCTTCTACCTGTCTGGTTTTCTACCAACTGCTTCCACTCCTTGAACTTGCTGAACGCCTCACTCTTGTGTCTAAGAAAATTAACCCAAACCCTCCTCGAATAATCATCAACAATCGATAAGAAGTAACGACAACCACTCATCGATTCCACCCGAGAAGGACCCCAGAGATCTGCATGGACATAGTCTATGACTCCCTCTGTTGTGTGCTGACCTCGACCAAAACTCACCCTGGTCGATTTTCCAAGAACACAATTTTCACAGAATTCGAGCTTACCTAGACCTTCCTTCCCCAGCACCTCTCTTCTTTTGAGTTCATTCAAGCCTGATTCACTAATGTGACCCAGGCGTTTATGCCACACCTGCGCAAGACTTTCCTTTTCTTCTATACCGACACTAGCTTCACTTGATTCAGCCCAACCATCCATAGAGTACACACAATTTTCCTTCAAAGTTCCCGACAAAACCATCAAAGAACCCTTGATCACCTTTACTCTTCCATTCTGCAACTTCACGGTATAGCCCTCTCGATCTAGAGTGCCCAAAGATAACAAATTTCTTTTCAACATGGGAATGTAACGCACATTCTCAAGCACAAAACTTGAACCATCTTTCATTTGTACTCTCACCTTCCCTGTCCCCTTGATGGCACATGCTCTATTATCACCGAGCAAAACCATACCACCATCAAGCTCCTTAAAATCAAACAAGAACTCCCTCCTAGGCGTCATGTGATAGGAACCACCAGAGTCCATGATCCACTCTAAGAACCTTTGCTCACTCACCACCATCAACAAATCACCATTGTCATAACCCTTAGAATACGAATCAGCGTCCTGTTTTGCATTCTTGTTGACAAAGCCAGTTGATTTCTTCTTGTTCCATTTTGGACAGTCTTTCTTAAGGTGATCCTTAGAATAACATATGTAACACTTCTGTTTATAAGTTCCTTTACCCTTTGACTTTGATCGCGAACTACCACGTCCTTGATTACCCCGATGCTCCGGCCTCCCCCTTACAAATAACCCATCACCATCATCCTTTGCATATGTCCTCTTCTTCAACTCCCGTGAATTGAGGGTAGACAAGACATCTTCCAAAGAGAGCGACTCCCTTCCATAAAGCAATGTCTCCACAAAGTTATCATATGAGGACAGTAATGATGTAAGTAACATGAGTGCCTGATCTTCGTCATCAATTTCAACGTCTATGTTCGCCAAGTCACCGATCAACTTATTAAACTCATCTATGTGTTCAGATAATTTCACCTGAATGCATGTAGAAAGTGAACAACTTCTTCTTCAAGTACAACTTGTTGGCTAAAGACTTTGTCATATACAAAGTTTCTAACTTTAACAAACACCCGCAACAAAATTTTTTTTGTTGACTTCCCTCAACACCTTATTATCCAAGCACAAGAGTAAGGCACTGTGTGCTTTTTTATAGACTTCCGTCTTCAACGCCACAGTCTTTTGAGCGTCCGTCATGGTATCCGGGAATGGATCTAACGCAGCCTCCCAACCATGTTGTATTAATAGACACCGCATCTTCACACGCCACAAGCCGAAGTCATTAGACCTGTCGAATTTTTCGATGTCAAACTTCGCTATCGACGACATATTCTTTCAACCTTGTTGCGTAAAAAACCTTCTTGCAAATCGAATTAATTAGAATAACCCTAAACCTCGACCACGTACAAGCAAACCTGATCGTAAACTTGAAACCCAAATAAATCACGATCAAACTTGAACCACAAGAACCCGCAACAAGAACCTTCGCATAAATCGAATTGTACTCAATATTAACAATACTATTTATATTCGTTTAAAGAAACAAATAAAAAAAATAGTATCAATATTGAAAAAGTTTCCACCACGTGATTAAGGGTACTAAAAAAATATCTTAGATATCTTTGACCACTTTTTCTCACTTGAAAACAGCCAATCCCAATCGTCTTCTACCTCTCGCTAACAAATAATCTGCAACTCCAAAGAAAAAATAAATCGACCAAAATCGAAACCCTTTTTTTCACGATCCTTCTTGATCTAGCACCGATCTTCAAGATCACCCAACCGTGAGCTCTGATACCACTTGTTGGAATCTTAAACCCAACAACCGAAGATCGATATGCGGAAACCTAGATCCCTTAAAGAAGATCGCAGAGTTGCAACGACAGAAACCCAGAAGAACGACACACAAAGAGGTAACCAAACGACTTTATTGATTAACGATTGGTTTACAGGAAAGAATAAAAGACTACGGTATGTTTTGAGCATCACCCCCTCACCTCCTTTTATAGGGTGAGGGGGTCGGTTCTCTAGTCTTCACCGACTAGGGATTGGGCTTGGATCCACCCGGCTCAAATACAACCTACCTTAAATAAAGCTTACATAGGAAACATGGCTTATCTTTTATATAATAAAAGAATTAGATTATTTGAGAATTTTAGTTAAAAGTGGAGGTTGTGAAAAAAACAATTAGACCAATCAAATTATTTGATTTTGACACATAAGCAAAATAGAGAGATATGATTGGTGGAAAAAAAAGTCAAAATTGAATTCACTTTAGTCAAAATAAAAAAATTTGGTGGAGAAATTTGATGAAAACACACAAAGATATATGTGTCAAATTTGTGAAAATAAAAACTAAAAAAAGGAGGAAGGCATTAGTAAAACTTTAGTGCTTGAATTTTAAATAAATTAGATGAATTTAAATGTAAACTTATAATTTTTCATATTTTTAGTAACTTTATAAAATAAACAAAATAACCCTTAAAGTTTATACACTCTAGACTTTATATTTAAAAATACAACATATATGTTATATTAAAAAAAATCAACAAATCACATGATTATAAATATTAAAATAAAAACGTAAATTAATGTCTATTTCTATTTTGACACTTAACAAAGTCAAACAATACAATATACCTAAATTATTGTTAACATGAATATAAATATTAAAATGAATGCAGGACCTTAGACATCAGTATAAGATGAAAATAAACAGACGGGATTCTACATATTACAACAATATATATTTTTTAAGGTCATCATATATTACAAAACATACAATGTCTAGAAAAACATAGCTAACATTTCAGTTGAACAAAGTCAAATCATTTGTGCAATAAATATTCATACAAAATATCAATTAATATTATCACATAATAAAAAATCACAATGTAAAACTCGTGGGTTTATAAGCATCGTAACTATTTAAGTATTAATATTTAAATCTTTTTTTATAAAATAATATTAAGCATTACAAAATCGGAATTTATAAATCGTGTACGTGTAAGGTTGATGTAAATGGTTTGTTGATTAATAATTAAGATATAACTATTTAGAATAAAAATATCGAAAGTAAAAAAAGTATGAAATTCGGAAAAAAATTTGAGGTGAGTTTATATTAAATTACACGGTGCACAGTAAAACAAAAACATAATCAAACATATAAATATTAGATGCTTTTAAAAACATAACATACATAAAATCGTAATAACGAAATTATTACTTAATTTATCTTTTATTTACAAGTCCCGTGCCCTGCACGGGCATTAAAACTAGTACTAATCTTAACTAGACTTAGGAACTAATACTAACAAGGGAAGTGATTTGCACACTCTTTGATTTGATTGGGACACTCCAAAATATGGTGACTTGACACTTATACCCTTGTAAGAATAATATGAGTAATAGTGATGTAAGGATATAAATGTAAAGTTATTATATTTTGGAGTGTTCCAATCAAAATAATGAGTGTACAAATCACTTTCCTACTAACAATGTCTAAGCGGATAATTGAAGAAGTCACACTCCTAGGGGGTAAGAAGGAGGTTCTTCAGCCAAAATTCACCAAGTAATATGTTGTATGTTGATCTACTTCTCTCTCCCTTATGAACCTTAAAAAGAAATGAATCTTGGTTATCATAAACTGTGGAACGTATCACTTCCTTTGTAACAGGTATGGGCGTGTTTTTTGGAATTATGACACCCATGACTTCGCTGACCCTTTCCAGACCAAGTACAATGATTCATGAATTATTTAGTTATGTAAATTTCTGGAGTTCAGTTTTATGCAGAACAAGCAAACAATATACAAAATTCAAACAGAGAGTAGATTAACCATAACAAACCCACACTAACATAACAGACTCACACCACTATTCACTCAAACGTTCCATCAAACAAATAAGAACTTAAATGGGCCACACTTACTTAGCAATTCTGCACCATTTTTTAATCAGACAATTCTACACCACACTTAGTAGTTCTTTTACAGTGGGCGAAACTCAAGGCCGCAAACATTGAGACCGGACATTGGTCCTTCGTGACTTGTAAATTTCATATTCATAGAAAGAAAGTCCTCCTTAAATTCACAAGCTGGGTTAAATTTCCACAGTTGAATCTCCATCCATCCGTCTTCCCTTTGTTTTGGAACCCGAGTAATACCATGTATATTTGATGGCTCTGGAGTTATAAAATATAGAAATTCAGCCTCTTTGTTTTCTGGGTGGAGTATATCTCGTACTTTCACTGGACAATGCATTCCTTGGCAGTTTTCTGAAATCTTGAACAGTAGGTAGCACACATATTCTGTATCCGGTGACAGCTTTTGACTTTTGATCGTGCAGTTGATATGAAATACTTGTTGTGGTAGAAACTCTATCACTTCCGGAAATCTGCATGTACAATACAAGATACGATTACTTCTTAAGATCAAAGTAAAGATTAACGACCGAACCAAACATTATATGATCTAATTTTTAGCGAGTCATTGTCAGATATTCACATAAACAAAGATTAGCACATTGTAAATATACAACTAGACAAAGTTTAGCAGTTAATAGAAACTATAACAAAGTTCAGAAAAGCAAACCTGGACTCGCTTGATGGCTTTAAAGTATAAAGATCTGCATTCGAAAACTTGTATAGAGCTGCCTTTGGCGAAAGCAAAAGAAGCTTCTTTCCGTCGACTTTACCCAACCAGAACAGCTCGTAATAGTCAGCTTGCATCGCAAATATTTCTTCACAGTTAGTTGGCAATTGTTGCACCTGATCAACATCTAAGTTTGACTTCGAGCCTTGTTGGTCTTCCTTCAACTTTCCTATTTCTTCATGTTTCACCTGTATGCAAATTATGTTAAATGCACAATATATGAAATGATTACTTTTTAATGTATCCATTTCCCCTTTTTACAATGCAAACTAAAGAATATTGACGGAACAGAGGGATACTTTCAAGCTTACTTTCTCGATGGATCGAAATTCAATGCCTTCAACATAAATTGCACCATCTCCACAATAGCATGGTGAAAAGCTCTCTAGTAGAAACTCGGCAGCAAAACCTTCCTTCTCATTCAAGAATCGGTGCAACTCAATCATCAGCCATTCGTTGTCTCTCGATGTTGCAAAAAATGCATGTTGACTTTCACAGCCCTTTCTATACTTGAGGTTAACATATATAGGTTTACTCGATAAGTTTTGTGAATCACAAAATTTGAAGACTAAATAGACCCCATAAACAACATCTTGAGTTAAAAATTGAGCCTTTGTCTTAATTTCGATGTTCAAGTTGGAAATATCTAACATCTCCACTACTCTCTCAAACCTGCACATATTACAAAAATCCAAGTTTCAATTAATCATAGCCTTTATTCAATACACTTATACGTTTGAATTCCGTAATTTATTGGAACAAGAGTTTAAGTTCTACATTAGAATTTAGTGTACCAGTCAAATCTTTATGTAACTAGAGGTAAGAATAAAAACAGAAAGTGTACCAGTCAAATCTTTAAGAAACACTATCAAGATGCCAGAAAATTTGTAATTCACGGTCATAAAAACAGAGGACCCAAAAGAGTGGTATCCTTAACTACCGTATTACAAGGTTTATAAAGTTATACGAGTAGTTCCCAATCATATAATGACTTGGTGAGTATTATAATCTATTTTGTCATGTGCAACATCAGTTCTCATTGTTGATATGTATGTATGCAGGACTAATTTTGTTAATAACTTGATGCGATAAAGCACTATTCCTCTGTTGATTTACGCTTAGCAGTCCTAGCAGAATAGAGTCAAAAGGGATTCAAATATGTTTTGTGCAAGTGCAAGCACTCATTATGATAAGAAAGTGTATTACTGGGGCAAAATGTGAACTTAACTAAAGGGATTCTAACGTTTGATCGAGTTGGATCATAATTCGTAATTATAACAATATGATGCTACCGTAAACAAACTTGGCATGCACTAAACGCTAGAGTAACTAAATTCAAAATTTTAAAAGTAATTAAAATATACTTGTAATAACACTGAATAACAAAGAGATCGGGAAGAGAGAATAACCTAGATTCTGGAAGCGATTTCCACTCATACGGACAACTACCTATGTAAGAAAACATTGTCGCTGACAACATTTCATTTCTCTCTCTATCATCATTGAATGACAGCAACTTTAATACAAAAAAAAGACTCAATGTTATTCAAAAGGTAAAAGATGCAGAGAACACCAGAAATGCAACATAACCGAGATATGAGAATAAAGCGATTACCACTTTGTCTTGTTGAAGGAGGATCCCCTTTGAGAAAATGTTGTAAAGATCCTCTTTCTTGATGGTAGAATAGATTTCAGGGAACTTTGACATCTGAATTAGTTCTTTATAGTCTTTAGGCAATTTGGGCTCCCATTTCTCATAATCCACCTTTATATACATTAATAAACTCATGTTTCATAAGTACATTTTATAAAACAGTTAAAGGCCATAGTTTAAATATAGATATGATTTAAAAGATAGCCAATTTTGTCAAGAATATAAGAAACTTACCTGAAATTCCAATGATTTCTTGAGTTGAATGACCACTTCATTAGCTGTTGGTCGTCTTTCTCTCCTGTGATGTAAGCATTGAAGGGCAATCCTTGTAAAGGTAATATACGACTGTGGCACAATTTGTTCTTTGATACCCTGAAACACTAACTTATCAAGTTTTCCTACATGATGGTGCTGTTTTGCCAAAAAGGGTAAATAAAGATAGTCATCATCTAGCTTTTCGGATGATAGTTTCCCACACAATATGTCATATAAAACTGCACCCAGTGAGAATATATCAGACTCTTTGGTTAAGAAGCCTGTTTTAGAGTGTAGTGGGTCACGATAGCCGGTTGTGCCTGCAACGTTGTCGATGACATAATCTACATTTTGATTTGTTGGACATACAAAGGAAAGCCCAAAACCTGTAATTTTTGCTTTCCAGTCATCAGATAGTAGAATGTTGTTGCTGCTGATGTCCCTGTGTATTACCATTTCTGGACTTGAAACAGGCCCATGAAGAAACTCCAACCCAGTTGCAACATCAATGCATATTTTAAGACGCATCACCCAGGTAAGACTATCATCGCTCAAGTACTTATCAAGACTACCTCTGGATGCATACTCGGATACAATTATTTTTTCATCCTCTTCATCACAGTAGCCTACAAGACCAATGACATTTTTATGTTTATACTCCATAAGGATTTCCAGCTCTGTCATAAATTCAGCATCTTTTGCAACAGACTTCGTGACGAACCGCTTTGCTGCAATGCTATTATATCGATGAGCGTGTGTCACGACTCCTCTGTAAACATTCCCAAATTCTCCATGTCCAATGATATTGTCTTGACTGAAGTCTTGTGTGGCTAACATTACGTCTTCAAGTGACAGTTTGAGGTTGTCCTTATGGTTTTCCTGTGAATCATAGGTTAGTAAGTTGATTTGATAAGTAAAAAATAAACTGAAACTACTACCCTGCTGTCTAAAAAGTTCATTATGACTTACCTGACACTTTAACGCTTTTTCAAGTTCTTTGATGACAACTTCTATTGTTGGACGTTGTGCTTGAGTTTCTGCTACACATTGAAATGCGATTTCTAAAAATATGTCCAGAGACTCTTTATTGGGTCCTTTACTTAAAGAAAATACATGTTCATCTGTCTCCTCCTTTATCTTGTGATCAACTATCTTCATTATTGTTCCCTTTCCAAAATGATCTCTTGCAACTGGTGCAATTCCCTTCTCATGCACCTTGGTGTATACCGAATCATAGGCCAACCTCCCACTCAAGATCTCAAGCAACACTACTCCAAACGAGTAAATGTCTGACTTCTTACTTAGTTTACCACGCTTCTCATATTCTGGATCCAAATACATATATGTACCTGCAATCGTACTGGTAATGAAAGTACTGGCATCTTGATCTGCTGGGTGGAATTTGGAGAGGCCAAAATCCGCAATCTTTGCCTTCCAATTATGTCCCAATAGAATATTATCGCTCTTGATGTCACGGTGGATCATCTTTTCTTTTCCATGATCTGTGTTGTTGTGAATGTAATTCAAACCATGTGCAGTATCAAGACATATATTTAGACGTTGCAACCAATTAAGATTAGCCATTTTATCACTGCTTCCCAAATAGTTTTCAAGACTTCCTTTCGAAGCATGCTCATAAACCAGGATCATTGTACTATTACCTTCATAACAAAAACCAAGAAGAGAGATTATATTCTCATGCTTACAACTAGTTAAAGTTTCAATTTCTGCAATGAACCCTTGCTCTCCTTCTTGATTGTTAATGCGCTTTATGGCTACTGTGCTTCGTTTTCTAGGTAAATCACATTCATTCATCCCTTTTGTCGACGGAGAATAACTGCTATCAAAATGTTCAAGATCTGCTTTGTACACTTTACCGAATCCACCTGACCCGATGATGTATGCGTTGTCAAAATTCTTGGTAGCCTCGTTTATATCATTTAGTCCAATCTTCATGTGTTCCAAGTTCTTCCCCTGCACATTATGGAGTTATACGAAACCTTCTTAATGCTATTAACGATTGGAGTGAAATAATAAGAACTTTTTATAATTCACAGAAATTTAAAAAAATTATGAATACATTCCAAAGCATCACTTGATTCAATTCTGACTAGTATCTTATTTTGATATGTAATTCCAATTTTAAAAACAGGACATACTTATTATATCATTACTTATTAAGAGTATATATCATTGAAAAGATTTCATTGCATTTAAATTGAACCCGTTAAATTCTTTATTAAACAACTTCATACTTTCATATTCACCACTTTCATTATAACTTATTTTAGTTTTATCTGATATTATTAGTTTCAATATAATATTTTACACTATGAAATATAAAATGCAGTGTTAAAGAGACAATAATGTTAAATGAAAATCTCGTGTTTTTAGTAAAGTGATGACTTCTTGTTTGTTCTTTCGAACACTTGTATCCTTTTAGTGCTCTCCTCCTCGGAGCCACGAAAAAACTTTTTGATACTTAAATATACTAATACGGAGTAACTCTTGTTTATTAATTAGAAATTTGGCCTCAAATTACAAATTTAAGGAAACTAATTACCTTCAACTGATTGCATGATATATGGTCAACTGGATTTTCATGTTTCCATTGAAGTTCCAAAGCTTTCTTTAGTCTGTTGGCCACCTGATCTATGTGGGGACGCTTTGCCCGTTCCTCTTGTATGCAGTAATATGCCGTCTCTGAGAAGATTTTGAATGCTTCGTGGTCCATCTGTTCTCGTAAATGTGGATCAATCATATCATCTAAATGAGTTTCGGTCAGTTGACTTAGTAACCCCTCTCCCAACACATCTTCCGGAAGAACTGCACTCCTTCCGCACAAGACTTCGAATAGTACAACACCAAACGAATACACATCTGACTTGTGTGTCATACCACCGGTCTTTTTATATTTTGGGTCCAGGTAAACATTCTGAATAACATCACGAGTAAGAAGAAGACGGTGCCTCCGAGGTACTGTATTTTTCATTGCAAGTTGAAAACCAGATAACTTGGGTTCCCAGTTGTCATCTAGTAAAATTTTTGAGCTCCTGATGTTGCAATGTATGACACTAAAATCGCGTCCAGCGTCATAGTGGATGTAACTCAATGCATTTGCAATGCCTAGACATATCTTCAACCTTTGCGTCCATGTGAGTGTCTGGTCACTTAGATATTTTTGTAGACTTCCATTGGCCTCCTTCTTGTATATAATAAACTTGTTATTCTCATCAGAAAACCCAATAACATACACTAGATTTGTATGGCTGAGACTAGAAAGCATCGACTTCTCTGTCCTAAACTTTTTGCTCTCTTCTTTATGATATTCATGATAGATCCCTCGTGCAACAATATCAATCAACTGTCCGGAATGCAACATACGGCCTTGGTAAACCCATGTAACTGGTGTTCTAGTTGTGATAGAATTCTCGGGAGCAAAGTGGTTGGTTGCATTTCGTAAATATTGAGGGCTCACTTCTGAGTGAGAAAGGTATTCGAGGGAAGACATTGTCTTTGTGCTGGAATTGGATTCAACACCTGCGGATGTGAAGTGACTTGCTGATCCCTACATGCACCAAATAAGACAATTTTATGAAGCTGAGCCAAGTATAAGAGGGGGGATCTTGTGTATCAACATGAAAAATAGATTTTGCCAAAATTGTTGGCAATGTGAGTTTTGTTCAACATGGGAAATATGTTCTTATTTTTGTATGTTATCTCTACATGTATAACTAGAACCTCAATTTAGTAGTACCTCTTTTTGGTTTGTTTTCTTTTAAACCTTGGAATTCCTGATATATTTTTGAGAAGTCTTAAAATTACTGATAATTATTTTTGTCGCCTAGTGGACCTTAAGGGACTAATTTTTCCGTAGTCCCTAGAACTTTTGTAGCTAAAAGCTGTTTTTCTAGTAGTGCAACTCAAAATTCCTCATATATTTCAGCACTGTTTATTTTGAGAAATCCATAAGCAATGTTTTTTTAACATTAATAACAAGAAAATATTGTTAAAAAATATAACTTTGAGCATCTTTTTGACTCCACCCTGTGCGTTCTTATTATTCATAGTCAATAACAAAACTAAAAAGCTAAATTTACATTATAAAGTATCACCACCTAACAGTTTATAGTTTATTCAAATTCTTTTTCTCTTTTGACATTTTCTTCTTCTTTTGATTTTTTTCAGTGGCTTACAACAAGAGGTAAATAACAAGTTAGTTACCTCCTCATGATTGTATGATGTCCCTCCAACTTTGTCCACAACTGATGAGTGTCCCTTTAACTGTCCATGGAAAAATGCAACAATAAGTTAATAAAGGTTGCTTGTATTATAGAGTAGTTATTGTGACACAAAGATAAAGATATAAAACTATCTTACAGTATTTTCACATACCAATTGTAGTTCCAGCGCTTTCTCAAGTCTTGTGACAATTTGATCCATATTTGGGCGTTGCGATTGTTCTTCATTTAAGCACTCGTATGCTGTTTCCGCATAAATTTTTAGAGATCCCGGATCCATTTGTTTCCATAGATCCGGATCAATGATACCATCAAGTATTTTCTCTCTATAATGAAAAATTGCCACCGGAGCCAAATACTTATTATCTTCATCGTCAGTTACTGATTTCCTACCACACAATAATTCAAACAAAACTATCCCAAATGAATAGATATCTGATTTGTGGATTACACAGCTCGTCTCTTCATATGCTGGGTCTGTATACCCCTTCACAGACCAAACTGAATCAGTATGACAAGAATCATGCCTTCTAGATGCTTTAATCTTCACGGAGTGCTGAAATTCAGATAACTTGGGTTCCCAGTCATTATTCAATCGAACTGATTCACTGCTGATGTTCCGGTGTATAATGCTAAAATCACGAGGCTCATCATAATGTATGTATCTCAATGCACGCGCAACACCCACAGATATCTCCAATCTCTTCACCCATGTCAGAAACATCGGGTCACTTAGATAGTTTTCGACCCTTCCCATGTACCTGCCCTTGTAAATGATGGTCTCTGCACCACCTTCATTACAAAACCCAACAACAGAAACTACATTTTTATGCTTGAGACTAGATAAAATCGAAATCTCCGTCCAAAATTGTTGTTCTATTTCATCCCATTCTTTATTAGTTAACCTCCAAGCACTGATATCAATCAACTCACCGGACCACAACAGTCGCCCCGCGTATACCTTTCCATATCCCCATGTGCCTATAGCATTAGCAAAGTATTTGGTGGCAGATTCTATATCTTCAAGGGGGATTCTTAGGTGAGCAAGGTGGTTCGGCGAAGAGCGTATCTATCACAAAAACAGAGTTTATGTTACAAAAGGATGTGGGATGTATCATCATTATCATTATGTATATAGGCAGCCTCCAAAATAAGTTCTGTTGCTATTTGATTTTTGCGTTTTGGGGATGTTCCCTTTAACTTTTACCCTTCCAGATATTATTGTCAAAGTCAGATATAGGGGTGCTCGCGGTACGGAAACCGGACCAGACCGAACCGTAACCGAGTTTGGCCAAAACACCGGACTGAAGACCGGACCAAAAAGGTCTAGGTCGGTCCGATCCGGTCCAACAAGACATAATTGCTGGTTTTTTCATAAGACCAAACCAGACTGAGGACCAAAAATAAGAAAAAAGGATGCACCAAGGACCGGACTGAACAACCAGTCCGGTCGGTCCGGTTCTGTTTTGCTCACCCCTAGTCAGACATATTATCAAAGGGCTATTAATTATTGTGCAGAAAGAGAAAAGTTAAAAGAGAAGTTGTATATACTGAAACAAATATAGGGTATAGTAGGTTATCTTGATAGAAAGACGAAAGAGAATTAGAAGTCTTACAGGCCTGTTTTCGCGTGCCAGTTCTAACGCTTTCTCTAGTTTTGGGACAATCTCAAATATATGTAGGCGCTGCAATAGTTCATTATTCAAGCAGTCATATGCTATCTTCGCGAAGATGTCAAATGATTGCGAGTCCATTTGCTTCCATAGATCCCAATCAACTACTTCCTTTAGGTTTTTCTGTTTGTAAAGGCGAATGGCTGCTAGATCCAGATACATGTTAGTTGCGTTGGCGATTATTGATTTCCTACCACACAGTAGTTCAAACAATACAATCCCAAAGGAGTACATATCCGTCTTATGGCTCACACTTTCAGTCTTTTCATAAACTGGGTCTGTATACCCATTCTCACTCCATACATTACTAGTATGGAAAGAATGGTGCCTTTGAGATGCTTCAATTTTCATTGACGTTTCAAAACCAGATAACTTGGGCTCACAGTTACCATTCAATAAAACTGTGAAACTGTTGATGTCTCGATGTATTACGCTAAAATCGCGTAGCTCGTCATTATGAATGTAGTTCAACGCGTGTGCAAGACGGACCGATATCTTCAATCTTTGCACCCATGTCAAGAACGTAGCATCACTTAGATGATAGCTGAGACTTCCCTTTATCTCACGCCTGGTTATGCTGATCTTTTCACCATTTTCATCACAAAACCCAACTAATGTAACCAGATTTTGGTGCTTGAGACTTGAAAGCATCCAAACCTTGTTCCAAAACATTTCATCTATACCCTTGTTAAACCTCTGTGCATAGATTTCAATAAACTCACCGGACCATGAGAGTTGTCCCATGTAACTCTTTTCATATTCTTTATTTTCGATAACATTTTGCTCGTCAAAGTTGTTGGTGGCTGATAGTATACTTTGAAGGGGGATTTTCAAGTGAGCAAGATCGTGGACGCGCGAAGACATTGTCTGTTTATCAATGAAAAATGTGAGTTGCTAAAAGCAAAGGAAGAGGATAGTGTTTTGTGTAACAAAAATATTACTATAACTATGTGCCGTTATTATATCTCTTTAGTATGCCCGAATAAAAGTACAAAGAAAGAAAACTGAATGAGCATGTAGGTAAAAGTAAAGAAATTAGGATGAGCCAACGAAATGTAACTAAGGAGCGTAATCAGTTCATATGTAATTGGGTTTCCTAATAAAAGCTAGGAAAATGTGTGTGTTTATAAGTAAATATCAATTTCAATTTCATTTAGAGGGTAATATAGACAATTAACTTTTTTTTATTAAATTTCAACATTCAACAAAAGAAGGTACGGAATATGTATGGGAATGAAATTAAAGTGCATAAATTATCTTGACACCTCATCTCATATTACTCAAAAGTGTGAGGATATAAATACACCCTCATTTCATTAGCCATTTGTATCCCCTTATATTTTCGTTTCTTTAATTATAATTATTTTACGTTAGAAAATTAGGAAAAAGAAGACGATTATTAAGTTTAACAAATTGAAAATAATATAGAACGAAAAAGAATTAAAAAAAAATGTTTAAGACTGTAAACAAGAGAGAAGGACACAAGTGTATTTTTTTTTTACCTTTATGGTGGGGCGGGTACAATAACGATACCCATAAATACCTCTCCTAAATCACCATTTGCATCTTTTAAAACTATCAAAAATATGAAACAAAAATCGATAAAAAAAAACTACGTTGTAGTATAAACTAGACGACAAATGCAAGCAAATGCATCATATTTTGTACTTTATAGTACTATCTTATTAAAAAAATCCTATCAAGGTAAAATGATCTTGTTTTTTTACTTTTCACCCTAAAATTTCAAACATAGAACTCTTAAACAAAAAACTTGTAGAAAAAATTAACTTCATTACAATTATTAAAACTTAATCCTTTTTAATTTGATATAAATCTTGTTAAATATTTCAATTTTTTTCTTCTACATATCAAATAAGTCTTGAAAAAATTGTATTTCAGCTCCTTCACCAAGTAGACATTATCAAATGTCATGCCATTGGTGACAATGGTTCCTTTTTTCCTGTGATTGTCCCATGTCCATCTCTAAATGAGACACCATCATTATCATGCAGGGGCACAAAATTTGACAGATATGATTTATGCCCAGTCATGCTCCTTGAACATTCACTATCCCAGTAAGCCTTATCATTCTTGGATATTCTTGATTTTTCAAGTATATTTCTATTTTCTACCCTCATATTTACGGAATAGTGAAAAATTTAAAATACGAAAGCTATAGATTTTAGTACTCTTTACAAAAAGATTATCAATCAATCAAATCTAATGCCACATGAGAGACATCGCACGTTAAAGATAATATTTTAGTCATATAAGTTGTATATAAGGTGTTTGATAAAATATCCATTTTTAGTTTTTCACACTAATTTTCATATCATATTGCACCATTAATTATTTAATTAATGTAATATACAATCACCGATGCTTTCTATATTTGTTAATTTGTAAAAAGTATATGCATTGTGTTTTATTGTGTTTTTAACCATAAAATTGATCAATATTAAATTCGAATTAGAAAATTTGAAAAACAAAAAAATTTAGTGTTTAAGTCAATTTTTACTCATGTCTTTTAATAGCTCAGATCCGATGTCATATAAATGAAAAATATGGCTTATGAACAACATGGATTATGATGAATAATGATGAACAAGGATTCTACCAAAGAAGACAACATTGATCTATATGTTGTTCATTAATAAAAAATGTTAGTCATGAGTAACAAGTGTTTCTCATCGATAAAAAGTGTTGTCCATCAATAAATATTAGTCTTGTTCATTAGTTTATTAACCGATGAACAATGATGAACAAGACAACATAAATTTAAACTAGACGTATATTCGTACATAGCGACAAATCTTACCTAGGAGGATAGTTAACGATATGTTTATTAATCCGATGATCAAACCAGTAATCTAGTGGCTCGACCGCATTAACCTGACGGTCGAACCTGTGGTGACTTGATCGGGTTGATCCGGTCATCGAACACTTGACCCGGTGATTTAACCGGGTTGACCCGATGGTCGAATCCATAAACCAGTGACCCAACCGGGTTGACCCAGTGGTCGAACCCGTGAACCGGTTATCAAACTCGTGACCTGATGACTAATACAATTGTTTTCATAAGTATGGATTCATTTTTCAACATTTCAGATATTATCCCGAATGTTTTTGAATGAAAACTTAAAATTTCACTTTTTACTTTAAAGACACACCTTTTATATATACTAGACATGTACTCATGCATAGAATTGCCTACCTACAAATAGTTAACAATATACTACTTGACTGTATACTAATTAACCTGGTGGTCGAACAAGTAACCTAGTGACTCGATCGAGTCGACCCGATTGTCTAACACATGACCCGGTGACTTGATTTGGTTGATCCAGTTGTCAAATTTGTGACTTGGTGACTCAATCAAGTTGATTTGATGGTCGACCCTGTGACCCGTTAATTCGATTAGGATGACCCAATGGTCGAACCCGTGACCGAATAACTAATACACTTGTTTATATTTAAACATTTTTTAATTCAAACATGAAAATGTTGAAATTTCAACATTTTCAACATTTGAAATATACCCTTTATATATAACTTGATCAGGATAACCTAATAATCGAAACCATACCTGATAACTAATACACTTGTTTCCTATCTTAACATTTTGTTTAATTTAAAGATGAAATGTTGCAGTATTAACATTTTCAACATTTTGAAAAAACCCTTTATATATAAGTTGAGATAGAGATTATAGCTTATAAATGTTGTTCATCAATAAAATTAATATTGTTTATCAATAATAAATTTTGTTCATCAATAAAAGGATTGTTTTCATTAATTTGAAGTCTTGATCATCATCACCTCATCAAATAACCAAAAATAACTAAAAATGTTTGTTATACACGAGTTAGTGCATTTGAAAGTACTTTTATTAGGTAAATGTCTCTCATTTTATCAACACCTTCTATGCATTAAATATGCTTAAAAAGTCATTTTCAAATTGCATTATCACACTCTTATCATATGAGATTTGAGTAAATCAAATTTCTGGTCAAATGATGACCAAAAAAATTACAACTTTCGTGTTCTATGTTTGCGTAATACAACCTTTACGTTAGAAAAAATTAGGGCGGAAGATACCGAAAATTTCAAGAAAAGGAATACCAATTTAAAATCTAAAAAAACTTGTTTTTCAAATTAAGAGAATTAAAAAAAAGGAATAAAAGAACTAAACAAGCATGGTCTATTTGGTCACCTTCATAAACCTATATTTGAAGTTTGTTATACATGGCAGCCTATAAATCACATAAGGTGAGGTTTAACAAATGAAGACATGATATAAAAGGGCTATTAGTTATGCATAAGCAGATATATATGGGGTTTAGCTAATTACTGATGGAGCGTAGGTGTATACTCAAACAAATATAGAGTTTAAAAAAAAAAAAAAAAAAAAAAAATATATAGAGTTAATAAGTAGTGCTTATTTGGATAGAAAGATAGAAGATAAAAACTGTCTTACCACATTACGATGTTCCAGTTGGAGTTCCAACGCTTTCTGAAGTTTCGGGACAATCTGATCTATAGTTGGGCGTTGTGATCGCTGTTCATTCAAGCAATCAAAAGCTATTTCCGCGAAAATGTTGAAGGACTGCGAGTCCATTTGTTTCCATAAATCCCAATCAATTATCTCATTGAGTCTTTTCTCTCTGTAATGGGTGATAGCCAACGGGGCCAAATACTTATTGATGTGGTTTCTAATTACTGATCTCCTACCACAAAGTATTTCAAACAAGACTATTCCAAATGAATAAATGTCTGACTTGTGGTTGACACTCTTAGTCTCTAAATATGTTGGGTCTCCATACCCATTCGTATACACAAGTGTATCAGTATGGAAAGAATGGTGCCTTTGACATGCTTCAATCTTAATGGAACCTTCAAAATTAGATATCTTGGGTTCCCAGTCATCATTCAATTGAATTGTTTCACTGCTGATGTTCCGGTGTATTACGCTGTAATCACGTGCCTCGTCATGATGAATGTAGTTCAATGCGTGCGCAATACCAACGCATATCTCCAATCTCCGGACCCATGTCAACCGTATTGAGTTTCTTAGATGGGCGGCAAGCCACCCCTTGGTCTCATTCCTGTTAATGATGACCTTCTCATCTTTTTCATCACAAAACCCAACAAGAGAAACAAGATTCTTATGCTTGAGACTCGCAAGCATAGAAATCTCCATCCAAAACTCTTGTTCAGCTTGCTTCCTTTCTTTCTTTATCTTCCGAGCACTGATATTAATAAACTCACCAGACCAAAAGAACTGTCCCTTGTGAATATTTCCCAAATTAGTGATTTGGATGATTCTTCCCAAATGGTTGGTTGTGGGTTGTATATATTCAAGCGGGATCTTCAAGTGAGCAAGATCGTCCTTCGGTGAAGACATTATCTATCCAATTGTAAAGTAAAAAAAACGAGTTACAAACATGAAGTTCAATAACGTGCATATTGTTCAATGAAATTCCTGAACCTTTTCAAACACATGTTGCGGTGTATACTTGCCTTTGTATGTTATAATGATCTTGAATTTGAGTCAAAATCTGTATATATTTTCTACTTTATATTTATCATGTCTGTCGATAATAACTAAAATAAGATCATTTCAATGTTTAGAAAGGACGTGGTTTTATTAACTTGAAATGTTTTTGTTCTTCATGTTATCTTATTAAGTAGGTATCAAGATTACCTAAAGAGTTTAGAAACTGATTTTTGTTAATGATTTCGTGTTGAAATATAGTCTTGGATAAGGTGTTTTTAAAGCATTTGGTCCAGAATCTAATGGTGTAAGTAACTAAGTATGGACTACATGGGCAATATTTTAGGCTACTACATGTTCTTTGTCTACATCATATGGCTCCCTTGTAGAATGAAAAGACATGGTTGACTAACAGAAATAGACCCACAATTAAAAACTAAGAGAAATACACCCACCTAGATCCCATGAACCAAGTTGTAATGACTCATTATTATGTCCAAGTTGTATATAATATCATGGTGGAAACATGTTTGCTTTTGTGCAACTTTGCTACGAGTGTCTGGGAAAAGATCCACCGTGAATGGAAGATCGGGAGCAATAACGCATTATTTATATATAAAAGAAATGTTCCCTCGAAATGGGAATGCCAACATTCCTAGTCATTCCTCTAGGTTGTAGCAAGCGGGTATTTAGACGGTCGGATATTATATTTGGAAAGACTAATAAAATAAAAAATTATTTAAGTCAAATATAATGAATATAAAAGTAAGTAAAAGAAACTTACAACTTTTTGATTACTCTTTTTTCCCTAAAAAACAAAGTTATTTAAAATTTTACATTTTTGCTTATTAAATATTGAGTAAAAATATACTTTTAATTATTTTACTGCGGTAAAGTCCCTTATACCAAAAAAAATATATACTTTTAATGGTATCCTCTATTACTTATTCTTTTTCTTTTTAGTATAAGTTAATAAAAATAACTTTTGATAAATCTTTTCAATAATAATTGATACTCTGTAGAAAATACTTTTAACGTCGCATTATATTATTTATAGTTTCACATTTTTAATTTAATAAGTAAATGTTATAAAGTTTGTAGTGACACGTGTGTTGATAGGTAAAGTGGCAAAGTATAAACAAAACTGTTTAAGATATTCAAATTAAGAGTTTCGAGTGGATAGTTCGAAGGTTGCAAAAGCAAAATGCTATGGAATGGCAGCTTTGGCTTACTAGCCCATCAAAATGTCAGCTCTAACAACGTTTGTGTGTTTCAAGGAGAAGAGTTGTGGGTTTGTTTGAGTCAGTGTTTATTTTTATGTGGGTGACAGTGAGGCATCTTGTTTTGTTAATGTTTAGGTGTTTTGTAGAGTTTGTGTAGCAGTTCCATTTCTTTTGGGTTGCCTTTGTATTTCTTGTTTTGTTCTAGTAATGAATTTGGTGCCTTTAGAAAAAAGTATTTTGAAGAATGACTTGACCCGACCGGTTGACTCGTGAATCGGCTCGGAGACTAAGATGAATGTGTCCGATTTTTTATTTTTTAAGAATCGGATTGAGTCGTCAATTTTTTATTAACCCAGGTTGACTCGGTTCGATAAACCCGATCAGATCGTGACTTTTTTTTTCCAAAACTTCAAAAAAAGAAGTTTTTTTTCTTTTATAAAATTTTCTAAGTTTAATTAACAAATTTACTTGTTGACGATGAATATTAGTTAAAATATAGTTAAGACTAACTTAAAACACAAACTACTATTCTTTTATCGAAGTCTATTACAACTTGAAATTATAAGTTAATTGTTGGTTGCAAATCTTTGCATTAATTTTATATATAAAAAACCTAACTAAAAACTAATTTTAAAGCTTATCCTAGAAGAGTTAGTATGTTTATCGGTTTAATTGAATGTAAATAAACTATGGAATTATATAAACCTAAATGTTAAGTATATATGAAACAGATATACATATGTACGGAACCGATTTGACCCGCCTGTTAAACCGATGATCCGACTACTAAACTGAGTCATTTAGAAAACGGGTTTTTAAAACATTGGAAAAAAGTGAAAGAGGGATAGATGTACACATTCAGTATTAAAGCAAGTCATACACATCCAGTGTGCGATCCAGCAATGGAAGACTTGATACCAAACGCCTATTAATTATACTAGCATAGACCCGTGCAATGCGGCGGCGAGTACCCATAATCATTTTTGAGGCTAACAAATATTAATCTTTTATCCATTAAGTTTGTATAGTTAAAATTGTAAAAAATTGAAAAAAACTTCTAAATTTTAAAAAAAATTAATAGTTAATAAAAATATAGCAAAATGGATATTAAATTAAAGAGCATGAAATTTTAAAAAATATGATGAAATTAGATTATAAAAATAACAAATTAATAAAAAGATTTTTCAATTTAAAAGAAAAATGTTATTTAAGTAGGTTGTTACAAAAGTTTGTTACAAAAGGTTGTTAGAAAAGGTTATAGTATATAATTTTGATGAAGATATCAACAACTTGCTTTATTTAGTAGAAAAAAAAGTCCTGAATTTTCAGTCTTGCTATTTTAAAAAGGTCCCATATGCTTTATATAATAGTATAGATAATCACATTTATGGGGTGTTGGGGTCTATCTAGGTTGGAAACGAGCCGAGCTGCTCGTGAAAAGCTCGGGATCGAATCGGTAAAAAGCTCGAATAAGCCGAGCTTAGACGAGCTCGAGCTTAATTTCGAGCTCGTTTATTAAACGAGCCCGAGCTTTACGTACAAAGCTCGTTTAGGCTCGCGAGCCTAAACGGGCCTAATGTTTTATATACGAGCTTCTTAACGAGCTTAATAACAAGCTTATTAACGAGCTTAATTTATATTAATACTAGCCGAGTTCGAGCCAACTTTTATTTTTTACATTGAAAAGTCGTATAAACGAGCCGAGCCCGAGCTTGTCTACCATACCACGAGTCGAGCCCAAGCCTAAAGACTAAAGCTCGAAACGAGCCGAGCTCGAGCTCAAGCTTTGTAAAACTTAAACGAGCCGAGCTCGAGCGTTTCCACCTTCTATCTAAAGTGCAAACTGATGGAGGTAAAAGGTGTATATACCAAAACATATGGGAGGTGATTGGCACACTTCATAAATTGATTAGCACACTCCAAATATTGTGTGTTAGACATTTTTACCCTTAATGGAGTGTGCAAATTTGCCTACTCCGCTAATGTCAGGGTATAAATGTCCACACACAAACATTTGGATTATGCCAATCAATTCATTGAGTGTGCAAATCACCTCCCAAAACATATATAGCGCATTTATGAAAGAAAGATGCAAGAGAAAAAAAAATTTAGAGGTCTTACAGGCCTGTTTTCACGTGCGAGTTCCAACGCGTTCTCAAGTCTTGAGGCAATCTCATCTATGTTTAGGCGTTGAGATCGTTCTTCGTTCAAGCAATCATATGCTATTTCCGCGAAAACTTCAAATGATGGCGAGTCCATTTGTTTCCATAGATCCCAATCAATTATTTCATTTAGTCTTTTCTCCCTGTGATGGGTAATGGCCAGTGGAGCCGATTTCCTACCACACAGAAGTTCAAACAATACTATTCCAAAGGAGTACATATCCGACTTCTTGAAAGAATCGTGCCTTTGAGATGCTGTAATCGTCTTGGAAAGTGTAAATTCAGATAACTTAGGTTCCCAGTTATCACTTAATAGAACTGTGGCACTGTTGATATTTCGGTGTATTACGCTAAAATCACGTGGCTCGTCATAATGGATGTAGTTCAATGCATGTGCAAGACCCACAGAAATCTTCAATCTTTGTATCCATGTCAGCAAGAACGAGTCACTTAGATATTCGTCAAGCC
The DNA here is from genome assembly GCA_025667525.1 of Glebionis coronaria. Lineage (NCBI taxonomy): Eukaryota > Viridiplantae > Streptophyta > Magnoliopsida > Asterales > Asteraceae > Glebionis > Glebionis coronaria. Next base: position 20,188,001 of record CM046878.1, on the reverse strand, counting down.
TTCCTCTGGTCTCATGCTCGCTGATGACGATCTTTTCACCATTCTCATCACAAAACCCAACAAATGAAATCAGATTTTGATGCCTGAGGCTAGAAAGCATCGAAACCTCAGTCCAAAACAGTTTGTCACTGTCCTTGTATTCTTTGTTAAATCTCCGAGCACTAATATCAATCAACTCACCGGACCACAAGAGTTGTCCCTTGTATCTCTTTGCTAATCTACGTCGGCTGATGATATTCGCATCAGCAAAGTTGTTGGTGGCTGATAGTATATCTTGAAGGGGGATTTTTAAGTGAGCAAGGTGGTGGTAATTGGGTGACGACATTATTACGTTTCTGACTATCAAGTAAATGCGTCAGTTAATAAAAGGTATTTGGGTTAATATACCAACAGATGTGTAGGTATTATAAAGGCAACTCTCCACCTACCTCCTCTTTTTTTTTAAATAATACCACGTAGTAGATACATCTACAAGGTTTTTTTATTTATTTTAACAATTCTATGTCAACCATTGATAATAAAATTATAGGTTGATTACACACTTTGTTAATAGTTTGAAATTTATCTTTGCCAGTTGAATGGTCCCAAAAGCCAAATTGAAAATAGAATGAAACAGTTTATATGTTCTATTTATTGAACCGGCAAATGTATGAAGTTTCTTTAATATCATAACACAAAGTGCTTTGATTTTCAAGATCGTGAAAATAACATGTATACTTGTATGTGCATTTGTTACGGTCAGAGCCGTCTCATGAATTTTGGAGGCGTGTGCCATTTTGACGATAATTGCCATTCAAAAAACAACATGAGAAAATAATACTATATTTTACTTAACGAACAAAAGGAACGACATAAGAGATTGAGAAGTGTCCTAAAACATAAAAAGATTGTATCTTTTTTACGAAAAGTGTATTAAAAAATTTCATTTATCCTTACTACTTATAAAGGATTTAAGACTTTTTTTTAAGTAATTTAATTAGGGAAATATAGGAAACATATATAGAAGTATAGGAATCTTTTTCCTATGTTTCCAAACTTATTATTTGACTTTTGTATTAAAGTTGAAGATGTAAACCATATATCTATACAAAACCCTAATCGTGTTATACAACACACACCTACCATTCAGCCGCTCTCTCTGTCTAAAAATCACACTCACCACCACAGCCACGGATCCTCCATTCCCATCATCTTCGCCATTAGCTATGGTTGATTGATGTTTCTGGTTGATGGTTTGAGCCTAGGAGGTTTGGTGTGCGATTGTTTTAGTTTGAGAACAAAAAGGTTTTATAAATCTATATGATTTGGTTGTTCTTGATATATACTAAACCCACCCATCCTACCTCACCACGACTCCCGTCAGCCGACCTCACCTGACCACTGTTGCCACCGCTGTCGTCGTTGTCTTGCTGCCGAAACACAAAGCTCCGCCGCACCAGCTCACAATCATAACCACCATTTTTAGTTCTAAGATATATTTTAGTTTTTAATACATTTATTAATAATATTAACAAGTTTTGATTTTTTTTATAGATTTTAAGATTATAATTGTAGATCTAGGTTTTTACTACGGTTCACCGCTGCTTATTTGCCCTGTTGTCGTTTTGATTCGCCAAGGTTGAGAGCTGAAACGCTTATCTCTTTTAATGTCTTCCAAAAATAAAAGAGTTCAAATTCAATATCACATATAAAAAACTTCTTTGATACTCTTCCTATTCAAAAACATATTAATCACATGTACTCTTCCGTGTTTATGATTCTAAAATCACATATTGGAATCCTCCTCCTCAATCATGCCAATTGAAATCCATTTGTTTTTTTTAATAAAAGCTAAAGCTTTGGAATTTCTAAAGGCATGCCCATCAGGTAAAAATGATTTATATTACTGCTTCATTAACGATTCTTGACTGATATGATTACGGAACAATATTTTTATGTAATTGGACAAACTAGGCGGGTTTGACTGTGTTGACGAGTCCAAAACATTTAGCTACGTAATATATTCTGATTATTTATTTGAAGTAGCAACTTGGAGCACATTGCACTTTTCTACACATCAGACGTATAACCATTGCTTAAGAGTCTAACTTGTATGGTTGTAGGTACCTGTTGTAGCATAAACCTACATTTATAAAAAGGTCGTCGAGACATAACTCTCTTACAACAGGTAAGTAATTGTAATCATTGCTCTGGAACAAAAGCTAAAGTTGGCTCTTACTAGAGGTGGATACCTTCACAATCGGTACCGAATTCGAGAATCTCTGTTATGATCCCGCATCGAATTCTGTGTATCTCTTTTCCCCATCATTTTTGTAGTACCGGTACCGTACCAGGTATAAGAAATTGATACTGGTATGGGTCGGTATAGGTACAGTTCCGGTACCGTACCTTATTTTAGTGCCGCTGCTCATCCCTAGGTAAAATTCACATAATTTTAGTTTAGTCGATGTGATGTAAGTGTTAAATATATCCGCACTAAAGCGATTGATGTCAAAGTCGACACATCAAATTGAACTTTAGTACTTACACAATGAAGATGTATTTTCATTAATAACTATTTGTTTTCCATCTACATTTGGGTGCGGGTAGCAAAACTGCTAAAAATTTGGTTACAAGTTGAACTTTAGTACTTACACGAGAATGCGGGAAAACAACATAGTAACACCAGGGCTTGCAAGTAATTTCTCGTTCTTTTCCATCATAACCTTTTAAAGTTTCCAGCTTTAGTTGCTAAATATAAGGCACATGGAGCTGATCCCTCCACTCAGACTAATATCATTAGAGGCAACCCCTCTAATTGAATAATGAGGTCACCCCTCTATGTATTCATGCACGTTGATATATTTCATGACCTATATAAGCTTTTGGTATTTAAATTACAGTTTCATGTATAAATATCAGACTTTTTAGTATAAACCAGTTTATAAAGTATGTTCTAGGTTTTCCAGGACATACACAAATTTCGCTGCATTTCAGATCTTTTATTTATGTTTAAGTTATTCTTCTCATATTTGTATATCCGTTCACTAAGCGTATTACTCAACCATATTTTCTTTCCATGTCCCATAGGGCAGGTACCCACGGTCAGACTTGAGCATTTAAAGGATGTGAATAGGATGGGAGCTACCTTATACTTCTTTTCCTTTTGCACTTCATTTACTCTATGCATGTTTTGGGCTTATGTTTGGGAACCGATGTTTGATTCTGGTTTTCCTTTTGGTCATGTATGTTTTAGGACATATTTTCTTGCATACTTTGATGACACACCATAATTATCATGTAACGGTCTACTTATCAAAGTGGGTGTTACAATTATGGTATCAGAGCCCAAGGTTGCGACCTGTAGGTTCTAAAACTTGACCTATGAGTAGTGGGTAGTCACCAGACTCTTCCTAAAACGACGTTTATTCATTTCATGTCACGATTTTTTTGAGTATTGGTGATCCTTACTCACAATGTTTTCATTGAAGTTTTGACTAGTATGGATGGTACTACAACCATCCATATTTAGTCCCATATTGCTAATTTCTATACATGACATTTACTTGAAATTTTGACAAGTATGGATTGAAACCTAATCGTCCATACTTAGTCACATGTATTTTCTTCGAATTTTATGGATTGAGCCATAGCCGTCCACATCAGTCAAGATAAACCTCAATTTTTTTTTGGTAAAGGGTTACCCTGGTAAATATATTAAGATAAACCTCAGTTGATTATGTTTTTTTATGTTCTTTATGACAATCGTTTTTTTTATACTCTCATGTTGATATCGTTTTCATGCTGATTATGTTCATGCCTCCTTATGTTGGTTATGTTTTCATCATGCTGATTTTGTTTTCACGATTAGACGTTGACGAATTTCATTTAATCCTATTTTCATGATATTCATGGTTGGTTTTCATTAATCAAGCTTTCATGTTAGTCATTATTTGATTTCGTTTAAATATGCTTTCGTGTTTCTCCATGTAACCAGAATTAAGTCTACGCAGGAATTGCTAGGCTATCATGTTGCTCGCTTCAGTTTGGTTTTTCTATCCGTTTAATCAGTTATTCCTTAAAATCATGTCAGATGGTTGACATCCATACCGATCATCTCATGTGCATTCCACGTGTACTCCATGTATCATACTCTAGGTGAACTCCATGTGTACTCCATGTATCGTATTCCATGTGTACTTCACGTATTGTATTCCATGAGTATTCCACTTACCGCACTCTATGTGTATTGTTAATCATTGGGAGATTCTACAATATACTGATGCTGCTCATAACTTGAGGATTCCACAAGATGCTGATGTTGCACATAATTTGAGATTCTACAAGATGAAGACGGAGGCGTTAGATTAGAACAACCAGACAAGAAATATATTCATCCTCCAGACATTATCATTTCATTCCATGTCTTTATTCTCTCAGTTATATGTCACATGCCATTCAATTGTATTTCCAGGCATAAGAGTGGGAACCGGTACCGGCCGGCCACTCAGCAGAATAGTTACATGAATCACGGTCATGATAATGACCGTCATGGAATTGACAGACAAGGTGATAGCGACCGCTACCATGATATCAACTATTCTGGCAAAAACAACTAAAACTCTGGTAACGGACGTGACCAAAAGTACAAAGGTCAGCAGTCCAACCGATCCACCAATTCTGGTATTATGTGTAACACCCCCAATTTCGTTCATAGCAGTGGAAGGGTCATTGGGTGTTACTAACATTATTCAAGCTCATAATCATAGAAAACGGCTCAAAACGAGTCGTTTTGATAAAACATCCATTCATGTATTATATAAAAGATAAAATTTCATACTCGGTCCCAAATAACTTAAAGTTTACAAAACACAATAATGATAAAAATTATTTAAAATGGATATTATTTATAAAAGTGGGCCAAAACATTTCAAATATGCAAGCTTCACGAAACCGCCTTCCTCGAGTGCCTTCCCTATGGACCTGAGATAAAAAGTGCTAAAAAGTCAACAAAATTGTTGAGTGAATCTATAGAATTTAAATTAAATAAAGAGAACAAAAGTATTTTGAATAACCTTCTCTAGTTAATATTTCATCGAAAGACAATTATGTTGTACGGACATAATCATCGGTGTTATTACATAAGCCTCATGACATTGAACGTTAACATATATTATTTCAGCCCAACACACCTAGCCAAGTGCGTATATTTCTCTTATACAATACATCCGATGTTTCATTACTAGTGTTTCACTACACCACGAGATAGCTAGTCGCGACCGAACTGGGCGTCACCCCGATAGATCTATCCATAGTATTAGCGTTCTTTCGATTAACAATTCACGATTATGTGGGTCTTTTAAGGCTAAAAATAACTTATGTAGTAACTTTCATCTAAGCATACAATCCTGTCCCTTGTGTTCTGTTTTAAAACAAATAGGGTTTACCACAACTTCTGGTTGTACCCATTCATGGGTTCACAGCAACTCTTGTTGTACCCTTCATTTTCAATAAATACTTTTCAAGTAAAAATAGCTTCCACAAATTCTAGTTGCACCATTTAATTGGTTTACCGCAACTTAATGTTGTACTCTTTATTTTTAATAAAACAAGCATGTTCTCCCCCTCACAACTTTCGAAAACAATTAAAGAATTTAAAAGCGAGGCTATAGACTTACCTTAGCACAAGAGTGGTAATGAGACGATCACCAACGATAAGTGATGCCCGTTAAACACGAAAACCGTAACCTACCAAATAAGGCGCGCTCGTTAATAAATGACTCAAGTATAAAACATACTTAATAACACAAAACTCAAGTTACAAAACCATGACAATCCCGAAAGAAAAACAATACAAGTGAATCCATACTATCCCATTTATCCAACACTATTCGTTTAAACACTTGCACTATTGACATTGACCCGTCATAAGACGCCAAGTCAAACTATCACTTTACTTCACTCGGACCAGTAACTAAGTCATTGATATTATGACTAAAAACTTGAGTAAATCACCATGTCCAATAGTGAATACTCAAACTCACACCACACGAGCATTGAACTACGTGTCTAAAATACCAATCAGCATGTACACACCAATCTACCCTATCTAGACTTGTCTGATTTCAATGAAACTTGGTGAAAAACTCACACATAACCTGATTAAGACTCAGTTAAAATTTCATTCAAAAATATTACCTCTAAGACCTTCTGTCTGACACATCTTTGAGTTACAAAAACCGGACAGTTTTACGCCTTCGACTCATGAAACCATTTTGACTTCTCTAAACAACTCCGTTTACAAAACCTACACTCGGGTTTGAAAGTAGACTCACAACCTGAGATTTACAGACTTACAATAGCCCTTGGCTATTTTTAAAACTCATTCTATAGTCCACGATATTCGATCAAAATATCAACAACAACTTCGAGTTGTGTCGATACTCGTCTCCCGGTACACGAATAATCAAACTATTGTAACTTCACGCTCGTTTGGAGGTAGATGCTCTATTTTATATCAAATCGAATGTATGGAAAATCTCTACTACACAATCTTATTAGTTTAACAATAACTTAGACTTAAGTCATCCATAAGCATCCTTGAACCCACTGCCTAAAATCAACTCTTTAAAGATCATACTAAAACAAATTTTCAACCTATTTTAACCATTTTTCTACTAATCTTAATCCCATAATATCATCCTCCTTTAACCCTAACACATATATAATTCATAAAAACAAAAACCCAAATAAAAAATCAAACTTTTAACATCAAAATAACATGATCTTAACTAGATCATTACATGCATGATCATAAAAATACCTTCAACAATTCTTGTTTTTATCAAAATTTAAAACTCATTGAATGTAAGAAAAAATGGTATCAACATGATCACCTTTGAAAAACTAAGATGGGACTTTGATTAGATTTGAAAGATTCAATCTAGAAATCAAGAAATTTGGGTGGTTTTGGTGCTTAAGGTGGACGGAAAAAGAGAGAGGGGAGGAGGGTAGTGTGTATTTTTTTTTTAAATGTTATTAGTGGTTAAGTTAGGTGAGGATTTTCTTTATATAGTATTTGTAGTTGAGGGTAGATTTTTCCAATTAGGTATTATTATGGACTATAAAGCAATTTAATAGTTTAAAGGGTAGAAAATGACTATTAGTCTAATTTGAAAATAATTACGGAACTCGGATTTCGTAAAAATACTTTTCATTAGTTAAAACGCTTCATAAATATAATAATATAGCTTCGACACGACTTAAAACGTAATTAAATCGAAAACATCGAAAATATTAAATATCGAGACAATCGATAATAAATCATAAATTTTTGGGAATCCGTCGGTATCGCGATTACTAATAGTTCTCGTAATTCGTTAAAATGTAAAACACGAGAAATAAAAATAAATACAATAAAATCATTCATATGATACTTTGAGAATGAAATATCGATACTTAACGTATTTCTTGCCGATTTTCATCTAATCGACATTCTTACGCTAAGTTTCAAGCCATAACCTTCTCGGTTTGCCGATAATTCAGAATTCTCAATAAGTAAATACACAATATGTAATAGTCGAGATTAAACTATCGACCTGAAATTGACGGATTGTCACATCATCCCCACCAAATTGGGATCTTCGTCCCGAAGATCAACTTGCGTTCTTCCTCGATTGCTCGTTGAAATCAAAGAGATAATTGTATTTTGGTCGGCGTCTTGAGTTCCATCAGACTTTGACAATAGGGATTCGACTTTGTTTCAGTTTCTTAACTTCCTTATCGATAGTATCAACAAGTTATTTTATGACATGCAACTTACCGTTGATTCATACTTCATCAAGAGGGATAATAAGATCTTTATCAGAAAGAAATTTCTTTAGGTTCGACACATGAAAAGTATTGTGAATTCCTTGTAATTATCGAGGTAATTTAAGTTTTCATACCACCGAACCCACTCTTGATATCATCTCGAATGGTCCAAACTAACGGGGACTTAACTTCCCACGTTTTCCAAAATATGTAACACCTTTTCCATGGTGATAGCTTTGGCATAACTTTTCTACCTACCTTGATTTCCGAAGGTTTTCGCTTCACATTATCATAACTTTCATGTCTACTATGAGTGGTTAACAAACGATTCTTAGTTAGCGCGATCGATTTATTTATCGGAATGAAATGAACAGAGTGAATCGGTCAACATTGACACAAATTGAATCATATTCAGACTGAGTTTTCGAGAACTTAACAATGAAATCCATTGTAATTTGCTCTTACCTCCCATATAATAGCGAATAACACAATCGTAGTCATTTTAAGACTTATTTACCTATTTTTATTCCATAATACATTGTAGGCTCTTTCTATCAGTGGATACCGTACATTTAGCGTCACACAATTTAGGTTTCCATAGGCAAAGAGTAAAAATCGCCACACCCAATTACAAGTCATGGGTTGTATAGTTTCCTCATTCTTTCTAAGCTTCGTACAAGCATGTACAAATCAACAGCTCTAATTCCTTCAAGAGATGCATCACAATAAATAACAAAATCTTCACTTCGTTCGGATAACGATAAGATCGGCGTGCTGCAGAGTTTCCTTTTCTGGATTTCAAAAGCTTCCTCTTCGTCATCGCCCCACATATACGGTTCATTCTCTGAGTTAGCTTAGTTAATGGTTTTGATATCAAAGACTATCTTTCAGTAAACCTTCGGTAGTAACCAGCAAAACCTAGAAATTGTCGTACTTCAGTTGGAGCATTCAAATTTTCGATGGCTTCGATTTTTGCAGGATCGACATGTACCCCACTTTTATCAATCACATGTCAAAGAAATTGCACAGAACTAAGCAAAAGATCACACTTTGAAAATTTCACGTACAACTTTTCGTTCTTTAACAAGTTCAAGATAATCCTTAAGTGTTCGGCATGCTCATCCTCGCTCTTAGAGCAGATTAGAATATCATCAAAGAAAACGATCACGAATTTATCAAGATACACTTACACATACGATTCATTAAGTCAGTGAATACAAAAAGTGCATTGGTCAAACCAAAAGGCATAACCCGAAACTCATAATGTCCATAACGAGTCTACGTGCCATAATAGGAATATCTTCCTTGCATATGCGAAGTTGATAGTAAACAGAACAAAGATTAATCTTGGAGAAAACACGAGAATCTTGAAGTTGATCAAATAGATCATCAATTATTAGAAGCGAGTAATGATTCTTGATCGTTAGCTTATTCAGCTCTCGGTAACCGATGCAAATACGGAACGAACCATCTTTCTTCTTAACGAACAAAATAGGAGTTCCCCAAAGGGAGGAGCTCGGTCGAATAAACCCGTTATCAAATAGTTCTTGCAAGTACACAAATAATTACTTCAGCCTGGATGGTGCTAATCGATATAGCGCACGTGCCACGAGTGTAGCACCAGGAATTTGATCAATTTGGAATTCTATTTGCCTCGGAGGCAGAAGCCCTGGCAAATCTTTTGGAAACACTTCGGAATAGTCACGAATGACTGGAACATATTCTACCCATTTCTCTTACGACTACTTCTCCGATACCTGAGCTAGGAATGGTTCACCACCTTTTTTGATATACTTACAAGCTCTAATGCACGAAACGATTTTAGTTTGGAATTATTTCTCCTTCAGTTCTAGGTTGTACAACACTTTCTCCATACTTTGGAAATACTTCGAAGATAAATTTCTCAGTCAACCACTTTCTCACCTTAGTCCATGGTGTCCCATAAGTAACGATACCTATGGAAGCAATCTGCCATTCCACCAAATTAATACACGACCTTTGAGAGAATACTGATTTCATACTACACCTTATCCTCTAGATTATTGTCACTAATTCGAAAGACTGACGCCATCTTTTCAACAACTGACACAATCCTCCATCGTCTTTAGTCCCCTTAAGAGTCTACGGTTTGAACTTCATGAATGATGTGTAGTTATAGCCTCTAATTTCGGGCACATTTGTTCCATCAGTACCACGAACATTATTGGCTCCAGCTTCAGCTCCATCGGTTTCAGTTCCACCAGTTGTAGCTTTAGCTTTAGTTCCAGATCCATCATTCATGTTTTCCATGAATTCAGTTAAAGATATAATAACTTATTCACTAATAACTTGGCACATTCGTGCTTCAGTCATAGCTTTTGTTGACTGCATGATTCTTGTGCAACGCAAATCAAATCATAATGAGTATTCTTTCAATGTTTGCATTATACCACATGGATTTAAAAGAGAAAAGCAAAGAAAGATAACAACAGAACGATGTAGAATTAGGAATCAAAAGATAGTCATTCCAATGATCACAAACTAGTACAGGTTGTATTGTCAAGCATTATAGATTATCATCGTCTAGTGCTATACAACTTAAAAGACTAGTCCTACTAACTGATGTCACAGTTTAGTTAGTGATTTATGGGAAGATACTATAATTGACAAACTAATCCACTAAGAGTTACTAGGTAATTCACGTGATTAAGAAGACTCCTCGGTCTAGCTAGAAGAAGATCTCTATAGTGTCTTTCAGAGACGCTTGATATCCTCCTTGATTGGCGGTTTCGGAAAAGCCCCAATACAACCATCCCACGATCAAACAATTAGGGGAACAAAATCAAAGAATGAGTCAAGCAAACGATTTACGAGTCAATGAGAGTCTAAATGCGCAGATGCTATATGCTTAAGCCCATACATTTATAAATCATTATTTTCATGGATTGATCAAATCCACCCAAATAAGATTTAGAAATTTATGGTTCAACAACTTATAATTTCCTTGTTCAAATAAATGGCCAATTCACTTCAACAAGACAATTATAAATCACTTTATTTAAGCATCGCCAACTCAACGTAGAAGATCAGGATCGAAACAAACAAGGAACTGATTTAACAGAAAATGATCAGTGATATGATATGGAATCCTGGTTGGCATGTGAATACCATACAAATCAATCTAAATTCCTAACAAAAAACAAGTACAATCTCAAACAAACTTGTTTCTAGCAAAATAGTATAATGTCGAAGATTAATGAAAATGGGGATTAAATTGGCTAAACGAAATGAACTGATCGATAAATCAAGAGTAAGAACCAAGGAAATTAAAATCCTTGTAACTAAAAGAATATCATCAAGAATATTAACCATTTTGTTGGGATCATGTATATCCAAAACTTAGTTAGTCTCGGGAATAACATGATTCATTTCAGGAATAAATTCAGCGTAAGCTTTAAAATGACTAGGGTGGCTTCGTGACAATCTAAGTCGTATAAATATCTCGTATAAGTATAAAATCATCATTTATAATTAAATACATGAAAACATACCTTGTAATTCACAAATACAAATAATCAATAAAGATTACAACATATATATATATATATATATATATATATATATATATATATATATATATATATATATATATATATATATAATTATATATATATATATATATATATATATATATATATATTTATATATATATATATATATATATATATATATATATATATGTATATATATATATGTATATATATATATATATATATATATATATATATATATATATATATATATATATATATATATATAATTAATATATATATATATATATATATATATATATATATATATATATATATATATATATATATATATATATATATATATATATATATATATATAGAGAGAGAGAGAGAGAGAGAGAGAGAGAGAGAGAGAGAGAGAGATAGAGAGAGAGAGAGAGAGAGAGAGAGAGAGAGAGAGAGAGAGAGAGAGAGAGAGGAGCGCTATTGTAGTGACCAACTTTAAAATAAAAACAATAAGAACCATTTTGGACCGTTGGATTTATAATTTTATATCTAATCTAATAAAAGCTAGTTTAAATGAGTTTAATGGCATTATTGTAATAAACAAGAAAATTTTTGTCGTTCTTGTAACCTATTTGATATATTTATAACATACTCACGGTCACATATTCTTTCAAGCAGTGATTATCGTTATTAAATGTGCTATGGACTTTTAAATACGATGAATCAGTGCTACATAAAATTTGTTATGTTATCTTGCAACAAATTCTTTTGTGCCATTAACCTTTTAGATATATATGTATTTAGTGACACATAATATTAGTGATATATATGTTGACATATATTAGTGACATATTTTTTTAAAATACGACATATTTAATATTTTTAGTGATAGATTTATTTACTGACAGATTTAATTTATGACACACCTAAGATATATTTGGCTATACATATATTTAGTGACACAAATATTAGTGACATATTTAATGTTATTGTGCCACTAATTCCTTTGATATTTTTGAAAAAATACAAATATTTATGATACATATCTAGGTTTTTTTCACAGTTATTTGTATAATATATTTTTACTGATATGACATACTTGTAGTGACAAGCTAATTTTTAGTTATTACATTATACATTTAACATGAAGAAAATAACTTTTTAAAGATTATTTTTATAGTATCTCAAAATAATAGGCTACACTCAATGCTAAAGAAAAGCAGGGGCCTAATATACTAGGATATGTTTGTCACACTGGCTTTTGAAGAGATTTGAAAAATGAAGAATTCTGTTTTGTCACGTAAATAATACTGTATATACTACTAGTTTAATACATTTGTAGTGACAAACTAAATTTTAACAAATTTTTATTGATGATTTATTTTTACGAAACACTTGATGTTTAAACTCTTGAAAGGTGATGGCAGTGAGTGCGACGACCTTGAATTTGGAACTGACTTAAGGGCTTGAACCCAACATGATGGACGTTGCTTCACCTAGGAAGCCCGCCGGAGAAGATGTTAGCCGGAATAGTGGGCGCAACCGAAACTCGCTAGAAAGGAAGACAATGATTGTGATGAGTATATATATCCAAAACTAAGACAATTATATATATCATAAAAATAATATTATAAATTAATTTTCTTCATGATTGTGATGAGTATATATAAGAAAAGATATGATACTTTTTCTTTCGTTGTCGTCAAGTCCACGGATGATGAATATATATATATATATATATATATATATATATATATATATATATATATATATATATATATATATATATATATATATATATATATATATATATATATATATATATATATATATATACATGCATAAAATAAGAGATGAGGTATCTCAACGACTGTGATGATTATATATATAAGAAGATATGCGGTTACTTCTTATTTTCCTTGTGTTGTTAAATATTAGAATGTTTTTTAAGGAAGTTTTTTTATTCTCGTAGAGATTTTTTAAGATACAGAGAAAAAGTGCGTTATGAGAAATGAAGAAAGTGACGGCTTGTATCATGTTTTAGGTTAAAAACACATTATCACAAAGTGTCAAAATATCTAATATGCCCTTATTTATTGTATTTTATAATCAGTTATTTTAAATACTAATGACACATGTCAAAATTCCATTGGTTCTTATTGTTTTTATTATAACATTGGTTCTTATAAGAACGCAAATCTATATATATATATATATATATATATATATATATATATATATATATATATATATATATATATATATATATATATATATATATATATATATATATATATATATATATATATATATATATATATATATATATATATATATATATATATATATATATATATATATATATATATATATATATATATATATATATATCTTTATATTATATATAAGAGGAGGGATATGCCACATAAGCATGTTTTTAATCCACCTCATTATTATTAAGTAAGGGAATAAATATTTTACAAAATATCCTACAACTCTAATATTGACTCCATTACACGACTCCTTTTTCTCAACAAAAAACACGGTATATCTTCTTTTTTTATATAAACCCTAATTCACATCTTCACACCGGACAAAAAACCCTAGAACATTCAACGATCTAATAATTTATCTTCCAATCTATCAGACCAAGAACAAATACCAAAAACTTGGATTGATGAAAGCCATCTAAAACGTGTTATGTAATGTATCATCTTGCTGATCAAAGCTTACCAGCTTTATGTACATGTATGCATGCTTTTACATTAGCGATAACACTTTTTTTTAATTGTATATCCATGCACTTATCTTAATCTTTGATATTGTGTGTTAGTTGTGTATAGTTTCCTTAATTGTATTGAAGATTTAATGGCTTACCAAGATGATTAGGAAGATTTCCCCATGATATTTGCTTCATTTACCAGGTATGAGCTTTTTGTTAGTCTTTCTTAACTAAAGTTACCAGGTCTTATTTGAAAGTTTTGTTCATTAAAAGTAAGTTTTGTAGATAAAAAATTATTCAGCTCAAGAGTTAGCAATCCAACATCAAAAAAAATTCTAAGGTATGTATGCCGACATGTGTAGTGACTATTGTGACTAATGTTTGTATGGTTATAACATGAATGCAGTTGTATTTTGAGCGTATTAAAAACATCAGTAGACCATAAATCCGCCAGTCCTTTCGTTGAACAACAATCAGCAATTGCAAATCTTATGCCAAGCAGTCAGAAAGCTACATCCACATACACTTTCTGATATAATAATTTTGGTGAGTGTATTAATGATGGGATAACCAACCTTGCGTTGGAAATAGAAGAGAATCTTGTGGGTGGAGATGTAGAAGACAACTCTAAGATTTCTCTATATAAAAAAATTTATTGATGCAAATGTGTATAAGCTCATACATCGTCATTAAAGATGCAAATCAAAGAGGTATTAATTTCTTGTGGTAGTTATTTTTTTTTATTAAAAATCAAATTAATCATGTTCAATGTAGCAAGCATCCTGATATTCTTCTGAATGTTTTATTTTTATGGTTTTTTTCACTTTCCATGATGATCAAGAACCAAAATCAAGGTATGCATAGCTGCCTCCAATCTTTTGTAATTATGAATCTTATTGATCTACTTGAATTTTTTTGTTTCATTTGCATTCCATTACAAAGTTGGGTTTTCCCATGGAATATGTACACTCTCAAAAAACTTGTGCATGCGATAAATAATTTCCATAACGATAACAAGATACGTGAAGGGGGTTTGAAAGTTTTTATTAGGGGCGAACAAGCAATGGTGTCGAGGTGATCTATAATCCGATAGTCGATCATTATTTTGTGATTTAGTTTATAAACATGCTACATTTTAGTATATATTATAGCATTTAATTTTGTTTTTTAATTTTTCTTATTGTAGTTGGCAGTCAAATTTGTTGCGACTATAAGGATTTTATGCTGATGGAGATGAAAGGCTTAAAGTATATGATTATATGCTAACCACAACTTGCTCACTCACATCCATGGTCAACCTTGCAGCTGATTGTCTTCTAAATTAGCCACGATGAATGAGCATAGCCATTGAATCAGTAGAAAACTTAGTGTAAGTTCCTCTAACCAAAGAATCAATAGTTGAATTTTATATGCCTTACATGTCATATCTTCAATCAGTTGATAAACATGGTTTCTACGACTATAACATTTGATGACACACCTTTGCGAAACGCAATTGCTTTGGTGCACCTCTTCCTCTTACCAATAAATGAAACCCCCTCGAGGTTTGCTATTGATTCCATCTATGGACTTCTCTTTACATTCAACTAAACCATGTACAATTTTTTAGCTGTATGGCATGCTTATTTCATAAGAGTTATAAGCTAAAGATCATCCTAATTCTCTTAGTTGTATTGATGCTCACCAAACACAAGACTTTTTAGCTAAGGTCAATCAATTAATTAACAAGTTAAAACTGTAGCATAAGATTGTGTCCTACAAAAATTGAAAAGGCCATATGATAATCATTGTGATTGCCTGTATATTTTTGTAGCTATGCGCACAAAACACATCACTGTTTATTTGTCTGATATTTTTTATTTTGCAATTGAAAAGAACATCTACATATTTTTTGTAGCCACGCTTAGCAAACACATTATTTCTGATTTGTGTAGATATTTTTTAATTTGCAATTCAAAGACCATCTGATAATACATTGTGACTGTATGTGATGATATTAAGGGGGCGCTTGGTTAACTTGAGGGGAATGGGAATGGGTAAAGGTAAGGGAATACAAAGGAATGCAATGAACATTCCTTACTATTATCATTACCATTGTTGGTGCTTGGTTAATATAAGATGCGGTGGTGATTAGAGATGGTGGCAAAAACTGTTCGGATGATAGTCAGTGATCACGACGATGACGATGTTGGTAAAGGAAGCAATTAATAAAATTAGTGACGGTTAGTGGTGGTTGAGAAGGGCGATTATTACAGATGATTGCATACTTGTGGTAGTCGGTATAGGTGGCGAACGAAGGTGGAGATGGTGGTAATGACGTGATTTG
The DNA here is from genome assembly GCA_025667525.1 of Glebionis coronaria. NCBI lineage: Eukaryota > Viridiplantae > Streptophyta > Magnoliopsida > Asterales > Asteraceae > Glebionis > Glebionis coronaria. The sequence goes on along the minus strand of CM046878.1, from coordinate 20,171,644 downwards.
GTGGTTTTTGGGTGGTTATTGACAGTTGTTTGGTGGTTGCAAGAAGCAGTTGTGGTAGTTGGTATAGATAGCGACGAGATATGGAGATTGTGGTTGTGGTGATTATCAGCGGTGTGGTGGTGGTGGGATGACGTCATCGGTAGTCGTTAATGACGGCGATAGAATGTGGCGGCATCGATAGATGTGGTGTGGTGTGATTGTGGTGACGCCATCAATAGTCGTTAATGATGCTGATAGAGTGTGGTGGCGGCATCGCTAGAGGTGGTGGTCGCAAGTGGATAAATATACACTTGAATCTACGGTGATGTTGGTCGCGGTTGTGGTTGATGGTAATGGTGGTGATTGTGCGACGTGTTACCTTAGAAAGGTGGTAGCGTCCGGTGACAGTGGTGGTGGTGGTGGCATCAGAGAGTGGTGGTGTCGAGAGTCGTGGTGGCGTTGGGAGGGTGGTGGTAGCGACAATGGTGGTGGTCAGTGGTGATGGTGGTGACGTCAGAGAGTGGTGATGTCGGAGAGTGGTGGTGGTGTTAGGAGGGTGGTGGTAGAGACAATAGTGGTGGTCAGCGGTGGTGGTGGCAATAGAGAGTGGTGGTGTTAGGTCGGTGGTGGTAGCGACAATAGTGGTGGTCAGTGGTGGTGGTGGCGTCGGAGAGTGGTGGCGTTGGAGAGTGGTTGTGTCGGTAGGATGGTGGTTGTAGCGACAATGGTGGTGGTTAGTGGTGGTGGTGGTTAGTGGTGGTGGTGGCGTCGGAGAGTGGTGATGTCAGGTGGTGGTGGTGGCGTAAGGAGGGTGGTGGTGACGACAATAGTGGTGGTGGCGTCGGACAGTGGTGGTGTCAGAGAATGGTGGTGGCGTTAGGAGAGTGGTGGTAGCGACAATGGTGGTGGTCAGTGGTGGTGGTGGCGTCAGAGAGTGGTGGTGGCGTTAGGAGGATGGTGGTAGCGACAATGGTGGTGGTCAGTGGTGGTGGTGGCGTTAGAGTGTGGTGGTGTCGGAGAGTGGTGGTGGCGTTAGGAGGGTGGTGGTAGCGACAATTATGGTGGTCAATGGCGGTGGTGGTGGCGGCGTCGGAGAGTGGTGGTGGCGTTTTGAGGGTGGTGGTAGCGACAATGGTGGTGGTCAGTGATGGTGGTGGTCTGTGATGTTGGTGGTCGTGGTAGGTGGAGACACACATATACATACGTCAATCTATTACCTTAAATCCATTACCCCCAATTTACAGGGGAATGGTTCATTACCCATTACGGGGTAATGATTACCTATGTGTTCATTAACCAAGCAATATTTATTATTCCCTTTCCTATTCCTTACCCCCTAATACCTTTTACCAAGCATACCCTAAGTATTAAACCATAGTATAACTTTGTGTCTTCCGCAATCCAATCATGTATTTTTCATGCTCACGTTCTCTATGTTTTTTTGATATATCTGTGTGCTTGTGAATACCACTAGAATAATATACTTATATGTGACAAATCTAACATTTTCAGGTAGTGAAATATTTTCTCGTATAATATTTTGAAACTTATTTTTGTGTTGGTTGACGAACTCACAATTTACGGATTTAAATTTGGGCTTACGTGCATAATTTGGCGTCTTTTACGACTAAACCGGAAACCTTAGGATTACGTATTTACGTTTTTGAACTCCGTTTTTGATGAGACAATTTTTATTGGATTCGTTTTGTGACGGTGATTCATAATTTATAAAAACGTTTTTCGTAAAACGACCCGAGGACACGCAAATCGAGAAAACTAGAATCGAGAAATACCCGTAAACTAGTGAGATGTGACAAAATACTTTGCCCCACCCCACTAGCAACATGGGACGGCCAACTTGACAACACAACACTAATGTGGCATCAAGTTAGCTAATACTTACACAAGTGTAAGCTTGTGCTTACACATTAAGCAACTTTTCCCACTAACTAAACAAAACTAGCAAATGGTTTCATTTCTACCATTTCCTTCCATGCAAACCACTCTAAAACTCTCTCAACTCCTCCCTCCTTGCCGTCCCAAATAAGCTAACAAACACCATCATTGATCTTTTCTAGCTACAAACCACATGTTTACTAGTCCTATTAAGGTGTTCTCTTGAAGCCTTGATCATTTGGTGGCCATATTAACAACTTTGGAGGTGATTTGCTTGTGTCCTAGGGCTGATTTTCCAACATATGTTCTTGATATTTGATGGTCTTGGAGATACTTGTTGTGTTCATCAAGTTCTTGCCTTCCTAAAACAAGAAATCCACTTGGATTGGTAAAGAAGATCATCCTCTACATTTTTCTCTTATTATTTTGTAAAGAAAAAATGTATTTTATTTCATTTTGTATATGTATATGATGTATATATGATGATAAAAATGTTGTGTGGGGATCAAGTGTTGATAAACATGCTTAAAAATGATGATAACTATAAGAAATGAAGCTAAAATCTTGACTAATTAGTTGGCTGTATAAAAACAGTAGATAACTAAAAGATGAACTGATAAAATTGCATGGTTTGATCCATTTACAGTAAGTAGATGATGTTATACACATGTGAGAGTTGGCCATGCAATGGAATCAAAATAATGAGTGAGATATGATCAAAACAAGTTAGGTGGTGTAATCTGCATAAGCAGTTTTGTAGGGACTGTTAAGGCAACTTAGACTCAAAATGGGCAGTAGCTATAGCTAAGTTATATGTAGCACATATTATGAAGAATTTGTCATCCAAAAATGAGCTTCTAAGTCATTGTAGAACTCTAGATATGATAAAAATGGTGAATATGAAGTTAAAAATCAGATTTTGGAAATAATGTTTATTATTATTATATAAGCACTCACATTATAATTTATAAAATGTAAAATGTAAACCCACTAACTTATAGAACTTAATTATATAAATGTATAAAAGGTTAATTAAATGGGTAAATTATATAAATGGTGGTAAAATAATATTTATAAGTAATAAAAACTATAAACTTGATTTTTACGACTTTTTCAGCTATCGCCGTGAAATTAACGTTTTTCGCCAAATAAAACTTAGACGACCAAACCCGTCTAATGTAAAGTTTATAAAAGTTGTATACTGATGTATAAGTAAATAATACAAGTAAAAACCGATAAAACCCGAACTATAAGAATTACGGACATTTACGAGCTAACTAAACCTATTGGACTAATAATTAGACTTAATAAGATATATACTTGTAAAAAGAGCTTATTGGGCTTAACCCATTTGGGCCCAACATGAAAGATATATATACTGATCATATAGGTATAAAATGGGTAAAAACAAGTAAAAGAACTTATAAAAGAACTAATGGACTTAAAATAGGTAAAATCGGTAAAAACTAGTGAACTAGTAAGACGTTACCAAAACGTAAACACTAAAATGAGTAAACGAGGATTTATAAACCCACTTGATCATCATCATATGTACAAAATCATCATATGTATATTGTTATTTTGATAAAAGTCATTGGACCGAGTCTAAGACCGATTATTATTTATATAGGTTTCCGTGACCGAAGCACGCCCGTAGCCGATAATCCGCCTTTCATTAACAATGTGAGTTCATAGCCTCGCACTCTTTTAAATGTTTTATAAAATGATTTGTAAACCCGCGAGGGAGATAACATGCTAGATTTTATAAAATAGAACACAAGTAGTTCCGATGGTATGCTAAATGATATGGACCCGAATGATGCTATGACCCTATATTCGAGACTAAAAGGATTATTAGTAGTTAGGTTATGTCACTTAAAGTCCCATTAGCATGAATTGTGAACTACCGGGTTTTGGTAGACGCTTATGCATTTGATAGTACTATTTGGGGACGATCACCCCAGTTCGCGCCTTGACGGTTGATCCCCGTCGTACCACATTGATTGGTAAGCGAATTTATGTATGAGAAGATTCCATAGCGTGATTTTTGTGACGACACGCTAACTTAGATGGGCAAATTGTTTGTCGGGTTCGCGGCCCGCTGTTTTCACAGTAAGGTAACAATGTCATGCGGCTAATAATAATCCTACCTAATCTAAATAAAAATGTATTCTATACATAATAACGACGCTATTAACGATGAATATATTACCTATCATGGTAATATAGAGATTGCGGTCTCATGGACGGTTTCAGATGTATGCTTGATTTATATATTGCCTGACTAGCAATATGTGGACTTACTTCCGATATTATACTTGTGTTCTGATTTTAAATGAATGTAAATGATTGTTTTATATAACGGTTTTCATTAAACTCTATGAATTCACTCGGCATTCGCTGATATGATTTTTGCATGTTTTCTATCTCAGGTGCTTGAAGGTAATCCGGATGGAGATCGACTCTGATGGCCCACACTTAATATTAAAAATGTTCACTCGATCTGTGTTTTGTAAACTTAATGACCTGTATAATTTGGGACCTGTTGTACACTTTTGAAACTTTTTATCGAATGAATGTTTGTTAAACCTTGTACAACCATTTTTATGTGTTGTCTATGATTGGAGTTATTGTGCTATCCCGTAACACTCTAAAAGACCCTTCCGCTGTACCGATACGAAAAATGAGAGTGTTACAGTTTGGTACCAGAGCTCTCGTTGTAGAGAACAAAAGATTTTAAAAACCAAGGTTTTGAACAAAACCTTTCAAAATCTTTTGACAATGAACATTTGAGAAAATATTTGAAAAATCTTTTGACTATAACGGTGCCAGAGATCTCCGACGTTACCAACAAGCCCTATTGAGAAGATATATATTTTTGATATATATAATTTAATTTATATATATGTATATATCGTGATTTCATTATGTAATTGTTTAACTAGTATGTTATCCTAATACGAGATAAATATATATAAATGCAGATTGTCATGGCTGACCCTACCTGTAGAAAACCATGCTATTCCCGAACCTAATATAGAAGATGATCCTTATTTATACTTAGTAGATTTTGATATTGATGATGAGGAGGAACCATTTGAGGATCCCGAGCCCGAGTTAGGACTAGGAGATCAGATTGCCCCTCAGGTTGACTTAGTAGAGAATGAGATTGAGAATGTGGATATTGAGAATGTTGATATTGAGAATGAGGATGAGATTAGGTTAGATGAGTTAGATGATGAGATTTACGACGAGGATGTCGAGGAAGACATAGGTATAGATGTTGAGGTTGATGACGATGAGGAAGCTGAGCTTATTTATCCGTATGATGTTCCAGAGGGCGAGCCTTTGCCCCCACCAGTTTGTTTGTCTGATTCTGAGGATGAGTTACCTAGGGATGAAATGTCTGAATCGTCTGAATCTGATTCTGAATCAGAGGAGGATGAGGATGACGATGCACCTGACGGTACTGATGGTATTGATACTCGTAGACGTGAGATAGGAGAGTCATCTAGTACTCGAGAGGCTACTCATATTGATGGTCTTGCACCATGGGCCTTGAGACGTGATCTAGATGCTTCCCGTGTTAAGAGTTGTGTGACAGAGGTTGGATTAGGTGTTGTTCAGACTCATGTTGCTTATTTGGAGTCGAAGACAAAGGTTGGCGAGAAAGAGCGAGAATTGCTTAGTTTGGATTTGAGTGATGTAGAACGTGGTTTGAATGAGGCTTTTAGGAGGTTATCGGTGTTGGAAAGTGGTGAGTATGCTGCCATGAAGAGAAAGGTGAACTCTATGGAGATTCAGTTGAGTGTGGCTCGTGCGATGCGTGAGAAAGCCGAAAAGGAGTTGAATATATCTGTGGGTTGGAACAGTAGATTTTATGCCGACATGGTTGAAAGAGGAGTAATCCGTAAGCGCCCAGCTGAAGATGTGTCTAGTGATCGTCCGACGAAGATTCAGAAGACGATGGATGATGGACCATCTGGCGGTTCTCAGTAGACCAGTCTGTATTTAGTAGTGACCTTTATATCTTTTGTGCTTTTGTAGCTTTGACCGAACCGACTTGTTAGTAGTAGACTTGGCACGAATTTTGAGTATATATAGTGTTAGAACTTTGATATGGATGTACTAAGACAATACTTTTGTTTCAGATCGAATGAAATATGTATCTTGTCTTGAATTCCATATTGTGCCTTATTTATATCTTGATTATGAATTCGATCCATATTATATGAATCCTTTGTTGGATGAATGCTTAATGCTTTGAAATTGTGGAATTATAGAACTATGCCGCCCAAGAAGGCTGTGACTGAGGATGATGTACGTAGGATTATTACGGAGCAAGTTACCGCATCTATGACTGAATTTATGGCAAATGCTAGAAATGAAGCTGGCGGTAGTGGAGCTGGCGGTAGTGGAGCTGGCGGTAGTGGAGCTGGCGGTAGTGGAATTGGCGGTACTAATGTGAATGTGAATGCTAATAATGTGAATGCTAATGCTGGAGGAAATGTAGGAGGACTTGGAACGAATGCACCTGAAGTTGGTGGCTGTACTTATGTGACGTTCATGAAGTGTGAACCTCTACCTTTTAATGGAACTGAAGGTGCTGTAGGATTAAGCCAGTGGATTGAGAAGATTGAATCGGTGTTTAGGATTAGTAAGTGTAAGGAGGAAGATAAGGTGACTTTTGCTATGGCTACTCTTAAAGGTCGTGTGTTGACTTGGTGGAACGGGAGAATTGCTTTCATGGGTCTTGATGCTGCTAATGCTACTCCTTGGGCTGAAATCAAGAAGTGGATGACTTTGGAGTTTTGTCCTCGTAGTGTGATTATTAGGTTAGAACAAGAGTTGATTCATCTGAGAATGAAAGGTGTGGACATTGATAGTTACACGAATCGATTCCATGAGTTGGCCTTGCTATGTCCTCGATTGGTTGAACCCGAAGAGATCCGAATTGAGCAATATGTTAAAGGGTTGACCAGGAATATTCGGGGGGACGTGACATCATCGAAACCACTGACCATTGATGATGCTGTTCGAATGGCTTACCAACTCATTGGACAGATAATTCAGGATAAGGAAGATGAAGCCCGTGTTGGTGAGAAAAGGAAGGGAGACGGTGATCGTGTAGATAGAGGTGATTATAGGAAGAATTTCAATCGCCGTCAGAACCAGAGAAAGGGGAATGCAAATGCTCTTACCAACAATACACCGCTCAACGATGATAGATGTCCTAAGTGTGGCAACAAGAGGCATGCTGGCGACTGCTGGAAATGTCGAAATTGCGGAAAGCTTGGACACAAGGTTGAAAGGTGTAAGAAGGGAACCATTTGCTTCAACTGTAATGAAGAAGGTCATAGGAAATCGGAATGCCCCAAGTTGAAAGCGATTGTACCTGGAAGAAACCCCCAGGGTGGTATCTACCAACTTGGAACAATTGAGGTGAAGAAAGAGGATCCGAATGTCGTTACCGGTACGTTTTTACTCAACAATCATTATGCTATTGCTTTATTCGATTCGGGTGCCGATAGGAGCTTTGTATCCACTAAATTTAGTGCCCTTATTGATATTGAACCTGTTGAGATAAGTACCAGTTACGAGGTGGAATTGGCTGATGGTAAATTAGTGAAAACTAATAAGCTATTAGAAGGATGCTCTCTAAATCTCTTGAACCATTCCTTTCCGATTGATTTGATGTTGATAGAATTAGGTAGTTTTGATATTATTATTGGTATGGATTGGTTGTCGTTGAATAATGCTACTATTTTATGTGGAGAGAAGAAGGTTAAGATTCCTCTTAGGAATAGAACGTTAGTAATTGATGGTAGTCGAGGTGAATCCCGTTTGAAAATCGTTTCATGTATTAAAGTCCAAAAGTACATCAGGAACGGTTGTGAGTTATTCTTAGCTCAAGTGACCGGGAATGAGTCTAGGGAGAAACGATTGGAACATGTACCTATTATTTGTGAATTTCCTGAGGTATTTCCTAAAGATTTACCCGGACTTCCACCGATAAGGCAAGTAGAGTTTCAAATCGATTTAATTCCTGGTGCTGCACCGGTGGCACGTGCGCCTTACCGATTAGCCCCTTCTGAATTAAAGGAGTTATCTGAGCAACTTAAGGAGTTGTCTGATAAAGGTTTTATTCGACCGAGCTCGTCGCCTTGGGGAGCTCCAGTCTTGTTCGTTAAGAAGAAGGATGGATCTTTTCATATGTGCATTGATTATAGGGAACTGAATAAGTTGACAATTAAAAATCGATATCCTTTACCTAGGATTGATGATTTGTTTGATCAACTGCAAGGATCTAGTGTGTATTCTAAGATAGATTTGCGGTCAGGATATCACCAACTTCGCGTCCGTGAAGAAGATATTCCTATAACTGCATTTAGAACTCGTTATGGACACTATGAATTTCAAGTAATGCCATTTGGGTTAACTAACGCACCTGCGGTTTTCATGGATTTAATGAATCGAGTGTGCAAGCCCTACTTGGATAAATTTGTGATTGTGTTTATTGACGATATTCTAATCTATTCTAAGAATGAAGATGAGCATAGAGAACATTTGAGGATTGTTTTGAATTTGTTGAAGGATGAAAGGTTGTATGCTAAGTTTTCGAAGTGTGATTTCTGGTTAGATTCTGTGCAATTTCTTGGTCATGTGATTAAAAGAGATGGAATTCATGTTGATCCTGCAAAGGTTGAAGCTATTAAGAATTGGTCTGCACCGACAACGCCAACGGAAGTGCGACAGTTCTTAGGATTGGCTGGCTATTATAGGCGATTCATTAAAGAATTTTCTTTGATAGCTAAACCCTTGACTAAGCTTACTCAGAAGAATAAACCTTTCGTTTGGGGAAGTGATGAAGATGGAGCATTTCAGATATTGAAGCAAAAATTATGTAGTGCGCCAATCTTATCATTACCCGAAGGGAGTGAAGATTTTGTAGTGTATTGTGATGCATCTCTTAGAGGTTATGGAGCTGTTTTGATGCAGAGACAGAAAGTGATAGCTTATGCTTCTAGGCAATTAAGGAAGAATGAGGAGAATTATACTACTCATGATCTTGAGTTAGGAGCTTTAGTCTTTGCTCTTACGTTATGGAGACATTATCTGTATGGCACCAAGTGTACGGTATTCACCGATCACAAAAGCCTACAGTATATTCTCGACCAGAAGGAATTGAACATGAGGCAACGAAGATGGATAGAGTTGTTAAGTGATTATGATTGTGATATAAAATATCACCCAGGAAAAGCCAATGTTGTTGCTGATGCGTTGAGTAGGAAAGATAGAGAGCCTATCAGGGTGCGTTCTCTAGTCTTGACCGTGCATAATAATTTGCCTGAGCAAATTAGAAATGCGCAAATAGAAGCTTGTAAGAAGGAGAATTTTGTTAATGAAGGGTTCCGAGGAGAAGGAGATCCTTTAGAGGTTAGAGCTGATGGAGTGAAATGTTTAAGAGGTCGTATGTGGATACCGAAGTTTGGAGGCTTAAGAGACTTGATTATGTTAGAATCCCATAAATCTAAGTATTCCATTCATCCGGGATCTGATAAGATGTACCATGATTTGAAGAAGTTGTACTGGTGGCCGAATATGAAAGCTGACATAGCTATGTATGTTCTTCAATGCTTGACTTGTGCTAGAGTTAAAGCTGAACATCAAAAGCCATCAGGACTACTTCAACAACCAAAGATTCCTGAATGGAAGTGGGAGCGAATTACAATGGACTTTATCACCAAGCTTCCTAGAACATCATCTGGAAACAATTCGATTTGGGTTATTGTCGATAGACTGACCAAATCAGCACACTTCATTCCGGTTAAGGAGCAGTTCTCACAGGAGAAGCTGACTCGAATATACCTTGATAATGTTGTATGCAAGCATGGAGTTCCTGTATCGATCATTTCAGATCGAGATCCTAGATTCGCATCGAATTTTTGGAAATCTCTCCAAAGATCTTTGGGAACGAATCTCGATATGAGCACTGCTTATCACCCCCAGACTGATGGGCAGAGTGAAAGGACGATACAAACACTTGAAGATATGTTGAGAGCTTGTGTGTTAGACTTTGGTAAGAATTGGGATAAACATTTGTCGTTAGCAGAGTTTTCGTATAACAATAGTTACCATTCTAGTATTAAGGCTGCACCGTTTGAAGCTTTGTATGGTAGGAAGTGTAGATCTCCTGTATGTTGGAGTGAAGTTGGGGATACCCAGCTCACGGGACCGGAATTGATCCGGGAGACTACGGAGATGATAGTTCAGATTAAGAAGAGGTTGTTGACTGCCCGTAGTAGACAGAAAAGTTACGCGGATGTGCGGCGGAAGCCAATGGAGTTTGAAGTGGGTGACCGAGTAATGTTGAAAGTATCTCCATGGAAAGGCGTTATAAGATTTGGAAAGCGAGGAAAATTGAATCCCCGTTATATTGGACCCTTTAAGATTTTATCTAGAGTAGGTCCGGTGGCTTACAAACTAGAGTTACCCCCAGAACTTCATGGTGTTCACAACACATTCCATGTATCTAATCTGAAGAAATGTCTAGCAGTGAGTGATGAGAAAATTCCGTTAGGTAAGGTTCGAATAGATAGGAAGTTGCATTTTATCGAAGAGCCCGTAGAAGTTATGGACCGTGAGGTAAAGCAACTGAAACAAAGTCGGATACCTATTGTCAAGATCCGATGGAATTCAAAGCATGGACCGGAGTATACTTGGGAACGAGAGGATGAAATGTGGAAGAAATATCCGCACCTCTTCGATTTCAATAAGAAACGGACATCCAAATGAAATGGATCACGAGGACGTTGATCCCTTTTAGGAGGAAAAGCTGTGACAAATCTAACATTTTCAGGTAGTGAAATATTTTCTCGTATAATATTTTGAAACTTATTTTTGTGTTGGTTGACGAACTCACAATTTACGGATTTAAATTTGGGCTTACGTGCATAATTTGGCGTCTTTTACGACTAAACCGGAAACCTTAGGATTACGTATTTACGTTTTTGAACTCCGTTTTTGATGAGGCAATTTTTATTGGATTCGTTTTGTGACGGTGATTCATAATTTATAAAAACGCTTTTCGTAAAACGACCCGAGGACACGCAAATCGAGAAAACTAGAATCGAGAAATACCCGTAAACTAGTGAGATGGGACAAAACACTTTGCCCCACCCCACTAGCAACATGGGATGGCCAACTTGACACCACAACACTAATGTGGCATCAAGTTAGCTAATACTTACACAAGTGTAAGCTTGTGCTTACACATTAAGCAACTTTTCCCACTAACTAAACAAAACTAGCAAATGGTTTCATTTCTACCATTTCCTTCCATGCAAACCACTCTAAAACTCTCTCAACTCCTCCCTCCTTGCCGTCCCAAATAAGCTAACAAACACCATCATTGATCTTTTCTAGCTACAAACCACATGTTTACTAGTCCTATTAAGGTGTTCTCTTGAAGCCTTGATCATTTGGTGGCCATATTAACAACTTTGGAGGTGATTTGCTTGTGTCCTAGGGCTGATTTTCCAACATATGTTCTTGATATTTGATGGTCTTGTAGATACTTGTTGTGTTCATCAAGTTCTTGCCTTCCTAAAACAAGAAATCCACTTGGATTGGTAAAGAAGATCATCCTCTACATTTTTCTCTTATTATTTTGTAAAGAACAAATGTATTTTCTTTCATTTTGTATATGTATATGATGTATATATGATGATAAAAATGTTGTGTGGGGATCAAGTGTTGATAAACATGCTTAAAAATGATGATAACTATAAGAAATGAAGCTAAAATCTTGACTAATTAGTTGGCTGTATAAAAACAGTAGATAACTAAAAGATGAACTGATACAATTGCATGGTTTGATCCATTTACAGTAAGTAGATGATGTTATACACATGTGAGAGTTGGCCATGCAATGGAATCAAAATAATGAGTGAGATATGATCAAAACAAGTTAGGTGGTGTAATCTGAATAAGCAGTTTTGTAGGGACTGTTAAGGCAACTTAGACTCAAAATGCGCAGTAGCTATAACTAAGTTATATGTAGCACATATTATGAAGATTTAGTCATCCAAAAATGAGCTTCTAAGTCATTGTAGAACTCTAGATATGATAAAAATGGTGAATATGAAGTTAAAAATCAGATTTTGGAAATAATGTTTATTATTATTATATAAGCACTCACATTATAATTTATAAAATGTAAAATGTAAACCCACTAACTTATAGAACTTAATTATATAAATGTATAAAAGGTTAATTAAATGGGTAAATTATATAAATGGTGGTAAAATAATATTTATAAGTAATAAAAACTATAAACTTGATTTTTACGACTTTTTCGGCTATCGCCGTGAAATACGTTTTTCGCCAAATAAAACTTAGACGACCAAACCCGTCTAATGTAAAGTTTATAAAAGTTGTATACTGATGTATAAGTAACTAATACAAGTAAAAACCGATAAAACCCGAACTATAAGAATTACGGACATTTACGAGCTAACTAAACCTATTGGACTAATAATTAGACTTAATAAGATAAATACTTGTAAAAAGAGCTTATTGGGCTTAACCCATTTGGGCCCAACATGAAAGATATATATACTGATCATATAGGTATAAAATGGGTAAAAACAAGTAAAAGAACTTATAAAAGAATTAATGGACTTAAAATAGGTAAAATCGGTAAAAACTAGTGAACTAGTAAGACGTTACCAAAACGTAAACACTAAAATGAGTAAACGAGGATTTATAAACCCACTTGATCATCATCATATGTACAAAATCATCATATGTATATTGTTTTTTTGATAAAAGTCATTGGACCGAGTCTAAGACCGATTATTATTTATATAAGTTTCCGTGACCGAAGCACGCCCGTAGCCGATAATCCGCCTTTCATTAACAATGTGAGTTCATAGCCTCGCACTCTTTTAAATGTTTTATAAAATGATTTGTAAACCCGCGAGGGAGATAACATGCTAGATTTTATAAAATAGAACACAAGTAGTTCCGATGGTATGCTAAATGATATGGACCCGAATGATGCTATGACCCTATATTAGAGACTAAAAGGATTATTAGTAGTTAGGTTATGTCACTTAAAGTCCCATTAGCATGAATTGTGAACTACCGGGTTTTGGTAGACGCTTATGCATTTGATAGTACTATTTGGGGACGATCACCCCAGTTCGCGCCTTGACGGTTGATCCCCGTCGTACCACATTGATTGGTAAGCGAATTTATGTATGAGAAGATTCCATAGCGTGATTTTTGTGACGACACGCTAACTTAGATGGGCAAATTGTTTGTCGGGTTCGCGGCCCGCTGTTTTCACAGTAAGGTAACAATGTCATGCGGCTAATAATAATCCTACCTAATCTAAATAAAAATGTATTCTATACATAATAACGACGCTATTAACGATGAATATATTACCTATCATGGTAATATAGAGATTGCGGTCTCATGGACGGTTTCAGATGTATGCTTGATTTATATATTGCCTGACTAGCAATATGTGGACTTACTTCCGATATTATACTTGTGTTCTGATTTTAAATGAATGTAAATGATTGTTTTATATAACGGTTTTCATTAAACTCTATGAATTCACTCGGCATTCGCTGATATGATTTTTGCATGTTTTCTATCTCAGGTGCTTGAAGGTAATCTGGATGGAGATCGACTCTGATGGCCCACACTTAATATTAAAAATGTTCATTCGATCTGTGTTTTGTAAACTTAATGACCTGTATAATTTGGGACCTGTTGTACACTTTTGAAACTTTTTATCGAATGAATGTTTGTTAAACCTTGTACAACCATTTTTATGTGTTGTCTATGATTGGAGTTATTGTGCTATCCCGTAACACTCTGAAAGACCCTTCCGATGTACCGATACGAAAAATGAGAGTGTTACATTATAGTTCTTCTATCTGGTGCTTTTGGAGTTAAAGTTGTTCCATCAACTTCCCATAAGCTACTATGGATTGTCAATGAGGTTAGTTGCAAATGTTATGAATTTATTACTGCAATTAGTGTTTGAATGGCATCAGAAAGAAAACATCGTTTAAGACAGATATAACACTTAGTTTTGATACGATAAGTTACTTGATGTTTTTTTTGAAGGTTTTGGACCCAAAAGCACAACAGAGATCAATATATGACCAAGAATTCTTCCCTATTGTTAAATGAAGTTATCGAGGGCTTTAATTGCAATCTTTGCATATGGTCATACTAGAATGGGAAAACATACACAATGGAGGGAGGGATGCAAAACAAGGTAGTGAAATATTTTCACTCTTTACATATATCTTATGACATAGTAACCTTTACGTAATTTTATTGATATCAACTATATTAATCATTTCTATGGGTAGAGAGGTATCAGTCAATTTCTTACTCTTAAGAGTTGAATTTTATCTTTAAATAATTAGTGGGAGTAGAATAATATTACCAGTGATTGCTTAAAAAGAAGATTTAAGATTGTTAAGTTATGCCAAAAAAAGTGAGGCTATTGAATGCGTTGTTTATATGTTGTACAACACACGTGTACCCCGTGCATAGGAGCGATTATTGTCTAGCGGTAAATAGTTAACGATATGCTAATTGACCCGTTGGGCGAACCGTAACCCGGTGACTAGACCGGTTTGACCCGGTAGTCGAACCGTTATCCGATGACTTGACCGAGATGACGCGTTGGTCGAACCCGTGACCCGGTGATGCGTCCGGGTTGACCCGATGATGCGACCGGGTTGACCCGATGACTCGACCGGGTTGACCCAGTGACTCGACCGGTTTGACCCGATGGTCGAACCCTTCACCCGATGACTCGATCGGGTTTTATGATCCTCTTGCTGCACACGCAATTGAATTTAAGGGTGTTTGTTCCAATTTCTATTGCTATATTTTAGTATCTTATACAAATGTTTAAATAAGTTAGGCATATGCGTGATCCTATAGTTTTTGCAGCGTTAAGTTAATGATTAACTATATAAATAATATTCCAAGCCATGATGTGCTTTATTAAACTCATTTTTTTCTTAATTTGTTATATACATGTCTCATATTAGTACAAAATATAAGAAATCATTTATTATTGCTACAATAGCGCTTGATACGAAACGATAAACGAGATGCATTTAAAAGGTACTTAAGTCATACAAAGAACCTTATGAGAACCTATAACGAATTATCTAAGAATCAAACATGTTTGGGCCACGAGCTACGGGACAAGCTTAAGTAAAAGTCTGCCAAATCAGAAAGAAAAAAAAATGTTTAGGATGCGATAGTTAATTAAATGAAAAATAATATAAGAGCATTAGATAAGTTATCAATATACATATTAGCAACGAGCATATAAATAAATGAGATATGCAATTATTAGATAGAAATAAAAAATTTGTTGATTTTAAGCTCTTTGTTAAAGCGTATCTGGATTTCTTATTTATGTGCATATATCCTTTCTGAGGTAGCTTATTGTACAGAAACAATTTTTAATGGCAAGAAAAGCCACCATTGATGTACACGGAGTTATTAAACATAACCAATTATGGATGGGAAGACAAGCCGTTATTAAGTATGTTATTACTTTTTACTTACGTTTGTATAAGATTATAGTAAGCATTAGTTAGTCAGGTGCCTGGAAAGGAGATGATCCTATGGGTATAGGTATAAATGATATAAGAGGTGTTTGAATCTTTAGAATTGCTTATTATATATACACGTAAAACTTTACTGGCACCGCTCATTGTACAATGGAGGTAGCCTTGCTAAAGATGAATAAGAGTCATAAAACAAGTTATACATTGTCTTCTAAAACATTGGTAGCCTTTATTATTGAGTGGTTTGTGTTTTAGCTGCTGGAATTAGTTTATGCAGAAAATCAAACTCGACCATCATGGGCAGTTGGTGAAAACTGCACATATGAACAACAACATGAACATCCTCAATCACAAGGGTTCTTTCATCCGTTGGATGGCAACTCCAGTTTGAAACTTGGGTAAACGCATAGATAAGTTTCGTTTATTGGTTGTATGTGTTTGAGTTTGTATTTAATTCTACCCTCAATCACGTTTCTTGGGTCTTTCTGACCACACAAAAGCTGATCAAGAACCAAATTGACTAAATTTACATGTAAAAATACAGTTGGCTCAAGTTAGTTCAAAAGGAGTAAGAGCTACATGGATAATACTATTAGGTGGTCAAGCTCATTCGACTGTTGGTATAGTTGCCATATTCATATCTATCACCAGCATAATTTCAATAGATACCTTTACCTTTTATTTTTGCTGGTGGCAAGGTAATTTTAGCTTACTCTAATCCTCTAGATTTGGCATCTTTATTAGCAGGCAAAATGATAGAGCTTCCAACATCAAATAACAAAGTCAACCAATTAAAGACATCTTTGTTGGCAAAAATATCGAGTTCAAATATTAGGCTGGTGAGAGTGGTAAGCAACCCACTCACCGCCACGTCAGTGGCACATCAGATTTTTAACAAACTCTCCCAAACTCCCCACAGGAAGTAATGACACTCACCCACACTCACCTTTCATACCTATTTTTTTATTATTTAAACACACCTCACTCACAAAAAACACCTACAAATAAACCTAATCCAAAAAATAAAAACACTTGGGCCCACATAAGTTTAACTCACTCAGGTGAGTTTGACCCTCTTTTTTCTGGGGACTAACTTGCGCGCGAGTTTAGGCAGTGGATGGGGGCTGCGCGCTGCTTACTGTATCTTGCTCGTGGCTTTAACGCCACTCCCACCAACCTTACAAGTTCTTACTAAGAGGGTGTGAATTAAAAAGCTATACTATGTAACTGTAAATAATCCGGACCACATAACAAATGTAATAAAAGCAAGTGTTAGAACAATTTGAGATAGCGTTTACGCCAATTAGTCAAATTATTTAGCATACGCTTGGCATCTTAATTGTAATTTATTTTAACTTCTTAAACTAGGCTAGAACCAAACAATATGATTATGTTAACAAGCTTTTTTTAGTAAATAGTAACAACTTTTTTGGTCATATGTGCAAAAGTATTACGTAGCATACTTCTTTTGCCCTGTTGCTTTTATGAACGGTCTTTTTCGGTTCAAGAATAAAGTTAAATTATTTAATTTATATAAATTTCAAAAAGGCACATATATCATTTACATCATTGATAATGTACTAAGAACACATCAATATTATCTAAGTACAAGGCCATTTTGTTTGTGATAGTATACAATAAAAATACAAATCATAACCGATACACAATAATATGTAAATCTTGATTCTTGCATACCACATCCTTTGACCTTAAAAAGAAGCATTACTTTGCCTAGATCATTGACTGATAAATGCAAGCTAGGCCACGAAAGAACACATATTTATTTCTACCCATGATTTCGTGTCTTAGATCTTTCTTACCACGCAAAATATAACTGATCAAGAACTAAATTAACTAAAGTGTTTGATGATTTTTACAGTATTTGAGTGGAAGAATTGTAGTTTGTAACGAGGATTTTGGTTGACAAGTTTCTTGGGTTATCTTAAGATTTATAAAGTTACCTTGCACTAATAATTACGCGCCAAGAACAAAGAATGTCATTTCTAACACTTCTACACAAGTTTTAACTCGATCTTTTTCATCCTTTGTTGACGTATCACCTATAGAAAAATTGAAAACGAGCTTTGATCAGGTTGAAAACGAGCTTTGATTATGTTGAAAACGAGCTTTGATCAGGTTGAGAACGAGGAAGGGGTCTACTAGGTGCAGGGCCTTCATGTTCAGCTAACGTAAACTCTTATGATGATCTTCCGTCATCTTATAAAAATTGAATGCCAAGAGGTTGGCATGTTGTAGGTAATGGAAGACTTGAGGTTAAGGGTTCTATATAGTATCCTAGAACACATAAGGACACTGATATGGGATCCCGTATGCACCAAATGGAAAGACACATATAGCTTAGTTTTACGATCCTTCAAAGCTCAAGCAAATTCAATTTCACGGGTATAATTTGCTATTAGTTTGAACTAATATGATATGCGTATGATTTTTCTTGAGGGTTCTGTCAGATGATCACTAAAATATATAATACTATTGCACATGCTATTAGCATGAAGACCCGGTAGAAAAGAGCATGGAAGGGGTTGGCTGCCATGTTTGCCAAAATGATATTACGACCAAGCAAATAAATAAAAGGTAAATATTATTAGTACAAGCAAGCGTGTTAATCAGACAGAAACTTATACAAGGAACTTAGGGTTTTGTCGATAGTCAGATTTTGATGCATACTTCCCTTAGGATCCATAATCTTTTGGCATTATTATGTTAGATCAGCATTGTGAACCCGAGTGCATAAATTGTATTTCAAGTCTTCATGATCCATGTTCCATTGACATGATATAAACAAAAAAATTGTCATTCAAGGTGAAGCAAAAATAAAAGCATTTTCTTAAGCCAAACAGAGGAATTTATGTAAAGTTTCTTGCCTTAAGAGTAAAAGAGGGTGAGAATATTGTCATTCAAGATGAAGGTCCTAAAAATATAGACAACATCGAACCATCTTTAATATAATACGATATTTTCTTCTTACTCAAACCTATATTATATGCCTTTTAAATTAATCAATTTTAAATTAATCAATTTTTAAATTTATCAATGAATCTCATTTTATTCTTTCGATAATTTCATTTATCTAAGTTAGTTGGAACGCTAAATATGAAAAGAAAACAAGTGACATGGCTTTCTCAATCAATTGAGTTCAATTTCAGCTTAATAAAAAACAGCTTTGATATATTCAACGTTTCTTTTTGCATTTGTTACTTTTGACATCTTCTTTTGTTTATATACTTGATATATAAATTTAATATCGCATTTTTGCGTCCAACATCTTTCTGTATATTGCAATCAGTTTTATGCTCTCCTTAAAATCTTTGTAAATACACAAATTCATCAACCAGTGTTACGTATAAAAAAGATTTATTTACATTTTGCATAAAAGCATATTACTTTGTAATGAAAAATAATTTATTTAGTTTTATTTCAACTAATTATCGTATTAACGTTCAATTCCTTTTATTCTTTATTCATACTGATAATGCATTTAAAGACATCAAAACTAAAAATTTAAAGACAAATATATACCAAACAAAAATAATAAAAAATAATTAAAAGTCATACATTTCAATCGGACATTACAAACACGTATTTACCAAATAAAAAAATTAAACGGAAATCAGAAGTCATACCCGTCCAACGAACGGGTTTTGCCACTAGTATATATATATATATATATATATATATATATATATATATATATATATATATATATATATATATATATATATATATATATATATATATATATATATATATATATATATATATATATATATATATATATATATATATATATATATATATATATATATATATATATATAGGAGGGTTAATGTAAGAGATTTCTTAAAGTTATTAAAATAAGAGATAATCTACACCATTGGATCATTTAATTTGTGTTAGATTAGATTATCATTAAATAAGACACATTTAATTGATCAAATAAAGTTACAAGGGTAATTTGGAGACTTATCATAACAATTTATGAATTATTGTTAGAGGCATTTTATTTTCACCAACCATTTTTTCACCTGATATATTTTTATAATTAATACTACGTACATTTTTTGTTTCATAAAATTACACTAATATTTTTTTGTTAAATAAAAATACACGCATATTAACAAACTGGTACATATATTTTGAATACACATAAAAACACCAACAAATCCAGTACAAAAGTGATGGGATCAACTGTTACACGTATACGCTTTTCAAAACCAGTTACAGTACCTTATTTTGACTTTTTTTGGACTTATCAAAAATATTTACACACTTCTTTAAACAAAAAAATTGCTTCCATCTAAAAAATGCTTCTTCTAGAATGCAAACAAAGATAAAAACAAATCTAATATATACAACCAATATTGTATACGACTTCCAACTAATTGGTACATCTCGGTTCA
Source organism: Glebionis coronaria (assembly GCA_025667525.1). Classification (NCBI taxonomy): domain Eukaryota; kingdom Viridiplantae; phylum Streptophyta; class Magnoliopsida; order Asterales; family Asteraceae; genus Glebionis; species Glebionis coronaria. The sequence continues at coordinate 20,151,726 of CM046878.1, read as the reverse complement.
ACAAAGCCACCACCATCAGCGACACCGCTCGTACATGGTGCATCAATCCACTACCATCAACCCGCCACCATCCGCCTTCGGTACACCGTACATCATCGACACCAACCCACTACCATCCGCCTCCGATGCACCGGTACATCATCAGCAACAACCCACTGGTATTAGCCTCTGGTACACTGGTACATCATCGACACCATCCCACTAACATCACAAACAATCTACGTGGTACACGGTCATTGTGTGTATCAGATAAAAAGATGTAGATGTATCTGTTGATCGAAGCAGCATCATATCGGCAAGCGGCAATGCCTTTTTTTCACCCTATATCCGGTAGGACAACGAAGCTTGGTCGGTATAAATATTCGTCCCCGAAAACATGCAACAGTAGATCGTGTGGTAGTCTCGGTGGTTATGAGGGTTTTCAGACAGTTTTATGACCGGTGGTGGCCTGGTGGTTTAGGAATGATAGATGAAAAAAGATGACATGAGAGAAATAGTAATTTAATTGAGAGAGAGATAAGAATGAGATTGAGGCTGGCATATTAACTAGGGTTAAGCAATTGTATATTGGCTGGATAAAATACCAATCGTACCATTTTGCCTATTACTTTAAATTTCAGTTTTATAAAGTCTCAAATGACACTTGTCAATTTTTGTATGGGTTCTTATTTTTACAACATTAAAAAGTTCTCATTTGATCCAAATTATATATATGTATATATATATATATATATATATATATATATATATATATATATATATATATATATATATATATATATATATATATATATATATATATATATATATATATATATATATATATATATATATATATATATATATATATATATATATATATATATATATATATATATATATATATATATATATATATATATATATATATATATATATATATATATATATATATATATATACTCTCATTCTCGTCCATTGGCAACTCGGAGGTTTCGCTTGCAACTGTTATAGTTAAAAGATTTCAAAAATTCATTTTTGGAAAATCTTTTAGTTCTCTATAACTTGAGCTCTGATACAAATCTGTAGCACCCCCAATTTCGATCATAGCAGCGGAAGGGTCATTGGGTGTTACTAAAATGATTCAAGCTCATAATAATATAAAACGGCTCAAAACGAGTCGTTTTGATAAAACATCCATTCATGTATTATGTAAAAGATAAAATTTCATACACGGTCCCAGATAACTTAAAGTTTACAAAACACAATAATGATAAAAATTCTTTGAATGGATATTATTTATAAAAGTGGGCCAAAACATTTTAAATATGCAAGCTTCATGAAACCGCCTTCCTCGAGTGCCTTCCCTATGGATATGAGATAAAACATGCTGAAAAGTCAACAAAATTGCTGAGTGAATCTATAGAGTTTAAATTAAATAAAGATAACACAAGTATTTTGAATAACCTTCTATGGTTAATATTTTATCGAAAGACAATTATATTGTACGGACATAATCATCGATGTTATTACATAAGCCTCATGACATTGAACGTTAACATATATTATTTAAGCCCAACACACCTAGCCAAGTGCGTATATTTCTCTTATACAATGCATCCGATGTTTCATTACTAGTGTTTCACTACACCACGCGATATCAGACTTTTTAGTATAAACTAGTTTATAAAGTATGTTCCAGGTTTTCCAGGACATACACAGATTCCGTTGCATTTCAGATCTTTTATTTATGTTTAAGTTATTCTTCTCATATCTGTATATCCGTTCACTGAGCGTATTAGTTAACCGTATTTTCTTTCCATGTCTCATAGGGAAGGTACCCAAGGTCAGACTTGAGCATTTAAAGGACGTGCATAGGATGAGAGCTACCTTATACTTCTTTTCCTTTTGCACTTCATTTACTCTATGCATGTTTTGGGCTTATGTTTGGGAAGCGATGTTTGATTCTGGTTTTCCTTTTGGTCATGTATGTTTTAGGACATATTATCTTTCATGCTTTGATTACACGCCATAATTATCATGTAACGGTCTACTTATCAAAGTGGGGTGTTACAAATATGGTATCAAAGCCCAAGGTTTAGACCTGTAGGCTCTAAAACTTGACCTATGACTAGTGGGTAGTCACTAGACTCTTCCTAAAACGACGTTTATTCATTTCATGTCACAATATTTTTGAGTATTGGTGATCCTTACTCACGATGTTTTCATTGATGTTTGACTAGTATGGATGAGACCACGGCCATCCATATTTAGTCCCATATTGCTAATTTCTATACCTGACATTTTCTTGAAATTTTGACAAGTATGGATTGTAACATAATCGTCCAATATTAGTCTCATGTATTTTCTTCGAATTTTGTGGATTGAGCCATAGCCGTTCACATCAGTCAAGATAAACCTTAGTTGATTATGTTTTTTATGTTCTTTATGAAAATCATTTTTTTATACTCTTATGTTGATATCATTTTCATGCTGATTATGTTCATGCCTCCTTATGTTGGTTATGTTTTCATCATGTTGATTTTGTTTTCACGATTAGACGTTGATGAATTTCATTTAATCCTATTTTCATGATATTCATGGTTGGTTTTCATTAATCAAGCTTTCATGTTAGTCATTATTTGATTTCGTTTAAATATGCTTTCGTGTTTCTCCATGCAACCAGAATTAAGTCTATGCAGGAATTGCTAGGCTATCATGTTTCTCGCTTCAGTTTGGTTTTTCTAACCGTTTAATTAGTTATTCCTTAAAATCATGTCAGATGGTTGACACCCATACCGATCATCTCATGTGCATTCCACGTGTACTCCATGTATCATACTCCCAGGTGAACTCTATGTGTACTCCATGTACTGTATTCCACGTGTACTTTACGTACTGTATTCCATGAGTATTCCACTTACCACACTCTATGTGTATATTGTTAATCATTGGGAGATTCTACAATATACTGATGCTGCTCATAACTTGGAGATTCCACAAGATGTTGATGCTGCACATAATTTAAGATTCTACAAGATGAAGACGAAGGCGTTATATCAGAACAACCAGACAAGAAATATACGTCATCCCTTATACATTATCATTTCATTCCATGTCTTTATTATCTCAGTTATATGTCACATGCCATTCAGTTGTATTTCCATGCATAAGAGTGGGAACCGGTACCGGCCGGCTACTCAGCAGAATAGCTACATGAATCACGGTCATGATAATGACCGTCATGGACTATTCTGGCAAAAAAAACTGAAACTCTGGTAACGGACGTGGCCAAAAGTACAAAGGTCAGTAATACAAGGTTTTTGGCCAAGTATGAAAAGTTATCGTCCGATCTTTTCGAATTGATTACTAGTTAAGAGTGCGACTCAGTCGTTCTTGGTGGAAAATAAAAAGGTTGTCGTTGTCTATAACTAATTAAAAAGTAAATGCGAAACGTAATTAAAATAGGCTAAAAGCAAATCTAGAAAAACTGTCACTTTTTCTTTCTAAATAAAAAGGTTGTCGTTGTCTACACTTAGGACATTATGCACTTTGTTTAAATCTTGCTAAGGAAAGAGACAACTAAAGTAATTCCTATTTTATTGGAAAATATAAAATAGAGAATCAAAAGAGTTTAGGATAAAACCGGGAAGACGGGTACACGGGATCACGGTTCGTCAAAAGTCATTAAGAATGGATCTTTGAAAGCTCGAATCCCTGCACATGATAAGAAAACAATAAACACATACTAGGGCTCCCCCTACACTTATTATAAAAACAGAATAAAAGGGATAGATACTGCGGGTTGCCTCCCGAGAAGGGCTTGTTTTTATTAACCGAGTCGTGAGCCTGACTCGACCTTGATTAGCATAGGAAGAAGCTTGAAACACATCTACCGGGATCAAATACATGGTTTTCATCCATCAAGTAGCACAAGATTAAGGCGAACAAGGCAAGCCAAAGAAGAGTAGGCAAGGTTACCTTAAGCAAAGATTGAGCACGGTGGTAGACAGTATGATGCAGCACAAGCATGTCTCCATGAGTTCCAAAAGTCTTTCCTTTTATTTCATCAGATGGATACTAAGATGGCTTGAAAATTCCAATACCGGGATCGAACACCTTTTCCTTTAGGAGAAAATAACACTCAGGCTCAGTAAACCTTGAAGAGGATCCGCTCATAGATCGCACAATCTCATCCTCAGAAGGTGGATAGAGAGGTGTCAAAACATAGGTACTGCGGATATCGGTGTCCTGCCGGTGTCTTCTTCTTTGAAATAGGTTTCTTCATATCCGAAGGAGGATAAAGAGCATCATCAAAGTCCAAAGGAGGAGAATCACTCTCATTTGGGAAGTAGGTATTGAGAAAAGTAGCAAAATCTTCCTCAAATGAGTAATTATCCAAAGTATCAATAGTGTTTGGTGGAGGATCTTCATCAAAAGTAGGATTAAGGTCATCATGTGAAGAATCACTCGAGAGAGTATCAACATCATCAAAATCATCATAAGTTGGCATGTCTAGATACTCTGAAACAAAATTATCATAATCATCCCCATCGGAACTAGAATCATCATAGATCGGTGGAGAATCATAGATTGGTGGGGGATCCACAGTGGGGAGAGAATCATCAAAATCATCCACATCGTCTTGGAAAAGTGGATTATTATGGGAAGACTCGAAAAGAGGATTATCATATACAACAAAGTCATCAAGCTTAAAACTTTCCAAAGTAGAAGTAAGCTCTTCTTGAAGCACATTAATCATTTTCGTAGATTCTTTTCCATTTGTCTTACTTGTAATCTTCCCCATCTTAAAAACTTGAGCATCATTCCCGGCTAAAGCTTTTCTGGTTCTCAAAAATGGCCGACCAAGTATTAACGGAATACGAGGGTCTATTTCATAATCAACAACAACAAAATCGACCGGAAAAGTGAAGTTACCAAATTTAATAAACACATCTTCGGCAATACCAACGAGGTAAGCGAGAGTGCGATTTTCTAGCTCAAGAGTCATCTTTGTCGGTGTAAGGTCGGGTAATGATATCTTTTTCCACACACTTAATGGCATCAAATTAATACTTTCCCCGAGATCGGCTAAGGCAGTAAATTCTTCTTCTTTGTTAAAAATGCAAGGCAACACAAAACGACCGGGATCTCCAAGTTTTTTCGGAAGTTCTTTAAGAATAAATGCAGAACAGTTTTCATTTAGGCGTGTGTTGACAAACTCAGCCATCTTTTCCTTCTTGTTAAGCAATTCCTTGAATGCTTTGACGAATTTCGGCATTTGGACAAGTGCTTCAACGAGGCTAATGTTGAAATTCATTTGAGAGATCATCTTCATAAAAGAAGTGACTTGAGCATCCTCTTTAGTAAGCAATTTTCACTTGTCTAGCCGAGAAGGATAAGGAATGTTGGGTTTAGGTGGTGTAGTGTAGCAGGTAAAGGTTGATATGTTGAGGGTTGAGAAGTAGAAGGTTTAGAGGTGGTAGGTGGGTTTGGTGGAGGGTTTTGTTTAGGTACTTCTTTCGTGAGAGGTGGAGACGGTAATAGAGAACTAGTACTAGGTGTGGTAGTAGGAGGGATGAATGGGGGTGGAGGAGGTGTAGATGGAGTAACGGGAGGAGGGGTAGAAGGTCCTACTAAAGTTGCTCCACTTCGAGTAGTAATAGCACTCACATTCGCTCTAGGGTTTGTTTCGGTTGTAGAAGGAAGAGCACCTTGGGGGCGAAGGGTTTGTTAAATTTGAACGAATTTCCTATCCGTGGACTCTTGAATTTGTCTAGTAGATTCTTGCATTGCTTGCATGATTTTCTCATGTTCACTCAATTTTTTCAGAACTAAGTCCATTGGTGGATGAGGTAAATTGAACACTTGTTGTTGAAAACCTTGGTTTGGGTATTGGTTATAAGGTGGAAAACCTTGAGGATTGAAACCTTGGTTTGGAAAGCCTTGATTTTGCATTTGGTAACTTCCCTGATTTGCATTTGAGCCCCTCACATTTGCATTTTGTTGAATATTAGCTCTTGGCGGCCCTTGGTTGTTTTGGTTAGGTTGTGGTGGTATTTGTTGATAACCGGGTGGAGCCAAGTAATTTGTCGAGTTGTAATACAAGTGATTAACATCGACATTAGGCTTGAAATGAACTCTCTCGGTGTTGTTGTAAGCATACACTTCCCCGTGAGATTGATCATAAGCTTGATCACAATTAGCATAAGAGTGTGGCCCACCACAAGTTTCACAAGTTATATTAATAGCATTGTTGTTTTTGGAATTGTTAACGGCTTGTAAAGCCAGTGCCTCAACAACCGTAGTAAGCTTATCAAGTCTCCTTTCAGTGTCATTAATGCTAGCACTAGCCACATTAGCCCGAACAGTTTTGGTTTGCACTTTAGATTTATTCTCAATAATATCCCATGCGGCATTAGAAGACTTAACCAAAATGTTACCCCCCGAGGCACTATTTAGTGAATCTTGGTCATTCATGCTTAAACCATTGTAAAAAGTGTTAATTTGATGCACTTTTGTAAAACCATGTTGTGGACACTTTCTTAAAAGTTCCTTAAAACGGTCCCAAGATTCACTAAATGTCTCACCGTACTTTTGTTCAAAGTTAATGATTTCATTCCGCAAAGCGGTAGTACGTGAGGGTGGGAAAAAGTAGTTGATGAGTTTGGTCTCTAAATCCGACCACGTAAGAATACTTTATGGCGGTTCCATATCAAGCCAATGTCGGGCTTGTCCCTCTAAGGAGAAAGGAAAAAGTTGCAAGCGAATTACCTCTTGTGAAACCCCATTAAACTTGACCGTATTAGTGAGTTGAAGAAACCTTTTGATATGGTCATGAGGATCATCAAGTGTACGCCCCAAGAATGGTTGAGCAGAGACCATTTGAATGAAGCCGGATTTGAGCTCAAAGTTGTTGGCTCCAATCTCGGGTATGACAATTGCATCGGTGTTGCCCTCTACGTGCGATTGCAAAAGCTCGATCATTGGTCGATTGTCCATGGTGACAATAGGTTGAGTTTCGACTTCGGCTTGAATTGCTTTCTTCTTACGAGCACGGGTACGCATACACACCTGCAAAAGGAAAAGAAAGATAGACAAGAAATATTTTTGGTTTTTTTATTTTATGTTTTTCTATTTTTTTTGGATTTTTGAAAATTTTATATTTTTTAGGATTTTTGAAAAATTTAGAAAATTAGACAAGGAAAATAACGTTCAAGAGTGAACGGATCCCAAAATTCAACGCGTCTCTCACTAAAAACCGTTAATCTTAACGAAAAGAGCCGGCAGCGGCGCCGTTTAATACAGGGTTTTTGGCCAAGTATGAAAAGTTATCGTCCGATCTTTTCGAATTGATTACTAGTTAAAAGTGCGACTCAGTCGTTCTTGGTGGAAAATAAAAAGGTTGTCGTTGTCTATAAATAATTAAAAAGTAAATGCGAAACGTAATTAAAATAGGCTAAAAGCAAATCTAGAAAAACTGTCAGTTTTTCTTTCTAAAACTAGAAAAACACTTGGTAAAAACTGAGATTTCGGGAATCGTGCAATTGTTAGAAATTAAAACGTAATGAATTTAAAACTTGAAACTGTATAAAACGAAAAACTGAAACCATCGGAATACACCATCAGAATCACGTCGGAATGATGCAGTCGGTATCCGATCGGAATGCAACCAAAAGGAATATGATCGGAATGTGTCAAGAGTAACTATGTCGGAATAACAAGTATCGGAATGTGGTCGGAATACAAGAAAAAGGAATTCTATCGGAATACTGGTAACACAAGCTAATCGGAATATCAAAATAAACCCCCGTATGAATCCCAATAGGAATATCCGTCGGAATAACAAAACCCTTTTCCGATCCAGTGATCGGAATACTATCAGAATAAAAAGGCCTTAATCGGAATGTTGGTCGGAATAGGGAAACCCTTTTCCGACAAGAAGAATAAGCAATCAAATAAGCTAACTTTTAAATAAGCTAAAACCGAAATTTTACCAAACTATAATTAAACGAACTAAATAAGAACGAATAAAACTTACAAAGCTCTAAATAAGCAACTTTTTAAATCAAACTTTAAAAATACAAAACCTTTAATAAAACTTTAAAACGAATAAGCTAAATACAAATTAAGCCAATAAGCATGTCAAGCTCAAAGCTCAATTCATATTAAAACTTAGAGATGAATAAAAAGATAAACTTTTTAATCACATGAACACCAAGATGAAACAAAATCAACGATTATCACGAATTAAAGATAAACAAAATAAAGAAAGGTAGAAGAAGATTAAGAGCAAAACTAGATTAAACTTTTTAAAAGTAAATATTAGATTAAAAAAGAAAGGAAGATAAAGGATGAAGTTCTAGTAAGAGAAAGTTAAACACTTTCTCTCTCTAAAATTAAAACTACAAAAATGAAAAATGAAAATTAACTAATGACTAACTAACACCCTCCTAATGTGTCATTAGGAGGGTATTTATAGGAAGTGGGGCGTGCATGTGTTGCTTCCTTCTTTCTTTCACTTTCTCATCTCGACTTTATTTAAATTCTTTGTCTTTCTCGACGTCGTCTCGGGATTTGTCGATATAAGTTTAACTCGTCTTATAATTTTCTTCATTTATTAGACTTGAGTTCTTCGACTTCATTAAACTTCCGTCTTTAGACTTTTTCTTCGATAAATCTTCAGAATTGGCCTTGGACTTCCGTTCTTTTTGCACTCTTGATCTTTTGACTTCGTCTTTTCTCGTTTTCATCGATAAAAGCCCGTGAAAGCCCGTGTTTTCTTGTTTTTCATCTTTTGGTCCTAAAACACAATAAAAACACAAACCATGCATAATTCTGACATTTACGACATAAAATACACATTTTGGCTTGGTTATTATTATAATTAAGTGGTAACAGGATGGGTGTTTTCACACCTATCAGTTAGCAGTCCAACCGATCCACCAATTCTGGTATTATGTGTAACACCCCCAATTTCGGTCATAGCAGCGAAAGGGTCATTGGGTGTTACTAACATGATTCACGCTCATAATCATAGAAAACGGCTCAAAACGAGTCGTTTTGATAAAACATCCATTCATGTATTATATAAAAGATAAAATTTCATACACGGTCCCAGATAACTTAAAGTTTACAAAACACAATAATGATAAAAATTCTTTGAATGGATATTATTTATAAAAGTGGGCCAAAACATTTCAAATATGCAAGCTTCACGAAACCGCCTTCCTCGAGTGCCTTCCCTATGGACATGAGATAAAACATGCTAAAAAGTCAACAAAACTGCTGAGTGAATCTATAGAGTTTAAATTAAATAAAGAGAACACAAGTATTTTGAATAACCTTCTATTGTTAATATTTTATCGAAATACAATTATGTTGTATGAACATAATCATCGGTGTTATTACATAAGCCTCATGACATTGAACGTTAACATATATTATTTAAGCCCGACACACCTAGCCAAGTGCGTATATTTCTCTTATACAATGCATCCGATGTTTCATTACTAGTGTTTCACTACACCACGCAATAGCTAGTCCCGACCAGACTGGGCGTCACCCCCGATAGATCTATCCATAGTATTAGCGTTCTTTCGATTAACAATTCACGATTCCGTGGGTCTTTTAAGGCTAAAACTAACTTATGTAATAACTTTCATCTAAGCATACAATCAGGTCCCTTGTGTTCTATTTTAAAACAAATAGGGTTTACCACAACTTATGGTTGCACCCATTCATGGGTTCACAACAACTCTTGTTGTACCCTTTATTTTCAATAAATACTTTTCAAGTAAAAAGAGCTTCCACAACTCCTAGTTGCATCATACAATTGGTTTACCGCAACTTATAGTTGTACTCTTTATTTTTAATAAAAAAAGCATGTTCTCCCCCTCACAAGTTTCTAAAACAATTAAAGAATTTAAAAGCGATGCTATAGACTCACCTTAGCACAAGAGTGGTGATGAGACGATCGCCGACGATAAGTGATGCCCGTTAAATACGAAAACCGCAACCTACCAAATAAGGCGCGCTCGTTAATAAATGACTCAAGTATAAAACATACTTAATAACACAAAACTCAAGTTACAAAACCATGACAATCCCGAAAGAAAAACAATACAAGTGAATCCATACAATCACATTTATCCAACACTATTCGTTTAAACACTTGCACTCTTGACATTGACCCACCATAAGACGCCAAGTCAACACAAGTCAAACTATCACTTTACTTCATTCGGACCAGTATATAAGTCATTGATATAATGACCAAAACACTTGAGTAAATCACTATGTACAATAGTGAATACTCAAACTCACACCACACGAGCATTGAACTACGTGTCTAAAATACCAATCAGTATGTACACTCCAAATGTACACACCAATCTACCCTTACTAGACTTGTCCGATTTCGATGAAACTTGGTGACAAACTCACACATAACCTGATTAAGACTCAGTTCAAATTTCATTCAAAAATATTACTTCTAAGACCTTCTGCCCGACACATCTTTGAGTTACAAAAACCGGACAATTTTACGCCTTCGACTCATGAAACCATTTTGACTTCTCTAAACAACTCCGTTTACAAAACCGACACTCGGGTTTGAAAGTAGACTCACAACCTGAGATTTACAGACTTACAACAGCCCTTAACTATTTTTAAAAGTTATTCTATAGTCCCCGAGATTGGATCCAAATATCGACAACAACTTCGAGTTGTGTCGATACTCGTCTCCCGGTACACGAATAATCAAACTATTTTAACTTCACGCTCATTTGGAGTTAGAAGCTATACTTTATATCAAATCAAAGGCATGGAAAATCTCTACAACACTATCTTATTAGTTTAATAATAACTTAGACGTAAGTCATCCAAAAACAGCCTTGAACCCACTGCCTAAAATCAACTCTTTAAAGATCATACTAAAACAATTTTTCAACCCATTTTAACCATTTTTCTACTAATCCTAATCCCCTAATATCATCATCCTTCAATCCTAACTCATATATATTTCATAAAAACAAAAACTCAAATAAAAAATCAAACTTTTAACATCAAAATAACATGATCTTAACTAGATCATTACATGCATGATCATAAAAATACCTTCAACAATTCTTGTTTTTTTATCAAAATTTAAAATTCATTGCATGTAAGAAAAAATGGTATCAACATGATCACCTTTGAAAAACTAAGATGGGACTTTGATTAGATTTGAAAGATTCAATCTAGAAATCAAGAAATTTGGGTGGTTTTGGTGCTTAAGGTGGATGGGAAAAGAGAGAGGGGAGGAGGATAGTGTGTGTTTTTTTGAATGTTATTAGTGGTTAAGTTATGTGAGGATTTTCTTTATATAGTATTTGTAGTTGAGGGTAGATTTTGCCAATTAGGTATTCTTGTGGACTATAAAGCAATTTAATAGTTTAAAGGGTAGAAAATGGCTATTAGTCAAATTTGAAAATATTTACAGAACTCGAGTTTCGTAAAAATACTTTTCAAAAGTTTAAACGCTTCATAAATATAATAATATAGCTTCGACACGACTTAAAACGTAATTAAATCGAAAACGTCAAAAATATTAAATATCGAGACAATCGATAATAAAACATAAATTTTTGGGCATCTGTCGGTTTCGCGATCACTAATAGTTCTCGTCATTCGTTAAAACGTAAAACACGAGAAATAAAAGTAAATACAGTAAAATCATTCATATGATACTTTGAGAATGAAATATCGATACTTAACGTATTCCTTGCCGGTTTTCATCTAATCGACATTCTTACGCTAAGTTTCAAGCCATAACCTTCTCGGTTAGCCGATAATTCAGAATTCTCAATAAGTCAATACACAATATGTAATAGTCGAGATTAAAATATCGACCTAAATTGACGGATTGTCACATTATGACCAAAATTTACAACTTTACTCGTTTTCACATCTGAAGACACATGTCAAGACATATGTCAAGACACACATCTCACGTACATTTTCTGAAGACACATGTCAAGATATCCGTCAAGACACATGTCTCACGTATATGTTCTGAAGACACATGTTAAGGCACCAATCAAGACATATGTCATAGGATTATTTTCTTAAGACACGAGCCAATACGCATAACTCACGTATATCATCTGTACCAAGCCCTAAGTAATTCAGAATACCCTCCAAGGGGTATACCCATAGTGTTATGCTACGTATGAATCAGGCCACAAAAATCTCAGTACCATAACTGGCGTATTGTTTATGTTTGGACACTCAATGTTCATTCTTTGTGAGACGGGCGAAATATATTCAGTGAAATCTGCCACGTTTACTTCATGTATTGACATGACACTTTCATTTCTCGATCATATTATATATATATATATATATATATATATATATATATATATATATATATATATATATATATATATATATATATATATATATATATATATATATATATATATATATATATATATATATATATATATATATATATATATATATATATATATATATATATATATATATATATATATATATATATATATATATACATATATATATATATATATATATATATATATATATATATATATATATATATATATATATATATATATATATATATATATATATATATATATATATATCCTTGTCCATAAAAGACCCCGTTTGTATCACCCGGTATAAAGAATTCCTTTCAGGTTGACGAAAATATTTATTCTGCTAACACACTTTCTTTGGACATGTACGAGTTCGATATGATTTTGAGTATAGACTGGTTAGCAGCATATCGCGCTACGATTGATTGCCATTCATATTCAACAATATTCAGGCTCTTGAATTCATTCATCATGATTTTCTACCAGGAAAATTTGTACAAAATATTTTCTGCTTTACAAACACGTGCTTTATCATCCCGTGTCTACGAAGATCTCCTAACTACCACTTATGACGCGATTTCTAAATTTCCCTAAACCCATGATCAACCGATTATTCTGAACTTTCCGGATGTATTCTAAAAGAACTTTCGAGTATATCTCCTATCCATGTGGAGGAGTTTAGCATCGAGCTTGTTTCGGGGGCAGAACATGTTTCTTAAGCTCTTTACCACACGGCCCATTGAGTTAAAAGAGTTGAAGGATTTGCTGCAAGATTTGCTGGAACGAAGTTTCATTTGCCAAGTGTATCACCATGGTGTGCATCGATTTTGTTTGTCAAGAAGAAGGACGGTAACATAAGACTATGTATCGACTACCGTAAATTGAACCAGATCACCATTCGCCATCGTTATCCCCTTTCACGTCTTGATAACTTGTTTAATCAACTATCGGGTGCTAAGCACTTTTCCAAGATCGATGTACGATCAGAATTCAAACAGTTGCGAGTAAAAGAACAGGACATTTCCGTGACTGCTCTTCGCACACGTTATAGTCGTTATGAATTCGTGATTATGCCTTTTGGGCCCACGAATGCCCCAGCTGTAATTATGGACTTGATAAATCGAATTTTCATGAACTTGGACTAGTTCGTCGTTATGTTCATTGATAACATTCTGATCTTTCCCAAGTCTAGAGAATAGCACGAAGATCATCTTCTCACTATGTTACAAATCCTACGACAAAAGAAATTTCACGCCGAATTCTTCAAAAAAGCGAATTTTGGTTTATTACAGTGACACTCTGAAACGTGTTGTTTTCACGGTCAGTTGTACCATGACTAAGCTTAAGTGTAAGGAAGAGAATCCTACACTAGATTTTGTGTTCCAGAGGATCCTACGCTAAGAGAGGTTTAATTTACTGACACTCATAATTCAAATTCTATGTATCCAATTTCTACAAGAATGTATCATGATCTCAAAACACAGTTGGTGGAGCGGTGCGAAACAAGATGCAGTACGTTCATATCTAAATGCCGGCCATGCCAGCAGGTTAAGATAGAACGCCAACATGCTAGTAGTTATTTCAACCATTAGAAATTTACGATTGGAAGTGGGACAAGATCTCCATGGATTTTGTTACCGGACTACCACAGACTCAGGAGAAGCATGATGCTATCCAGGTCGTTGTTCGACCATTTAACCCAGCCTACACGTTCTCTTTCATCCGAAAGGATTACGCAGTTAGCAGATCTGCAGAAAGTTCAGCAAGAGATCGTACGATTTCACGGTATTCCATCAACAATCATATCAGGTTGAAATTGTCGTTCACGTTCAGGTTTACGTCCATGCTCACTTTCACGTTCACGTTTACGTTCACATTCACATTCACGTTTACGTCCACGGTCACGTTCACGTTTACATTCACATTTACGTGCACGTTCACATTCACGTTTACGTTGATGCTCACAGTTACGTCTCACGTTCGCGATCACGACACTTGATGTGTGTTTCGCAAGTCCTAAACGAAGGGCCAAAAACTTGATGTTGTGAAAGCGAGTTTTAAATTTATATTACTATATTATTACCAAACAAGGGACTAAAAACACAACACGGGCAAGTATACCCTTTCGTGTATAGTATAGTCTAAAGGTAAAGTCCAAGTCGATCCAAGGGATTGTTGTTAACAAGTAAAAACAATGATCTCTAGAGTGTCACAAGTTCTAAATATTTAAGCTTCTAACAATGATTTAAAGGTGCGTTTGCTTAAGGCTAGAACATAGAAAATATAGATAGCAAAGATGAATTACAAGCACATAAACAAGGTAAGATAACATGTGGATTACTATTCGCACATGCAACATCTATTCAATATAACAAGAAATCCGTCTAAAGATAACGTCATACCAAAAGCATTAAGAATGGTTTATGTTGGTTTCAATAATTCAAGCACTAAACAAAATTATGCAAGAGTTGTTATGTATTTTATTCCATAAATCGCGACAAAGGCGAATACCAAGATTCATTTACTAGATGACATGGAATCCATTCAATCATATCAGTACTAGTTATAATCATGAATGAACCAAATACATAACAATGATCAAACATAATAGTATCAAGTACTAGAACAAATCAACCATGCTTATAATCATGAACAAGAGGTAAAGTGCGTCGCACAAACCTAATTGTGCGCCGCACTTCGCCCCTGCGAAGCTAATATAGTCTATTCATAATTCTATGTACACCTAACCAAACACAAGACGACTACTCCATAATCAAAGGAATAACAAACATAACATTCATCATAATTTTAGAAAAGATAATGATAAAAGAGTTATAGAGATTATACCAAATGATTACAAGTGTCTGTAATTAGAAAATTAGTTTTCCCAAATAAAAACTTTATGCTAATGATCTTAACAATCAACTCCAAATGTTCTGAACCCTTTGGGTGATGTTACTACACCCAAATTCGTCCTAAAACTACTAAGAAATTATGGTGGGAGATGGTGGAATGGAATGAGAAGTGTGTGTAAAATGAGTAGAAGTGGCCTCTATTTATAGTGTTGTCTGGGGTCAAATGTGCGCCGTACTTCTCCGAAAGTGCGCCGCACTTTGGGACGGGAAGGTGCGCCGCACTTCTGAGATTGTGCGCCGCACTTCTGGGTGTTCCAGAATCTTCTATCAATAACTTTGGCTTATTTGCATATTGAGGATCCTTCTTTGTATGTCTTCACTTTGCTCCTTCAAACTTTATATCTGCATATAAAACACAACATATTAAGTATCAGAAGCTCTTATTTATACTACAAAGTGGCATTATAATGATAGATTAAATATGTATATTTAGGTCGTTATCAAATTCCTCCACACTTAGCTATTGCTTGCCCTCAAGCAATCAAAGCGAGAAAACAAGATTATATTTTAAAAGCATAAGCATCGATATGAAGCATGATAGGAAAATAATTAAGTTTCTAAGTAGCAAAAGCAATGACACAATAATTTCAACACCTCACATGGGAATAGTGTTTAGATTTGAATTCACACAATGTCACTCACAAGGGTTAATATAAGATAACACTTAAATAGCACGGACATAAAATAGATAGCTACCATAGGCTTGTACAAGACACATAAACATAACAGTTTTGCGTGATGACCAGATAAATTTTCAAAGAGGCAAAACGTGATAATAATAAGGGTTTAGTAACACAAGATTCCTTGTTAAAGTCGTATCATCAATAGCACTACAATACTTTATTCCTCTTTTTTCCTTTTTTTAAATTTTTTTTCATACTTTTTTTTCTTTTTCTTTCTATAACACAATATACACGACTTGACAACGAAAGGCATAAACACAAGGATAACGACCCAAAGGATAATATAGCACATAAGTACAAGTGCCAAATATTTTAGCAAGCCAGTGTAGCTCGACTAAAATGATATAATGGGATTTATTTTGCCTCCTTTCAAAAATATCTATAAATTAACCTCACTGCGGTTTAGTAAATGATAATCAAGCACAAGTTCTGAAGCACACTAAATTATCGGCTTTCACAAAGAATAGAGAAATATAAAGGCTAGATTTTCTCACATATTTGGGGGATGGTTTTGTGCTTAGTTATAGTGTCAATCAATGATATTTTTGCTTTGCTAAAAACACTTTATTTATTTACAAAACATCTTTATTTTTATTATTTTTTTCTGAAAAGATTTTTCATGTGGAGAAAATTGATTTATTATTTATATTTTTCCTATTTGTCTCCTCCTCCACACTTAAGGTGAACATCGCCCACGAGGTGAGAACTGATAAATAATGAAAATAGGGAAAATTAAGTTAAAGGAAACGAGAACTACCCAGGACTTAGTAGAAAATTGGTGGACCTCAAAAGGTGAATCCGACTTATAGCTCCAAAATTATTTCCCTGCAAAATGTAACAAACAAGCACATATACATAATATATACAAGGAGGGTTTTATTTATATACAAATCCTCCTCCACACTTAAGTTAAAAAGTGCGGGTAAAAACACGGATTGCCACAAATCCTTTTATTTATTTATTTTTTATTATTATTTTTAATTTTATTTTTTATATATCACATCCTTCACAACTAATAATTCCTTCACACTTGATATAAGCGTGCACCACAAAATATACGAAACATAAAGCGGTACCTCTTCATCTTCGTTGGAATGGAACAATACTCATAGCCAACCACGAACTAACTATTAGGAAAAATTGACCAACAACAATTTTTTTTGTTTTTTTTAACTAAGTTTTAGTTTAATAGATTTACCTATGTGGCAAATAAGTTTTTTTACTTTTTTAGAAAATTCTTTTATTTACAAACGAGTCATATTTTTCAATTCGTTCCCCCGCCACTTAAGTTTCAGGAGTGATGAGCACATCCCCAAGTGATAAGCTATTAACACCATTCCAATCCAATCTTCACCTATTTCTTAAATCTGCAAAAGAGACAAAACTACACAAAAACATAAAATTTTAAAGCACACTTTCGTAGGCACCACGATTGCATTTAGCGTATGCAACAAGCCTTTAAACCCCTCGGTGTACCGAGTGGACGAGTTATAGTCTCGTGAGGTTTCCAGGGAACACACCCACAAAGTTCCTGATATGTTTTTTTGGTGCAATAACAAAGCACGGCGCGCAAGGTACTAAAGAAATTGCATTTATCGTTTTATACTTTTTTTTATATTTTTCTTACAAAATTTTTTATTTAAAAACATTTTACCATTAGTAACACACAAAACGAAAATAAAGGATAATATAAAATCTTTTTGGATTTTTATTAGTTTTAGACACACTCATCAAACACAATGGTTTAAAAAAACAGTTTTTTAAAAAGTGTGCCGCACAACATAATATGTGCGGCGGTTTTATTATGGCAGAAAGCACTTTTTTTATAGATTTTATTAATTACCAACATATATGGCTATTTAAATACAAACACATAAATGAAACTAAAGTAAAAGCTAAATAAGAAAACTCTTTTTTCGATTTTAGTTTTTGTAATATTTTATAGTTCTATTATTATTTCTACGACTATTAGTACTATTTTTTGCTTTTTTTGCTTGATTCAAGATACCTTGAAGATACGGTTCAAGTGGGAAGGGTCCACTTTCAACCGTTGAAGATATGGTATTTTTGGTATATACTCCAAAAATGGATATTCTTTCGATTTGACCACATAAAAATCCTTTTTCTTTGTTTTAAATGGTTTACTTTTCTCGATTTTATTTTTAATGATGATAGGAGGTGTTGGATCCTTTTGGGTTTTCGGAGGGTCTTCGGACATTTCACTCCAAGTGAATACGGCATTCACATGCTCAACTTGAGTGGAAGGATGAGGAGGTGGGTTAGTCCTAACGGTTTGATCAAAAGAGACATGAGTTTGAGACTTCGACAACTCACTAATTTTTGTTTCCATGTTTTCAATAGAGTATGGAGATTCTTCTCATTTTGCTTCATCTTAAAACTCATGTTAACGGTCTCTTTCACAAAATTGTTTGCAACTCTTTGACTATCCAAAAATTTAGTTATTAACTTTTCGAGATCGATTTCGGATTGAGGTTGAGATTGAGATTGGTGAGAATAAGAATTTTGTTTTTCATAACCTTCAAGTTGATTTTATTCATGACGTTCACACATTGGCGTGTCAACGGTCATGCGTTTTTTAGAAGCGATATTACCTTCGAGATCGTTATATTTTTCACGCATCTCATGTAATTCTTCTTTTAAGATTTGGAAATGAGAATCCATTTTAGCTTCAAGAGCTTCTAACTTCTCCATTAATCGAGAGTTATTAATGCTACTTTCATCGGTGAAAGAGGCATATTTTCGATTATCTTTGTTTCGAGACTTTTTGGGCTATTTAAGTTCAAAAAGAACTTTGTCCTCAAGAAATTGAAAAGCTTGTTTCGGAGTTTTGTAGAGGAAAATTCCTCCAGTTATTCCATCAAGGATTGCTTGAGTGGATTCGTCTAAACCATGATAAAATATTTGAATAATAGCTCTTTTGGTGAGACCATGCCCATGGCATTTTCGAAGCATGTTCTTAAGTTGAAACCAGGTTTGGGTAAGACTTTCACATGTTGTTTAAGAGAAATTTCTGATTTCGAGTAAAAGACGTTCAAATAACAAAGGTGGAAAGAATCGGTTTATAAAAGTTATTCGCATTCTTTCCCACGACGTTTTAGAATCTTCAATAAGTGTATCGAACCAGATTTTAGCATCATCGGCTAAGGATTGTGGAAACATCAAAAGTTTGATAACTTCACTTTGAGTTTCACTATATTTGAACATGTCGCAAATTGCGAGAAATTCACGAATGTGTTCATGCGGATCTACCTCCAAATGAGCATCGAATTTGTTCTCTTGAACCATTTTCAAGTGGGTAGTGTTAATAACAAAGTTGTCATCAACATCTGTTCGAACAATGGCTAAATTAGGAGTCGGTGCTATGGTACTAACACTATTCCACAAGGGTTGATCATCGTGATCGATATCTATGATATGTTCGGGTGGATTGGGTTGGGTTTCGACATCCTCTTCAAGTATATCTATAACGACAAAATCATTGTTGGATGGATTTTGGGTTGAAAACTTAGGTGATTTGATTTGAAACCATTCTTTTGGTATCGTTTGAAATTCATAACTCCACGTTGTTTTAATTAATTTAAATAATAGATTTACAAGTTCTTTTCCCCATGATCTAGGATTTAAACAAACATTCAAAATTTTGCAAATTTTTTTTTTATATTACTATTTTATTTTATTTTATTTGTTTATTATTATATATATTATTTTATTTTTGAGATTATAACAAGATAAAAAGATAAATCAAAATGAAAGCAAAACTAATATTTTTGTTTTTTGGTTTATTTTTTGGTTTTGTATTTTTTTATGTTTTTGTTTGATGATAAACTATATATTTACAAATTCACAAAGTCTAAAAGGCAGTTTGGTTGGTTTTTGAAATTGACTCAGAAATCGTTATGAAATTTTTTCAGAAAGTGCGGCGCACATTGCTACATGTGCGGCGTACTTACAAGTTCTCCAGAAAAACCGGCGCATAAATGAAATGTGCGGCGTACTTAGAAATCCTTCAGAAAGTGCGGCGCACAAAAGCAAATGTGCGGCGTACTTTCTTCAAATTTTAAGACAGAAAATTTTGAGATTGCCAGAAATCTCTACGGCGTTGGTATAATTTTAAAAGAAGTTTCTCAGAAAGTTTTAACAAATAACGAAAACAATCCCCGGCAGCGGCGCCAAAAACTTGATGTGTGTTTCGCAAGTCCTAAACGAAGGGCCAAAAACTTGATGCTGCGAAAGCGAGTTTTAAATTTATATTACTAGATTATTACCAAACAAGGGACTAAAATACAACACGGGCAAGTATATCATTTCGTGTATAGTACAGTCTAAAGGTAAAGTACATGTCGATCCACGGGATTGTTGTTAACAAGTAAAAAAATGATCTCTAGAGTGTCACAAGTTCTAAAGATTTAAGCTTTTAACAATGATTTAAAGGTGCGTTTGCTTAAGGCTAGAACATAGAAAAGATAGATAGCAAAGATGAATTACATGCACATAAACAAGCTAAGACAACATGTGTATTACTAGTCGCACATGCAACATCTATTCAATATAACAAGAAATCCGTCTAAAGATCATGTAATACCAAAAGCATTAAGAATGGTTTATGTTGGTTTCAATAATTCAAGCACTAAACAAAATTATGCAAGAGTTGTTATGTATTTTATCCACCAATCACGACAAGGGCGAATACCAAGATTCATTTACTAGATCACATGGAATCCATTCAATCATATAAGTACTAGTTATAGTCATGAATAAACCAAATACATAACAATGATCAAACATAATAGTATCGAATACAAGAACAAATCAACCATGCTTATAATCACGAACAAGAGGGAAAGTACGCCGCACAAACCTAATTGTGCGCCGCACTTCGTCCCTGCGAAGCTAATATAATCTATTCATAATTCTATATACACCTAACCAAACACAAGACGACTACTCCATAATCAAAGGAATAACAAACATAAGATTCATCATAATTTCAGAAAAGGTAATGATAAAAGAGTTATAGAGATTATACCAAATGATTACAAGTGTTTGTAATTTGACAATTAGTTTTCCCAAATGAAAACTTTATGCTAATGATTTTAACAATCAACTCCAAATGTTCCGAACCCTTTGGGTGATGTTACTACAACCAAATTGGTAAAAAAACTACTAAGGAAGGATGGTGGGAGATGGTGGAATGGAATGAGAAGTGTGTGTAAAATGAGTAGAAGTGGCCTCTATTTATAGTGTTGTCTAGGGTCAAATATGCGCCGCACTTTGGAGACGGGAATGTGCGCCGCACTTCTGATATTGTGCGCCGCACTTCTGGGCGTTCTAGAATCTTCTATCAATAACTTTCGCTTAGTTGCATATTGAGGATCCTTCTTTGTACGTCTTCACTTTACTCCTTCAAACTTTATATCTTCATATAAAACACAACATAGTAAGTATCGGAAGCTCTTATTTATACTACAAAGTGGCATTACAATGATAGATTGAATATGTATATTTAGGTGGTTATCAACACTGTACGTATTCACGCCCGTGTTCCATTTCACGATTTGCATTTCACATTCACGTTCACGACATTGTTCATGTTCATGATTGTATTCTATCTCACGATCTACGTTCATGTCTCGTTCTGGAAAGGGTTGAAGAAAGCTTGGGAAACCAGACTCATGTTTAACACAACTTTTCATCCTCGGACAGGCGTTTCACGTCATATTTCACGTCTCATCGCGTATTGTTTGGCGTTATCTCCTCATTTATCACACGTTCATGATATGTTTCACGTATCACGTTCACGACATGTTTCACGTATCATGTTCACGATATGTTTCACATATCACGTTCACGATATTTTTCATGTATCACGTTCACCATATAAGTTCACCTATCACGTTCGCAATTGCTCATGTATCACGTTCATAATTGTTCGCGTATTACGTTCCGAATATGTCTCACGTATCATTGCTCAGATGTTGATAATATCATTCTTTTCATGATTAATTCGTATCGTAACATTTCAGTTATTCTTGCACGTTATTTTGTTATCCACACGATCAAATTCGTGAGGATCTATCCTACGCCGAGGAACTAGAATCTGTAGAAACTAGAAGGGGGGTTGAATAGTTTCTTATCGGTTTATCTCCTAATTAAAATTCCTTTCAATTAGGTTAGTGCACAAAACTGTCTTTTACTTGAAAGCTAGCTGCATAATGATTAGGTTCAATTTTAATGCATTAACAATGTGTAGTAAGTATAATGATAGAATGTATGTAACGAGTAAGGAAAGAAACAACCTAGTAGGAAGACAACAAGATTTATAGTGGTTCGACAACGAGGCTCTATCCTCGTTCCTACTCCACTCCTCGAGTACACCTTACTCGAGATTTCCACTATATCCACAAGCTCCCTTCTTGGCGGAGAAAACCTTACAACGTCGCTTACATTTTTTTCCGACACTAAGCTAAATGTCGAGACCTAATATTAGCTAGGACCAATCTACACAACGTCGCCCACTTCACCATTTTACGACACAAGGCTAGATGTCGAGTTCTAATCCAAAGCTAGAACCAATCTTCACAACGTTGCCTACTTCACCATTTTCCGACACAAGGCTAGATGTCGAGTTCTAATCCAAAGCTAGAACCAATCTTCACAACTCTTCACTTTGAAGCTAAGTGAGAACTTCACACAATACAACTACATATCACTTTATAGTTTAGTGAGAACTCACAAGACACAACCAAATCACTTTATAGTTTAGTGATAACTAGCACAACTAATTCCAACTCAACTAAACATATCCAAGTACACATATGTATCTTGGATTTACACAACACAAATCCAAGCACACACATGTGCAATGGATTTACACAACTCTAATCCAAGTATTCACATATAGCTTGGATGAACACAACTAGTCTAAGTATTCACAAATACATTGGATCTACACAAGACACAAATAAACAAATGATGAACATGACTAGATCTTTAGGAGAAGGTGATCTTCATCAATGCTACATCTTTAATCACATCACAAGTGTGTGAGTGGTCTTCTCTTTGGACAAGGTAAAGAAGGAGATCAAGAGGATAATCATGAGTAAACATACTTAACACATTAAGTGATCATATACAAATGACTAAGATTAGATAGGAGAAAGAAGGCTGAAAGAGATGTCCAAAAAGGGTTGATGAGAATGCAGATTTGATCCACTATTTATAAGACAAACATCCAAAGGCTATATCTGCCCGCGGTTCCTTACTGGAGCCCGCGGTTCCTTATCGATAAGGAACCGCCGTAGGTGCTAAGGTACCGCCAGCATATAGTCCACTCCTTTTGTCTTTTAGTGAATTTGGAATATCTGAGGCTGTTTAAACCTTCAAAAGATATTCTTATGTCATTTGGAATATGCCATATTCAAATTTACATTTTCAATTTTAATAAAACATTTTCTTAAAAATAAAGTTTATTATAAATCTTTTGTTACATTTGACAAAAGTGAGTTTTAAGGCTAATCACTTTTATGATCACTAAGCATGATTAAGATATGTTAGTGTAATGATTATTACCTTGATGATAGTGTTTATTACATAATTCGTTTTATGATTGTGTTTGACAATAAATGTCTTTGTAATTTGTCGTGATCAAAACTAAGAAAGATTAATTAATACTAACAATGTTTTTAGGCATTGCTTTGCATTAACAATCTCCCCCTTTTTTATTACGAAAAACTATAAACTCATTTACGTAAAATACAAGTTTATTCGAATTATTAACGAGTTTATCACTATCATTTCTCTCCCTTTGTCGAATCAAAAAGGTTAGCACAAGTCTTTGAAGAAGAAAAGAACCAGACTTTTGCTAGTAGCTCCCCCTTGGTGCTTACTCCACCTTGCTTGGGGCACCATGTAAATGAGCTAAGGTAACATGCTACGCAAAGGTTAGAAGAAAGAAAAGAAACACCAATGTATGTATGTGCACTACTTACTAACTAACTTGAGAGGGAGAAGGAAAATAAATCTCAATTAGAAGCAAGCATTTGCTAAGTATGTCGAAAGAGTGTGTATTGACAACATCATAGTTCAATTGGTGGAATAAAGGAAGAAAATAAACATCCAAACCAATCAAAGATGATTTAAAATGTCAATGGGTTAAAATTTAGAATTTATGGAATCACCCATAATTAATTTTAAGTTTTAACCATGATCAACTCTTTAACCAATGTATGAAATAGAATTAGAGTGAAAGGTAACACACATAACTTTCATATTACACAAATATGAAATAACATACAAGAGAAATATTCATACACACAATATGAATATTTAAAGCAAAAAAATATAGAAAATAAACCACAAAGCATAAATTACTCTAATAGTGATAATCTTCCAAGATTGCTTAAGTTTTATTGACTCAAACAACTAAAGTACAAAATGTGCCTTAGTTGGAAAAGAAAGACGACGAAGCATCATTCGAATTTTTGTTCACGGGAATGAAAACTTTGAGAGGAGGTCGAGTGAGGAGGAATTCAAGAAAATTTATCTTGTTATATATGTGAGCAAGTTCAATTTGTTAAAAACGACAACAAGCACACGAGGAACCATGATGCAAAACAAATTCGTTAGATGGGGGAGGTCCATCAAAATTAGTGGTTGGTGGAGAGGGAGATAATGAATAAGAGATGTTTCACAATGCCTAATGAGGTTAGGGAAAGAAGATAAGTCATTGTGTTGAGGAGAGTTGAAAGGTTTGGTGGTGGTGGAAGAATTTCCTTTTCTCCGGTAATTGGATTTATAGAGTAAGTCTCATTCCAATATTGAATCGGAGAGAAAGAGGAATTCTTGGAGGATTTTGGAGAAGAAGAATCATGAGGATTCTTGATCTTTTTTATCCAAATGGGTTTAACCGAGATTTTTGGTTTCTTTGAAAGCTTAGAAGAAGAAGCTTTAGGTTGAGAAGTTTGTGACAAAGAAATGTCAAGGTTAGGAAAGGAAGAATTAGGCATTATGAGGGATGAAGAAAAGAACTCCCAAAAGAGAAGAATTTAAAGAAAATAGACAAGGCAAAGATTTGAAATGAAAAAGTAAGGTTTTAGGCAATGTTTAGCCAAATTGGGTAAACAAAGAATCTTAACCAAAACAGTGGTAAAAAAGGAAGACCAAAAATAAGCCAAGAACGGCTTTACCAAGCGTGGTTCTTTAAAATAGCCCGCGTTTCCATATCGATATGGATTCGTTTGGGGGCTAAGGAACCGCGTCTAGTGGACAACAAACCTTGATTTTCAAAAGTTTTGGAGAAAAATAAGACTTTTTCACAATTTTGCAAATCTTGGATTTTTACCTCTTTTAGCACTAGAGTATGCCAGGGTTGCATAAAAGCAACACATTCACAAAGAATGTCTTGACAAAGGGTGACAAAATATTTAGATAACATTTTGGTCCAATTTTAAGTCATGTTTTTAGAGGTTGTAATAGATTTAGGTTCAATTTTAAGTAAACTGAAGTTAATTAATGTGATCACATAGATAGAAACACATAAAACTAAATCCATAAATCATCCACATGAGAAAATCATGAGGGAAAGGAAAGGAAATACAATAAATAAAAAGACAATAAACTACTACAAAGATAGCTAACAACTAGGTCTTGAATTCATAGATCTCTTTGGCTTGACCTTCTTTTAAAAAGCATGTTATTTTGAAAACCATCATTCATCTCCTAGGAGGAGGCATGCAGAACAATACAAGCAAGAAATCATTCAACCTTCTATGAAGACCAAGCATCTCCATCCTTAGGTTTTCAATGATGTAGTTATAATAGAGACAACATGGGCAATTTGCATCATGAGCTTCTAGGAACCCAAAGAAGTAAGGATCACCCATGAAGTGAGGGATAGGAATGCCTAAAATAGGAGCATTAGTGTTAGAGGGTGGAGGAGGTGGTGGAGGCATAGTGTCCAAGGGTGAGATGGGAGAATTTGGTGGAGTAAAAGGAGAGGTAACCAAAGACTCAAGTACAAAGGGGATACTTTGTAGAGGTTGTGGTTGAGAAATCCCATCCAAAGGAGGACTAGGGGTGAAAGGAGAAGAAAGATCATTCATTCTTGATTGGAATGAAGAAGAGGTAGAACCATGTGAATGGTTAGTACCATAGGTTGAGTTTGTCTTGCATGGAGCAAGGGGTTGTGAAGATCAAGATGAAATGAGAATGGGAGAGATCTCATTTTTGGGAGTATGAAAAGATGAAGAACCAATGTTAGGTATGTTAATCTTAATTTTGAGGCTTCTTTTGGAGGAGGAAGTTTTGGAAGAAGTGAATGTTGTAGTGGACACCATGGTTGTGTTAAGGTTTAGAGAAGAGTTGAAGGGATGAAGAACACAATCAACATGAGAGGTTTTAAGAAGAGAAGGGAACGATCCAAACTAGTAATGGGTTAAAATCATTTTAGGTGAATAATTAAATTAGGTACCCTAGTTTAGGAAAGTGCAGGTTTTTCAAAAAATTTATCAAAGTTTTACACAGATTAAGGAAAACAGTGTAAAATAAAGATTATGTCGAAACAGGGACAGGCAGTTCCTTATGTAGGTCTGCGGTTCTTTCCCGCTAAGAAACTACGGGTTCGATATGGAACCGCGTCCAGTGTTGTTCAAAAGTGGCACTTCCTCAAACTTTGGTCAGCCCAGATTTCACACAGGTAAATAGCAAGCCAAAGTTAACTATAAATCAAAATCCAGGAAGCTAACAAACACATAATGAGCACAAAGCTATGTAAATCGAAAGAACGACTACATAGTTAATAAAATATTAAAATAGTTAGTAATCCAAACAAGTAGTATTAGTTAATATACACACATAGAAGAAAAGAAAACAAATGTTCAACACATAACATGTTTAACAACATGTTCTCCTTGAATTAAATCAAAGTCTTTATCTTCTCTTCTTGCTAAATCCCTTGATCAAATTACCCAAGTATTTGAATCCCTTTCTTGACTCCACTCGATGATCAAACAACTCACCTCGAGTCCTAAGATTTTCACGGTAGAGACACTCCATGTTGAGCTCTTCCCGTACTTCACTAGTGGAATGGTGAGGAGGAGGAGCTAAGTCCTCAAGTCCATCCACGAATGAGTTTGTGGATTGACGAGAGTTACTTGAAGAGCCGACATGAGCACTAGTACCTATGCCATCACTATCACTTGTTGGCATGTAGGTGTCCTCATCATCGGACTCTTGTTGATCATGTTTTCTCGAACCTTTATCACTTCTAGGCTTTCTTTCATATACCTCTTGAATAGGTTACATCACCCGTTGAACCGGTTGTGTAATACCCCCAAATTTTATACAATTCAATACATCGGAAGACTCGTTGGTGTTACGGGATAGCACATTACTCACATCATAGACAACGCTTAAAAATCGCGTCGTTTAATAATAAAGCATTTCCATTCATAAATATCAAATTTACATAGGTCCCAAGTCATTGTATTTCATACAGGTAAGCATTTGAATGGAAAATTTTTATTTAAGTGCGGGCCATGAATTCTTGTTGTCTTCTCGAGAATTACCTTCAAGTACCTAAGATAAAACATGTTAAAAGAAAAGGTAAGCGAAAACGCCGAGTGAATTCATAGAGTTTAATAAAACCATTAATATATCATCGGTATATAATTATTACCGAAAATCATTTTATACAAATCTTTGTAATAGGCCATAAAATAGCCAAAGTCATTTTATACAAATCCTTATCAAAATTCATAATATAGGCGTTGCCTTCAAAATCATTATACGAACCATTGTCGTAAAAACATCATACAATACGTTTTATAACGTTGTATAGAGTTAAATAAAAACCGTTATATGAATATGGTTATGTAAAACTAAAGCACGAACATAATATCAATAATAAGACCATGTATTGCTAGTCAGGCAATATATCGTAATTCAGTGCGTATAGCAGTATTTCGTTATTTGGATTATTATAAGCTGCATGACATTGTTACCTTACTACAACAAACAACGTGTAGCTAGCCCGAAACTCAATTTTCCCATCTAAATTAGCGTTTCGTCACAAAAATCACGCTATGGAAATCTTCTCATACATAAATTCGCTTACCAATCAATGTGGCACGACGGGGATCAACCGTCAAGGCGCGAACTTGGGTGATCGTCCCCAAATAGTAATATTATATGCATAAGCGTCTACCAAATCCCGGTAGTTCATAATTCATGCTAATGGGACTTTTAGTGACGTAACCTAACTTTAATAATCCATTTTATCTCATACATCGGGTCATATAATCATTCATCGGGTTTCGGGTCCAAATCAATAAACAAACAATCGGGACAAATGGTGTCCTATTTTATCAAAACTAACATGTTATCTCCCTCGCTAGTTTATAAAACATTTCATAAAACATTTCAAAGAGTGCGAGGCTATGAACACACGTTGATGTGGGAAAGCGGGTTATTGGCAATTCGGATGTACGGTACGTGCTTCAATCATGGAAACCTAGACAAATAGTACTCGTCTTAGACTTTTGTCCAATGACTTTATCAAAATAACAATTATGTATACATATGATGATTTTATATATATTGTAAAACCCGCAAAATAAGGTCATTATTTAATTCTTACTTTTCAAATATTTTTGAAGTATTTTATAATCTTAAATATTATTATGTTTAACGATTTAAGTTGAAATCGATATTTAACATTTTATTTTAATATTTTGACGAGCAACGAGGACTTCTAGTGATCGCGATACCGACGGATGCCCATAATTTTATATTTCATTATCGATCGTTTCGATATTTAATATTTTCGACGATATCGTTTTAATTACGTATCGAGTCGTTATATTATTATTTTCGTGTGCGTTTAAACTTTTTAGTATTTTTACGAAACCTGAGTCCCGTAAATATTTTCAAAAATTGACTAGTGACAATTTCCCACCTTTTTGCTAATTCTTTGCATTTTAAACCAAAACTTTTGCCAAATTGCACAAAAGCCCTCACCCCACTAACTAAAATTTAAATAAAGTAAACACACACACACATACACTTTTCACTTCCAAAATTTTTTTTTCTCTCTCTCTTTCTTTCTTGCTTTTGCCGAAACATCAAACCCACACCAAATCCAAACATTTTTCAATTTATCTCAAGATTTAGGTTGAATCTAGCTAAACCAAGCATAGACCCATCTTTATTTTTGATCAAGGATCACAAAGGTATAAAAATTTTACACATGCAAGCACTCTTCATTTTTATGATGTTAGTAGGTGGAAGCCATGGTCATGCATGGTGTTTTTAGCATGATCCATGGGGATTCTTGCTAGAAATCTTGTTAAAAATTATATTTTGATCCAAAGATTTTTATTTTTGTTATGATTTTGATGTTATGGTGGATGTATGATGATATTAGAGTATAGGAATGACCATTTCTATGGTTGGTTGTGGTCAAAAAGTTGATTTTGTACAAGTTTTTGGTACCCATTTTATAGCAGTAAGTAAACTGAGAAATCCGAATTTTTATGTTTTGAAAATGACTAAACTTATAGCCTAGGGTTGTAGATAATTTCCTTAGCTTCGATTTGATATAAGGTAGAGCTTCTAACTCAAAACGAGCGCGAAGTTATGGTGTTTTGAATGATCGTGTACCGGGAGACGAGTATCGACACTACATATAGTTGTTGTCGATATTTGGATCGAATCCCGGGGACTCTAAATTGATGTTTTAAAATGAGTAACCTACTGATAATGAGGTATTTATTTATTAGGTTGAGTTTACTTTAAAACTCGAGTGTCGGTTTTGTTAACGGAGTCGTTTAAATAAGTTAAAACGGTCGTATGAAAAATTAACGCAAATCTGTCCGGATTTTGTGGTTTGAAAATGAGTCGAGTAAGGGGCTTTAAAAGTAATTTCAATTGATAAACTTGTAGGAGGACTTTCTATATATAGTAAGTTAGCTTTTTGAGTCGTTTCATAAACGGTCGACAAGTTTAAAAAGGGGTAAATAAGCTAGTACATGTAGTATGTACCGGCGGATTTTGTTAAAAGTATAAAATGGAAAAGTAAATGAGTAGTGAAGTATAATAAAGTTATTTATATCGTTTACTTGTGGGTGTATTGTGGTTTTATCAGTTCGAGTTTGATTTTATTAAGTATCGTTTATTTCTCGAGTCTATTATTAAAGTACGCACCTTATTTGCTAGGTTGCGGTTATCGTGATTATCGGGCATCTACTATCGTCGGCGATTGTCTTCAACTACTATAAGTACTAAGGTGAGTCTATAGCCTCGTTTGAGCTCATTCAAATATTTTAAAACCCACGAGGGGGAATACATGTTTTGTAAACTTAGAACACAAGGTTTTTATGGTATGCTTGTCCCTTTATGAATGGACCCGTGGTTGCCTTTAAATTGCATTAAGTGATTGCCTTTGTTAAAGCCTCAATTATGGACCGTTAATTAACCTATGATGGGTTAACCGCTAGTACAATTAATAGATCTATGGGGGAAGCCGCCCCGGTTCAGTTTTTGTGGACTTGTCATAGAAGCTTAGGCCCGACCTCCACACTGTTTGAACATATTGTATTGAGAAGTCAGGTATACGGCAATGTACCAATAATCTGGAGGTAACTGACAATTAATGAATCTCCTGTCTTATCAGACCTCTAAAGGGAGTGTCTAAGGGCTCGGTTCCATGAACTTATTGCAATTTATGCTAAATACAATTATTATTGTTGATGCAAATTATTATCCGATGCTTATAAGCATGCCACAAACTTATAATTTTGGCTTGTGTTCAAAATGATTATATAAACCTATAGATTCACTCAGCATTTTTGCTGATGATTTTCTCACATGTATTTCAGGTAATCAAGAAGGCTGAAGCTTGGAAGCCACGGGAATGAATGTTGTGCACTACTTTGTATATAAACTCTTTGAATGTTTGTCGTTCCTTTTGTTCAAAACAATTTAAATCTTTTGTTTTGGTTGTACTTTGGTTACGATGTCTTGGGACTACGCTACTCTGACAAATGTTTTAGGAACGATAAATTTAAAACGTCTCTTTTCGAGTCGTTCTTTATAAATTATGTGTTTTGTATCATTGTTTAGCACCCAAAGTTGTATTCCGCTGCGTGTAAATTTGGGGGTGTTAAAGATTGGTACCAGAGCCATGAGTTATAGAGAACTAGGTCTTTTTCAAAAAAAAAAAAAAAAAAAAAAAACCTAAACTATAACTGTCGGTCTTTATTTTTCAAAGAGTCGGTGCACATGATTTCGCGTGACTTCAGGTTCAAGCTACTTCTGGGATTACAACTTTAGTATACATTATTATGTATGCCTTATTGCTAAGTATTTCTAAATAAATACTATAATCCTTTATCGATATATATGTTGATATCGTTAAACTTTTCGATAAGAATTATCATTTATTAATGATTTACTTAAATATATTTCTGGAAATTTTCCTGTAATTATTTTGGAAGGTTTCTCTACATTTATTTAAATTTTTGGAAATTATTCTATTTCGTTTTATTATGACCTTATACCTATTTTGTGAAATTTACCACCGTCAAATTTCGTCTTCGATGAGGAGGAAGCAGGTTTCACTACTGCAAGCGAGACACAGTCAACTAAGCCATGTGGATCCCCATGTGACTAGTGTTTATTATTTAGTGTCGTTGTACTCTATCTGTCTTTAAGATGATTCCTTGTTGATCAATGATAATAGTTTCCTTTGATCCTTATAACGATTGTGAATCCTTGTATTGATAATGTGTATGCATTTGATGATTGATTTTGTACATGATATGACTATACCATGGATACAATTAACTCATTCATTTTATCTTTTCTCTTTGTGATGTGACAGAATCATGCCACCTAGGAGAATGACAAATGATGCCATTGCAAGGCTAGTTGCTGAAGAGGTTGCGAAAGCATTGGCTGCGGATAGAGCTGCGCGTGTTAACACTGAAGGAGCAGGTGGCTCTGGAGGTGCGGGTGCTGGAGGTGAAGGTGAACCTGCTGGAGGTGCAGCTGCTGGGGGAGCAGGTGCAGCTGAGAATCCTGCGGATGAGGTTGCTCAGGCTGCTGCTGCGGTTAAAGAATGTACTTTTGCTGGGTACATGAAGTGTGGACCTACTGTATTTCAAGGAACTGGTGGAGCACTGGAATTATTCAGGTGGATTGAGAAAACGGAAACAACATTTGAAATTAGTGATTGCTCAGAAAGGAACAAGGTTAAGTTCGTAGTTGCTACTTTTAAGGATCGAGCTTTAAGCTGGTGGAAGACTCAAGTTGCTACAGTTGGTTTAGAAGCTGCAAACAGGAAACCTTGGGATGAAATTAAAAGGTTGTTGAAAGAGGAGTTCTGTCCAGAAGAAGAGTTGTCTGCTTTGGAGGATGAGTTGAGGCATCTGAAGTTGAAAGATAACAACATTGCTGCATATACTAGCCGATTCAATGAGTTGGTTTTGCTTTGTCCAGATGCTTTTGCTACTGAGAAGAAAAAGATGGATCAATACATCAAAGGGTTGCCTGGGTACATTAAAGGTGAGACAACTTCATCTCGACCGAAGAACTTTGTTGAAACTGTAAGAATGGCTCATACACTCATGGGGCAGAAAGTTCAAGATAGGGCTGAGAAAGCTGCCGAGGGTAG
Source organism: Glebionis coronaria (assembly GCA_025667525.1). Classification (NCBI taxonomy): domain Eukaryota; kingdom Viridiplantae; phylum Streptophyta; class Magnoliopsida; order Asterales; family Asteraceae; genus Glebionis; species Glebionis coronaria. Next base: position 20,119,073 of record CM046878.1, on the reverse strand, counting down.
TAAAAGAAAATGGGAGAATTCTCAGAGTGGTAATCAAGGTGGTAACCGCCATAGGCAGTACAATCAGAAGAGAAATGATGGGGCTAGAGCTGCGACTAACAAGAATGGCAATGCTGATCATGGGGGACCAGCCCTGAAATGTAAGAGTTGTGGTGCTTGTCACTTTGGTAATTGTCCACCAAGGTGCACTAAATGTGGAAAGGTTGGTCATGCTGCGGAGAAATGTAAGACAAGGGTTCCTGCTACTGGAGCGAATGCTATTCCGATCAGGACTTGTTTTGAATGTGGAGAACGTGATCATCTTCGTCCTCAATGTCCAAAGTGGAAGAACAGGAAAGCAGGTGAAACTGCTGGGGCAGTTTATGTTGTTAAGGATGCGGATCAGGCACAAGGTCCAAATGTGGTGACGGGTACGTTCTTACTCAACCATCGTTATGCTAGTGTGTTGTTTGACTCAGGATCTGATAGGAGCTTTATAAGCACTTCCTTTAGTCGTTTAATAGATATTGAGCCAACAAGCCTAAATTCTAGTTATGAGGTCGAGTTAGCTGATGGACAATTAGTTAGTACTACCACTATATTTAAGAAGTGTCCTTTGAAATTAGCAAATCATTTGTTTGAAATTGATTTAATGCCGATAGATTTGGGTTCGTTTGATGTGATTGTTGGTATGGATTGGTTGGTTGCTCATGATGCGATAATTGTATGTGGGGAGAAAGTTGTTCACATACCGGTTAAGGGTAAGGTGTTAGTAGTTAAAGGTGATGTTGGTAGATCTCGTTTGATGGTGATATCTTGTATCAAGGCGAGGAAATATGTAGAAAGAGGTTGTCACCTGTTCTTGGCTCAAGTAGTGGAGAAGGAACTACCGGTTAGGCGTGTGGAAGATGTTCCGGTCATTCGTGATTTTCCTGAAGTATTTCCCAATGACTTGCCAGGGCTTCCGCCTCAGCGAGAAGTCAAATTCAAGATTGATCTAGTGCCGGGAGCTGCACCGGTGGCGCGTGCACCTTATCGTTTGGCACCGTCTGAGTTGAAGGAGTTGGCAGATCAATTGAAGGAGTTAATGGAGAAGGGGTTCATTAGACCAAGTTCGTCACCTTGGGGAGCTCCAGTGTTGTTCGTGAAGAAGAAGGATGGATCGTTCAGAATGTGCATAGACTACCGAGAGTTGAACAAGTTAACTATTAAAAATCGTTATCCACTTCCTAGGATCGATGATCTGTTCGATCAACTTCAAGGTTCGTGTGTGTACTCGAAGATCGACTTGAGATCGGGTTATCATCAACTTCGTGTTAAAGAGGAGGACATACCTATTACAGCTTTTCAGACGCGTTATGGACACTTTGAATTTCAAGTAATGCCGTTTGGGTTAACTAACGCACCTGCGGTATTCATGGACTTAATGAATCGTGTGTGTAAACCATACCTCGACAAGTTTGTGATTGTATTTATCGACGATATCCTGATTTATTCCAAAAGTCGGGAGGAGCATGAAGGTCATTTGAAGATTATTTTGGAGTTGTTGAAGGAGGAGAAGTTGTATGCGAAATTCTCCAAGTGTGATTTTTGGTTGGATTCAGTCCAATTTCTTGGGCACGTGATCGATAGTAGCGGTGTTCATGTTGATCCTTCCAAAATTGAAGCTATTAGAGATTGGGCTACGCCTACGACCCCGACTGAAGTTAGACAATTCTTGGGATTAGCTGGATACTACCGGTGATTTATAGAAGGGTTCTCTTTAATTTCTAAACCTCTTACTAGACTTACCGAGAAAAACAAGAAGTATGAATGGGGTTCAGAAGAAGAAGAAGCGTTCCAAACTTTGAAGCGGAAGCTGTGTTCTGCACCAATATTGGCTTTGCCTGACGGAGCTGAAGACTTTGTGGTATATTGTGACGCATCGCGTAAGGGTTTTGGTGCTGTGTTGATGCAAAAGGAGAAAGTGATCGCGTATGCATCTCGTCAATTGAGGAAGCATGAGGAGAATTATACTACACATGATTTGGAATTAGGAGCTGTTGTCTTTGCTCTTAGACTTTGGAGACACTATCTCTACGGTACAAAGAGTGTGGTATATACCGATCATAAAAGCCTGCAACATATTCTAGATCAGAAGGAGCTCAATATGAGGCAGAGAAGATGGGTATAATTGTTGAGTGATTACGACGTTCAAATTTGCTATCATCCCGGCAAGGCGAATGTAGTTGCCGATGCACTTAGTAGGGAGGACAGAGAGATAACCAAAAGGGTTAGAGCTTTAGCTATGAAAACTTATTCTGATTTATCTAATCGAATACTTAAAGCTCAAACTACGGCGATGGAGGAAGAGAATGTGAGAAATGAAGACTTGGGTAGAAGGATGACACCTATATTCGAAATTCGTGATGACGGAATTCGGTATTTCGAGAATCGTGTGTGGTTACCGGTGTATGGAGGACTGCGAGATCTAATTATGCATGAATCTCATAAGTCTAAATATTCGATTCACCCAGGATCGGATAAAATGTACCAAGACTTGAAGAAATGTTACTGGTGGCCGAATATGAAGGCTAACATTGCTACTTATGTTAGTAAATGCTTGACGTGTGCGAAGGTGAAGTTTGAGCACAAGAGACCTTCGGGTTTACTGCAACAACCTGAAATCCCAGAATGGAAATGGGAGAAGATCACTATGGACTTTGTTTTGGGACTTCCGAGAACTTCTAGTGGTTATGATACGATTTGGGTGATTGTTGATCGGTTGACTAAGTCGGCTCATTTCTTGCCGATGAAGAAAACTGATGACTTAGACAAACTTACTCGGTTGTATTTGAAGGAAGTTGTTTGTAGGCATGGAGTTCCTTTGTCAATTATTTCTGATCGAGATAGTCGGTTCAAATCTGAGTTTTGGAGATCGCTTCAGCGAGCTTTGGGGACTCAGTTGGATATGAGCACTGCGTATCATCCGGAAACGGACGGACAAAGTGAGAGGACTATTCAGACCTTGGAGGATATGTTACGAGCGTGTGTAATGGATTTTGGAGGTAGTTGGGATCGACACTTACCTTTGGTGGAGTTCTCATACAACAACAGTTATCATGCAAGTATTAAGGCTGCGCCTTTTGAAGCACTTTACGGGCGAAAGTGTAGATCACCAGTTGGTTGGTGTGAGGTTGGAGAAAGTCAGTTGACGGGTCCTGAATTGATTAGAGAAACGACTGAGAAGATAGTGCAAATCAAGAATCGTTTATTAACAGCTCGTAGTAGGCAGAAGCGTTATGCGGATAAGAGGAGAAAACCATTGGAGTTTGATATTGGCGACATGGTTATGTTGAAAGTATCACCTTGGAAAGGAGTAATTCGATTTGGCAAGCGAGGAAAGCTTAGTCCACGCTATATTGGTCCATTCAAGATTATTGATCGAATTGGTCCTGTGGCATATAAGTTGGAATTGCCAGAGAAGTTAAGTGCTATTCACAATACTTTTCACGTTTCAAATCTTAAGAGGTGTTTGGCGGACGAGAATTTGATAATTCCACTTGAGGAGATTCAACTGGACGACAAGCTGCATTTTATTGAAGAACCGGTAGAGATTTTGGATCGAGAGGTGAAACGGCTTAAGCAAAGTCGGATCCCGATAGTGAAGGTGCGATGGAATTCCCGACGTGGACCCGAATACACTTGGGAGCGTGAGGACTACTTCAAGAGCAAGTATCCACATTTATTCGTAGACGGACCTAAGGAGAAGTAAGCCCCGGGACGGTGCTCTCCTAAGGTGGTGAGGATGTAAAACCCGCAAAATAAGGTCATTATTTAATTCTTACTTTTCAAATATTTTTGAAGTATTTTATAATCTTAAATATTATTATGTTTAACGATTTAAGTTGAAATCGATATTTAACATTTTATTTTAATATTTTGACGAGCAACGAGGACTTCTAGTGATCGCGATACCGACGGATGCCCATAATTTTATATTTCATTATCGATCGTTTCGATATTTAATATTTTCGACGATATCGTTTTAATTACGTATCGAGTCGTTATATTATTATTTTCGTGTGCGTTTAAACTTTTTAGTATTTTTACGAAACCCGAGTCCCGTAAATATTTTTAAAAATTGACTAGTGACAATTTCCCACCTTTTTGCTAATTCTTTGCATTTTAAACCAAAACTTTTGCCAAATTGCACAAAAGCCCTCACCCCACTAACTAAAATTTAAATAAAGTAAACACACACACACATACACTTTTCACTTCCAAAATTTTTTTTTCTCTCTCTCTTTCTTTCTTGCTTTTGCCGAAACATCAAACCCACACCAAATCCAAACATTTTTCAATTTATCTCAAGATTTAGGTTGAATCTAGCTAAACCAAGCATAGACCCATCTTTATTTTTGATCAAGGATCACAAAGGTATAAAAATTTTACACATGCAAGCACTTTTCATTTTTATGATGTTAGTAGGTGGAAGCCATGATCATGCATGGTGTTTTTAGCATGATCCATGGGGATTCTTGCTAGAAATCTTGTTAAAAATTATATTTTGATCCAAAGATTTTTATTTTTGTTATGATTTTGATGTTATGGTGGATGTATGATGATATTAGAGTATAGGAATGACCATTTCTATGGTTGGTTGTGGTCAAAAAGTTGATTTTGTACAAGTTTTTGGTACCCATTTTATAGCAGTAAGTAAACTGAGAAATCCGAATTTTTATGTTTTGAAAATGACTAAACTTATAGCCTAGGGTTGTAGATAATTTCCTTAGCTTCGATTTGATATAAGGTAGAGCTTCTAACTCAAAACGAGCGCGAAGTTATGGTGTTTTGAATGATCGTGTACCGGGAGACGAGTATCGACACTACATATAGTTGTTGTCGATATTTGGATCGAATCCCGGGGACTCTAAATTGATGTTTTAAAATGAGTAACCTACTGATAATGAGGTATTTATTTATTAGGTTGAGTTTACTTTAAAACCCGAGTGTCGGTTTTGTTAACGGAGTCGTTTAAATAAGTTAAAACGGTCGTATGAAAAATTAACGCAAATCTGTCCGGATTTTGTGGTTTGAAAATGAGTCGAGTAAGGGGCTTTAAAAGTAATTTCAATTGATAAACTTGTAGGAGGACTTTCTATATATAGTAAGTTAGCTTTTTGAGTCGTTTCATAAACGGTCGACAAGTTTAAAAAGGGGTAAATAAGCTAGTACATGTAGTATGTACCGGCGGATTTTGTTAAAAGTATAAAATGGAAAAGTAAATGAGTAGTGAAGTATAATAAAGTTATTTATATCGTTTACTTGTGGGTGTATTGTGGTTTTATCAGTTCGAGTTTGATTTTATTAAGTATCGTTTATTTCTCGAGTCTATTATTAAAGTACGCACCTTATTTGCTAGGTTGCGGTTATCGTGATTATCGGGCATCTACTATCGTCGGCGATTGTCTTCAACTACTATAAGTACTAAGGTGAGTCTATAGCCTCGTTTGAGCTCATTCAAATATTTTAAAACCCACGAGGGGGAATACATGTTTTGTAAACTTAGAACACAAGGTTTTTATGGTATGCTTGTCCCTTTATGAATGGACCCGTGGTTGCCTTTAAATTGCATTAAGTGATTGCCTTTGTTAAAGCCTCAATTATGGACCGTTAATTAACCTATGATGGGTTAACCGCTAGTACAATTAATAGATCTATGGAGGAAGCCGCCCCGGTTCAGTTTTTGTGGACTTGTCATAGAAGCTTAGGCCCGACCTCCACACTGTTTGAACATATTGTATTGAGAAGTCAGGTATACGGCAATGTACCAATAATCTGGAGGTAACTGACAATTAATGAATCTCCTGTCTTATCAGACCTCTAAAGGGAGTGTCTAAGGGCTCGGTTCCATGAGCTTATTGCAATTTATGCTAAATACAATTATTATTGTTGATGCAAATTATTATCTGATGCTTATAAGCATGCCACAAACTTATAATTTTGGCTTGTGTTCAAAATGATTATATAAACCTATAGATTCACTCAGCATTTTTGTTGATGATTTTCTCACATGTATTTCAGGTAATCAAGAAGGCTGAAGCTTGGAAGCCACGGGAATGAATGTTGTGCACTACTTTGTATATAAACTCTTTGAATGTTTGTCGTTCCTTTTGTTCAAAACAATTTAAATCTTTTGTTTTGGTTGTACTTTGGTTACGATGTCTTGGGACTACGCTACTCTGACAAATGTTTTAGGAACGATAAATTTAAAACGTCTCTTTTCGAGTCGTTCTTTATAAATTATGTGTTTTGTATCATTGTTTAGCACCCAAAGTTGTATTCCGCTGCGTGTAAATTTGGGGGTGTTAAATATATTATGATGATCAAGTGGGTTTATACATTCTCATTTACTCATTTTATTGTTATGTATTGGTAACTTTTATACTAGTTTACTAGTTTTACTTATTTACATGTTTTAGGCCCAATAAGCCTATTATAAGCCCAATACCTTATATTAGTTCATTTTACACTTTTATTGTCAGTATTATACTTTACATGTTGGGCCCAAGTGGGTTAAGCCCAATAAGTAAGTTTATAAGTGTTTTACCAAACTAGTCGGGTAAATAGTCCAATAAGGCTACTTTGGCCCGTTAATGTCTATATGTTGTAAAGCTCGGGTTTTATCGGTTTTAACTTGTTATATAAGTTCATATATCATTATGTGAGTTTATAAAATTTTACATTTGACGGGTCCGACCGTCGAAGTTTTATTTGACAAAAACGTTAATCTTTCGGTTTTAGCCAAAAAGACGTAAAACTTAGGTATATAGTTTTTAACTTGGAAAAACATTTATACTTGTAATTTATATAACATGTCCCATTTTAATATCAATATATATATATATATATATCTATTTATTTATGATTATTATCAACTAGTGGGTTTTATATATGTATATTTTATATAAATTTTTGAGTGCTTATATTATATACTATTTATTTACAAAATCAGTCCTAAATTTTAAGTCCACTAAAATGTCCATATCTAGAGTTCTATAATGATATAGGACCTCAAATTTTTATGACAGTAACTACATAATATGTGCTTCATTTTACTTCTTTATAGATACTGATGAATCAACCTCTAAATATTTTAATAAATTCGTCCAAAACAGTATAGGCAGATTTGCACTCTAATCTTGTTTTGATCATATCTCATTTATTTTTATGATTCCATTCTATGGCCAACTCTCACATATATATAACACCTAATACTTGCTATAAATTGATTCCACTATGCCATTTTATCAGTTTATCATTTGGTTACTTACTGTTTTTATACAGCCATCATTTTAAGCAATATTTTAACCATTTTACATGTGGTTTTCCATCTTTTTACCCATGTTTATCAAATCTATAAACACCAAATCCCCACATAATACTTTTAATCATCATTCATCATCATATACATATACATAAATAAAGAAAATACAAGATTACATAATCAAAATAACAAGAGGATAGGAAGAACAATCTTTATACCACCAAGATTAAGTAGTTTATGATCAAGGATTGGATTTTTGATGGCAAAACTTGTGATAGATCAACACCAACTTTGAAGACCACCAATATTTGTAAACTTCTTGTAGAAATCAGCCCTTGGACATCACCAAATCACTATCTTGGATGTTAGAATCACCTCCAATCTTCAAGGCTTCAAATGGGCATCATCATGTGTTTGAATAACACATGATTTTATGGCTAAATAGATCAAATGAGGTGTTTATGTGATGATATGGGACGGATTTTAGAGAGAGAAAAGGGAGGATGAGAGTGGTTTTCATGTATGTGTTTTGGAGAAAATGGTTTAAGTGTTTAGTGGTTTTGCTAGTTAGCTTGTTTGTGTAAGTAGCTAGGACAAGTGTCCTAGCTTACTTAGTAAGCTTTGACACATCTTAGATGTGTTGGTGGATACTTGTGGCCGTCCCGTGTGTGGGGGTGGCACAAGTTTATCTTGTCTCACCCCCATTTAATTACGGGTACTCCTCGATTCTAGTTTCCTCGATTTGCATGCCCTCGGGTCGTTTTACGAAAAACGTTTTTATAAATTATGAATCAACGGTACAAAACGAATCTAATAAAAATTGTCTCATTGAAAACGGAGTTCGAAAACGTAAATACGTAATCCTAAGGTTTCCGGTTTAGTCGTAAAGGACGTTAAATTATTCACGTAAGTCCAAATATCTTCTCGTAAATTTGTGAGTTTATGAACCAACACAAATTTAAAATCCCAAAATAATATTCACGGATAAATTTATTTCCTGAAATGTCGGACAGTCACCAAAGACGCTGTATTTAAACGTAAGCACGTAACGTAGAGTCCTCCGGTTTAGAAGTAGTCGATGCTACTTCAAAACGTAAATCCAAATTTCTTCCCAAAATATGTGAGTTCATAATATAACATTAAAATAATTTTTTTAAATAACACTTGAGAATAAAATATCAACCATAAATTGACGGATTGTCACAGGTTGAAAGCGAGAGAAGTCAAGGAAGGGAAAATCATGAACAACCCTCTTAAAGAGGCGAGTAAGAAGCATAGCATAGGGAAGATTTGTTTTGGGCTTGGAGATAGCATAATTCATTTATCGAGCGATATAGTATGCCAAGTTGTACTTGGTTTCGGTAAAGATGCAAAATAGCATATGCACCATACACGTCGGAATGTGATCCCGGTTCCCACCAAGACAAAATACATTATCCCTAAGGATCTCGGCCCAACGAACCATATAATCCTTAAGGTCGCTTGAGAGAACCTCATAACGATTTACAAGTCGTTTATTAGAATGAAGGCTTCTCACAACGTTTCCATCACGCTCTTTGGAATTGATTTAAAGGATAAAATCAAGATCAACTTCACTGTGGTCATTCGGAGGTTTATCGTTGGATTCATCGAGAGCATCAAGTCTCCATTTGTCCGTGAAACGACAAATACCTTCAAATGGCACACCAAGAACTTGACCAAAGGTTTCGAGAGAGTATTAAATGACTTGATCATTCAATCTAAATCTAACGAATTTTCTACCATTGAACTCAAAGATAGAATAGGTGCTAAAGAACTCCAAAAGAAATACGGGATATATCTCTTCATCTATGTAAAGCAAACAATCAAACCCCGTAGGCTCAAACATAGATTTGATATAGTCATTGTTGGAAATACGTTTTACGTATTAGAAAGGATCGGTCACTCCAACAATAGTCTACGTTATAGCTCGTAGTTTAGTTATTTACTTTTATCAAACAAAGCCCAAAACCGAGCCCATGGATTGTATGGGCCGGCGGCCTATTGTAAACCCAAGCCCATCATATGGGCTTGGGTATATAAACCCTCTCCTTTGATGGAGAGGGTGTGGTTTTTCATTATTTTCACATAGTTCTTTCTTACTTTCTCTCTCTAGAAGTGTGAAATCCACCATCTTTCTATCTCTTTCTCTCTCTAAAATCATAAGCATAGATTTACAAATCTACAAATGGTATCAAGAGCTTGGGATGAAATATAGGTTTGTTTTTGTGTTGCATATTGTTTTCTAAACAATTCGTATTGTATAAGTGTGTTTGGCCGAAATCTTAAAAAAATTTTGGTTTGATCGTAGTGATAGGTAGTGTAACATAGGAATTTGTGCTTAAACGTGTTCTTGGTATCTTGGTTTTCATTAAAACTTCAGTTTTCTTGGATCAAAAGTGCAAAAAAAGGGTGTGTTCTACATTCCGAAATTTCAGCAGCAACATCCATCGGAAAGTACAACTGTACTTGGGCCTCCATCGCAATAACTTAACCATCGGAAAGGGTTAGGTTTCTACATTGCGATCGTTGGATTTTTATCACTTATTCCGATCTGAATCATTCCGATAGCTTTTGCGATCTGAGATTCCGACGGGTATAAGGAAGGTTTGTTAAGTCGTTACTCTGCTCGAATTTTGACAGCCACTTTGCGATCTGAATCATTCCGATAGGGCTTTGCGATCTGAACATTGCGACCGCTCTGCATTGCGATCTAGGCATTCCGATACCATCATCATTCCGATAGTGTTACATTACGATCTGGTATTCCGATCTGGTATTACGATCTGGTATTCCGATCTGGTATTACGATCTGACATTCCGATCTGGCATTCCGATCTAGACTTTCCGACAAACCAAAAATTATTCCATAAAAAATTTCGAACGTGTGTAATTTTGTCTTGGAATTTTTGGTTTATCGAGAACATATTTTAAGGGATTTTAACATTGTTTCTCGACTTCAACACAAAAATACTTAACCTTATTTCATTGTTCGATCAACTTTGTAAATCTTAACTTATTGAAATGGAGTATACATCTCTTACGGATAAGTCCATCCTCTCGGGTACGGATAATCGTCCACCAATGTTGGTGAAGACCATGTATGAGGAATGGGCTTCCCGAATGGAACTTTATATGTTGAACAAGGATAATGGACATCTTATTTGGGCATCGGTGCTCAATGGACCATTAGATTATGGTACTGTGACGGAAGGTACGACCACTCGTCCTCGCACAACGGGTGAGTTGACTGGAGATATGAAGATTCAAGATAAATGTGATAAGTATGCTACAAACATCATTCTTCAAGCCCTTCCTCCAGATGTCTACAAACTCGTCAGCAAACATAAAGTTGCCAAAGAGTTATGGGATAGAATTCGGGTTCTAATGCAAGGCACCTCGTTAACTAAACAAGAACGAGAGTGTAAGCTTTATGATACTTTTGATAAGTTTGCCTATGTGCCAGGGGAGACTCTCAATGATTACTATCTGAGATTTACCCTATTGTTGAATGAGCTTAATATCTATGGCATGGCAATCCCTACCTTTCAATTGAACACCAAGTATTTGAACACTCTTCCTCCAGAATGGAAAAAATATGTGACGGATGTTAAATTGGCTAAGGACTTGCATAACACCAATGTGGATCAACTTCAAGCTTTTCTTCAACAACACGAATGCCATGTGATCGAGGCTCGGTTGTCTACACCTCAAGTTCATGATCCACTTGCAATGTATGCTTCTCAACAAAACATGGCTTATACTTATCAACAACCATCATACTTGCAGCAGCCACCACCACACATCTATCAGCAACCACAGCAACCATCTTATCAACCACCAATGATGCCACAACAAGAATATCAACAAAGTGTTCATCAACAATCTTTTCAACAGCAATCACCATATCAAACATCACCATCACAAGCCAACACTTCTCCATTGGGCTATACTCCTCAGCAAGGATATTTTCCAATAGAAGCACAACCAGCACAAGCTTTCTACTCTAATGAACTTCCACCAATCCAAGCACCGGTCTTTACTCCAAATGATACGCCAGCTGATGTTCTAAACCATCTCACCGCCTACTTGTCAAAACTTGTTGCCACTAGAGGATTTCCACCAACAAACAATCAGCTCCGCACATCATCAAATCCTCGACAACAAGCCACTGTTCAAGATGGTCAAGTGACGGTGCAACCTATTCAGGGAAGGCAAAATTCATATGGACCTCCTACAAGGACTGGCAACAATCAAGCTGTGAATGCTCAAGCTAGTGGAAATGGGAGTCCTATTGGTCCTAAGAAGGTTGTGACTTGCTACAATTGCCGAGGACAAGGTCATATGGCTAGGGAATGCACTCAGCCGAAAAGGAGGAGGGATGATGCATGGTTTCGTGAGAAGATGTATTTGGTTGATGCTCAGTCTAAGGGGAAGATTTTGGATTCAGAGGAGTTAGCATTTCTTGCAGACCCAGGGGCAGCAGATACTGAAGGCATTGCAGTCGTTTCCACTTCTAATGCAGCTTATCAAGCGGACGATCTTGATGCATACGATTCGGATTGTGATGACATTCACTCTGCCCAAGCTGCTCTCGTTGCTAATCTCTCTCACTACGGTTCTGATGTCATCAGTGAGGTACCAACCACATCTAATGATATTGATGATAACCAACATCAAGTTGGGCATGAAAATGACAACCTCGAACAGCATTCGGGAACTAGTAATTCAAATGATGTGGTATCCAAACCTACACATTTGAGTGAACCTCAACCAAACGCTACGACGGGTATGGAATCTTATGCTCCACATGATTTGGTCATGGTACCTAAACATATTATTGATCAAATGCATATGGCCCTCATACAATCCGTAGATACCAATTCCACCCTAACTGCTGAGCTTGCGTTGCATAAAGAAAAGGTCAAAACTTTTGAAATGGTCCCTCAAGAAGAGAAAATAACATGTTCTGAATTTGACCAATTTCGTTTTGAAAAGATTGAACACTTGAAAGAAATAGAATCATTAAAAGCTAATCTTTCTAATGAATTAAAAGAAAAGGAGTCGGTTGTCAATGATTTTCAGAAACTTAAAATGGATTTCGAAACTCTCGAGTCTAAAAAGGTTGAATCGGAAATTAATGCTACCAAACTTCTTAAATTCAAAGAACAACAGCTTTTAAAACAATACGCTTCCACAGAAAAGGTTCATCTTTTAACTAAATCATTTAAAGAATTCGAACTTAAGCGTCTTCAAGATTTACCACCTAATCCCGGTTATGCAAAACAAGCTCAGGAATATATTCCCGGCCTTTATGATATGACCATAATTGGCAAATCGAAAGAAGCACCTTTTGTTCGTAGTACTGAGGAGACACAATCACTTGGGGATGAAACTCATTCTAAAATGCTTTCAAAATTCCATACAATTGATTATGATCAACATAACAAAGATCAATTTTCTAAAAAGACACGCATTCGCTTACAAAAGGAATTAGCAGAATTAACAGTTCTTGTGCCCCAAAGTTTGTCAAATGAAAACCTTCCTAGTACGTCTCCTACACTCGTCAAAAAAGGATTTAACGAAGTTAATTCCACCGGTAAGTAAGGCGTCCGTTAACTTAAATACGGTTCACCAACACTTGGCCGACTTTGACAAGGTCATTTTGGAACGTACGACGGCCACGGCCATAACGGAAGGTGAATGGAACTTTGAGCACACTAGAGCTGCGTTTCGAGATGAAATTGTTCCGTTTGTAAAGAATGTTAAAGCTTGTCTTCGTAATATTGATCAAGATTTGTTTTTGGAAATAGAAGAAGTTAGACGTGTTTTCAACGAAATGGAAGATGCTTATGAAAACAGTTTACTTGAAATAGAACGGGTTTCACGCCATAATGATCTGCTTCTGAATCAAGTGATGTCTCATGATATAGTTTCTGTCTGTGTGAATACAAGTGTTGATAATGATTCTATTGTGCATAATGTTGAATCTGTGGATACTGTGGTAGATAGTACTTGTCACGAATCTGACGCTGAATTTTTAAAGCTTCAAGATTCATATTCTTCGCTTTCAAAACGTTTTGATGAGATTCAAACACATTGTATTTCGCTTGAATGCAAGCAACAATTTATTCAAGAAATCTTTGAAACGTCATTCGAAGGTGTTAATGTCGATGATGCAAATTTTGAAAAGAATTTTCGATTGAATTTACAATCAAAACAACGTCAGCCAAGTGACAAAGTTGCTAACTCTTTGCCGATAGAAATAGAGAAATCTAAGGAGCTTAACTGTGTGAACGTACTTGAGGCCGCTGAGAATTTTAAACTTGATCTAGATAATCGAGTTTCCAAGATTTTGTCCAAAGTTGATAACTTAAAACAGAAAAATACACGACTCTTCGATTCAGTACAGCCCGCATGTGTTGATACCACTACACAGAATCAATCATTGATTGAACAATTGAATCAAAAGTCGATGGAGATATCTGATTTAAGGGAACAAATTTGTGACAAGAACCTGGTCTTGGCTGAGTTAAAGGAAACACTTCGTACTCTAAAAGGTAAGAATGTTGTGGATAACGCAGCCACTATCTCAGCATCGTCCTCTAGTGCAATCAAAAGAACCCTTATAGCCGTCACACCACTTAACAAGGGCCCTAGGACTAAACCATCTCAAACATTGGTCACTAAAGATAAGGCGGAATCAAAACCAGCTTCTAATATTCCCGTGTTGCCTTCTACAGGAGTAAGCACCATTACTAAGGCTCAAAGATCTAAGCTTAAAAGAAACAAGAAGAATGATAGGATCTTGCCCCCATCTAGTAGTCAAGTGAAGAAGAAAGTAGAAGCCCATCCTAGGAATGTTATTTCTGTTTTGAATAAAAAGAATCATGTAGCTAAACCTAAAGGCTCTGCGGTTGTGCAGCGTTCTAAGCCTACTGTGAATTCTAATTTAAAATGTTGGAATTGCAATGAATGTATGTTTTCTAGTCATCATGATTCTTGCCTTATTGACCATGTGAATGAGATGCAGGCCCGGAAAAATGGATTAGAATGGAGACCGACTGGGAAAGTGTTAACCCAAGTTGGCTGGATGTGGCGCCCCACTGGTAGAACTTTCACTATAGTAGGAAATATGTGCCCTTTGACTAGGATCACTCCCACTACAGCGAAGAAAGCGTGCCCTTTAACTAGGAGTACCAAGGCTACCAAAACACAAGCGTGTCCTTTAACTAGGAACACTAACACTACTGTAGGAACAAAGTGACCTTTAAATAGGTCTACTCCCACTGTAGTGCCCGCGAATAATCCAAAACCTAAGAAAGTTGGAACAGTAAAACCTGTTAGTGCTAAAACTATCATTAGAAAACGCAGGAAATCTAAGGGTCTCAAAAATGTTAGCAATTCTGATAATTCTATATCTGTATCTGCTAACACTCAGGAACCAATAGTTTCCAATGCATTGTCTACTGTCGTTGTTGAAAACAGGTGGTCCAAATTGTTCTCTGGTATTTGGACTCTGGTTGCTCCAAGCATATGACCGGAGATCGCTCTCAGCTCAGAAATTTCGTCAGCAAGTTTCTTGGTACGGTTCGATTTGGAAATGATCATATTGCAAAGATAATGGGTTATGGTGAATATCATATTGGGAATGTTATTATTTCAAGAGTGTATTACGTGGAAGGTCTTGGTCACAACTTATTTTCTGTGGGACAATTTTGTGATGCAAACCTAGAAGTTGCTTTTCGAGAGCATACCTGCTTCATTCGTAATTTGGAAGGGGTTGATTTATTGAAAGGTACTCGAGGGAATAATTTGTATACTTTGTCTCTACAAGACATGATGGCCGCTTCTCCCGTATGTCTTCTCTCTAAAGCATCGAAGACTAAGTCTTGGTTATGGCATCGACGGTTATCTCATCTTAACTTTGACGCTATTAATCACTTGGCGAAAAACGAACTTGTTCGTGGTCTTCCTAAACTTTCATTTCACAAGGATCATTTGTGTTCCGCGTGTACAATGGGGAAAAGCACTAAGAAGTCTTACAAACCCAAGACTGAAGACACCAACCAAGAGAAACTTTATCTGTTGCATATGGATCTTTGTGGGCCAATGCGTGTTGAAAGTCTTAGTGGCAAAAAGTACATCCTCGTCATTGTCGATGATTACTCTCGGTTTACATGGGTGAAATTTCTTAAAACAAAAAATGAGGCACCTAAATTCATCATTAGATTTCTCAAGATGATTCAAGTGCGTCTCAACACTACTGTCCGACGCATTCGTACAGATAATGGAACCGAATTTGTGAATCAAATTTTGCGTGATTATTATGAAGAAGTTGGCATATCTCATGAAACATCCGTTGCACGCACTCCACAACAAAACGGTGTCGTTGAAAGGCGAAATCGCACACTTATGGAGCTGCTCGAACGATGTTAATTTACGCAAAGGCTCCATTGTTTTTATGGGCAGAAGCAGTATCTACAGCAGTGTACACCCAAAACCGGTCACTAATTCGTAAACGCCATGGTAAAACACCTTATGAGCTTCTCCATGGTAAAGTACCAGATTTATCATATCTTCATGTATTTGGTTCTCTTTGCTATCCAAATAATGATGGTGACAATTTGGGAAAACTTCAACCAAAGGCTGATATTGGTATTTTCATTGGTTACGCACCCACAAAGAAAGCATTCCGAATCTACAACCGTAACTCTCGCAAAATCCTTGAAACTATGAATGTTGATTTTGATGAGCTGTCAGCAATGGCTTCTGAGCAAAGCAGCTCTGAACCCGCACTTCATGAAATGGGACCCAGTAATATTAGTTCTGGTCTTGTCCCAAACAACCCTACTTCATCATCATTTATACCACCTACCAGGAATGAATGGGATAAGTAGTTCAACCGTTCTTTGATGAATTCTTTACTCCTCCAAGTATTGTTGCTCCAGAACCTGAGGTAATAGCTCCGGTAACCGAAGTTGTCGCTCCAGCAACCGAAGCACAATCAGACACATCTGCACCAACAATTGGTCAAGATATACCAACAACGAGTAATTCTCAACCAACACAAGTAACAACTACCCATGTCATGCCTATTGATGATGAAGAGGATGACGATGATCACGATTTGGAATTCGCTCAAATGCGTGAACTTCCATTCTTTGGTGTATCTATTCCCGACCCTAATCAAGCCGGGTCGTCCACCTCAGAGGAAGCTCCTTCTACAGTTTACTCCAATCCACGGATTCGTGAACATGACAGCAAGTGGACAAAGGATCATCCTATAGATTCTATTATTGGTGACCCTAATCGTCCGGTATCCACAAGAAGTCAGTTACAAGAAAGTGCAATGTTTTGTCACTTTGATGCTTTTCTCACTGAAGTTGAACCTAAGACATGGAAAGAAGCTTTTACTCAATCCTGTTGGATAGAAGCTATGCAAGAAGAACTTAATGAGTTTATACGTCTTGAAGTATGGGAACTTGTTCCATGCCCGGATCAAGTGCAGTTACTCACTTTGAAATGGGTTTACAAGGTGAAACTCGACGAGTTAGGCGGAATATTGAAAAACAAAGCTCGACTAGTAGCTCGTGGATACAAACAATTATTGGGCATCGACTTTATGGAATCCTTTGCACCTGTTGCCCGTTTGGAAGCTATTTGACTATTCCTCGCTTATGCAGCCCATATGAATATGATCGTCTATCAAATGGATGCGAAGACGGCATTTCTTAATGGTGAACTCAAGGAAGAGGTCTATGTTCAACAACCGGATGGTTTTGTGAATCCTAATTATCCTAATCATGTGTACAAGCTTAAGAAGGCTCTCTATGGGTTGAAGCAAGCTCCTCGCGCATGGTATGATCTATTGTCACAATTCCTCATTATGCAAGGCTTCACTAAAGGCAAGGTGGATCCCACGCTGCTCATTCAGAAACGAGGTAAAGATATGATTATGGTACAAATATATGTTGATGATATTATATTTGCAGCCTCGACCCAAACCTTATCGGATGAGTTTGGGACACTCATGTCTTCCAAGTTTAAGATGTCAATGATGGGCAAGGTATCATTCTTCTTAGGACTTCAGATATCTCAGAGTCCCAGAGGCATCTTTATCAATCAATCCAAGTATGCCCTTGAATCGCTTAAGAAGTATAAGATGGAATCTTGCGACCCCGTGGATACTCCAATGGTGGAACGAACTAAGCTTGATGCAGATCCACATGGAGTTGCCGTTTATCCGACACTTTATCGTGGAATGATCGGTACTCTTCTGTATATCACAGCCAGTCGACCTGATCTTCAATTTGCTATATGTATGTGTGCCAGGTATCAAACTAGGCCTACTGAGTTACACTTAGCTACTGTTAAAAGGATCTTTCGATATCTTAAAGGAACCATTAATCGGGGACTTTGGTATTCGAAGGACTCTTCTATTGCACTAATGGCATATGCAGATGCGGATCACGCGGGTTGTCAAGATACAAGGCGTAGCACGAGTGGAACTTTGCAACTACTAGGAGATCGACTAATCAGTTGGGCATCGAAAAGGCAGAAAAGCGCTGCAATTTCAAGTACGGAAGCAGAATACATAGCTATGTCCGGTTTCTGTGCTCAAATTCTTTGGATGAGATCGCAATTAACCGACTATGGTCTAGGTTTCAACAAGATTCCGATGTACTGTGACAACAAGAGTGCAATTGCCTTATGCTGCAACAACGTTCAATTCTCCCGGTCGAAGCATATTGACATTCGCTACCACTTCATCAAGGAGCAAGTGGAAAATGGAGTAATCGAGCTTTACTTTGTCCGATCTGAGTATCAATTGGCGGATATTTTCACGAAGGCTTTAGATCGCGCTCGAATTGAATTTTTGGCCGACAAGCTCGGAATGAGAACTTTCTCGCCTGAGACTCTAAAGGAACTAGCAGATGAAGCGAAAGAATAGTGGTGGTAAAACTATTCTCCGTATCCTTGGTGATCATTTGTATATATTGTTTATATTTTTATACACAAAAGCAAAATACAAAAATATAAAACCATATAAAAACCATAAAAATTGAAAAATCTAGAAAAATCCAAAAAAATTTTACTTTATTTTTCAAAGGCATGTCTTTTGGTACGATAATATTTACGGCCTTAGAAATGTTGATTAATATCGACACGGCGCCATAAATAGAGTTCGTACAAAAGTTGTAAATATTTCATAAAACATGCCTAAATGGCTTGTAGTTATTTCAGACTGCAACCCGGTTTTCATATTAAAGTCAAGTATTTCTCATGAAAGCTTTGGCTCACAACGGGAATTAATTTTCTCGGGCAAGGTTTACTTTAAAACCTTGTAAGGGATCAAGTTTACTTTATAACTTGGTCTAACACAAATATACGTACGTTTCAGTGCATTTATTTGTTAAAACAAGAGAAGTCTTGTTTTTATGAAGCTATCATCTCTACAACCATGCTATCTACAATTGGTATCTACATACTCGACGATGCAGCTACTCAACCGACGACTACAGCTCTTTCGATAGAACACGGGTCAACAATTGAGGGGGAGCAACTGTCAAGCATTCAGAATCTTCGATGTCAAACGTGCCAAGTTCACAAGTTGGTGTCAAGACAACAATACCAATCGTACATGTAGTGTCAAGAGATGACTTCAGACGTGACGAGGCGACCAACATATGCTGACAAGAACCATTTAATCTTATCATATGATGTTCTCATCTATCAGGTCCAACCTTGTCAATTCTTTTTTAATATGGTGAATATGTGATCAGGCTACAAATCGATATCATATCTCATACGTTTGATATCATGAAGACAAAATGGACTTGCATTTTTCTTCCCAAAACCTTTGTTAAAACTTCATTAAATCAATTGATATTAAAAACATCGATTGGGTTAATATTTTTAATATGGGGGAGAAAATGTGATTTAATATGGGATATTATCACAAATGGTTTGACTTAATGTGCTAGCTCATCCCGACATGTGCGAAATGTTTTCGAATATCGTGGCATATGTTAAGGGGGAGCAAAACGGATTTGCATATCAAAATGGATTTTCATGGTGACATATACTTACCCAAAACCCATTTATTTCACGACGACGAAGATTGTGGTGACATAAGGATGGTAGGATAGGTTAAGTCCTATGATTCTTCCAGAACCGGAGGAATCTTCCCAAGGACATTCCATAGCTAGAAATAGTTGTCCTTAGGAAAGTTGGAGAAAGATTGTGAACGTAGCTGAATGCCGACCAAGTACTTAAGTTAGCACTGGAACAATCACAACAAGGTGCTAGTTATGACGTATTGGTAAGCATTGAAGGGGTTGAAGAATGAAAAAGAATTGTAAAGATAAAGGGTGTAAAGAAAGAAGCCCTCCTTACAAATTTAGGCAGAAACCGGGTCAATACATATGCTATTGAGATCATTTTAATGAATCTTGATATTGAAGACAGACATCATGGACCCAGTGATGCAATGCACAACCCATCCCAGCTAACTCATATATCTCTCAAAAGGTATTTGTTTTAATCACACGGAGACAACACGTTATCTATCGATTTATTCACTCCGAATAAATTGGTATTGAAATGGTGGCACTCCTCTCCAGCCTCCGATCACTAAAATCCAAAGTGCACGATCGAGTCTAGAGCCATTTGAGATCATCAAATATCTCACTAGGACACACTTTCATATTTCCTTGCTTCTTCACACACTGTGAAAAGTAAGAAAGATTTTAAGAGTCCTACGCAAAATCTTCATGATCTTGCCTGAACATCCGAGTAATACGAAAGTATTTACAATGAAGATGGAAATCCTTCTTGAGCGAATATCAAAAAGCTCATGGTAGGTGACTTGTGCGATTCTTTATGAATCAAACTTGTGATAACTAGAAAGCAACAGCTGTTTAATTCTTAACTGAGTTTAAACACGTTCCAGGCCTCTACGCAATATCTTAGTGATCTTGCCAGAACACTCAGAGTGATACCTTAGTGTTCATAGTGATGAGTGGAAATCCTTCTAGTGTTAACCTCAAACAGCACTTGGTAGGTAACTTGCAAGATTCTATACGAATCAAGCTCGTGACAACTGGAAAGCAACGATGGTGCGGTTCTTAATTGAATTTCATTTGTTCCAAGAACATGAATTGACGGCTTCAAATCATGCGGATAATTTTATCCAAATGATTCACTCTTTATGCTCGCAGTCAGCTTTGGACGGTCGAATAAAGAGAACGGGTTTACCCGCGAAATCCTGTCAGGAAGTTACTTAATTGAAACTATCCGTCACAGGTACAATATCTAATATCGTCCAACGGTCTTCACCGACCGGAGGTAAAATGCTACCGAATTAGAATGAAATGTTCAAAGCCATTTCGTTCGTGTCTACTTATGTTGCGGCATTTGAAGACGGTGGCGTTGCGGGATCCAAGAAGAAGTCGTCCCCGCATGCTTATACTTTATGCACTTAATATCTCATCTAATTCAAGAAAGCCTAAAAGTTAAGTCTTCCGCTGTTTCAAACTCTGAAGCTTTCAAGAATTACGAAGGTATAAATATGTGGGACGTGAGGTCACGAAGAGGCGAAGATCACAAGTGATGGATGCACGAGATCAAGGAAAGAGATTCATGCTCAAGATTGATATCAAACATCACATCAGCATGTTCACCAGAAAAGAAAAAGAAAAGGAAAGACGAAGACTACGAGCTCAAGACAAGCATAGTATGCTAGGTTTATTTTATTATTGTAACTTGGGTAACGCCCTTGTTTAGAGTGACCTCCCTTAGGGGGAGATTGTTGGAAATACGTTTTACGTATTAGAAAGGATCGGTCACTCCAACAATAGTCTACGTTATAGCTCGTAGTTTAGTTATTTACTTTTATCAAACAAAGCCCAAAACCGAGCCCATGGATTGTATGGGCCGGCGGCCTATTGTAAACCCAAGCCCATCATATGGGCTTGGGTATATAAACCCTCTCCTTTGATGGAGAGGGTGTGGTTTTTCATTATTTTCACATAGTTCTTTCTTACTTTCTCTCTCTAGAAGTGTGAAATCCACCATCTTTCTATCTCTTTCTCTCTCTAAAATCATAAGCAAAGATTTACAAATCTACAGTCATAACCTGTAATTTCTTCATCAACAGTTCTACCCTCATGGAAACAACGTTTTGAAAGAGATGATAGGAGTTTTGGAGTTGGGTAGAGGCAAAAATTTCAGAAAGGTTTGGCATATATCGTCTAATGTTTTGATAATCTCTTTGGTATCTTGAAGGCATGATTTGTACCTAAATACAATAAACAAAAATATTTTTCCAATCACTCGTATGAAAAATAAAAATCAAAATTCAAAAGATGAGAATGTGTTTCATCAATAGCTTGACAAACAAAGGATTAATCCTTGTCATTCTCATGTTCACAATGTAATCATTTGATCAAAACATATGAACTATGTAAAATCAACAATGAACTAGAACATTGGTTTTTCAAAACAAGGTTTTTAGGTAAGCATATAACAATTCCATTGCCAACTTGTTCATGGGTTCATATCAATTCCATCAATCAACCAAACTATATAGTCAAAATTCGGATTTGTTCTACAAATGGGTTTTAGTGAAATCTCAATGAATATGAATCTAAGGAATCATAGTAACAATACTATGTCAACTCTTATTCCTAGTAAGGTTCTAATTCAATGTCAATTTTAAAAAGCCCAAGTTATGAATGTATGAACCCTAGAACAAATTAGATGAAATGGAAAGAAACAACTTACAATTAATTGATCTTTGATGATGGATGAGTGAAACCCACGAACTTGAATCAATTAATTTGAGTGATTAAAGGTTTTTGAAGCTTAAACAATGGTGGAAAAACAAGAAAACCGTCGGCTGTGTGTGTGAATGAGAGAGAAGGTTTTGTTTGAAAAAGGGTATTTTATAAAAACTGGCGCTCTGACAAAAGATTATGTCCACGGTTACTTACCGATAAGGAACCGCGCTATTGAACCGCCAGAGATAAAG
Source organism: Glebionis coronaria (assembly GCA_025667525.1). Classification (NCBI taxonomy): domain Eukaryota; kingdom Viridiplantae; phylum Streptophyta; class Magnoliopsida; order Asterales; family Asteraceae; genus Glebionis; species Glebionis coronaria. The sequence goes on along the minus strand of CM046878.1, from coordinate 20,096,733 downwards.
AACCGCCTACAGAGGCAGGTTTTTATCAAAGAAAAACAATGAATTTTTAAAAACCAAAATTTTTAAAATACTTAGAAATATATCTTAAATCTTTTAGGATACCATTGGACCACCACAACACTAGGTAATAATGCCTTGTTGAAGGATTACGAGTTGAATCGAGATAGGAAAAGACCGAATCGAACAGACGACTACTCGTAGCAAAGAAGCAAAGGGAGAGGAGTTAAGGGAAGTGACTCAAGACCAAGAACATTGCTCAAGAACATTGAGGATGAGAAGAGCTTGTGTCATATATATAGTGGTTTAAGACGTGCCTTTCCGGTGAAAGTCTAAACGGCTTTGGTAATGAATTATACCAAGCAATTTTGATGCATAGAATAAAATTATTTTCAATAGTAGTCTTATTCTATTTCAAAACATGAGCAAAGTATAGATTCACTTTCTCTCCCACATGATCGGATAATTATTGCTAGAATTAACAATAACAATATCCTTGGAATATTTCAATTCCAAATGTGTAAAATCCACCTACAACTTAATGAAGTAGTTTGGTATCTCAAGGGATTCACTAATCATCCTAGAGATGAGCCTAATTGCACAAGTTACACATGATATAGGGCCTACTAACCGTAAGGGTGCAAACCATGGAAATCATGCTTGATACTTTAAGCTTCTACTAACTCACCCTACATCTCCATAGTGAGTCAAGTATCCAAGCAATTAAGGTTTGAGAGGGAAAAAGGAAAGAATCATAAACCACAAATAAATGTCAAGGCAAGGATGCCAAGAACAAGCATATAGTCAATTAATGATCAAAAGAATGATCAATAGGGCGTGTGGAAGAACGAAAGCGTACCTTGGCCACAAATTGCATTCCGAGCTTTCAAGGAACCAATGCAAAGCCCAACTATGACTAATAGTGACTACTAAGTCTTCAAAGACTAGTATCACTCCTGCCCATCTTGATATCATCATTTAATGATGTTGGAAATCAAAGAAGATGAGTCTTCTACAAGTGTAAGTAACTCAATCCACAATCAATAAAATGATTTATCTTCATGAGTACCTACACATAACAAGATGCAAACTAGTAGATACATTTCAAGAGTAAATATAAAATGCATTAATACTACTAATTTAAGTAATATGCAATATTAACATTTTAAAAGGCTTATTTTCAACAAAAAATAGTTTTGACCAAAGAAAAACTTTAGTACAGCTTAACCTTATAATTTGAGGAGCAATGGATCGATCCAAGTTTTAAAGTACAATATAATTCAAAGATCTTGTGTCACCATTGCTCTGATACCAATTGTAGAAACTAGAAGGGGGGGGGGTTGAATAGTTTCTCATCGGTTTATCTCCTAATTAAAATTCCTTTCAATTAGGTGAGTGCACAAAACTATGTGTTACTTAAAAGCTAGTTGCATAATGATTAGGTTCAATTCTAATGCATTAACAATGTGTAGTAAGTATAATGATAATGAATGTAAGTAATGAGTAAGGAAAGAAACAACCTAGTAGGAAGACACCAAGATTTATAGTGGTTCGGCAACGAGGCTCTATCCTCGTTCCTACTCCACTCCTCGAGTACACTTTACTCGAGATTTCCTCTATATCCACAAGCTCCCTTCTTGGCGGAGAAAACATTACAACGTCACTTACATTATTTTCTGACACTAAGCTAAATGTCGAGCCCTAATCTTAGCTAGGACCAATCTACACAACGTCGCCCACTTCACCATTTTACGACACAAGGCTAGATGTCGAATTCTAATCCAAAGCTAGAACTAATCTTCACAATGTTGCCTACTTCACCATTTTCCGACACAAGGCTAGATGTCGAGTTCTAATCCAAATCTAGAACCAATCTTCACGACTCTTCACTTTAAAGCTAAGTGAGAACTTCACACAACACAACTACATATCACTTTATAGTTTAGTGAGAACTTACAAGACACAACCACATAACTTTATATTTTAGTGAGAACTAACACAAGTAATTACATCTCAACTAAACATATCCAAGTACACACATGTAGCTTGGATCTACACAACACAAATCCAAGCACACACATGTGCAATGAATTTACACAACTCTAATCCAAGTATTCACATATAGCTTGGATGAACACAACTAGTCCAAGTATTCACAAATACATTGGATCTACACAAGACACAAATAAACAAATGATGAACATGACTAGAACTTTAGGAGAAGGTGATCTTCATCAATGCTACATCTTTAATCACATCACAAGTGTGTGAGTGATCTTCTCTTTGTACAAGGTAAAGAAGGAGATCAAGAGGATAATCATGAGTAAACATACTTAACACATTAAGTGATCATTTACAAATGACTAGGATTAGATAGGAGAAAGAAAGTTGAAAGAGATGTCCAGAAAGGGTTGATGAGAATGCAGATTTGATCCACTATTTATAAGACAAACATCCAACGGCTATATATGCCCGCGGTTCCTTATTGGAGCCCGCGGTTCCTTATCAATAAGGAACCGCCATATGTGCTAAGGTACCGTCGGCGTAGAGTCTGCTCCCTTTTGTCTTTTAGTGAATTTGAAATATCTGAGGCTGTTTAAACCTTGAAAGGATATTTTTATGGCATTTCGAATATGCCATATTCAAATTTACATTTTCATTTTAATAAAACATTTTCTTAAAAATAAAGTTTATTAAAAATCTTTTGTTACATTTGAAAAAAGTGAGTTTTAAGGCTAATCACTTTTATGATCACTAAGCATGATTATGATATGTTTGTGTAATGATTATTACCTTGATGATAGTGTTTGTTCGATAATTCGTTTTATGATTGTGTTTGACAATAAATGTCTTTGTAATTTGTCGTGATCAAAACTAAGAAAGATTAATTAATACTAACAATGTTTTTAGGCATTGCTTTGCATTGACATAATCTATTCAGGAGAAACCAGACTGTTCCTTTCATCAAGATCTTGTGGGGAACCATCTCGAGCGGGAAGCTACTTGGGAAACAGTGGAGTCAATCCGGACTTCTTATCCTCATTTCTTTCCACGATCCAAGTATATTATTTTTAGCCACATCACGTTCCATGTTCTCTTCAGCCACGTCACGCCCATGTTCTTTCAGCATATCATGTTTCTAATTCGAGGACAAATTATTTTTCTAGAGGGGAAGAGTTGTAAAACCCGCTTAAAAATACCGTTAAATTAAAACTTTACTAATTAACTATTTCACGACAAGTAAATACAAATAATAAATACGACACGACAAGAAAAGACATGAAATTAAAAATCATGAATGCACGACAAGTTAAGACACGATAAGTACTTACGTATATTTAATACTACATAATATTGTGTAACACGAACTTCAATTTATGAATTTACGACACATGGAAATACGAATTATCATACGAATTAAATAAACGGGTTGTATGTATAAAACTTAAGCCTACAAGTCTTGTAAGAAGAGAGGCCCAAGGCCCGGTCCACAAAGAGAACCAAAAAGAAACATGCGTATTGTTTTCCCCTTCATTTACAACAAAACAGAGATATTGGGAAAACCCTAACTGGGTCATAGCAGTCGTCGTTTGTTTCCGGCAACCAACTCCGGCCGCCACCACCCACCATATCACCAAAACTACACCACCTCCACGACCACCCTCTCCTCAACCACAAAGCACCACGAGATTCATCACCATCGTGGTCAGTCGCCACCACCAGATCCACCGCCACAGATCCATCGTGAACCTATGATCACGACCACCATCTATCACGGCCGTCGTACCTTGTTTTTACTACACCCGCCATAAAACATCAACACTACCATCATATCAAAGCAGCACCAGCAGGGTGCGTTTGGTTCAGCAACACCAGTAGGGTGCGTTTGGTTCAACAACACCAGCAGGGTGCGTTTGGTTCAGCAGCACCAACAAAGGGTACGTTTGGTTCAGCACTAGCAAAGGGCGTGTTTGGTTCAGCAGCAGCAGGGCGCGTTTTGTTCAGCCGGACCAGCAGAGGGTGCGTTTGGTTCAGCAAAAGTAGGGCGCGTTTGGTTCAGCAGCAGCAGGGCGCGTTTGGTTCAACAGCACCAGCAGGGTGCGTTTGGTTCAGCAGCACTAGCAAAGGGTGCGTTTGGCTAGGGCAAAAATCAGCATAAGGTATATCTTGCCACTGCCTCTTCAAAAGTTGCGACCGTTTGCCCTAAATCTGCCATCGCTAGTTAATCTAACCACTATTGCTAAAATTACCACCGTCAGTTTAATATAGCCACTGATAACATTAAATAGCCACTGTTGGCGAACAAGGGGTGTTTGGTTTGTTAGTTAATTGGTAAAATCATTTTCGGGCTTATTAAATAAACATGTATATTAATTAAACACGGACATGAATTAAATCACGACCTTTTCATGAACTTATTAACCGACTTATTAATTCGACTTAATTAACATGGACTTATGTTTATTTATAATTAATAATTACTTATTTAATTATTCATGAAATTAACATGGTACATTAATTAAATTACTTATAATAATTATTTTATATAATTATTCATGATACATAACATGGCACATTCTAGTTTAATTAAATTTGAGCTTAGCTTATTCAATTAAATATATTTTAACCATGATATATTTAAATTAATTATAACCGTTAATTTAATTATTTAATTATCAAGTTTAAGGTAAAATTTAATAAATCATGTTTTTTTAATTAATAACCAGTTAAATCATGTTATATTATAAATTAATAATTAACTATAAGTTTATGACATGTTATATTATTTATTAAATAAACTTTACTATATTATCATTTAAATGAACCATGACTTATAAAATATGATTATTAAGGTTTAGCTTATATCACATGCTTATTAAACAAGCTTATTATTATTTATGGAAACATGCTATTTATGGAAACATACTAATTATGGAAACATGCTATTTATGGAAACACACTATTTTTGGAAACTTTCTATTTCTGGAAACTTACTAATTATGGAAACCTTCTATTTTTGGAAACTTACTATTTATGGGAACTTTCTATGTTTGGAAAGTTGCTATATATGGAAACTTGTTATTTTTGAAAGGTTACTATATATAGAAACCTGTTATTTTTAGAAAGTTACTTATTATAAAACATCAAGTATAAAAACACATGAAACATGAAATACACTAATCAAGAACACATGAAACACTAAGAAATACATGATAACACATGAAACAGTATAACAAGTTAAGAACACGTAAAACAAGTCAAGAACATATAAAACAAGTCAAGAACATGTAAAGCAAGTCAAGAACATGTAAAACAAGTCAAGAACATATAAAAAAAGTCAATAAAAAGTAAAGTAAACTAATATTCAGCGAGTATACATGAACGCACAACTCATTCACGTCCTTTATTATGTAGCACTCGTGAAGTCGGAGTAGATTTCTTTCCGCCTTTCATCTTCTTCGTTACTGGACATAAGGTACGGATATTCCGTCCTTCAGTAAGGACATTCCTTTTCTATGTATGATTAGGATTCCCCGTTTGCTGCCATTTGTTTTCCTAGTAGTTTACATGTCATTAAACTTTATAGTAATTATGATACAAGCATTTTGCTAGGGTTCAGATTACACTCGATATCCTCTCGAATTGATCTCAGTTAAAAGTGGAATGATTTGTTCTTGGTGTCCAAAAAGTGGTTTTGGTTATCTAATCTAATAAACAAGGAAATGGGTAAAGTAAAGAAAGATTTAAGCTTAAAACAATCAACAAGTAAAAAGCAACACTAGATTTAAAACTGGAAAATATCCTAACTGAAAAAGTATCCTACTCGGAATAAATCCTATTCGGAAAAATGGCCTATGCGGAATGATCTCTATTCGGAATAATGTGCTCTTAAACGGAAAATAACCCTATGCGGAAGAACTGCTCTTTTCGGAAAAAGATGCTATTCGGAAAAACATGTCTATGCGGAAAATTGTCCTATGCGGAAAAATAAGTCTATTCGGAAACCAGGTCCTAATCGGAAAATTAAGGCTATTCGGAAAACATTACTCTATGCGGAAAAATGGGCTCTATTCGGAAAATAAGTTCTATGCGGAACGATAAGATCTATTCGGAATGTGTGAGAAATTCGGAATAAGGGTAAAACAATTAAACCATTCGGAATATCTAAAATATTCTGAATAAAGGAACAAGAAAAGTGCAATTCGGAACAATCCTGGGCGAAGAACAGTAACAGTAACAGCAAAACAGGGGACACGGTTTAAATCCAAAATCAAGAAGAATACGCAAAAAGGTTTTACCAAACTAACCAATAATCATTAAAATACCATAAGTAACAAATCCCATCAATAAAAACACTAAATCAACAACTTTTTAAGATCAAACTTGAATCAAATAAAAACTTAAGAGCTTGCAATAAAAAGATTATGAAGAACAAGATGGATAAAGAGATTGGAATTGAAAAATTAATATAAAGGTAACAAGAGTAATGATTAAAACGTACAAGATTCAAGGAAAGATGAAAAATCACCAAACACCCTAATGGTGTTGGTGAAGCTACGAACAAAGAAACTGGGAAAAAGAAAAATGAACTAACTCCCTAATTGTGTGAATGAGAAATCTATATATAGTCCTAGTGGTTGGTTGGTGAGTGGGCTTTCTCCCTTTTTTTTCTTGTCTTCTCGTCTTTTCAGAAAAGTTGACGTTTTCGATTCTGATCCGGGATTTGTCGTCGATTAAATCCAACTCGTCTTTTAATTTCTTCGTTAAATAGACTTGAGTTTCTTTGACTTATGTAAATCTTCCGTCTTTGGTCCTTTTCTTCGATAAATCTTCGAATAGGCCCAGTGACTTCAAATCTTTTGCATCTCTTGGACAATAGACTTTATCTTGAGTCCTTTTCTTCAGTAAAGCCCGTGCAATCCCATGTTTTCTTTAATATTCATCCGGTTGGCTCTGAAAACACAATAAACACAAAAACCACGCATAATTCCAAACAAATGATATTAAATACGTGTTTTGGTCTCGTTTTAGCCCGAATTAAGTGGTAAAAGGATGGGTGTTTACACACCTATCAAATCCCCTACACTTAACCATTGCCATGCCCTCATGCAATGCTTAGTGATAAAGCAATTTTACACTTTTCTCATAATCCATCAACCTTGGCCTTATTCAAATACTATTAAACAGAAATTTTAAGTACTAACAGAAATTAAACTTAAAAGGAAACAAAAGAATAGAAATAACTTGCAAAGAAACCAATGACTTACATTAGGGCTTTGGTGCTGCGAAGATTTATCACCCTCAAGTTTCACGTTCCCCAAACTAAGCTTAAAAACGAGATCATTGTTATTATAAGTTAGTAAATCAAACACTTACACACATGGCTTAATTAAATGCTTAAACTCCCTTATTCCTAGGTGTATCTCTTATATTTTATTTTTGTCTTAGAATGATCATGAAGATGCATTTTTGGACTTATTTCGATAGTTTATTAAGGCTAAAAGCAAAGTAGGACGATTTGATCAATAGTTAGCTAAAGGACAAAATCTCTTAAAACTGCTTCTCGGGATATCAAAAAGTTCATATCTTGGCATAACTCGGTTCACGATTTGAGACCTTTCTCGGGCCGATATTTGGCATGTACTTCATACTTCATATCTTCGAGAGACGTTCTTGAGATAATGGTCTTCTCATCATAGTAGAGTTTCTTCACTTTGGAGACTTTTGAGGGGTACTCCAACTTTGTTGACCACGACTTCATGATTATTTCTTCAATCTCTATTTGGGATTTTGAGATACAACGATCCGCCTCCTTTTCGGACTTGGATCTATTTTATCCTCATACCTTGTTAGGGTCTTTTCGGATAGACTTCTCCATGGTCTTTATGGGAGTTGATTGCTTTTCGTCGTGAGTCTTGATCCTTCATATTGACTTTAAGAATAATGCTTTTCACATCACTTTGGATCTTCAGCAATAAAATGGAATCCTCATGCCTTGTTAGGGCCTTTTCGGACTCGCCAATCTTCGCGCCCCGCTTCATAAGTTATGCCTTGGCTATGAACTCTTATCATTACCGAGCAACTTTTAAACGATCTTGGGCTAGAAGCTAAGTAACTTTTCAAATCGTACGACCTTACTTATTGCAGATAAATTATTAGCAAGTGATGGGAGAATAGGCAAATAATTACACCAAGTGAGCTTGTGCAAGAATACCGACTTATAATTGACTCTATCATTTCTCGTCCTCCACAATTTAAAATCTCAAGTAATGAGACTCGTGGATGCTTAGCCTAATAAACCAATTAAGGTCTACATGGTTAAGGATACTAGCTAGAATAAACTTGGATAAGTCTATTCGGGTTAAGTCAAAATAAACGCAACGGGCCTAATATGTCAAAGATTTCTAAACTAGCTACACCACTTTATTAATATTTTTGACTTATTTGCGGGATATATACATATGAAAGTAACGAGGAAAAATTTAAAAATTACGACTAAATGGCCAAAGTTAATAAAAAATTTGAAAACTGTTGAAAAAGATGATTTTCCGGTTAAATGAAGGCATTTTCATGGAAAAGTCCACTTAAAACTTCGATAGAAGTCCCCCCTACACTTAAGATAAACATTGTCCTCAATGTTTAAGCATGTGGGAAAAGTTTCCCCTACACTTATGACATGGTGCACGTTGGTTAAATCAAGTTAAGGAAGAGACGACTAAAGTGATCAATTTCGAATGTGAGTATGAAGAAAATTGAATCACGATAGTTGATAGATAGAACCGGATTTCGGATAACACGGGAGCACGGTTCTTCAAAGATTCCAAGAGTGCAGTTATCCCTGTAATACATCACCACACAAACACAAACGACCAAAATAGGTCCTCCCCTACACTTAAGGGGTTAAAGGGATAGATACTCGGGCTGCCTCCCGAGGAGCGCTTGTTTTTGATAACCGAGTCACAAGCCTGACTCGACCCAAAATTAGTTCATGGGGAACGTGGTGAGGGATGGAATCACCTCCTGAGAGGTGTCCTCACCAAAGTACAACTTTACTCGTTGGTCATTCACCTTAAAATTCGGTCCATTAGGTTGAGCGAGCTCGAGAGTACCATATGGAAAAATTTGGGCAATGGTGAATGGGCCGGACCAACGAGATTTAAGCTTGCCCGAAAAGATTTTCAATCGAGAGTTAAAAAGTAAGACTTTGTCTCCAACATGGAACTCTCGGTTTTTAATCTTGGAGTCTTGAATGAGCTTAGTTCGTTCCTTATAGATCAAAGAATTTTCATAAGCCTCATTCTGAAGTTCATTCAGCTCATTGAGTTGAAGCTTCCTATGATCACCGGCTTTGATGATATCGAAGTTAGCCCACTTCAAGGCCCAGTAAGCCTTGTGCTCCAACTCAATGGGGAGGTGGAACGCTTTCCCGTACACGAGACGATATGGTGTACAACCAATCGGAGTCTTGTATGCAGTACGAAAAGCCCACAAAGCATCATCAAGTTTATCAGCCCATGCGGCACGATGCTCTCCCACGGTTCTTTCCAGAATTCGCTTAAGTCCTCGGTTGGATATTTCAGCCTGGCCATTAGTTTGTGGGTGGTAGGCTGTGGAAAGACGATGATTTACACCATACTTAGCCATGACTCTTGCGAATTGGTCATTGCAAAAATGAGTCCCACGATCACTAATAATGGCACGAGGAACACCGAATCTAGCGAACAAAGCTTTCAAAAAGTTACAAACCACCCTTGCGTCATTAGTAGGTAAAGCTTTGGCTTTAACCCACTTTGAAACATAGTCAACGGCTACAAGGATGTATTTGTTTCCTTTAGAAGAAGGGAATGGCCCCATAAAGTCGATACCCCAAACATCAAAGATTTCACACTCTTGAATAAAATTCTGAGGCATCTCGTCTTTATGTGTGATCTTACCTTGTTTCTGGCAAGCATCACATTTTTTAACCATATCGTGAGCGTCACGATAAATGGAGGGCCAATAAAATCCTGAATCAAACACTTTTTTGGCAGTGTAGTTGGGACCAAAGTGACCACCGGTGGGTCCTTTGTGGCAAGCATTAAGGATTTCTGAAGCTGTCGGTCCGTCAACACATCGGCGGATAATCAGGTCGGCACATTGTTTGAATAGGTAAGGGTCGTCCCAAAAGTATGTCTTGATATCGGTGAAGAACTTTTTCTTTTGTTGGGACGTCAACCCTTCCTTGAGAATTCCACCCGCCAAGTAGTTTGCAAAGTCTGCAAACCACGGGGTTTCATTCGGCTTCGAGTTTATAGACATTAAGGTCTCCAAGGGAAAAGAATCATTGATTTCTTTGTTCGGATGATCCCCTTGGTAAGGATCCTCAAGTCTGCTGAGATGATCCGCGGCTAGGTTTTCAGCTCCTTTTTTATCGCGAATTTCAATTTTAAATTCCTGGAGCAGCAAAACCCAGCGAAGAAGTCTTGGTTTGGAATCTTGCTTTGTCAACAAGTACTTCAGCGCGGAATGATCGGTATACACGATGGTGGTGGAAAGGACAAGATAGGGGCGAAATTTTTCAAAGGCATAGACAACAGCTAAAAGCTCTTTTTCTGTTGTCGTATAATGCAATTGTGCCCCCGTCATTGTCTTGCTAGCGTAATGGATCGGTTGGAAGTGTTTGTTCACTCTTTGTCCCAGAACCGCTCCAATAGCAAAATCACTAGCATCGCACATCAACTAAAAAGGCAGCTCCCAATTAGGGGTAACCAAGACGGGTGCCTTAGTTAGCTTATCCTTAAGCGAGTTGAAGGCTTCAAGGCACTCTTTGGAAAAGATAAAAGGAGTATCTTTTTCCAAGAGGTGGGTCATCGGGCGAGCGATTTGAGAAAAATCTTTGATGAATCGACGGTAGAAGCCCGCATGACCCAGGAAACTTCTCACACCCTTCACGGTTGAAGGTGGAGGCAACTTGGCGATAACATCGACTTTAGCATGGTCTACTTCAAGACCGGCTTTGGAAATTTTATGTCCCAGCATGATGCCTTCTTTTACCATAAAATGGCATTTTTCCTAATTCAGAACAAGGCGAGTGTCTTCGCACCTCTGTAGCATACGTTCCAAATTGGCAAGGCAAGAAGAGAATGAATCCCCGAAGACCGAGAAATCATCCATGAAGACTTCCATGGTTTGTTCAACCATGTCATGGAAGATAGCTAACATGCACCTTTGGAAAGTCCCGGGCGCATTACATAAGCCAAAAGGCATTCTTTTGTAAGCAAAAGTGCCATAGGGACAAGTGAATGTTGTCTTCTCTTGATCTTGGGGATCGATGGGTATTTGGAAATAACCCGAGAAACCATCAAGAAAGCAGTAATATTCATTACCAGCTAATCGTTCAAGCATTTGGTCCATAAAAGGTAGAGGGAAATGATCCTTTCTCGTGGCATCATTGAGTTTGCGGTAGTCTATACAAACTCTCCACCCAGTAACGAGACGAGTGGGAATCAACTCGTTGTGTTCATTGGGAACAACGGTTATTCCGCCCTTCTTGGGCACACAATGGATTGGACTAACCCAAGGTGAATCCGAAATAGGGTAAATCATACCCGCATCAAGAAGTTTGATAACCTCTGTTTTGATGACTTCATGGATTTTTGGATTCACCCTTCGTTGGCTTTGAATTGTGGGTTTAAAGTCGTCCTCCATGAGAATTTTGTGTGTGCAGAAGTGAGGATCAATTCCACGAATATCCGAAATCTTCCAGGCGATAGCCTTCTTATGATCTTTCAACACGGCGACAAGTCGGGCTTTCTCTTCATCCTTCAAATCCTTAGCAATGATGACTGGCGACTTCTTCTCTTCTTCAAGGAATACATACTCAAGATGGGGCGGCAACTCCTTAAGTTCTAGATCCGGAGGATTGTCGACGGGAGGCGTATTCGAAGTCGGAGTATCGATAGCAATGACAGTGGGAGATGGAGGGGAAGGATTGTCTTCTTTGAGAAGGTTAGCAATGAAACTGAGATCTTCATCCCAATTGGTAGTAGAATCGTCATTGTCTAAATGCACATCTCCCATGGTGGCTTCCAAATCTTTCCAAAGGAAATCACTTTCTCCAAATAGAGATAGTGTTGAGTCGATAGAGGAAACGGTCTCAACATTGGGGAGAGAGGTAGGAATACTTTTACAAGCATCTTTGAAGTGTTCTTCACAAGCCTCATCAAGAACGCCAATACAATTAACACTCTCGTATGAATAAGGCTGTTTAGAAAGCTTTCCCATGTTGAAGACTACTTTATCGTCACCCACTCTCATAATAAGCTCACCAGCTTCAACATCGATGAGAGTGCGACCGGTCCTCAAGAATGGGTGACCAACAATTAGTGGCACACGGGGGTCCATCTCGTAGTCGACGACAACGAAATCAGCAGGGAAGGTGAATTTGTCGACTCCTACAATAACGTCTTCGGCTATCCCCACTGGATAAGCAACCGTACGGTTAGCTAATTCCAAAGTCATTTTGGTGGGGACTAGCTCTGGGAGAGATAATTGCTTCCAAACACTTAAAGGCATGAGATTAATACTGGCACCTAGATCGGCTAGGGCCATGCAATTCTCTACTCCCGGGAAATTGCAAGGGATAAGAAAACGACCCGGATCACCAAGCTTAGTTGGCAATTTACTTAAGAGCACTGCAGAGCAATTCTCATTAAGTTGGGTGTTGGCAATATTGAGGAGCTTTTCCTTGTCGCTCAGAAGATCTTTAAACATTTTTGCGTATTTGGGCATGTGAGCGAGAGCCTCAGCGAAGGAGATGTTAAAATTCAATTGTTTGAACATTTTAAGGAAGTTCGAAACCTGAATATCATCCTTGCTCTTTTGCTTCTCTTTCCTCAACCTAGATGGATAAGGTATATTGGAAGAAGAGGAAGGCTTTGGGAGAATAGGATCACTCACAACCACGGGTGGAGGAGGGGTAGAAGGAAGAGGTGAAGAAATTGGGGAAGGAGAAGGATGAGGAATAGGAGCAGGTGACTCGTTCTCCTTAGTCACAACCACCAATGGAGGTATAGGAAGCTCGGGTTCCTTGGTACCTTTGCCACTTCGAGTGGTGATTGCTTTCATCTCCCCTCTTGGGTTCGCAACGGTGTTACTCGGAAGAGTACCCGAAGAAGAGGGTTGATTACTATTGAAGAAACTAGCCATCATGTTCCTCAGATCATTAGTTTGGGTATCCAACGTGTTTCTCATGTCGGCTCTTAAGTCATTTCCTTGCTTTACCAAGTCTGCCTTCAAGTTTCGCACTTCCTGTTGTAGATTTTCCATGATCACATCATTGGTCCTCATGTAGGTTGCAACCTCTTGGTGTAATGCAGTGGTGGTTTGGTTGGAAGGAGCATTGTATGCGGGTGGTTGATAAGCAGGTTGTTGGTAAACGTGGTTGTTACGTTGAGGTGGTTGTTGCTGCTTGTGAGGAGGTATGTATGGTTGTCGAGGCTGTTGTTGTTGTTGAGGAGGGCGATTGAGGTTTTGTTGTTGGTTTGGGTTGGTAGGAGGGAAACCAGGTGGTGAAAGATAGTTGTTGCTGCGGTAGCTAAGTAAATTACGGTCACCTTGAGGTCTAGCTTGATAAGCAGGTTGAGGATAGGTGCCATATGCCGCATTCACATTCTCAGCAGGGTAGTCTTGGGTGGCGGTACAAGTGGTGTAAGAGTGAGGACCACCGCATATCTCACAAGGTTGGCTGACATCATTTACTTGAGCGTTTTTGACGTTGTTGCTGTTGTTGTTGCTGACGGTGTGGGTGACAAGCGATTCAAGAAGCGTAGTGAGTTTGTCTAATCGCTTGTCGTTGTCACTAGTGCTAGCACTAGCGACATTGGTCCGAACACTCTTGGTTTGCACACGAGATTTATTCTCAATGATATCCCAAGCAGCATTGGAAGTCTTAGCCAATAGATTACCCCCCGAGGCACTGTTCAGTGAATCTTGGTCACTCATGCTTAAACCATTGTAAAAAGTATTAATTTGATGTACTTTGGTAAAACCATGTTGTGGGCATTTTCTTAAAAGATCTTTAAAACGGTCCCAAGATTCACTGAACGATTCATCGTACTTTTGTTCAAAATTTATGATTTCATTCCGCAAAGCGGTAGTACGAGAGGGTGGAAAAAAGTAATTGATAAACTTAGTTTCCAAATCCGTCCACGAGAGAATACTCTGTGGCGGTTCCTTAGCAAGCCAATGCCGGGCTTGTCCCTCAAAAGAAAAGGGAAAAAGTTGTAACCTTATAACCTCTTGTGGAACACCATTGAATTTGACCGTGTTGGTGAGTTGCAAGAATCTCTTGATGTGGTCGTGTGGATCATCAATGGTTCGTCCCAAGAATGGTTGAGCGGAGACCATCTGGATAAAGCCTGATTTTAGCTCGAAATTGTTGGCGGCAATTGGTGGTATAACAATTGGGTCAGTGTTGCCATCTACATGAGCTTGCAGCAGTTCAATCATCGGGCGATTATCCGGAAGGGGCTCATTGTTGTTGTAATTGTTCATGTTGTTGAAAGGTGGGTTGTTGTTTGGAGGTGGTACACCGGCCATGTCTAAGTGATCGAGAGGCTCGGGCTCTTGATAAGACGTGGATCGAGTGCGCATACACCTGCAAAAGAACGAACAAAGAAAAACAAAGCAAAAATATTTTTGGTTTTTATGTTTTTTAATTTTTTTGGTATTTTTGAAAATTTTATATTTTTTAGTGTTTTTGAAAGTTTTTATGAAAAAGTAACGTTCACGGGGAACGGATCCCAAAATCCAAGTTCTCACAAAAAACTTTTGATCTTAACGAGAAGAGCCGGCAGCGGTGCCATTTGATACAAGCATTTTGCTAGGGTTCAGATTACACTCGATATCCTCTCGAATTGATCTCAGTTAAAAGTCGAATGATTTGTTCTTGGTGTCCAAAAAGTGGTTTTGGTTATCTAATCTAATAAACAAGGAAATGGGTAAAGTAAAGAAAGATTTAAGCTTAAAACAATCAACAAGTAAAAAGCAACACTAGATTTAAAACTGGAAAATATCCTAACTGAAAAAGTATCCTACTCGGAATAAATCCTATTCGGAAAAATGGCCTATGCGGAATGATCTCTATTCGGAATAATGTGCTCTTAAACGGAAAATAACCCTATGCGGAAGAACTGCTCTTTTCGGAAAAAGATGCTATTCGGAAAAACATGTCTATGCGGAAAATTGTCCTATGCGGAAAAATAAGTCTATTCGGAAACCAGGTCCTAATCGGAAAATTAAGGCTATTCGGAAAACATTGCTCTATGCGGAAAAATGGGCTCTATTCGGAAAATAAGTTCTATGCGGAAAGATAAGATCTATTCGGAATGTGTGAGAAATTCCGAATAAGGGTAAAACAATTGAACCATTCGGAATATCTAAAATATTCCAAATAAAGGAACAAGAAAAGTGCAATTCGGAACAATCCTGGGCGAAGAACAGTAACAGTAACAGCAAAACAGGGGACACGGTTTAAATCCAAAATCAAGAAGAATACGCAAAAAGGTTTACCAAACTAACCAATAATCATTAAAATACCATAAGTAACAAATCCCATCAATAAAAACACTAAATCAACAACTTTTTAAGATCAAACTTGAATCAAATAAAAACTTAAGAACTTGCAATAAAAAGATTATGAAGAACAAGATGGATAAAGAGATTGGAATTGAAAAATTAATGTAAAGGTAACAAGAGTAATGATTAAAACGTACAAGATTCAAGGAAAGATGAAAAATCACCAAACACCCTAATGGTGTTGGTGAAGCTACGAACAAAGAAACTGGGAAAAGAAAAATGAACTAACTCCCTAATTGTGTGAATGAAAAATCTATATATAGTCCTAGTGGTTGGTTGGTGAGTGGGCTTTCTCCCTTTTTTTTCTTGTTTTCTCGTCTTTTCAGAAAAGTTGACGTTTTCGATTCTGATCCGGGATTTGTCGTCGATTAAATCCAACTCGTCTTTTAATTTCTTCGTTAAATAGACTTGAGTTTCTTTGACTTATGTAAATCTTCCGTCTTTGGTCCTTTTCTTCGATAAATCTTCGAATAGGCCCAGTGACTTCAAATCTTTTGCATCTCTTGGACAATAGACTTTATCTTGAGTCCTTTTCTTCAATAAAGCCCGTGCAATCCCATGTTTTCTTTAATATTCATCCGGTTGGCTCTGAAAACACAATAAACACAAAAACCACGCATAATTCCAAACAAATGATATTAAATACGTGTTTTGGTCTCGTTTTAGCCCGAATTAAGTGGTAAAAGGATGGGTGTTTACACACCTATCAAATTACCATGCTATGATTTTAAATTGCCTAAGCTATATACACGCATGTCATGTTTCACCTAGTTATGGAGGTACTATAACCATAACACTTGAGGCACCGGTGTTATGAATCTTTCACAATGACAGTGATTACTCGTGGCGTCCCTCCACGTTTTGGCCAGTATTATTATTATTATCATGTGGGGCGAATGGGTGTATCATAGTACATGTTTATCAGATTTACATGGTGACTGCGGTGTGTGCTCTACATCCGTCACATGGATCTGATCCTTCCACTCAGACTAATATAATTAGAGGTAACCCCTCTAATTGCATGATAAGGTCACCCCTCTATGTATTAATGCACGTTGATATACTTCATGACCTATATGAGCTTTTGGCATTTAAATTAAAGTTTCATGTATAAACATCAGACTTTTCAGTATAAACCAGTTTATAAAGTATGTTCTAGGTTTTCTAAGACATACACAGATTCCGCTGCATTTTAGATCTTTTATTTATGTTTCAGCTATTCTTATCATGTATGTATATCAGTTCATTGAGCGTATTGCTCAGCCTTATTTTATTTCCATGTCCCATACCACTAGTACAAAAATGGTATCCGTCACACTAAAAAAGAGTGACCTTAGGCCTACAGTCACTCGCGGTTTTTTTAGCCTTTGTGACCAAAGGTCCCGCGACCGTAGGTGCCATATGGTCATAATATGATCTAAGTGACGATAACCAGCAAAACAATGTGACCAATACTCGAAAATGTGTGATGAACTAGGTACAATATTTGGTGTTTTAGTGAATATGTGTGACGGTAAACACTCTACAGTTACACGAGTTTTGTTTAAGAGTGACTATTGTTTATAAGTTTGTCACATGAGTATACAATATTTGTGACATTTACTATGTGATTAGTGTATTTTGTGTGACTATATGCATCAAATAGTCACATGAAGGGTATGTTTGTGTGACTTTTTATGACATGTAGTCACACAAATTATGCTAATGGCTCTGAGTTTGTCATATACAATTAACCTAAGAGTTACCAATAGTAGTAATAAGTGTGACTGTATGCTTTATCAAGTCAAGAAAATTGAATTTTGTGTGACTATATGCTTCAAATAGTCACATGAATTGTATGTTTGTGTGACCTTTTATGACATGTAGTCACACAAATCATGCTAATGGTACTGGGTCTGTCACATACAATTAACCAAAGAGTTACCAATAGTAGAAATAAGTGTGACTATATGCTTTGTCAGGTCAAGTAAATTATATTTTGTGTGACTATATGCATCCAATAGTCACATGAATTGTATGTTTGTGTGACCTTTTATGACATGTAGTCACACAAATCATGCTAATGGCTCTGAGTTTGTCACATACAATTAACCAAAAAGTTACCAATAGTAGTAATAAGTGTGACTGTATGATTTGTCAAGTCAAGCAAATTGTATTTTGTGTGACTATATGCATCCAATAGTCACATGAATTGTATGTTTGTGTGACATTTTATGACATGTAGTCACACAAATCATGATAATGGCTCTGAGTTTGTCACATACAATTAACCAAAGAGTTACCAATAGTAGTAATAAGTGTGACTATATGTTTTGTCAAGTCAAGCAAATTGTATTTTGTGTGACTATATGCATCCAATAGTCACATGAATTGTATGTTTGTGTGACCTTTTATGATATGTAGTCACACATTAGAATGCGACTAACAATGATAATAAGTGTGACTATGTTTCATCTTCTAGTAACCTTTCAGAATTCAATAAAAACAAAAAACAAAATTCTGGAAATCAAATTTCAATTGCATTAATATATAAAATTTAATGTACATAAGAAAATCAACAACTGTAATGTCATATTACTTACAAGTAACATACTTTTCACAAAGAATCACACTTGTAAAGACTTTGAATCACCGTATTGTAAAGTCTTTTGAGCGTTGTTATTCCTAGCTTGTTTCTTCATATGAGGAATAGTCGTAAATGTACTGCCTGTTGGAACGTTCATCGAGCGCTTAGTTCCTATCTTTGGTTCACTTTCAACAATAGCTTTTATGGTATTTGGTGGTGTTGTTTCCTGTATGGAAACAAAAGTCGTGTATTAAACATTGAACTAAATATGAAAGGCTATGTATATGTAGGATGATAAATTAAGTGTATGTACCTCTTGAAAAAAATAACCTTTTCCTTTGGCCATGCCACGAAACTACCTTTTACATCCTTATCAGTTTTTAAACCATTATTTCTGTCATCAGGTATGAATGTTGCATCTACTAGGGATTCATCAACTGAAATTTTGTAGCAATTTTTTGGTAGTGGTTGGTTATGAATCATTACATTGTCTCCATCCTTAGACTTGTATACCGTACCGTTACCAATGATAATTGTCCTAGAGATGTTCCATAGTTTGCACTTAAATGTCAATATGTTTACATGCGTTAATGAGAAATAAATTAAACAAGTAATTATATGAATAATGATGAAATACTTACATCTGGTAGTGATGGTGGAGACTGATTTACTTTCGATTTAGAAGGTGTACGCTTCTTTCGTATTGATGAAATAGGTACGTCTTGTTATGACGAGGGAGACAGATTTTGTTGTGATCCGGAAGCTGGAGAAATATCTTCTTGAGATTGGGAATTTGGAAGTGGAGACTTATTTTCTAACAATCTCGTCTTATTTTTTGCTCCCCTAGTTCAAACAGGTCCTGCATATATACATAACACAGTAAATAATTCATATATAGTAAAATTTAGAAACCAAACATGGTTTTTTTATAACTTACCTTGTTCGCAGTTGCAGTTGCAGCTGCAGTTGCAGTGTCCATATCCTTGTTCGAAGTTGCAGTTGTCTTAGACATTGGAAATAACACACCCTTCTGAAGTCCACCACCACTGATCGATGTCCTTTGCTCTTCACTAGGTATTGTGTTTAACGTATTTTGTTCTAGTTGTAATACCTACAATATATAAGTATGTTAATTGTTATTGGTATTATAGACTGAAAATCATCAAATCAAAATTAGAAAACTAGTCTTACATTTGACTGACTTGGCGTTAACTCTTCTATATTAACCCCATGTGCAGACATAAGTTTCAACATTTTATTAAATGTTTCCTGTGTTTGTGACATCTGGGTGGTTAATTGAGTGACTGTAATCTCTTTATCTTTAGGCGCCTATCTCTCCTTATCAAGTTCAGTTTCAAGCATCGCAATCCTTACATCAGTTCCTTCTTTCCTTCTAGGTAGATAAAAGAACTTCATGCACGTAACTCTGCCTCCCACTCCTCTTGCATACCCTCCCTTGTCCTTTCCTAATACATGTGATAATGAATATGTGCCACTATCAATCGTCAAGGTTCCATCTCTGATCTGGTCCTCTGCTTCCAGCTGCACACAAAAAATGGTAAATAATTTAATATACGAATATAAACATAATATACCAAAATTTACAATAACACTTACAATCTTAGTGCCGACTTTGATTGTTTCATCATATGTCTCTTTTCCTTCTTTTCTGACCCTTCTATTAAACCACAATACACCACCGGGGGGGGGGTCTTGATCTGGTTTAATTTGTTGTTTTATGATTATCCAAACCATCAAATACATACAGATGAAAAGTTAAACCAACATGGACAACATTGTTAGGATATTACACATATATAACCTTACCATTTGCTCTTTAATATATACATAACCACCACGTCCCATTGTATGCTGATAAAGAGACTTGGAACACGACAATTTATTTGCAGCTGATTTCACCTAACAAAAGAGATTACTGGATGAGAAGTTGCTAGTACGTAACAGAGTGTGTTTTTCATACGGAGTTTCCAAACAATACATACATACGGTGTTTATAAATGTGAAATGATATACAAATTAACAACCTTAAATTCTTTCTGTGGTCGTGTGGTTTACAAAAGCAACCCACTGTTCGGCATTGAGATTGCTCTATAATTCTTTGGAACTTCATTTTGTTTTTCAGGTTTATCTAGGTTGGGAACTATGTCCTTTGCTGCCAATTTACTTCTGAAATTTCTTAGAAGTTCACCTAGCTTATTCATAACCAACTTTTTGAAGGACACATCAAATTCAAAGTATTGTTGCACATATTAACATAATGTTAAAGTAAATGTAGGAATAAGACTAATAGTTGGGTAAACAATTTTGTATGTGTACCGTGGTTTCAGTCCAAAGTTTTTCTCTTGCTTCCTCCTTCACATCTTTCCACGATAGAATCTTCAATCCTATCTGCTCCCAAACCGTGTCTCCTAAAAAAACTGATAAACAATTATCTGTTTGGCCCTGATATTCTATTCATTGCATCAAAGTTTACATTTATCTTCATGACACATGGTTTTCCATATTTTATCTGAAACTTAGATAACCTAGTTATACCCCTCCTATTAACAACCTTCTATTTAATGATGTCTTCATCATCATCTGATTGATCACCATAATCCTCTGGTTCATAATCTCCTTGATTATGGTGATTTACATAATGATTATTAACCAAAGAATCATCACCATTAACAATATAATATTGATCATCGTTTACGATGTTCATGATTATTGACCACAAATCGATGTGTACAAGAACAATAAGTAGAAATGGTATGAAACTAATGAAAAAGTAATTGAGTTTTGTATATTTTGTGATTTTGGAGAAAAATTAGAGTTTGATATGGAGATGAAGTTAGAAAATTATGGTAACTGCATATGCATTAACTTAGCATGGACATTCAAAATTTTCGTGAAAATTTTGGCTCCAAATACAAAAATTAAACAACCAAATATTTTGAACTCCAATTTGCCTCCAAATAAAACATTCAAACTAGGTAAACTTTCCATTTGAGTTTCCTGGTAAAAATAAATTTTGAACAAAATTTTATACTATTTTACACATTTTAACATTCAACCAAAAACTTTTGATAGATAAATGATAATTGATTGAGTAAAGATATTGAATTGTACATGGACTTAAAATACTTATATTAACTAGTTAACAAACTCATATTATTGATTACAGATAACTGATAATTGTTTTATAATGCTAGTAATGCATACAAATCTATTAAATTGTTGAAACCTATAGGTTGATAATACAACAGGTGCCTAGCAATAGCAGACCAACAAAACACAAAAAAATTGTTCATATTAAACAGGGAGAACTGACATCATCCAACCTTACTTTTGCCTTTGATGTTGCTCCCCTCTGCAGCATTCCTTGACCGAACCTTTTTCTCAGCAATTTCTTTCCAAGTTTTATATTGGCTAGGCCAACAACGACATTTGGTCTTGGAGCTTTCGCTTGAGAAGATTGAGCTTTGTGAGTGTGCTTTGATCTGGGAGTGTGCTTTCGTCTTGGAGCATCAGCTTGAGCAACTAATTCTTCATCGCTAGAGTCAAAGAAAGGGCTCTTTCTAATCCAATCTCTGTTTTCCCATTCCTCCTTATATTTGACCACATCATGTGTTTAGAACAATTAATCGATGGTATAAACGTATACAGCTTTATACATACACACATAACAACTTAACTATAACTTGTTTGAAATTTTCTTAAATCCTTTTGAGTAAGCAGTCGGCTTTGACTTTGAACCTGACATAGCATTAAGTTGAATAAATTAAAACTTCACAGTGTTGTACATTCAACCATAAACTTAAAGTTTACACAGCTTTACCTTTAGAATTGCTATTCTTCTTAAGTTCTAACTCATAATCCTCATCACTCGTGTCTTTCTCCTCATCACTTGTATCTTCCTCCTCATCACTAGAAACTACCTCGACATCATTAGTGTCTTCCTCTTCATCAGATGAATCTGATTCATCCTCTGTAGTAGGTTTGAATAGAATAGGAGTTTCTAAACAGGGAGGAAGAATAAAGGGAGGACGAACTTTTTTGGAAGATGTTGTGGCATTAGGTACCTAAAATTTGAGTTTGAAGCAAGGGAGGACGAACTCGAGCGGACGAACTTGTGGCATTAGGAGTTTGAAACAAGGAAGGACGAATAGATGAAGAACTTGTGAAATTATGTATGCCTACAATAGGAGTTTGAAACAGTGGAGGACGAAAACATGGAGTAATTGAAGAGCTTCTTGGCAAACTACGAATAGGACTTGTATTGCTAGGGGGTGGGAGAAATTTAGCACTTTCAGAAGTAGATGATGAAGTGTCTGATTCTATATGAATTACTTCTACAAACATGTACATATTAATGTTAGTTATATGTCGATGATGGGAGTGTTTGGCAGTATGTGTAGCATGGTTGTGGATGCCCTAATAACATTTGAATTTGGTTATGCATATGTTTGTATATGGGACCATATCCAACTGATTCCAAAAGACCTAAAACAATATCTTACCAAAATAACCTTAAACTATAACATACCATGGGACCATATCTAGACACATTAACAAAACCCATATCCTAGATTGAAACATAGACCATATAAACACATTAAGAAGGATTAATCCTATAAATTGAATCACGTTAATTAAATATGACATATGTCCACATACATGCGTTAAAAGTAAGTGTAAACTCTAATATCATAACAAACTTACACTATTCGTATGAAACCTAATATTAAATTAAACAATATTGATTATTGCATTACCTTTTTCCTGATGTTTCATGTTGTTAATGATTGTGTAGATTGGCGACTATTGTTTATGAGGTTTGATTTTTTTGATCGGTTATTGGGTGGTTAATTTAGGGTTCGTTCTTCCTGTGTGATTGGGAAAATGGTGGTGAAAATGGTGGTGGTTACAAGACGGTTACCGGATATTATGTGTGTTTAATGAAAATGTAAATATTAAATTTTCTTATTAATAAAATTATAATTAACATTTAACTTTTAAAAGTTAATAATAAATAAATAATAAGTAAATAAAAAAGCATATACGTTTTTATTTTATAAAAAACAAAAAATTAAAATATTACTTTAATTTTAAACATAAAGTTATAGTTAAATAACTTAAATATATTAGGTTATAATAATGCTTGACAATCGCGAGATAAATATCTTTTGGTTTTTAAGCAGTATGTGGGATTTAGTTTAGCTTTATATCAATCACCTTGAATAATCATCTTAAGCAATTTAATATGCATAAGGTCGATTTTGAGTGGTCGGTTTAATAAGGTTAGGGTGAGGACATTCTACTTTGGTATTGGGTTACGGTTTATGGTTTATGGTTGAGTTTAAGGTTTATATATGGTTTAAGGTATAAGGTTTAGAGTTTAGGGTTTAAGATTTATGGTTTAGGGTTAATGGTTTAATTATCTAGGGTTTATGGTTTAAGGTTTTTGATTAATGGTTTAATTAGCTAGGGTTTGTCATTTAGTTTAAGGTTAAATGGTTTAAGATTTATTATTTAGTGTTTAGGGGTTATTGGTTTAAGGTTCAGGGCTTAGGGTTTAGGGTTTAAGGTTTATGGTTTGTGGTTTAAGGGTTAATTAATGGTCTAATGTTTATAGTTTAAGGTTAAATGGTTTAAGGTTTATGATTTAGTGTTTAAGGTTTTTTGGGATTAAGGTTTAGGGCTTAGGGTTTACGATTTAGGGTTTAGGATTAATGGTTTACTTAGATAGGTTTTGTGGTTTAATGGTTAATTAATGGTTTAATGTTTATAGTATAAGGTTAAATGGTTTAAGATTTATGATCTAGTGTTTATATATGGTTCATTGGTATAAGGTTCAGGGCTTAGGGTTTAGGGTTTAAGGTTTATGGTTTGTGGTTTAAGAGTTAATTAATGGTTTAATGTTTATAGTTTAAGGTTAAATGGTTTAAGTTTTATGATTTAGTGTTTAGGTTTTTGGGGGTTAAGGTTTAGGGCTTAGGGTTTGCGGTTTAAGGTTTAGGGTTTGTGGTTTAGGATTAATGGTTTACTTAGCTAGGGTTTGTGGTTTAATAGATAATTAATGGTTTAATGTTTATAGTATAAGGTTAAATGGTTTAAGATTTATGATTTATTGTTTAGGGTTAGTTTAAGGTATAGGGCTTAGGGTTTATGGTTTAAGTTTTTGGGTTTATGGTTTAAGCTTTAGGATTACTGGTTTAATTAGCTAAGGTTTGTGGTTTGAGGGTTAATTAAAGGTTTAATGTGTATTGTTTAAGGTTAAATGGTTTGGATTTATGATTTAGTGTTTAGGGTTCATTGGTTTAAGGTTCAGGGTTTAGGGTTTAGGGTTTAAGGTTTATGGTTTATGGTTTATGGTATGCATGATTATGATTTATGGTTTAATTAAGGTTTATGGTTTAAGGGTTTATGGTTTACGGTTAAATGGTTTAAGGTTTAGGATTTAGGTTTTATTATTAGTTTATGGTTTAATTTGGGTTTATGGTTTAATTGGTTAAGGTTTATGATTTAGGGTTAACATCATTCGAGATAGATGGGTTTGACATTTCATATTTTTTAAAAACTTTAAGGTTTTAAAATAAATCAGATAACAAATTCATCATCGTTTATGTTACATTCAGACGTGAGCTTGTTGAAATAAGTCATAAAACCGTATAAGCACCCGACTTATATTATATAATTAATAAACAAGATTTATGTTATAGTTATTAGTATAATTATCATGATAATTAAACATGACCATTTTATTTAAATAAACTTTAGGTTAAAATAATTATTAATATAATTATTCATGTTACATTTAATTAATTAAGAAACATAGCTTAATTATGTTATATTATATTTTAACCAAGGTTTAATTAAATTAATAACATGCTTTAATTTAATTATCCAATAATCATGTAAGGTAAAGTTCAATTAATAAAATCATGAAATATTAATAAGCTTATACTACTAAACCCGACTTATATTATATACACACCTAACGTGTCTAAAAAGTGAAGCCTTCTAATTGCATGCAACTTGATATATTGCACCGGTACCACGTCCACTAATCACTCACACACACACACGCATTCAGTATCCGGAGGTCAAATAATAAATCAACCACCCACCCACCCAGACACAAACAGTAACAAATCTTCAAACCTTAATAAATCAAACTTAAGTGACTGGATGGATATTGATTTTACAAAAGTCCCGATCACTGCTGAGATGATTGATTATGTGATGGATAAGTATGGAACCAACTGGAGATATGATTATCCGATTGGTAACACTATTGAAGACTTGACGCAGTTAGAGTTTAAAAAACAGACTAAAGGAAAATCAAAACAAGGTTAGGGTTTTTACTTCGCAATAGTATTATTGAAGTTTTGATGATTTGTTTTTGTTTTGATGATGTTGCATGTTATGAAAATATCAATAATTGATTCTGTTTTAATATTTGTTATATAGATGACAAGGCAGATGAGGCTACAAAGGTTGATGAAGCTATGAAGGTTGATGAAGTTATGAAGGTTGATGAAGCTAAGAAGGCACATATTGAAGGTCAATTTTGTGCCATTTTATGTTTATATGTTTGATAGAAAGGCGTTAGATGGATCAATAGTTAGTGTTTACTATGTAATGTTTTAGGAGTAGTGAAAATGATAAATGGTTCAAGTATTCTGTTGGTTATATGATGATGTAGATACAGGAGATAAGGGGGTGTTTGGTTTAGCTTATATAATGGGCTTATAAGCTTATTAGCTCATATAAGCTTATAAGCTCAAACCAAGTGTTTGTCTAAGCTTATGTAAGTGGGCTTATAAACTTATATATGGGTGTTATGATAAGCCATAAAAATGTGGATTTTTTAGGAAGGTTTGGGCTTATATAACATATTTACCATTTTACCCTCATGTTAACTTAAGTTTATATAAGCCATGGGCTTATAAGTTTATTAAACATAGGCTTATATAAGCCAAAAATGGCTTATATAAGCCCATTGTATAAGCTAAAAAAACACACCATAATTTTTTAAAAAAGGGGTTGGTCATACTTGAAACCTTAAATATTTGAGTTGAGATTAGGTTTGATTATCTTGATGTGAAAACATATAGACTTCCTCACCAACTTTTTTGAATCTAAGATGGCAACAATAGAACAACTTACATCTTTTCGTTTACCCTTTTTTTATGTAAGTACCTCTTACTATGGCTGTGTCATTTCCCTTTTTCATGGTCCTTGTTAACATCAACTTAGGTCTTTAATAAACGACCCTTTTCTTTTCTATTGAATGGTCGAATTTTTTCCTTCCCAGTTCCCACTTTTGGGGCTTCATGGGGTAGCAAGTTATCCGAGTCACCACTATGAATGCTCTCACTTTTTAGTTTTAGTTTCAGTATTCGAATACTCTTTCCAATTGAGTATCTAGATACAGACTTGTGTGGTTTATATCATGCATTTAGTATTTGGATTGATCCATGTGTGGATTATATTTTGATATTGAAACTCAAAGTGAAAGTGAGCGTGTTCAGAGTGACGACTCAGATAATTTGATGCCGAAATAAGCGCCAAAATTTACAAATGGGAAGGAAATCCTTCGACCAATCAACAAAAAGGAAAAAGGTCGCTCAGTAAAGACCTTAGTTGATGGTAGTGATGCCCATGAAAAAGATAATGTGACGGCCATAGTAAGAGGGGCTTACATAAAAAAGGGTAAACAAAAATATGTAGGTTGTTCTGTCGATGCCATCTTAGATTCATAAATGTTGGCCAGGAAGTCTACGTTTTCACTGCTGCATTGGTTCAGTTACTATGTTGTTTCTATGTTGGTTATATGCTGATGCAGATACAAGAGCTAACTTAAAGAAAAAAGAAAAAGGCAAGGGACCAACACAAGCTGATAAAGCATCTGATCCATATAATCTAGATAATAGAGTGGAAAAGCTTGAAAGGGAATTCAAACTTCTTAAACAGACACAGTTGCAGGGAGGTTAGTAAACTAAATTTTAACCTTTAGAGAAATATAGTTATTCACTAGCTTCGGTATCACATGTATGCTCTAAAGTATTACAGCTCCACATAGACGACATCTCAAGCCCGTTTTCTCTTAGAGGTAAATATCTCCATGATTCATCTTTCTTGTGAAAATCATCATCTTCGTGCCCAATATGTGAATTCAGTATGCATTAACATCTTTTTGTTTAGCCTTTTTAGTAAAGGACCTCTTACTTTGGCACTCATATTCACTTTTTCATGGGTATTGATGATATTGATATCAATCAAAGACCGAATACGAAGGTCAAATTTTGAGCTACTTACATAAAAAAAAGGATAAACGAATAAGAAGTAGGTGCATATTGAATTCATATATTGGGTATGAAGATGAACATGTTCATGAGATAGAGGAATCGTGGAGATATCTACCTCGAAGAGCAAACGGGCTTAAGATGTCGTTTATGTGCACCTGTTAAACTTTAGAGCAGACATGTGATTATGTATTTGTAGTTAACTTATGCGGTATTATGATTTTTGTTAATTGATGTAGATACAGGAGCTGACTTGAAAAAAAAGAAAAAGGAAACGGTTCAATGGAAGCTGATACCACAACTGATCTTTCTAACCTACATAATAGGGTGGAAAAGATTTAAAGGGAATTCCAACATTTCAAACAGAGACTGTTGCAGGGAGGTTAGTATATTAACTTTTAACCTTTAATAATTTTGTATATGAATGTGTTATTGTTTTGAGTATCTGGGTGGCTGTTAGTATCTGAATTTATTAAAATTTGTCTTGTAATTTACAGATGTTATCATGATTGATTCCTCTGAAAGCTCTAAAGAAGATACACTATCATCAGATGAAAGCTTTGAAATCTCTGAGGAAGATTTGTTGTCATTAGATGAAAGCTTTGATCATGTGAACACTAAAGACTTCCAGCACCCATTTCATGATGACCAGGATGAACCTTCCAAGTATTCTAGCACCTCTGCAGATGATTGTAGTTCGGACGAGACTTGGGGAGAGACTAATTCACCGTCCAAGAAGAAAGGAAAAGCTATTGGCTCATCCAGTCAGACTGTAGGAAAGGAGAGTAGGGCATCCAAACAGATAGTCAGTCCAAGTGTTAGCAAGGGATGTACACCAAAAGCAGAGTCATCTTCTCGGTCTCCATTTTCTACAACAGAAAGGCCCCCACCTATCAGAAATACTGTATGTTTCCTGCCTTGTAAAAAAAATTGAAAGAATTTGAAACAAGGCTAGGAAAAAGGAAGAGAGGGTAGGCTATGGAGGAACCTGTAGGGGGTAGGCTATGGAAGAACTTGTTATCTATATTTTATGGATGTTTCTGATGAATCTTCTTTAGACTATTTCGGTTAAGTGTAGGTATAGGTTTTGTAAACAATTTTAAACACTAATCTGCATGGATGGGTGTATCCATTATTTTTTGGAATGCAAATATGTTGTCATTCACATTTTGTATGAACCTGCAATAGTATCATCAATATTATGAAATTAGACTTGTATTTAATGGATGTAAACATGGTTCATCTTGTATTTTATTTATTCATGTTGTGAGTTGTATAATCCTAGATGCATAACACATATAACCAAGATTTTTGTGTCAAAGTTACCTGTTACACATCAGGTTAAGGCTTTCCACTTCGGTGGATCTTATAACCCATTTTTCCTGCCTTCTCCCGCAAAACTAATTAAGCTTTGAGCGGTTTATGTTTTCGACTTAGCTTAACTCTAAGGTGCTTTTAAGTTTTTGCTATTACATCTACAATTATTTTCCAATTGGACAGAAAGTTGTTAGGATCTTGCCTTAATCTTCTAAGCATATGTTTGTAACAATACTGCTAGGCCATTTTTCACTCAAAACTACGCTAATATTGAGTATTTTCTTGAAAAGCTGCTTGTTTCAGCTTATTTCGTTTTTAATCATTATCTAGTCAAGCACAAGTTAATATTTTTTATCTTTTAAATCTATTTTCACTAGTCCTCCCAAGTATTTATTCCAATTCATGTCTAATTTCCCATAAACAACTAATTTGTTCAAACAATGTGCTTAATTATTAATCAAACTGAAAATGAAAAGTTTGAAATGACTGAAGTAAACTAAAAATAAGACAAGATGAAAACTGATCAAACATAAATTCAATTCAATAATACTAAAGAATTACAATTTTTAAATAAAAACAAACATTTTGTTTCTCTAATTAATCAAACTTTGGAGATTTTTCAAGATCAAAAGCCAAGTGTAGTTCATCATTATCAAAAACTCTCTGAACTCATCTTCTTCTTCTTCATTTTCATGCTCAGAAATAAACATTATCATCAATGATTTAACCTTCTTCCTCCAGTTGCCTCCTATACGCTTCCTCCATCTAGCGTTGTTCCTCTTGCCTCCTTCTAAAGGAAGCAGCTTCCTCCCTCTCGCGTTGTTCTTGCTCATGTTGCCTTCTTCTAAAGGAAGCAGCTTCCTCCCTCTGGCGTTGTTGTTCCAGTCGGGCATTCTCTTCGTCTTCCAGCTTCCATTGTCGATGTTCGTGAGCTTCCTCAACATAGCAATCGTACTCTTCATATGGATCATTGTAAGGACGAACAACAAGGAACTCTCCATCTGCATTAGCTTTTACTTTGGGCACCACACAAGGTTTCCTGAAAAGAACATATAAGATTTATTAGTACTAAATGATAACAAAGATTTAACGTTAATAAAATAAATAATGATACAAACTTGTTTTCTACTGCACTGGTATCTTCAAAAGCAGTAGAAAATGTTCTTTTTGATGAAGAAGCCATTTTTTATTCTTAAAATGATGATAATTAAGTGTTTGTTAGGTTTTGTTATGATTAATTTCATTAGTTAATCCTTATTTATATAACCAATGATGCAATACAAAGAGTCAGCAGTCATTCATGCATGTAATTAATTTTTGTGAAGTTCCAAGAATTAGTATTCTCATTGGGCGTGTAGAAAGTGTGTGCTTTCTGTGTTTTTGGGGCTTATTGTGTTTTATAAAAAATAGCAAAAAACAAGGTCTAGGACTCGAACCCTAGACCTGCCATTCAAACACTAACACATTTAACCAGTTTGCCACATGAATATTTGGTTCTAAATATGTGACTAATATTAACATTAGTGAAAATTGAGATTACATTTGGTTCTAAACATTTGCCACATGAATATTTTACTGTGTAACATTTTCAATGTGTTGGTCATAGATATTCCCATTATTAATGTGACCATAAGTATAATTTACATACACATTTCTAAAAATGTTGTGACTATTGGCAAACATATAGTCATATAATTGTTTAACGATTTAATATGATCATTTATTATATTTGATCATAGTCTTTAAGTAATTATAAAATATTTGTCACATTTAAATAAATATAGTGGCAAATTTTTTTAATATCTACTTTCAATTTACCACACACACAAAATTCATGTGTGGTTAACATTTAACAAAATATACTAGTCACATTAAAATAATGTGTGTGACAACCTAATTTATCAATTTGTCACTTGTAAAATAAGTATATATGACCATATATGATTTTTGGTCACATTCAATGTGTGTATGACAAATATTTGTCACACATGTATAGGTATAATGTGACTAATACTTGAACCAGACTTTGATTCGGTAATACTCTCAAATTATTAAGTGACTAACGACTCATCCAAAAAGCATTTGATAGCCCTAGTCACGTAAATATTCATATGCGTGACAAACAAAATACGAAATGGTCATACAAACTGACTTCAAGTGTGACTGTTTATTTATGACTGTCGAATTCAGTCACACAAAAAACTTATTTGTGACTACACGAAATTTGATATGTGTGACCAAAACCACTTTTTGTACTAGTGTACGGCAGGTACCCAAGGTCAGATTTGAGCATTTAAAGGACGTGCATAGGATGGGAGCTACCTTATATTTCTTTTCTTTTTGTACTTCATTTACTACTCTATGCATGTTTTGAGCTTATGTTTGGGAATCGATGTTTGATTTCGGTTTTCCTTTTGGTTATGTATATTTTAAGACATATTATCTTGCATGCTTTGATGACACGCTATAATTATTATGTAACGGTCTACTTATCATAGTGGGTGTTACAGTTAAGAAACTCAACTCAAACTCATATATGTATAACACATGTGACCTGTTTATGTAATGCAGTCTCCGTGTTTTGATATCCCATGTTTAATACTTACATAAACGAGCGATATTTTCTCTCCTTAATAAGTACGAGAATCATTTAAATTAATCATGGAGTGATGGTGATACTAATAAAGATTAAACTTGTCGGATTAGTTATATGTTGTCCACTTGCAAAATGAGATGAAGATGGTCTCATATATTATTATGCATAGTCTGCGATGACCAATTAAAATAAGAAGACTGTAGTACATAACAGTTAAGAAACTCAACTCAAACTCATATATGTATAACACATGTGACCTGTTTATGTAATGCAGTCTCCGTGTTTTGATATCCCATGTTTAATACTTACATAAACGAGCGATATTTTCTCTCCTTAATAAGTACGAGAATCATTTAAATTAATCATGGAGTGATGGTGATACTAATAAAGATTAAACTTGTCGGATTAGTTATATGTTGTCCACTTGCAAAATGAGATGAAGATGGTCTCATATATTATTATGCATAGTCTGCGATGACCAATTAAAATAAGAAGACTGTAGTACATAACAGTTAAGAAACTCAACTCAAACTCATATATGTATAACACATGTGACCTGTTTATGTAATGCAGTCTCCGTGTTTTGATATCCCATGTTTAATACTTACATAAACGAGCGATATTTTCTCTCCTTAATAAGTGCGAGAATCATTTAAATTAATCATGGAGTGATGGTGATACTAATAAAGATTAAACTTGTCGGATTAGTTATATGTTGTCCACTTGCAAAATGAGATGAAGATGGTCTCATATATTATTATGCATAGTCTGCGATGACCAATTAAAATAAGAAGACTGTAGTACATACTGTAATTAAAGACTATAAAACATGATTAACACTTAATAAATATTATATTGATTCAAATCATCCAGTGACAACAATCGCATGTTATCACGCTTTATATAATGTAATTACAAAATCATTCAAATATTATTATCGTAACACTATTTGCTTATTTTGTTTGCGTGCATGATTGTTGTAAATTGTTTGTTAATTAATAATGAATATATAATTATTTAAAATAATAATATTAAAATAAAATTTAAGCAGCAATAATTCAAGTGAATTTAATTTACACTGAGAGCAAATAAAAAAACAACATATAAATAATAAATGTTTTTAAAAACATATAGTATATAAAAAGTTATAATAACAAGATTATTATTTAGTTCATTATTTATTTTAAAACCCGTGAAAAAAAGTAGACAATGAAAACTAGATATCCAAAAAAATAATATGTATAATAAAAATGAGACGGATGGAGTATCATATAACCTGGTCTAAAAATTATTTAAATAAAAGTCGTAAGTTGTCACGCTAATATGCAAAAATAACAGTGTTGAAAAAAAGGTATATAAGGCGAT
The DNA here is from genome assembly GCA_025667525.1 of Glebionis coronaria. NCBI lineage: Eukaryota > Viridiplantae > Streptophyta > Magnoliopsida > Asterales > Asteraceae > Glebionis > Glebionis coronaria. Next base: position 20,063,960 of record CM046878.1, on the reverse strand, counting down.
TAAGCCGCTTAATCGGTAAAGCCATCAACCTTGCCTATTAATGAAAAAGTGATTAATGGCGGTCAAACGTGGTCAACGTCCGTCAAGGGTGGTTAAACTTGCCAAAAACCTGCAAATTTTGCCGTAAATACCAAAAATTCATTGTAAACTTATTTTTATCACTTATAGTAACTATTTATATGTATGAGAAGTTGTATTTTAAGAATTAAATTATCACAAATACCTAAAACTCGTTACAAAAACTCAAAACATGCCAAAAATATCAAAAATTTGCTAAAAATGTCAATCCGATTAATTATCGATTAATCCCGCCTAAAACGATTACAAGTTAAAAGATGATCATGCGACCGACTAACGATTCACGATTTTTGCAACCTTAAAAAATAACTACATATAATTGTAAGTTCACACCTATTTAAGCTGACTTTTTTTTTGCCAATCAGGCATGCTTCATTCATAATTTGTACTACTTTTGTATTGATAAACTATGACTATTTTCCAAATGTAGTTTATTCACTTGGTAACAACAAAATGATCAAGAATTTCTTTTTGGGCAAAAAGTTAACCTAAATTTTTATGAGTGTGCGACACCTAAGGCTAAAGGGAGTGACATATAACTCACTCACCTTCACGTCAGCGTCACGTCAGTGACACGTCAGCTTTTTAACAAACTCATTACAACTCACTGAAACTCACTTTTGGAGGTAATGACACGCACCATAACTCACTACACATCACCTCTCACTTTTTTATTAAATATATTTTATTCACACATTTTATTCAAACACGGGTACATAGAAAATTAAAACTCGGTACGAAATTAAAAGACCATACATAGAAAATTTAAAAATAACATTTAAAAAAAAACTAAAAAGGCAAATTATATTTTGCCTTGATCCAAGCTCGGCCCCACTCTGCGACTGCACGTTAACGTCCGTCCAAATGGTCATACGACTGCAGATAATAGTCTAAGTCCTCGTTTTGTTGCTTGGCTCGGGCTAATTCCAGTTCTTCTTGCTGAATTTCAAACTCTTTCTTTTTCATCTCAAAATATGCGTGGTTGTTCACCCACCACTAAAAAGGCCCGTTCTTGTTGTTCACCCATCCCTGACAACATCAACCTAGCCAAAGCCTCGTCGTTTGTACTCGACTCGACCGGACCTCTGCTCCTACTCTTAGCTCTGTCCCTGCCCATTGGACGTGGGATCGGTTGCACTTCTTTATTATTAGCGCCCTCAACTTCCACACTGTTACTCGCATCTGAATCTGTATTAAACGAACTAGACCCAGATGACTTGTATCTCTTGCTTATTTGATAAGTCATAGCTAATTCCTTAGGCAATTCAGCCTCCTTCCATTCCATTTATGGCGGTCTTTCATAATCTCCCAACAATGACGTAATTTGAACGGTATTCCAACTTTAACTTCATAATGCACCAACGTCCGGTTAATAAAATCACCATCCGATTCACCACTTTCAGGACCCATACGCATCATGTTACCATAAACCCCACAAAACCGAACTAGAGCCGTTCGAATGTTCTTCTACTTCCCGTTCAAAGAATCATACGTACGAGCCCCTTTTTGTCCCGTTTTTCTCTCAAAGTACTCATGGATTTTTGTCTAAAATCCCTGCTCTGTCTCCTCGTTTCCATGAATGTTATCTAGAGACACAAAAACCCAAGCTTTTGCCAAAGCAATTTCCTCCGCTGTTGTCCAATGTTGTTGTCGTCTTGTAGGTTCTTCGACCGCCTTCTTCTTTTGACGTGTCCTAGATAGCGCCTTCTTCAGTTTAGGCCTTTTGACTGTTTCTTGGGTTTCTGGAACGGTTTCTTGCTCGGGAGACCCGATTTGTTGATACGAAGCAAAGCCTTGATACGTTTCCGAATACTGCGGGTAGTAGCAGTCTTCAATTTCAAAGGCGGGGTGTGATGAGGAACCACCCATTTGTGTTGGTGACACATAGTTTGGTGGCATTTGTTGTGATGACGAACCACCCCTTTGTGACAAATAGCCGGGTGACAGGTTTTGGGGCCATTGGTATTGGCTTGGGTCCGGGCAACGGTAAGGTAGGTTTGGGTAAGGTTGTTGTTGATAGAATGATGGTGGTCGTATGGCGTTCACTTAGTAAGGTGACGGGTTTTTTAGGTCAAAAGTTCCTTGCGGTGTGGGTGGTGAGTTTTGGGTATTTCGATTACCTCGACGTTTGTTGCCGGATCGGGCTGTGTTTTTTTGAGACATGATTTCAAGGTAATGCAGATGAGAAGTTTAAGTTTAGAGTTTGTGTGTGAAAAATGAAGAAGATGAAATTGGTATTTAAAAGTAAAATTATGTAAAAAAAATTACGGTCGAATAAAACATGTGGGCCCTAGTAGGTAGTAACTCACGCTGGTGAGTCTGGTCTGTTTTTTTTGTGCCTGCGAACCACTCGCGCACGAGTTAGTGGTATGGGTAATGGCAAGTTACGCGCGACTATGCCGATCCGCGGATGACATTTGTTACACTCCCTTTAGCCTAAGTTTGGCTGAAAACCAAAAGGTCATCTTTTAAGTTACTAATATGCTTTGCTGATGATTGTAAGAAAGAGGAAAAGTTGAGAAAAAATAAAAAACTGTAGAAAAATAGTTATAGTTCGGCGTGAGGGCACGGTTGCGCCGTACCCCTCCAGCCAACAAAACTCATGGCGCCAACAAAACTCATGGCACACTACACTGGCCTTGGCGCCATAGGGTGTCGCACCGTAGTTTCCAGCCCAAAAAAAGTCACGTTATTTTTTTTATTTTTTTTTGTGATACATACAACCATAAATATGGTCGTTTTGTTCGTTATGGTCATTTAAACGATAGAGGGACCGGTGGTTTGGTCTAAGGATTTGTTTTAGTAATTTGGCTTTTTTTTAAAATCGTCCGCTTAACTTGTTGTCGTTTGATCCAAATTACAAACTTGCCCGTTTTATTCATGCCCGTTTTAGCCCTGTCCATTTTCACCCGTTGCCCGAACCGCTAGAGGCGCCCTTTTTGCCACCTCAGTTTCTTAACATTTCATATTCAATGATGAACCCATGAAGATAAATATTACTGTATAACTTTTTAAAAAAAGATTAAGACAAGCTACAAACCCAAAAATATATTAGCTCTTTAGTTACAGCAAACCATTACCGGAAAAGTCTTATTATTTTCATTTCACTCAAATACATAAACATGTGAACAAGTTTTACAATATTAATTAATGGAATATATTAATTCATTGATCGCCACATTTGAACAAGTCCTTAACAGCTCAATTGGGTGAACTTTTCTTGTTTTATTTTATATAGATAGTAACAAGCTATCAAACTCATTATAAAATTGCAAGAATATCAAGTTCTTCCTTTGTTATTTTAGCAATGAATTCTGAAAACTTCAAACGCCATCATTTTCACACCTTATTTTTACAAGTATAATGTAAACAAAACAATTAAGCATCTATCACTTGATATACGATGCTTCAAAACTCGTCATTGCATGTGTCATCCATCAAAATGTTCAAAAACAATATTTATAGACTGCATTCTAATTTGCAAATGCTTAATCTGAAACAACACACCAAATTTTCAGTTTCTTCTATGTTTGTGTACTTCAAGATTTACTCCTTAATTCAGTCAATATTTTTCTTGTATTTTTTTCTTTTTAAAGTCACTCTTTAGAATCAGTCGCATATTTTCCTCTCAACGGAAAGATCTATATAGCAACATGGACCTCATATCTTTAAACTCTCCATGACCAGAAACATTATATAATCGGCCATAGTTAAAACAAATCATAAGAAATTTGCATCAGTAATTAAACGAGTAGTTTGTATATATAAACGAGTAGTTTGTATATATTAAGAGTTCAATAATTAAGATGTATCACAGACATTTGACAAATCAGTACGTAATTAATGGTGTTAAAAATTATAATCAGATCACCCCCATAATCATTCCATAGTAAAGACAATCTATAGTAGTGGCATGAACTGCGGGTGTACATGTATTGATGTGCTCATTTTAAGCTAATGAGAGGGAACATTATTCCTTAAAAAAGGGGAGGGGTGAGAACCTCCCGAGTCCCTACTGAAGCCCTCCACTGCTCGCACCAGAGTACATTAATGTCTGTTGGAATCGTAAACCCGACAACCGAAGATCGATATGCGGAAACCTAGATCCCTTAAAGAAGATCGCAGAGTTGCAACGACAGAAACCCAGAAGAACGACACACAAAGAGGTAACCAAACGACTTTATTGATTAACGATTGGTTTACAGGAAAGAATAAAAGACTACGGTATGTTTTGAGCATCACCCCCTCACCTCCTTTTATAGGGTGAGGGGATCGGTTCTCTAGTCTTCACCGACTAGGGATTGGGCTTAGATCCACCCGGCTCAAATACAACCTACCTTAAATAAAGCTTACATAGGAAACATGGCTTATACTAATCTTAACTAGACTTAGGAACTAATACTAACAATTTCCACCTTAGTGACAAGACTAGTTAGCCCCGACACCAAGTATCTTCATGCAATACTTGAACTTCGGACCTGGAACCACCTTTGTAAACGCGTCAGCTGCATTATCCTCCGTGCCTATCTTTGCCACTTCAATCTCTTTAGATTCCACGATCTCCCTGGTGAAGTGATACCTCACGTTGATATGCTTCGTCCTCTCATGAAACATTGCATTTCTTGAGAGATGAATTGCCCCTTGATTATCACAATTCACAACCACTGACCTTAGGTTTATTCCCAGCTCGATTAGTAGACCTTTAAGCCAAATGCTTTCCTTAACAGCTTCCGTAAGCGCCATATACTCCGCCTCTGTAGTAGACAATGCAACAACATGCTGTGGAGTTGCTTTCCAACTCACAACACAGCCATGTACCATAAACACGTACCCGGTTATCGACCTACCCTTGTCAGGGTCTTTAGCATAATCGCTATCCACCAAACCTTCAACATCCACGTGTTTCCCTTGATCTCTACCATACACTATGTAACACCCCATTTTGATAATGGAAATGTCACATGCAATTATGGCTTGTCATCAAAGCATACAAGGAAAAATGTCTAAACATTACTTGACCGTAAAAGGAAAATACCGTAATCAAACATCGGTAGTCCAAAAGTAAAGCTCATCACACACAAACATAGTATAGTAAAGGAAAGGACTACACAATGTCCATAGCAAATGTATCATAAGAAAGGAAATGCATAAAGTAAAGAAGGCTAGACAGCTTCTAGTCCATACGTACGTACTCTTAGTGTCTACGAGCGTCCCTGAGTACCCGCCGTTTTGGGAACATAGAAAAGGAAAACGGCTGAGGAAATACGCTCAGTGCACGGATGTACAATAAAGAATGAATAGGATAAGCGTATAACATATAACAGCGGAAGAAAACTAAGTCCCGAGTAACCTGGTTAAGTCTTGATAAAACTGGTTTAATAGTTTGAAAGTCTTATGCTCATCTTATAAAAACTGTTTATCATATTTTACCGTTAGCCAATATAGGTCATGAAAATCCATCGTGTATGAATACTTGGAGGGGTGACCTCATCATGCAAATTAGAGGGGCTGCCTCTAATTTAATATACTGGTTTTTGGGTAGGAGGGATCAACTCCTTGTGAAGGATGCAAGGCACACACCACATTCACCATGAAATCCTGAATAAAAACATGTAACTAGGATGCACCCATACGACCCACATGATAAATATAATATAAATGGCCAAAAGCTGAAGGGACGCCACGAGAAATCACTCCGCCGTGGTGAAGTCATAACATCAGTGCCTCTAATGTTATGGTTATGGTACCTCCATAACTAGGTGAAACTCGTCATGCATGTATATGGCTATAGGTAATCTTAATTAAACATAAGCAATCAAACACGTAACTTATACTACGGGAAAACAGTTGGCTGCATACGGGGAATCCTAATAAAGAAAGAATGTCCATACTGAAAGGACGGGAATCCGTACCTTATGTCCAGTGAATGAAGAAGATGAACTGAGAGAAATCCTACTTCCGAATCACTAGTGCTACATAAATACATACATGAATAAGTATCTGCTTACTAAATACGTAGCTGGTTTTATGTCATGTCTTAGCTTATTTTATGTGTTCTTACCATGTTTTACTGTTTTTACGCCTTAAACCGTGTTTATCTTATATTCTGTTTAATCTGATTAAGTATTTATGCTATTTCATGTATTATTATACTTACTATGTAATAATAAGTAACTTTCCAAAAATAGCAGGTTTCCTAAAATAGAAAGATTCCAAAAATAGAAAGTTTCCAAAAATAGAAAGTTACCAAAAATAGAAAGTTTCCAAAAAGTAGAAAGTTTCCAAAAATAGAAAGTTTCCAAAAATAGAATTACTGCTTAAAATAGATAAGTTTCTAAAATAGAAAGTTTCCATAAATAGATCAACTGCCTTAATTAAATAAGTTTCTATAAATAGATTAGCTGCCTGAAATAAATAAGTTTCTAAAAATAGAAAGGTTCCATAATTAGATTAGCTGCCTTATTTAATTAAGTTTCTAAAAATAGAAAGTTTCCATAATTAGAAATAAGCTGGTTAAATAAGCTAAGTATATAAGCCTAAGTGTTTTCATGATTATTTTCTAAGTCATAAGATATAATGTATAGTTTAATAATTATTCTATGTAATTAAATTAAACTGTAGGTTAAATTATTTAATTAAAGTATAACATGTTTTTAATTAAATATAGTTAAATACTTAGGTTAAAACATGTATTATTATATATTAATAATATAACCTAAGTCATGTTAATTAATTAATTATAGTCATGGTTTTTAAATAATTAATTAATTATAAGTCTAAAATATAAAATACTTAGGTTAATTAATTTCATGATTATTAATAATTAAATAACCTAAGTCATGTTATTAAATTAATAATATCATTTTATTAATTTAATTTTTAACATAAGATCATAAAACATAAAAAAACTAAACATACACCATGAACCGGATCTAGACTAAAAAGCATGAACCGGACATGAAATCGACACCGTACCCCGAACCAACTCGGGGTACCCCGTGCCTTGATGCTGCCATGGGACCCACACACACCAACCAAGACCATATGGTCTTGGTGGTGGTCGGTTGGCCAAACCGAAACCCCTTCGGGTTCGGTGCAGCCTGCGGCCAAAACAAACACCCCTTAAAAACATAATTTTGATTTTATTAAACCCCAAATCATGTTAGATCCATGTTTATTTATTAGGTTTTTGTAAAAACATAACATGTTCTTGATTTATAAAAAGATCAAATCAAAAGAAAATGTTTTAAAAGGATTTACCGAATTCGTGGATCAAACGGATGAAGAACAAACGCGATCACCAACTTAAATTCCAAGATCCAAGATCACAAACCACCTCCTTGTGGTGTTCTTAAGGTGGCGGCACAAAGAAGAACAAGGAAGAGGGTTTTAGGGTTTTTCTAAAAATCTTTTGTGAATGAAAATGAGTAGTGAAAAATATCCCTTTTCCTTTTTAGTAAAATTTGACAAATGGGCTTGGCCCATTTGTCCTTGTAGCCGCGGGTAGGGGGCTCCACTTGGGGTACCCGTACCTTTTTCCGTGTCTCGATGTTAAGTTATACGTTCGTGATTATTTGTGTTCGCGTTTTAAGTGTTCTCGTTACGTAAATATCGTGATCTAATATATTTAAATACGCTCGTAATAAATATATATACGTAATTAATAATAGTTCGTGTTTTAATTACGTTCATGATTTCATGATCGCATGCTCGTGATTAATTATCGTCAAATAATTATTACGTGATCGTGCGTAGTAAATACTTATCGTGTTCTAACACGTACGTAATACGTAAAATCCTAACATGTAATCGTAATCATGCTATATTAGGAAAGTTTAATCTAGTACGTACGATCCTAAGGGTACTATTCATGGTAAAATCATGCGGGTTTTACAACTCTTCCCCCCTAAAAAGAATAATTCGTCCCCGAATTATAGATAAAGTAAACTAGAAAAGAAGAACATACACGAATTAAAAATATGAAATGAGGGTAAGAAGCCCGGATAGACTCCTCTGTTTACCAACTGGCTTCCCGCTCGGTATGATCCCTCCATAGAATTTTGATGAATGGAATCGTCTTCTTTCTCATGACTCGTTCTTGTCTGTCAAGAACTCGTTCGTGTTCTTCTATAAAAGTGAGATCTTCACGTATCTGTTCCAGTGGATACTGAACCATGTGAAGGGGATGATACTGGTACCCTCTGAGTAAGGACACATGAAACACATTGTGCACATGCGAAAGCTGCGGAGGTAACGCCAATCGGTAAGATACTTCACCGACTCGTTCAATGATATCAAATGGTCCGATGAAACGAGGACTGAGCTTCCCTTTAATCCCAAAGCGTCTAACACCACGTGCCGGCGAAACCTTAAGGAAGACGTGATCTCCTACATTAAAGTGTATATCCCTACGATGCATATCGGCGTAACTCTTCTGACGTGACCGTGCCTCCTGAATTTTCTGCTTAGCTACTGCGATCTTCTCATTGGTCATCTCTATGATTTCCGGTCCTTCAAGTGTTCGCTCGCCAACCTGATCCCAGCAGATTGGGGCGCGACACTTTCTGCCATACAACATCTCAAATGGAGCACACTTGATACTTGTGTGCCAACTGTTGTTGTATGCAAATTCTACCAAACAGATATAATCGTCCCAATCACCCGTCCATTCCAACGCACAAGACCTCAACATATCTTCCAATGTCTGAATAGTTCGCTCCGACTGTCCGTCCGTTTGAGGATGAAAAGCCGTGCTAAGCTTAGGTTGTGTACCCCAAGCTTTCTGCAGACTTTTCCAAAAGCGCGAAGTGAATCGAGGATCTCTGTTTGAGATGATGCTGGATGGTGCACCATGGAGTCTCATGATCTCTCTTCTGTACGTATCTGCGAGTTTACTTACCGAATCTTCCTTGCGGATCGGTAAGAAATGAGCTGATTTGGTAAGTCGATCAACGATAACCCAAATTGCATCGTGCTTCCTCTTGGTAGGCGGTAGACCAGTAACAAAATCCATGGTGATTTTGTCCCATTTCCACTCTGGGATATTTAACGGTTGAAGGAGACCGCCAGATCGCTGATGCTCGATCTTAACCTGCTGGCAGGTAAGACATTTGGAGACGTAAGTGGCCACATCCTGTTTCATACCACTCCACCAAAAGTACTGCTTGATGTAATGGTACATCTTAGTTGAACCAGGATGTATAGAGAATGGAGAGCTATGAGCTTCAGCTAACAAAGCTTCTCGGAGTTCTTGGTCATCAGGAACACAAAGTCTCGTGCCCTGCCATATGATACCATCTGCATCTACTCTGAATTCTGTCTGCTTCTCCAAATTCTGTGTTATCGCCCAGATTTCTCCGTCATCCTTCTGAGCTTCCTTGATCTTATATAGTAACTCGGGTTCTACTCTAAGATTAGCCCAGTAACCGTGTTGTCCACGTACCATGTACTCGATGTCTAGTCGCTCCAAGTCTCTTATGATTTCCTCTTCGAGTCTAATGCCGTTGATCATTCCGGACTTCCTGCTAAGAGCATCTGCTACTACGTTTGCCTTTCCGGGATGATAATGTAGATTAATGTCATAATCCTTCAACAGCTCTAACCATCTCCTCTGCCTCATGTTCAATTCACGCTGAGTGAAGATATACTTCAAGCTCTTGTGGTTCGTGAAAATGTCACATGATTCTCCATATAAGTAGTGCCTCCATATCTTCAATGCAAACACGACTGCAGCAAGTTCCAGGTCGTGTGTGGGGTAATTTTCTTCATAAGGCTTAAGCTGCCGTGAAGCGTACGCGATCACTTTCCCATGTTGCATGAGAACACAGCCAAGTCCCTTCCCCGATGCATCGCTGTAGATTTGAAATCCACCCGTACCAGATGGTAGAGTAAGAATAGGTGCAGATACTAGCTTCTGCTTCAGGTCTTCAAAGATCTTGTCTCGATCTTCAGTCCAGACGAATTTCTCCCCTTTCCGCATCAGTTTGGTCAATGGTAGTGCTAGACGGGAAAAGTTCTCCACGAACCTACGGTAATAGCAAGCTAAGCCTAAGAAACTGCGGACTTCCGTCGCTGATGTCGGCCTTGGCCACTTAGTAATGGCCTCAACCTTCGCTGGATCCATAGTGATTCCTTCTGCTGAAACAATGTGACCTAAGAATGCCACCTTGTCTAACCAGAACTCACACTTGGAGAATTTAGCATACAGATGCTTCTGGCGAAGAATCCGTGTTACTGTACGAAGATGGTCTTCGTGTTCCTCCTTGGACTTTGAGAAAATCAGTATGTCATCGATGAAGACAATGACGAACTTGTCCAGAAATTCATGGAAGATTCTGTTCATCAAATCCATGAACACTTCTGGAGCATTTGTCAGGCCAAATGGCATAACTACAAACTCGTAGTGGCCATAACGGGTACGAAAGGCAGTCTTAGCTATGTCCTGCTCCTTGAGCCGTAGCTGATGATAACCTGACCTAAGATCGATATTGGAGAAGTGTTTGGCCCCTTGGAGTTGGTCAAACAGATCGTCAATACGTGGCAGTGGATATCTATTCCGAATGGTAATCTTGTTGAGCTCGCGATAGTCTATACAAAGACGCATACTGCCGTCCTTCTTCTTAACAAACAAGACCGGTGCGCCCCATGGAAATGCGCTCGGTCGAATGAAACCTCGTTCAAGAAGTTCTTGCAGTTGATCCTTCAGCTTCTTCAGCTCTATGGGAGCCATGCGATAAGGAGCCTTGGAGATTGGTTCAGCTCCTGGAACCAGCTCTATATTGAATTCCACTTCTCGTGCAGGTGGTATGCCCGGGAGTTCTGCTGGAAACACATCTTGGAATTCCGACACTATAGGTTGATCCTGAATTGATGGGGATTCAACATCCATGTCGTGAACCGTAGCTAGATAACCCTCGCAGCCATGTGACAGTAGTTCACGCGCTTGTAGGGTGGATATGACTTGTACAGACCGTCCGGGTATGAGCCCATTATGAATGTACTCTGGTGCATTAACATCACCGAAGATAACTCGATATGAATGGCAGTCTATGGTAGCATGATGCTTAGATAGCCAATCCATGCCCAAAATCATGTCGAAGTCATTCATGTCCAGCGGAAGTGTGTCGACAGGTCGAACCTTATCGTCAAATTCTAGGGGAAGACTCTTGTATACATGGGTGATTAATACAGAGTCCCTTAAAGGCGTGGAAATAGTAAGCCTATTTTCTAGTGCCATGGGAGGCATCATAATGTTCTTAGCATAAGCAGTAGAAATAACCGAGTGAGTAGCACCCGTATCGAAAAGAACACATGCAGCTTGACCATACATATACAAGATTACAGTGATGGTACATGTAGACTTGTTGGCCTGGTCTCGAGATGTCGTGTAGACACGCCCGGCAGTAGGAGGTGGCTTGGTATCAGCATGTCCCGATGTACCCTCCATCTCGCCCTTACGGCAATCCTTCATAATATGGCCAGGAAGACCACACTTGAAGCACGCATCAGTATTACGGCGACATGGTCCTGGGTGCCTACGGTGGCAAGTAGAGCAAAGAGGATGAGTGTATCCTCCAGCAGGTGCTCTGGCTGGCTAGGAACCTGATGAAACATTTTACATAAGACATGGTAATTGGGTACAAAGGACAAATCGGATAATCATAAGATTGAATACCAGTGATAGCTGGACAGCTAGGCTGCGAACCTCTCTGGTTCTGGTCCCTACCGTTTCCATGATTCCTGGTAGAAGTTTTGTTAAAGTGTCAGAATATGAGTTATAACATGAAATCATAAGGAAAATGCGTAAGTATTAGGACCTGCTGCTGTTGGAGTGCCCAGCGTTGTTACGGTAATTGTCATTACCGCCACGCCTATCCGTAGCAGAACGGTCGTTAGTCTGACCGTTTCCCTTGGGCTGATGAGGCTGCTGCTGAGTAGCCGACTTAGACCGGTCCCCAGTTTTCTGCCTCTTGTCGGGTCTTTCAGCTTCCCCGAACTCATCTCTCTCCTGCAGCATCTCCAGTTTTCGTGCTGCATCGGCCACTTGTGCTACAGTGTTGAACGTAGCACACACCAGATTGTTTGCGACCGATGTGCGTAGAGCCCATCTAAAGTGATGTGCCTGCTCTCCAGGAGTACCTGCTGCCGCACCAAGGAAACAAGCTAAGCGAAGAAAGCACTACATAAACTCGTTGCTATTCTCCCTAGCTCTCTGTCGGATCCCATGGTACTCTCTCTTGAGCTTGTCCTGCTCAGCCTTGGGAAAGAAATGCTCCATCACCCTGTCCTTGAACTGAGCCCAAGTCAAACCAGCACTCGTCACCACCTTCAGACTGCATCAATGCTAACCACCAGTTGAGTACATCGCCTTCGAACCGATAGCATGCCAACCTCGCCTTGTATGCGTGGTCACAGCCCATAGCGTTGAAAATCTTCTCGATGTGTGCCAACCAGCTTTCAGCATCGCTGGGGCTATCTGTCTTCTCAAAAGCTCGAGGGCGGAGCTTGTTGAATCTCTCCAGCCATACTGCTAATGTCACTAGAGGAGGAGGAGGAGGAGGTGCCTGATTATGCTGCTGATTGTTGGCAGCTTGAACTTCAGCCCTGATGTCATTCCTCAGTTGAGGAAGCAAAGCTTGCATGGCAGCCTGAATTGCAGCATTGAGCTGCTCTTGTTCGCGTGTGAGAACCATCTGACAGTATAACATAAAACATATGATTAAACAGATCAAAACATAAAATATATATTTACATGAAAAATAATTTATACCAAAATTTCACGAGAAAAATTTTATGCAAGAAAATTTTGTGTATGAATGCATGATGCAGTTTTATGAAAACTTTTGTATGCTCGAGAGTGAACGCCTCTGGTCAGTTCACCCAAAACAAAAGACATAGCGAGGGGACGCCTATGGTTCGGTCCCAAATCTAAAAGTTTCGATAAAACACATGCGACTAAATAGGGCCAGTCCTGTACCAACCATTACTTAGTCAAAAATATGTGACAATGACATGTATATGTATGCTTAAAAATGATGAATGCATGAAAACAACTGTCAGTTCTAGGAAGACCGTAGTGACTACCCACTAATCACAGGTTATATTTGAGAGCCTACAGGTCGAAGCCTTGGCTCTGATACCATAATTGTAACACCCCATTTTGATAATGGAAATTTCACATGCAATTATGGCGTGTCATCAAAGCATACAAGGAAAAATGTCTAAACATTACTTGACCGTAAAAGGAAAATACCGGAATCAAACATCGGTAGTCCAAAAGTAAAGTTCATCACACACAAACATAGTATAGTAAAGGAAAGGACTACACAATGTCCATAGCAAATGTATCATAAGAAAGGAAATGCATAAAGTAAAGAAGGCTAGACAGCTTCCAGTCCATATGCACGTACTCTTAGTGTCTACGAGCGTCCCTGAGTACCTGCCGTTTTGGGAACATAGAAAAGGAAAACGGCTGAGCAAATACGCTCAGTGCACGGATGTAAAATAAATCATGAATAGGATAAGCGTATAACATATAACAGCGGAAGAAAACTAAGTCCCGAGTAACCTGGTTAAGTCTTGATAAAACTGGTTTAATAGTTTGAAAGTCTTATGCTCATCTTATAAAAAATGTTTATCATATTTTACCGTTAGCCAATATAGGTCATGAAAATCCATCGTGCATGAATACTTGGAGGGGTGACCTCATCATGCAAATTAGAGGGGCTGCCTCTAATTTAATATACTGGTTTTTGGGTAGGAGGGATCAGCTCCTTGTGAAGGATGCAAGGCACACACCACATTCACCATGAAATCCTAAATAAAAACATGTAACTAGGATGCACCCATACGACCCACATGATAAATATAATATAAATGGCCAAAAGCTGAAGGGACGCCACGAGCAATCACTCCGCCGTGGTGAACTCATAACATCAGTGCCTCTAATGTTATGGTTATGGTACCTCCATAACTAGGTGAAACTGGTCATGCATGTATATGGCTATAGGTAATCTTAATTAAACATAAGCAATCAAACACATAACTTATACTACGGGAAAACAGTTGGCTACATACGGGGAATCCTAATAAGGAAAGAATGTCCATACTCAAAGGACAGGAATCCGTACCTTATGTCCAGTGAACGAAGAAGATGAACTGAGAGAAATCCTACTTCCGAATCACTAGTGCTACATAAATACATACATGAATAAGTATCTGCTTACTAAATACGTAGCTGGTTTTATGTCATGTCTTAGCTTATTTTATGTGTTCTTACCATGTTTTACTGTTTTTACTCCTTAAACCGTGTTTAGCTTATATTCTGTTTAGTCTGATTAAGTATTTATGGTATTTCAGGTATTATTATACTTACTTTGTAATAATAAGTAACTTTCCAAAAATAACAGGTTTCCTAAAATAGAAAGTTTCCAAAAATAGAAAGTTTCCAAAAATAGAAAGTTACCAAAAATAGAAAGTTTCCAAAAAATAGAAAGTTTTCAAAAATAGAAAGTTTCCAAAAATAGAATTACTGCTTAAAATAGATAAGTTTCTAAAAATAGAAAGTTTCCATAAATAGATCAGTTGCCTTAATTAAATAAGTTTCCATAAATAGATTAGCTGCCTGAAATAAATAAGTTTCTAAAAATAGAAGGTTTCCATAAATAGATTAGCTGCCTAATTTAATTAAGTTTCTAAAAATAGAAAGTTTCCATAATTAGAAATAAGCTGGTTAAATTAGCTAAGTATATAAGCCTAAGTGTTTTCATGATTATTTTCTAAGTCATAAGATATAATGTATAGTTTAATAATTATTCCATGTAATTGAATTAAACTATAGGTTAAATTATTTAATTAAAGTATAACATGTTTAATTAAATATAGTTAAATACTTAGGTTAAAACATGTATTATTATATATTAATAATATAACCTAAGTCATGTTAATTAATTAATTATAGTCATGGTTTTTAAATAATTAATTAATTATAAGTCTAAAATATAAAATACTTAGGTTAATTAATTTCATGATTATTAATAATTAAATAACCTAAGTCATGTTATTAAATTAATCATATCATTTTATTAATTTAATTTTTAACATAAGATCATAAAACATAAAAACACTAAACATACACCATGAACCGGATCTAGACTAAAAAGCATGAACCGGACATGAAATCGACACCGTACCCCGAACCAACTCGGGTTACCCCGTGCCTTGATGCTGCCGTGGGACCCACACACACCAACCAAGACCATATGGTCTTGGTGGTGGTCGGTTGGCCAAACCGAAACCCCTTCGGGTTCGGTGCAGCCTGCGGCCAAAACAAACACCCCTTAAAAACATACTTTTGATTTTATTAAACCCTAAATCATGTTAGATCCATGTTTATTTATTAGGTTTTTATAAAAACATAACATGTTCTTGATTCATAAAAAGATCAAATCAAAAGATAAGGTTTAAAAAGGATTTACCGAATTCGTGGATCAAAAGGATGAAGAACAAACACGATCACCAACTTAAATTCCAAGATCCAAGATCACAAACCACCTCCTTGTGGTGTTCTTAAGGTGGCGGCACAAAGAAGAACAAGGAAGAGGGTTTTAGGGTTTTTTCTAAAAATCTTCTGTGAATGAAAATGAGTAGTGAAAAATATCCCTTTTCCTTTTTAGTAAAATTTGACAAATGGGCTTGGCCTATTTGTCCTTGTAGCCGTGGGTAGGGGGCCCCACTTGGGGTACCCGTACCTTTTTCCATGTCTCGATGTTAAGTTATACGTTCGTGATTATTTGTGTTCGCGTTTTAAGTGTTCTCGTTACGTAAATATCGTGATCTAATATATTTAAATACGCTCGTAATAAATATATATACGTAATTAATAATAGTTCGTGTTTTAATTACGTTCATGATTTCATGATCGCATGCTCGTGATTAATTATCGTCAAATAATTATTACGTGATCGTGCGTAGTAAATACTTATCGTGTTCTAACACGTACGTAATACGTAAAATCCTAACATGTAATCGTAATCATGTTATATTAGGAAATTTTAATCTAGTACGTACGATCCTAAGGGTACTATTCATGGTAAAATCATGCGGGTTTTACACACTAGACCTACATCAGCAGTGCCCTTTAAGTATTTCAAAATCCTCTTCACCGCTTCCTAGTGATTTTTACCTGGATTCGCCAAATACCTGGTCACAATGCTAACATCGTACGCAATATCTGGTCTAGTGCAAACCATCAAGTACATTAGACTACCTACAACATTCGCATATGGGACCTTACTCATTCTTTCCACATCCCAGTCACTCGATGGACAATCCTTCAAAGATACCTTGAAGTGTGCTCCCAATGGCACAGAGATCGACTTGCCATTATCCACTCTGTAGTTATTCAAAATTTTCCGCACATATCCCGACTGAGACACCTTCAGGGTTCGGTTACCCCTATCCCTGACAATCTCCATACCAAGTATCTTCCTAGCTGGACCAAGTTCCTTCATATCAAACTCTTTCCGCAGCAGTCCCTTGGTATATTCGATCTCAGACTTGCTTTTACAAGCAATCAACATATCATCTACATACAACAGTAGATATATGTACATACCTGGTGCAAACTCCTTGAAGTAAACACAACTATCATAGTTGCTACGGCTAAACCCATTGCTGACCATATACACATCAAACCGTTTGTACCACTGCCTTGGAGACTGCTTAAGACCATAAAGGGATTTCTTCAACAAACATACCTTGTTGCCCGTTCCTTCTTCAAAACCAAGCGGCTGCCTAATATAAATGGTTTCTTCAAGATTACCATGCAAAAACGCCGTCTTCACATCAAGTTGTTCCAACTCGTAATCTTCACAAGCAGCTAATGAGAGAATCACCCTAATAGATGTATGTCCAACCACGGGTGAGAATACCTCATTATAGTCAATCCCTGCTCGTTGTGTGAAACCCCGAGCTACCAGCCTTGCTTTATACTTTGATTTCTGAACGCCTTCAATACCTTCCTTAATCTTATACAACCACTTGCAGCTTACCAGCTTCTGACCACGTGGTTGATCGACCAACTCCCAAGTATGATTCTTCTTTAAAGAACTCATCTCATCCTCCATAGCACGAACCCACTCATCCCTTTCAGATGAATTAATCGCCTCCTGGAATGTGATTGGTTCATGTGTATCTTCTTCCTCAGCAATAGCAAACGTATAAGCCGTAATATCATCTTCTTCCCTAGACCCTGATGATCTAGACAATGATACATTACCTTCATTCCTATACCTTGCAGGTTTAGTAGTTGTTCGCTTAGCTCTATCACGCACCATAACATAGTTGTCCAGATTCTGTTGTTGAGGCATTGCATCTACTGCATCTTCAACTTGATCCTCATATTCATTCCCTGGATTTACCCCAGTATGAGGATCCACAGTTGGTTCGACCCGACTGCCTTGAAGTTCCACCTCAAACTTAATTTCCTACCCAAAATCTGCAGCACCAGCACCCTTGAGAGTATCCTTATACATAAGGCTCTCATTAAAGACCACATCCCTGCTTATGATTATCTTCGGTTTAACATCATCCAACCTCCATAATCTGTATCCCTTCACACCCTCAGGATACCCCATGAATATGCATTTTATAGCTCTAGGCTTGAGCTTCCCCTGACTCACGTGTGAATAAGCAACGCAACCAAATATCTTCAACATCTCATAATTCGCCGGATGTCCTGACCATAAATCCATAGGTGTCTTCTTCTCCAATGCTTTAGATGGAGACCTATTGATCAGATATGCTGCCGTCACCGTTGCTTCAGCCCAGAATGATTCTGGCAAACCAGACTGAATCAGTAAACACCTAACCTTGTCCAAGAGCGTCCTGTTCATTCGTTCAGCTAGACCATTCTGTTGCGGAGTTCCAGCAACCGTCAAATGTCTTGCTACCCCGCTCTCCCTGCACAAGTTATTAAACTCCTAATTACAAAACTCCAAACCATTATCCGTTCGAAGTTTCTTCAGTCTTCTACCTGTCTGGTTTTCTACCAACTGCTTCCACTCCTTGAACTTGCTGAACGCCTCACTCTTGTGTCTAAGAAAATAAACCCAAACCCTCCTCGAATAATCATAAACAATCGATAAGAAGTAACGACAACCACTCATCGATTCCACCCGAGAAGGACCCCAGAGATCTGCATGGACATAGTCTATAACTCCCTCTGTTGTGTGCTGACCTTGACCAAAACTCACCCTGGTCGATTTTCCAAGAACACAATTTTCACAGAATTCGAGCTTACCTAGACCTTCCTTCCCCAGCACCTCTCTTCTTTTGAGTTCATTCAAGCCTGCTTCACTAATGTGACCCAGGCGTTTATGCCACACCTGCGCAAGACTTTCCTTTTCTTCTATACCGACACTAGCTTCACTTGATTCAGCCCAACCATCCAAGGAGTACACACAATTTTCCTTCAAAGTTCCCGACAAAACCATCAAAGAACCCTTGATCACCTTTACTCTTCCATTCTGCAACTTCACGGTATAGCCCTCTCGATCCAGAGTGCCCAAAGATAACAAATTTCTTTTCAACTCGGGAATGTAACGCACATTCTCAAGCACAAAACTTGAACCATCTTTCATTTGTACTCTCGCCTTCCCTGTCCCCTTGATGGCACATGCTCTATTATCACCGAGCAAAACCATACCACCATCAAGCTCCTTAAAATCAAACAAGAATTCCCTCCTAGGCGTCATGTGATAAGAACCACCAGAGTCCATGATCCACTCTAAGAACCTTTGCTCACTCACCGCCATCAACAAATCACCATTGTCATAACCCTTAGAATACGAATCAGCGTCCTGTTTTGCATTCTTGCTGACAAAGCCAGTTGATTTCTTCTTGTTCCATTTTGGACAGTCTTTCTTAAGGTGATCCTCAGAATAGCATATGTAACACTTCTGTTTATAAGTTACTTTACCCTTTGACTTTGATCGTGAACTACCACGTCCTTGATTACCCCGATGCTCCGGCCTCCCCCTTACAAATAACCCATCACCATCATCCTTTGCATTTGTCCTCTTCTTCAACTCCCGTGAATTGAGGGTAGACAAGACATCTTCCAAAGAGAGCGACTCCCTTCCATAAATCAATGTCTCCACAAAGTTATCATATGAGGACGGTAATGATGTACGTAACATGAGTGCCTGATCTTCGTCATCAATTTCAACGTCTATGTTCGCCAAGTCACCGATCAACTTATTGAACTCATCTATATGTTCAGATAATTTCTTACCTGAATGCATGTAGAAAGTGAACAGCTTCTTCTTCAAGTACAACTTGTTGGCTAAAGACTTTGTCATATACAAAGTTTCTAACTTTAACCAAACACCCGCAGCATAATTTTCTTTGTTGACTTCCCTCAACACCTTGTTATCCAATCACAAGAGTAAGGCACCGTGTGCTTTTTTATAGACTTCCGTCTTCAACGCCGCAGTCTTTTGAGCGTCCGTCATGGTATCCGGGAATGGATCTAACGCAGCCTCCCAACCATGTTGTATTAATAGACACCGCATCTTCACACGCCACAACCCGAAGTCATTAGACCCGTCGAATTTTTCGACGTCAAACTTCGCTATCGAAGACATATTCTTTCAACTTTCTTGCGTAAAAAACCTTCTTGCAAATCGAATTAATTAGAATAACCCTAAACCTCGATCACGTACAAGCAAACCTGATCGTAAACTTGAAACCCAAATAAATCACGATCAAACTTGAACCACAAGAACCTGCAACAAGAACCTTCGCATAAATCAAATTGTACTCAATATTAACAATACTATTTATATTCGTTTAAAGAAACAAATAAAAAAATAGTATCACTATTGAAAAAGTTTCCACCACGTGATTAAGGGTACTAAAAAAAATATCTTAGATATCTTTGACCACTTTTTCTCACTTGAAAACAGCCAATCCCAATCGTCTTCTACCTCTCGCTAACAAATAACCTGCAACTCCAAAGAAAAAATAAATCGACCAAAATCGAAACCCTTTTTCTTCACAATCCTTCTTGATCTAGCACCGATCTTCAAGATCACCCAACCGTGAGCTCTGATACCACTTGTTGGAATCGTAAACCCAACAACCGAAGATCGATATGCGGAACCTAGATCCCTTAAAGAAGATCGCAGAGTTGCAACGACAGAAACCTAGAAGAACGACACACAAAGAGGTAACCAAACGACTTTATTGATTAACGATTGGTTTACAGGAAAGAATAAAAGACTACGGTATGTTTTGAGCATCACCCCCTCACCTCCTTTTATAGGGTGAGGGGGTCGGTTCTCTAGTCTTCACCGACTAGGGATTGGGCTTGGATCCACCCGGCTCAAATACAACCTACCTTAAATAAATAAAGCTTACATAGGAAACATGGCTTATACTAATCTTAACTAGACTTAGGAACTAATACTAACAATGTCTAAGCGGATAATTGAAGAAGTCACACTCCTAGGGGGTATAAGCCAAAATTCACCAAGTAATATGTTGTATGCTGATCTACTTCTCTCTCCCTTATGAACCTTAAAAAGAAATGAATCTTGGTTATCATAAACGGTGGAACGTATCACTTCCTTTGTAACAGGTATGGGCGTGTTTTTTGGAATTATGACACCCATGACTTCACTGACCCTTTCCACACCAAGTACAATGATTCATGAATTATTTAGTTATGTAAATTTCTGGAGTTCAGTTTTATGCAGAACAAGCAAACAATATACAAAATTCAAACAGAGAGTAGATTAACCATAACAAACCCACACTAACATAACAGACTCACACCACTATTCACTCAAACGTTCCATCAAACAAATAAGAACTTAAATGGGCCACACTTACTTAGCAATTCTGCACCATTTTTTAATCAGACAATTCTACACCACACTTAGTAGTTCTTTTACAGTGGGCGAAACTCAAGGCCGCAAACATTGAGACCGGACATTGGTCCTTCGAGACTTGTAAATTTCATATTCATAGAAAGAAATTCCTCCTTAAATTCACAAGCTGGGTTAAATTTCCACAGTTGAATCTCCATCCATCCGTCTTCCCTTTGTTTTGGAACCCGAGTAATACCATGTATATTTGATGGCTCTGGAGTTATAAAATATAGAAATTCAGCCTCTTTGTTTTCTGGGTGGAGTATATCTCGTACTTTCACTGGACAATGCATTCCTTGGCAGTTTTCTGAAATCTTGAACAGTAGGTAGCACACATATTCTGTATCCGGCGACAGCATTTGACTTCTGATCGTGCAGTTGATATGAAATACTTGTTGTGGTAGAAGCTCTATCACCTCTGGAAATCTGCATGTACAATATAAGATACGATTACTTCTTAAGATCAAAGTAAAGATTTAAGACAGAACCAAATATGATATGATCTAATTCTTAGCGAATCAATGTCAGATATTCGCATAAACATAGATTAGCACATTGTGAATGTACAATTAGACAAAGTTTAGCAGTTACGGAGTAATATAAACTGTAACAAAATTAGTTCAAAAAAGCAAACCTGGACTCGCTTGATGGCTTTAAAGTATAAAGATCTACATTCGAAAACTTGTATAGAGCTGCCTTTGGCGAAAGCAAAAGAAGCTTCTTTCCGTCGACTTTACCCAACCAGAACAGCTCGTAATAGTCAGCTTGCATCGCAAATATTTCTTCACAGTTAGTTGGCAATTGTTCCACCTGATCAACATCTAAGTTTGACTTCGAGCCTTGTTGGTCTTCCTTCAACTTTCCTATTTCTTCATGTTTCACCTGTATGCAAATTATGTTAAATGCACAATATATGAAATGATTACTTTTTAATGTATCCATTTCCCCTTTTTACAATGTAAACAAAAGAATATTGATGGAACAGAGGGATACTTTCAAGGTTACTTTCTCGATGGATCGAAATTCAATGCCTTCAACATATATTGCACCATCTCCACAATAGCATGGTGAAAAGCTCTCTAGTAGAAACTCGGCAGCAAAACCTTCCTTATCATTCAAGAATCGGTGCAACTCAATCATCATCCATTCGTTGTCTCTCCATGTTGCAAAAAATGCATGTTGACTTACTCGGCCCTTTTTATACTTCAGGTTAACATACATAGGATTACTCGATAAGTTTAATGAATCACAAAATTTGAAGACTAAATAGACCCCATAAAAAACATCTTGAGTTAAAAATTGAGCCTTTTTCTTGATTTCGATGTTCAAGTTGGAAATATCTAACATCTCCACTACTATCTCAAACCTGCACATATTACAAAAATCCAAGTTTCAATTAATCATAGCCTTTATTCCATACACTTATACGTTTAAATTTCATATTTTATTGGAACAAGAGTTTAAGTTCTACATTAGAATTTAGTGTACCAGTCAAATCTTTATGTAACTAGAGGTAAGAATATTATTAAAAAAACACTATCAAGATGCCAGCAAATTTGTAATTCATGGTCATAAAAACAGAGGACCCAAAAGAGTGGTATGCTCAACTACCGTATTACAAGGTTTATAAAGGTATACGAGTAGTTCCCAATCATATAGTGACTTGGTGAGTATTATAATCTATTTTGTCAGCAACATCAGTTCTCAACTTCTCATTGTTGATATGTATGTATGCCGCAGGACTAATTTTGTTAATAACTTGATGAGATAAAGCACTATTCCTCTGGTGATTTACGCTTAGCAGTCCTAGCAAAATATAGTAAAAAGGGATTCAAATATGTTTTGTGCAAGTGCAAGCACTCATTATGATAAGAAAGTGTTGCTGGGGCAAAATGTGAACTTAACTAAAGGGATTCTAAAGTTTGATCCAGTTGGATCATAATTCGTAATTATAACTATATGATGCTACCGTAAAGAAACTTGTCATGCACTAAACGCTAGAGTAACTAAATTCAAAATTTAAAAAGTAATTAAAATATACTAGTAATAACACTGAATAACAAAGAGATCAGGAAGAGAGAATAACCTAGATTCTGGAAGAGATTTCCACTCATGCGGACAACTACCTATGTAAGAAAACATTGTCGCTGATAACATTTCATTTCTCTCTCTATCATCATTGAATGACAGCAACTTTAATACAAAAAAAAAGACTCAATGTTATTCAAAAGGTAAAAGATGCAGAGAACACCAGAAATGTAACATAACCGAGATATGAGAATGAAGCGATTACCACTTTGTCTTGTTGAAGGAGGATCCCCTTTGAGAAAATGTTGTAAAGATCCTCTTTCTTGATGGTAGAATAGATTTCAGGGAACTTTGACATCTGAATTAGTTCTTTATAGTCTTTAGGCAATTTGGGCTCCCATTTCTCATAATCCACCTTTATATACATTAATAAACTCATGTTTCATAAGTACATTTTATAAAACAGTTAAAGGCCATAGTTTAAATATAGATATGATTTAAAAGATAGCCAATTTTGTCAAGAGTATAAGAAACTTACCTGAAATTCCAATGATTTCTTGAGTTGAATGACCACTTCATCAGCTGTTGGTCGTCTTTCTCTCCTGTGATGTAAGCATTGAAGGGCAATCCTTGTAAAGGTAATATATGACTGTGGCACAATTTGTTCTTTGATACCCTCGAAGACTAACTTATCAAGTTTTCCTACATGATAGTGGTGTTTAGCCAAAAAGGGTAAATAAAGAAACTCATCATCTAGCTTTTCGGATGATATTTTCCCGCACAATATGTCAAATAAAACCGCACCCAGCGAGAATATATCAGATTCTTTGGTTAAGAAGCCTGTTTTCAAGTATAGTGGGTCACGATAGCCGATTGTGCCTGTAACATTGTCGATGACAAAGCCTACATCCTGATTTGTTGGACATACTAAGGAAAGCCCAAAATCAGTAATTTTTGCTTTCCAGTCATCAAACAGTAGAATGTTGCTGCTGCTAATGTCCCTATGTATTACCATCTCCGGACTTGAAACAGTTCCATGAAGAAACTCCAACCCGATCGCAATATCAATGCATATTTTAAGCCGCATCACCCACGTAAGACTATCAACGCTCAAGTACTTATCAAGACTTCCTCTAGATGCATAATCATAAACAATTATTTTCTCATCCTCTTCGTCACAGTAGCCTACAAGACCAATCACATTTTCATGTTTATACTCCATAAGGATTTCCAGCTCTGTCATAAATTCAGCTTCTCCTTCAGCAGACTTCCTAGCCAACCGCTTTGCAGCAATGACGTTATGAACATCAGCGTGAGTAGCTCCTTTATATACATTACCAAAACCTCCATGTCCGATGATATTGTCTTCACTGAAGTCTTGTGTGGACAGCTTTATGTCTTCAAGTGACAGTTTGAGGCTGTCCTTGTGGTTCTCCTGCGAATCATTGGACAGTTATAAGTTAAAAACAGAATGAGCTACTTGCTATCTGAAATGCGTTCGTGAAGTTTAGGTTCTCAGTCTACAAGTTCATGTCAAGAAAAATATATATATGTATATGCATCACGGGGGGGGGGGGGGTGGGGGAGGGGGGGAGGGGGGGGGGGGGAGGGGGAGGGGGGGGGTAGGGGATAGGGGGGGGGGGGTTGAGGGTTACAGTTGCTAGAATTTGGTTAAATCACTAAGTGAGTAAAGTTTAAGATTAAAATAATAAGTGACACAAGTTAACTGTCGAAAAAAAACATAAATGGGAAATTGAGTAATAGTTTGAGGATTAGAATATAATGCATGATAAGGAGTTTAACATAACTAGGCGAGACGAGGGTTCGAAGAAGACATTCTGCCGCTTGGATGTCATTGCACGACTCGACCCACTAACAACTAACATTTGACGTTCTAAAAAAAAGAATATAATGCATGATAGGTCACATACTACGAGGAAGAATATGAGGAGATTATAAAGTTATATATTATATCCATTACTTACCTGAAAGTTTAACGATTTTTTGAGTTCATTGATGACAACATCTATTGATGGACGTTCAACTTGAGTTTCTGCTATACATCGAATAGCGATTTCTGAAAATATGTCCAAAGACTCTTTATTGGGTCCTTTACTTAAAGAAAATACATATTCATCCGTCTCTTCCTTTATCTTGTGATCAACAATTTCCATTAGCGTCCCCTTCTCAAAATGATTTCGTGCAATGGGTGCAATCCCGTTCCCATCAACGTCCGTGAAAATACGATCATAGGCCAACCTCCCAGTTAAGATCTCGAACAATACTACTCCAAAGGAGTAAATGTCTGATTTTTTATTTAATCTTCCAAACTTCTGATACTCTGGATCGAGATACATGTTTGTACCTGCAATCGTATTGATATTGAGAGTGCTAGCCTCTTGATCTGCTGGGTGGAACTTGGAGAGCCCAAAATCAGCAATCTTTGCCTTCCAGTTATCACCCAATAGAATATTCGCGCTCTTGATGTCACGGTGTATTATCTTTTGTTTATCCTGATCGGTGTTGGTGTGAATGTAATTCAAGCCATATGCAATATCAAGAGATATTTTTATACGTTGCATCCAACTCAGATTAGTCATTTTATCGCTGCTTCCCAAATAGTCTTCAAGACTTCCTTTAGAAGCATGCTCATAAACCAGGATCATTGCACCGTTACCTTCATAACAAAATCCAAGAAGAGAGATTACGTTATCATGCTTACAAGTAGTTAGAGTTTCAATTTCTGCAATGAAGCCTTGTTCTCCCTCTTGATTGTGAATGCGCTTTATAGCTACCGTGCTTCGTTTTCTGGGTAAATCGCATTTATTCTCACCTTCGATTGGTGAGGAGTTACTTTCATCAAAATGTTCTAGATCTGCTTTGTACACTTTACCAAACCCGCCTGACCCGATGCAATATGCGTTGTCAAAGTTCTTGGTAGCCTGGTTTATAAGATCTAGTCCAATCTTCAAGTGCTCAAAGTTATTCTCCTGCAACAATACGGAGTCATGCATCGCCTCAAAAAAGCTAGTAAGGATTGGAGTAAAAGAAAAAGTAGTTCTTATAACTGATTAACTTTTAGAAAATATGAAAACATTCAAAGGCAATTGTAACAGTTAATTGTTTCAAGTTAACTTGATTTCATCCTTAAAACTAATGTCTAAGGATATGTCTTATGAAAAGATCAAGATGTGTGTCAAACCTGAAAATGAAGATTACGAGAGAGCACTTATGGCATGTTTCAGAATGGAATAGGCATAAGTTTCAGGATAGCTGTTAAGCATCATTATTATTACTAAAGGTTTACGGATATTAGTTTGTTATTGGGTGAAAATAACACGTATGCGCGATGAATGTACGAAATGGAATCGAGATTGTGTCAGATATCATATTTATTGATGTTGTTTAGTCAGTTTACAGCTTCATGTCCTTAGTTTAAGGGTTTACTTACTTTTTTTTTCAATCATTTTCGGATATTATATCACTACCATATCTCTTCTTCCCCACTAGCTAAAACACTTAATCCAGACTTACCATTATCCTTTTGTAATTGGGAGACACTAATATGATTGCCTACTAAGTAAAATGTTATTGGTATAATAAAATTTAAGCTCTTTTTATTTTGAATACATATTTTTCAAAAAAAACAGAACACACTTATTGCATCATTACTTTTATAAGAGTTATATCATTGAAAAGATCTTCTCTACGCATTCAGAATGAACCCACTATTAAAATTTTAGATGACAAGCGTGCTTATTGAAACTAATTACCTTCAAGCGATTGAATGATGTACGGTCAACTGGATTTTCTCGTTGCCACTGGAGTTGCAAAGCTTTCTCAAGTCTTTGGACAACCTGATCGATATGCGGACGCTTTGCACGTTCCTCGTGTATGCAGTAATATGTTGTCTCTGAGAAGATTTTGAATGTTTCGGGGTCCATCTGTTCTTGTAAACGTGGATCAATCATATCATCTAAATGAGATTTGGCTAGTTCACTTAATGACACCTCTCCCAAACTTTTATCTGGAAGAACTGCCCTCTTTCCACACAAGACTTCGAATAATACAACACCAAACGAATACACATCCGACTTGTGGGTCACACCGCCAGTCTTCTTATATTTTGGGTCCAGGTAAACATTCTCAATAATATCACGAGTAAGAAGAAGACGGTGCCTCCGAGCTACTGTATTTTTCAATGAAAGTTCAAAACCAGATAACTTGGGTTCCCATTTGTCATCTAGTAATATTTTCGAGCTCGTGATGTTGCAATGTATGACACTAAAATCACGTGCAACATCATAATGAATGTAACTCAATGCATTTGCAACACCCAAACATATCTTCAACCTTTGCATCCATGAAAGGGTCTGGTCACTCAGATAATTGTTGAGACTTCCTTTAGCCTCTTTCTTGTAAATGATCATCTGATTGTGCTCCTCATCATGGTACCCAATAACAGACACTAGATTCTTGTGTTTCAAACATGAAAGCACTGAAATCTCAGTCCAGAAATTTTTGCTATTATCTTTAACAATTCCAGAAAGGAACCACTTTGCAATAATATCGATGAGCTGTTCGGAATGCAAGAGACGGCCTTCGAGAATCTGTCCAAACCTAAATTTTCTGATGGAATTATGAGTAAAACTGTTTGCTGCAGATGTTATGTCTTCAATGCTGAGTTTTAAGTGAGAAAGATCTTTTAAGGAAGACACTGATCTTTTGCTAACATCGGATTCCACGCCTGTTGATATGGAGCTCACTGATCCCTATATGTACCGAACAAGACAACATTACCAAGTGTGTAGAGTTACATGGTGAAACACTATAGTGAGGTTAATTAATGTTGAGAGATACGAAAAGAGAGGATCTTTTGCATTACTCTCAAGAATAGGTATATATTGGAACAATAGTTGGCAAATGAGATTTATACTCAACTTTAGACACTATTTGGCCAACCGTTAGCTTCAACCTTTTAACATAAGAGAATCTCTATTGTTGGTCAAATTGCCTATCAGTGACTTGCAAAAATAGTTCTAAGAAAAATTACCTTCTCTCGAGTGGACGATGTACCTTCAACTTCTGCCGCAACTACTGAGTGTTCCTTTAGCATCATATGTACAGTAATAAGTGGATTCTCGTTAATAATTATAAATAATAAGTTGTACTGTCTAAAATTTATTTTATTTTATGATATACGGATATGAAAGAGAAAAGAAATACGTCTTACAGGCTTATTTTGACTTTCCAATTGAAGTTGCAAAGCTTTCTCAAGTCTTGTGACAATATCATCTATATCTGGGCGTTGAGACCATTCTTCATTCAAGCAGTCATATGCTATTTCCGCAAAAACATTGTATGATTGCGGATCCATTTGTTTCCAAAGATCCGGATCAATTATATCATCGAGTGTTTTCTCTCTATAACAGAGAATAGCCACTGGAGAAAGATACTTATTGATGTCGCCAGAAACTGCTGATTCCCTACCACATAGTAGTTCAAACAACACTACCCCAAAGGAGTATATATCTGATTTGTGGTTCACACTTCCGGTCTCTAAATATGTTGGGTCTGTATACCCTTTAGTAGACCAAATTGAATCAGTATGGAAGACATGGTGCCTTTCAGATGGTTTTATCTTAATGGAATGCTGAAGTTCAGATAGCTTTGGTTCCCAGTCACTATTCAGTCGAACTGTTTTACTGCTGATGTTTCTGTGTACAACGCTAAAATCACGAGGCTCATCATAATGTATGTAACTCAATGCATGCGCAATACCCACAGATATCTCCAATCTCTTCACCCATGTCAACAGCATCGATATACTTAGATAGTTGTCAAGCCTTCCCCTTGACTCGTACTTGTAAATGATGGTCTCTGCACCAACTTCATTACAAAACCCAACAATTGAAACAAGATTCTTATGATTGAGACTAGATAGCATCGATATCTCCATCCAAAACTGTTCTTTTTCATCATCCCACACTCTATTAGTTAACCTCCAAGCAGTGATATCAATCAACTCACCATGCCAGCAGACCTCTCCCTTGTATACCTTATAACACCCAATTGTGCTTCCGAAATTTTTGTCATGGAAGTAGTTGGTGGCGGATTCTATATCTTGAAGGGGGATTCTTAGGTGAGCAAGGTGGTTTGGCACAGAGTGAATCTATTACAAAAACAAGCAGGGTTTGGGTTACACAAAGAACGTGAGACGATATTCAATTAAATTAATACACATAGATTCAGCAACTGATGCATCATCATTATGGGCATATAGAGGAAGACCCTATACAGCGTATAGGGTACCTGATAGAAAATCAAACATAACAAACATTTGAGTTTGGTTTGGGGCGTTTCACTTAAGTTAGTATTTTTTTTTTTGTGTTCGGAGTAAGAGGATTAATATGATTCTTCAGTTTTGCAATTTATTTTTTTGTTTCACGTGGTAATGTCAACTATACATAATAAGAAGGCAGAATGGTCAAAAGAAACGTACAGCCCCTTAATTTAAACATAAGAAAAAATGATAACATAATAAATAAAAACAGCAAAATGTGTCGTATCAGGTTGGGGAGGCCTATCAAGATGGACCTTAAAGAATGACGTGGAAGGTTAGGCTAGTCTTAGTTGAGATATGGTGCAAATAAGTATGTTGATGAACAGAAGAAGATAAAGAAAACAAAATGGGTTAAGGTGGAATACTCTTGGAAACCTGATAGCTAGGTGCAGCCACTGCTGTGTGTTTGGTCATTGAGTGCAGTATTGAGCATCTAAGCCTAAGCCAGCTGCGGATACTAATGTCAAGGTTAATGGCCCTATTAGAAATCATGGAGTTAACAAGGAGGGATTGGTTGAAGTAAGGAATAGGAAGAACTTGGCAACACAAGAGAAAGGAGGAATGTCCGAAATTCAACTTTAAGCCAAAAGCACTTGATCCTAAGCCAAGTCAAAACTAATGCACAAAATGATGGTTATAAAATGTCTGCGTCACCAACAAAATATTGGAAAGTTAGTGAAAGCAATGTAGACGAATTGAGGAAGAATGCTAATAAGTATGCAGTCATTTCAGTTGAAGAAAATGTGGGTGATGAAATTGATCCTACTAATGACCCAAGACTCAATGTTGATGAACTCATCAAAAGAAAAAAGTAGCCTTCTATTAGTGAATCAACAAGTTGGAAATATGAGATGGTCGGTTATTTTAAACATCAGTGGGCTGCAATGGAGAGAATGGAAATGATATGAGTGAAGAAGAAGTTGTATTTGAGAGTGATAATCACAGAGTGAATTGCATCATTTCTGATGAGATATTGAGTAAGGTATTTGGTGGAAATTAAGGGCAAGAATAAAAAAAAAGTAAAGTAACACCCAATACCGTCTTCTACGGGTTATGGGTCCCAATACCGTCTAGGACGGTGTATTAGGAGGTTGAAGCGTAGACAGCCATACCCGTACCTAAGCCTAAGGAAGGGAAATGAGTAATGATTTTAAATAGAAAGAAGTTAGTGATGTAGTTTGAAACAAGGATAATGACCAATTGAATCTGTTGATTCCAGGGAATACCAGAAACAATCAAATATAGATAAATTGGATCTATTGATTCTAATGAATACTAGAAACAATTTCTATCAACAATCGTTGATTCAACGAATAACGATTATTAGGTTGAAAATCAAACAATAAACCCTAATCTTGGTTTATGTCAATTAACAGAAGACATTTTTATTATTAATCAGTGAATAATTCATTACAATAAAACTCCAGCTTTAGTTTTATAAAAAAAATTAAACTTGGAGGAAAGGATAAACATTAAAACTACAAAATAAGGAAAGTAAATAAACAGTAAGGAGAATAAAATAAAGAAAATTAATGCTACTTTTGTGATTCTAGAAATCCCACGACATAAAGATAAAAAACCCAGTAATCTCAATCTCTATAGGAGTATAGTTACTCATGTCCCCTTCATTCTAAAAGTAATCTTAGTAGGTTACTTATGTTTTACAAGTAACATTACTCCTAGTCCCTTTCCTCTTACTAGGCTCCACATGGTCCGTATAAATTTCTTATGATCCTTCATCAGTTAGAAAGTTTATTGCAAATGAGAAAGTTGAAGTGTGTGTTGTTTTGGAGACTCATTTGAAGAATAAAGTATTGGTAAAGCAGGTGATTGGGTGTTTGGTAAAGGCAGATCGGTTTCTAATATAGCTTGCTGTACGATACCGACAACAAACCCGAAGTTCGATAACGCGGAACCGCTAGATCGCGAGTTGTATCGAGCACAAGTAGCGAACACGAGAGAGACTACAAAGAACTGACAAACATATATGCACACAGTATACCCTCAACTACCCCTTTATTAATAAACCCTAATAAAGACTACATTGAGGAAGAAGAATACAATGAACTAGGATACCCCTCATCCCTATTTATAGAGATGAGGGGTAGGCACCTTCCTAATACAAGTTTATTCCTAATCTATATTACAAAGTACACTTAAGTCCCTAACCTATGTTTAATATTACTCCTAATATTCTAACAATTTCCACCTTAGGAGTAACACTTAAACATAACCGATACTCAACACCCTTTACCGGTGTTGGAACCTCGAACCGGGAACCACCTTGTCGACCAGGCATTGTACTTCTGTAATTTCCCTAGATTAGCTTCCATAAATTCCTTCACATTCTTCTTCTCAGCAACATTACCCTCCGCACCCTCTTGACCAGGTACTCCGGTTACCGTAATGTTTGCCCCCACCTTTATACCAAGGTGTACCTCTTCCTGCTCATTTACCAAGCAGCACGTGTTTGTCTTTTCTTCAGGTTGTTTGTCCTTCAACCGTCTTTGAGCCACTGCAGCATGATCGTTACTAACCTGAAAAACCTCAGTTTCACGACCCCCTTGAGCTCCATGCAGTTCCACCTCAAACCGTATTTGAGCCACTGCAACATGATCATTACTATCCTGAAAAACCTCAGCTTCACGATCCCCCTGAGCTCCCTGCAGTTCCACCTCAAACCAAACACGTTTATAAACATGTACTCCATGGACTCCTGTTTTAACACCAGGACCAAGTTGTTTGAACCCAACTTGTTTTGAACCTCCATGCTTATGTACATGAAATCCATCGAATTTCTCGATGTTAAACCTAGTTATAGAACTAGCCATTTTTTTTTTCTTTATCCCTTTGTTGTTTGCTAAACCTTGTGAATAACCTCACAATCACAAACCGACAAAGTCCCTTCGATAATTCGCTAAACCTTGTGATATATTAAACCTCACAATCACGAATACGAAGTCTAGTCCAACTTGTACCAGAATTAAAATTGGTTAGAATACTGATGAAGTGGATGTTACTATTGTCCAAAGTTGTAGCCAAGATGTTTTATGCCTTATTGAAGTAATTCAAACCAAGGTAAGGATGTTTGTTAGTTTCGTCTATGCCTCTAACTCTAATGTTAAAAGAAGAAAGCGTTGGACTAATTTGAGGATGCATAAGGACATTTTTAATCACCATTCATGGGATCTTATGGGTGATTTCAGTGTTACTCTTAAAACTGAGGAACCCTTTGTCGACACCTCAAGAATGGAAAAAGATATACGTGAATTTAAAGATGTTATTATTGCGCTTTGGAGGTGGAAGATGTGGAAAGCTCATTTTTAATGATTGGAGCACACTCAATATAATAATCAAAAAGTATGTGCTCGATTTTGCAGATTACGTTAGGTTGAAGTTCAACTTCTTAATAGTTCTTTTGAAAAATTGCATGTGCATGTGAAAGAATCATTAAACGATATATGGACACATGGCTTACAATAGTGTCAAGTTTATAAACTTTAGAGTGTTATAGTAACTTATGTGTATATTATCTTCGAGTATTCATATGAATTCAAGGGTCCAATCCTTAGAGACTCCCTGATTTTCGAATTTTTGGATTGTGTGCTATACTAAGTGAAAATTCAATCCTCATGACATTTTCATTATGCATGAGCTGGGTTTATTTTGTGTATTTTAGTAAATCAATGATTACACTAAAATGGGGAGAAATATTGGTAAGTTTAGTGTACTCACATGTATTTATGCATTGTTGTAAAAAGCGGGCTAGGCGGCCGCCTAGGCGGCGCCTAGGCGTTAGGCGGTCATACTCTGCCTCGATTTATGGCTAGGCGGTCAAGCTAGGCGGAAAAGTCAAAAGGCAGTCAAACATCCGCCTAGGCGGTGCTAGGCGACGCCTAGGCGGTCTAGGCGGTCAAAAAGTCAAAGAAAGTCAACAAAAAGTCAATATCTTTTTTACAAAAAATTAAGAATTTTCTTTCTAATATATAATTTCAATATTTATTTTAACATAACATCTTAAGATCAAAGATAAACCTATGATTGTTAACATAAAGTAATGGATTTTTCGTGAGAATTGGAACCAATTGAACTTTATGTCACGTTTGTAGTTTTAAGTCCTTAAATTGTTATGTTTATTTATCTATTTTGCAACTTCAAGCTATGTGAACCTTGAATTATTAGAAATTAGAAGTATTTTTTCATGTTATACGTATTATTTATATTTTTTATGAATATAATTCCAATCCGCCTAGACGAATTCCGCCTCGAAGGTGGCCAACCGCCTCACTAACGCCTAGCGATTTCTGCAACCTTGATTTTATGTAATTGTGTTTTACTTATAAACCAATGACCTTAGACAAGTATAATATGACAACCCAGTATTTTCATCTATGTATTATGTACATTATTTTTTTTATGGTAAAAATTTTTGTTTTTCCTATATGAATTATGTGAGTAGCTTACATAGCAAGGTGCACAAACTCACACAACTCACACTATCAATTCTACTTGTGTTTATAAGATATGAAAACCTTATATATATCAAGTCTAAACTTTAAAAGTGATCTTAGAAGTAATACCATAATAATAAGAACATCTCAAATATAACTACGATGGCCTAAATTATCTTAGAAATCCTAGAATCCCTTTAAATGAGTTGTAAACTCAAGAATGGTAAACTATGAATGGAAAGTACATATGAATAAGTGATTATAAATTATAAACAAGTTCTAAACTATATTTTGAAGAAATAATAATACCTAAGAATGGTAAAAACAAACTATACAAAGCTAAGTACAAGTAAAAGTGCATAATAGTCTAGATAATCACTTAGAAACCCTGGTAAACAATGTTTCAAGCAATATAACTACATAATATCTATGTACAAGTATCAAATAAAATATATTAATTATAATCTTTCATATAAAGAAAATGTAATTGATCATAGAACACTAATATTCACTAATCCAAAGCGAATTAGAAGTTAAGACCTAATATCCAAGATTAGCATATAAAATCCATTCTATAATGAATTAGAGTCTAATCTTTTGAAACTAACTATAAAACTCAATTAAGTATCATAATAAGTTAATACATTTATCTTAAACTAAGTTACAAATTATTAATGTATAAAGTACAAGTTATCAAAGCATAGGACCCTAAGCTCACTTAATTATACCTAGATTATGATTACCCTATGTAATCCCTTAAGCTAAGAATGTAGAATCCCTATAAGTCATAAAAATACTATATAAGACTTAGGGTAAGCTTACATTAAGATATAAACCCTAATTATCCAAGATAAAAAGTCATTAGGCCTAATGACATAGAAACCCTTATATTAAGAAATTTACATAGAATCATTACCTAGTCTTTTGGGACAAGTCTACAAACACTCATAACACTTCATTAAGGTTATAAGATTATGTTAAGACAACGTAAAAGTATCCTAAAGCATAAGGTACAAGATTTCAGTACATGACTTGTAAATTAGGTCAAAATGGGTATTTCACCCTTTAGACATGTTTACTTAGAATAACTTAGTAAAACCAATGTAGGGACTTCATGAACGCATTGAGGACAATGTAGGAAGTATAAATTGAGTTTAAATCATTAGCTAATTGAAGGATGATCACTTTTAATAAGACTTAACCATAAATCATTGGAAACCCTAACCCGCCTAAGTTTTCTTCCCAATTTCACATAAAACCTTTGTTAAACTTCAAACCAAAGACCCAAACTTATTAATTACAATGTGTATACCCTAATTATACCCTAACTGATCACTAATCACATTCCTAAACCCTTAATCACCAAAATCACAAAGTATAAAGTTACAAGCCCTAAATTAGATTCGGTTTTACATTTTCCCTCCAAAAACCCATTTGAACTAATTCCCTCCACTTTTAAACTTCAAACCTGATATTTACAAGATATTTAGGACTTTTAGAAGCCCTCTAAGCTGTTGGATCATCACCTTGTAGACAATGAATCACCATTCTTATTCATAGTATGCCTAAATGCATTTTTAGCCACAAGTCTTAGATATTTTGTTCCTAGAGTCTACAAACTTGAATAGACCTTTCTTAGCTCTCCTTAGTCAGTAACCTATCCATATTACACGTTTCTAGGCTTTTCTTGGAGGCTAAGTGTTGAAATGGGTATAAATAGGAGCGAATGGACATAGTTTACACTTGCACCCTGTTTCCTTTGTACCTCCTACCCATTCTTTATATCCACCTCTATATACGTCCTAGGGCATCTACCAAGACCAGAAACCAGGTCTAGAAGGTAGCCATTGAAGCCCTTGACGCTTTGATAGCAAGTTGTGTTCATAGGAAGCCATTAGGAGCCATTTTGGAGCTACCTAGTAATTTCTATGTTAGCTATGCTTTGATCTTGTTATAATGAATTATTAGACTTCTTATAATGCCAAAATAATGTTAGAAAGAAAGTTATAAGCTAAAGATGTCTTAAAACCCTAGTTTTGTAATGTACATGAAATAATAAGCAAAAACCCCTTTCAAAAGCTATAGATATGGAGAAATGTTTTTATTATGATTATAAACATGTATTGAAACTTTTTTTAAAATCCTAGGTCATTTGGTCCATTTTTGAGATTGTTACGTGATTTTTACAAGTAAAGGGACTAAAAATATCATTTTTGAAACTATTTAATATTTTGTGCCAAAAGTGTCGTTTTGTAAAAGTAAAAGCTATAAGAATAAATATTAGAAAGTTTTAGGCCCTAATATTAAATATTGAGGGTTTAAATTGTAAATAATGAAACTATATACTTTAGGGGTTGAAGGAATATGTACACGTAAATAATATATGTCCGGAAGTCGTCCCGAGCCTAAGGAGACGCATGCGTAGATACGTAAAGCAATTATACATTAATATATTATGTGTAATATATTAATTAGTGATATCTATTGTAAACGTTAATTAATTAGTTAGTTAACGAGATTTTACAAACGATAGTTAAATGTTAACTATAAGAATTAATATATATATATATATATATATATATATATATATATATATATATATATATATATATATATATATATATATATATATATATATATATATATATATATATATATATATATATATATAACAAATATAAGACAATTTGTATAATAGTCAAATTGCATTGTTTTCCTATTTGATATAGGACAGTGACAAACCACCGACCAATAGCATGTATATATATAGAGAATGGCCTTTGCCATTAAAATATAGTTTTTTCCTACGGCAAAAGAAAGAAAATCGATTTGCATATCTATTGGTTGGTTTGGTTTTTTACGATAATACAATACACTAGGTTGGTTGTTATATATTTACTTGATTTAAGAAATCAAGTATTTAATAGCTGTATCACTATAAGTACTAGCATACTTAATTGTTTGCTATAACGTATTGTGTGTGTATTCTTAGAGAGATCATACTTTAATCTTTATTGGTGGTTCGATAAAGGTGTTTAATCCATCGCTAAAAGGTACGTGTTTCTTTATCGTTTTTGTTAATTACTTGTATATACGTGATCCTAAATTCCGCTGTGTACTTGTGATTATTAATGTGTTAATATGGTAAAAGGTTTTTATAAATTCCAACAGTGGCATCACGAGCCGGTCGTATATCTTTTAATTACATTAAAAATAACGAAAGAGATAAAATTATGTAAACTTACTATGATGGCGTTTGAATTATTTTATAGGATGATTAGGTTTTCATGAACCCTAATTAGGGTTAATAAAATTAATTAGACAAACCCTAAGTTGTATGCAATTTTTGTTGATAAATATGTTGTTAGTTGTTAATTAGTCGTTATTTATCACGTTGTTAATTGTTAATTTATGGTTCGATCCATGGGAATCATGCAAGTTTACCATGGATCATGTGTTCTTGATTAATTGTTTTAATTGAAGTCATGATTGATAAGGTATGCATGAACTATGTGATTAATTGTTAATTGGGTATATGTTTAAGGTTAATGTTTATTTGTTTTGCTTTTAATTATAATTGTTATGTATCATGGTTCAAGCAAAGGGTTTTTCGAAAAATAAAAATAAACCGGACTAAAACTATATGAAATTTGATTTATTATAATCTTGTTCTTGCACGATCATATGTGGCAACAAATGAGTCGCCCTTACATGGTTTTAAATCTAACTCACGCCGTGATTAGCAAGAATCAAGTTTATAATTTGTTTTCTACTTTAAAGTTGTAAAATTTTATTAATGACGTAATTTGCAAAAGTACTATCTAGTTGCAAGGCTAAGGTTCGGGAAGACTCATCAAGACTTCGGTCTTGTAGATACCATTGCCCTATAATACATGACCACTTGTAGTCTCCTTTTCTTGCATACTATTTAGGAAGCCGCGAATGGTCTAGGGTTTGAATGATTTTTAATCATTTTTTAATCTTTTCCTGTGATAAAATTAAACTTCTTTAAATAGAACACATGTTAAATCGTCAATTTTTTATGATATCACTATTTATACAATTGAATTATAAGTTAAATAAGTGATGTTTATAATTAACCAATTGAGTAAATTTTATAAATTATCATGATACAAAGATGTTGCATGCTTCTTTGTACATGTTTTGAATTGTCAAAATTTATACCCTTTGAAATAAGTTTATTTGCCATCCAACGTGTAAAAGCACTTGCACTTACTCTTTCACCATACGTGAGACTGTGGTGATTTTGTAACCCAAGGTGATATAATACACTCGATTGTGAGACGTCGGTGCTATATAATCACGGTTTTTAGTTGGACGGCTTAAGCAAGTTAAGATAGGTGAGACCTTAACTCGTGGCAATAGATGGGATAAACATGCTCACATTTTTACTTTTGAATTGTCACAAGTGATGGATATAAAGTAGAGTCCCATAATTCTAGAAGTTGTATTGGATGCAATTATTGAACGTCAATTACCCCTTGAATATCATCATCACTAGCAGATCAACTGATGCGGCGGTGGTATGTCTTGGTGGATTCTAGCTTTTAGAAAATTAATTGTTTATTTATAAACATGGGTATTTAATTTTCTATAAGGGAAGTATTATCGAAAATACTAAATTATTGAACTTTGTTTATTTGTAGATGGAAACGAACAATGCCCAAACCAAACAAAACAGTTCGGATTTCAGGTCGATGCTTGAGAAGCAACATCTTACTGGTCCTAACTTCAATGATTGGTTACGCGCGCTCAAACTAGTTGTGCGTGTGGAGAAACTACAGGATGTGTATGACAATCCTTTGCCTGACCATCCTGGTGCTACTGCTACTAATGAACAATTAGTAGAATGGAATGCTCTTTATGATTGTCATAATGAAGTTGCTTGTTTAATGCTTGGAACTATGTCTCCATCGCTTTATCAGCAATTTGAACACAAAAGTCCTAAGGACATGATAACTGAGCTCCAAAAGATGAATGGAAAGCCTCCTGGTGTCGAACTACAAGAGTTAGTACACACTTTCCATTCATGCAAGCAGGAAGAGGGTCAATCCGTTAGCGATTATGTTCTATTGATGAAAAGATATTTGGATCATTTGGCAACTCTCAACTATGTTCTTCCAGAAGCTGTCTCTGTCAGCTTGATTCTCAATTCACTTTCAAGTGATTTTGAGGGCTTTGTGCAAAATTACAATATGCAAAGCATGGGGAAGACAATTAGTGAAGTTCATTCTTTGCTTATTAAATTTGAGAAAGGAGTTAAGAAGAACAAGAAGTCAAATGTTGCATCTTCTTCTACACCACAAGTGATGGCGATCCAAGGTGGTAGGATCCAGAAGTACAAACCGCAAGGAGGTAAGGCTAAAGGTAAAGGTAAGGATAAGGGTCCTAAAAATTCTTATCCTCCTAAACCTAAAAAGCCTCAACCTTATAAGAAAGAGCATCCGGCAAAAGATTCCATATGTCACCACTGTAAAGAGGTTGGACATTGGAAGAGGAATTGTCCTGTTTATCTAGCTGAGTTGATGAAGAAGAAGCAAGTTGGATCGTACACTTCTTCAGGTATTTATACTATTGAATTATTTGCTTGTTCTAATAATTCCTGGGTGTATGACACTGGTTGTGGTACTAACATTTGTAACACAAAACAAGGACTTAGAGGAGTAAAGAAGCTGAAGCAAGGTGCTGTCTACTTGTATGTTGGAAACGGCGTATGTGCTGAAGTAGAAGCTATTGGAAGTTTTGACTTAGTTTTACCTAATGGTTTAATTCTTGTTTTAGATGATTGTCATTATGCACCTACTATAACTAGAGGTGTTGTTTCAGTTTCTTGTTTGCATGATAAAGGATTTATTCATAAATTTACGGATTCTGGTATGACCGTTTCTTTTAATGATATGATTTATTTTAATTGTATCCGTGTTAATGGTATTTATGAAATTGATATGCATGATCCTACTTTGCAAATTGTGAATTCAATGTATTCGATTAGCAATAAGAAATCTAAAGCAAGTTTAGATTCGACTTATCTTTGGCATTGTCGACTTGCTCATATTAGCAAGAAGCGAATTGAAAAGTCGCAACATGATGGACTTTTAAACTCAACGAATAATGAACCGTTTGATCAATGCGTTTCTTGTATATCGGGCAAGATGACAAGGAAATCCTTTCCGCATAAAACGAAAAAGGTGAAAGATCTACTTGGATTAATCCATACTGATGTATGTGGTCCACTTAGACATGTGTCAAAACAAGGTGATACATACTTCATTACCTTTACTGATGATTATAGTCGTTATGGTTATGTTTATTTGCTTAAACATAAACATGAAGTCTTTGAAACATTCAAGGTATTGAAGAATGAAGTAGAAAATCAACTCGGGAAGACTATTAAGGCCATTCGATTAGATCGTGGTGGTGAATATATTAGTCAATAATTTAAAGATTATCTAAAGGCTAGTGGAATTGTCCAACAGTTGACTCCTCCTTACACGCCACAACACAATGGTGTTTCTGAGAAGAGAAATCGAACTTTGCTAAACATGTTTCGATCAATGATGAGTCTTTCTACTTTGCCACTATCCTTTTGGGATTATGCTTTAGAGACTGCTGTACGTATTATCAATATGGTTCCAACCAAGAAGGTTGATAAGACTCCATATGAACTATGGCATGGAAAAGTTCCTAACTTGTCTTACTTAAAGGTCTGAGGTTGTGAGGCACATGTGAAACGTCACACGCCTGACAAACTTCAATCAAGATCGGTTAAGTGTGTCTTCATAGGTTACCCTAAGGAAACTATGGGTTACTATTTCTACTACCCACCTGAAAACAAAATAGTTGTTGAGAGGTATGTAGATTTCTTTGAAAAGAATCTCATAGTTCAAAAAGAGAGTGGGAGGATTGTAGAACTAGAGGATGAAGATATTTTACCTTCTGAAACAACTAGCGAACATCCAATTGAGGAAGAAAGTCTTGCACTTGATGTAACTCAAGAAGAGGATGTTGTCCCCATTCGTAAATCAAAAAGAATAATCAAAGCACCTGAACGACTATGTCTAAATGTAGAAGTCGAGGAACATAGTTTAGGGGATCTTAATGAACCCACTAACTATAGAGATGCAATATTGGATTCTGAATCCAATAAGTGGATTGTTGCTATGAATGCGGAAATGCAATCTATGTATGATAATCATGTCTGGAGACTTGTAGATTTACCACCCAATGCGAAGGTCGTAAAGGGTAAGTGGATTTATAAGAAGAAGACGGACATGGATGGCATTGTACACACCTATAAAGCTCGATTTGTAGCAAAAGGGTTTACACAAACTTATGGTGTTGACTATGAAGAAACCTTTTCTCCTGTTGCAGATTTGAGAGCTATTAGGATTCTCATAGCTATAGCAGCGTACTATGACTATGATATATGACAAATGGATGTAAAAACCGCGTTCTTGAATGGTTACTTGGAAGAAGAAATCTATATGGAACAACCGGAAGGTTTTGTTGATCCTAAGCATCCCAGAAAAGTATGTAGGCTTCAAAGATTCATTTATGGACTTAAGCAAGCATCAAGAAGCTGGAATAAAAGATTTGATGAAGAAATCAAAAAGTTTGGTTTTGATCAAAATCTAGATGAGCCATGTGTATATCAAAAATCTAGTGGGAGTAATGTTGTTTTCCTAATCTTGTATTTTGATGACATAATCATTATGGGAAATCATATTCCAAGTTTACAAGAGGTAAAGACCTATCTTGGAAAGTGTTTTTCTATGAAAGATTTAGGGGAAGCGGCATTTATTCTTGGAATCAAACTCTATAGAGATAGATCGAAGCGGTTAATTGGATTAAGTCAAAATGCATATCTTGATAAGATCTTGAAGAAGTATAGAATGGATAATTCCAAGCGTGGTCTCATTCCTATGCAAGTGCACACTGACTTAAATAAAACACAAGGTGCTACTACATCTGAAGAGATGAAGCGTATGCAAAATGTTCCTTATGCTTCGGCTGTAGGTTCTATTATGTATGTTGTGAGATGCACAAGACCTGATGTTGCGTTCGCGCAAAATATTACAAGCCGATTTCAGCAAAATCCAGGTGAAAGTCACTGGACTGCTGTGAAAAATATTCTTAAGTATTTAAGACATACTAAGGATACGTTTTTGGTTTATGGTGGAAATCCGGAAGCTACTGAGCTACAAGTTAATTGTTATTGTGATGCTGGATTTGAAACCGATAGAGATGACACTAAATCTCAAACTGGGTATGTTTTCGTTTTGAACGGAGGTGTGGTAGTATGGAAGAGCTCCAAACAAAGTACTACTGCACAATCTGCCACAGAAGCTGAATATATCGCTGCTTCTGAAGCTGAAAGGAAGCTGTTTGGATGAGGAAGTTTATTGGAGAACTTGGTGTAGTTCCTACCAATGAAGAACCTATAAAGATGTATTGTGACAATTCAAGTGCAATCATCATAGCTAACGAACCGGGAGTTCAGAGAGGCGCCAGACACTATCAAAGGAGATATCACTATGTTCGAGAATGTATCGAATTGGGTGAAATTGATCTAGTTAAAGTTCATACAGATAATAATCTAGCAGATCCTTTTACGAAGGCTTTACCTGGTAAAAAGCTTACTCAACATGCTAGGAGCATCGGACTTCGTCCTGCTAGTAGTTTCATGTAATCTATTTTAGTATTTGGATAAAGGATATTGTTAAACAATATTTATTTTATGAATTGAAGTATTGGATATATTCGTTTTCTTTAATATTTATTGGTCCTATTTTTGCATGTTTAAATCCTTGAATAATATGTTATTCTAAATTGTCTGTGTCAATTAATTATATGGGAATATAATTAAATTAAGACATATATGAGAGATGGTAATATTCGTAGAATATGCAAGAACGGTTCACCAACTCATACGATATCCAAAAGTTGTATATTGGACATCTCCTACTAACAAGTCAATCACTTTATGGATCGGCGTCTTTAAGTGAAACTTGTAAATGATTTACATTACTAAATCCTTTGACTTGAGATGCAAGCAGGTCTTATATATGTGGATGATACTTTTTGCTATAGATCTAACGCTATCCTGAATAAGGTAGTAATAAAGACTATAATCATTTGTATCTTGAAGTATGTAAGAGGCATGTGTAGTCAAGATAGAATTTGTTCATTCAACTAGGATTGAAGAATAATGCTACTGGGCCCCTTATTAATTAATTAGATGTTTGTATGGTCATACCTAATGGTAATCTAGATTTGTCTCGATTAAATTGGTAATCTATATTAATTTTGTAATGCGAGAAACGGAATAGTTATAATGGAATGACTTTGATCCATATCCATCATTAACATGGCATTTGAGAAACAAAGGGATTGTAAATGTTCAAGTCATTTAAATGTACTTTGTGGAAAACTACACTCGAGAGTTTCCGAGAGCATTGGCGTGTTGCTAGACGCTAATCAATGTTATTATATTATATTATTGTACATGTCCAAGTGGGAGCTGAAGGAATATGTACACCTAAATAATATATGTCTGGAAGTCGTCCCGAGCCTAAGGAGACGCACGCATTAATACGTAAAACAATTATACATTAATATATTATGTGTAATATATTAATTAGTGATATCTATTGTAAACGTTAATTAATTAGTTAGTTAACGAGATTTTACAAACGATAGTTAAATGTTAACTATAAGAATTAATATATATAAAACAAATATAAGACAATTTGTATAATAGTCAAATTGCATTATTTTCCTATTTGATATAGGACAGTGACAAACCACCGACCAATAGCATGTATATATATAGAGAATGGCCTTTTCCATTAAAATATAGTTTTTTCCTACGGCAAAAGAAAGAAAATCGATATGCATATCTATTGGTTGGTTTGGTTTTTTACGATAATACAATACACTAGGTTGGTTGTTTTATATTTACTTGATTTAAGAAATCAAGTATTTAATAGTTGTATCACTATAAGTACTAGCATACTTAATTGTTTGCTAATTGTGTGCGTATTCTTAGAGAGATCATACTTTGATCTTTATTGGTGGTTCGATAAAGGTGTTTAA
Organism: Glebionis coronaria; assembly: GCA_025667525.1. Lineage (NCBI taxonomy): Eukaryota > Viridiplantae > Streptophyta > Magnoliopsida > Asterales > Asteraceae > Glebionis > Glebionis coronaria. Next base: position 20,020,011 of record CM046878.1, on the reverse strand, counting down.
TCCATCGCTAAAAGGTACGTGTTTCTTTATCGTCTTTGTTAATTACTTGTCTATACGTGATCCTAAATTCCACTGCGTACTCGTGATTATTAATGTGTTAATATGGTAAAAGGTTTTTATAAATTCCAACAGGGGTTAAAAGTGTAATTAAGCTAAAGTATAACTAAAAGGGCTATTTTTGCCAATTTTAAAAGTAAAGAAGATTAATTATAAATATGAGGAAGTAATGAAAGTATCATGTTAGTAGGGAGCTTTGTACAAATATGTTCCATCTCGATATTACGTTCTGACTGAGTGACTGGGTTTATGATTTAAAGTGTCCTCGCTCCTCAAACGTTTGTAGAATTGCTTTCGAGTATGATGGCCCGAACAATAATATTAGAATTACAACCTAATGTTAACTAAAGAATACATAACTAATACTTAAAAGTATTGAACTAAAAATCAAAGACTTGATATATATATATATATATACATATATGTTGACCCAGGTTTGTGAGACTAAGTTGTTTGCCTGTGACTGATATATATTTGACGTAATTCAGACTCCGTAGGCCAAGGTGAGTTCATAGCCTCACTTTTAAATGCTTTGTAAATGATTTTAAACCCGTGACGGGGATATATGCTAAAACTGTGACTGCTATATATTTGACGTGATTCAGACTCCGTAGGCCAAGGTGAGTTCATAGCCTCACTTTTAAATGCTTTGTAAATGATTTTAAACCCGTGAGGGGGATATATGCTAAAACAGGAATACATGTGTTTTTGAACTATACGATTTTGCTGAAATAAGTTATTGTACGAGTGTCCAAACTGTTACTTGTTTCCCAAATTTCATGAATCATTAAACACATCTGTGTGCGGTAATGGGGTAAATAGATCTATTGGGCTTAACGAATCCTGTTTGTGTTACCTATACATGGGATAATCGAGCATAATTTATTAGAATTAATGGGTAACCTAGGACATGTAGGTTACTTGTCATGAGATCCTGTCATGGCGGTCACTTCAGTGAATTCTGTTAGTTTTGATGTCATAAATTTAGTGAAATAAAATTATTGTTTCATTGGTAAACATGTATTCAAAACTGTTTTTACAAACCTATGAATTCACTCAACCTTTGTGTTGACTGTAAGCATATATTTCAAGAAATTATCACTGTTAGCATGGAGCAGTATAAGGATGGCATGAAGAGGCACAAACTTGAAGTTATTGATATAGATTTTGGGAACCTCATATTGTAAAACTCTAGTTTTTAAATGATATATATAGAAAATTGATTTAATCACTTTTTTGAGTTGTTTTCTATGATTATGACATGTGTTAATGAAGTAATACCCTAAATTAGCTTCCGTTGCTATAAGGTAAAAATGGGGGTGTTACATCTAAAGACGGGTTAGGAGGTGCGGAGTGCACACTCATCAAAAAAGGCTTGATTTCACCATGACCAAAATGCGGGGGTCGCGCCCCCTTGCGGAGTCAAGGGGCAGAGCCCCTTGTTGGGGTTTGGGCAGCGCACCAAAACCTACACATTTTTTTACTAAAAGGTATTAACGTTTCCTACCAGAAATCCCAACAGTTGCATCGTTTTTCAACCAACACAATGGTTGTTGGTTTTATATAACCATACTTGGCCTCTTCTACAAAACAGAACATTCAATAAGTCTCTAAGGTTTCCTGGTTGATTTCTCGTGCCTTAGATCTCAATTACAATCTGTCTTATCTGATTGAAGATTTCATGAACCCGAGGCAAATAGGATCAAAATACTTTGATTTGAAACAACCTATAAATTTCTTACAATACTTGCTATTTGGTTTCTATTTTTAAATATGAGAAATGTAACTAGATAGGAAGAGCCCTCGTGTATTGTGAATGGGTGTTATATTCTGCATAATGATGCCTTTCTTGGCACAGCCATTGCAGATGATGGTTGAGTGATTTGTGTGAGGTCTTGAAAGTAGAAATGAAGTAATGAGGATATTGTTTATTTTGGTGCATAAAGGTGAACCAGATTATATGTGATGTCTAATATGTTTTCTTTGATATTTGGGAAATCATCATAGATCAACACTAATAGTGTTGTCTGAGATAGTTACTTTGTTGAGATAGTTAGTTACTATCCGAGCTGGGATTACATCTGCTCTATGATGAAATTCATGGGATTCAGTAGTAAGTGGATATCTTTGATCCAAGCTTGTTTATCTTCTTCATATGCTTCAATTTTGATTTATGGCAGTCCAACCTTTTAATTCAAGATTAATCGAGGTCTTAGGCAAGGTAACCCCCTTTCATTTTTTTATTATGAGGATGGAAGGATTACATGCAACGGTTGAAGATGCAATATCTTCAAGTTTGTTTCATGGCCTCTCTATTGGATTTTAAGGTTTGCACAATTCTCATTTCTTGTACGCCGATGGCGCTCTTTTTGTTGGTGAATGAAATGACCAATATATTAATAACTTAATTATGGTTTTGGGTTGTTTTTATATGGCGTCGGGACTCCAAATCAACATCCAAAAGTCCAACCTTTTTTGCCTCGGGATTCGTCAATCGGAAGTTGAGAGATTGGCTTTGGGGACGGGATGTATTTCTTCAACTCTTCCTTTCACCTATCTATGCCTCCATGTACGTTTTAATATGAGAAAAGAAGTTAATTGGCATCCCGTCATTGATAAGGTAAAAGAACGCCTTAGCAATACGAAGGTCAGTATGCTATCAACAGGTGCTCGTCTTATTTTAATCAAATCAGTTCTTGGCGCTCTTGGTATCTATCACATGTATCTTTTTAAAGCTCCCATTAAGGTGTGTAATTACATAGAATCTTTGAGAGCCAGGTTTTTTTGGGGAAGTAAAGACGAAGACAAAAAGATTTCATGGATTAAATGGAGACAAGCATTAAATACCAAAGAAAAAGGTGGTCTTAATATCGCCAGCGTTCGATCTTTTAATTTGGCTCTTATTCTCATATGGAAATGGAGATTGTTAAATAGTCCAGAAAGCTTGTGGGTATAGATTATAAAAAGAAATTCATGGAGACTATGGCGGCTTGTTGACATCCCGTTTAAATCTTCTAACCATGGAGTATGGGTTAATATAGTTAGAAGCATTCATCATCTTCATGATAACCAAGTCATTCGTAGCAATCTAGTATAGACTGGAACATGTGGCTTCAAAGGCCTATGTAATTTTTTAGCTTCTTGCTAGTCTTTTAATATAATCATGTCGTTTAAGAAAAGTTAATATCCGAGCTAGTTGGTATATCTTATTGTATTCTTTTGTTTGATGTAAATCATTGTTTAATTAATAAAATGTTCACCTTTGCAAAAGAAAAATTATGGACCTTAGTTGAAATTGATGTTTGTTAATTATGATTATCGTGAATTCGTAATAAGGGGGTTATATTATATCAAATGATTAAATAAGTTTAATGGTAAAAACGTAAAAAATGAAGGGTTTTTATTTAACGATCATCGAAAGTTAATTATTCTTTTCAGAAAGTCAAAGATTAAAAATACAAACGGTTCAAGAGAGAAGTTAAATTGGTTAATCATTATTGTCAAAAAATTTAGGATTAAATTATACATGACCCTATAAATTACTACTACTCTCTAACTATAAAGCAGTAGTAGTATATATGAATAAAAAATATTTTGCCCCCCACTTTCGATATTTCTGCGTCCGCCACTGTGTGAAATACTACACATGATACCACACATTTTTAGATATGTGTTTGTTTTTATCAAAAGTGGTTCAATATATTATGATTGGCTGGAATTAATAAATGAAAAAGGCAAACCTAATTATGGGGCAGAACCATGAAATAGAAATTAAAAAGGTCTTACCGGCCTGTTTTCTCGTGCTAGTTCCAAAGCTTTCTCGAGTCTCGGGACAATGTCATCTATACTTGGACGTTGCGATCGTTCTTCGGCCAAACACTCATAAGCTATTTCCGCCAACATGTTGAGTGAATGCAAGTCCATTTGTTTCCTTAGATCTTGATCAATTATACTATCGAGTTTTTTCTCTCGATAATTGGCAATGGCTAGCGGAGCCAAATGATTATCATCTCTTGTGTCAATGATTGATTTCCTACCACAGAGTAGTTCAAGCAAAACTATCCCAAACCCGTAGATATCTGACTTGTGGCTGACTGTCCGAGTCTCGATATATGTTGGGTCTCCGTACCCACTCGTATAACGAACTGTATTAGAATGAAATGACTGGTGCCTTTGAGATGCTTTGATCTTCATGGAAAGTCCAAAATCAGATAACTTGGGTTCCCATTCATCATTTAATAGAATTACAGCGCTGTTGATCCTCCGATGTATCATGCTAAAATCGCGTGGCTCGTCATAATGAATATAGCTCAATGCTTGCCCCAGACCAACACATATCTTCAATCTTTGCACCCATGTCAACAACATTGGGTCACTTAGATAGTTGATGAGACTTCCCCTGTTCTCAAGCTTCATAACGATGATTTTCTCATCATTCTCATCACAAAATCCAATAATAGAAATCAGATTCTTATGCTTGAGACTAGAAAGCATGGAAATCTCCATCCAAAACGGTTGTTCATATTTGTCATTGCTTTCTTTATTTAACCTGAGTGCGTAAATATTAATCAAGTCACCGTTCGACAAGTGTTGTCCCGTGTATACCTTGAAATCTTCACTTGTTCTGATGATATTTTTGCCATCAAAGTTGTTGGTAGCAGATAGTATCTTTTCAAGGGGGATTTTGAGGTGAGCGAGATCGTCTTTAAGCAAAGACATTTTCTGTTTTTCAAGTAAAAACGTCAATTAATACACCATACGAGAGTTTGATGAGGTGCTTACAACGGGTTTGATGAAATTCCTGAACATTTTCAAACACATGTTTTGCGGTATATACTTGCCTTGTATGTTATATTAATCGTAAATTTGAGTCTACATATGTATATATGTTTTACTTCATAGATATTATCATATTACGTTTATAGATAAAAATTAACCTAAGATCCTTTTATAGTTTAGGAGGTGTTTGTTTAAGCTTATATCTGGGTTTACGTGCTTATTTGATTTCCGATTATATTTCATATGTCCCGTTTTTCGGCTTATTTTGAGAGATGCGGGCTTATATAAGTTTATCATATCATAATAAGCTAATATAAGCCCACATGTTTTAAAATAAGCCGAAAAATTCAGGCTTATGTTACATAAGCCAAAGTCAAATTAATAAGCTCACAAGACTACGTATAATCTGAAACAAACACCCCCTTAGGAAGTGCATGGTCTTATTAACTTGACATGTTTTGTTTCATCATATTTTCCTATTAACTAGAGTAATAATTTAAGGGTAGAATGTGATAAACGGGATTAAAATACCCGAGATAAGTTAATTGAGTTGTGCCCAGGAAACACTAGGGTGTGGACTTTGTGTAAGAGTGAACTTAATTCTCATAGACACGCATTCTAAGAAGATTAATTATGTTCTATTCTGTAGATGTGTGCAAGGGTTGACAAATTGAATATCAAGATGATTGTCCAAACTCCAGCCTGTGAACGAAATTTTAGAGCACTAACTCACTGTGAATGAATATTGCAGAATAGAAGTTAAATATTTGGTCCTTTTTGGCTAATAGATATGGGAAAAGATATGAGAAAAGTGAGTCTTGGTTAAAAGATATGAGAAAAGTGCGTCTTGGTTAAAAGATATGAGAAAAGTGGTTATGGGATTTAGAAGTATGAAGTAGATAAGCAGGATGGAATTGAGATAGTTTGCGTTTCCAGTAGTAGCTAGCATACAAGATTGCCAAATATATATATATTTTCAGCTTTTCAACCAAAAAAAAGTATTAAACTCTTTTACGTTGTTGCAGGTACCATCTTTCATGAACTTGCAACATCATAAGACATTTCTCCTAATCATGTGCCTAAGGTATCAAAATTAAATGCATTTTACCCCTTTTTATTTGTACACTAAAAGGGATAAACACCTGCCGCATTTTTCTTAAAGTAACAGAACATATATGGTCTCTTTGGTCATATCCTAACTTGAGTTTGGTGAGCATATAGCATTGCATATTGGGGTTAGTAAGCAACAGAAGACATAATATCGAAGGGCTATTAATTATTACTATGATAAAAAGATGAAAGAGAAAAAAGTCGTATATACCGAAACTAATGGAATGAAGGTATATGTACCGAAACAAATATAGAGTATAGTAACTGTGGTAAAAAGATGAAAGAGAAAAAAGAAGTCTTACAGGCCTGTTTTGGTGTCCGAGTTCCAACGCTTTCTCTAGTCTCTGGACAATCTGATCTATATTTGAGTGTTGCGATAGTTCATCATTCAAGCAGTCACATGCTATCTCTGCGAACATGTCAAAGGATTGTGAGTCCATTTGTTTCCATAGATCCCAATCAACTATTTCATTTAGTTTTTGCTCTTTGTGAAGGAGAATGGCTGCTGGAGCAAAATGCTTGTTAGTGTCGTTGGGGATTATTGATTTCCTACCACACAGTAGTTGAAACAATACTATCCCAAAGGAGTACATATCCGTCTTGTGGTTCACACTTTTAGTCTTTTCATATGCTGGGTCTGTATACCCATTCGTACTCCATACTTCACTAGTATGGAAAGAATGGAGCCTTACAGATGCTTCAATTTTCATTGACTTTTCAAAGCTAGATAACTTGGGCTTGAAGTCGTCATTTAACAAAATTGAGGAAATGCTGATGTCTCGATGTATTACGCTAAAATCGCGTGGTTCATCATAATGAATGTAGCTCAATGCGTGCGCAGGATCAACCGATATCCTTAATCTTTGTACCCATGTCAATAACATAGGATCACTTATACAGTTGTTAAGACTTCCCCTTATCTCACGCCTGGTTATGACGATCTTTTCACCATCTTCATCACAAAAGCCAACTAATGAAACCAGATTTTGGTGCTTGAGATTAGAAAGCATCGAAACCTCAGTCCAAAACATTTCATTTCTATCCTTATCTAACTTTCGAGCAGTGATTTTAATCAACTCACCGGACCACAAGAGTTCTCCCGTGTATCTAATTTCATATCCACCTCTGCCGATAACATTTTTGTCAGCAAAGTTGTTGGTGGCTGATAGTATACTTTCAAGGGGGATTCTTAAGTGAGCAAGGTCGTGGATGCGCGAAGACAGTATCTGTTTATAAAAAAAACGAAGCTATGTCAAGAAAGGAAGAGGATATTAACTTAATACACATATATAAATGCAGAAGTTATTGTAGGTGGCGGGTATTAAGCATATGTAGGCGGCTTCCACCAACCATCCTCTTTTTCGATAAGCATTTTATATATGGGAACTGTGAAGTTACATAGGGTGAGGTTTAGCAAGGGAAGAGATGATATCAGAGGACTATCAGTTATGCATATCATATCAGACGTACGGGTTCTAGCCGTCTAGGTAAAGTACAAACTGATGAAGGTGAAGGTGTATATACTCAAACAAATAGAGAGTTGTACTTATTATATGGAAAAGAAAAACCGTCTTACCACATTTTGATGTTCCACCTGATGTTCCAACGCTTTCTCAAGTCTCGTGGCAATCTCATCAACATTTGGGCGTTCCGATCGTTCTTCATTCAAGCAGTCATATGCTATTTCTGCGAAAATGTTGAATGATTGTAGATCCATTTGTTTGGATAGATCCCAATCAATTATTTCATTTAGTTTCTTCTCTCTATAATGGGTAGTGGCCAGCAGAGCCAAAGACTGGTTATCTTGGTCTTCGTCGATTACTGATTTCCTACTGTAGAGTAGTTCAAACATTACTATTCCAAAGGAGTATATGTCTGACTTGTGGTGTGCACTTTTGGTCTGTAAATATGTTGGGTCAGTATACCCTAGCCTGATCGAAACTTTACCAGTATCAAAAGAAAGGTGCCTTTGAGATGCTTTAATCTTCATGGAAAGTCCAAATTCAGATAACTTGGGTTCCCAGTTATCATGTAATAGAACAGTCTCACTGTCGATGTTCCGGTGTATCACGCTAAAATCACGCTGCTCGTCATAATGAATGTAACTTAATGCATGCGCAAGACCGACACATATCTCCAATCTTCGCACCCATGTCAACAGCAACGAGTCACTTAGATAGTTTTCAAGACTTCCCCTCCTCGCATCCTTGTAAATAATGATCTTCTCATCATTTTCATCACAAAACCCAACTAGAGAAACCAGATTTTTATGCTTGAGAGTAGAAAGCATGGAAATCTCCATCCAAAACTCTTGTTCTTTTTCATCATCCCGTTCTTTATTCACACATCTCTGAGCACTGATATCGATCAACTCACCTGACCACAAGAATTGTTGTCCTAGGTAGTAATTTCCAAATCCACCCGTGCCAGCGAAATTTTCGTCAGCAAAGTTGTTGGTGGCTGATAGGACATCTTTAAGGGGGATTTTTAAGTGAGCAAGGTGTGAAGACATGTTTCTGTTAATGGAAAAGGGTGTGAATTGAAGGAAGAAAGAATATATTCAGCAGAGATGAGTGTATAAAGGCAACCTCCACTGACTGTTTCTGTTTAGTGGATCTGCACTTTATCTTTTTATCTTTTTAATAATTATTAGTCTTTACACTTTATTAAAAAAAGTATTAGTCGCTACACTAAGCTATAATTATAGTTCAGTATACTATTTTCGAACGTCCCAAATTAATAATTAATAGTTCATTTTCAAAAATAAATAAAAAATATAAATTACCGTATCACCCTTACGTGAAACTATTATTACAAATAATAAAGTTTTAAATTAATTAGTTAAATGTAAAATTGTCATTGTGTTAAAAGTAAAAGAGAGAAAAGTGAAAAAATAATGTTTTTTGTCGATGAACTACAATTATGAGACGGAGGGAGTAACAAACTAGTCCATAACAACCGTGGACACTAACATAATAACATTAAACGTCGATTATTTAAACTATAAAATCTTTATGAAAGTTTTCTTTTCACTAATAGACTCACAAATTATTAACCATTATTAGTTTATTACTGTATAAGTGCCAAGACTATTTACATGTTAAACCTATGTAAACGAGAGGTTGAAGCCATTATAAAGCAGGGTGGTAAAAGCATTCGAAATCGATTGGGAAATCAAAAAGTGGTTGAGTCTGGTTTAGAGATGGGTTGACAGGTTTGAATACAGGTTCGGGTAAGAATGTTTTTTTTTCACGAGTACGGGTCGGTTATATTAGTTGATATGTTTAGCAGAATTTAGTTGTTATGTATTGGCCCATTTGGCCTAACCTATTTTAGCATTCCAGAATATTATGTAATTGTATTTATATGGGATTGGTGATAATGAAAAAGGCAAGCAAATCAATATATCATTCAACATGGTATCACATCCAATATTTTTCTCCTAAAAACTCTCCTAAAAACAGTCGACATCTCCTCCCTCTATCAACTGTCGACTATTTTTTTTCTATAACCCTAATACCCTCTTAGTCATCATCCATGGTTGTTGATGATAACACCCCTCCACCATCATCTTCCACTGACAAAATTATCCCTTTTAGCATTCCTAACAAGGTCCCTATCAAATTAGACATTGAAAAACACAACTATAATGCTTGGAGTTCTTTCTCTCTTATCCATCTTGGTAGCCTTGGCCTCAAATCACACGTGGAGGCAGAAACCTCTTCCGCAAACCCAGAATGGTGTCAACTTGATGATCTCATCAAGATGTGGATCCTTTGATCTTTGTGTGACTCTTTTCAAGAACAAGTAGTCACCACACCAGGTAATGCAAAAGCCTTGTGGGATCATCTTAAAAATCTGTTCCATGATAACAAAGATGCTCGGGCGATCAACCTCGACAACGAATTACGCTCCATCAAGATTGGTTCGATGAAGGTAAATGAGTATTGCTCGAAAATTCAGTCCATGTCTAATCGACTAAAGAACCTCGATTGCCAAGTAAGTGAGAAAAACTTGGTTATTTATGCCGTAAATGGGCTTGATTCGCGTTTTGCAACACTAGTTGAAATCATACGCCACCGTGATCCCCTTCCCTCGTTTGAGACGGTTCGTAATATGCTACTCCTAAAAGAGTCCTCTTTTCATGATGACTCCATTGCCATCAAAACATTCGATAGTAGTTCTTCATCTCCAACGGTTCTAATGGCGTCGACCTCTTCAAATAACAAAGGTAACACAACTAAAACTCCCTCTCCACCACAGTTGTGCAATCATTTTTCTAGAGGCTCTTGCAAGTTCGGAGACCGGTGCCATTTTATACACAACCATAGAAATCGTGTGGGTATTTCTTCTCAGCGAAGTACAAGTCGCGGAAGTAACTCTTCCAACGCTGGTATTTGGAGTTCCACTTCCTACCTGCCTATCATGACACCCGGCCCATCTTCTCATACTCAGAGACATGTTACTGGGCCTATAAGTAATGCTAGCCCACACCTTCTCTATTCAGGTCAGCATCACCCTGGTGCTTATTATATGCAGCCTTCACAGCCACAAGCCCAACAACAAGCTCAGCCACAGCAAGTGTTATATGCGGCCCAACATGCCACATATGGACAGCCTGGTATCTTAGGGCCCGCTCCTACCGTGCATCCAACTCAGGCCACAACGCTACCTAGTGCATTTAGCACTATGACACTTCAAGACCCGACATGGAATATGGACACATGTGCTTCCTCTCATTTAAATTATAGTACTAGTAATTTAAGTACCATTTATAACCAACGTTTATTTCCGTCTGTTCATGTTGGTGACGGTAATTCTATTCCCGTCACTAATACTGGTCATAACATTATTCCATCCCTTCTCCGTCCTTTACACCTCCATAATATCCTTGTAACACCTAATATTATTAAAAATCTTATTTATGTTCGTCAATTTACTAGAGACAATAATTGCATTATTGTATTTGACGCATTTGGTTTTTCTGTGAAGGATTTCTTGACTCGCCATATCCTACTTCGATGTGACAGCTCGGGTGATCTCTATCCAGTTACCAAGCCGTCAACTCTCCCTAATGCTTTTGTCTCCACCAATTCCTCCACATGGCACCAACGTCTCGGTCATCCCGGGGATCAAGTGCTTCATTCTCTTACTTCTCGTAATTTCATTTCTTGTAATAAAGTGAAGTCTACACATGTTTGCCATGCTTGTCAACTTGGTAAACATGTGAAGCTTCCGTTTCGTAGTTCCAATTCTATTGTCAAACATTTTTTTGAAATTATACATTCTGATTTGTGGACCTCACCCATTATTAGCTCTAGTGGTTTCAATACTATGTCTTATTTCTTGATCATTTCTCTCATTATCTATGGATTTATCCTCTTCGTTCCAAATCTGACATGCTTGATAAATTTTTACATTTCCCAAATTATGTTAAAAATCAATTTAAATGTGAAATTAAAAGCTTCCAATGTGATCATGGAGGTGAGTTCGATAACAACACACTACACGCACTTTTTGCTAAACACGGAATCCAATTTCGGTTCTCGTGCCCCAAAACCTCCCAACAAAACGGTAAGGCGGAACGAATGATACGAACCATTAATAATTTCATTCGTACCCTGCTTTTCCAAGCACACCTACCACCTTCGTTTTGGGTTGAAGCCCTCCACATCGCAACCTATCTTCTCAACCTTATACCTTCAACTGCAATAAATAATGATATACCTTTCACCCGCCTTTACAACAAGCAACCCGATTACTCTAACCTTCGCATCTTTGGGTGTCTTTGCTACCCTCATCTTCACTCCCCTCACAAACTTTCCCCACGCGCCACACCTTGTATTTTCTTAGGCTATCCCGCCTATCACCGTGGTTTTCGTTGCCTAAACCTTGAGACCAACAAAATCATCTTATCTCGCCATGTCACGTTTGATGAAACCCAATTCCTGTACAAATCAATGACCCCAGCTTCACCCCCCAATTACACTTTTCTTGATAAACACCCTTCTCCCCTACTGACTTCTCTTGCGTCAGCCTCCTCTCTAACAAACAGCCCCACACCTCTCGGCCCAACCACTAGCCCAAACCCCAACATCAACAGCCCCACATTCACTACCTCCCATCACAGTCCGCCACCCCAACGCTCTAGTATACCAGCCCACACCATTTCTTACGACGCTCCATCACCTCAAACCAGTCCATAACCCGTTTATGAGCCACCCTGATCTCATCCCATGATCACTCGGCCGCAATCAGGCATTGTCAAACCCGTCCACTGCTTGACTCTTCACACGTCTTCTCTTTCTCCCATTCCCACAAATCCTTCTTATGCCTTACAAGATTCTAACTGGCGTACTGCTATGTACGACGAATATAATGCGTTGGTTAAAAATGGCACTTGGTTACTTGTACCAAGACCCGCAGGTGTTAATATGGTTCGTTCTATGTGGTTATTTAATGTCGGAATTTTGCAATTCTTTTTAAAGTCTATTTTTCGTTCCTCGACTCGACTCGAATTGATTTCCAAATTTATCGTAAAGATTAATTCTTCTTGGTTAATAAAACTTGTTTGGAATTTAAAACTAAAAACTATTTAATCTATTTAAAAAGAAAATTACTTTTACACTAATTAAGATCTAATTAAACAATTTAAAAAAAACTATTTAAAAATTATCAACTATTTAATCTATTAAAAAAAATACTTTCACTTTTTAATTTAACAAAATCTATTTAAAACTAATTTTATATAAAACTAAATTAATTAAAAACTAATTTTAAAAACAATTTAAATTTCTAAAAGTAATAAAATATTTTTATTTTTTTATATTTGTTTTTTTTTAACTTTTTAAAAGTAAATTAAATAAACTTTTAATTAAAAACTATTTAAATGAAAAACTTGTAAAATAAAAATAACTAACAGCCTAATAAAAAACTATATTAATTAAAGAAGTAATAATTAAACACAAAAGAAGAACTAGTCAAGTGGTAAACGCGTATGGCCTGTAACCAAGAGGTCACGAGGTCGAATCTTGTTGTGGACGATTTTTTTTTGCGAATTTTTTTTTTCTTTGAATGATAAATTGAAATAAAACTCACAGATATGACTATTTTCGTTGTGCAATTGAGGACTGATAGGAATCCGTTGTGAACTATCAGATTAATAGAATCTGATAGCTTTTGTTTTTCAGCAACACAAATAAATTCAGCAAAACAATAATAAAAATAGCAAGACTAGAAATTAAAGCTCAAAAATTAGATTCAACAAATCTTATCAGCTATGAAGTAGAAACAAAAAGCAGTCTAATCAAAACTCAGCTAAAGCAAACTCAAATCCAAAATACAGCTAATAATCCTATAAGCTACTATTATCCAGCAAATCAAGACTTAAACCAATTACCTTAAAATTGATATAACAAAATACGCATACTCAGATTCTACAAAAGCTAGAGACCAAATTCAGATAAAAGCTGAAACAAAATAAGCAGACTCAAAATGGAAACTGAAAGTAAAACATCTAAACCAGGTAAATCATATACTCAGCAAAGAACATAACCTTAACAGATTAATTAATAACCCTTATGAACTCAGATTTATAACAGCTTAAACAAAAGTCAGATCTAAAACTTTTTGATTTAAACTACTCAAATAACCCTTACACTAAATTAAAACAGTAAAACCTAGCAGCATATAATTAAACAGACTCAGTAAAGACTAATTGTAATTTCCTCAAACCCTAAACCACTTAACACATAACACAAAAACATATTTATAACTTTAATATAAAATAATTTGAATTTAAACTAGAAACATACCTATTGTAGAAAACCTTTGAGAAGAAGGAAGGCGCTGAGCCTTCTTATTGAACCGAATCGAGACCACCTTTACTAATCACCATTCGCCATTAATCATCAAACACCATATGAACAGTTTTAATAAACCTTTCTAGTGGGGAAAGTATTTTTCCCAATATTTATTTTTATTAAACAATTTAAACTATTACTTAGCTTAAATCAAATAATAATAATTATTATGACAAAAACAGATTAAAGATAAATTGCAGGAAACTTTAACATAAATTAAATATGAGACAAAATTAAACTAAAATAAATTTTATTAATAATTGAAAATTGAGTACAAAACTATGAAAAAGAAATTACAATTAATCCTACAACTATTTTTGCATAATAAAACTAAAGAAAAATTGGAATGAATAAAATACATTGAAGAGAGGGGTTTTTATAGATGAAACCGAGATGTTGGGGTGATGCTTGTTGAGCACGGAGAAACATCTTGGCCGTTAAATCTTCATCTCTCATTCTCTTTCTTGATCATACGGATGGAAATCAAATACCTTCACTCGGATTGCCAGCCTGTCTTTGATGTGTGCTAGTTGTGTTTTCTCCAAGCTGATATGGCATCTTCTTATTGGAGGAGTGGTGGTGGTGATGTGTATCACCCAATCATAAGCAAGAAAGGGTGCCACGTTTGATTATTCCCAATCTTCTTTGCTCCAAATAACTTGGGGATTTAATTAAGGGATGTGTGATACACGCGCCCTTAATTAATAAAAAGCCCCAAATTATTTACTCTCTAGGGTTAGATGAATAGTGGCTGATTTACTGGTTATTTTAGGGTTGAGGGTGAAAAAGAAAGTGAAGGAGATGAGTTACATTAGGGATATCGAAAGATAAAGTGTGTGTGAGTGGGTGAATGTTAATAAACGTGTGTGTGAGTGAGAGTTGACCAAAAACAAGTGAAAACTTTTCACTTTAACCGTCCATTGGTTAATTCTTGACCTAATGGGCCATGGAAACCCAAAACACCCACGTCTCTTGTTTATTTGTTGTGAGATTGGGCTGTTGGCCCAAGTAAGTCGATCCGTCTCATTGTAAAGGTAAATTGGGCCTAATTTTGGGCTTGTGTCCATAAGTAAATGATACTTCCTCCATAATTGGGCTTTTAGGCCCATTAAGTAAATGTGGGACCCACTAGGCCCAAATATCTTCATAAAGATTAAATCCGCTAAAAACGAGCTTGAATTTGTCTTTGTTGATCTTTTCTTCAAAGTCGTGTCGATTTTGCCGGTTTTCGTGATCTTCGGTACACTTTTGCTTCTTTGACTTTGACTTTGTCTCTTTCTTTGACTTCTCTTCAACAATTGACCGTGAAATCCCGTGTTTTCTTTCCTTTTGATCTTTTGTACCTATTTCACACAAAAACACAAAACCACGCGTAATTCCGACTTTTACGATATTAAACACATGATTAGGTCTTGTTTTTTCATTGATTTAAGTGGCAAAAGGATAAGTGTTTACACACTTATTAAATCCCCTACACTTGGCCATTGCAATGACCCTATGTAATGCATACTTTTAAAGCATAAAGTTACATTTCCCTCATAATTAACCCATCTTGGCCTTTATTACGGTACACTATTACTACTAAAGAATGATGAAAAGATAAAACTTTATTCAAGGAAACAAAAGTTATAATAGTTTTCATTAACTTTGAAATTGTTTGACGGAAGAAACTCGTAAAGAAATCTAAGACTTAATTAGGGCTTTGGTGTCATGAATATTAATCACCCTCAAGTTTCACGTTCCCAAGCTTAAAAACAAGATCATTGTTTACCATAAGTTCTTAAGTTAAAACCACTTATATAAGACAACTGTGTAATACACTTTCTCCAATTCCTAACTTGTATCTCTAGATTTTAAAGATTGTCATTCACCCGTAGGCTCATTTGACTTATTTAATAATCTTTAATCCAAAAATGAAGGCAAAACGGTGCAAACCCGACACTCAGAACCTAACCTCGTCCTCAAAAACGTTGTCACTAAAGTAAGCCCACATCAAGGATAATTTAACACGATTTGGGGAATAAATTCCCGGATCCAAATTTTGGCCAATAGTACTACTTATTAATTCCTCCAAAGTCATGTAGACTTTATGTGGATTTTAGCAAGTTCACATCATATACCCTTTAGGCTCTTTAAGATGTAAAAATGCTCCTCATCTATGGTCCATACCCTAAGGCTCCTTGAACCATAAACAAGGGAATTGATTTTTGATCAATTTTTATTCAACACTTACCATGTCATACACCCTAAGGCTCTAATGACAAGGTTCGTGCTACATGCCCCACATCCTAAGGCTCCTTGAGGTCATGTTTTAATCTTATTCTTTCTTTATTTATGATATATATATTAGGCCAAATTTCGCGGTCCCATGGTCTGAATACCTCCTACTTAGTGGTTATGAGCCACCTTAGTCGGAAGTCTACAACGCTGGCACCCTCAATGTGTTCATGCTTTAATTACAAGGAGATAAAAGATTTGGCTAAGAGCTAAGATATCGAATCTACACCGCAAAAATCCTCATTTATTAAGCAATTAAATATACAAGCGGGAAGAAAGAGCCACAAAAACTCATATAAGCAAGAATTAACCCTTAAACTTATTATCAACTCTATCATCTCTCGTTCTCCACAATTTAAAATCTCAAGGAATGAGACTCGTGGATGCTTAGCCTAATAAACCAATTAAGGTCCATATGGTTAAGGATACTAGCTAGAGTAAACTTGGATAAGTAAACTCGGGTTGAGTCAAAATATTCACGACGGACCTAATATATCAAAGACATCTAAACTTGTTAAAACCATTTTATTCATTTATTTTTTTTTTGACTTTATTCTTTGAAATGGAAAATATAAATACGATGCGATGACGAAAGGAAAGAAAATAAATGGAAATACTACTAGGCCAAAATAGATCAAAAATTTGAAAAACGTTGAAAAAATTTAATTTTCCGGTTAAATGAGATCAAATTCATGGAAAAGTCCACTAAAATTCGATAGAAGTCCCCCCTACACTTAATATAAACATTGCCCTCAATGATTAAGCATTTGGGAGAATAAACTCCCCTACACTTAGGACATTGTGCACGTTGTTTAAATCGAGCTAAGGAAGAGACAACTAAAGTGATTACATTTATTCATCTTATTTATATACATGTATGAATCACAATGTTCTTGATAAGACCGGGTACACGGGATCACGGGTCGCGTCAAAAACACCAAAAGTGGATCATTAAATCACACATCCCTGCATAACATCACAACACAAACAACCTACTTGGCTCCCCCTACACTTAGTGGTGGAAATGGGTTAAGGTGAAAAAGGATGGAAAGGATGGAAAAGGTAAAAATATAACCTAGTTATACGATGCTTGATTTATTTATCACGAGTCTCTAGCTCGACTCGATTTCCCGAATATCATCATTCAAATGGGAAAATCATGGGAAAACCGAGATTTCCAAGGGAGGAAAATCTCTCCATGATAAAGGGTGAAACATAGTCATACAAAGAATACCCCAAGAAAAATCCACCCGGGTCAAACACATAATTTCCATCACGAAAGGAAATAAACCCCGAGGTGGTGAAATCACATAAGGCAAAGAAAAGTAGGGTACCCTTAGTCAAAAGTCTCTCATAAGGAAGGGTAAGGTGATTTGGCAATGATAGCACTAACATCTCTATTCCTGGATCAAACACCGGTTCCTTAACGGGAAAATAGCGCAAGAGGTGTTGACATTAAAGCTCAAAATGTCATCATAATCCAAAGTGGGAAAGTCGTCCTCTTCCAAACTTGATGTGAAAACATAAGTATCATCGGAGTCATAGGAAAACTCTTCCTCGTGAGGGAAATATATATTTAGAAAGATATATAAATCCTCCTCAAATGGAATATCCTCTAAAATAGGAATGATCTCTAAAAGTGGAGGAGCCTCGTCGAAAGTCATGACTTCTAAAATTGGGGTATAAAAGTCAAAAGGATTCTCCATAATGGAAGAATCACTCATAGAGATATGAGGTGCATGAAGGTCATGAGGTGGGTCATCAAAAATAATGAGATCACTTAAAGAAGTCTCATCATCGTAATCATCAAAGATTGGTGGATCAAAAGTGGGTGGGTTAAAAGTGGGTGGGTCAAAAGATAGGTCGTCTAAACCGAAGATAGTGTGATCACTTAAAGAAGTGTCATCACTATAAGTATCATAAATAGGAGTTTCAAAATTTTGAGGCTCTAAAGGAAGGGATGAAGTTATCACAAAATCATTTTGATTAGACGTTTTAATTCCAAAAGTATTAATAAAAATCTCTTCATTATCATAATTAAGAACATCAATCATATTGACCGACTCTTTTCCATTTGATTTAGTTGTGATTTTTCCCATTTTAAAAACTTGTTGTTCATCCCTAACCCTAAGAATTAACTCCCCTTCGGCCACATCAACTAAGGCTTTTCCGGATCGTAAGAATGGTCTACCAAGTATTAACGGAATACAAGGATCCATCTCATAGTCGACGACGACAAAGTCCTCGGGAAAAGTGAATGTACCAACTCTAACAAAAACGTCCTCGGCTATACCAACGGGGTATGCGAGAGTTCTATTAGCTAACTCGAGAGTCATGCGAGTCGGTACAAGGTCGGGTAATGATAATTGTTTCCATACCGAGAGTGGCATAAGATTGATGCTAGCACCGAGATCCACTAAATCCATACAATCATCAATTTGAGGAAACGAGAAAGGTAACACGAATCGTACGGGATCTCTAATATTTCGTTTTTAGTGTAGTTGTCTTCTCAGCTCGATTCGAATTGATATAACAATTTTAAGCTTGACTTGATTGTTTTTGGTTGTAAGATCTTTTTTGGAATTTATGACTACTTGGCACAAAGCAAGTAAAAATGTAAAAATAGCTATTTTACGCTACGTATACGTACTATTCTAAAACAAATTTCAACTACGTCAATTAAATGCACAAATTTTAAAGAAGTAAAATACAAGTTTAAGCTACAAATTTAAAACGCAAAAGTACGAAAAATTAAACTAAATCTATTTTAATAAAGCCGAAAATGTCAAACTAAAAACAATATGAATATGAAACTAAAGATTACTTTGAACTTAAAATGAAAACCTGTGAACTATTTAGCCCAAACAAATCTCATTGTTTAAAGAAAAACCAGTTCAAATATTAAATCTGAATCCGGTCCAATTAGGCCCAAACTAACTACAACCCAATAACTAGCAAGAAACAGTTAAGGACTAACGGGACTAACGGGACTAACCTAAATCTATAACTAGGACTATGACTGTAATGAAATTAGAGAAGGTCAGGGACTAAACTCGTAAACTACTTAAACTCTTGCAATAATCACAAAATGAACAAGTTGTCACACAGAAACATTGACTTCGAGTCTAACATCCGAAGCTTTTAGAACTGAATTTTTGAATGGAAAGCTCAATTCATGTGTTTAACAAAATATCTAAAACTTAAGCTAATCAATCACATATCACAGATTACTAACACACAATAAAGCTACGATCCTATAAACCAAACTCTAATTAATGAAGAAGAAACTTATTTGAAGTAGACTACTTACTGGAAATCTAAGATACAATAAGCATGAACAAACAGCTAATGCAGGGGAATTAAAATAGGTTGCAAGTAAATCTATATTACAAACTAATAGCTAACTGAACTACAAGATTTAACATCTAGCATTTAAGCAGTTCAAGTAATTTGCAATCAATATTACACTACAAAAATTAACTAGCAGATTATACTAACTATATGCAGAAAATATAAATATGTGCTTAACCGACACATCCGAAGCCAGTCCGTTGTGGAAGAGAAACGCGGCGCTGAGCCGGTTGTTACTATCACACCTCAGACTCTGATCTTTTACCGAATACAACGAAGCACCACTATTCTGCTACCTGCAAAAGAAATCTGAAAGTATTCCTGCAAAACAAATTATCCAAACAAAAGTTCTCGAATACAACAAACCAAATAATCTGATCTTTGGAACAATTACTGAATCGAAACTCTATGACTGATCACTTATCAACTACAAAAACTCGTTATTCTAACTTTCAGCTTAAGAATCATCACTGTTTTTAACTCGATAAGCTAAATCAACGAATAAAACCGATTTACTAACTGATGTTCAGAAAAACGTTTTTTAAACAGATTAACAAAACTTTCTTTAGAACTTCCACTGACTGAAATCAAACTGACAAACTAACTAATTAAAAACATTTAAATCTGAAAATCAAATCACCAGCTTATACTGACTAAAACAAACGAAATCCGCAATTCACAAAACCGAAAATCCTAATCAATCCACAAACAAAGAACTCATTTGAACTGATCTCTTGTTTCAACTGCTAAACTGAAAAGCTCATTATAAGTTTTTATAAGCTCGAAAAACTGATAAGCTTTTGACTACTGAAATCTCACCAAAAATCTACAAGATCAAATCTTGTAGAGCTAAGACTCATATTACAAGCTTTAGAAGCTTATGATTTCAAACGCTATCCAATTACCACTAATAGAATATCCAATAGACTACAAACTAAGGAGTGATCATTCAGAACTTTTGAAACAGAACTTATTACTAGAATAGAGAAGATTAAAACTGGAACTTGATAAACTTTCATTAATGGAGGTAAAGAAAAACGGTTACAACTGAAAAACGAATCAGTTACAAAATTTTAACAGAAAACTGAAAGAAAACCTAACTATCTAACTAATTACACCAAACTACTATGTGTAAAACTACTCCTAAGCTAACCGATTTGCAAATGAGTCTTCTCTTCTATTTATAGCCGCTGAAAGGAGGTGTTGTGACGTGTTCTATCCAATGAGGATTAGACACGTGTTTAATACGAGGATTGGCTAATTCTTCATCTTCAATCCATTTGGGCGTTTCTTCATCTTCCTTCCTTGATCTAATTAAGTTATATCAACTTGTAGAGGAGAAGACAAGGAGTATTTTTGCTGTTGAAAGCTTTGCGTGATTCTTCGTGGATCGTCCTCGACATTGGATTGCAGGTATTGGTGGTGAAAAGAAAGAACTCTGGTTATCTCCTTTCTCTCTCTCTTCTCGTTTGAGAAGACGTGTTTTGGGGATGTGTTTGACCGGTCTTGGTCAACAGACCAAGTTAAGTAATAAACTTTCCAAACTTTCCATTTCTTTTGCATTTTAATCCTTTCACTTTTCATTTCTTTTCAAATGGTTATAAAACCTTTTAAGTAAATTCCTTTTCATCCTTTTCTTTGTAGAAATTGTACTTTAAGCCCTTTATCTTTGGAAGTTTGGCAAATAAGGTCCTTGGAGCATCTTTCATCCTTTTCTTCGTCTTTTGTGATATAAATCCCTTGAAAACGCGTCTTTGTTCCAAATGTACCTATATTACCTGAAAATACACAAACACAAAATACACACGTAATTCTGATATTTTACGGTTAAAATAATGTATTTGACTGTGTTTTGAGTGGTTTATGGATCATTATTGATGAGTGTTTTCACACTTATCAACTCCCCTCCACTTGACCATTGCCATGTCCTCATGCAATGCAGCATTTTAAAGCTCTAAAGTTACACTTTTCTCATAATTAACCCACCTTGGCCATTATGGAATGCATCTACACTACTCTACACTATATGATGCATGATTTTGAATTATATGCAATGCAAGAAAATCAATTCTATTTATATATTTTTTTATTTTTATTGAAATGGTTTTGATGGAAATAACTCATAAAGAAATCAATGACTTAGATTAGGGCTTTGGTACCATGGACATTTATCACCCTCAAGTTTCACTTTCCCCATACCAAGCTTAAAAATGGGATCATTGTATTCACAAGTAAAAAGTGCATCAACTTATTCATGACAATTAAATGTGGAACCGATTATTAATTGAGCAAATTGCTTGTGGGCAAATTTGTCATTTATTTCAAGTGTGAAATATAAGAAGTGTAAAATCCAAAAATAAGGAAGCACGGTTTTAATCCTAAGTAATCCTCTCATCCATTACTTGAAAAACCGCTCACAATTAATACAAGTCCGTTTCAAGAGTAATAAGTCATTCGCCTTATGTGTAAAATCCTCATGTCATGCTTTCATAAGTAGCTACACACTCGCTAAGGAAAGAAAAATAAAACTCACGCAATAATTTACATCCGCCATCTTTTTGAGACTTTGGATCTTCAACCCCGCAACCCGTCAAGGTAATATTGGATTGGAGCAATCTATTGAATCCCCGCAACCCGTCAAGGTAATATTGGAACTCAATAGTCACTATAATTAACACCACACTGCCCCTCTTGGGAGTCTTGTATTATTTTTTTTTTTTTTTTTCTTTTATTTTTCTTCTAGCCACTCATTTTTTTCATAAGCCGCTCTTATTTTTCATTATTCCTCACAAAGAAATTTGAAAAGAATAAAAGGAAAAACACCCGCTAAATATGGACATGACATAAGTCTAGTACACATAAAACGTGCTAACTTAGAATCTTAAGACGTACTCATATCAACCATAAATGATTAGCCAAAAATGCATAAGAGATTACAAACCAATTAAAATCGTACTTGATTATTTATTAACAATTATATACATGCGAAGAAATTGGAGGTAGAGAAGAGAAGGGTTTAGCCACAAGTAATTGCCATGAAGTCTATCTAGTCCTTTTACACTTGCTTCAACTCTATCATTTCCCATTCTCCACGAATTTAAAATCTCAAATAATGAAATTGGTGGATGCTTAGCCTAATAGACCAATGAAGGACTACATGGTTAAGGATACTAGCTAGAGAATGCTAAAATAAGCAAACTCGGGTTGAGTCAAAATATCCATGGCGGGCCTAATATGTCAAAGAAATCTAAATTTGTTAAAACCATGTTTTATTATATTTTTTTTCCTTTTTATATATTTTTGATGAAAAGTAAAGTAAGAGATATATACAATGCAAATGTGTTATGCAAAAATGATTGATGCAAAAATTATGAATGCATATTTTTGTTGGCCAAAGTAGATCAAAAATTTGAAAAATGTTTGAAAAATTTAATTTTCCCAATTATCATGAAGTTAAGGCAATGGTCTAGGTAAGGTCACTTCGATAGAAGTCTCCCCTACACTTAAGATAAACATTGTCCTCAATGTTTAAGAGTATTGGAGTGAACTCCCCTACACTTATGACATTGATAACTTTGCTTAACCCAAGTGAAGGAAGAGACAACTAAAGGGTATTCATTTTAAGCACAAGTGTTTAATATCACGATAGCAAAAACTAATCGAAGTGAACCAGATACACGGGCCTCCTCCATAAGCTCCAAGCATGAAATGAGAGAGAGCAACCCTTGAAACAAACACCAAAAGACGAAGAAAGGCACCCCTCCACTTCAACTCTACTATAACATCCTTTTAATTAAACCTAACCTATTAAAAATCTACTCTACGTTTTCTAACCTAGTTATTCATCGCTTGAGTTTTTTTTAACCCTAAGTCGCTAGCTCGACTCGGCACCGAATTAGGTTATCCTTGGGGAAACCATCATGGAGAGTAAAGAATATCCACTTTGAAGCACATCTCACATGATACACTCAAACTTAGCACGTTGCCATTTACTATAAGATTTACAATATCCGCCTCGATAAATGGAACGGTCCAACGTGTCTCAAGTTTGTCCAACATACGAAAGCTCTCATATATGAAGCACTCCAGGATCAAATACATAATTTCCATCTCGACATTCGAACAACTCCAAAATAGGTAACATCACCAA
Source organism: Glebionis coronaria (assembly GCA_025667525.1). Classification (NCBI taxonomy): domain Eukaryota; kingdom Viridiplantae; phylum Streptophyta; class Magnoliopsida; order Asterales; family Asteraceae; genus Glebionis; species Glebionis coronaria. The sequence continues at coordinate 19,996,425 of CM046878.1, read as the reverse complement.
AGTAAGCTCATACAAGAAGTCCATATCAATCGAAGGCACACTCTTAAGTGAAGTAGATGAAAACCAAGGTGTCTCAAATTTACGTATCCCAGGATCAAAAACCTTTCCCTTCATGGGAAAATAAGAAGATGAACTCGTATCAACCATATAAGATTCCCTCTTAGATATCAAAGCATCATGAGACAATGAAGGTGTAGGTATCAAAACATTCATAACTATTATGTCCATATTAGGCTCATCATCATCATAAGGTGGGTAATCTTCCATAGAAGGCATAGAATAAGGAGGATCAAGATTAATAGTGTCTTGTGAAGGAGGTGTAATCTCTATGTTCCCAAAAAGCAAGTTCTCACTAAGACAAATCTCCTCTTCCCAAGTAGAATCACTATCATCAACCTCAATATCAATATCAACAAGATAAGCCTCTATGGTGGCATCAATATCCATATGAGAATCCATATCAAAGGTTGTAGGTTCTAAAGGTGCCATAGGTGAAAAAGGATCAATCTCTAAGAGTATAGGATCTTCATCAATAACCAACTTCAAGGGTGGGAGGGTGGGAATAGAAGGCTCAAAAGAAGGTGTATTGAGAGAGTCACTCAAAGGGATGATATCATCATGAAAGTCAATAGGTGCAACCTCAAAAACCGGTGAAGAAATATCAATGAAAGGTTCTTCTTCTATGGAATCATCATTATGGTTTTCATTCAAGGCTTCAATCGAAGAGATAAGATTATAGACGTTTGATAAAACCTCTCGAATATGAACATCTTCCACTTCTTCTATATGATCAACATCATCATCCAAATTAGGAAGGTCATCTTGACATGAAAAGTCCTCGGATAATATATCATAAGATGCCTCACTAGAATCACAATCATCATCCTCTATATCTTGCATAAACTCTTCCTTAATCTCATTATCCCTCTCTTTGAACAATTCATCAAGATCAAAATCACCAAAATCACTAGTAGTAGCATGAAGGTCAACATGTGATGAAATCTCAATGTGATCATGAGGAGAAGAGGTATCAATACAAAGCTCATCACATGGTTCAATGGAAATACCCTCAAACTCTCTTTGGATTGGGATAAGGTTCTCAACACTAGAAACGGTTAATTCTTCTAAATTGGTGTTTGTATTAGTGCTAAGAGGCTCGTCCCCCATGGTTAAAGAGTCGGTGGGTGCCACGTGAGGTAAAGGTGATGAAGATGTGTCATCATTTAGTGTCATACAAATCGAAGGTTCCTCATCATCTTCATCTAATAAGCATTGTTTAAGCAAACGAGCACGATTAGCAATGAATTGTTCTTCTTTTTCCTTTGTAGCAATCTTAAAGAGGAATTTATCTAAATTTTCCTTGAGGAACCGAGAGGAATCGTTCATCGATTCACTATACATATCACCAACTCTCTTATTATTAAACCGCGTGTTCCTTACATCATCCTCAAGAGACTGAATTTCCTCCCTTAACCACCGAGTTTCTTCTTTCATTTCCTCGATACTCATTTCTCTCATAAGATTAAGAGCCTTCAAAATATATCTATTTTTTCTTCCACTTTGCCCGAGTATAAAATAAAGCTCATAGAGATCACTAAGAGCATAAGAAGGCGGATCCCTTGGTCGACAATCATAACCATAATGGGGTTCTTTTCCACAAAACTCACATTAATAAGTCGAAGAATAGGGTGGAGGTGGATTTCCATAATTAGGTGGATTATAGGTTTGAAAAGAGTCTTGATTATGAAAGTTCTCATGATTGTAACCTTGAAAATTCCCTTCATTTTGAAAACCCTCATAATGTGAAAATCCTTGATTTTGAAAAGTATCTTGATTATAGCATGGGAAATTTTCATCATTTTGAAAGCCTTCATTGTTTGAAAATCCTTGATTATGAAAGGTTTCTTGATTATAGCCTTGAAAAGTATCATTATTTTGAAAACCTTCATAATTGGAAAATCCTTGGTTTTGGTATGGCACATTAAAGGTTTGATCATGAAATGATGGTGGAGGTTGTGATGAAAAACCGGAATATCCCATATAGTCATTACAAGTGTAGTCCATGTGAGTGTTAGGTTGAAAATTAGGGTTCTCGGTTCCATTGTAAGCATATCCCTCCCCATAATAACCATTGTTTTGATCACATAAATAAGTATCGTGTGGACCTCCACAAGTCGAACAAGGCGAATAATTAGTGTTGGCGGATCGTTGTTGCAAAATCTCCCACATGGAACGAGTATCCATGTTTAACAAGGTGGCCGAATGTATATACAAGTATAATGACGTTTTAAAAGCTTCCTCGGGGAAGGAAGTAATACACCAAAGGTGGTATGTTTACACGTGTGCGAGTACACGTGTAAGTAAACACGAGGAATGAGGGAGTAGCCCTCGGTCGACTTTTGAGAGAGAAGAGATTATCTCCCTCGAGTTTCGATATGAAATATCCACAAGAAAGTATATATATAATTACTACTTGGGTGCAAGACCTCCAATTAAGCCTTCCTTCTTAGAATATGCACTAGTGAACGGGGGGTTAGGTGGCGCGAAGCACTTAAGTACCTATTGACCCTTAGATGGCATTTTATAGCACATCGCCTTTCTATTCACTTTGTAGTTTGTATTCTTCGAATTATTGCCAATTGGAAGTATTTATCTATTCTTGCTTAATTAAATTGAATCGATACGCGTGTCAAGGACCGGAACGCCCCTCAACACGGTGTATTGCCTCGGCAATACTTATGGAGATAGGTAACTTGGTTGTTCGTATATGTATACGTATCTACATATAATAATATATAGAAAAAAATATTTTTGTATTTATGTGGTTTTTTTTTAAGAAAAATACTATATGTACGTAAAAGCGATGAAAACGATATAATATATATTTTTGTTGTAATCTTTTAGGAAAAAGATTACTTTTTGGATTTTTTATTTTTTTGGTTCAATTCTTTAGGAAAAGAATTGATTTTTGTGATTTTTTTATTTTTTTTGTATTTTTATCTTTTTGATTTTTTTATCTTTTTGATTTATAATACGTAAAAAAATAACGTTCACAAAGTGAACGGATCCCAAAATCCAATCGTCTCACTCGAAATCGTTAATCTTCACGAAAAGAACCGGCAGCGGCGCCATTTAATATTTCGTTTTTAGTGTAGTTGTCTTCTCAGCTCGATTCGAATTGATATAACAATTTTAAGCTTGACTTGATTGTTTTTTGTTGTAAGATCTTTTTTGGAATTTATGACTACTTGGCACAAAGCAAGTAAAAATGTAAAAATAGCTATTTTACGCTACGTATACGTACTATTCTAAAACAAATTTCAACTACGTCAATTAAATGCACAAATTTTAAAGAAGTAAAATACAAGTTTAAGCTACAAATTTAAAACGCAAAAGTACGAAAAATTAAACTAAATCTATTTTAATAAAGCCGAAAATGTCAAACTAAAAACAATATGAATATGAAACTAAAGATTACTTTGAACTTAAAATGAAAACCTGTGAACTATTTAGCCCAAACAAATCTCATTGTTTAAAGAAAAACCAGTTCAAATATTAAATCTGAATCCAGTCCAATTAGGCCCAAACTAACTACAACCCAATAACTAGCAAGAAACAGTTAAGGACTAACGGGACTAACGGGACTAACCTAAATCTATAACTAGGACTATGACTGTAATGAAATTAGAGAAGGTCAGGGACTAAACTCGTAAACTACTTAAACTCTTGCAATAATCACAAAATGAACAAGTTGTCACACAGAAACATTGACTTCGAGTCTAACATCCGAAGCTTTTAGAACTGAATTTTTGAATGGAAAGCTCAATTCAAGTGTTTAACAAAATATCTAAAACTTAAGCTAATCAATCACATATCACAGATTACTAACACACAATAAAGCTACGATCCTATAAACCAAACTCTAATTAATGAAGAAGAAACTTATTTGAAGTAGACTACTTACTGGAAATCTAAGATACAATAAGCATGAACAAACAGCTAATGCAGGGGAATTAAAACAGGTTGCAAGTAAATCTATATTACAAACTAATAGCTAACTGAACTACAAGATTTAACATCTAGCATTTAAGCAGTTCAAGTAATTTGCAATCAATATTACACTACAAAAATTAACTAGCAGATTATACTAACTATATGCAGAAAATATAAATCTGTGCTTAACCGACACATCCGAAGCCAGTCCGTTGTGGAAGAGAAACGCGGCGCTGAGCCGGTTGTTACTATCACACCTCAGACTTTGATCTTTTACCGAATACAACGAAGCACCACTATTCTGCTACCTGCAAAAGAAATCTGAAAGTATTCCTGCAAAACAAATTATCCAAACGAAAGTTCTCGAATACAACAAACCAAATAATCTGATCTTTGGAACAATTACTGAATCGAAACTCTATGACTGATCACTTATCAACTACAAAAACTCGTTATTCTAACTTTCAGCTTAAGAATCGTCACTATTTTTAACTCGATAAGCTAAATCAACGAATAAAACCGATTTACTAACTGATGTTCAGAAAAACGTTTTTTAAACAGATTAACAAAACTTTCTTTAGAACTTCCACTGACTGAAATCAAACTGACAAACTAACTATTTGAAAACATTTAAATCCTGAAAATCAAATCACCAGCTTATACTGACTAAAACAAACGAAATCCGCAATTCACAAAACCGAAAATCCTAATCAATCCACAAACAAAGAACTCATTTGAACTGATCTCTTGTTTCAACTGCTAAATTGAAAAGCTCATTATAAGTTTTTATAAGCTCGAAAAACTGATAAGCTTTTGACTACTGAAATCTCACCAAAAATCTACAAGATCAAATCTTGTAGAGCTAAGACTCATATTACAAGCTTTAGAAGCTTATGATTTCAAACGCTATCCAATTACCACTAATAGAATATCTCAATAGACTACAAACTAAGGAGTGATCATTCAGAACTTTTAAAACAGAACTTATTACTAAAATAGAGAAGATTAAAACTGGAACTTGATAAACTTTCATTAATGGAGGTAAAGAAAAACGGTTACAACTGAAAAACGAATCAGTTACAAAATTTTAACAAAAAACTGAAAGAAAACCTAACTATCTAACTAATTACACCTAACTACTATGTGTAAAACTACTCCTAAGCTAACCGATTTGCAAATGAGTCTTCTCTTCTATTTATAGCCGCTGAAAGGAGGTGTTGTGACGTGTTCTATCCAATGAGGATTAGACACGTGTTTAATACGAGGATTGGCTAATTCTTCATCTTCAATCCATTTGGGCGTTTCTTCATCTTCCTTCCTTGATCTAATTAAGTTGTATCAGCTTGTAGAGGAGAAGACAAGGAGTATTTTTGCTGTTGAAAGCTTTGCGTGATTCTTCGTGGATCGTCCTCGACATTGGATTGCAGGTATTGGTGGTGAAAAGAAAGAACTCTGGTTATCTCCTTTCTCTCTCTCTTCTCGTTTGAGAAGACGTGTTTTGGGGATGTGTTTGACCGGTCTTGGTCAACAGACCAAGTTAAGTAATAAACTTTCCAAACTTTCCATTTCTTTTGCATTTTAATCCTTTCACTTTTCATTTCTTTTCAAATGGTTATAAAACCTTTTAAGTAAATTCCTTTTCATCCTTTTCTTTGTAGAAATTGCACTTTAAGCCCTTTATCTTTGGAAGTTTGGCAAATAAGGTCCTTGGAGCATCTTTCATCCTTTTCTTCGTCTTTTGTGATATAAATCCCTTGAAAACGCGTCTTTGTTCCAAATGTACCTATATTACCTGAAAATACACAAACACAAAATACACACGTAATTCTGATATTTTACGGTTAAAATAATGTATTTGACTGTGTTTTGAGTGGTTTATGGATCATTATTGATGAGTGTTTTCACACTTATCAACCTCCTAGCTTTTCGGGAAGCTCTTTGAGAAGAATCGTCGAACAATTCTCATTTAAACGAGTATTAACGAGCTCTATCATTTTTTTCCTTCTTATTGAGCAAATCTTTGAACATTTTCACAAATTTAGGAATTTGAGCAAGTGCTTCAATAAGTCTAATGTTAACATTCACTTGGGAAATCATTTTCAAAAAGTTGGAAACGTGAACGTCATCTCTGGTGAGCACTTTAGCCTTGTCCAACCTAGAGGGATAAGGGATATTGGGCTTTGAAGTTGAAGGTTTAGAAGGAGAAGGACTCGCTTCTTGAACAAGCTTAGGGTTAGGCTCATTAGGCAATGGAGAACTAGTACTAGGAGTGGAAGTCGGAGGAATCACTGAAGGGGGAGTAGGATTACTCATTATGATCTCCGGGCCTTGTCTCTCCTTTATGGGCGAAGAGATGGAAGGTCCCACTAAAGTGGCTCCACTCCGAGTAGTGATAGCACTCACATTAGCACGAGGGTTAGTCTCGGTATTAGAAGGTAAGGCTCCTTGGGGTATAAGGGCTTGCAACATTTGCACGAACTTCCTATCGGTGGACTCTTGCATTTGTTTCATAGTTCTCTCATGTTCGGTCAATTTTTGTAGAACCAAGTCCATTTGAGGATTAGTAACATTCCCTTGATTAAACCCTTGATTACCTTGATAATGAAAACCTTGATTTTGAAAACCTTGGTTTTGAAATTGATTAGGATTTTGAAAGCCTTGATTTTGAAAACCTTGGTTATTAAAGCCTTGATTTTGAGTATTAAACCCTTGGTTTTGCCCTTGAAAATTTCCTTGATTTTAGTTAAAACCCCTTGCATTTGAATTCCCTTGAAAATTACCCATTTGAGGACCTTGGTTCCTATTTTGGTATTGGGTATTTTGGGCGGGTGGGGGTGGTCTTTGTGGAGCTACAAAACCCGGGGAAGCCAAATAGTTAGTACTCTTATAAGACAAATGGTTAATATCAACGTTTGGTTTAAAGTGAACCCTCTCATTTTCATTGGTGTTATAAGCATAAACTTGTTGTTGTTGATTGTAAACCTTGTCACAATTATAGTACGAATGTGGTCCACCACAAGTCTCACACGTTTCACAAGTCTCTTTTAAGGCATTTACTTGCACATTGTTCTTAACATGTAAAGCAAGGTCGGTCATGATTGAAGTAAGCTTGTCAATTTTCTTGTCAGCCTCACTAGTACTAGCACTAGCCATAGTAGCCCTTACACTCGTGGTTTGAACTTTTGCCTTGTTTTCAATTATTGCCCAAGCCTCGTTCATGGATTTCATAAGAATATTACCCCCCGCGGCACTATTAAGTGAGTCTTGGTCATAAGAGTTAAACCATTGTAAAACGTATTGATTTGATGCACTTTTGTAAAACCATGTTGTGGACATTTTCGTAAAAGCTCCTTAAAACGGTCCCAAGACTCACTAAATGTTTCCCCATATTTTTGTTCAAAGGTAATGATGTCATTCCTTAAAGAGGTGGCCCGTAATGGTGGGAAAAAGTAGTTAATGAGCTTTGTCTCTAAATCCGCCCATGTAAGAATACTTTGGGGTGGTTCCTTATCAAGCCAAATCCGGGCTTGTCCCTCGAGGGAAAAAGGAAAGAGGAGTAAATGAATTGCCTCTTGAGTCACCCCATTGTATTTCACCGTATTAGTCAAATGGATAAATCTCTTAATATGATCATGGGGGTCATCTTGGGCATGGCCCAAAAATGGTGTAGCGGAAACCATTTGAATAAAACCCGTTTTAATTTCAAAATTATTTGCTCCAATTGCGGGGACAACGATAGCGTCATCGTTTCCCTCAACGTGTGATTGCAAATCTCGATCATAGGTCGGTTATCCGTTGCCATCGTATTGTTGAAAGCTCGATTGTCGGGATCGGCTTGAGTGACAGTCTTTTTGTTCTTCTTCTTCTTTTTGGAAGAATTAGAAATATTTGGTACACCACTCGGTATGTGTGCACGCGCGCGAGTGCGCATACAACTAAACACGAGGAATGAGGTAGGAGACCTCGGTCGACTTTCAGAGGAAAGGGATTATCCCTCTCGAGGTTCAATATCAAAAAGCTACAAAAATATATACGTAATACTACTTGAGTTGGCAAACCAATAATCGATCGTCCCTCTCAATATACGCACAAGCAAGCGGGGAAACGAGGTGGCACAAAGCACTTAAAAACCTTTTTCCTTAGACGGCCTTTTTATAGCACGTCTCCTTATACCCACCTTATAGTTTGTATAAATCGAGTTCAAACTTTTTATTAGTATTTATCTATTTTGTCTTTATTTTTCTTTGATCGATACACGTAAATGGAACCGGAACGCCTCCAAATACGGTGTAATGCCTCGGCAATACTTTTGGAATATTGTGTATTAAAGTTCTATACGTAATATCTAATAGTAAAAGAAAAATCTTTTTGTATTTTTTAGAAAAATATATATTCACAATAAAAAGCGAAAGAAATCGAAATAAGAAAAATAACAATAATACGTAATATTTTTGGTGTAATACTTTAGGAAAAGTATTACTTTTGGATTTTTTTATTTTTTTGGTGCAAATCTTTGAAAAGAGTTTGCTTTGATGATTTTTAAATTTTTTTGTATTTTTAAGTTTTTGATTTTTTTTATGTTTTTGATTTTTTTAGCAAGAAAAGTAACGTTCAAAAATGAACGGATCCCAAAATCCAAATCTTCTCACGAAAAATCGTCAATCGTAACGAGCGAAGCGGCAGCGGCGCCAATTTAATGTCGGAATTTTGCAATTCTTTTTAAAGTCTATTTTTCGTTCCTCGACTCGACTCGAATTGATTTCCAAAATTATCGTAAAGATTAATTGTTCTTGGTTAATAAAACTTGTTTGGAATTTAAAACAAAAAACTATTTAATCTATTGAAAAAGAAAAATAGTTTTACACTAATTAAGATCTAATTAAACAATTAAAAAAACTATTTAAAAATTATCAACTAATTAATCTATTAAAAAAATACTTTCACTTTTTAATTTTACAAAATCTATTTAAAACTAATTTTATATAAAACTAAATTAATTAAAAACTAATTTTAAAAACAATTTAAATTTCTAAAAGTAATAAAATATTTTTATTTTTTTATATTTGTTTTTAAAAAACCTTTTTAAAAGTAAATTAAATAAACTTTTAATTAAAAACTATTTAAATGAAAAACTTGTAAAATAAAAAAAAACTGACAGCCTAATAAAAAACTATATTAATTAAAGAAGTAGTAATTAAACACAAAAGAAGAACTAGTAAAGTGGTAAACGCGTATGGCCTGTAACCAAGAGGTCACGAGGTCGAATCTCGTTGTGGACGATTCTTTTTTGCGAATTATTTTTTTTTTCTTTGAATGATAAATTGAAATAAAACTCACAGATATGACTATTTTCGTTGTGCAATTGAGGACTGATAGGAATCAGTTGTAAACTATCAGATTAATAGAATCTGATAGCTTTTGTTTTTCAGCAACACAAATAAATTCAACAAAATAATAATAAAAACAGCAAGACTAGAAATTAAAGTTCAAAAATCAGATTCAACAAATCTTATCAGCTATGAAGTAGAAACAAAAAGCAGTCTAATCAAAACTCAGTTAAAGCAAACTCATATCGAAAATACAGCTAATAATCCTATAAGCTACTATTATCCAGCAAATCAAGACTTAAACCAATTACCTTAAAACTGATATAACAAAATAAGCATACTCAGATTCTACAAAAGCTAGAGACTAAATTCAGATAAAAGCTGAAACAAAATAAGCAGACTCAAAATAGAAACTGAAAGTAAAACATCTAAACCAGATAAATCATATACTCAGCAAAGAACATAACCTTAACAGATTAATTAATAACCCTTATGAACTCAGATTTATAACAGCTTAAACAAAAGTCAGATCTAAAACTTTCCGATTTAAACTACTCAAATAACCCTTACACTAAATTAAAACAGTAAAACCTAGCAGCATATAATTAAACAGACTCAGTAAAGACTAATTATAATTTCCTCAAACCCTAAACCACTTAACACATAACACAAAAACAGATTTATAACTTTAATATAAAATAACTAGAATTTAAACTAGAAACATACCTATTGTAGAAAACCTTTGAGAAGAAGGAAGGCACTGAGCCTCCTTAAGACCACCTTTGCTAACCACCATTCGCCATTAATCATCAAACACCATATGAACAGTTTTAATAAACCTTTCCAGTGGGGAAAGTATTTTTCCCAATATTTATTTTTGTTAAACAATTTAAACTATTACTTAGCTTAAATCAAATAATAATAATTATTATGACGAAAACAGATTAAAGATAAATTGCAGGAAACTTTAACAGAAATTAAATATGAGACAAAATTAAACTGAAATAAATTTTATTAATAATTGAAAATTGAGTACAAAACTATGAAAAAGAAATTACAATTAATCCTACAACTATTTTTGCATAATAAAACTAAAGAAAAATTGGAATGAATAAAATACATTGAAGAGAGGGGTTTTTATAGATGAAACCGAGGTGTTGGGGTGATGCTTGTTGAGCACGGAGAAACATCTTGGCCGTTAAATCTTCATCACCCATTCTCTTTCTTGATCATACGGATGAAATCAAATACCTTCACTCGGAAAGCTAGCCTGTCTTTGATGTGTGCTAGTTGTGTTTTCTCCAAGCTGATATGGCATCTTCTTATTGGAGGAGTGGTGGTGGTGATGTGTATCACCCAATCATAAGCAAGAAAGGGTGCCATGTTTGATTATTCCCCATCTTCTTTGCTCCGAATAACTTGGGGATTTATTAAGGGTTGTGTGATACACGCGCCCTTAATTAATAAAAAGCCCCAAATTATTTACTCTTTAGGGTTAGATGAATAGTGGCTGGTTTACTGGTTATTTTAGGGTTGAGGGTGAAAAAGAAAGTGAAGGAGATGAGTTACATTAGGGATATCGAAAGATAAAGTGTGTGTGAGTGGGTGAAAGATAAAGTGTATGTGAGTGAGAGTTGACCAAAAACAAGTGAAAACTTTTCACTTTAACCGTCCATTGGTTAATTCTTGACCTAATGGGCCATGGAAACCCAAAACACCCACGTCTCTTGTTTATTTGTTGTGAGATTGGGCTGTTGGCCTAAGTAAGTCCATCTGTCTCATTGTAAAGGTAAATTGGGCCTAATTTTGGGCTTGTGTCCATAAGTAAATGATACTTCCTCCATAATTAGGCTTTTAGGCCCATTAAGTAAACGTGGGACCCACTAGGCCCAAATATCTTCATCAAGATTAAATCCGCTAAAAACGAGCTTGAATTTGGCTTTGTTGATCTTTTCTTCAAAGTCGTGTCGATTTTGCCGGTTTTCGTGATCTTCGGTACACTTTTGGTTCTTTGGCTTTGACTTTGTCTCTTTCTTTGACTTTTCTTCAACAATTGACCGTGAAATCCCGTGTTTTCTTTCCTTTTGATCTTTTGTACCTATTTCACACAAAAACACAAAACCACGTGTAATTCCAACTTTTACAATATTAAACACATGATTAGGTCTTGTTTTTTCATTGATTTTAGTGGCAAAAGGATAAGTGTTTACACACTTATTATTATTTAAGCATAAGTTTCATGCTGATGGGAATTTAAGCCGTTATAAGGCTCATTTGGTAGCCAATGGCAGCAGTCGACAGCTTGGTGTTGATTTTGATGAGACATTTAGCCCGGTCGTTAAACCGGCCACTATTCGCATGGTTCTTAGCCTTGCCGTGTCACGGAAGTGGCCTATTCACCAAGTTGATGTGAAGAACGACTTTCTTAACGGTACTTTATTTGATACTGTGTACATGCATCAGCCTCTTGGTTTTGTTGACTCCCGATTCCCTAATCATGTATGTCTTCTACAACGCTCGTTATATGGGTTGAAACAGGCACCCTGTGTCTGGTTTCAACGTTTTGCAGGTTATGCCACTCGGGCTGGATTTTACCATAGCCGCTGCGATTCTTTACTGGTCGCTTATTTATACACAGGGTTCACAGGTCGCTTATTTACTTATCTATGTGGATGACATCATTCTCACTGCATCCTCTCCAGTCCTGCTACAGCAACTTATTGCTTCACTTCATGCTGAGTTCGACATGACTGACCTCGGGCCGCTTAACTACTTTCTTGGTATAGCTGCTACACGTACATCTACAGGTTTATTTTTTTCTCAGCAGAAATACGCTCTTCAGCTTCTTGAGAGTGCTCACATGCTTAATTGTAACCCTTCTCGGACACCCGTTGACACCGAAGCAAAACTGGGTCCGGAAGGTGTTCCCGTTCAGGACCTTCAATTATATCGCAGTCTTGCCGGGGGACTTCAGTATCTTACCTTTACACGACCCGACTTGTCCTTTGTTGTTCAACAGATTTGCCTGTATATGCATGATCCGCGGGAACCCCACTTTGCTTCACTCAAACGTATTCTTTGATACGTTCGCGGGACAGTAGATTTTGGTCTTCAGTTGTATGTCTCCCCTACTACTTCTTTGGTTGGTTATACAGATGCTGATTGGGCAGGATGCCCATCTACTCGCAGGTCTACTTCTGGCTATTGTGTTTTTCTGGGAGATAATCTCCTGTCGTGGTCCTCCAAACGACAACACACTATATCACGCTCTAGTGCCGAAGCCGAATATCGTGGTGTTGCTAACGTGGTTGCCGAGACAGCTTGGCTTCGGAATCTCCTTCATGAGTTACATTCTCACCTATCGACTACCACCCTGGTATACTGTGATAATGTTAGTGTCGTTTATCTGTCGGTTAATCATGTTCAACATCAATGGACTAAGCATATTGAGATTGACATCCACTTTGTCCATGATTTAGTTACTGCCGGCCATATCAGAGTTCTTCATGTCCCATCTCGCTATCAGTACGTCGATATCTTCACCAAAGGTCTTCCATGTGCTTTGTTTGAGGAATTTCGATCTAGTTTGAGCGTTCGCTCTCCTCCCGCTCCAACTGCAGGGGCGTATTAGTTGATATGTTTAGTAGAATTTAGTTGTTATGTATTGGCCCATTTGGCCTAACCCATTTTAGCATTCCAGAATATTATGAATTGTATTTATATGGAATTGGTGATAATGAGAAAGGCAAGCAAATCATTATATCATTCAACAGGTTACGGGTTCTATTCGGAATCCTCGTACTCGACTGCTGACCTCTTATCACAACTAATGCCACACGGACTGTGCACACTAACACACCTGACATTTGAACATCATACAACATTAAATGCCACCACCATTTGCATTAATTACAAAATAATTAGTCGCCGACACGTGGCGACCTGTCAGTGGCCATAGCTAGCCATGGTCGCCACTGCCACATGGAAGCTGACGTGGCATATCACATTAGCTAGTGGTTCCACTTGCTGACGTCTCACTAGCGACATAAATTGCTGACGTCTGGAGGTCAGGTTGGGTCAATAGGTAAGGTTATGGGCCGGGTTGGACCGGGTTCGGATCCGACCCGACCCGGCCTGGCTATTAAACAGAAACCAAGCCATGATGAGACGCGAACTTGGGTATCTTGCTTCAAAACACAAGAACAACCACTACACCAACTATACTAAGAAGAGTTTGTGTTATTATATGCAAGGCCGATTTATTTAAACCCTTTTTATTATGAAAACGAATTTCCCTTTTTTTACCTAATAAAAAGCGTTTAGTAAAACGCTTCTTGATTGGCAGTGGTGACTTGCTACTCTTTCAATCAAGTTGGGTGGTCAAGGCATCCTTTCTGCGGGGGACATTATCCACTATGCTTTTCTTGCCTCTCGTTTGCAAACGAGCGCCCTACATGCCAAGATTCAGATTGAGTCTGGTATTAACTCCCATGGTTCTTCTTTTCAGCATGTGATTGGTTCATTCAACACTACATGAAATGTTGATGTGCTCTCTACCACCACTTGCACTCCTGTCGCTCATATTATGAAAAACTTATTTGGTGTTATTAATAGAGACCTTATTTCTAAGTACTCACTAAGTCCTCAACAAGTGGCCATTCTTAGTTGTATCCGCACTCCACATGCACAAGATTTTCTTTTCACCATCCTTATTGATGGTCTGGGGAAAAGGATCAACCACTGTCAGTTCCATTTTGTTTTGTGCTACAGGCTAGCAGTACCTATGTTCTCTGAAGGTAGCTTATGCCCTAGCACATCGGATGGACCAATGGGGAGATCATGCGGTCCATTGTTCAAGTGAAGTAGGTGTGAAGTTTAGACATAATCTCGTACGTGATATTCTTGTTGATATATGTTCCAAGGTTGGATCATGGTACGTAAGAAGGCTCAGATGGGTTTTCTCTCAGAGGATGGGAAGGATTTACGGCTTGCGGACCTTTTACTATTTATTTGGCTCCAAGGTAAGGATGCATGTTTAGACGTTACTTACATCTCTCCGTTTGCTGGTATGGGGGTGATTTCTTAGGCTCCTGGGGTAGCCTTGTGCAATGTTGTGGAGAAGAAAATAAGGAAGTATGCGTCCATATGTGCGGATAACGGATACAAATTCATACCATTTGCTTTTTTTACATTTTGAGAATTCAATACGGAGGCTTTAGACACACTTTCGCGGGTAAGTCTATTTTCATTAGTCACTCAAATAATGTTAAGAGTGGTGCATTTATCTTTCATAGAGTGAGATTTTGTATTCAGAAAGGAGTAGGAGCACATCTTGTGTCTAGATTCTCATCCAACTTTGTGTAAAGATATTACGTTAATAAACAAAATTTTAGATTTAAAAATAATAATAATAATAATAATAACAAAATTTTATATGTTGCTCTACTCTTGGAATGAAGGACTTGATGTCTGTGTAGATCTGACAGGTTCATCTCCCTTGACGCAAACAGGGATGATTGATTTTACACCAGGACGTGTGGTGGCTGAGGCTGCACAACGTAAGCGTGTCAAATATGAGGCTAAGTGTGCAGATATTGGATATGGCTTTCTCCCCTTCTCATTCTCTTCTTTTGGGGAACTTGAGAAAGATGCGGTGGACTTGCTAAAGCGGATCCGAAGATACTCTATGACTCAGGATATTGGGTCGCGTGGTGCTTGTTATATATTTAATAGGATTGGGTTTGCTATTGCTAGAGGAGTGGGAGCCCAAATTGTTTCTAGGCTTCCCACAAACTTTTTGTAAATCCTATTATTCTAATAATAATAATAATAATAATAATAATAATAATAATCTAAAAAATAATAATAATAATAATAATAATAATAATAATCTAAAAAATAATAAAAAAAACAAAAAAAAAACAAAAAAAAAACAAAAAAACAAAAAAACAAAAAAAAACAAAAAAAAAAACAAAAAAACAAAAAAAAACAAAAAAACAAAAAAAAAACAAATAATAATAATAATCTAAAGGAATGGAGGCCTAGTTAGTATCTCGGCTTCCAACTAACTTTTTATAAATCTTATTATTTTAATGAAGTGATGTTTAAAATAAAAAAATTATAAATAATAATAATAATAATAATAATGATATTCGATACATATAAAAATTATTTATTTTATAAATAATAAATTATATTAAAACTTATTTAAAATAATAAATAATGATATTCGATACATATAAAAAATAAATTATTTTAAAACTTATTTTATTTTATAAAAACGAAATTAATTTAATTTATTTAATTATTATTTAACTTAAAAACTTATTTATAACTTTATTAAAACTAGATAAATTCATAAAACGTACACAGGGGCTCGTCACACGACCAGGCTGGGACCGTTGGCTTCGTAAAATCGTGATCTTTTCAATGGTGTGCTCGTAGTATTTTTAAGACTTTGTTTGAACCTTTATAGACATGTAAACGTCGTCAAAACGCATTCAAAAATACTCGTTTGCTCTGTTTTCATCCTTTGTAGCTACAAGATACAATAACACACTCCAAGCATATTTGCAATATATATAGGATTATTTAATGGTTATTGGTCAACTAGGTGGGTAATTTAGGCTATTTAGGCCAAAATAAGATGTGTGTCTAAACACACATCACTAACAAGCACATAACAAACAGCTTGTAGTTGGTGATTGGGTGCACCTCAAGTTACAACCACACAGACAAGTTTCTGTAAGGCAAGAAGAACAACACAAGGTAGCCAAATCCACCAAGTCTTTCATATTTCACAATTAAAGAAATGCTATGGGAATCATCACACTGTACGCAATTTACCTAAGCTCGAGGAGGATGGATTGTATAAGCCTATGGCGATACTAGAAAGGCATTTGGGGAAGTCAAGAATAGACCAGTGATGTATGTGTTGGTGCGGTGGACAAACAGGCTGTTGAGGAAGCAACTTAGGAGTTCTATGCAGATTCACTAGCAAGGTTTCCAGACTTTGATCCTCATCCTTGAGGACAAGGATTAATCTACCATTGTTAAGCTTCGTTTCTTAAGTGAAACCTAGTTGAATACATATCGATGTGCACATTCTAAGGTAATGAGTTCCTTTTAACACTAATGAATGGGAACATAATTCCTTCCCATAGATGAGTTGTCATATATCGAGCAATTGAGTTTATATTCTGACAGAAAAATGTCATTAATGAGTGGGAACATAATTCCTGGTATTTTTGGCTTTGATTTGACTTTCCTCTACTTTTATCAACTTGTGAGCATGTACTCATGCATCATAAAATGGACAGGTTAGACAATAAGTCACCATTAGTTAATGTTAAACCGGGTTTCATAAATTTTGTATTAAAAACTATCTTGAAATTTTATAAGTGCCATGATTTTTCCAATTCAATACTTGGATTATTTAATTTATAGTATACATTAACTGATCATATCATATTTTAGTTAAAAACAATAAGTGGATCGTTTATCGTTGGGGCTCCAACAAGACACCGACGCAAGATGTTAGGCGTACAAAATAATCATCACACCAGAGATCCAAACTCAATTCACCCGAAAAAGAATAGAACCGTAAGTTTAAAATTTATCTGACTTTAGAACTCAATATTACTAGTTGGGTAAAAGTTTGGGTTCAAGTGTCATTCAAACGAGTACACATATTGATCATTCGGATCCAAGGTATCAAACGAGTTCTAAATATTTGACTTGAAGAAAACCAACTCAATTTACTTCAGTAAAGATATATTAACCTTTCAGTGGTGGGGCTCTAAGCTAGTATTAGTATTAGCAAACCTATATATCAGAGGCAATAGCCAATAGAAACTGTGTGTTGGTCAAACACGAGCGTATCATATAGCATACCTGTAGATTCATATATGTTTATATCTAAAGATTAAACCACATCCTTCTTAGGTCATAATAACCTAAACAAATATACGAATAAAAAGGAGTTTCTAGTCATCGGTCGGTAGAGTCTCTATTAAGAGAATGATTTATTCTTGAAAAAATCTGAATACTTACATCCAATTACAAGTATGTAGGGGTGTTGAATTTTGGTTTAACACCCAGAAAATCAAAGAATAAACCGCACTGAAACCGAATGAAATCGAACTTAATATTTTATTTGGTGTATGGTTTGGTTTGGAACCAAAGTATTTAACTAGTATTTGGTTTGGTTTTGGTGTGACAAAAATAAAATCAAACATAAACTAAAAAATAGAATATATCTATACACATCCATCATTGATATAGTAAACGATAAAAATATAACTACTTAATTCCTATACATTCACATATACACAACAAGAGATAAGGTGCAAGTTGACTTTTGATGCTTGAGGTTGGAAGATTCAAGCTAATAATATTTTCGAAGACTTTTGTCGAAGAAGATTATATCTTATTTTGCTTTCATTTATTTATGTTTTATGTTATGCAACCTTTTGATTTTTTAAAAATTATTTGATAATTTACTTGAGCACTCTTTAGGGGCTTTTGATTTGTATTTAAAAAGTTTAAGTTTTTATTTGTGAATTCTAAATTATATTTTTGGATTTTACTTGAATTTGATTTTCTCGGTTTAAACTGAAACCAAAGTCGAATTCTAATTTGGTAATGGTTTGATTTTATTTGTTCTATAATTTGTTTAGTTTGGTTTGGTTTTGGTTTTGACTTTGAATATATTCAAACTGATAAATCCGAACCATACCACCCACAAACCTAAAAACCAAACCAATGATCGAACACCCCTAATGGTATGTGTGCATGGGTGGATCCATGTGTGGACTAGGAAGGGCCATGGCCCCCTAGCATTTGTGGTTTTATACCATACATATCCTTGTTCTAATAGATAGTTCATATGATAGACCATAAACTTTCTTTATAAAATCTGAGTTCAGTTTCATGGAATAGTCTTTGGCCCTCCTAAAAATTTTGTCCAAGCTCTGCCACTATGAGTGTGTGAGACTTTCTAGTACATAAAGTATATTTGGATTTTAGCCAAAAAAAAATTAAGGTTAGAGCAGACATACTCTGGTACGTATGTGAGAAGCTCCTCCTCATCTCTTACAAGAAATGACTAACTATGGAGTTAGAAACGTACATGAGTTCCTACTTTTTTCTAATACCACATTGGTTTCGGCTACCTTACTTATGGCAAGCCATTACCTTGCCTTCTAAATCACAACATCTATGAAATAAACGTGTTACCTTGTTTGTAAACTCTTAATCCTCAACTTTGTATCAAATTCTTCTTATTAAAGGCTTCTATGAGACTTTGTAATTGTAATATTGTTCTTTTGTCGAGTTGTTGGTTCCTTAGCAAAACTTTGAGTATACCATGAGCATGAATGGCTAAGTGCATATTTGTAGAAGTCACATAAACATAACTAGGCGTAAGATGGAGGTTCTAAATCTAAATTTCACTAAGTAATATGTGATGGTTTATATAGTTAATAACAATTATTAAAAACCCTAATATGGATCAAAGCACACATATAGCGGAAGCAACTAACACAATTATAATTAACCAAGATTAGGGTTACATACCTTTATCCTAGCAAGATCCACAAGATCAACGGAACAATCGGCAACTAGGGTTGATCACGAACACCACCAGGATATAGTCTAAAGCAAGACTATATCACGATCTTATACACACGTAATGCGGCGAGTTAATCGTGAGTCTAGCACGAACAAACCAAGCTTCCAAGCCTATGGAGGATCTACCCAACAACCCTAGAGTGGGGCTAGGACTAGATCTATTAAAATAGAAAATTGAAAACCAAGAACCCTAATATGGGGTGTTTGGCCGGCGGTTTAAGAGCAAGAGAAAGAGGAGGAGTAAAAAATTATGAAACCTTGGGTTTGTTTATATAGCCCTCGGAAAAAAAATTTCCTCCAAGGTTAAACAAATTTAAGGAAACAAAATCTATTTCCCTTCCCTTTGGTTCTCCTATGGCCGGTGGTTTTCAAGCCCAAGAGGGGGTTTCCGGAACTTTCCGACTCCTTCTTTTATCTTCTATTTAATTTCCATAATGGTCGTTTAATACTTAACTTTTAATTATTAACGATCGTTAGTTTAAGCTTTGGTTTGATTTAATAAATTTAATAATTATATTTATTAAATAAATTAACCCTTTACGTCATGTGTTCAATCACGTGATCTCGAGTTCGATCCTATCACACGACTATCGATTTTAAGTCCATAAACTTTCAGCTCCCACTTGGACAAAATTCGAATATCGTGATCTCATTGATTAGCGTCTAGTTACACTAACAATGTCACTAGTACAACTCGAGTAAGGTTTCCTGGACAAAACCTTTTAATGATATATAATCATTATTATTATCCTTTCATTTCAAATACATCGTTAATAAGGATATGGATCTCAGTCATTCCTTTCATTAACTATTCTGTTTCTCGTTTACGGATATAGCAAGATTACCAAAACGCATTTGGGTGTGGCCACACAAACATCTTACTACTCCCCCGAGGGGCCCAACTGTATTTATACTTCAAAAATAATTTGAAGGAAACAAATCCCATTTTGACAACAAGCAAAACACATGAACTTTGCAACACTTCTGAAAATAACCCTTATAGCTACCAGTTACGTTTAGCGTTAGGTTACCTTACAGAAATGCACTACATTCAATGCAGTTTTCTGGTATCTCAGGTCTAAGGATAACTATTTATAATTTACTTAATGACAAAGATCCATAAAGTAAAATCATATAGTTGGGATAAGTCCAATATTTGATCCATCAAATATTATCCAAAATTGACCAATATACTTTCAAGTATACTCTGTCACTATTTTGAATTGTCTTATTTTAATAATACTCCCATATTATTAATCGGCAACGGACATTTAGAAACATCATAATGCTCATGGATTAAAACATGTAAAATAGGATACAAAATCAAATAACCAAAAAATAAACGAAATCCAATCTTTATTTCATCAATTTAATAATGTCTTACATCCTTTATCCAAATTACTAATCAACCGATTTATTGCATGAATTCGCTAGCTAGTTGCAGCCCAATAGCCTTGGCATGCTTAACTACCTTTGGCCTAGATAAAGCCTTAGTAAAAGGATGAGCTACGTTATCATCTGTGTGAACTTTTATTAATTTTATTTCTCGAGCTTCCACTTGTTCTCGAACGTAGTGATATCTACGTTTAAAGTGTCTGGCGCTTTTCATAACTCCAGGGTCATTGGCGAGTATAATTGCAGCAGAATTGTCGCAATATATATCAATAGGTTCTTTAATTGAAGGCATCACTCCAAGATCTCCAATAAACTTCCTAATCGAAACAGCTTATTGCAGCTTCTGAAGCGGCCATGTACTCCGATTGAGTTGCATGCATAGCAATGGTTTTCTGCTTACTGCTCTTCCAGTCAACTGCTCCTCCATTGATGACAAACACGTAACCCGTCTGAGACTTCGTATCGTCTTTATCACATTGCCAGGACGCATCACAAAACCCTGTTACATTCAATTCTGTGTCTGGTTTACCCCTGAATACCAAAAACATATCTTTCGTACTTCTCAAATACTTTAGAATATGCTTAACAGCAGTCCAGTGGAACTTTCCTGGATTCTGTTGGTATCTACTGACCAAGTTCTGAGCAAACGTCACATCAGGCCTTGTGCATCTTACAGCATACATAATAGATCCTATAGCCGAAGCATAAGGTACCTTTCGCATGTAAGCCACCTCTTTGGGTGTTGATGCATCTTTCTCATGACTTACTTCATGCTTAACCTCCATCGGTTGAAAATCTTTCTTAGAGTTATGCATGTTATACTTCGTCAATATCTTATCTATATAAGCATCTTGACTAAGACCAATTAACCGTCTACTTCTATCTCGATAGATTTTAATTCCCAGAATATATGCAGCATCTCCTAAATCCTTCATAGAAAAACATTTACCAAGATAATCCTTAACTTCCTTAAGTCTTGGAATGTTACTTCCCATGATTAATATGTCATCGACATATAAAATTAGGAACACTACATTACTCCCACTAGCTTTGCGATATACACATGGCTCATCACGATTTTGAATAAATCCGAACTTTTTGATTTCTTCATCAAATCGCTTATTCCATTGACGTGATGCTTGCTTCAAACCATAAATATATCTTTGAAGTTTGCACACACGCTTTGGATATTTAGGATCAACGTACCCTTCCGGTTGTTGCATGTCTTCATCTAAGCGAGCGTTCAAGAATGCAGTTTTAACATCCATTTGACATATCTCATAGTCATAGTATGCTGCTATAGCTATGAGAATCCTAATAGCTCGTAAGGTCTGCTACAGGAGAAAATGTCTCCTCGTAGTCTATGCCAAAAGTTTGAGTAAAACCTTTAGCTACTAAATGTGCTTTATAGGATTGTATTTCACCATCCATGTCGGTTTTCTTCTTGTAGATCCACCTATTTTTCACTACTTCAGTATTGTTAGGTGCATCCACACGAATCCAAACATCGTTGATTTCCATGGATTTCATTTCCTCATTCATTGCAACTATCCATTTTGACTTTTCTGGACCAGACATTGCGGATCGATAGTTAGCAGGTTCACCAAGATCCCCTACTTCTTCCTCATCATCCTCTATGTAAAGAAATAGTTTGTCTAGCGCACGTATGGTTCTTTTAGACCTACGTGGAGGAATTAATTCCGGTGGAACTCCCATACTTTCTGGTTCTACAGGAATTTCTTCGCTAGTATTTTCAGAAGGCAATGTATCTTCTTGAATTTCTTCAAGATCATTATCTCTCCCACTGATTTCTTGATTTACAAGATCATTTTCAAGAAAGTATCCATACTGAGCCACAACTACTTTGTTCTCACCCAGATAATAAAAGTAGTAACCCATACTTTCCTTAGGGTAACCTACAAAGATACATTTTACTGAGCGGTGTTGGAGTTTATCTCCATATTCACGTTTCACATACGCCTCACAACCCCAAATTTTCAAATAAGACAAATATGGCTTCTTGCCATGCCATAGTTCATATGGTGTCTTATCAACCTTCTTTGTGGGAACCATATTTAGAATACGAACAGCAGATTCAAGAGCATAATCCTAAAAGGATAATGGTAAAGTTGTAAGATTAAACATAGATCGCACCATATCTAATAATGTACGATTTCTCCTTTCAGATACAACATTTCGTTGTGGAGTATATGGAGAAGTAAGTTTCCAAACAATTCCATTCTCACTTAAATAATCTTTAAACTCTTGACTTAAATATTCACCACCTCGATTAGAACGAAGAGCTTTAATCTTCTTTCCTAGTTGTAACTCTAATTCTGCTTTAAACGTTTTGAATGTTTCAAATACCTCATGTTTATGCTTAAGTAAATAAACATAACCATAACGGCTATAATCATCCGTAAACGTTAGGAAGTAGCTAGCACCTTTCCTTGACACATGTCTAAGTGGTCCACACACATCAGTATGTATCAAACCAAGTAGTTCAGTAGCCCTTTCAATATTTCTATTAAAAGGTTTCTTGGTCATCTTTCTAGAGATACAAGACTCACATTTTTCAAATGATGCATCATTGATATTTTCCAAAAGACCATCACGTTGAAGCTTTTGTATGTGAGTCTTCCCAATATGGGCAAGTCTACAATGCCAAAGATAAGAAGAGTTCTTGTCTAACTTTCTCTTCTTATTCATGCTAAAAACAGAATTATTTTTCCTCTTGGAATTATTATCATGCATGTTAATTTCAAAAACACCATTCACAGAAATTGCTTCAAAAAAGAATAAACCATCTTTGAAAACAGAAATTCTATTATTATCAATCGTGTGATTAAATCCAAGATCCAACATACAAGAAAAGGAAATAACACCCCTAACAATTGTAGGTGCATAATGACAATTATTTAAAAAAAGTACTAAACCCGAAGGTAAAACTAGTTTAAATATTCCTATAGCTTTAATCGCTGCTTGTGCGCCATTGCCCACTTGCAGAAATTGTTCCCCATAGGAAAGCTTCCTCTTTAACTCAAATCCCTGCAGGGTATTACAAATGTTAATACCACATCCCGTATCATATACCCAGGAGTTTGATTTGTATGTAATATTAAATAACTCTATCATAAATAAGTTACCTGAAGATGCTGCAACAGCTAGCTCGGCCTTCTTTTTATGTTCTTGCAACTCATGGAGGTAGAGAGAGCAATTCCTCTTCTAGTGTTCAGTCATTTTGAAGTGGTGACAAGTCTCATCTTTCTGAGATTGACTCTTCTTGACAAAGTTCTGCTTTGGTTTTGATGGAGTCGCAACTTGCTTGCTCTTATCAACCTTGCCTTTGCCTTTCTGCTTCTTATTCACTTGCGGTTTTGGTTTAGTCACTCTACCATTTTGCACATAAAGTACTTGAGGAGTAGCAGTGGATGCCTTATCTTTCAACCCCTTTTCAAAGTCAATGAGCATTGCATGCAGATCATTAACTGTCTTCCCCGTGCAATGCATATTATAGTTACGAACGAAATCATTGAAGTCCTTATTAAGGGACCTATTGATCAAGTTGATAGCCATATTATGATCATAGGGTTGTCCTAGTGCGATGAGTTGTTCCATATAACCCCTCATCTCCATATAATGGGCACTTACGGACTTTCTAGGAGCTTGCTTGCAACTATGTACAGCATCAACCAAATCATAGATCTCTACAGCTTGCGGCGTTTCATACACAGCCTTGAGTTCATCAAGCATTCGCTGAGGTGAAAATAGATCATACTTCCTTTGAAGTGATGAAGCCATTCTCCCTAACATTACAGCAGCCACCTCATGGTGCTTCTTAACGTTAGCAGCGTGTTGAAGCCTTTCCGCATCAGATGCTCCTTCAGCAAGATCCTCCGGAAAAGGAGTAGTCAAGATATCAATAGTACCGACTGCTCTCAGAACAATTCTTAGTGAGTGATACCAGTCATTGAAATTAGGGCCAGTAATTTCAGGCCGTTCAAAGAAAGCTTTGAACGCTGAGCTTATTGTCAGATTGTTTTCGGGTTGAGCCATTTCTACAAAAATAAGTTCAAACATTAGTATTTTTGATAATACAATTCAAGAAAATAAAATTACCCCGGTAATAAAACCATAGTATTTTCCTTGAAAATCTAGAATCCATATTGACATAGACTTATCACATTAGTTGATCTGCTAGTGATAAATGTATTCAACACAGTAACTTGTCGAACAATAATTGACAAACAAATTTGCAATTTCTAGATATATTAGAGATTTACATTGCCAAAATAATTTGCATTGTAAACATGTTTCATCCCTACTTTACGCCTTAAGTTTCCAGTTCTTACTAAGTAACTAATTTCAGTCGACTAATCTAAAGAACGTAAAACCTTCATGTGCAATCTTATTCAGTCATGAAGTTTTCTCTCCATTACAACATCGTCCAATATCTCATATGACGACAATTGTAACTTCAAGTGTTCGTCAATTAGATGCCATATGACTTAAATTTTTAGGGTATAGATTTTGGTGTCAAAATCATGTATGGAGAAGCATGCATACATCTCCATAACATAAGTTTAATAAAAACGTTTAGTAAACTTTTTGGTGAGACTAAAATTTCATCATATATTTGCAAGTTGAGGTATTGGTTAAACCAATTAAAGATTTTACACACAACTAAATTCACACCGTACTTTTTCTAGAACTCAGCTAAAGCACAAAGCAATAAACTTATTCATTGTGTTTCGGATGTGAATTAATGCAGTTAAATCTACCTTAAAGAATTATACAAATAACAACCGTAGGTAATTCCAATTTTGACGCACAGGCAAGCCGGGAATTTGGTCAGCGCTGAAGCATAACACCTCCTTCCTTAACCGGGTACATGACCAGCGGTGCGTTATACCCACTTTACAGTTTCCGTTAAGTTGTTATTGTAATTCTCATCAACGCAAATCATATGTAATTTAGACCTCAAAACAATTCATTAATTTTGATAAGATTTAGTCAATATTATTTTTCTTAAAAAAAACTACCCTTGTTTACAACATACAATTAAAAACGCATGAAAACAAGTAGTACAAAAAAAATTAAATCAAATAGCCACATGCATAACAATTTATTCAAAGAACATCAAATCTAGGGTGTTTATAAACATAAAAAGTCTTCCCTAATTTTAAAACTTTGAATCAAATAAAGCAAATAGCATTCAAAATTATATGATCCGTAAAAAACATGCATGTTTATTACGGATCTCCCACATTCTCTTAACAATTAAAAAACTACGGATCGTAACCATACATGACATAACAATTAATTCATACAAAACATCTAAAGTTAATTACCATGTATTTTTAGGATTTACAATTTTTTTTTTTAATAAAAATTCGGCAGATCCGATTTTTAAAAAAACAATAAAAACAAAAACCCTAATTTTTATAAAACCTAAAAAACAACATGTAATTTTTAACAAAATCAATATTAGTTAAAAAAACATTAGATCTTGATAATTATAATCATGTTAAAACGGCTCTTGATGCCACTGATGGTTTATATAGTTAATAACAATTATTAAAAACCCTAATATGGATCAAAGCACACATATAGCGGAAGCAATTAACAAGATCATAATTAACACAATTATAATTAACCAAGATTAGGGTTACATACCTTTATCCTAGAAAGATCCACAAGATCAACGGAACAATCGCAACTAGGGTTGATCACGAACACCACCAGGATATAGTCTAAAGCAAGACTATATCACGATCTTGTACACACGTAATGCGGCGAGTTAATCGTGAGTCTAGCACGAACAAACCAAGCTTCCAAGCCTATGTAGGATCCACCCAACAACCCTAGAGAGGGGCTAGGACTAGATCTATTAAAATAGAAAATTGAAAACCAAGAACCCTAATATGGGGTGTTTGGCCGACAGTTTAAGAGCAAGAGAAAGAGGAGGAGTAAAAAATTATGAAACCTTGGGTTTGTTTATATAGCCCTTGGAAAAACTTTTCCTCCAAGGTTAACCAAATTTAAGGAAACAAAATCTTTTTCCCTTCCCTTTGGTTCTCCTATGGCCGGCGGTTTTCAAGACCAAGAGGGGGTTTCCGGAACTTTCCGACTCCTTCTTTTAGCTTCTATTTAATTTCTATAACGGTCGTTTAATACTTAACTTTTAATTATAAGATCATTAGTTTAAGCTTTGGTTTGATTTAATAAATATAATAAATATATTTAATAAATAAATTAACCCTTTACGTAATGTGTGCAATCCCGTGATCTCGAGTTCGATCCTATCACACGACTATCAATTTTAAGTCCATAAACTTTCAATATGTTGTACGTTGATCTACTTCTCTCTCCCTGATAAACCTTAAAAGACATTAATGTTTTTTATTACAAATTGTGGAACGCGTCACTTCCTAGTAATAGGTATGGGCGTGTTTTTTGGAATTATGATACCCATGACTTTGTCGACACTTTCCACACTAAGTGAAAGAGGTTCCATGTCCAAAAACATCAAACTTTTAACCATTTGGTTTCCCTTGCCACTCATGTGTGCTACCCAAACAACTATACCAGATGCAACAACATCATCTAGATAATTGTCGTGCACGTGTCCTCACCGTTAAAGAACTGCTACTAGGGATGGCAACATGTTGGGTTCGGGTCGGGTTTTAGAGAACCCGTACATGCACCCGTTTAATGTATCCAAACCCGCATCCATCCCAATACCCGACGGGTACCTGATAATTATTACCCATCAGGTTTTCTGATTTTACCCGCGGGTATTAGGTATCCACAATTAAATTTCGTTTGACAAAATTGTACGTATAAAGTTAAGAAAAACCAACAAAAAATAATCAAAGTACCATAATATATTTTTTAAGTTCTTGGGAGATAAAGAATACTAATTGAATATCATATCATGCGATTTAATATATCTAATAAATCATTATTTTTATTTTAAAATTACCAAGATCGCAAACATTTTAATGCATACAAAATGTAAGTAATATGAGCATTTTGTTTTTTTAACAATCTTCGTCTACTATTTCGCACAAGCTTAGAACTTATATCAAATAGCCATAAAAATGGGTATGGTTTTTGGTAAATGGGTACGGTTTTTAGTAAACGGGTACGTATACGGGTAAACACGGCGGGTACTACTAGAACTCGTACCCACGAAAAATGGAACATCTCAACCTGAACCCGCATCCAAATCCGCCAACCGACTCCGAATCCGACCCAGTCAGTGCGGGTTTTGGTTTTCCCCATCGGTTTCGGGTGTTTTTGCCATCCCTAATTGCTACAACGTTTGTTGGAATTTTAAAATCTGTGTTGACCCACCAACAAGGATCACCTCGTCCACCATCCTCTTACCCCATTTTGCATCTTTTAAACACCTTTATACATTTTACTTACATTTTCCAAAGGAATCTATCTAGCTCCTCAAATGTAGCCCGAGTTATCTTAGAAGAAAAATGAACACCATCATGGAAACAATAAACTTATATGGAAGTACGAGTAGTTGGAAATAATTATCTTTTCTCTCTCACAAGCTACACTCAACCTTCCCAACACTCTTAGGTTCCTCTTGTTATCTTTCCTTCCTTTTCTATCAAATTCTTCAACATAATATTCAATCATTAGATTGTCAAAATCCTCACCACTTAAATGAATGTCGCCACCAATTGCTTTAACCTTGAAGCTCCCTTTATTGATACTAACAAGCTAGGGACACATCAAATGTACCACCACACAAATCAAAGAAAAGCACATTTGTTTCACCCCTATTGGTAGTACTTTTATATAGGCCATAATGTTGTGATAGGTTCATTTAGCAAAAAAAAGAACGTCATGATTGCAACAATAGCAGCGCCCTTGGTTGCTTGGCGTTGTAAAATATCCAAATAAGTAGGAACGGTTATCACTACAGCTTTCACGTTGGCATTAAGGTATGTGTTAACCCCCTCTTTCATTTTTTTGAGAACCATGGAAGATAATTCTTTTACGGCAAACTATTTTTGGACACCCTTGTATGTTACTACGTGTTAGTCATACGATTTGTAGTTATCATATGATTTGTAGTCATTCATATGTTATATGTACATTTAATATGAGTGATGTATAATTAGTTGGTGATTAGAATGATTAGTGGGGAATCAACATCTACCCAAAATAGTTATTGTATAGGCATTATATATATACATATGTATTATTCGTACAATGGGCAGACAAATCAATAAAGTATCTTACTATTGTATCCTCTCACATGGTATTACGAGTAAACCATAATCAGAATCATGCTACCAACCCTACTCCTAATTCACCCATTGCGTTACATACTAGCCACAGCCCGGGTTATGCCTTGACCCACAACCCACCAGGATTTCAAAGGCCACCTATGTTATCCAACCCAACAGCAGCACCCAATGGCCCATTTGTCACTACATCTAACTTGGCAGCCTAACCTACTCAGCTATTTATAAACCTGGTTCACTTTGGACAGACATGTCAGACCTAAGTGACAGTTTAGTGGGGTTTCGGAGTTCCAACGGGCCAACTCACGGGTCAAGAGACACTATTGCCACATGCATTTACTATTGGGACTCTTCAGGATCCAATACTTGGTAATTGGAACATAGATACAGGTGCGAATTTTCACTTAAATGATTTGGTTAATAGTCTTAGTGATGTGTTTAATTTATGTATTTATTCATGAGTTGCAGTTGGAGACTGGCATTCTATTCTCGTTACCAACTTTGGCCATAGTATTTTGCCTACACCCTTTCGACCACTTCACCTTAATAACGTTCTAATTACTCCTAATATTTCAAAATTTTAATTTATGTCCACTAGTTCGTATGTGACAATCATTGTACTGTTGAATTTGATTATGTTGGTTTTTTAGTTAAGGACTTTCAAAGTCGTCGGGTGGTGCTCTGTTGTGATTGCACATGACCTCTGTACCCTGTTACGAAGCCCTGTCCAATTCCTCAGGTTTATCTCACCAGTCAGTACACGTGGCATCAACGTCTTGGACATCCAGAAAGTGAAGTGCTATGAAGTGTCATTTCTAATAATTCTATGTCATGTAATAAAAAGAAGTCTCTCGGGCTTTGTCATGCCAGTCAGCTTGTCAAGCGTGTGCGTCTCCTATTTGTTAGTCCTTCTACTTTCGTTCAGTCTTGTTTTGACATTGTTCACTCGGACTTGTGGACTTCCCTAATTCCAAGTCTTTCTGGATTTCGATGTTGTGCTTTATTTTTAGATCATTATTCGCAATTTGTTTAGGTTTATCCTTTAGTCAATAAATCTGATGGTTTTTCCAAATTTATGTTGTTCCGTTCATATGTTAAAAATCAATTCAAGTGTGATATAAAGTCGTTTCAGTGTGACCATGGTGGTGAATTTGACAACCACGCATTTCATAAACTGAATTCAGTTTTGTTTCTCATGTCCACGAACTTCTTAACATAATGGAAAATTTGAAAGGATGATCCGCACCATTAATAACATTATTCGGACATTATTGTTTCAAGCTCATCTAACCCTAATTATTGGGTGGAAGCCCTTAATATGGTAGTTAACTTACTAAATGTTTTACCATCGCGTACCATTAAAAATGAAGTTCCCTTTACCCGCCTTTTTGGAACCAAACCTAATTATAACCTATTACGTGTCTTTGGTTGTCTTTGTTACCCTCACCTTGATACCACAAACAAACTTGGAGCCCGAGCTACACCTTGCATATTTTTTGGACATGCCTCTAATCACCGAGTTATCGTTGCCTGGACCTAAACACAAATAAAATTATCATTTCACGCCATGTTACATTTGATGAAATAGTTTTTCCATTTGGTTCTGCGACGCCCAATGTAAGTTCCGCATATGATTTTTGGATGACTCCTCAAATGTCATCTCAAATATAATCAAAATGTCACCCGCACCTACTACCACTTCACCAACTGCTTCAACCCAACCAAACACCCCCTATTACCATTCACCCTACTATTTACATTGATGATCCCATTTCCACTAATGGCTCGCATGAAACAGCTCAAACACAAACTCCCACCTCCTCTACCGTTGAATCCCCTTCACATATTAACAACTCATTTACAACTCATGAAACTGATACTAGTCCAATTAATCAACAACCACCCTAGTTTCCGTTTTCTAAGATCCACCACCTAGAACTGTTAATCCGAACCCGATTTCGGTTCATCCCATAGTTACACGCTCTCGTGTCGGGCCTAATCGTCAAACTCAACATTTAAATCTTCATGTATCATCTCTCTCTGTCTCTTCCTTACCAAAATTTTGTAATGATGCGTTTGTTGATCCTAATTGACAAAATGCTATGTCTGATGAGTATAATTCACTTATTAAGAACAATACTTGGACTCTGGTGCCTCGACCCACGGATGTCAATATTATTCTTTGTATGTAATAATTTCGCCACAAGTGTTTAGCAGATGGTACCCTTAGTTACTACAAGGCTCGACTTGTTGCGAATGGCAGTACCCAGATTGAGGGTATATATGTTTATGAGACCATTTTCCCAATTGTTAAACCAGGTCCTATTCAGATGGTTCTTAGTTTGGCTCTTTCTTGACATTGGCCGGTTCATCAGCTTGATGTCAAGAATGCTTTTTTGTATGGTAATTTAACTGAGACTGCTTACATGCATCAACCTCCTGGTTTTCGGGATACTACACATCCTGATTATGTTTGTTTATTTTAGAGATCCCTTTATGGTCTCAAGCAGGCTCCTCGGGCCTGGTTTTATCATTTTGCTTTTTATATTCTTCGGGTTGGATTTACTCATAGTCGTTGTAACACATCATTATTTATCTATCGACGAGGGATTGATATTGCTTATTTCTTATTATATGTTGATGACATTGTCCTTAAAGCTTCTTCAGAGGGTTTGTTACAGCAGTTTATTGCTTCTTTGCATACGAAGTTTTCTATGACAGATTTGGGATCTCTAAATTATTTTCTAGGCGTCTCTTTTACGCACGATTCTTTATGGATGTTCTTATCTCAGCGTAAGTATGCTACTAAGATCCTAGAGCGAGCTCACATGGTTGGTTGTAACCCCAGTAGGACTCCTGTTGATACTGAGTCTAAATTAGGTTATGATGGTGACATAGTGTCTGATTCGACCTTTTATCAGAGTCATGTGGGTTCTCTTCAGTATCTTACTTTTACTCGACCTGATATTTCCTATGCAGTGCAACAGGTTTGTCTTCATGTGCATGATCCACGAGAGCCTCATTTCTCAGCTCTTAAACGTATTTTGTGATATGTTTGGGGTAATTTAGACTACGGACTACAGGTATCCGCATCCTATACTACTTTCTTGGTTGCTTATTCGGATGCAGATTGGGTTGGTTATCCTATTACTTGGATATCAACTTTTGGCTATTGCATGTTTCTTGGCAACAATCGGCTCTCATGGTGTTCTAAGCGTCAACCGAGGCTTTCTCGTTCTAGTGATGAAGCAGAATATCAAGGCGTTGCTAATGAAGTTGCTGAGACATGTTGGTTATAGAATCTTCTACGTGAGTTGCATATTCCTTTGTCATATGCTACATTTGTTTACTATGACAATGTCAGTGTTGTTTATTTGTCTTCTAATTCGGTTCTGCACCAACGAAAGAAGCATATTGAGATTGACATTCATTTTTTTCGAGATTTGGTAGGTGTTGGTCAAGTATGTGTTCTTCATGTGCCTTCGCTATCAATATGCAGATATTTTTACTAAAGGATTGCCCACAGCTATGTTTGAGTACTTTCGTTCCAGTTTAAGTGTTCGGTGTCCTCCCGTTCAAAATGCGGGAGAGTGTTAGTCATATGATTTGTTATTATCAGTATAATTTGTAGTCATCCATATGTTATATGTACATTCAATAAAGTATCTTACCATTGTATCCTCTCACATATTAGTCAATAAAGTGGCCCAAGCCCGACTTGTGGGATTAGGGTTTTTCAGAATGTTTTGTGTATCACTATAAATACACATTAATAATACAATACCTACTATGGAGGTGTTATCATTCTACCATGGTATCAGGCCATACCCAGAATCATATAACCCTAAACACACCAATATCTTTATCTTAATAAAACCACCGATCTTAACCCTCTCCACAATCATACACCAATCCTAAATTCCTAAACTTTATATCAATAAAAACAAAAACACCCAACGTAGGTCCAACTCTTATTGGTATTGGTTTGAAGTTTTAGATATAGAACTCAAGACCTGTTTCTGAGGAGCAGCAAAGGTCGAACCATTACACACACATGAATACGTGGACGTGAGATTTTTCGGATCAAATCTATGTTAATTTAATGTTTTTAATATAATAGTTAATTGTTTTTTAATTAGTCGATTGTTCGTACAACTTTGTTACCGGTTATGTAAAGTTGATGGTTGGTACGGTTTTGTTATCCATTCATCTTAAACGATCGATGGTACGGTGTTGTTACCAGTCGACTTAACCGACCGTTGGAACTGATTTGTTACCAGTCGACTAAAGTTATTATGGTTTGTTTTGTTTTTATTTTCTAGTTTATATCTTCAGTCCGAGCTTTCGTGATTTCGCCGCTCGGACTGCGAGGGAGTATCAGTCAATAGAGTGGCCCAAGCCTAACTTATGGGATTAGTATTTTTAGAATGTTTTGTGTATCACTATAAATACACATCAATAATACAATATCTACTATGCGAGTTTTATCATTCTAATACTACCATCATAGGCTTACCACTTTGACCTTCAATGATTTTAAAATGCCAAACTTCCTATCACCTTGCACAATGGCATCACCAAACCTCCTCCCCATGAATCGTTTAGCATTTTAACAAGTTCACAGTACTACAAGCATTATTGACTATGAATAACATCAAACATACCAAGTTCACATTTAAATGAGAGAACACAACATATTTATGTTTTCAAATCATTATTTAAATATATAGTTTTTTGTTTGGCCAATTTAGAGTCCAAAGATCTCTAACTAGAATTTCAACATAAAACGACCTAAATATAAAATGGAAGCCATGAATGATAGAACATTTACCCTGGACATTTCATGATGTAGAACTCAATAAGTGAAGTCTTTAAACGAAAGAAGAAGATGATGGAGTGATGAGCGGAGTGTGTGGTGGAGCGAATCAGCTCGTCATGCTGAGGTGGAGCCTTCGCTGATGCTCGCCGCCACATCCACCCCCCTCTTTTCTGAGGTTCGTTGTTGTGTCAGTGAGGATGAAAAGAAGAAAGAGAAGTATTTGACCGTTGTTAAACGGTCGACAATTTTAAAATATATATTTAAAAAAACATTTACTATTATATATCTTCCATTTTAACACTTTTAACACAGACAAATTTTTTTAAATCTCTCTATCTCACAACAAAAATCATATCCAAAAATGAGTGACTCAAGTTTTTCTTATTTGACCAATCTTGAATATATGGCCGACTTAGATTACTTAATGCAACTTAACGAAGAAGATGAAGTCGAAGCTGTTCGAAGACGGAGATACATCAATCGTGAACGTGATATTGCTAAGGCGCGTTTAATGGCCGATTATTTTGGTCCGTACCCAAAATACCACGTTGAGTATTTTCAAAAGGGATAGCGTATGCAGCGTTCACTATTTTTAGAAATAGTTCAAGGTATTGAAAATTACATTCAAACAAATAATCCTCTACCCAAACACTTCAGTTTTTTACCATCGGATATGATGCAATGGGTTTAAAAAGTTTTAGTGTAATTATGAAAGCACATCTTCCATACGCCAATTAGCGTTCGGTACACTAACGGATGAATTAGATGAATACTTGAATATGGGTGCACATTGCGCACGCGATTCTCTTGATAATTTTACGATGTGCGTAATAGATTTGTTTCAACGCGAATTTTTAAGAAAACCCACACCAATTGACATTCAGAACCTATGACGCGTATAATAGGATTCATGGGTTTCCCAGGATGCTTGGTAATATTGATTGTATGCACTGGGAATGTATTAATTATCCGAGATCATGGCACGGCCAATCTGGTAGAGTTAATAAAAATACCTAACGATAATACTAGAGGTTGTTGCATCATACGATTTGTGGATTTGGCGTGCATTTTTCGGGGTTGCAGGTTCGAATACTGATATTTCCGTTTTGAATCATTCTCCTTTATTTGACAACCTTTTGGATGGAAACGAAGCAGAGGCCCCGTATGTTGTAATGTCCAAATATGTCATCGTTTAGCCATCGAAAACAAATGAGCCTATCTTGGGCACACACGAATACACGAAGAGTACGTTTATTATATTTTTAATATATATAACTTGTTTCTATATATTAAATACATAATATGTTTCACAACAATATATTTAACAATTGTTGATTTAACTGTTAGACACTTATCAACCAACAAATATTCGTTAAATATTAAAAGAAGGGATTAAGTATCGGTTTTTGATAAATGGTGAGGTATTTCACTAAACCTTTTAAAGCAAGTTTTCGTCAAATATAGATGGTCTGAAATTCAGATGATAATTTATATCATTCTCAAAAGCCAACCGACTAGAAAATATATTCCACAAGCTGACGAATAGAAAATATATTGTATATCTACGACATGAATATATATCCCAAAAGATAAAGATAACTTTGATTCTTTTTCCTTTGATATATTATGTCGGTAGGAGAAATAAACTATATTTGATTGGTTTCTTGATCCATACATATCAAGATATATTTTTCTATATAAAGTCCTACACCAAAAAGAAAACACATATACTGTTTTTTTAAAACCTATGAGATATGATATGCCAAAGCGTCAATTGGTGTCTTTTTTTCTCCTGGTCAAAACCTACGGTAGAAAACATATACCAATGAAGGTAGTTTTATTCTATTGTAGAAAGAGTAGACAAATCTAATAATAGTGTAATCCCTTGTTATGGCTTATTAGTATTATTCCCTTAACTCAAACAATCGAACGTTTACTCACTTGGAGTATTCGGTTGGGTTTTCAAGAAAAACTAGACACTCATTATTTGTCACGTGAAGCAACTACTAGCATGGTAACGTGCTTATATGACGTGTAGTGTGAGCATACCATAGAGGTGGTAATTTAACCAATTGAAGTTTCAAGATCTGTATCCAGTTTGCGTTTATTAATTTTATATCATTAGACTAAAGTTTAGTATTTTATATGTTTATTTTATGTGTTAATTCATAATATCGAACTAGATATTTCGCTGCGTACTCGTAATTAATGGTTTAGCTAGTTATAAAATCCTAACAGTGGCATCACGAGTCAAAGCGTTTGGTGTTTATGGGTTACACATAGAATAAACACGCTAGATCTAATTAAATACTTGCTTTATTTTATTTTCTATGGCAATAACATGCATTCTTGCTATAAAATTTAATCTTGATCTAGAACTAATAAAATTGGGTAGGTTTATTAAATTAGTTTATAAACAAAATTTCATTTTTAACTAGTCAAAGACTTTAGCAATCACGTTTTGTGATGCATGCTCGTCACCAAGTACCGTTAGAATCTAAGTCTGTTAGAATTCCCTTAGTCATAGATTTAAACTTAAATTAAGCTGTTTGATATTAACTTGCATGCGCCTAGGAGACAAGCAAGTAAGCCAAGACTCACAGAGTTCTAAGTCACTGTGAGCAACCACAGAGGAGTCCATGTCAGAGACATTGCCAAGGAAGTCGAAGATTACTTGAAGATATACTCATTGGCTGTATTGGATAACAACCAAGATGTATCAGGGACTTTGAGTGGTTGAGTGTTAACAGGGGTGGAAATACCCTGTTAACACTCAGTACACTTTGGACATACCTAAGTGTTTAGGCAGGAAGTTTTACAGCCTAAAGTACAAGAAATGAAGAAAAAGGGAAACTATGTCAGCTCTGTTTCCCTAAAGCGTTGTGGCAGACTACCAAGAATAGAAGAGCATCTTTTGACAGATGTCTGACATTGTTTGTTTTGTGTAGTCATCAACCAGTACTAATAGTCAACCTCGTACCACTATAAATAGGATATGTAGGCTAGAGTTAATGTTGTTCACTTTGTTAGATTTCACACATTAACTCTTTACAACTCAGAGAAAGAACACTTGTGCCTGTGTTCTTAAGTTTGCTTTATATTGTCCAAAGTGTACACAACACATTGTCCTCAAACTGTGTTATCCATAACACATGTAATACTTGTTATACAATAATAAAGTACTACGTTTAAAAAGTATTTACTTGTGTTAAGTATCCTTCTTATTCGTTTCAAGCTAGTTTTAGGGACTTTCAATTGGTATCAGAGCGGTGTTTGATATTAGAACCTTCATAAACATCGTTCTAAGTTTTATAATCAAGATCTACCATGCCTGAAACGAGCAACACCCCACCACCACCACCTAACTTGGTTTATGGGAACAACACACCACCACCTACAACTCACCAAGAATAAACCCCACACAAAATGAAGACGATATTCCTCAACTTCTCGATTCAAGAGGTGGTTCCCATGTTACCAACGTACCAGTGTTTGATGAAGTTGACTTTGCAAGTTGCAAAAGTCAATTTTTTGTCTATCTAGATGGACTTGAACCATTTCTTCCAGAAATTCTAGAAAGTGGACCATATGTTCCCATGGCGCTTACCTCTACTGATGAGAATCCTCTTCCCAAACCTCTCAAGCAATGGACTCCAACTGATAGGAAATTGGCAAACCAAGATAAACGTCTCTAAAGCATTATCATCTCTTGTCTCCCAAAACACATCATGAAATCAGTAATCCAATGTCCAACAGCCAAACAAATGTGGACATACCTCATCCTAGGTCATGAAGGACCCTCTGAAACCAGAGAAACCAAGATTCAGGCACTCAGACTTCAGTTTAATGCTTTCAAGGCACTTGAAGGTGAAAAGGTACAACAGACGTACACAAGGCTGAAGATTCTTCTCAACGGTCTTGCTATGAATGAAGTCACCATTAGACAAGCTAAAGTAAACGCCACCTTTGTCAACAGCCTTCACATAAAATGGTTGAGCATGAATCAGACCCAGAGAGCCAATAACTCCATCAAGAATGATACGTTGGCTCAGCTGTATGGAAAATACAACTATGAATAAGAGCTGATAGATACCATTTACAAATATGAGTCTTAAAGATTTGTAGTTCAGGGAGCAACATCCAAAGCAATTATTTCCATCTCACACACTCATGACAGCTATTCATGTGACAATCCGTCAATTTATGGTTGATATTTTATTCTCGAATATTATTTAAAAACATTATTTTAATGTTACAATATGAACTCGCTTATTTTTGGGAAGAAGTTTGGATTTACGTCTTGAAGTAGCGTCGACTACGTCTAAACCGGCGGATTCAACGTTACGTGCTTACGTTTACATACACCGTCTTTGGTGACAGTCCGACATTTCAGAAAATAAATTTATCCGTGAATATTATTTTGGAGTTTAAATTTGTGTTGGTTCATAAACTCACAAATTTACGAGAAGAGATTAGGACTTACGATTTTATTTTAACGTCCTTTACGACTAAACCGGAAACCTTAGGATTACGTATTTATGTTTTCGAACTCCGTTTTTGATGAGACAATTTTTATTAGATTCGTTTTGTGCCGTTGATTCATAATTTATAAAAACGTTTTTCGTAAAACGACCCGAGGGCACGCAAATCGAGGAAACTAGAATCGAAGAGTACCCGTAAATTAATAGGGATGGGACAAGTTTACACTTGCCCACCCCTATACAAATGGTGGCAAGTTTAAGCTAGTAAAACACGCTTGATGGACACTTGTCCATTTAGCTTAGTTTGTAAGCATAACCAAACCAAAACCACCTCAAAACCATCCAACACAAACCACTAGTATCATTTTCTTCCATGCAAAACACACACTCTCTCTCTCTCTCTCTAAGCAATTTTGGACGTCCCAAATACACCTCCAAACCACCTTCACTTGATCAATTTTAACCACAAACATATGTTATAACTTACATATGTTAATCTTCATTCAAAAAGAGGAACATTGGTGCAAGTTTTAACATCCAAGGAGGAGTTTCCATGGATTCTTGGGGCTGATTTTCCACAAAGTGTTTATGAAGAATGGTGGTCTTGAAGATGGTCATGGTTATTCACAAGTTTCTCCATCAAAAACCATGTCCAAATCATAACCTACATCAACTTGGTGGTATAAAGATTGTCCTCCTCATCTTCTTGTTATTTTGATTATGTAAACATGTATTTTATTTCCTATTGTATATGTATATGATGATTATATGATGATAAAAATGTTATGTGGGGATTTGTTGTTGATAAACATGATTAAAAAGGTGAAAAACTATAAAGAACAAGGCTAAAATCTTGCTTAAAAATGTTGGCTGTATAAAACAGTAAAGAAACATATCATGAACTGATAAAATGATGAAGTAGAATCCATTTACAGTAAGATATATGTCTTGTACACATGTGAGAGTTGGCCATGCAATGGAATCATTGTAATGAGTGAGAGATGATCAAAACAAGTTTAAGGTACAAATCTGAGTTCACTGTTTTGGACGATTTTTAGAAAATACTTAAAAGATGATTCAACAGTAGCTATAGAAGAGTTAAATGGATCACATATCATTTAGTTTATGTGATAAAAATTTGAGCTTCTATCTCCATATAGAACTCTAGATATG
Source organism: Glebionis coronaria (assembly GCA_025667525.1). Taxonomy (NCBI): domain Eukaryota; kingdom Viridiplantae; phylum Streptophyta; class Magnoliopsida; order Asterales; family Asteraceae; genus Glebionis; species Glebionis coronaria. The sequence continues at coordinate 19,957,334 of CM046878.1, read as the reverse complement.
GCAGTTTTGGTGAAAGTGAAGATAAAAATCAGATTTTGGAAATTAAAGTATAATACTATTATATGAGCACTCAAAATTTAATAGTATAAAATATAAATTAAAACCCACTAACTTATATAATACATTTATATAAATATGTAAAATGGTAAATAAGTGGACATTTTATTAAAAATGGTAACTTGTTAAGTTTTATAAGTTATAAAACTATAAACATGATTTTTACGACTTTTTCGGCTAATACCATAAAATTAACGTTTTTGTTAAATAAAACTTAGATGGTTGGACCCGTCTAATGTAAACTTTATAAAACTTATATACTGATATATAAACATGTATAACAAGTAAAAACCGATAAAAACCCGAACTATAGGACATACGGACATTAACGAGCTAAGTAAACATATTGGGCTAATAATTGGACTAAATAAGTTAAACACTTATAAAAAGAACTTATTGGGCTTAACCCATTTAGGCCCAACTTGTAAAGTGTATATACTGATAATATAGGTATAAAATGGATTAAAACAAGTTAAAGAACTTGTAATAAGTTTATTGGACTTAAAACACGTAAATAGGTAAAACTAGTAAACTGGTATAAACGTTATCGACGTATAACACTAAAATGAGTAAACAAGAATATGTAAACCCACTTGATCATCATATATAAATAATCATCATATGTATACATAATTGTTATTTTGATAAAGTCATTGGACATGAGTCTAAGACGAGTATTATTTGTCTAGGTTTCCGTGATTGAAGCACGTACCGTACGTCCGAATTGCCGATAACCCGCCTTCCCACATCAACGTGAGTTCATAGCCTCGCACTCTTTTAAATGTTTTTATAAATGTTTTATAAACCCGCGAGGGAGATAACATGTTAGTTTTTATAAAATAGGACACCATTTGTCCCGATTGTTTGTTTATTGATTTTGGACCCGAATGATTGAATGACCCGATTGTATGACCCGATAAATGATTAAAGGACCCGATAGATGAAATAAAAATGGATTATTAAAGTTAGGTTATGTCACTAAAAGTCCCATTAGCATGAATTGTGAACTACCGGGATTTGGTAGACGCTTGTGCATATAATAGTACTATTTGGGGACGATCACCCCAGTTCGCGCCTTGACGGTTGATCCCCGTCGTGCCACATTGATTGGTAAGCGAATTTATGTATGAGAAGATTTCCATAGCGTGACCTTTGTGACGACACGCTACTTTAGATGGGCAAATTGAGTATCGGGTTAGCTACCCGTTTTGGTTTTAGTAAGGTAACAATGTCATGCGGCTTATAATAATCCGACTAACGAAATACTACTAGACGCTCAGAATTACGACGTATTGCCTGACTAGCAATACGGGGTCATACTATTGATATTATGTTCGTGTTTTGGTTTTCATAACCATATTCATATAACGGTTTTTATTTAATCTATACAACGTTGCAAAACGTATTGTATGATGTTTTTAACGACAATGGTCGTATTGTATGATGTTTTTAACGACAATGGTCGTATTGTATGATGTTTTTAACGACAATGGTTCGTATAATGGTTTTTAAGGCAAAATGCCTATATTATGATTTGATAAAGATTTGTATAAAATGATTTTGGCTATTTTATGGCCTATTAAAATGATTTGTACAAAATGATTTTTGGTAATAATTTTATACCGATATTATATTGATGGTTTATTAAACTCTATGAATTCACTCGGCGTTATCGCTGACCTTTTCTTTTAACATGTTTTATCTCAGGTACTTGAAGGTAATTCTCGGGAAGACGACAAGAATTCATGGCCCGCACTTAAACAATATTTTCCATTCAAATACTTTGTAAAACTTTGTATGAAATAATATGACTTGGGACCGATGTAACTTTGATGTTTATGAATGGAAATGATTTATTATTAAACGACGCGATTTTTATGCGTTGTCTATGATGTGAGTAATGTGTTATCCCGTAACACCAACGAGTCTTCCGCTGTATTGAGTTGTATAAATTTGGGGGTGTTACAGTTTGGTACCAGAGCTCTCGTTATAGGGAACGGAAGATTTTTAAAACCTAGGTTTTGAATAAAACATTTCAAAATCTTTTAACTATAAACATTTTTCTAAAAATGTCTAAAAATCTTTTGACTATAACGGTGCCGAAGAATTCCCGAGTTACCGACAAGGCCAGACTGAGAAGTGTTATTTTAATATATATATAACTTGGGTTATATATATATATATATATATATATATATATATATATATATATATATATATATATATATATATATATATGATGTAATTTTATTACATGATTGTTTGATGATTATTTTGATTTTTATACGAGGTATTTATACGACGTAGATTGTCACAAGGAACCCTAAAATCCCCTAGTAAATTAATCGAAGCTATTCTCGTAGGAATTCTAGCTATCCTAGATCTAAACCAAGTTGTGGATATTTATGATCCCAACAAATGGTTGATATTCGTAGAAATGTAGACATTAGTTGATTGTGATATTGAAAAAGAATTGGCGAGATTAAATCTGATATCAATGTCATAACGATCTTTCCTTATAGAGTGGAGTTTGACAAAACGTTACCACCTAAAAAGATGTCATTTGATTCGTTGTCATCCAATTCTTAAATTGAAATCAAAAGGGTGAATGTTGCACTTGAGGCTGTCATTGGAACATTACCCAAAAGCCTCATGCCACTAGTACCTTTCCGAGAAGTTTAATCGAATGATCGAGTCATTTCATATTAGTGACTCATTTGATAATTATTGCTAAAGGAGTTATAGGATTGGAAATTAAGTATTGATTCATATCGAACTTATATTGCCCTTTAAAGGTGTAAGAATAAGGTTGAAAGTATTGGAGAATGAGGTAGGATATCGAATTGAGTATAAAATTGGTTGAAACTTGAATAAAGTAAAATTTAACCCGTATGAAATATGAAATTGTTAAGAGAAAGTCGTTAAGTTTTGTGATCAAATTATAAGGTTTTAATTGATTGTTGATTCGTGTTAAGTGTTGTTCCTAGGCCATTGTCCACTAACGATAATGCCCAGTGTCCAAGAAATAAATTGAAGATATCTTCTTCTGAATTGGGACCGATGGATCTTCCGGGACAAGTGGAACACCTAATGACTCTTGTAGATTAGTATTCATTGTGGTATCTTTTAAGAATCCCTAACTTAACTGAGATATCAGTTGGTAGGATGAGTTCTGAGAATTGTATGACATAGTGACATGTAATGTGTTACGGTACAATTTGACTTGTTTGTGATCAATGAAAAGACTACCCTTGATTGCTAAAATTCTACATGTATCGATGATATCTATCTTTATTTGCTTCATCCTAATGTTCACATTAGTGATGTAACCATTGAACGAGTACTCATCTTGAATTCAGATACGTTGTGAATTATTCTTTTAGAGTGCCATCGAGATCATGAATCTCATGATTATTTGGCTAAGCTCATTTCTTATCATATCGTAGTTAATTCTTGGTGAACAAGCTTTCATCACTCTTTTGCAGATCACTCATTGTTTTTATAAGATAAAACAGTATCATTTAAGGAAATTGAATTTTCATCACTATAAGGATTATTCAAAGTAAGATTTATAAGTGATTGTTATCAAAATGAAGTTGTTTATAAAACACCTTGGAAAATTTAATTGTTTTCATAACAAGGAAAATCTTTGTAAATATATTTTGATTCTTATTTAAGAATTAAGCATGTAAATGTTTTTATTATAAACATGATGATAAAGTTTTGACGAACTGAGTATTGCATCGTTAATCTTGAAATTGTATATAGTTGCGCGCCTACATACAATTTGGAATGGACCATGCAAGACTGATTAGTAGTCCCCATAAAACTAATGAATAAACACTACATTTTCTTTGAAGATTGTGAAAGATTAAATTTTATGAGATCTGCAAGAAGTGAAAAATAGGGACATAGTGTTAGGGACACCTACATATGTGCCTGTAGCATCTATTCTTTTGAGTCGAATTTACTCATCTGTGGAAATTGTCTTATTTGACAATTGACAATTCTTTCTTGTCCAATTCTCCCGTAGTAAGATTCTTAGGAAAAGTATTTGATTACCGAGTGCTGATACCTGACTGGATGTATTGACATTCTTATCATTTCTTATGATTTGATTTCATTTGAATGACCTGGGTGACGATCCGAGGAGCTTTCGAATGCGTACTCAAATTATGAAAACATGGGATATATTCATATTCGTTAAATGTTTTCGTCTGTATCTGATTTGAAATTCTCTCGCATAGATTATGCGTTGACCTTACTCTTTTAATAGTAGTTGTGTATCCTAATATCCCTGAATTTGTGAAGGATTATGAATTATTATTAATCTTTTGAGAAGTTCACATCTTATCGACGGCAATAAAATTGAAAAGTTGATAGTGCCAGTAGAATGGATTGATTGATTATGACATGACGACATTGTCTTAATTGATGGGAACTCGAGTAGAATTCCCCTAAATGATAAGATGTTGATTATCAAAAGTGATCTAAATAATTCTTGATGGATGACCATATCCTGCATTTTGACTTGGAATTATACCGTGAATGGTTGTGAATTAGTTTTAGATATTATAATCTAGAAAGAACCTAATATGAATTTAATAAAAGATGTTTATGTTATCTGAAACTTTAGGAGGTATTTATTGGTGAATTACCTAGACTTTTGCCATTAAGGCAAGTTGAAATTGGTATTGATTCTATTCCCGGTGCTGCACCTGTGGCATGTGCATTGTACGTCAGCACCATCTAAATTAAAGGAATTACCGTACAACTGAGAGAGTTGTCGGATAAAGATTTTATTATACCAAGCCTGTCATCATGAAGAGCTATGGTGTTATCATTCCTTATATTTATAGATTACTGTAAACTGAGTAAATTGACAATCGAAAACGATATCCATAACTCGAAATGGAAGATTTGTTCGATCATTTACAAGGTTCTAGTGTATGTTTTAAAGAATTGATCCACGGCATGGTTATCGTCAACTTCGCGTACGCAAAGAAGATTATGTATTCCAATCACTACATCCGGTGCTTGTAATGAACATTATGAGTTTCACGTGATGTCGTTAGGATTGACTAATACACATGTAGCATTCATAAATTTGGTGAATCACGTGTGTAGGCTGTAATTTGATAAATTCATGCTCGTGATCAATAAGGACTATATGTTTGTTTATAAGAATAAGAATGAGTTAATAATTATTTATAGATTGCCCTGAATTGACCGAACAATGAAAACCTGTATCTTAAATATTTAACATGTGACTTAAGACTTAATACTTTACATGATTTAACCGTGTGATTAATAAGATAATGGAATCTATATTGATTCTTCAAAAATTTAGAGCCCTTTTAAGACTTTGGAGTATTACTAAAAAGAAAATGCAAATATGTTTTGACAAATATTTTAACAAAGAAATTTTAAAGGATTATTTCATTATACACAAATCATTTAACTAAACTTCTGTTTAGGGGTAAATGATTGTGTATGCCTCAAGACAACTTAAGAAGGAATGAAGAAACCCATTTAAACCATGACTTGAAATCTGAAACGATAATTTTTACTTTTCAAACTAAGAAAACTTTGACCAAGGTATAAACAAAGGTTTTTCGAACATTTACGAATCTTATTAAATATTTTCGATAAATCAACAAAAATCTTGTTAATAAAATTAAAATTTATTTTGAACATTTTAATATAATTGGACAAACTGAGAAAATTTAAAATCTTTGCGTTTACATTTCACAAAAATTGAATATTTAATATTTAATTAGTTGTAATAATTATCGACGCTTTAAACGTCGGATTGAGTAAAACAGATAAAAATAATAGTTGAGAAGAAACTAAAACATAGAAGATATAAAGAAAGAATTTTGAATAAATACGGTTATGATATTTATTTCATCAGGAAAGTGAACGTAATTACTGACGCATAATATAGAAAGAATATGTGAGTGAATTGTGGACATGATAATTATATCATCATGAGAAGTGAATATAGATACCGACGCATTATGTAGAAAAGATAAAGAACCAGTTAGGACATGTTCCTTACTAATTAAGGTGCAAGATAAATTGCCGAACGATATAAAAATAAACAATGATTGTAAAAAGATAATATAGATAATAAAAAGGGGTTCGCGGCTAGTATGAACCATTAAAACTGAGAAGCCAATAGCGTTAAATGTTTTAAAGGCCACTTGTGGTTGTATAAATACGGAGATTGTGAGATATAGTTAAGTTGGAATTTGTAAGTATAAGTATTCTATTTATGTCATTTATGACTAAAAGTATCTTTGTCTGAATAAGTTGTACTAATGGCAATCATGAAGGCAGACATCGCCTCATACATTAGTAAACGTCTAGCTATTGCAAAGGTCATCATCTGAATTTGATTCGATTTGGGTCATCGTCGACAGACTGACCAAATCTGCTAATATCATTCCCGTTAATGATAAATGAAAAAGAGTTATGTAAACATAGTGTGCCTGTATCGAACATCTTTATCAAGATCCTCGCTTCGCATTGAATTTCTAGGGATTTGCTCAGAAATTATTGAGAACGAACCTTGATGAGAGTACTTTTTACCACCCCAAATCGAAGGGACGATGTAAAGTAACGATGCAAAGTAATATAAGTGCTGTTTTATGTTTGAATGATTGACCTTTGGCAATAAACCGTATAATCGTTTTCCTTTGGAAGGATTATCATTGATAATCATCGTATTAGGATTGAGGTCGAATCTTGTTAGGATCTAAATATTAGAGCATCTGTAAGCAGGAGTTGAGATAAAGACACCCGACAAACACCCATTGTGAGTTGGACATGTCTTTTAGGTTTAAGGTTTCCTATGATGGCGAACCGAACCTTACGAAATACCCGACCCGCGAAATCTGAAATGATTGTTGAAATTAGGATCTGGTTATTGGCTTCCAGTAGTGGGCAAGAGGTTATGTGAATATGAAATGTAGATCTTGAAGTACCAAATGGGTAGCGAAGTTATGCCATAATTTTTAAACTTGGAAAAATGAATTCATGATCTGACAAATCATGGGATATAAGTCCCCGTTGTATGGGACCATTGAGATGATGTAAAAGATTGGTTTGAAAGGCATATAAGCTGGATCTACCCTAGGACTTCAAAGACTGCGTGAATTATGTTTCGTATATCGAACTTGATGGAATATCTATCAAGTGAGAATCTGATTATTCTTAGTAGAGCTTAGATCGGCGAAAAGTTGCATTCATAAAAAACCCGTGAACATCATGGATAGAGAAAGTAAGTCAACATTAAGCCTGATCTTATTCCCGTAGTTATGTTTGATGAAACTCGCGTATTATAATGAATTGCACTTGTGAGAAAGGACCGAATGTGGAGGAAATACCCACATGGCTTTAACTCTATAAGAAGCGAGTAGTAAGGTAAGATGATCTTTGAGGACAAAGATCCTGTTTAGGGGTAAATGCTGTGACAATCCGTCAATTTATGGTTGATATTTTATTCTCGAATATTATTTAAAAACATTATTTTAATGTTACAATATGAACTCACTTATTTTTGGGAAGAAATTTAGATTTACGTCTTGAAGTAGCGTCGACTACGTCTAAACCGGAGGATTTAACGTTACGTGCTTACGTTTACATACACCGTCTTTGGTGACAGTCCGACATTTCAGAAAATAAATTTATCCGTGAATATTATTTTGGAGTTTAAATTTGTGTTGGTTCATAAACTCACAAATTTACGAGAAGAGATTAGGACTTACGATTTTATTTTAACGTCCTTTACGACTAAACCGGAAACCTTAGGATTACGTATTTACGTTTTCGAACTCCGTTTTTGATGAGACAATTTTTATTAGATTCGTTTTGTGCCGTTGATTCATAATTTATAAAAACGTTTTTCATAAAACGACCCGAGGGCACGCAAATCGAGGAAACTAAAATCGAAGAGTACCCGTAAATTAATAGGGATGGGACAAGTTTACACTTGCCCACCCCTATACAAATGGTGACAAGTTTAAGCTAGTAAAACACCCTTGATGGACACTTGTCCATTTAGCTTAGTTTGTAAGCATAACCAAACCAAAACCACCTCAAAACCATCCAACACAAACCACTAGTATCATTTTCTTCGATGCAAAATACACACACTCTCTCTCTCTAAGCAATTTTGGACGTCCCAAATACACCTCCAAACCACCTGCACTTGATCAATTTTAACCACAAACATATGTTATAACTTACATATGTTAATCTTCATTCAAAAAGAGGAAGATTGGTGCAAGTTTTAACATCCAAGGAGGAGTTTCCATGGAGTCTTGGGGCTGATTTTCCACAAAGTGTTTATGAAGAATGGTGGTCTTGAAGATGGTCATGGTTATTCACAAGTTTCTCCATCAAAAACCATGTCCATATCATAACCTACATCAACTTGGTGGTATAAAGATTGTCCTCCTCATCTTCTTGTTATTTTGATTATGTAAACATGTATTTTATTTCCTATTGTATATGTATATGATGATTATATGATGATAAAAATGTTATGTGTGGATTTGTTGTTGATAAACATGATTAAAAAGGTGAAAAACTATAAAGAACAAGGCTAAATTCTTGCTTAAAAATGTTGGCTGTATAAAACAGTAAAGAAACATATCATGAACTGATAAAATGATGAAGTAGAATCCATTTACAGTAAGCTATATGTCTTGTACACATGTGAGAGTTGGCCATGCAATGGAATCATTGTAATGAGTGAGAGATGATCAAAACAAGTTTAAGGTACAAATCTGAGTTCACTGTTTTGGACGATTTTTAGAAAATACTTAGAAGATGATTCAACAGTAGCTATAGAAGAGTTAAAGTGAGCACATATCATGTAGTTTATGTGATAAAAGTTTGAGCTTCTATCTCAATATAGAACTCTAGATATGGCAGTTTTGGTGAAAGTGAAGATAAAAATCAGATTTTGGAAATTAAAGTATAATACTATTATATGAGCACTCAAAATTTAATAGTATAAAATATAAATTAAAACCCACTAACTTATATAAGACATTTATATAAATATATACAATGGTAAATAAGTGGACATTTTATTAAAAATGGTAACTTGTTAAGTTTTATAAGTTATAAAACTATAAACATGATTTTTACGACTTTTTCGGCTAATACCGTAAAATTAACGTTTTTATTAAATAAAACTTAGATGGTTGGACCCGTCTAATGTAAACTTTATAAAACTTATATACTGATATATAAACATGTATAACAAGTAAAAACCGATAAAAACCCGAACTATAGGACATACGGACATTAACGAGCTAAGTAAACATATTGGGCTAATAATTGGACTAAATAAGTTAAACACTTATAAAAAGAACTTATTGGGCTTAACCCATTTAGGCCCAACTTGTAAAGTGTATATACTGATAATATAGGTATAAAATGGATTAAAACAAGTTAAAGAACTTGTAATAAGTTTATTGGACTTAAAACACGTAAATAGGTAAAACTAGTAAACTGGTATAAACGTTATCGACGTATAACACTAAAATGAGTAAACAAGAATATGTAAACCCACTTGATCATCATATATAAATAATCATCATATGTATACATAATTGTTATTTTGATAAAGTCATTGGACATGAGTCTAAGACGAGTATTATTTGTCTAGGTTTCCGTGATTGAAGCACGTACCGTACGTCCGAATTGCCGATAACCCGCCTTCCCACATCAACGTGAGTTCATAGCCTCGCACTCTTTTAAATGTTTTTATAAATGTTTTATAAACCCGCGAGGGAGATAACATGTTAGTTTTTATAAAATAGGACACCATTTGTCCCGATTGTTTGTTTATTGATTTTGGACCCGAATGATTGAATGACCCGATTGTATGACCCGATAAATGATTAAAGGACCCGATAGATGAAATAAAAATGGATTATTAAAGTTAGGTTATGTCACTAAAAGTCCCATTAGCATGAATTGTGAACTACCGGGATTTGGTAGACGCTTGTGCATATAATAGTACTATTTAGGGACGATCACCCCAGTTCGCGCCTTGACGGTTGATCCCCGTCGTGCCACATTGATTGGTAAGCGAATTTATGTATGAGAAGATTTCCATAGCGTGACCTTTGTGACGACACGCTACTTTAGATGGGCAAATTGAGTATCGGGTTAGCTACCCGTTTTGGTTTTAGTAACGTAACAATGTCATGCGGCTTATAATAATCCGACTAACAAAATACTACTAGACGCTCAGAATTACGACGTATTGCATGACTAGCAATACGGGGTCATACTATTGATATTATGTTCGTGTTTTGGTTTTCATAACCATATTCATATAACGGTTTTTATTTAATCTATACAACGTTGCAAAACGTATTGTATGATGTTTTTAACGACAATGGTCGTATTGTATGATGTTTTTAACGACAATGGTCGTATTGTATGATGTTTTTAACGACAATGGTTCGCATAATGGTTTTTAAGGCAAAATGCCTATATTATGATTTGATAAAGATTTGTATAAAATGATTTTGGCTATTTTATGTCCTATTAAAATGATTTGTACAAAATGATTTTTGGTAATAATTTTATACCGATATTATATTGATGGTTTATTAAACTCTATGAATTCACTCGGCGTTATCGCTGACCTTTTCTTTTAACATGTTTTATCTCAGGTACTTGAAGGTAATTCTCGGGAAGACGACAAGAATTCATGGCCCGCACTTAAACAATATTTTCCATTCAAATACTTTGTAAAACTTTGTATGAAATAATATGACTTGGGACCGATGTAACTTTGATGTTTATGAATGGAAATGATTTATTATTAAACGACGTGATTTTTATGCGTCGTCTATGATGTGAGTAATGTGCTATCCCGTAACACCAACGAGTCTTCCGCTGTATTGAGTTGTATAAATTTGGGGGTGTTACAATTCATATGCTGAAGAAGATACTCGTAGCAGCCAGGTTTTCATGACAGACCTTAATGTTGAGTTTCATGAAAGAGCCTTACTAGCTAATCAAAGAAGATTCTACAAAAGGTCAAGGAGAGTATGATCAGCTAGTAAACAAACTGACAAATCCAAAGAGACTAGCTTTGCCTATGGAAAACTTGGACACTTTCAAAAAGACTGTCCATCCACAAAAACATCCTCACCATCCTATCCTTCATCATTCAAACCTTACAAGTTCAAATCACAACAAAATAACTCATCTCACCAATCCAGCTCCTCTGATAATGAGAAAAAGGATTACCAAAACAAATACAAGGCACTAAAGGCTGAGTTAGAATAGATGAATTTGAAGTTAGAATCTCTGTCAAAGAAGAAAGGGATGATAAAAGGACAGAGAAAGGATTGGTAGCTGAAGCCTATGATTGGAATGATGAGCCGCTGACACTGATGAAGAAGATACCACCAGGGTCAGGGCATTTATGGCTATAGCTGAGGATGAACCTGCTATTGGTAAAGGAGATGCTAGATTAGGACAATGGGTTGACATCACTATGAAAAATGTACACAGGCTTATCTCTATGTCTGAAAGTGATGAACATAAACATGTCCTTGATTATACCATAGTTGACTTACACTTTGTTGAGGAACAAAGAAAGAACCTGCTTGATAAATTTCACTCTGTTAAACATGAATTGTTGACTGTTAAGGCTGAATGTGAAACTTTAAAAAAAGTAACTCTGAAATGACATCTCTTCAAAATGAAGTTAATAAGTTAACTTTAAGAAACAGTGCCTTAAATGATCAAGTAACTGAACTAAACAAGGTTATAGAAAAATGGTCGTGAAGTAGGTTCACTATAAATGAATTACTTGATGATGAAGTTTCAGCTGACATATCTAGGGCTGTAACTGCTAAGAGAAACAAAATGAAGGCCCTTAAGAAACCCAAAGAGATTGTTTTCAAGTCCACATAGACTATACATGTGCCTGACCCTCTTATGACTGATGTACCTATCTCTAAAGTGGTTATAGATAACAATGAACCTTTACCATCTTTGCCTAAACTATCTGGTGTTGAACCCAGCAGCTCTTCTAGAGGAGCTAAGGTTGAACTCAAACAAGATGTTGAGACACCTCCAACTAAGGTTTTTGTTGTTCCTGCAAAACCATCTGTTAAGCAAAATGTTTATAAGCCTGTCTCAACAAACCCTGTGAACAAAGTTGAACCCTCAACTGAAGAACGCATGTTGTCTTTGATGAAAGAAGTAGAACTCTTAAAAGAACATATTAAGCCTTCCGCTGAATGCTCTGATTCCTCTAAACCTAAGTCTATCCTAGGAGAACCCAAAGGTGAAAAGGTTATCAAACCTTATTGTAATGTGTGTAAGAACTCTCATCATATGACCACGGATCATGATAGACATATGGCTGTTAAGAGAGCTCGGACACCTTTTAGGGACAGACAACAGGCTACTAGGAGACCATCAGGTAACTACAGACCTTACCCTCCCTGTAAATATTATGGTCTCATAAACCACCACTCAGATGAGTGCATGGACTTTCCTGGATGTGACATCTGTGGAAGGTACACCCATGACACAGCCAATTGTCCTTCACATCGTCACAAGTTCTACAGGAACTCAAGAGTTACTAATCAGCAATTCAAGGAACCCACTGGAAAGTAGGTTCACCATAGGAACTAATCTGTTTCTATATATATGTGCAGAAACATCTCAGGGAATCTGTTTACAGTTCTCCACATGTCTCTATGCAAGGTACCAAGCTAACCCAAAGGAATCCCATCTAGTGGATGTTATGAAAATTTTCAGGTACCTCAAAGGAACAGCCTCTCTAGGTCTGTGGTATCCCAAAGAATCAGGCTTTGATCTCAAGGCTTACTCAGATTCAGACTACGTTGGGTGCTGAATTGACAGGAAAAGTACCTCAGAGAGCTGTCAAATCCTAGGAGGCAAGTTGGTTGGATGGAGTGCAAAGAAGCAAAACTCTGTGGCTATGTCATCAGCTGAAGCTGAATATGTTGTAGCTGCTAGTTGCTGTGCTCAAGTAATTTGGATGAAGAGTCAACTAGCTGACTATGAGATTCTATATGACAAAGTACCCATCTTCTGTGACAATACAAGTGCCATTGCTATCTCAAACAACCCTGTGCTTCACTCCAGAACCAAACACATAAATATCAGGTATCACTTTATCAGGGATCATATTATTAAAGGAGATATTGAGTTGCATTTTGTTCCCACTGAGCTGCAACTAGCTGTCATATTTACCAAGCCTTTGGATGAACCTTCGTTCAATAGGATAGTTGTTGAGAGTTGGGTATGCTTAATATCTCAAAGCCTGTGGCTGATATTTAATGTGTGTCATTAATGTCTGAATAAATATTAAATGTTTTTCACATGAAACTAGGTAGTTACTTTCCAAGTAAATGCTTAAAACATTCTCAATATTTTATTCACATTTTTTCGATAAACGAGGAGGCAAACAGTTTTGAAAGGTCAAGGGACCCACTTGTGTGTAGTCGTTTTCCCACTACGCATTAAATGCGGTTGAGTAACTGTTTCAAATTTTTAATATATATATTGTCCCAAGGTTTTTCACCAAACACTTTTATCATTATTCACCAATTTGCATCTCTCTCACTAACATCTATCTCTAAACCCTCTCACCATCTTCGTCTTCTTCATTCTCGATTCAATGGCGTTTCCAGTACCAAAAGCCTATAACATTAACTTCGAGATGAATGATTGTATCCTCGCCGCTAACAACTCTATTAGATGGCTCAAAGCTCCAAATGACACATACTCAGATCTGGTGAACTTCATAAAGAATTGTGATGTAGGAGAAGCTTTCACAAGAACCCCAACTGTTTTCTAACAAGAATACCTTAGGTAATTCTGGTATTCTGTTGAGATCCTTGAAGACAACACCATCTCCTTTAACCTTTCATGTAATGAACATCCATTTGCATTTTCTGTTGCTGATTTTTCCTCTGTGGCTGGGCTAAGACATGGCGATGAATGCCTAAAATCTGTTGATAAGAAGGTTGTAAAGGACGCCCTTGCCATACTTTTCCCTGTATCAGATGTGAACCCAGCTCTTACACCTACTGAAGTGGTCCTGAAGTCTCCCATAAAGATCAAGTTTTTCCCCCCTATGTGGAGAGTCCTCTTTACTCACATAGTCAAATCCCTGGGTGGTATGCAGGGATCTCAAGATCAATTAGCCTTCAACCATCAAACCATTTCCTATGGACTAATATGGGGAACAAACATCGATATTGGAAGCATTTTATTCTCTAACCTTGTCGAACAGCTGAAGGATATCAACCAAGTCAGAGGGAAAAACATCTGCTATGTTCGTTTTCTCTCTCTTATCTTTGAAATCTGTTGGGTGATAACTACCACAACTCTGCACTGACAGCAATGAAGCCTTATCATATAACTGGAGCTATCTACAAGGTGATGGGACCCAATGATGTGTCAGCGGCTGCTCATATGAATAATGTTGCTAATAAACAACCATCTGTTGTGAAGCCCTTGCTCCCTTCCTCTGAGAAGGTGATTGTAGCTGGTGTGTATGGTAAGTCAGCGTCTTTGACCTCTGGGAAACACACCAAGCTGTCCAAGGCAACAAATGGCCAACAGCCAAAGAAGAAGAAAAACCCCTCTTCTTCCAAAACCCAAACTGTTGCTAAGGCCAGGGTTAAGAAGATTGCCACTCCTTCCTCTGGTCCAAAGACTTCTGTGGACACAGAGACAACAGCTGATAAACAACAGGAGTCTAGCGTCTCTACATCAGCAGAGACAACAGGGAACCAGCCTAATTTCGCTGATAGTTCACAGGTAATTAGTTTATAATTTTTAGAGGTCCACAAGCAGCCACTCTCAAATATCTGTAAGTGAGAGTGGTGAAGTTAGGGTTATCCTCGACCCATAGGAGTCTATGTATGCACTTAGAAATCTTTTAAGACTTCTGTACACCCTGTCTTTGCACCAGGGAGTGATTCATTTGTGTTTATAAAGTACCCCGATGACCCTACACCCTCTAGACAGTATTCAGGCAAACAACAACCTGAATACACATATGTCTCGACCTAGAGTAGTTGTAGTTCACACAGCCTCTAGGTTCCCTCAAAAAAAGAATCCCAAAAGTTTAACTTTTAGGGGGAGCTGAATCATCACCCTCAACTTTCCTAGGGGCAGCGTAACAGGCGATCTTAACCCACATACAATTCACAGATAAAAGAGTCCCAAAGGATTTATCCTTTTGGGGGGGCTGAATAATCACACTCAGCTTTCCTAGGGGCAGCGAATGGCGACCATTAACCTCATTACTTTCACACTTAAAAGAATCCCAAGGATTTATCCTTTGGAGTGGCTGAATAATCATCCTCAGCCTCTCTGGGACTGCGAACTGGCGACCATTCCCTTCATCTATTTCCCTGTTACTAACTTACACAAATTGCAGGATGATGTTGTACAGCCAAATGTAGACTCTCTGGCTACACCTAAAGGAGCTGATAAATTGATTCAGGATCAGCCAAAAAAAGATGAGCCCATGCCTAATGTTGAAGAGGATGTGCTTGCCTTCATTGAAAGCCTATCTGAACTTGAATCGATGCCAGATGATGAAATTCTCCCTGAGGGGATGATTGAGGAGGAGGATGATTAAGAAGATGAACAGCCTTACATGTCACCACCCAAAGCCACACCTGTGTCTACACCAGCTAAAGAACCAACTCCTCCTCCAAAAGAAGCTGTTGTGACTCCTACCTCAGCTACATCTGTCACAAAGGAGCTTACAAGTGCTGTGTATGATCCTATAGCAGAGTTTCTATTGTTTGATCATCCACAACAAACAAATTTTGATCTTTTTCCCAGGGAAGATGACTATGAGCAGCAAAGCCTGAACATTCATGGTTTAAGGCCCTATCATCATGCTTCAGACATTGAACGCCTGTCAAGAAAGTTAGATAAAATTGGATCTGAAATGCATTCCTTCGCAGTCAATTTTCCTAAGATCATTTCTCAAGCTGTGAAAGAGGCCATCACTTAACCCGTCCAAGATGGCACAAGAAAAGGAGTTTCTCAGGGACTCAGTCACTTATCCACTCGCATCAAAGACACCATCATAAAGAAGTCCCTGACATGTTTTCAGCCCACGAATTGGTGATGCACAAAGAATTTGAGGTTGTGTACAACAGGCAAAAACGTCACACTAACTATTTGGCTGGACATGTTGATCGCTCTGTGAATCGAAACTGCAACAGGCTTCTCTGGATAGCCAGAGGATCAAGGAACAAGCAAAAGAAAATGGCCACATCTGTTGAACAGGTTGCTAAATACCTTTAGTCACGTTCAGCCAAGCGTCTCAAGATACAGGCTCAACGTGAGGGGGAGAAAGTTGACCTACTTAAACTAGAACCTGTCAACACCACCATAGGTACAGCTGAAAACCCCATTCCTCTCCAAGTCATCACACCAATCACTGTACCTAATGATGATGATGAAAGTAAGGGGGAGCAACAAGACAACAAAGCAGCTGATTCATCAAATTCCGTGTCTTTGGATAACACCAATAAGGTTGTGTATGATGGTGAACCAAAAGCTAAGAAACTTAAATTCACTGTTGGCTCCCTACCAAAAGTTGTCCAAGAACAAGCTCAGATAGCATTTTTGAAACATGCTGATGAAATGAAGAAAGCAAGTGAAGAATCCTTTGTCTCGAAGAAAGGGAAAGAAATAGTTGTGGTAGACACAGACGCTAAACTAAAGAAAATATCTGCGATGCTAGAGACAGGAGGATCCACTACCAAAATCTCTCAATTCTCAACCTTCAAAGTAGCTGATGAAAAACCCTTAAGAGTTGAAGAAATTGAGAAACAGGCACTTGAGTTTAAACGATTGAATGAAATCAAGAAAGCTAAAGAGCTGGATGAAGCCAAGTTGAAAGCCATGTCTCCTCAACTCAGAGAGGAGCAAAGACAAAGGCTAAGAGAAATGGAGATTAAACGCGCATAGGCTCTAAAAAAGGTAAAGGCTGACTATGATGCCTGTGTTAACAAATGATATGCTCCAGGCACTATCACCAAGTTCAAATACACCGTTAAGAAATCAACTCATACTCCACAGATGGTTATTTGGAGAGATAACCAACAGGGCAACATGGATGTATTTGAGGATTTTAAGCTTAAGACACTTTGTTTGACTGAATGGTTAGAAATTGAAGCTTTAGCTGCAAAGAGGACTGGACAGGAAAATTTCTTACTCCTAAAGACCCTAAGAGCTAAGTTCAACTGGCTGAAAGAAACAGCAGCCAAACTCAAAATTGATCCACCTCCACAGCTATTTGAACCAGAACCTACAAAGGCTGAGAAGAAAAGAAAACGGATGTCTCAATTCCTTCAAGAAACCTTTGTAACTGATGATATTCAAGTAGATGGAATACACAGGAACTTGATTCTTCCAAATGGGATTGTAGGGCCTGTTGAGGTCAGACTTATACTGAGCCTGGAAAAGGTATGGCCTACATGAACAGGGGATGCCTTTTCCAAAGGGAAGATGAGCTGGGGCTTGCATCAACTATTCAGCTTATTTTGTTTTAAAAGGTGCTTACACTGAACACAGAGTACTCCAAGGAATTTTCCCAAGCATTGAAGGCTGAACTGGATACTAGGACAAACATAGTTGAGGCTAAAAAGAAAATCAAGAATGATTATTATTAAATTTTTCACAGCTGAACGTGTATTATCATATTTTGTTTTACTCATGTATTGTACTTGTAATTTTTTTTAAGTATTAATGAAGTATGAAGTTGTTTGTTAGATCTGTTATGTGTAAGAAGAAGCTGTTATCTCATTTACTATAACTCATTTAGATCTAGATGTATTTATGTTTAAATAGGGGGAGATTGTTGGGAATCTAAGTCTGTTAGAATTCCCTTAGTCATAGATTTAAACTTAAATTAAGTTGTTTGATATTAACTTGCATGTGCCTAGGAGACAGGCAAGTAACCCAAGACTCACAGAGTTCTAAGTCACTGTGATCAACCACAGAGGAGTCCATGTCAGAGACATTGTTAAGGAAGTCGAAGATTACTTGAAGACATACTCATTGGCTGGGTTGGATAACAGCCAAGATGTATCAGGGACTCTGAGTGGTTGAGTGTTAACAGGGGTGGCAATACCCTGTTAACACTCAGTACTTTGGACATACCTAAGTGTTTAGGTGGGAAGTTTTACAGCCTAAAGTACAAGGAATGAAGAAAAAGGAAAATTATGTCAACTATGTTTCCCTAAAGCGTTGTGGTAGACTACCAAGAATAGAAGAGCATCTTTTGACAGATGTATGACATTGTCTGTTTTGTGTAGTCACCATCAACCAGTACTAATAGTCAACATCGTACCACTATAAATAGGATATGTAGGCTAGAGTAATGTTGTTCACTTTTTAAGATTTCACACATTAACTCTTTACAACTCAGAGAAAGAACAGTTGTGCATGTGTTCTTGAGTTTGCTTTATTTTGTCCAAAGTATACACAACACATTGTCCTCGAACTGTGTTATCCATAACACATGTAATACTTGTTATATAATAATAAAGTACTACGTTTGAAAAGTATTTACTTGTGTTAATTATCTTTCTTATTCGTTTCAAGCTAGTTTTAGGGACTTTCAAGTACCTAGCTCGAAAACTTGGTGAGGGTCTTTGATTCTCAAAATGGGGAAGACTCAACTTGAGATCTTGGATCTTATATGATTTAATGCTTTCATATAGAGTTTGTCTTCACCTCTACCCCTCTTTTTGTCTGTTTTTATGTGCTTATATGTTTTCCATTATGAATTGAAAAAATATAATTACGTAAGATTCTAGTAATCGTAAAAACAAATCTCTACTTATATTGAAACTAGCTTTAAAACATGTCATATTAATTACACTTATTTTTTCCTTGCGAATCGGCTATGTGTTATTTGTTAAAAATCATTTTTGGAACAAAGATTAATATGGACATAAGATCTATGTTTTATTATAAGCTAATTATTTTGCGAAATCATATTGTCACCCGAGTTGGGCTTACATACCATAATGATGGCTCATAAACTATCTTCTCAACGACGTGATTTGCAAAATATAATTATCTTATAATACTTAAAAACATCATGTTTTTGTGATTTACTAATGATGGATATTGCTACTACACTACGTGTATTAGTCAAACCATCTAGGTTTTGAGTGATCTTTAATTTCCTCTCGTGTCACATACATGTTTCGGCATCTATGTGATAATTATCCCAAGCACTTGTGCCTTCGGGCACATGAAGAATAGGATATAGGGTTTGATCATTCTTTAATTATTTCCCGCAGTAAACACGCCTAAACTAAAGTTAACAAAATAGTTTTTCTTAACTTGTGCTAAAAAAGTGATTGCATGCATCTTTTAACATGCTTTTGACATTTGTTTCTAAACTTATGTGATACCTATTTGAATCTTTAAGTCTATGTCATCCAATGTAAAAGCACTTGTAGTTGGGTTTTCATCAACTGGTCAGACCTAGGGTGAATTCTATACCCAAGGCAAATTTTGCCATAGGTCGGATCTATGTCAATTTTTGGATGCTTTACATTGGTACGACTTAATTCGAGTTCTCGGTTAGATTCGGAACCCGAGGCATAAGATGAGATGAAACATACTCGTGACTTTATTACATGTAGAACAAGTTTGTTTGAGATGTTCATTGGTACTCGTTGAGTGGTGAGAACATCTCATCCAAACACTCTACAATAATAAAATTCATGAATCGTCTCATAAATTCTAAGAGTTGCACTTGTAATGCAATTAACGCTCGACGCTTACCTCTTGCCCTACTTATTATTAGTTTGGTCAGACCTTCTAATATTGAGTGAGAGGAAAAGTAGGATCTTAGTCTTACTAGTAATTAATCGGTTAGTTAATTCTATTTAGAATTTAATTATCGAAAATACTAAATTGAACTTTCTATGTTTCGATTAATTGTGTTATTGCAACATAATTCGTAAACTAAAGTTGTTTTCCCATAGAAAACAAACATAGTCTTTTTTCCTGGTAAGAAGAGCAAGACTTACTCTTATCCCTTCTCATTAGTTGACAAGAATAAGATAGGATTCTAAACGAATCATTATCGATTGTATTTAAACTCACTTTTAATATTTCATTATCCTAATCCGGTTCTGAAATCTTTGGTAGATAACATATTTTGTGTATCTAGAGTACTTTTGTCTATAGCTACCAAAATAAATGACATCTTGCACTTGTCATGATGTATGAGTTTAAACCGCAAAAAGTAAAGAATTTACTAGCACTTCGCTAGATATCTTCCTTGGATTCTTGTTATTATGCAAATGATAAAGGAGGAATTGCATGCTAAATAGTCAAGTTAATTGGAAGCATGAATGGTTTGTCCCTCATCTACACGAGTAGAATTTCATATACTTTTCTCGATACCTAAGTACATGTATACTTATAGAAATTTTTCAGAGATA
Organism: Glebionis coronaria; assembly: GCA_025667525.1. NCBI lineage: Eukaryota > Viridiplantae > Streptophyta > Magnoliopsida > Asterales > Asteraceae > Glebionis > Glebionis coronaria. Next base: position 19,936,752 of record CM046878.1, on the reverse strand, counting down.
AGGTGTGACACCCCCAAATTGGTCAAATGCAGCGGAAATAATAGTTGGGTGTCACGTGACGTAGATCAACAACGGATAGTATGTAGAGCAACAGATAAAAGATTATCATTACATTTATTACATGAATAAAAGTGCAGATGTTATAAAATAGTCTTAAACATTATTCAGTTGTTGAAATCATTCCCAGTTTATAAAACCCCAGATGAGCTCTATAAATGCAGCCTATCATGATGCTTGATTTCCATGCACGTCAATATCTGCTTAAGTTTCTTGAGAAAACATGCTTAGAGAGTCAACATAAAGTTGGTGAATTCACAGGTTTAATAAAATGAATTTTGACAATAAACATTCACTGAAGTAGTAATGCACAAAGCATCAACACTTAAAAGTAATTACATTCCCATATTGCCCGAAACTGATAATTGACAGTTAAGTCCACAACAAATGAGGACCCTTCGCATTAAAATGCACCCAATAATAAGTTCTGACATGTGAAACATTTGTTGTCCTAGCCTAGGCACAGTGAGCGCTACTCACCCAGATGGGGATGGTCAATCCCAAATAGATCTATTTATAACATTCAGGCAATTCAAAAATTCTAACAATTTCAGATGCAGGGGTCATGCGGTTCATCTACAATAGGCAAATGTAATCAAGGTTTCGTAGTTCAGTTTATGTCCATCAAATAAATATGTTGCATGTTTTCTTCCCCATAAAAGAATTTAAAAGTTTGTCAATATACAAAGTGGGGCCATGAACTCACCTCAGTAGTACAGCAAATAGTCACAAGAAAATCTAATGTGATGCTCACGATACAGTCAATGACCTAAATAATTATAAGGTCTCAGTAAATGCATAACATCATATATAAAAGTTTCAGAACAAGTCTGTGCATGCTTATACTGGTTTTAAGCATTTATTACGATATTTATACTTTAGTTATCGTTGTACAAGTAATAAAAGTATTTATTTTTAAGTGTAAATAAATTGGATCATTTAATTAATTAATTTGTTTAATTAATATTCTCGTACTTGTACCGTTTATAAAGTAGTTTAAATATTTATAAAAGAAAGTTTTATATAAATTTAAAGGTGAAAAGAAATAAACATAATTAATATATTTATTTTTATAAGTTAATCATATTTAATTTATATAATGTATATAAATAACGTTTGTTAAAAAAGTATAACATTTTAATTTAATTCAACGTTCTCGTAGTGTGTATAATTATTAAATTAAAAGTTTGGAAAAATAACGAGTGTTATATTTATTTAACTTTTACGTTTTTAATATCAGGTATATATATAGTAAATTAGTGTTTGTTATAGTTTGCGTAAATTACATTTTAGTCCCTCGATTTATATAATTACCCGCGGTTATTTACCATAATACCCCTAGGGTTTGTAAATGTTTCAAGTAATTACAACATTAGTCCCTCCCTAGTTACACATGTAACTAGGGTTTGTTAAAGTTTCACATATTGTCAAATTAGGTCCTTATAGTATTCAGTTTATATTTAGGTTTATCATAAGTTTCATAATCGCCCCCTAGGGCTCCAAAAGGGTTTCGGCTAATGCCAAAATAGCCTCTAGGGTTTGTTTAGGGTTTGAATAACTTTCCTATTTTGGCAATAAAGGCCCCTAGGGTTCCTATTACTTTTGGTAAGTGGCAAAAGGGGACCCTAGGTTTCTAACTAAGTTACACAACTAATCTTAACTTATCAATAATTACAAGTGAGTCCTCCAACTATATTTAAGTCTCGAATGGTATTAAAATACCACCCTTAACTCTCGGCTATTTACAATATAGGTCCTTATGTTTTATCTTTTGTTAAAATGAGTTTCTAAATGTGTCCATTTAAGTCCCTAAACTTATTATATTTACAAAACCAATCTGAAACTTAATATTTACCATTTTTAATCTGAAACTTTATAGATTTACCATTTTAATCCGAAACTTCATAAAATCATAATTTTAACACCAAAAGTTTTATAATAACATTATTAAATAAAAATAAAGTTTATTTTAGGTATGCTTATTCTAGTGGGCTTAATGGCTTAATTTCTATAAGGCAACTAGTTACATTTTTAGTTAGTAATTTTAGATCTAGTGATTCTAAGCTTATCTAAACATTACAAAGTTAACCAACACATTAAACCATGGGGATAACCCACGTCTAGTTTTATACATGCTTAGGTTTTCATGGTTTTTCTAGTTAAGCATGTTCATGAGATTATGTTTATTATGGTTAACAAGATTTTACATCACACTAAGTGGTAAATCATTTTAAGTCGTGACCCTATATAGTCTAGGTTTGTTTAGATTTGTTCTTAGGTTAAGTTTTACTAGTGATATGTATATATATGTTCATGTGTATGAAAATGAGATATATAGAAAAGATAGGTTTCATGTTACTACTTGTTTAGATAGATCTAGGAATGAATAGGTGAATGACTAGTGTCTTGAGCTTGGTTTCAAAAATGGTGGATACTTGTAACCAAAAATCTAACCGTGACCTTCACTAGTGTTCTTAGGGTTTTCTTGTTGTCTTGAAAATCAAACTTGTTGTAGGAGTAACAATGATTTGCATTTAAGTTGCATGAGACATAGATTGAGGCTAATAAATGGAGTAGTAAATGAACTTGAAGGATTTTTGTTGAACAACAATATGTAACCGTGGGTTTGAGAGAGAGATATGAGGGAGATGTCAAGTGTTTTATGTTGTGTGTTTTGGAGATCCAAGTGGTATCCGAATATAGGAAGGAGAGAGGGGATCTTGATGTATCTTGCAAGAGTACTATGATATCTTGGATTTATACACTTAGATATAGTAAGATATGTCATATGATTTGAAACACATGCCTAAAAATAGCAAAGACTTTCCCTCCCATTTTGATGGTTTAGCCGTGGGTTAGAAAGTCAAAGGGAGACAAAGATTGACATTCAATAGTGTATAATGTATGGTGATGTATAGGGAAAGTATGGGATGTGTAAGGCATAGTATACAAGTGGATGTACATGTTTATGCTTGCTTGCAAGTTAGCAAAGTCATTATGGATGTGTAAGTATGTATATATACGGCATACATATGCATTTTAGGGTAAAAATGTGTTGACTTGTATCAAATTGGGAGTTAATAATAGTCCATGTATTATAGTGTATGTATTTGTTAGGTTTCTAGGTATTTTGGTTAAACCTTTAGATAATTGGTGAAAGTATATAATGAGTATATCATTAAAAGTATTTTACTTGAATAAAGTAAATAAGTGACAATGTGAAATAATGTACATTATTTTAAAGTGATAGGTGTTTGTTCATAGTGTGAAGTATATGTAAATATGTACATATTAATATAATCCAAGTACTTAATAAATTAAGTAAATAATGATACAGTGTATCAAAAGTGCGTACTGAGGTGATGAGTCCTTGTTCAATCATGTGGCCAGTCAATTGCCAACATAGTCAATAAAGACTAAAAGTTCATATAAATATACAATTAAATATGAAGGGATAGTATGACAAAAGTATATGATTATTAATAAGTCATATAAAAGTGGATTTGTATAGATTCCATAAATAGTAAGTACAACAGTTGACAAAGTCAATACGATAAAATCAGAGGTTTTACATAAGGAAGTCAATAAATAGCTATGTGCCTTCTACTAGTGATGTAACATTTATTATTGACAAATTTAGAGGGAGCGTTGCGGTTTATTACTGAAATAGTATCCATGTAATATTGTCAATTTCAGTAGGAGCTACAAGATTTATTTTCTAGTTAGTCACCCATATTATTGCATACTTGCTTTGAAATAATTAGTTACCTTCCAAATATGAACGATCATTGCTTAAAGGAAAATTTTTATTTTATAAGATAACACGTTGCCTTTTTGATGTCGCTTTCTAAAACGTTATCTATAGAATAATAATCTACAATTTCTTATTAAACGTCATGGTTCTAATTCTACTTATAATATCCATGACATTATCATATTGTTAACACAATCAAACACATGTTGTGTTGTTTGTCTTCATAATATGATGTTGTGCCTTACATAAGTGGGAGAAATCTTAAAGTGTGTGCAAGGAACGGCATATAATTGGTTCCACTTGCCTTCAAGGTAATAAATCTAATAATTCTACTAGGACTTGAACACACAAGATGTTTGTTGCCCTACTACATTCAAATGTCATGATATAGTAAAAGCTACTTCAACATTTTTACTACGTGTTCAGTAAATATAATTATGGTTAAGATATAATAATCATAATTTTGAAGTATAAAAATTAACTTAAAAATTACTATTGAACTCAAGAGTTTGCATTCATGATTACTTTAGCTAGTATAATTATGTTTTCTTGATGCCACATAATTATAAAGTTCTTGAATTACTCAATGACTTATAATATAAAGTATATAGTAAAATAGTTATGTCTTCTTGTTAACACATAAACATAAGATCTTTGAATTATTTAAAGACTTATAATGTATATTTGATATGGTATGTTTTCTTGTAAATACATGAGCATATAAATCTTGAATTGATATGTCTTCTTGTAAACACATGGTTCTTACATTATTCAAGAAATATACATTACAGCATGCGATTGGATTTAAAATACGGATATTGTAATTTGGCACATGACCCAATTGACAAGTATTTGATCCAAAGAGAATTAAGTTATCTATGTAATTCTGATGTAGTCTCACAATTACAATACTCATAGAATACCAAATTATTATGGTATGTCAAAATATCTGAAACAAACTATATTCATATTGTTTGATTCATGATAGTTTTAATTACTATACCTCCAAGATCTATCAAGTTTAGAAAATTGCGTATGTCATTGATACACTCAATATAGTTTAAACCTAAAAGGTATTCAAGACCACCACAACTAAAAACCCTAAACCATTTGGGATTTTAGGTTGTTCCACTCAAACTAATCAAATCCTAAAACCTTTCGGTTTCTTTTATTTTCCTACACTTCATTTCTTGATGATTGTTGTTTTGGGTTTCCTCCTAGCTTAACACAAACCTTTCCTAAGGTTATTGGTTAAAAGGTGATGCAAGAATTAGGGTTTATACCACAAACCCTAATTAGGGTTCTTGGAAGGAATCCCAATATGTCTTGATTAAAGTTCTTTAATTTGTTTATATCTTATGAAGCATACTATTAACAAACTTGAGATAAGAATTTAAAATGTGTTTTGTAGTCTTTATTAAAAACAATTTATTGTTGCTTAAATACTTAGTATTTATAGAATTATCTCTACTTACAAAAGTAAGTGGGAGTTATAACAAATCCTGAAGATACTCAAGAGCAAAAAACATAACCTTCAAAATCCACTTGTTGGTGTCATATTTTGGTTAAAAATGAAAATGTAAAACCAAAGTAAATATTACTCTCATTCATAAATCCGCAAGGATGCCTCCTCACTTGATTGATATTTTAATATCAATACCGAGGAATATAAGTTAGGAGATCTTTGTAATCCACTAACTGGTAAGATAAATTATCATATCTTGAATATGATAAATGTCTTAGAACTATGAATGATAAGATGCAGTCCTTAAAGGGAAAATCAATCTTTTGAATTTGATTGATACTTCGCCTAATTATAAACCTATGAGGTTGGAATGAGTTTCTTTTGAAGAAAGACTCACAAGGACAAAATGGTATACATAATGAATGCATGACTAATAATGAGAAGCTTTCAATTATACTCAAGCGATTGACTATGATTAAATCATTCTTCCCTACACGTATTGATTAAATAAAGATAATTAATTGTCATACATGTTTCAGTGTATATGAAATATGGTGATTAAGCTTTATATCATTTTCCTTTATGATTACTCTTAGCGAGAACGGTGTGCAATTAAAAGGTTTATGAGGCTACAAAATCTTTATGTAGTATACAAAATAAAATAATCCAAGTATGGATTAAATCATGCATCTAGGAGATGAATCTAGAATTTAATTACAATATGATTTTGATTAAATTTAGATAGCTTTGAGTACACTTGACATTAAGTAGGAGTATTGTGTTTTTCCTTTAAAATTCATATGTTGTATAACATCTTGAAGATATCATTCCATCTAAGCTAGATGATAATCCTTAAGATTGGAATGAAACTTCATTCGAGAATTTAGGGAATAAAACTAATGGCTTTGGATTAAATGTTTATTGAAATAAACATATGCGGTAATTAAGTCCAACACAATGCAATACATCATTAAAGCAAGTCTTGAATGACATATTTCACTTGACATAATTTATTACATGAATGGAAACCTTATGTTTTTAACTAAGAATTCATTATGTATATATTATATTGTGTATAAGACTCGTTGTTACTTTTGCACGAGAGCAAAAGTGAGATTACAAAAACAATATCTAATTGAAAGTAATTAGATTATGGTTAATACAAATGTTTGCGAATTATAAAGCATAGTGTTGTATGTGTACACTCATGCTAGATGATAATCAATTCTAGTAAAGTGAGATTTTATTATTATTATAACTTTCTGATAAATCTGCTAACTAGACATGCTCAATCAAGAGCACTGTTGCATTACACATTAAGGAATAAGAATACTTTACATTTTAAGAAACTATAAAGATGACTGTCAATATATCGTTGTTTTTAAATACCTTATACAAGGTATGACGATATCCCCATACTATGATACTTGCAATAGTATAAGCATGTGAGATTAGACACTCATCTTGTTTTATCTTTTACAAGTTGTGAAATTTGAAGCAAGTATTCGGAAAGTTTACTCAGATGACTATTTAGCTTTCTTGTAAAGAAAAGTTGAGAATCTTGGAAACATTTGACTTCAATTTGCTAAATTAGTTTCATGCATATCTGTTTTAGTATTTGGATTATTGGGATTGTAAGATAGTAATTATTTTCTGATGAAGATACTCTATATTTTCTTTCATTCATATAATTACTGTTGTCCTATATTTGTATATTTAATCCTTGAATATTTGATTATTCTAAATATGTCCATTGTCGGTTAGCAATATGGGAATATTGTCTATATTAAGACAAATGTGAGTGTTTGTTATATTCTTTGAATATATAGACGGTTCCCACCAAACTCATATGTTATTCATAAGGGATGCATATTGGACACCCCCGAACTTTCGAATCGTTACTTTTGGATCCTTGTCATGAGTAAGATTTTGAAAATGGTGATTAAGTCGTCCTTAGACTTGAGATGCAAACACGTTTGTGCATGTGTGGATATCATTTCTTGATTATAAGTTAAACGTTATTCTCACAAGAGTTAGTTATAAAGGCTATAGTTGGAAGTGTTGTGAAGCAGCGATCCACAGACACTTGCAGTCAATATAAAATTTGTTCCTCCACTTGATATAGTGCAGTTTAGTACCACTGCGCCCTCTCTAGAATTAATTAGATAACTGTGTGGCCGCACCCAAAGAGTTTATCAAGATGATACTTGTTTACTTTTGGCATGTCTGAATTAACTTCAATAACGAGAAACTAAAAGTTAAACTATATGGAATGAGTTAGGATCCATATCCATGGTTTAACGGTACTAGTAACAAAGGGATGATTATTAGCAAGTCACATAATCGTATATCATTTATACTTTTGAAATATTCTTCTTGAAACTATACCTCAATCATTTTCGCTTATAATAAAGTGTTGCTAGATACTTTATTATGACGTACTATGTCTTAAACTCTCACAAGTGGGAGCTGTCAGAATATGCTATCGTTTAGCCATCGAAAATGAATGAGCCTATCGGGGGCACACTCGAATACACAAAGAGTACGTTTATTATATGTTTAATATATATAACTCGTTTCTATGTATTAAATATATAATATGTTTCACAGCAATATATTTAACAATTGTTGATTTAACTGTTAGATACTTATCAACTAACAAATATTCGTTAAATATTAAAAGAAGGGATTAAATGTCGAATTTTTGAAAAATGGTGAGATATTTCACTGAAACTTTTAAAGCAAGTTTTCGTCAAATATAGATGGTCTGAAATTCAGATGATAATTTATATCATTCTGAAAAGCCAACCGACTAGAAAATATATTCCACAAGCTGACGAATAGAAAATATATTGTATACCTACGACATGAATATCTATCCCAAAAGATAAAGATAACTTTGATTCTTTTTCCTTTGATATATTATGTCGGTAGAAGAAATAAACTATATTTGATTGGTTTCTTGATCCATACATATCAAGATATATTTTTCTATATAAAGTCCTACACCAAAAAGAAAACACATATACTAATTTTTTTTCAAAACCTACGAGATACGATATGCCAAAGCACTAATTGGTGTCTATTGTAGAAAGAAAATACATATACCGATAAAGGTAGTTTTATTCTATTGTAGAAAGAAAAAACAAATTTAATAATAGTGTAATCCCTTGTTATGGCTTATTACTATCATTCCCTTAACTCTAACAGTCGAACGTTTACTCACTTGAAATATTCGTTTGGGTTTTCAAGAAAAACTAGACACTCGTTGTTTGTCGCGTGAAGCAATTACTAGCATCGTAATGTGCTTGTATGACGTGTAGTGTGAGCATACCGTAAAGGTGGTAATTTAACCACTTGAAGTGTCAAGATCTTTATCTGGTTTTTGTTTATTGATTTTATATCATTAAACTAAACGTTAGTATTTTATATGTTTATTTTATGTGTTAACTCATAATATCAAACTAGATTTATTCCGCTGCGTACTCGTAGTTAATAGTTTAACTAGTTATAAAATCCCAACAGTAAACGGGCAAACATTCCTTCGAGGAGGGACTACCTTGCAGACGGGATTTACCCACAATGATCATCGTTTATGAAAAAGGCTTGTCAATATAGTTACTTAAAGTGAGATTCCATACTCCAATAATAGAAGTATGTAAGTGTAGTACACTGTTACCCGCACTATCACCTATATAAGAAACAAACCCCTTATATAGGTGTCACTCATGAACTTAAGAATGAACGAGAAAAGTTCTATAAGGAACATGCATCCAAAAAAGAACAAAGGAAGCAATCTCCACCATCCAATATTAATATTTATAAATTTAATTAAAAAAACACATTTTCATCCTGTTTCTTAAAAATTAAATATCTCTCAAACCGTTAATCGTTATGAAAAAATAATTATACCGTCACGACGGGAATTAAATTATCTTTCCATAGATATGCACTTCTATATACTTTCGGCGAATTTTTTTAAAAAAAATTCGTAAAAAAATCACATGTAATTCTCGAAAAATTACATGTAATTCTCGAAAACTCATGTTTGATTAATTATTTTAAAAATCACATTTGAATTTGTAACGTCACATGCAATTTGTGAAATCACGTGTATTTTTTTTTACGAGAATTTCAACATTGTAAAATCGTTAAAAGTATATGAAAATAACCGTCTATTAAATGACAAAAATATTTTCGTTATTATTTTAAAACCACACGTGATTTATGTGAATTACATTAAATTGTTTGAATCACATGTAATTTTGTTAATATATTAAAATGTTTGTTGCCATTAATATAAAATATGTTCATTTTACCGGGGTGGAGTCCCCTTTACCCAAAAAAAATATATGTAAAACAAATTGGCTTCTGAATTACATGTGATTCGGTGATAATTACATGTGATTTTGCTTGCATTACATATGATTCAAGCATACCGAAACCGTAACTTTTTCTAACAACCCCACATTAGATGAATCACATGTGATTTTTTTAATCACGTATTATGTTTTCATTTATGTAAAATATATAAAAGAAATTGGCTTCTAAATTACATGTGATTTTGTTTGAATCACATGTAGTTCTGCTTGAATTGCATGTGATTCGGTGATAATTACATATGATTTTTCTTGCATTACATGTGATTCAAGCATTCCGAAACCTTAACTTTTTCTAACAAACCCACTTTAGATGAATCACATGTGATTTTTTAATCACATGTAATCTTGTTAATATATTAAATTGTCTGCTTGAATTACATGTAATTCGATGATAATTACATGTGATTTTGCTTGCATTGGATCACATGTAATTCGATGATAATTACATGTGAATTTGCTTGCATTACATGTGATTCAAACATTTCAAAACTTTAACTTCTTCTAACAAACCCACTTTAGATGAATCACATGTGCTTTTGTTTGAATCACATGTAATTTACCACGAATTACATGTAATGCAAGCAAATTCACATGTAATTATCATACATGGATCACAAGATAGCATACATGGATCACAAGACCACTTTAGATAGCATACATGGATCACAAGACCACTTCGGAAGGATGGATGATGTGAGGAATGGAGAGAAAATGTTATTTACCACGAATCACATGTGATTTACCACGAATTACATGTGATTTATCACGAATCGCATGTGATTTACTTGGTTTCTAGATTATTGGTATTAAAGTTGAAAATAAAAATCTATGAAAACATGTAACTTAAAAAAAAGACTAACGCGTCAAATGGGACGAAAGTTAGATGTAAAGTTATGTGAGTCTACATGAATCACATGTGGATTTAAAGCAAAATTACATGTAATTATTTATAAAATCACATGTGATTTAAAGCAAAATTACATGTAATTTTGTATAAAATCACATGTAATTTGAGCAAAATTACATGTAATTATTTATAAAATCACATGTGATTTGAGCAAAATTACATGTAATTCACACAAAATTACATGTAATTTTCGATCAACACTAACTAACCACTTTATTACAAAAATCACATGTAATTCACACATAATTACATGTGATTTGCATTTAACACTAATAAACTATTTTATTACAAAAATTACATGTAATTCACACATAATTACATGTAATTCACACATAATTACATGTAATTCACACAAAAGTTAACGATTTACAGTGTTACAAATTCTCGCCAAAAAAATTACACGTAATTTTCGAAAATTACATGTAATTTTTCGAGAATCACATGTAATTTTTTATGCGTAAATTTTAAAAAAAATTTTGCCGAAAGTGTATAGAAGTGCCTATCTATAGAAAGATAACTTAATTCCCGTCGCGATGGTATAATTAGTTTTTCGTAACGATTAATGGTTTGAGAGATATTTAATTTTTAAGAAATATGATGAAAATGGGTTTTTAAATTAAATTTAAAAAGATTAATATAGATCATTAGATGGAACTTGAATGGATGGTTGAGATTGTTTCATTCCTTCTTTTTTTGATGCATATTCTATAAAGATCTCACCTCTATATGTAAAAATCAAATTATTTGATTGGTCCAATTATTTTTTACTAGAACCTTTACCTTTTACCAGAATTCTCAAATAATTTAATTTTATTATTATACAATAGATTTTTCAACAAATTGGTTTTTCCTTTATAAGTGTTACAAGATATCAATTAAACACGTTACATCATTTTCAATTACAGTACAATTCTTTCAAAATATATTGTGAACCAAACGCCATAAAATTCATTCCTGCCCTAACCTTTGATCCATTGTCTATAAACACAAACCCTAACCATCAAATTCGGTTTTTTGATGTAGCTAATTACGAGCTAAAGTTGTTGATTTCGTGATTCGGTTAATCTTTGCTCTCAGGTTTAATTTTGAACTGAATTCGTTGATTTTTGTGTTTGTTTTAGTTATGGAGATTAGTGTGATAGATGTGAATTAGGTGTTGCGCGTTAGGTTGTGCTGTGCGATAGAGACTATTTAATATCTATGTTATGTAGTAGTGTATATAATTTATTAGCGTGTGATTGTCTTTAGGTTGTTTTCGAGCTACATATTTTTTGCTTATAATTAAGAAATAGTATAGCCTTGGGGAGTGTCTTACTGCTCGTGCGATATATGGGAAACTAGACTTTATCAGTTTCCCGCGAATATATATGGTTCTGTCCATTTCAATGGATTATTGGTGTTAAGCCCTATCAAAATAGAGTAAACTCAAAGAGAGTGTTTGGAATAAGCTCATGTTAATGGCTTATTATCTAATTTATGAGGAGAAATGTTATTAGTTTAAGATACAAAATTAGAGGCTTTTAAAGATGCTTAAGTTGTTAAGCCTAAAGCTTAGGCAAACAACATCCAAAGCTGTGCGGTCTTAAACACGCATCCACTTATCAGAATGTGTATGCAATACTTATGTTATAGTATTTTTTATGTAACCTTGTGTATAGGCTAGTTTAGTTTCTGTTATAGGTTACATGAATATTGAATAGTGATGACTCAGTGTGAAACAAATGCATCATATCGCATCTGGAGTTCTGATTGCAGAGTGTTCGACACAGGTACTTATACTCAGATTTAGATATCTAGGTGTCGACAACTTGTAGTTCCATTGCAAAAAGTTTTAAATATTCAAAGTAAGGAGTTATGTCAATGTTCCGCGTTCAATGTGGTTATATTGACTTCAAAATATGACAGAATTATAAATATAGTTCACTTGGAAATTATATGTGTAATAATATACACGATGTTTACATATATACTTGGAAAGATAAGAATATGATTCTGCAGCCATTTAGACTTCCTCAGCTTGCCACTTTCAGTCTTTGAAGAATCCAGAAATAAGCTGAAGTCCAGCAAGCTCGACTTGAACCCTACAAATTGAAATAACCACACAATAAGTCCGTGTAAACTCATAACCATGTTTAGAATGATATAGTATGCTACGAGTATATTTAAATACATATAAAATAAGAGCCTTTACTGATACTAGATGTAATAATGAAGTCTAATAAGTGGGAAAAATTTTCTTACACCGGCCGAAACTCGAGCCCACATACAATGAGGCCAGACAGACTTCCTTCAAGACTTGTAAATTTCATATCAATAGAAAGAGAGCCATCCTTGAATTCATGAGTTGAGTTAAATTTACGCAGTTGAATCTCCATCCATGTATCTTCCCTTTGTTTTGGAAACTGAGTGATATCGTGTACATTCAGTGGGCTTGGGGTAATGAAATAAATAAATTCAGCCTCATTGTTTTCTTTGTGGAGTATGTCTCGTACTTTTACTGGACAATGCAGCCCCTGGCAACTCTCTGAAAGCTTGAACACAAGGTAACACACATATTCTGTATTCGGTGACAACATTTGACGTTTGATCGTGCAATTGATATGAAATACTTGTTGCGGTAAAAGCTCAATCACCTTTTGGAATCTGCATGATTGACGATATAATATGATCACGCCAATATAGAAGGTTAGGACTTAAAGTGATCCAATCTAGTTTTTCATGAGAAATTTTCAACTATAATAGATGAGCACATAGTAAATGTAGCATAAGGAAAGCAGTTACTGGAACTGGAACTGTAATGACGTTAGTCGGAAACACAAACCTGGAATGGGCTGATGGTATTGTACTAAACAGATTCACATTAGAAGAGTTGTGTAAAGCAGTCTTTGCTGAAAGCATAAAATGTTTCTTTCCGTTTACTTTGCCCAACCAGAACAACTTGTCATTGTTTGTGTACTCGATTATTCGTTCGAACTTAGTTGGAAATTGCTTCAGTTGATCCAAAATGAAGTTTGATTTTAAAACGTGTGGGACTTCCTTTAACTTTCCAATTTCGTCATGTTTCACCTGTATAGAATTTATGTTATAAAAATGTAACTTAGAAGATAGAACTTGAATGTTTTTTCCATACATCCATCACCTTTAAACAATATAAAAAAAGAATATAGAATGGAAGAAATAAAATTTGTTTTCTTACTTTCTCAATGGCTCGAAATTCAATGCCTTCAACATAAATTGCACCATCTCCACAATGGTATGATGAAAAGCACTCGGTTAGAAACTCAAAAACAACCTCTTCGTTCTGATGCAAGAATCGGTACAACTCAATCATCATCCACTCGTTGTCTCTCCATGTTGCAAAATACGCATTCAAACTTTCGTGCCCCTTTCTGTACTTTAGGTTAACATACACAGGTTTACTTGAAAAGTTTCTTGTATCACAAAACTTGAACACTAAATAGACCCCATAAACAATATTTCGAGATAATAATTGAGCTCTGGTGTTGATTTTGATGTTCAACTTTGAAATATCTAACATCTTGACTACTGTCCCAAACCTGCACATATTATAAATATATAAGTCTCAGTCAGTCATAGCCTTTGTCCCCCATCCACGTCTACTTTTGTGTTTGTAATTCTTTTGACCCGAAATAAATGAGATGCATTAATATTTTGGCGAGCTTAAGTTCAAATTTAAATGTATTGTATCAGTAACAATACAAATTACCATAATAATAATGTTATTGCCAAATAAAATAATGTCTTATAAAGATATAGAAAATGGAATAGCAAGATGCTAGCAAAGTTTATAATTCATGGTCGTGAAAACTGAGGACCAAAACAAGGACATTCCTCAACCACCAGTTGAACATAGAAGCGAGCTACGAACTTCAAACAACACTTATATATCAAACATACACCTGGACACTATATTACCTATCAGAATCAGTTGAGAAAACACTGAAACCTTATATTCAATTTCAATTTCAATTTCTACCATCTTCACTCATTGTTCACCTTTAGGTTTCCACAGAGAAAGTTGACAACAAAAGGTAACATAACCAACCATGTTTATGATTTAAAGTATCCATTACTTTTACCCCTTATAAAGAAACAGCAAAATCCAATTCCCACAAAAGTTTTTTTTTTCACGTATACATAATTTGTCAAAAATTACTGAGTCCTTTTGATGAACGAAAAAAGTGTATGTCTTGGCAAGTTTCCAGTTATACAATATTTTTCACTCTTAGTAAAAAAAAAACCCACAATATAAGTTCAAAATACATAAGTTTGCCGTAAACTAATTATTATGTCACCTTAACCTAATTATTATGCCACCATAAACAACTTCTTATTTATAAAACGGTATAGTTACTGAATTCCAAATAAAAAAGTTATAATTAAAATAAACTTCTAACATCAATAGAGAGGTAGAGAGAATGACCTTGATTCTGGAAGTGATTTCCACTCATGTCGACAACTGTTTTCGTAGGAAAACATTTTCGCTGAAACCATTTCATTTCTTTCGCTATTACCATCAAATGACAACAACTATTGTATAATAAAAAACAAATCAGAGTCGATCGTTATGATACGTAAATGCATGCATGATGCATGATTTTCAATTATCCCTCAAAAAGGAAAAGATACATAGAAAACAAGAGATACAAGAACAAAGTAATTACCACATTGTCCTGTTGAAGGAGGATTCCCTTCGAAAAAATGTTATAAATATCCTCTTTCTTGATTGTAGAATAGTATTCAGGGCAGTTTGACATCTCAATTATTTCTTTATAGTCTTTAGGCAATTTGAGCTCCCATTTCTCATAATCCTCCTGTATATACAACATGTTTCATACATCTCTTAGAGTTAAAGGATATAGTTTAAATATATATGAATCAAAAGTTTGCCAATCTTGTCAAAATATATAAACTCACCTGAAATTCCAGTGATTCCTTGAGTTGCATGACCACTTCAGTAGCTGTTGGTCGTCTTTCTCTCCTGTGATGTAAGCATTGAAGGGCAATCCTTGTAAAGGTAATATATGACTGTGGCACAATTTGTTCTTTGATACCCTCGAACACTAACCTATCAAGTTGTCCTACATGATAGTGGTGCTTAGCCAAAAAGGGTAAATACCGATACTCATCATCTAGCTCTTCAGATGCTAGTTTCCCACACAATATGTCAATTAAAACCGAACCCAGTGAGAATATATCAGACTCTTTAGTTAACAAGCCTGTTTTTGTGTGTAATGGGTCACGATAGCCGACTGTGCCTGTAACACCATCGATGACATAATCTACATTCTGATTTGTTGGGCATACTAAGGAAAGCCCAAAACCGGTAATTTTTGCTTTCCAGTCATGAAATAGTAGAATGTTGGTGCTACTGATGTCCCTATGTATTACCATTTCTGGACTTGAAACACTTCCATGAAGAAACTCCAACCCAATTGCAATGTCGATGCATATTTTAAGCCGCATAACCCACGTAAGACTTTCATCGCTCAAGTACTTATCAAGACTACCTCTTGATGCATACTCAGATACAATAATTTTTTCATCATCTTCATCACAGTAGCCTACAAGAACAATGATATTTTCATGTTTAAACTCCATAAGGATTTCCAGCTCTGTCATAAACTCAACATCTTTTGCAATAGACTTCCTATCCAACCGTTTTGCCGCAATGATATTACGTCCATGAGGGTAAGTAACTACTCCTCTGTAAACATTCCCAAAATCTCCATGTCCAATGATATTGTCTTGATCGAAGTCTTGCGTGGCTAACTTTATGTCTTCAAGTGACAGTTTAAGGTTGTCCTTATGGTTCTCCTATCAACAATGGGTTAGATTTGATAAGTAAAAAATGATACGTGCTATCTAAAATTTTCATTGGGACTTACCTGGCAATTTAACGCTCTTTTGAGTTCTTTGATAACAACTTCTATTGCTGGACGTTGCACTTGAGTTTCTGCCACACATCGAAATGCGATATCTAGAAAGATGTCTAAAGACTCTTTATTGGGTCCTTTACTTAAAGAAAATACATATTCATCAGTCTCCTCCTTTATCTTGTGATCAACAATTTCCATTATTATTCCCTTTTCAAAATGATCTCTTGCAATGGGCGCAATTCCCTTTTCATGCACCTTGGTGTACACAGAATCATAGGCCAACCTCCCGGTAAAGATCTCAAGCAACACTACTCCAAACGAGTAAATGTCTGACTTCTTATTTAGTTTACCATACTTCTCATATTCTGGATCCAAATACATATATGTACCTGCAACCTTATTGGTATAGATAGTGCTGGCTGTTTGATCTGCTGGGTGGAATTTGGAGAGCCCAAAATCTGCAATCTTTGCCTTCCAATTATCTCCCAATAGAATATTATCGCTTTTGATGTCACGGTGTAACATCTTTTGTTTGCCATGATCTGTGTTGTTGTGAATGTAATTTAAACCATGTGCAATATCAAGACATATTCTTACACGTTGCACCCAAGTAAGATTCGTCAATTTATCACTGATTCCCAAATAGTTTTCAAGACTTCCTTTCAAAGCATGCTCATAAACCAAGATCATTGCACCATTACCTTCATAACAAAAACCAAGAAGAGAGATTACATTCTCATGCTTACAACTAGTTAGAGTTTCAATTTCTGCAATGAACCCTTGTTCTCCTTCTTGATTGTAAATGCGTTTGATGGCTACCATGCTTCGTTTTTTGGGTAAGTCGTACTCATTCACACCTTCAATCAACGATGAATTACTGCTATCAAAAACTTCAAGATCTGCTTTGTATACTTTGCCAAACCCGCCTGACCCGATGCAATATGCGTCGTCAAAGCTCTTGGTAGCCTCATTTATAACATCTAGTCCAATCTTCAAGTGTTCCAAGTTCTTCTCCTACAACATTATGGAGTTATGCAGCACCTCATTAATGCCGGTAAGGATTTGAGTGAAATAAAAAGAACATGAAAACATTCAAAAGCAACATTTGATTTGTTTTAGGATAACTAGGAGGGAAAACGACTTCATCCCTAAATCTAATGTCCAAGGATATGTTAAGCTATTGAAAAGAATAGCCATACTTACCTGAATTGTTGACTTAAAGAAAACCCATAGGTTTCGGGTATGATGTTTTTTAAGTCTTGCCTTAAAACCGAACATATTATAGCATACCCATACCTGTTTGTTCCCCTAGCTAAAACGCTTAATCCAAAGTTACCTTTATTCTTTTGTAAACGGTAGACACTAGGTGCGTATATTTGGAGGTGGCCATGGAGGTTCCTCTGCGTCGACTCCACGCTATTTAAAATGGTAGTCACTATGGGATTAGTCAGCTCGCAATGTTGTGTTGGAAACACGGGTATACAAAAAAACAGTAGACACTAACATGATGTGGCTATTCAAGTATTTGACAATGACGATTATAGTATACTGATTAACTATTTCTATTTTAAATATATTATTCAATTTGTAAACAAAATAGGTTCATTACATTATTTCTGACAGAAGTTGTTATTTATTTTGTACATTTCATTAATTACAAAATTTTAATTCCAAATAACATTTTTAGTTTTAACTAACACATACAACGTTAAAAAACATAATTATGTAGAAATCAAAATGACATGCATACAAATATTTATTGCATCATTTATTATGAGTATTTCACCCTTTCTTATTATAATTGAAAGATATTGGAACTTAATTGTTTATATTATTTTGCAGTAATGATGGAGCGAATGGTGAATTAAGAGGTAAAATGAAGCTTAAGTAAAGATATTTGAAGGTTACCGAATATTGAAGACATATGGCGTATTTTGGCGTGCTTATCACCAAAAGTCATACATAACCCTAAAAGGTCGAATTTCTAAAGTCAAGAAATGCCAAGAATATCAAAAAGCCAATTCATTCTATAGGAAACACTTGAAATTTTTTTTACCTTGATTTAACATTTTAATATTTTGTATGGTTCTTTAAGTTTACCTCGTTTGACGTTTGTGTATTGGTTACAATGTTTGAAGTCTAACACCTTAGGGTGTTAGCAATAATTATGAAGATTTAATGTTTTTTTTTGTTTATATCGATGGCATCATAATTTATCGAATGAATATTAGATTATGTAAATCGCACGATGCCCGCTTATGTGCTTAACACGTAACCTTAATTCTAGTGTCTTAGGATATTAGAAAGCTCATGGCTTTTTTAGTGATTTATATAGGTGGAATAATAGCATAACTAATAATGCCATGCTTTCTATTAAGTTTAGTGAGTTAGTTAGCCTCCCAGGTGACCTTGTCTAATACTTGGTTATGATTCTTGTACCTTAGATTGGTAAAGTCTTTTACCATCATATAATAGACGTAAGTAGTAAGTGTGTAGTTTCTCAGTTAGCTAGGAGTAACAATAAGATCACCATTATCGTATTCTAAGATATATTATAATCAATACATAGAAAGCTCTATGCGGGTGCATTTAAATGTGACATAATTAGTGTGTCTAGGTTTAACCGCCTTAATATAAGAATGATAATGTCGCCTCGAGATAAGACAATCCTTGCACTAAATGAACAAACAAGCGTTAGATTAGATTAAATATGGTTAACACGGTTCCCTTAAAATAGAACTTGATTGGCCTTCTAGTTTTAGGTATTCCACCCAATAGGTGTATGAATGAGATAATAAGGATAAGTCACCACAACAACATGTGTCAATCTCTCAGATTGAACCCCTTGATAAGCCAATTGTAAATATTATAAAAAAAACATAAATATTATACATAGGATTACTTTAGTTAGGGTT
This sequence comes from Glebionis coronaria, assembly GCA_025667525.1. Taxonomy (NCBI): domain Eukaryota; kingdom Viridiplantae; phylum Streptophyta; class Magnoliopsida; order Asterales; family Asteraceae; genus Glebionis; species Glebionis coronaria. Next base: position 19,917,372 of record CM046878.1, on the reverse strand, counting down.
TACTATAGGTGTAATATAAACTAAAATTTAGATAGAACTAAACACTACTAGATTAGAATTTAACCTTGCTCTTAGTGATCGACGCCTAACTTATCAAACTAGTATACGATGGACCGGGTACACTACCCGTGAGAATCGTACTATTAGGTTAAAACGATTAAATCTGAAAAACATAAATGTAAAACTTCAATTAAAATTCATACGTACACGAGTTGTGGCATCAAGTTTTTGTTAATGTTTTAACCCTTATTTTTATACTATTGTTATTCTATTTGTATTTCTTTTATTTTTATTTAGTCTTATGTTTTAGGTTTTATGTACGTACTATTCATAGGGGACATACGATGTATGCATGCTCTTTTCTATAGATACGACCTATGAGCCATATGTGTCAGATACTTTGTATTGCACATACGGTGTATACAATATCTCTATATATTGCATGTCTTGTTTGACACAACAGTTACATTTGTATTCATGTTGATTTATATTTAAAAGATTTTATCATTCTTCGTACATACTCTACTGATTCATTGACCTTATTTTAGGTAGCGCATGAACCAAAGTTCCAACTCGAAGCTTGTTATACCTTTCAAAGACCCGAAGCAGGTACTCAAATCATCTAGGAAACTTATAAGAACACTTAGTGTTGGACATTTGAATTCACCCGAATTCAGTATATTCTTTGAGGAAGAGTTGAAGAAGAAGAAACTATGCCAAATATGACGAAACCAATGATGGAAGAATACATGATTGAGATTTCAAAAGAGTTTTGTTTTAGGAGCCCTAAACCTCTGAGTAACTCCTTTACTCACTTTTAATTCTCGAATAGTTTTCTTAAAGTACTTGAGGCTAATACTTTTAGCAGGATTTTTTGTGAAAATGCCAATGAACACGTCACCAGGGTTTCTAATATAGTCAATTTGACTAATTTCTAGCAATATGACTTATAATCAACTCATGCTTATATCGTTTCCAATTACACTTAAAGGAGCCACTAGTAAATGGATAAGGAACAAACCTTTTGGTTCAATAGAAATTTTGGAAGCCTCGAGGAAATTATTTTGGCGAATCATTGCTCGTATTTCCAATTTGTAGTCGACGAACTTAATGAGATTCGATGTCTATTCAAGATCAATGACGATTTTTTCGCGTATGACACACCACTTGGGATGATTTTTAATGAGTTCAACCGATTAAGTGGAATGAGTGACAATTTATTTACTGATGAGGTGGAATTTTCTGGGAATGACCTTACGTCAAGAGATGTTGATTTACTGAGCCACAGTTTCTCATCAATAGAAAATTTATAAGTCTATTGATATCACCATTGAAGAATGAGTCTCTCTTAAATATGGAGACCATATGACAATGGACTCAAGAATCAAAGAAGACAACATTTAATCATGGTATGTTAGTAGTTATAAGACTCAATTTGAAGAATACAACAAGATTCTAAGAGAGTGATAACCGTGGACTTGATGTTGACATACAATATGATCCATCCGACATGAAATATGCAGAATGGTTAGCTCCCAAGTTTTGCAATCACAAGGCGGTAGGATATATTTACTAAGAGTAAATTATGAATATATTGGAAAAGGGAAGATGGTGAAGAACTTAAAGATCTTGAAAAGACAAAAATTGATGACGAAGTTGAAGTTGCTAAATTCTTTAGGATGGAAACCAATCTACTTAACTTCAACACCCTACTATGTGAAGCATTCAAGGAATTTAATAAAGAGAAGACATTTGATGAAGTTATTAACAATGAAACTTCAAATGGAGTATATATCAAATGATTGTGAAAATATACAATGCGTTAATAAAAACCGTGGGCGGATATGGACTATGAAATACAACATCTTGGAAACATTGTTCACACATTGCCTATTTGTTTTAAGAAAGGCACTACCTAATGAACATCAGATAATTTGAATGAAGATGGATGGTGTCATGGAAGGGATTTACCCGGATTAATCCAAGGAGACCTCAAAATTTCATATCAAGACTGCGAGTGGTACGATGGAGTTAAAGATTGTGATAAAAAAATGAAGGCTTAGATGCTAAATTTGATCTTAAGAGATCCCGGAGACAAGATAATGAAGAATCGGATTACAAAGATTATTCATAGCACGAACGTAATAAATATAATCCTCGTGAAGACTACTCAGAAAACAATGCTTATGAAGATGTACATGGTAGTGAAATTGATGAGCTAAACATGAATCATACGAAGAAACAATAAGGATACCAACAACATGCACTTTAGAGGAATTATGAGTGATTAAATACTCGTTTGGACCTAATGAATAGTTTGTTGCTATCAATATGGTTGAGAACGATGGGAAAATTCGAGAGGATAATGATGCTTGTCATGCCTTTCGAGATATGTTTGTAAAGTTGGACCAAGGATGTCGAGAGACGACTAGAAAAATTTGAAGACATGTCTAACGTAAGGACTTCTCAATAAATAAAAGTGCTCGCCGGGAGACAACCCGGTTTTTTTATTTTTCGAAAGTGTATGTTTCCCAGGTTCATACGATGTATCCACTCCACCCATACGTGGTATTGAATCTGGACGTTATCCCGTTTTCTTTTTTCTTTAAAATCTTACTGATAGTTTAATCTTTACGACGTATAGTTTTCCTATACAGTGTATTACTCGATTAGCACGTATTGAAAATCTATATGGAGTATTTCATATGTGGTGTATGCAACAATGTAGATGGCGTATTGGCCTCTGTATATGTGTTTGTTTTGATTCTTTGTGTATGTTATTTTCTTAACCATATAATACACCAAGGAAGGAAAATGCATTTGTTTCTTGTCTTATTGGGACTTGATTGACACATTGATTGAAGCTTAACTAAGCTTAAGGAGGATCATACTGAGCAAATCCAAAGGGATTTTCTGTTCTAATTCTTTATTCTTTTTCGTCTGAATGTTTTATGTATCCAATAATGGCGTTGAATATCTTTAGTGGGGAAGGGAATTTGAAAACTTACTTGCTTACTTTTCATAACTGATATGATTAATTCATGCCTAAATTTTTAAAAGTTAGCATATTTAATGAAAGTTATTAGTAAATTACCTAGCACACGTTACCCTAGTAGATGTATGAGAAGTTAAAACTTTCCGTTTCCAAAAAATTACCATAAATTCCACTAAATATGAGTACGCTAGTGATTTAGTAGACTTTAGAACTTGGCTTGGTATATCACTTCGAGACCTCAATAATAAGTACTGAGTATTTAGATGGAGTAATATTTCTAAATTAGTAAATTTTAAGGATTACAACCAAAAAGCTTTTACTAATTGTTATATTAGCTAACCACGCCGGTTAGTTAATCTCCCTAGAAATCCTTTTCTACTTTCATTTTTAAAAAAGAAGAACCACTTATTAAAACCCTTTAAGCCTTATATTTTCATCTTCTAGTCATTGATTTGTGGGTCTAGTCTAGGTTATCAATGAGAAGAAATTTATCCCCAAAGATATGTTTGATTATAACCTTACACCTTAGCCTACCATATTAGACTGAACTTTTTCTTTTGCTTTATAGTTGCTTTTGTGTAAAGTCTAGTATTTCTCAAGACATTTGCGTTTTATATCTTTGGTTAGGTCGAGAAAATTACACAATGCAATGGAAATTTGAAGTAGTACTTGTTTGCGTTTTTAGTGTCTTTACTACTTTCACTATAATTTTAGTCGGATTATTATCGAAGTTTTATTAAAAGTGAAGTTGTGAAATTTTACACCTCGTTTAGAATGTTTGTGCTATTAAAAAACCTTAAAAATCTCAAAAAAATAAGAAAATAAAAAGAAAGAGAGAAAAGTTTTATAATCGGCTTGCAAAATAAATGCCGATATATAATGAAAAAGATCGATTATTTGTTGGTAAGTTTATATAAAGAAACAATGTAGAGTTTTGTTGTATTAAAGTTGATTCATAATATAAAACCAACTACATGTATTTCTTGTGGTACAATTATTCACTATTTTTTGTAGAATCATGTAAAAAGGCAAGAATAAGAGTTAGTCTTTTAACTGGAAAAGCCAACTAAGTTTTTTGTTTTATTAATCCATTGATTAAGGAAACTTATTGAGTCAATTGATTTTTGTCTTATCTTAGGATGGTCAGAAAGTAACTAGCAACATAGTTCTTTATTTATAACTTCAATATATTTGATTTGTGTTTTTATTTAACAACCATTACAACAATTCATATTCTCTATTCAAGGATTTTACGCAAATGAGGGTCGTATGAGTATCTCTCATATCTATTATGTTTCTACGGATGTGTACGAGATGACGTGCGACATTGGTTTATTACTATTGAAGAAAAGATTAGAAGATCCCTTATCCGGTCCCTTCTTTGGTTATATTCGAATATGGATCCTCATGAATTTCCACATATCTATCCATGGATTTGAATGTGTATGTGTTGAATAAAGGCTATTATTTTACTACGAAAGAATAGATTGGAAGCTCCTTACCCTATATCATTTCTTACCCCTAACCCCTTGACTTCACCCAAGTGGAGGAATATAAAAATGAGCAACCCTAAAACCTTTTAAACTTGTATCTTTTTAGACTTGTTACTCGTTAGCTTTAGTGGTGAAGATGTGTATCATTGTCAAGCTTATGATAAAATACTAGTCACGACCGAGCAATTGAGCAATTAGGATTACCATATAGATTAGTTGAGTGATTTGACTATTTTTCTAACCTTGTGAGGTGTCTTGATTTTTCGTCAATGATTTGAATAAACCTTATGCTTAAATGGAAAAATCCTTACAAGATACTATTTTTTATAAAGAATTCTCTAAAGTCTACTTGAGTACAAGTAGGATTAAAGTGGAGGAATATTTGATAACATCAAATAAAGACATATCTATTGCATTATTTATCCGAGTATTTTACCCGTTTGTTGTTATTATTGCAAGACATTGGTACTTAATTGTTTATATTTAGTTTTTTAGTAATTATGGAGTAAATAGTGAACTTAGGCGCAAAAGAGAGCTTAAATGAAGATATTTGAAAGTTACGTAAATTTTCTGACGAATACGTAATTTTACTAACAAAAACGTAAATTTACTGACGAATACGTAACTTTACTGACGATATTTGAAAGTTATCGAATATTGAAGACATACGTTGTATGCATCAAAAGCATACGGCGTAGCTGCGCAAGATTTCACCATATTAACCACGTTGACTTAAGACACATATGTCGTATTTGAAGACCCAATACGACCTATAGGGATTTATACGATATTATTTAGAAGTTATCAAGACTTGGATCACATGAACAAAATCCCCAATATTCCGTTCTAGAGGACTCCATATGAAAAATTAAATATATTAATCGAAGAGTTATTCAAAGAATTATGTGGAACCCACTCCAAGGAACGTGCATACGTCGTATGTGGCCTGCACATACGCCATATGCAAGTTTTCCCATACACACTATATAAAGAAAATAAGAAAACGTATTTTGGTGTGCTTCACCCAAAAATTCGAATGCACAACCTTAAAGGGTCGAATTTCAATGGCCAAGAATATCAAGAAGCCAAAACCGTTCTATGTGAAACAATTGTAAATTTCTTAACCTTGGTTTATCGTTTAATATTTGGTATTGTTCTTTAAGTTTACTTTTGTTATTCGTTTGACGTTTGTGTATTGGTTACAATGTTTGAAGGCTAACTCCTTCGAGTGTTAGCCATACTTATGAAGATTTAATATTTTGCTTCTTTATATCGATTGTATCTTAATATATCGAATGAGAATTAGATTATGTTTATCTCATGATGCATGCTTATATACTTAGCACGTAACCTTAATTCTAGTGTCTTAGGATATTAAAAAGCTCTCCGTTTTTTTGTTGTGATTTATATAGGTGAAATAATAGGATCGCTAATAACGTCGTGCTTTGTCATAAGTTTAGTGAGAAAGTTAGCCTCGTTGGTGACTTTGTCTAACACTAGTTTTGATTCTTGTGCCTTAGATCGGAAAAGTAAGTTACCATCATAAATAGCAATAAGTAGCAAGTGGGTAAAGTCTCAATAAGATATGGATAACAATAAGATCACCATTATTTCCTTCTAAGATTGATTAAATATCAATATTGGAAGCTATAAGCAGATGCGTTTAATTGTGACAGAATTAGCGTGTCTAGGTTTAAGGAAGAAGTATCGCCTTAACCTAGGAATGATATACCGCCTAGAGATAAGACAATCGTTGCACTAAAACACACAAGTGTTAGATTAGATTAAATATGGTTAACACAGTTTCTTTAAGATAGAACTTGATCGGCCTTCTAGTTTTAGGTATTTGACCTAATAAGAGTACGAAATAGATAATAAGGATAAGTTACAACAACAACCTGTGCCAGTCTCTCAGATTGAACCCCCTTGATTAACCACTTGTAAATATTATAAATAAACGTAAGTATGTACATAGTATTAACTTGGTTAGGGTTTAGCATAGGTTTAATATAAAGTTACGAATTGGATAGAATTAAACGCTACTAGAATTAGAATTTAACCTCGCTCTTAGTGATGACACCTAATTTACCAAACTAGTCAACGATCAACCGGTACACCGCCCGTTAAAAGCGTTCTATTATGTTAAAATGGTTAAGTTGTCAAAACATAAATGTAAATTTTGAATTAAAATTAATACCTACGCGAACTCTACAAGAACCGCTTAATAAGTGAGCTCAAACCTTTTGTTCCCCTTAATGAGGGACTATTGAAACTAACATCTCTCCACTAAAAAGCTAATTAGATGGCTCAATACTTAATTTAATAAACATTCCCTGACTCTTGTTTTTTAATTAGGATAATTTGTAATCTGCGTGACATTAAAAGTGTAAGGAAATTAGTTACCTTCAAGCGATTGAATGATGTACGCTCAACTGGATGTTCATGTTTCCACTGATGTTCCCTAGCTTTCTCAAGTCTTTTGAGAACCTGATCTATATGAGGACGCTTTGCCTGCTCCTCTTGTATGCAGTAATATACTGTCTCCGAGAAGATTTTGTGCGCTTCTGGGTCCATCTGTTTTCGTAAATGCGGGTTGATCATTTCATCCAATTGAGATTTGGTGAGTTGACTTAATACCCCCTCTTCCATCTCTTCAATTGTAAGAAATCGGCACATGACTTCGAATAATACAACACCAAACGAATACACATCAGACTTGTGGGTCACACCGCCTGTCTTTTTATAGTTTGGGTCCAGGTATACATTCTTAACAATATCACGGGTAAGAATTAGACGGTGCCTCCGAGCTACTGTAGTTTTCAACGAAAGTTCAAAACCAAATAACTTGGGTTCCCATTTGTCATCTAGTAAAATTTTCGAGCTCCGAATGTTGCAATGTATGACACTAAAATCTCGCCCAGACTCATAATGGAGGTAACTCAATGCATGTGCCACACCAACACATATATTCAACCTTTGCATCCATGTGAGGGTCTGGTCACTTAGGTATTTTTCGAGACTTCCATTCACCTCCTTCTTGTAAACGATCATCTTATTTTTCTCCTCATCATGGTACCCAATAATAGACACTAGATTCTTGTGTTTCAGACTTGAAAGCACTGAAATCTCGGTCCAGAAATTCTTGGTATTATCTTTTACAAATCCAGAAGGGAACCACTTTGCAATAATATCAATATGCTGTTCAGAATGCAGGAGACGGCCTTTGTAAATCTTTCCAAATCTAAAATCTCTGATGAAACTGTGAGTAAAGCCGTTTGTTGCAGATGCTATATCTTGAAAGCTGAGCTTTAAGTGGGAAAGATCCTTCAGGGAAGACACTGATTTTTTGCTGACATGGGATTCAACGCCTGTTGATAAGGAGGTCACTGATCCCTATATGTACCATACAGGACAACATTAACAAGTTTGCAAAGTCACATGGTGTAACACTATAGTGAAGTTAATTAATGTTGAGAGATAGGAACAGAGATGATCTTTTGTATCACTCTCTAGAATAGCTATATGTAGGAAGAATAGAAATGAGATTTTTACTCAACTTTAGACAAAACGTGGCCTACAAGTGACTTATAAAAGAATTAAGTTCTAAGAAAAATTACCTTCTCTTGACTGGATGATGTACCTTCAACTTCGGCCACAACTATTGAGGGTTCCTTTAGCATCATAAATACAGTAATAAGTAGACTTTCATTATTAATTATCAATACTAAGTTATTTTGAAAAGAATAGTTATTATTATATGCAAATTAGAAGAGAAACAAAAGTCTTACAGGCCTATTTTCGCATGCGATTTGGATTTCTAAAGCTTTCTCAAGTCTTGCCAAGATCTCATCTATATTTGGACGTTGCAATTGTTCATCATTCAAGCAGGCATACGCTATTTCTGCGACAATGTCAAATGATTGCGGATCCATTTGTTTCCGTAGATCTGGATCAATTACATCATCTAGTGTGTTATCTCTAAAATGGAAAATGGCCATTGGAGCCAAATTCTTATTATCATGATCGTTACTTACTGATTTCCTTCCACAGAGTAGTTCAAACAATACCACTCCAAAGGAGTAGATATCAGACTTGTGGTTCACAGTTTTTGTCTCTAGATATGCTGGGTCTGTATACCCTTTCGTCCACTCAACTGAACCCATATGGAAAGAATGGTTCCTTTCAGATGCTTTAATCTTCATGGAATGCTGAAATTCAGATAACTTGGGTTCCCAATCACCATTCAGTCGAATTGTTTCACTGCTGATGTTACGGTGTATAACGCTAAAATCGCGTTGCTCGTCATAATGAATGTAACTCAATGCATACGCAACACCCACAGATATCTTCAATCTATTCACCCATGTCAACAAGTTCGGGTTACTTAGATAGTTGTCAGGCACACACAAATATTCCCTGGACTCCGTTTTGTAAACGATAGTCTCTGCACCAACTTCATTACAAAACCCAACAATAGAAACAACATTTTTATGACTGAGAGAAGATAGAATCGAAATATCTGTCCAAAACTGTTGCTCTTTTTCATCGTCCCATTCTTTACTTAATCTCCGAGCATTGATATCAATCAACTCACCTGACCATGAGAGCTTTCCCTTATATATCTTTCCAAATCCACCTTCTCTGATGACATTTTTCTTATCAAAGTAGTTGGTCGCGGATTCTATATCTTCAATGGGGATTCTTAGGTGAGCAAGGTGGTTGGGAGAAGAGTGTCTCTATCACAAAAACAAGCAAAGTTTGGGTTACAAAACGATATAAGATGAACCATCATTGTCATTATGCATATAAACGACCTCCACCAAATGTCCTTTCTGTTAATCCTCACTTTTTTAATCGATAAATTCCGTTGATAATAGAGTTAAACACTAAAGTTGTTTATTCCATCTAAATAAGTTATTTTACTGATGTTTATTTTTTAGGGTAAAGGACATTTATCGAATATGTAGTTTACTCTAGTCTCATTATGCATATTGAACCGAAAAAAAACTCATTCTTCACTATGAAAGTTGTTTGCAACCTAATTGACTACAGCTTAGACATTTGTAAGTTCGATTGGTTCTAAATCATAACAACGGCTCTTTTGGAATGCTGAGTTTTTCAAGATGAACTGTATTCTTTTAAATCATAATTAACGACGACCCATTTTAATGTCAATGAGTTTCGGTAGCATTGGAGGAGCATCAACAGGACAGCATTACCAAATTCGCACATGATAAAGGAAAGAAGACGTTGAAAACATGTTGCAAGAAGAAGTGGAAAGACAGAAAGCCAAATTATGAAAAGGATGAAGGTAAAGAAGACGTGGGTTGTGTTGGCACTTGGAGTTTGATTTATGGGTTGAGAAGTTAGAGAAGATAATGGCATATTAGTACTTTCACCTCCAAATTCAATGTTAACCTAATCTCACACAAACATTTTAGATTTTTTGACGCGTTTATAAAGTAGCACCAAAATAATTCACAGTAACACGAAAACGACACAAAGTATGCATAATGAATTTATCGTCTGTTCGGTAAGCATAATGAGACCCTAGTAAAAGTATAGATGACCTTTACCTAATCAATCAAATAATATTGTACTCCTCCCGTCCTATTTTTGTTGTTCATCTTTTTATTTTAGGATGTTCTAACTAAATTTCAACTACTATAAATATATAATGTATATTGATTAAGTTTATTATATTACCATTGTTTTAAATTATTGTTACAATAATATTTAAAGAAAAATTGGTAAAAACTAATGACAAAAAGTAAAAAAGAGAAAGCAGTAATAAATGTACTTTTATTAAAATATATGTTTTTTGTCGGGACAATAATTTTGAAACAAGGAAGTATTTGAGTTTTCTTAGCAATTAACTATATAGATGCACTTTGTATTTGAGTCTTTCACTCTTATTCTTTAATCTCCTTTTACTATATGTATCTACATAAGAGAGTGTTAGCATTGCAAAATTCAACTTCATGAATTGATCTATTTTTCAGTCTAAAATGAAATAGTACCATTTATACAAGTAATTTTGTTAACAATAAAGTTCTTTTGCTGTTTGATTTTGATGGATGCTACATTATCTTTTACCCCTCAAGATATTATTGTCAATGTCATATGTTATATACATTTATTTTGGTGTCGAAATAGTAACTATTGTAAAACTTCTGACGTTGTGATTTATGAAATAAAATAGCCTCAAGTAATACACTTCTAATACAACATTACCGAAACTTGAAATCAAAATATTTTTGTTCTTACAACAAATCGCTAATTTGATAGGCCTAATACCTGCCACATTTTTCTTAAAGTAACAAAGAAAATATCTCTTTGGTCATGTCTTAACTTGAATTTGGTTAGCATTGCATATTGGGGGTAGTAGTATACATTGGGGTCCAACATCGGAAGATATAATATCAAAGGGTTATTAATTATTTGATAGAAAAATGAAAGAGAGAAAAGAAGTCTTACAGGCCTGTTTTCACGTGCGAGTTCTAACGCTCTTTCAAGTCTTGTGGCAGTCTCGTCTATACTTGGGGGTTGAGATTGATCCTCATTCAAGCATTCATATGCTATCTCGGCGAAAACGTTGAATGATTGTTGATCCATTTGTTTCCATAAACCTGAATCAATTATTTCATCTAGTTTTTTCTCTTTGTAATGGAGAATGGCCGCTCGAGCCAAATACTTGTTAGTGTCATTGGCGATTATTGATTTCCTACCACAAAGTAGCTCAAACAATACAATCCCAAAGGAGTACATGTCCGTCTCGTGGTTCACAATTTTAGTCTTTTGATAAGTTGGAGCTGTATACCCATCCATACTCTGTACTAGACGAGAATGGAAAGAGTGGTGCCTTTGAGATGCTTCAATTTTCAGTGACTTTTCAAATCTGGATAACTTGGGCTCGAAGGTATCATTTAATAAAACTGTGGAACTCCTGATGTCTCGATGTATTACGCTAAAATCGCGTGGTTCGTCATAGTAAATGTAGCTCAACGCATGCACAAGACCGACCGATATCTTTAATCTTTGTACCCATGTCAACGTAGCATCACTTAGATAATTGCTGAGACTTCCCTTTATCTCCCTTCTATTTATGATGATCTTTTCAGTATTTTCATAACAAAAGCCAACTAACGAAACCAGATTTTGATGCTTGAGACTGGAAAGCATCAAAACCTCAGTCCAAAACATTTCATCTCTATCCTTATTAAACCTCCGCGCAGTGATTTCAATCAACTCATTCGACCAGGATAGCTGTCCCTTGTATCTCTTTTCGTATCCACATCTGAAGATAACATTCTTGTCATCGAAATTTTTCGTGGCTGATAGTATATTATCAAGGGGGATTTTCAAGTGAGCAAGATCATGGATGCGCGAAGACATTATCTGTTTACCAATAAAAAAAAGTGAATTATGAGTTTGCAATACACATAAAATGCGTGAAGAAAGTTTTGTATTATAACTAGGGCAAAAAGGTGTGTGTGTTGCGACACATTATTTTGGGATAGCATGTTCACGCCGCCATGAAATTTTATTGACGATTGTTTATTTTATTGTTGGTAGCGTTTTATAACATGTTGTGTTTCGAAATCACTCGAGAGTGCATGTTTTGTCATATTTGTTTGTTGATGTCACATAAAATTACTAGCAAGTTATCGAAAATTTTCTTTGATTAGAAAAATGGGAAAAACCGCATAGGTACTGATTTTCCCGGTAGTTGTACCGGTTTTGGTACCCAAATCTCATTCGGTCACGTTACATATACCTTTTTTTATGCTCGGGAAAAACCAGTTACCATACTAGTTACCATACTTGTACCGTGCATCCATACAAACAAGTAACTTTGTTTACACAATAAAAATTTATACCATAAACAGTAATAACAATTATGGCGATGGCCTCTATCATAAATGTCATAATTTGTTTCTATATGTATCAAACACGTTATTTTCTTTTTGCTATTTTATGTGATTAACTTGCAATTTTAGTATTCTTATGTATTTTATTACCATTTTGTCTCTCCCATAGTTAGTAGAACAAATGGCTACATGGTTATAAAAGACACAAAAGTTGCCAAAAATGCAAGTTTAATATATAGAATATCAGAAAAAAAATTGTTCGATATATATAGATGGAAATCACAACAACTATGATACCATTAACCCTAACAATTAAGTACTTATAAATGTTGAACTTTGTATTGATGTATAATATCCTGTCTAACGTCACACACAAACCAAAGTTAGTGTTCAGTGATTTTAGTGTTATTAGTTATTTAGGTAACTGCAATTTAGAAGTGACTAATGAGATTTCATATTAGGCTCAATAAGCATGGATACACACCAATTAATATATAATTAGTACACCCTATTACTCAAATGTACAATTTTATATTCACAATATACAACAATTTTAAACATATATCAACGAAAGCATATATATACACATAATGCATATGTTATTTATGTGAAGTAGTAGTGTATATAGTTTTGAATACATAACAGACCAACATGTTCAACCGAGGTCCATCAGTTAAGCTAGACAATAAGATAAAGTCACTTAAACCTTAATTTTTCGTTTTTAGGCTGTCGTTGTAAGGAATATAAAATTAAAAATTATTATTAATCGAAACTTATGTTATAGGGTATCCGCAGCCGCAACGTGCGGATACCCTTAAATTTCTTATCCTTATCTGAAATATGTGGCTAGAAATACCTTCTTATTCTTCTCAATTTAAGTTTACATGTCAAGTATTGTTGATATAAAACACAACTAAGGCATCTAAGTGAAAGACACCCTCGAAAACCTAATTTGGATTTTCTTTTCACGTTATAGCCGAGATGTCACAAAACTTGAGGTTTAGCAATGGAAGACATGATATCAAAGGGCTATTTAGTGAAGGTGCATATACTCAAACAGTTTTAGATTAGCTATTATGATAGATGGAAGATAGACTTACAGTATTTTGATATTCCAGTTGAAGTTCCAACGCTTTCTCAAGTCTTGTAACAATCTCATCTATATTAGGGCGTTGCAAACGTTCTTCATTTAAGCAGTCATACGCTATTTCTACGAAAACGTTGAATGACTGCGAGTCCATTTGTTTCCATAGATCCCAATCAATTATTTCATTAAGATTTTTCTCTCTATAGCGGGTAATGACCAGCGGAGCCAAATACTTATCGATGTTGTCATTTATCAATGATCTCCTGCCACATAGTACTTCACACAATACGATCCCATATGAATATATATCTGACTTATGGCTAACACTTTTAGTCTTTAAATATGTCGGGTCTCCATACCCATTCATATACTCAAGTGTATCAGTATGCAAAGAATAGTCCCTTAGAGATGCTTCAATCTTGACTGAATGTTCAAAATTAGATAACTTGGGTTCCCAGTCATCATTCAACTGAATTGTGCCACTAGCAATGTTTCGGTGAATTACGCTAAAATCGAGTGACTCGTCATGATGAATGTAGCTCAATGCGTGCGCAAGACTGACACATATCTTCAATCTTCGGATCCATGTCAACGACATCGAATTATTGAGATAGGTTTCCAGCCAACCCCTGGTCTCATCCATGTAGATGATGACCTTCTCATCTTTTTCATCGCAAAACCCAACAATAGAAATTAGATTCTTATGCTTGAGCCTTGAAAGCATGGAAATCTCCATGCAAAACTCATCTTCTGCTTGCTTCCTTTCTTTATTTATCCTCCGAGCATTGATATTAATCAATTCACCGGACCACAAGAGTTGTCCCTTGTAAATATTCCCGAAATCAGTTGTGTCGATGACATTTTTGTCATCGAAGTTGTTGGTGGCAGAGAGTATGTTTTCAAGGGGTATTTTAAGGTGAGCATGATCGACTCTAAGCTTAGACATTATCTGTTAAGTAAAAATGTGAATTAATACACAAGATAACACAATAAAATAATTGATGTAGTGCCTACAACAGTGTTTGACGAAATTCCTGAACCATTTCAAACACAAGACGCGATATATACTCGCATTGTGTAAGTTATATCGATCATGAATTTCAGTCTAAATATGTATATATCTAGTAGATAATAATTGAAGCATGATCATTCTAACGTTTAGGAAGTACATGGTTTCATAATGTTTTAATCAAACCAATATAAATGAAAAGGGAAAACATATTATGGCAGATCCACAAAGAGAAAATTTAGAGGTCTTACCGGCCTGTTTTCACGTGCTAGTTCCAAAGCTTTCTCGAGTCTTGGGACAATCTCATCTATATTTGAACGTTGTGACCGTTCTTCGTCCAAACACTCATACGCTATTTCCGCCAACATGTTGAATGAATGCAAGTCCATTTGTTTCCATAGATCCTTATCAATTAAAGTATCGAGTTTTTTGTCTCGATAATGGGTAATGGCTAGTGGAGCCAAACGATTATTCTTTTTGCCGTCAACTATTGATGTCCTACCACACATAAGTTCAAACAGTACTATCCCAAAGGAATAGATATCTGACTTGTGGTTTACAGTTTTACTCTCAATATATGTCGGGTCTCCATACCCATTTGTGTATTGAAGTGTCTTAGTATGAAATGAATGGTGCCTTTCTGTTGCTTTGATCTTGATTGCTCGTTCAAAATTAGATAACTTGGGTTCACAGTTATTATTTAATTGAACTGTGTAGCTACGTACATCCCTATGTATTACGCTAAAATCACGTTGCTCGTCATAATGAATGTAGCTCAAAGCATGTGCAATACCTACACATATCTCCAATCTTCGGATCCATGTCAACAACATCGAGTTACTTAGATAGGTGTCGAGCCACCCCCCGGTCTCAGTTCTGTTAATGATGACCTTCTCATCATTTTCATCACAGAACCCAACAAGAGAAACCAGGTTCTTATGCTTGAGACTAGAAAGCATGGAAATTTCCATCCAGAACTCGTGCTCCCAATGACTCCTTTCTTTCTTTATCCTCCGAGCATTGACATTAATCAACTCACCGGACCACGAGAGCTGTCCCTTGTAAATATTTCCGAAATTAGCTGTCTCGATAACATTCTTGTCATCAAAGTTGTTGGTAGCGGATAGTATATTTTCAAGGGGGACTTTTAGGTGAGCAAGATCATCCTTGGGTGAGCACATTATCTGTACAATTTTCAAGTAAAACTGATAGTCACAAACAGGGTGTTTAATAAAGTGCACAATGCCTGCAAAGTATTCAATGAAATTTCTAAACCTTATCTAAGGCATGTTGAGCTATATATACTTGCCTAGTATGTTCTATTGATCTTGAATTTGACTCTAAATCTTTATATATCATGAACTTTATAGTATTTATGTTTGTGGATCGTAACTTAAATAAGATCCTTTTAGCGTTTAGGAAGTACATAGTTTTATTAATCTGAAATGTTTGGGTTCTTCATGTTGGTGTCAAGGTTACCTAAAAATCTATTAAGGAACCAATGTTTGTTTGTGATTTCCTGTTGAGATAGTCTTGGATAATGTAGCATTGTAATTAATATTTGCTCCTAAGTTTACCTAAAGCATCTGGTCCGGAATCAGTTGTCAGTGTGGGTGATACGTTGCGTACGGGTTATATATTTATTAACGTTTAATAATGTTTCACGAAATAAAAGAGAGGGAAAAATATTTTATCTTTTGATTTGTTCCACACAAATTATTTGACATAATCTTTTAAAAAGAAACAAATATTTTGTTTTATTTTTTCTTGACTTGTTCCAGGTAAAATATATTGTGTTGGTTTTAAAACTTGAAGTGGAGAACAGGTTTATGCATTAGGGTTAAGCCACTATATAAACACCTTGTGTTTTCCCCCGTTCCATAACACACAAATAAACGACACACAATATTACACAACACTAATACGAAAGCAGAACCCTACGCATATCTGATTTATGCATGTGTTTACTTCTAGTCAAATTTAGCATGCGTTGATATTTTATCCATATGCATTAGCTATATGAATTGTGTACGTGATGTGTACATGCAAAAGCAATTGCATGTTAATCCCTTTTCTTTTGATTCTTTGGTCGATCGGCAGTACGCACTTATGTGTTTACATCGGTTTCGACTTTTAATCAAGAACATCAAACCCTAGTTGGTTTGTGGTGTTTAATCGTGAAGCAATCCTAACGTGCTCGTGTGACATGTTGTGTGAACAACCATAGAGGTGGTAATTTAACCACTTGAAGTTTCAAGATCGAGATCTGATGTATGTTTATTGATTTATATCATTAAACAAAAGGTTAGTATTTATTTATGTTTATTTTATGTGTTAATTATAAATATCAAACTAGATTCATTCCGCACTCGTAATTAAATGTTTAACTAATTGTAAAATCCCAACAAGTATGGCATGTGATTTGTATAACAATGAATTGTTTAGCATGTGAAACATTCTATATTGTTTTGCGTTGTTAATTAGATATCTGAAGTACAAAGTTGTTACCAGAGACATGTTTTCAACAGGGTGAAGCCAAAAAGTTTGGCTCGAGAGGGCACACATTAATATTTTTTAGAAACTACACTACATATTCATATTGGTTCTTAGAGAGGGAGGGCGAGGGTGCAAGTTAAACGATACAAGATATATATTTTAATATTTTACACTATAACTTTTTTTGTTAAGGGGCACACGCCCCTTGTGCCCCTCCTTGTCTCCGCCTATGGTTTTCGTGGCTTGGAGGATTCTTGAGAATCTTGAAACAAATGGAGAGACATTGTATAATGTTGTAATGAATAATTTAAAAGCCAAACTGTTGATTTTAAAAGTGGAGAACTCTCCTGTGGTAAAAGTTTGCAAAACACGTTGTCTCAGCTCATGCTGATAGTATTCCAAAGTTTGAGATGTATGCGAGGGTTGAATATCAAGATGATTGTCTAACTTGTGTATGATATTGGAGAGCACTAAACGACACCAAAAAAAGATCTCGCCACATTACAACTTATAGCGACCTACCTATAATTTCGTTTCGCGACAAAAACGTTAGAAAATGTATGACTTTGACAAGTAAAGTACGAAACCAAAAAAGTCAAGTTAAAAGTCTAACTTTAACCCCCAACTTCTAGTGACGAAACTTTTCTTGTTTATTAAATTTATTTACCTTTTCATTGACGGGAAGGTTTGGCGCCAAGCGTTTAGCCAGTCAAATGTAGTCCCTAAATGTGACAATAAAATAAATAGTTTTTTGATTAAAAATTATTTTTAAATTATTTAATTCAAAAAAATTTAAGTAAATTGATTGCTTTTAAGTGTTAATTTTTAGTGTGTTTGTGTAGTACCCGACCCACCACCACCTTTGTAGTTGTCGTCCCGACCATGTTGGTTAATCTTGATGGGCAGGTTATTAGTTAGTTGATTATTATCACTATTTTAGGTAGTATTTAAATTGAATAAAAATAGTTTGAATGGGTTTGTACTAGGACCGAGTATTAGGGGAACTAGGAGAGTGGGTTACTCAGTATTAGTTTGTTCCTGGTTTTGTGCTTCCCACATTCTTGTAAAGGCTATATAAAGCCTCATGTATTTCTTGTTTAATGTAATCAGTTTTCCCTTAATAATATACAGAAGCATTGAAACCCCGTACTGCCGTTTTGATAGGTGTGGTCGTGGGTGTGAGTCCGAGGTCGTAAGGGACTGATTCCATCATTTGGTATCAGAGCGGAGTTCGATCAACGGGTTTGAGAGTCGGTTCAAGAAACGGTGCAGCCCTTCGCTGCGGGGCGGACGCAGTAGGAACCGGGTGTAGTGTCGAAGGGGTTGTGATGTTATGATCACATATTGTAGTCAAGAAAGAAAGGACAAAATGCCTTCTATGTACCAAGGCAGTGGAAGAAAGAAAGCAGCAGCAAGAGAAGAAAGAAGTGTTGATTAAAATCAACAAAGAAAGAACAAGAAAGTAAGTTGATCAAGATCAGCAAAAAAGGAAGAAGAGGCGTCACAAAAAGAAAGAAAGAATGAAAGAGGCCAGTGTCGCTTCGTAAGAAAGAAGGCCTTGAAAGAAAGAAAAAAAGAGACCGGTGGTACTGCAAGAAAGAAAAAAGTAGCAGGCCACAAGAAAGAAAGAAAGAAAGAAAGCAAGAAAAAAGGTCTCAAAAGAAAGAAAGAGATCTAGACCGTGTAAGCTAGAGACCGAAAGCTTACATCAAAGAAGATTGTGACCAGAAAGTGAGTTCCGTCGAAGACCGAAAAGACCGAGAACTTGTAAACCAAGACCGGAGGTTTGCACCTAGACCGGGGAAGACCGAGATAGCCGCAAAAGGACCGGGTGGCATCTAGACCGAAAGGTGACCGAAGAGTAGACCGAAAGAGATGACCATGACCGCTGGTTGTCCAAGAAAGAAAGACCGAAGTTTCAACAGCACAAGACCAAAAGATACTGTTGAATCAATGACCGAAGAGTCACAAAAGACCGAAAACAGTTTTTCTCAAGAGAAAAAATGAAAGCAGCAGAAAGCAAAAATGATATAGCAAGAAGTGTTTTTGGAAAAGAGGAGAAACAAGAATGGGTTTCTTAAAGCAGGCTAAAGAAAAAAACAGCATAAGGCAAGAGCAATGACGTCGTATAAGGAGCACGTACATCAGACGGTTTTTTTATTTGGTTTATTTTCCAGCAGACCGAGACTTAAACACTATTCCGAATAAAACCCACCTTATATGTTACATGTGTTATGAACGAGATAGAGAATCTGTGGAAGAGGCTGAGTTCAAGTTCTTGAAGATCATCAAGATTAAGGGGGTGATTGTTGGTTAATCTTGATGGGCAGGTTATTAGTTAGTTGATTATTATCACTATTTTAGGTAGTATTTAAATTGAATAAAAATAGTTTGAATGGGTTTGTACTAGGACCGAGTATTAGGGGAACTAGGAGAGTGGGTTACTCAGTATTAGTTTGTTCCTGGTTTTGTGCTTCCCACATTCTTGTAAAGGCTATATAAAGCCTCATGTATTTCTTGTTTAATGTAATCAGTTTTCCCTTAATAATATACAGAAGCATTGAAACCCCGTACTGCCGTTTTGATAGGTGTGGTCGTGGGTGTGAGTCCGAGGTCGTAAGGGACTGATTCCATCAGACCACCACTACAGCTGCTGCCGTTTCATCCGCCACCATCGTCACGGTTGTTGCTACCGCCCTGAGCATTACCGTCGCCGCTGCCGAAACGTACGTAAGTGAATTTAAATTTCTTGTATGTGTTCCAAACATATGAGGCGAACGAGTCAAGATCAGCTATCGTGTGGTTATGACTAGAAAACTGTTAAACAATTGGATTTGTTAACGACGTTCCAAAAATCCAGTGGTTCAGTTTAGAATTACCAAAACTTGAATAATTTTAACGATATTAAAGTCTAATAAGTAAAGTAGAATAGAGTTAAATTGTTTGCTGTGTATAGCAATTAACTGTATTAAGCAATGGGAAAACAACTATGTTCAAGGTTGGTGAGAAAAAAATCCGAAATAACCGAAAACCGAAAAAATCAATCAAAACTAAGAACTGATGGTTTAGTTTTTACTTTTTCAAAAACCGGAAATTTTTTGGTTTGGTTTCAGTTTTCTTTCAAAAATCGATCCGTAAAAAGCGAACTGAACCAAGCCATTTATTATATAATACTCCCTCCGTCCCATAGTAATAGTCCATGTTACTATTTTTGGACGTCCCATATTAATAGTCCAGTCCAAAAATAGATAAGAAATGTATATCAAGTTTACAATATTATCCTTACTTTAAGGTATTATTACAATTAATAAAGAAGTTGTAAATTAATTGGTTAAGGGTATAATTGTAATTGTGTAAAAAGTAAGAGAGAGAAAGCTAAAAAGTGATGATTTTATTAAACTGTGTGTTTTTGGTCGGTGGACTATTATTATGGGACGGAGGGAGTAATATATATTTAATATAATATAATAGTTAAAAGAATTAAATAAAAAAGCTAAATTTTAAATTAAGAATCAGTTTGTGAGTGAAATAAAAGTAATATATTTATCTTAATATTTATAATCGTATTTGTATGTACGTGTCTTTACTTGACACTATATCATTACATATGTGATAATTGTTCATGTACGTTCACTTGCATGTATGTATCTCATTTATATGTGTACTTATAGTAATTTTGGATAAACATTATTAGGCTTAAATTGACCAAAAAAACAAAAAAATAACAAATTTTCTACATAAAACAAGTTTATTAATCTAAATAGGTCGTACAAAATGAAAACGGTTTTTAAAACCCGAAAAACCGAACTAAAACCGACAAAAAACGGAAGAAACCGAATCGCCTAGACCCAACGGTTTCGATTTTATAAAAACTGAATATTTTGGTTCGGTTTCGGTTTTAGCCAAAAACCAACCCAAACTGAACCGCGCGGTCTATGTTGTATTGAATAGATAAGAAATGATTGGAATAAGTGTTTATAAACTAACTCTTGTGAAGTATCAAGTGCTTGAAAGTATAAGGGTAAAATTGGTAACTTTTTTCTTTTATAATTATCATTTATATAGTTTGTGATATGTTTGGACTTTGGATAGTGTTTTATTTCAGGATTTGAATGTAGCAAGTTCATGAAAGTCATCTGCTGGAGCCATAGTTCATCTGCTCATTAGATGTTAGGTTTTTAAGCTTTACGGTTTATCATTCTCTTTCGTGTGGAATTGTTCAGTTGTTGAAGTTTTTCAGTTGTAACTTGTTTTCAGTAACGACCAAAACCAATCCTTACATTTGAAGTAGAGGATTGATGCAGTAGTAAAAACAATGGGGATGTTGGTTGTATGATATCTTTATGTTGTTCTTGATTTAGAATAGTTTTGCTTATTTGTAAAATATTCACATGATATCAGAAAGTGGCACAACAACCAATTTGCTTTTTTTCACAATTTTTTCTTTCACGCTTTTAGAAGCGTAAACTTTATTTGTTAAATATTCACACTTACAAGTGTTAAGAAATGTTTCATGTGAAATATTAAAAAGTTCACATATAAAAGTGTGATAAATTGTTTTATAAATTACTCTTCACATTTTAAAGTGTAAATTTATTATAAATTTTCAAAATTAAAAGTATGAAATTATTTGTTACGCCTAATTGGTTCACACCAAAACACTAATTATAAGGTGAATTTTTCAAATCCACACACTTTAAAATGTGAAGAATTCACGTAACAAGTGTAAAAAATCAACACATTTGTTGTAGTGTGGCTGGCTTTGTTATCAAAAGCGTTTTTTTATAAAAACTTTCTTTAAATCTTTTTGGGTTTTAGTCAATTCTTGATGTTCTTGAATCGATATTGTTGGTGGATCTTGTTTAGATCGGGTTAATATCGTGTTAATTGTTTTTTTTTTCTTCACAAATTGGGGTTTGTGAAAATTTTGGGTGTTTTTGGTTTTATCATCTATTTGATAAAATTAGAGGTTGGAAAACGTTTTAGGTGGTTGTTATTTTGAAGTGCAAACTAAAACAAATATAGAGTATATATAGTACTGATTATGAAAGAAAGATGTAAAGAGGGAAACCTTCTTACCGCTTTATTATGCTCCAATTGAAGTTCCAAAGCTTTCTCAAGTCTCATGACAACCTCATCAATATTTGGGCGTTGCAATCGTTCTTCATTCAAGCAGTCATACGCTATTTCCGCAAAAATGTTGAGTGACCGAGAGTCCATTTGTTTCCAAAGATCCCAATCAATTATTTCGTTCAGATTTTTCTCTCTATAATGGGCCATGGCCAGCGGAGCCAAATACTTATTGATGTCATCGATAATTATTGATCTCCTACCGCATAGTACTTCACACAACACTACCCCATATGAGTATATATCTGATTTATGGTTAACACTTTTAGTCTCCAAATATGTTGGGTCTCCATACCCATTCGTAAACTCAAGTGTATCAGTATGGAAAGAATGGAACCTTTGAGATGCTTCAATCTTCAAGGAACGTTCAAAATTAGATAGCTTGGGTTCCCAGTCATGATTCAATTGAACTGTGAGAGTAGAGATGCTCCGGTGTATTACGCTGAAATCGCGTGGCTCATCATAATGAATGTAGCTCAATGCGTGCCCAAGACTAACACATATCTCCAATCTTTGGACCCATGTTAACAACATCGAATTGCTTAGATAGGCGTCGAGCCAGCCCCTCGTCTCATTCATGTTAATGATGACCTTCTCATCGTTTTCATCACAAAACCCAACAATTGAAATCACATTCTTATGCTTTAGCCTAGAAAGCATGAAAATCTCCATAAAAAATTCTTCTTCTGCTTGCTTCCTTTCTTTCTTTATCCTCCGAGCATTAACATTAATCAATTCACCGGACCAAAAGAGCCGTCCCATGTAAATATTTCCGAAATCAGCTGTTTCGATGACATTTCTGTCAGCGAAATTATTGGTGGCGGAGAGTATGTTTTTAAGTGGGATTTTGAGGTGAGCGAGGTCTTCTTTAAGGGAAGAAATTGTCTGTACATTAAATAAAAAACTAAACTTAATACAAGAACAGAGTCTGATGAAATTCCTGAACCTTTTTAAACACATGTTGCGGTATATACTTGCATTGGATGTTATGTTAATCTTGAATTCGAGTCTAAATATGTATATATATATCTACACTTTATACAGATTATGTTTGTGGATAATAATAAAGTAAGATCATTTTAACGATTAGGAAGTATGTGGTTTTACTAGCTTGAAATGTTATTTTTTAAATTAATATAAGTGAAACTGAAAACATATTATGGTAGAGCCACAAAGAGCAAATTTAGAGGTCTTACCGGTCTGTTTTCACGTGCTAGTTCCAAAGCTTTCTCGAGTCTTGGAACAATCTCATCTATGTTTGAGCGCCGCGATCGTTCTTCGTCCAAACATTCATATGCTATTTCCGCCAACATGTTGAATGAATGCATGTCCATTTGTTTCCATAGATCCTTATCAATTAAAGTATCGAGTTTTTTCTCTCGATAACGGGTAATGGCTAGCGGAGCCAAACGATTATACTTTTTGTCGTCAACTATTGATGTCCTACCACACATAAGTTCAAACAGTATTATCCCAAAGGAATACGTATCTGATTTGTGGTGTACCCTATTAGTCTCGATATATGTTGGGTCTCCATACCCATTTGTGTATTGAAGTGTATTAGTATGAAATGAATGGTGCCTTTGTGTTGCTTTGATCTTGATTGCTCGTTCAAAATTAGATAACTTGGGTTCCCAGTCATCATTTAACTGAACTGTGTAGCTACGAACGTCCCGGTGTATTACGCTAAAATCACGTTGCTCGTCATAGTGAATGTAGCTCAAAGCATGCGCAAGACCTACACATATCTCCAATCTTCGGACCCATGTCAACGACATCGTGTCACTTAGATAGTTGTCAAGCCAGCCCCTGGTCTCATTCATAGTAATGATGACCTTCTCATCATTTTCATCACAAAAACCAACAAGAGAAACCAGATTCTTATGCTTGAGATAAGAAAGCATGAAAATTTCCATCCAGAACTCGTGTTCCCCTTGATTCCATTCTTTCTTTATCCTCCTAGCATTGACATTAATCAACTCACCGGACCATGAGAGCTGCCCCAGGTAAATATTTCCGAAATCAGCTGTTTCGATGACATTTTTGTCATCAAAGTTGTTGGTAGCGGACAGTATATTTTCTAGGGGAATTTTTAGATGAACAAGGTCGTTCTTGGGAGAAGACATTATCTGTACATTAGTCAAGTAAAAACGTGAGTTAGAAACAGGAAGTTTAATGAAGTGCATAATGCCTACAAAGTATTCAATGAAATTCCTAAACTTTTTCTAAGACATGTTGAGCTATATACTTGCCTTGTATGTTATACTGATTTTGAATGAGTCTAAATCAGTATATATCATGTACTTTATAGTTATTATGTGTCTGGATAGTAACTAAAATAAGATCATATTAACATTTAGGAAGTACATATATAGTTTTATTAACTTGGAATGTTTTGGTTCTTCATGTTGTAATATTAACTAGGTATCAAGGTTACCTAAAAAGTTTATTAGGAACTGATGTTTGTTAATGATTTTGTATCGAGATAGTCTTTGATAATGTAGTCAATATTTCCTCCAGAATTAGTGAATTGTTTAGTATTTGGTGTTTTTAAAGCATTTGGTCCAGAATCAGATGGTGTAAGTATGTACTTTGTGTGACAGTGAATTGTTAGCGTTTCTATTTAGTTATCTGAAGTTTGAAGTTGTTTCCAAAGACATGTTTTCCACTTTTCGTAGCTTTCGGAGATTTTTGACAATGTTTACGAATGGAAATGGAGTGACATTGTTTAATGTTGTAATGGATACAGTAGTTTAAAAGCCATACTGTTGACTTTAAAAGTGAAGAACTCTCCTTTGGTAAAAAGTTTCAGAAACATGTTGTATGAACTCATGGTTAATACTAGTATGTACCAAAACTGTAGTAGTAAATATGCTGATAGTATTCCGAAGTTTGTCATGTATGCAAGTGTTGAGTATCAGGACAATTGTAGAACTTGTGAATGAAACTGGAGAGCACTAAGATATATGAGTGTGTCGGAAAGTATTTTGTTAGGATTAAGGGATAGTAACCAGAGACAACATCAGCAAACAAACACCCATATCATACCAGAAAGAAAGGATCAGAACAAGGGGGTGTTTGGGAGCAAAATATTACATTTTTATTATTATCAAATGCTCTATCACAAAGCCCTATCTGCTATTCTTTTATAGAGTACAAAACCAACACACTGTCTTAGGGTATTAATGAGAAAGACTTGGTTACTACTCGTATTTATTAATTCCCATCTTATGTAAAAGTTTAGGCAACTTACACCAACCTTCCTCTGCTGTTTTCTTAATGGGTTAATTGTCTTAGAATGTAACTTACTTGACAATTCTTGCAGTTGTATGTAGCATCATTTCATTTTATTTTGTCTTCCCTACGCCCTGCTCCAGCGGGGATTGGTTCGTGTTTCAATTCAAGGTGTAAAAGCAATCAATATGTGCTACTGGTGTGGCATATACTATATGTGTGTCAAATGATTACAAAACGTGAATATATATAAATATTCTCGCTATCATATATTTACTGATTGGTAGTCACTAAGGCATCTACTATGGAAAATTTAATGAAGCTTTATAAATTAAATATTTCTTGTCACCACAACATTTTATAAACATTTTGGATCTATAAATCTATTTCCCGTATGGTACAAAATGTTAAAGCTTTGTAATTGTTTTACAAAACACATGTATTAAATGTTTTAAGATTATAAAGAGGTATAAGGTTTTTAGGCACTTTTCATGCCATGTAGTCGTATATAATCCACTATGGTTTTGTTTAGAGGTGACAAATTGGGTTGGTTTGGTTGGGTTTGGGTCATGGTCAAATGGGTTGTGGATTAAATGGGTTATGGGTCAAATGGTTTGGGTCGGGCCAACCCACTAACTTACAATATTTTCCTATCTTTTAACATGTTCAAACGTTTTTGTTTTTATCTGTATTCGTTCGATTTTTACGTTTTGGTCAATTGTTTTAAGTTTTTCATTGATTTTTTTACGTTTTCATCAGTATTTTTACGTTTTCATCAGTAAATTTACGTTTTCATCAGTAAATTTACGTTTTCGTCTTTAAATATACGTTTTAGTCAGAAAATTCACGTTTTCGTCAGTAAATTTACGTTTTCGTCAGTAAATTTACGTTTTCGACAGAAAATTTTACCTTTTCGTAAGTAAATTTACGTTTCGTCAAAAAATTTACGTATTCGTCAGAAAATTTACGTTTACGTCAGAAAATTTAAGTTTTCGTCAGAAAATTTACGTTTTCGTCAGAAAATTTACGTTTTAGTCAGTAAATTTACGTTTTCCTCAGTAAATTTTTGTTTTCGTCAGTAAATTTACGTTTTTGTCAGTAAATTTACGTCAGAAAATTTACGTTTTCGTCTTTAAATTTACGTTTACATAAATTTTCTGACGAATACGTAAAATTTCTGACGAATACGTAAAATTTCTGACGAAAACGTAAATTTACTGACGAAAACGTAAATTTACTGATGAAAACATAAGATTTCTGACGAATATGTAAATTTACTGACGAAAGTAAATTTACTGACGAAAACGTAAATTTACTGACGAAAACGTAAATTTTCTGACGAATACGTAAATTTACTGACGGAAACGTAAGTTTTCTGACAAATACGTAAATTTACTGACGAAAACGTAAATGTACTAACGAAAACGTAAATTTTCTGACGAATACGTAAATTCACTAACGAAAACGTAAATTTACTAAAAAAACGTAAATTTAATGACGAAAACGTAAATTTTCTGACAAATACGTAATTTTACTAACAAAAACGTAAATTTACTGACGAATACGTAAATTTACTGACGAAAACGTAAATTTATTGACGAAAACGTAAATTTACTAACGAAAACGTAAATTTACTGACGAAAACGTAAATTTTTTGACGAATACGTAAATTTACTGACGAAAACGTAAATTTACTGACGAAAACGTAAATTATCTTACGAATACGTAAATTTACTGACGAAAACGTAAATTTACTGACGAAAACGTAATTTTATGACGAATACGTAAATTTACTGACGAAAACGTAAATTTTCTGACGAATACGTACATTTACTAACGAAAACGTAAATTTATTGACGAAAACGTAAATTTTCTGACGACTACGTAATTTTACTGACAAAAACGTTAATTTTCTGACGAATACGTAAATTTACTGACGAAAGCGTAAATTTATAGACGAAAACGTAAATTTTCTGACGAATATGTAAAATTTCTGACGAAAATGTAAATTTACTGACGAAAACGTAAACTTTCTAGCGAATATGTAAATTTACTGACGAAAACGTAAATTTACTTACAAAAAGAAAAGTAAATTTTCTGACGAATACGTAAATTTACTGACGAAAACGTAAATTTACTGACGAAAACGTAAATTTACTGACGAATACGTAAATTTACTGACGAAAACGTAAATTTTCTGACGAAAACGTAAATTTACTGACGAAAACGTAAATTTAGTGACGAGAACGTAAATTTAGTGACTTAATAATAAAAACTAACTTTTTATACTATTGGGTTTTTGGTACAATAATAGGAACCATCTGACCTATTTTTAAAGTCATTTAACTCGTTCTCAAACCAATTTGACCCAAACTTAATTTTACACAAAAAAAGGGTTGATCCATTTGACCCATCACTCTATTTTTGCTCAACCAACTTCAACCAATAAGGTTATGAAATAGAACCCAATTGGCCTACTTTTGGTGGAATAGGTTGAAATTGCCACCTTTAGTTTTGTTTCACATGTTACCTTACTACATGCATGTAAGTAAAAGAGGGATATAAAAACTGAGTAAACGGGTGGTCTCTTTGGTCACCTTGAGAATCCTTGACTTGGGTTTTGTTTTTTGTTCTTGTTTTGATATAGGGTTACACGGTAAATGTAACTAGGGCTTTGTTAGCAATGCATATACGGGGATTCATACAGTGTAAGGTCCAACAATGGAAGAAGACATGAATCAAAGGGCTATGTAATTATGCATAATCAAATATAGAGTATAATGGTACTTATTGTGAAAAAAAAGATGAAAGCGAGAGAAAACCGACTTACAGCATTTTGATGTTCCAACTGAAGTTCCAACGCTTTCTCAAGTCTCCTGACAATGTCATCTATATCAGGGCGTTGCGATCGTTCTTCATTCAAGCAGTCGTACGCTACTTCTGCGAACATGTTGAATGACTGTGAGTTCATTTGTTTCCACAGATCCCAATCAACTATTTCATTAAGCTTTTTCTCTCTATAGCAAGCAACGACCTGAGGAGCCAAATACTTATCGATGTTGTCGCTAATTATTGATCTCCTACCACATAGCACTTCACACAATACTATCCCGTATGAATAGATATCTGACTTATGGTTAACACTTTTTGTTTCTAAATATGTTGGGTCACCATACCCAATCACATACTCAAGTGTATCAGTATGGAATGATTGGTGCCTTTGAGATGCTTCAATCTTCACGGAATGTTCAAAATTAGATAACTTGGGTTCCCAGTCATCATTCAATTGAACTGTGAGACTAGAGATGTTCCGGTGAATAACGCTGAAGTCGCGTGGCTCATCATGATGAATGTAGCTCAATGCGTGTGCAAGACTGGCACATATCTTCAATCTTCGGACCCATGTCAACGACAACGAATAACTTAGATGTGCGTCGAGCCAGCCCCTGGTCTCATTCATGTTAATGATAACCTTCTCATCTTTTTCATCACAAAACCCAACAAGAGAAACCAAATTCATATGCTTGAGACTAGAAAGCATGGAAATCTCCATCCAAAACTCTTGTTCAGCTTGCTTCCTTTCTTTGTTTATTCTGCGAGCATTGATATTAATCAACTCACCCGACCACATGAGCTGCCCCTTGAAAATATTTCCAAAATTAGCTGTGTCGATAACATTTTTGTCAGCGAAATTGTTGGTGGCAGAGATTATGTTTTCTAGGGGGATTTTGAGGTGAGCGAGACCGTCTTTTAATGAAGACATTATCTGTTTGTCATGTAACAAGGTGAATTAATACACAAGATAACACAATAAGTGGTGTTTGATGAAATACCAGAACCTTTTCAAACACATGTTGCGGTATATATTTGCCTTGTTTGTTATATTGATCTTGAATTTGAGACTAAATCTGTATATATCATTTTAACTTTTAAGAAGTACATGGTTTTATTTGTTTGAAATATTTTGGTTGAAATTAATATAAATGAAAAGGGAAATAATACTATCCCAGAACCACATAAGAAAAAATTGAGAGGTCTTACCGCCCTGTTTTCACGTGCTAGCTCCAAAGCTTTCTCGAGTCTTGGGAAAACCTCATCTATATTTGGGCGCCGCGATTGTTCCTTGTCCAAACACTTATACGCTATTTCCGCCAACATGTTGTATGAATGCAAGTCCATTTGTTTCCATAGATCCGTATCTATTATATTATCGAGTTTTTTTTCTCGATAATGGGTAATGGCTAGCGGAGCCAATTGATTATACGTTTTGTCATCAATTATTGATTTCCTACCACACAGAAGTTCAAACAGTACTATACCAAAGGAATACATATCTGACTTGTGGTTAACACTTTTACTCTCAATATATTTTGGGTCTGCATAACCATTTGTGTATTGAAGTGTATTAGTATAAAATGAATGGTGCCGTTGAGTTGCTTTGATCTTGATTGATCGTTCAAAATTAGATAACTTGGGTTCCCAGTCATCATTTAATTGAACTGTGAAGCTACGGATGTCCCGGTGTATTACGCTAAAATCACGTTGCTCGTCATAATGAATGTAGTTTAAAGCATGTGCAAGGCCTACACATATCTCCAATCTTCGTACCCATGTCAACGACATCGTGTCACTTAGATAGCTGTCGAGCCAGCCCCTGGTCTCATTCATGCTAATGATGACCTTCTCATCATTTTCATCACAAAACCCAACAATAGAAATCAGATTCTTATGCTTGAGCCTTGAAAGCATGGAAATCTCCATCCAAAACTCTTGTTCTGCTTGCTTCCGTTCTTTCTTGATCCTCCGAGCATTGATATTAATCAACTCACCCAACCATGAAAGCTGCCCCTTGTAAATATTCCCGAAATTAGCTATTTTGATGACATTTTTGTCAGAGAAGTTGTTGGTTGCGGTTCGTATATCTTCAAGGGGGATTTTGAGGTGAGCAAGGTCGTTGTGATTGAGTGAAGACATTATGTTTCTGTTTTTTAAAAGGGCGTTTAAGTTACAAAAGGATGTGAAGGAAAAAATAAAGTATACAACCGATGCTTGTAAGTATTATGTATATATATAGGCAACGTCTACCAACCTTCCTCCTTTTTAAAATCTATTGGTAGGTCAAAAATTTCTCCTAAAGTTTTTTATTAGCAATTCTGTGACCACAACAACTACTGATATCTATATACCATGTATTAAAAGAAAATATCTTTTAGAAATTTTAAAAAAATCAACTTACAACACTATATGCATAATGTACAAATATATAAATATAATTAAAAACTAATTCATACATAATTTAATACTCATAATTAAAACAAATTAATACATATTTTAATACACATTATTCAAACTAATTAATACATAATTTAATACTCATATTAAAAGTAATTAATAGATAATAATTAATACACACTTAAAATTTTTTAATACACCACATTACTTTAGAAATACTATTATGTATTTACATTGTAGAACAATTATAATAATATGTATCTACAAGATCGTACATATTGTCTACCTAAAATGACGAGGTTCAACTAGAAACCGGAAACCGGAGTCACAGTCGGTTCAACTAGCCAATAAAAACCGGCAGAAGACGAACCGGGGATGACCTATCGAAATTTTTAATAACGGAAGCGTTAAATTATATTGATGGGCAATACACAAATATGAACTACTTATATAAGATATTGCACCCCCTCTCTCCAAAATTTTGAAATAGTACAATGTTACCAGTTTTTGGTACAAACCTTTACAACACAAAATTTTCATAATTTATTTTTTTATTAATTGATAGGCAATACACATTAAATGACAAAATTAATATAAATTAATTTGATTATTGTTATAAATTCTAATTTTTAGATACAATTATTTAAATTATTTGCTAAAGTAAGTTTAAAATCAAATTTCTGTGTTTGATTTTGAACCATTTTTTAAAAAAATTTGCATTTTTAAAGACATATATCGTCTATGTATTAAATTTAGTGAAATACTTATCATTTTACTAATTAATTCGATTAAGTCGTACACATCGAAGTAGAAATATTTTAAAGTTATAATGATGTATGAAAACGTGTATACATATAAATTAAGAAGATTTTTATTATATTTGTAGGTTATATAATATTACCATGTTACATAAATTTGGAAATACCTTTCACCATAAATCATCACAATAATATGAAATAGTTTATTATTGCTCAAATTATTTCAACTTAAATCTATCGCTATTATCTATAAATATAAATATAAAACATTGCAGTTGCAGAATTTTAGTTTTAGGGTATCCGCAGCCACAACGCGCGGGTACCCTGCTAGTTAAATTTAAACACCGATACCTTTTTTAAAGAAATTAAATGAATTACGGAGTATTTATTAACGAGTTGTAAGTGACGTGCACGTAGCACGTACCATACATATAAATAATTTTTTTTAATATTTTTATTTAAAACCAATATATGAAAATTTTTCCGTTCTTAATGTTTTGTAATTGTAATATTATTACAACTAATAATTATGTATATGATTTTACATACAAAAAATTCATTATATATAATAATATTGCCGTTTAAATAGATTATATATATTTTCTACTTCCAAAATATAAAGTCTAGAAGGCAGAAAGCGTAAAGGTTATTTCTTTTATTTTTAAATATAGAAATATGGAAAAGTTACGAGTTTCACATAATTATATCTATTTTATTAAAAATTTACACTAAAATTTTATTAATTACTTATTTTTTAAGTTTATTTTTTTCACAAACTTGACAAATATATTTTCATGTTATTTTTACCTTCACTAAATTTCTTCACTAATTTTTTACATTGATATGGAAATAATTTGGTTTTTATTATTTTTGAAAACTTAAAAATTATTTAATAAAAAAATTATTACTAACTAAAGGAAAAATTGATTTTTGAAACATACGTAATTCACACTCAACGTTTCCTTTACTAAATAAGAGATTTGTTGATATTTTATATGAATTTATGACATTTTTCAACTAAATTTTAATGTGAAAAAAGTATTAATAAAGAGGTCACTAAAAATATATTTTTATTAATTTTATTAAAAAAGTTAATATAATGTAACATAGAAAATAATTAAAAGTTTATCCTTACCAAATACGTAGTATTTAATAAGGAAAAGTATACAAGTTTTAATGATTTTTTCTTTAATATGCAAAGATTGTGGGTTTATTTTGACACTTTTATATTAATGTGTATTATTATTTAAAAATTATAATAATTTAAATGATTTTGTATTTTATTAATAAAGAAAACTTTTAATAAATAAATATCTTTTATTTTCTATTGAGTAATTAAGTTGTAAGTAATTGATCAGTCGCATGTAGTTTCTCGTTTACTAGTACTCATACCTACTAAACATTAACTGGCTTAATC
Organism: Glebionis coronaria; assembly: GCA_025667525.1. Taxonomy (NCBI): domain Eukaryota; kingdom Viridiplantae; phylum Streptophyta; class Magnoliopsida; order Asterales; family Asteraceae; genus Glebionis; species Glebionis coronaria. The sequence goes on along the minus strand of CM046878.1, from coordinate 19,884,650 downwards.
GTTTCAAATTCAAAATGGTTTAAAAGCAAAATTTATGCTTGAAGAGTTGAAGTAAGCTATTATGTTTGGCAAGAGCTTTTTTAAATCTTTTTTAGAGCTGTTAGCTTTTTTGTTAAAAAAATAATCTAATAGCTCTGTTTGGTACAACAATTTTTAAGAGCTGTTAGCTTTTTATTTTCACCAAGTAGCTCTTAAATAAAAAGCTGTCTGATACAGCTTTTTAAATTGTCAAGAGCTGTTAAAGCTGTAGATTACTGATATACCCTCCAACTATATTATAATTTATTTAAATATGTCCTTTTAAGTCATTTTACATTATAATTTTTACAGTTAACAGCTAATATACCAAACACTGCTATTAAAAATAGAGCTTTTTAGTAAACAGCTTACAGCTAACAGCTTACAGTTAACAGCTTTCAGTTAACAGCTTACAACTTACAGCTAATTTTACCAAACATAGTTACACCGCTGCAAAATCTATCTGAATATTTTACTCAATAATTAATAGACCACTTATAATCTCAAAATTAGCAACCAATATTACTGTTATTATCATTAAGATTGTCAAGACTTTTTACGCTAATCCTAACTTTCGAGGAAATGAGAGTATACAAGAGAAGACCATTTCTAGATTACAAAGGGTGTATTATAAACTAGCTTAAAGACCCGTGGAATCACGGGATTTCTTAAAGAAATATTTTTTAAAAAATTATATGTATAAACTAAGTAAGAAAAACAACGAATGTAATCATATTTTATTAATATATGAAAGAAAAAAAGTAATAATTGAATTACTTGATAAACATTTGAGTTTCTAACAATTAAAATAATAAATGTTCATGCTTCGTCTTCTCCAACTGGTAGATAGGGTTGAATCAAACACTTGAGTAGTCCATGTTCATTCCGCAAACACCTACAAAAATAAAATAAACTAAAACAAAAAGAATGTCGTTGATAAGAATATATGCAAAAGTCAAAAGAACGGTATAAATATGTCATTTGTATAATTTTAACATAGATGTCACATAAAAGTATGATCTGAAACGCTACCGATAAGCGGGCCAACTATATGATCTTTTTTTACAATATGGTTCAAAACATGTATTTCACATGACACTTTTCAACCCATGTTTTAAACATGTTGATATAAATGATCATTTGATAACAGAAATTTAACATTTCTTTTCTACATTACAAAATAGATACAACTTTCATGAAAATAAGTATCACAAAACAAATCTCCTTAAATAATAAGGTGACAATTGTACAAAACAATTATCCGTAAATGATAAAATGACAACCCCACTAATGGTTTCTTCCAAATTACTAACATTTAATACGACCCGCGTCACTTGAAATGCTCTACAAAATCGCTTGAATTGCCATTCTAAAAAACATTATAAAATGACAATCGTACAAAACAATTCATTGTAAATGATAAGATGACAATCCTACTAACCGTTTCTTCCAAATTTCCAACATTTAATACGACGCCGTCACTTGCGTTGCCCTACTAAATCACTTGAATTTCCTTTCAAAAAACAAATTATAGTTAGGACCATCATGCTATACTCCTTATGCATCCTATGAATCATAAATTGTCTTGATTTTTCACGTCAAATTTTAGTTTTAGCAATGTTAGCTTTTTTTTGGAATCTCAGTTCAAGTGTATACACAATCTTAATATGATACCTTTAATCAATCTCTATGAATAGCCGGTCACCAAATGAAACGAATTGGGAGATTTAGTGCGTCAAATTAAATTTTGTATTGTTGTAACTCGTTTGACTTGCTCCCTTTTTAGAACCCCTTATAGTTTATCCGTTTGAGATAAAGCAACTTTAATAACATTGTTAAACTACATAATTTAGTTAACTCATTGATAGATAGATGATGGTCGAAGTTTCTACATCTACCTGATAGATGATGGGCTCACACGAGTAAACTTAAGTAAAGCTAAAAAGTAAACTTGCAAGGAAGCAACAAAAAGGTATTGATAACGCCATCATATAATTACAAAATCGATTTAGGGAAATAGTTATATAAGGATGTATTTGATCCTAGTATTAATAAAACGTTATATAAACCCATTCACGCGAGACGGCCTGTAAGAAATAAAAAAAAAAGTATAAGCAAAATAAATTTAAATTCAAACATAATAAATCGAATAATTATATGATATTATATAAAATACTTGAATCAAAACAAAATAATAACAATTTGCAAGTAATTAATCGAAACAAAATTTAGAAAAAAAAACATTCAAAAATCATATAAACAAACCTTATTGTGTGTCGATGGTAATTTGAATGATTCTTAAAATGGTTAGTTACATTGAAATCTGTTTTTTGGAAATCATGGATTTTGAATCGGTGGAGTTGTTTTTATTTTTTTAATTTATGGAATCATTAGGTTTTTTTTTTATTCATGCCATTTTTCAAAACTGTATATATCAAAATCTGATTGAGTTTACAAAAATAATCATCATATACGCTTTTCTTTGAAATTTTTGTCAAAGATAAGCACCAATTTGAATATAGCAATCTCATTAATATTTTCAAAATTAAAAATTCTTAAAAATTTAATGTTATGTTTCATCGTAAGTTATGACTTTCTAAAATTAATTTATTTTTATTTTCAAAATCTAAATCATTCTTATGACTTGCCAAAATTATATATTGTTTATTTTTATTTTAATCAAAAATATATACGTATTTAGTATTATTTTCAAATTTGTGAAAACTATTTGTACTTTTTTATTTTTTTAAATTAGTTTTACTTCGTCTCTTAAATAATACGTAGTATTTTTTCAAATAATTTTTTTTGTAAAGGAATAACAATCAATTATAAAAGAACTTGTTTTAAAAAAAAATTAACTTTGTACTTACCATATGTTTACAGTTTTTAATTTTATAAACTTTGAAAAAATATTTTTTTTTTATTTTTTCAATTTACAAACCGAATATTTTTTAAATAAATTTGCTTTATTAAAAACAGTGTTTTATTTGTTGTAGGTGTATTAACATGTGTCCTTAATAGAGATATTTTTTGAAATGAATTAAATTGTTTATGGCATTGAGGTCTTGTACATTAGTTTTTATATGAAAATATTTTTAATTCTTGCATTTAATTATTATGCTTACTGGACTTGTAATTTATTTTGTTTTCACATTTAAAAAATCTATTTTATACAACAAAGCTTTATAAAACAGATATGATAAATGCCATACCTTTTGGTTTGCACAAGGAAGCTTATAAGATAGGAGGGTTATTGGTGAAGAGATATGTACATATATTTTAGCTGCATAAACAAAATATTGAAGCAAAAACTAATTCCACAGAAGTAAGTAGTTGCAAAAAGAAAAATACCTTCAACTCATCACGTCTCTAGTATTTTAATTGAGAAGGTAGTGCCTCTGCATCATGAAGTCTCTCTAAAAACAATTTCTTTTCGGAAGTAAGCTTAGCAATCTCATCATCTCGTTCTGCGCGAAGCCATTCTAGTTGACTTTCAATTTCTTGCATTTATTCAGACATCTCCTTTCTCTCCAAAGCAAATTGATCCATTTCAGCTTTCATCACAGGCTGCATTTCCATGAACCAATATAATTGGAACAACCACTACAACTTCAGTAATAAATATATACGATAGAAAACAAATACCTTAAGATCGTAATTAGTGGCTTGATCGTCATTCAGTCTTTGCATCAGAATCGCCTTTTTTGTAGACACCTTATCAAACCGAAAACAACATAAATAAAAAAATGTAAATAAGCCAGTACACTAAAAAAGATGAAAATAAAAAACGTGGATATTATTTGAAACTGTTTTTATAAATTAGTATGCATTATTTCATTGTATAAAACAAATGTCAAAATCTTCAAAACAATGACAAAAGCATTTACCTTAATTGGAGCACACAAAGGCACAATGGCCAACAACCACAACAAAAAAAGATTTTTGAATGATAATTTAAAGAATGAAGCCTACAGAAGAAGCCAATATTGTATTTGAATAGAAGCCGTGTAGGAATGTTTCGGGACACATTTAAAGGGTTGCCATTTCAAAACCTGCACCCACCATTAACAAACAAAAAACAATGAAAAAACCTGCATAACATCAATAAGCACATATTTATATTGCACCAAAATAAAACCATTTACCTGATTACATATAAACATGTTTGCAGAACTATTAAATGGGTTATATATAAACATAATCCAATCGGCGAAACATACAAATTATAAAAAATATTTCATACTATTAGGTTTCCCCAAAAACAATATAGCGTTTTGCTAATTGATCTTAACTTGATCAAAACATAAAAAAATCACTGAATTAATAAGATTATTGGTTTTACATCATAAACACACAAACAAATCAACAATAATATAAACCAAATCAATTCAGTAACAATTTAAACCTACCGAAATTATTGTGTGGAACTGAAGATCCTCCAAGGTGATTTTGAAACTTGTTGAATCGTGTTCTTTTTAATAAGTGATTTCGAAACGTATAGAGGAAGTGATTTTGGAATGGTTAATGACATTAATTATTGATTTGAAACTCCTGCCATGAAGAACCGTATGAAAGAAGTTTTCATTATCTTAGGTTTAAATTTAGAGAATATTTAATTTTGATATGTTTTTATTATGATATTAATAAGGCCCGTTTAGTTTTTCTTCAAATTTACACTGATTTACAATTGAACCGTGTATAACAATTGTATAACAATTGTGGCATTGGATGTTGTACTTAGGTTATTTATGGTAGGTGTTTTAATTCTTGCATTTAATTCTAATGCTTTAAAAGGTTGTAACATATTCTGTTTTATTATATAAAATAGATAAGATTGTCAAGACATTTTTTACGCTAATCCTAACTTTCGTGTTGTTTAGCAAAAAAACTCTAATTATCTTCCACTTATCCTAAATGAAAGCTACAACAAACATTAGCGAGAACTATTTTTTTAGTAAAATGGTCAAGAATATGAAAGTTCATTTTGACATGACCGTGAAGGCATTTTTTAATGTGTACAGGCGTTACACGCTTAGAATTTTCTACTGGCTATCTCCATATATTCACGGGCTAGATCAATATATGTCACAAAATATCCTATTATCCAAGACCGTCTCGTGGAATTTTGAAGTCACGTGCCAACTAAAAAATAGACCTCTCGAACAAGAAAAATATGAGTACACATAGGGTTTGGTTGGTTCACACCGTCTCGTGGAATTTTGAAGTTGCGTGCCAACTAAAGAATAGACCTCTCGAACACGAAAAATATGAGTACACGTAGGGTTTGGTTGGTTCAAAAATGGGAATTCGAAAAGAAAACGCAAAGAACCAACAAACAACCAACAAACCTTACAATATACTGTATACAATATTTATGGCTTTTAAATTAATAATGTGTTCATAAATCATAATATTAAAAAAAATCAAAGACTTAGACGTTAAAACTAGTATAATTTATCTAATATAAAGTTTCTATAATGTTTAGTAGGTATGAGTACTATTAAACATATACCCAAGCCCATGAGATGGGCTTGGGCTTACAATGGGCCGCCGGCCTCACACAAGTTGTGGGCTTGGCTTGGCCTTGTTTGAATAATAAAGTAAAACTAAACTACGAGCTATTACTTAGACAATTGTTGGAGTGACCGATCCTTTCTAATACGTAAAACGTATTTCCAACAATCTCCCCATAAGGGAGGTCACTCCAAACAAGGGCGTTACCCAAGTTACAATAATAAAATAAACCTAGCATACTATGTTTGTCTTGAGCTCGTAGTCTTCGTCTTTCTTTTCTTTTTCTTTTCTGGTGAACATGTTGATGTGATATTTGATATCAATCTTGAGCATTAATCTCTTGCCTTGATCTTGTGCATCCATCACTTGTGATATTCACCTCTTCGTGACTTCATGTCCCACATACATATACCTTCATAATTCTTGAAAGCTTCAGAGTTTGATACAACGGAAGACTTGACTTTTAGTCTTTCTAGAATTAGATGAAGTATTAAGTGCATAAAGTATAAGCATGCGGGGACGACTTCTACTCGGATTCCGCAATGCCACCGTCTTCAAATGCCGCAACATACGTAGACACGAACGAAATGGCTTTGAACATTTAATTCTAATTCGGTAGCATTTTACCTCCGGTTGGTGAAGACCGTCTGACGATATAAAATATCATACTTGTGGCAGGTAGATTAAATTAAAAATCTCCTTGACAAGATTTCACGGGTAAACCCGTTCTCTTTACTCGACCGTCCAATGCTGACTGCGAATGTAAAGAGTGAATCATTTGGATAACTTTATCCGCATGATTGAAACCGTCAATTCCGATTCCTGGAACAAGTTTGATTCATTAAAGAATCGCACCATCGTTGCTTTCAAGTTGTCACGACCTTGATTCATATTGAATCTTGCAAGTTACCTACCAAGTGCTGTTTGAGGTTAACACTAGAAGGATTTCCATTCATCACTGTCAACACTAAGGTGTCACTCTGAGTGTTCTGGCAAGATTACTGAGATATTACGTAGAGGCCTGGAACGTGTTTAAATTCAATTAAGAATTAAACAACTGTTGCTTTCCAGTTATCACAAGTTTGATTCGTAAATAATCGCACAAGTCATCTACCATGAGCTTTTTGATATTTTCTAAAGAAGGATTTCCATCTTCATTGTAAATACTTTCGTATTACTCGGATGTTCATGCAAGATCATGAAGATTTTACGTAGGATGCTTAAGATCTTTCTTACTTTTCACAGTGTGTGAAGAAGCAAGGAAATATGGAAGTGTGTCCTAATGAGATATTTGATGATCTCAAATGGCTCTAGACTCGATCGTGCATTTTGGATTTTTAGTGATCGGAGGCTAGAGAGGGGTGCCACCTTTTCAATATCAATATATTCGGAGTTAATAAATCGATAGATAATGCGTTGTCTCCGTGTGAATAAAAACATACCTTTTGAGAGATATATGAGTTAGCTCAGATGGGTTGTGCATTGCATCACTGGGTCCATGATGTCTATCTTCAATATCGAGCATCATTAAAATGATCTCAATAGCATATGTGTTGACCCGGTTTCTGCCTAAGGTTGTAAGGAGGGCTTCTTTCTTTACACACTTTATCTTTACAATTCTTTTTCATTCTTCAACCCCTTCAATGCTTACCAATACGTCATAACTAGCACCTTGTTGTGATTGTTCCAGTGCTAACTTAAGTACTTGGTCGGCATTCAGCTACATTCACAATCTTTCTCCATCTTTCCTAAGGACTACTATTTCTAGTTATGGAATGTCCTTGGAAAGATTCCTCCTGTTCTAGAAGAATCATTGGACTTTAACCTATCCTACCATCCTTATGTCACCACAATCTTCACCTTCGTGAAATAAATGGGTTTAGGGTAAGTATATATCACCATGAAATCCATTTTAGATGTGCAACTCCGTTTTGCTCCCCCCTAACATATGCCACGATATCCGAAAACATTTCGCACATGTCGGGATGAGCCATCACGTTAAGTCAAACCATTTTTGAATAATCATGTCTGATACTAAATCACATTTTCTCCTCCATATTAAAAATATTAATCCAATCGATGTTTTTAATATCAATTGATTTAATGAAGTTTTAACAAAGTTTTGGGAAGAAAAATGCAAGTCCGTTTTATCTTCATGATACCAAATGTTGAGATATGATACCAATTAGTAAAATGATCACAGATTCACCATATTAGAATAAATTGACAAGGTTGGACCTGATTGGTGAGAACATCATATGATAAGATCAAATGGTTCTTGTCGGAAAATGTTGGTCGCCTCGTCACGTCTGAAGTCATCTCTTGACATCACATGTACGATTGGTATTGTTGTCTTTACACCAACTTGTGAACTTGGCACTTTCGGCATCAAAGATTCTGAATTCTTGACAGTTGCTCCCCCTCAATTGTTGACCCGTGTTCTATCAAAAGAGTTGCAGTCGTTGTTTGAGTACTCGCATCGTCGAGTATGTAGATACCAATTGTAGATGTGCTATGATTGTAGAGATGATAGCTTCATAAAAACAAGATTTCTCTTGTTTTAACAAATAAATGCATTGATGCGTACGTATATCCGTGTTAGATTGTGTTATAACGTAAACACAATCCCTTACATGGTTATAAAGTAAACCATGCACGAGAAAATTAATTCCCGTTGTGAGCCAAAGCTTTCATAAGAAATACTTGACATTAATATGAAAAACTGGTTGTAGTCTGAAATAACTACAAGCCATTTAGGCATGTTTTATGAAATATTTACAACTTTTGTACGAACTCTATCTATGGCGCCGTGTCGATATTAATCAACATTTCTAAGGCCGTAAATATTATCGTACCAAAAGACATGCCTTTTAAAAATAAAGTAAAAATATTTTTGGATTTTCAATTTTTATGGTTTTTATATGGTTTTATATTTTTGTATTTTGCTTTTGTGGATAAAGATATAAACAATATATATAGATGATCACCAAGGATATGGAGAATAGTTTACCATCACTATTCTTTCGCTTCATCTGCCAATTCCTTTAGAGTCTCAGGCGAGAAAGTTCTCAAACCTAGCTTGTCGGCCAAAAATTCCATTCGAGTGTGATCTAAAGCCTTCGTGAAAATATCTGCTAGTTGATACTCATATCGGACAAAGTAAAGCTCGATCACTCCATTTCCACTTGCTCCTTGATAAAGTGGTAGTGAATGTCAATATGCTTCGACTGGGAGAATTGAACGTTGTTGCAACATAAGGCAATTGCACTTTTGTTGTCGCAATACATCTGAATTTTGTTGAAACCTAGACCATAGTCGGTTAATTGCGATCTCATCCAAAGAATTTGAGCACAGCAACCGGACACAGCTATGTATTCTGCTTTCGTACATGAAATTCAGCGCTTTTTTGCCTTTTCGATGCCTAACTGATTAGTCGATCTCCTAGTAGTTGCAAAGTTTCACTCGTGCTACGCCTGGTATCTTGACATCCCGCGTGGTCTGCATCTGCATATGCCATTAGTGCAACAGAGGAGTCCTTCGAATACCAAAGTCCCTGATTAATAGTTCTTTTAAGATATCGAAAGATCCGTTTAACAGTAGTTAAGTGTAACTCAGTAGGCCTAGTTTGATACCGAGCACACATACATGTAGCAAACTGAAGATTAAGTCGACTACCTGTGATATACAGAAGGGTACCGATCATTCCACGATAAAGTGTCGGATCAACGACAACTCCATGTGGATCTGCATCAAGCTTAGTTCGTTCCACCATTGGAGTATTTACGGGGTCGCAAGATTCCATCTTATATTTCTTAAGAGATTCAATGGCATACTTGGATTGATTGATAAAGATGCCTCTGGGACTCTGAGATATTTGAAGACCTAATAAGAATGATACCTTGCCCATCATTGACATCTTAAACTTGGAAGACATGAGTGTCCCAAACTCATCTGATAAGGTTTGGGTCGAGGAAGCAAATATAATATCATCAACATATATTTGTACCATAATCATATCTTTACCTCGTTTCTAAATGAACAACGTTAGATCAACCTTGCCTTTAGCGAAGCCTTGCGTAATGAGGAATTGTAACAATAGATCATACCACGAGCGTGGAGCTTGCTTCAACCCATTGAGAGCCTTCTTAAGCTTGTACTGTAACACCCCACTTGGATAAATGGACCGTTACGTGTATTTATGGCGTGTCATCAAAGCATGCAAGGCAATGTATTAAACATTAACTGACCAAACGGAAGTACCGGAATCAAACATCGGTAGTCCAACATAAGCTCAAAAATATAAAGATTAAGTACTGAAAGAAAAAGGACGAAACAGTGTCCAAACAACCAAAGTAAAGTAATGTCATGTGTGCATAAAAATAAAGGAGTCTGGATAGCTCCCATCTAAATGCACGTACTCTCTTAGAAGTCCTAAGATCGTCCCTGTGTACCTGTCGTTTGGAAACATGAAAGGAAACTACGGCTGAGCATAACGCTCAGTGGGCGGATATAGCATGATAAGAATGTACTGAAAGAAATGAAATAGAAGACAACAATGAAGCTATAAGACTGATATGTAACATGTGGTAGAACTCTACATAAAATCTGAAAAATCTGATTCATATATACTGATACTGAAACATAACTATAAATTCTGAAAACATGCATTTACTGTATTTTATTTGCCAGAGCTTATATAGGTCACGTGCTGTAACAACCGTGCATAAATAACTAGAGGGGTGACCTCGTCATGCTGTAGAGGGATGACCTCTAAATAACTGTGCTGGGTGGAGGGATCAGCTCCAATGTGAAGGATGTAGAGCACACACCACATTCACCCTGATAACTTGTAACACATATAAGCCTAGGATGCATCCATACGCCCCATTAAAAATACTGATAAAATGGCCAAGCTGAGCTGAGTGGAACGATGCAGGATATCACTCTCCTGCATGTGAGTCATGACACCGGTGCCTCTAGTGCCGTGGTTACGGTACCTCCGTAACTAGTACATAAACTGGTCGTGCTTGTATATAATGCTCAAGCAATTTATTTAGTTATTAATACGATTACTGAAAAACTTAAACGTATACTGGGGAAAAACATTTGGCTGAAGACGGGAAATCCTAATCATGCATAGAAAGGAAGTCCTTACTGAAAGGACGGAAAATCCGTACCTCGTGTCCAGTAACTGACTGAATGGATGACTGAACGAATACTACTCGGGCTTCACGCGTGCTACATGAATAAAGGACGCGAATAAGTTAACTGATATTCGTTTATGAAATTTTACTGATCTTATGGGCTTCTTATTTATTCATTTTATTTTGATTCTGAAATTCTGTACGTATACCAACTGATAAATTTGAACTTATATTAATTCATTTTAATGTATTATTTTCTACTATTAATTATGGTACAACATATTTCTGACGCTATAGTAATACTACCTTAAGTATCCCGCTAAAATAAAAAGTTTCTTAATTTAGAAGTTCCCAAAATAATTTAATTTATTTAATAAAATTATACCCTTTTAAATATTAAGGAACTATATTAAATTAATACATTTAAAATATATTTTAAACGTTGATAAACAATTTAATTTAAAAAGGTATAATATAAAAATATTTATTTTATTATTTATAATAATGTCCCGAGCCTACCGAGCCCATCTCGGTCGCACTAACAAATCAACATATGATACAAAATCTGTCAACAAGAATTAGTGACAGAATTCTGTGTCACTAAAACTGTCGCTAAAACCGTTCCTTTTAAAAACTGCATATATATAACAGTTTTGCGACAGAAAACTGTCGCTAAAACTGTCGCTAAAATTATTCAACCTAACCATTTTAAAGTCCCATTTTTCCCACTGGTTTAAATGTAGTTCCCACCGTTTTAGCCACGTTTCCACTGTTTACATAAACCAAACGCACCCTTATTTTATACGCAGCCCCCAAACGCACCCCTTTGGTCGAATCTGGCCCTAGCCGCCCCTGTGTGGGTCACGGATGGGCCAAGCTGGAGTCACCGAGACTTGGTGGTCTCGGTTCACATGAACCAACACACCCGACCATCCTAAGCTAAAGAAACGCCCCTTTCCTTGGGTCTTTTGACCCTCGGTCCAACAGTAGGCTACACCGAGACCCACTGTGGTCTCGGTTTGATCATCATCCCAAAACCAGACACTCCTAAACACAGGTTTACGTACTGGTTTTGATTTATATAAAAGAAAACATTATCTCTTTGATTTATCAAATCTAATTCGTGATTATATAAATTAATATACGAAAAAGGTAAATACCGTAATAGTTTGATAACCGGAAGGTACGTACAAGGATTTCTAGATCAAACACGACCGGACCTCCTTTTTTTTCTTCTACTACCGGCGGCTACCAAGAGGTTAGGGAAAACCCTAAATTTTTTTTGTTCGACTGATTATGAAAAAGGAGAATTCCCGTTTGTTTTTGTGTAACCAAAATGGGCTAAAGCCCATAATCCCTTCTTTTTAAAAAAAAAAACCGGCCCTTACTCTTTCCTTTTATATTTATTTATTTATTATTTTTTTTTAAATACGTATATATTCTAGTGTTTGTTGTCAATAATTTCTTCGTAAATAGTTTAAGTAAATAAACCGCGTATTACATTTCTCGATTTAAATACGGGTTTTACAATTCTTTCCCTCTAAAAAGAATAATTCGTCCCCGAATTAAGGATACGACCGTACTGGGTTTTACAATTCTTCCCCTCTAAAAAGAAAAAGAATTCGTCCCCGAATTGTAAGGTATTTAAGCTGACTGGAGTAAAAACTAAAATGCTAATAAGCTGGAAGACATAAAAGCTGAAAAGACATACCCGAATCAAAACTGAAAGTGAGGGTAAGAAGTCCGTATAGACTCCTCTGTTTCCCAAGTGGCCTCCCGCTCGGTATGGTCCCTCCACAGGATTTTGACGAAAGGAATGGTCTTCCTTCTCATGACTCGATCCTGGCGATCTAAAACTGCTTCGGGTTCCTCAATGTAAGATAGATCCTCCCGAATCTGATCGAGTGGATAATTTACTTTGTGAAGCTCATGATAGTTGTACCCCCTGAGTAATGATACATGAAACACGTTGTGGACGTGTGAGAGCTGAGGTGGTAACGCCAATCGGTATGACACTTCACCGATACGTTCAAGGATTTCGAACGGTCCGATGTAACGAGGTTTGAACTTTCCTTTGAGGCCAAAACGTTTGACACCGCGTGCGGGTGATACTTTGAGGAACACACGATCCCTAGTCTGAAAAGATAGATCTCTGCGATGCTTGTCGGCGTAACTCTTCTGGCGAGTACGCGCTTCTTGCAGTTTTGCCCTAGCGATGGCGACCTTTTCATTGGTCAGTTCTATCAATTCTGGTCCTTCAATCAAACGTTCTCCCACCTGATCCCAACAAATAGGAGCACGGCATTTCCTGCCGTATAACATCTCGAATGGAGCACGCTTGATACTAGCATGCCAACTGTTGTTGTAGGCAAAATCGACCAAGCAAATATAGTCATCCCAGTGTCCTGTCCATTCTAATGCACAGGTGCGTAGCATGTCCTCTAAGGTCTGGATGGTACGCTCTGACTGACCGTCCGTCTGTGGATGGAAAGTTGTGCTGAGCTTGAGCCTAGTTCCCCAAGCTTTATGCAAACCTTCCCAGAAGTGAGAAGTGAAACGGGGATCCCTATCTGATATAATCTCAGAAGGTGTACCGTGTAATCGTACGATCTCCTCAGTGAATAGTTTCGCTAATTTACTGACTGCGAAATCTTTGCGAATAGGAATGAAATGTGCCGACTTGGTCAAACGATCAACAACAACCCAGATTGCATCATGTCTCCGCTGAGTCTGTGGTAGTCCGGTGACAAAATCCATAGAGATCTTGTCCCATTTCCACATTGGAATATCTAATGGCTGGAGAAGACCACTGGAACGCTGGTGCTCTATCTTAACCTGCTGACAGGTTAAGCATTTAGACACAAATGTTGCGACATCCTGTTTCATGCCGCTCCACCAGAAATGCTGCTTAAGATCGTGGTACATTTTGGTGGAACCCGGATGGATAGAGAACGGAGAGCTGTGAGCCTCAGTCATTAAGGCTTCTCTGAGAGCAGGGTCTTCTGGAACGCAGAGTTTGGTACCCTGCCATACGATACCATCGTCATCGATGCGAAATTCGGTCTGCTGGTCAATGTTCTGGATAATCGCCCAGATTTCACCATCATCCTTTTGGGCGGCTTTAATCCTAGAGAGTAAATCTGGTTCTACCCTCAAGCTAGCCCAGTATCCCCTCTGTCCGCGTACTAAGAGCTCAATATCATACCGCTCTAAATCCCGAATAATTTCTTCCTGAACCTTGATGCCATTTATCATACCTGACTTTCTGCTAAGGGCATCTGCTACTACATTTGCTTTGCCTGGGTGATACTGGATATTAGTGTCATAGTCTTTTAGCAGTTCTAACCATCGCCTCTGTCTCATGTTCAGCTCTCGCTGTGTAAATATATACTTGAGACTTTTGTGATCAGTGAAGATATCACACGAGTCACCGTAGAAATAATGCCTCCAGATTTTAAGGGCAAAAACGACTGCTGCGAGCTCTAGATCATGAGTAGGGTAATTTTTCTCATACGGCTTCAGTTGACGCGAAGCATAAGCAATGACTTTCCCATGCTGCATAAGAACACAGCCTAAGCCCTTTCCTGATGCGTTGGTGTAAATCTAATAACCACCAGTACCGGCTGGAAGAGTGAGTATCGGTGCTTAGATCAATCGATGCTTGAGTTCCTCAAAACTCTTTTCTCTCTCCTCGGTCCATATAAACTTCTCACCTTTCCGCATAAGTTGTGTCAATGGTAACGCCAAACGTGAGAAGTTTTCCACAAACCTGCGGTAATAACCCGCCAACCCAAGAAAACTACGTATCTCAGTGACAGACTTCGGTCTTGGCCATTTGGTGATAGCCTCCACCTTCGCAAGATCCATAGTGATTCCTTCCGCAGAAACAATATGACCTAGAAACGCCACTGTATTCAGCCAAAACTCGCACTTCGAAAATTTTGCATATAGTTTTTCTCGTCTGAGAATCTGCAAAACTGTACGGAGATGATCCTCATGTTCCTCTTTAGATTTGGAGAAAATAAGGATGTCATCGATGAATACAATCGCAAACTTGTCTAAGAATTCGTGGAAGACTCTGTTCATCAAGTCCATAAAAACTGCAGGCGCATTCGTGAGATCGAATGGCATAACAACAAACTCGTAATGACCGTACCTCGTGCGAAAAGCAGTTTTGGTTATATCCTGCTCTTTTACACGCAGCTGAAGGTAACCTGATCGTAGATCGATTTTTGAGAAGTGCTTGGCACCCTGAAGCTGATCGAATAAATCGTCAATACGAGGAAGTGGATAACGGTTACGAATAGTGAGCTTATTCAACTCACGATAGTCAATACACAAACGCATACTACCATCCTTCTTCTTGACAAACAAAACTGGAGCGCCCCAAGGTGACACGCTAGGACGAATGAAACCCCTTTCTAGCAATTCCTGAAGCTGATCTTTCAGTTCCTTAAGCTCTACAGGAGCCATACGATAAGGAGCTTTAGATACTGGTTCTGCACCTGGAATGAGATCGATACCAAATTCTACCTCTCGCATGGGAGGTAAACCTGGAAGTTCCTCTGGAAAGACATCTGGAAAATCTGACACCACTGGCTGATCATGAATTGAAGGTGCCTCTGAAGTCGTGTCATGAACTGTAGCTATAAAACCCTCACAACCATGGTATAGTAAGGTACGCGCCTGTAAAGCCGAAATGATCTGAACATGTTTTCCTGGTAGGAAACCGTGGTGAATAAACTCTGGTGTCTGGACATCACCAAAGATAACCCGGTGAGCATGACAGTCTATAGTGGCACGATGAACCGACAACCAATCCATACCCAGAATAACATCGAATTCGCACATATCTAAAGGAAGTGCACTGACTGGACGGATTTTATCATCAAACTCAAGAGGGAGATCCTTATATACTTGGGTAATGAGTACAGAGTCTCGCATGGGGGTAGATATACTAAGTACACTGTCTAGTGGCGTAGGGGTCATGTTTATTTTAACAGCATATGAAGTAGATATAACTGAGTGGGTGGCGCCTGTATCGAAAAGTACGCAAGCAGCATGTCCGTGTATAAACAAAATGCAAGTAATGGTACCTGTGGTCTTATTTGCTTGTTCACGGGTAGTAGTGTAGACACGACCAGTGGTTGGTGGTATCGGTGGTGGTGGAGGTAAAATCTGAGGAATCTGGCCTGAGGTACCAGCAGTATTCCCGCTCTTGCAATCTCTCTTCAGATGGCCCGGCTGGCCACACTGGAAACAACCACTTGTACCACGACGGCACGGTCCCGTGTGTTTCTTTCCACATGTGATGCAAGTGGGATATGTATACACGGTAGAAGCAGCTCCGGTTTGCTGAGAACCTGATTTACGATGAAAAACACGTGTCATGATTCTGATATCTTAACCTGAAATAAGGCTGTCTGACTTAAATTAAAATTACCAGAATTTACCGGTCGGGCAACCTGCTGACCCCTGTTGTTTTGGTCACGCCCCTGTCCAGCATCTCTGTTAGAATTTACAAAAATTTAAGATCTGTTTTACACGATAGTTTAGTATTTCTGGAGCTTAAAGACTCACCTGTAGCTGCCAGATGAGTTGGATCTGCCGCGGTAATTATCACCGCCGCTCCTCTTATCTGACCGATTACGGTCATATGACTGACCGTGGTTCCTGTAGTTCTGATGCGGAGTAGCCGATTGGGATCGGTCTCCTCCTCTGTATCTGTAAGATTATAATTGGATAAGTCATAATATATAAGTTGACAAGCAATAATGGGGCTAATTGTTTAAGTCTGTTGGGTGAGATGTACCTCTTCTTCAGACGCTCTACATTCTCGAGCTCATCCCTCTCGAAAAGCATCTCGACATCCCGAGCTGCATTAGCTACTTGTGACACATTAGTGAATGTGGCACTCATCAGTCTATCTGCAGTCCTAGAGTGAAGAGCCCAACAAAATTGCTTCGCTTGCTCCTCTACGGTACCCGCAGCCTCCCCTAAGAATCCAGCCATCCTGAGGTATCGGTGCATGAACTCTATACTGTTCTCGCCATGATTTTGACGAATAACGTGGAAGTCCCTCTTCATCTTAGCTTGCTCCGCATGCGGGAAAAACTGGTCATAGAACATCGTCTTGAAACGTGCCCAGGTCAATGTAAGCTCCCAAGCATCTCCCCCATTGGACAGTTTCTGAGACCTTCACCAATGCAGAGCAGGACCCTCCAGCTTGTAAACTGCAAGCCTAACTTTGAAAACATCACCACAACCCATAGCTCCAAAAATTTTCTCTATATGGTAGATCCAGTCTTCCGCGTCAGTTGGAGCTATAGTCTGCTCAAACAGTCGGGGTTTCTGCTTGTTAAACAAATCCAGCCAAGCGGGTAAAGTGGCAAGTGGTGGAGCAGGAGGGTTGTTATTCTGCTGAGGTCCATTTTGATATTCAGCTCGGATCTCATCACGAATTTGGGGTAACATGGCCTGTATAGCAGCCTGAACAGCAGCAGCAATGGCAGTTACGTTAGGGTCATTCTCGGTTTCGCGTCTGGGTGGCATCTGAATTAAAGAGGATAGGTTGATAAGAATGCTAAAATCTGGGGTAATATATCTGAATATGCATAGTGTAATTCATGAAGGTATAGCCATCAAAATATGACATGAATACTGGTGAACGCCTAGGGTCAGTTCACAGAATGTCAATTTGCTGAAACATAAATCCGACTTAAGTAAGGATGAACGCCTATGGTGAGTTCATCCATACAAAATTTAAACTGCAAGGGTGAACGCCTATGGTCAGTTCACCAAAATGAAATGTTCGCTGAAAAGCACATGCGATTAAGTATGGCCAGTCCTGTACCAACCGTTTACTTAATCAAAATTTTGAAAATCCGACTGATAAAATTCATGAGTAGCATGGAAAATAACGACGCCAAAATACAAGAAGTTCTTGGTAACTACCCACTAGTCACAGGTCAAGTTTTAGAGCCTACAGGTCGAACCTTGCGCTCTGATACCATAATTGTAACACCCCACTTGGATAAATGGACCGTTACGTGTATTTATGGCGTGTCATCAAAGCATGCAAGGCAATGTATTAAACATTAACTGACCAAACGGAAGTACCGGAATCAAACATCGGTAATCCAACATAAGCTCAAAAATATAAAGATTAAGTACTGAAAGAAAAAGGACGAAACAGTGTCCAAACAACCAAAGTAAAGTAACGTCATGTGTGCATAAAAATAAAGGATTCTGGATAGCTCCCATCCAAATGCACGTACTCTCTTAGAAGTCCTAAGATCGTCCCTGTGTACCTGCCGTTTGGAAACATGAAAGGAAACTACGGCTGAGCATAACGCTCAGTGGGCGGATATAGCATGATAAGATGTGTACTGAAAGAAATGAAATAGAAGACAACAATGAAGCTATAAGACTGATATGTAACATGTGGTAGAACTCTGCATAAAATCTGAAAACTCTGATTCATATATACTGATACTGAAACATAACTCTAAATTCTGAAAACATGCATTTACTGTATTTTATTTGCCAGAGCTTATATAGGTCACATGCTGTAACAACCGTGCATGAATAACTGGAGGGGTGACCTCGTCATGCTGTAGAGGGGTGACCTCTAAATAACTGTGCTGGGTGGAGGGATAAGCTCCAATGTGAAGAATGTAGAGCACACACCACATTCACCCTGATAACTTGTAACACATATAAGCCTAGGATGCATCCATACGCCCCACTAAAAATACTGATAAAATGGCCAAGCTGAGCTGAGTGGAACGATGCAGGATATCACTCTCCTACATGTGAGTCACGACACCGGTGCCTCTAGTGTCGTGGTTACGGTACCTCCGTAACTAGTACATAAACTGGTCGTGCTTGTATATAATGCTCAGGCAATTTATTTAGTTATTAATATGATTACTGAAAAACTTAAACATATACTGGGGAAAAACATTTGGCTGAAGACGGGAAATCCTAATCATGCATAGAAAGGAAGTCCTTACTGAAAGGACGGAAAATCCGTACCTCGTGTCCAGTAACTGACTGAATGGAAGACTGAACGAATACTACTCGGGCTTCGCGCGTGCTACATGAATAAAGGACGCGAATAAGTTAACTGATATTCGTTTATGAAATTTTACTGATCTTATGGGCTTCTTATTTATTCATTTTATTTTGATTCTGAAATTCTGTACGTATACCAACTGATAAATCTGAACTTATATTAATTCATTTTAATGTATTATTTTCTACTATTAATTATGGTACAACGTATTTCTGACGCTATAGTAATACTACCTTAAGTATCCCGCTAAAATAAAAAGTTTCTTAATTTAGAAGTTCCCAAAATAATTTAATTTATTTAATAAAATTATACCCTTTTAAATATTAAGGAACTATATTAAATTAATACATTTAAATTATATTTTAAACGTTGATAAACAATTTAATTTAAAAAGGTATAATATAAAAATATTTATTTTATTATTTATAATAATGTCCCGAGCCTACCGAGCCCATCTCGGTCGCACTAACAAATCAACATATGATACAAAATCTGTCAACAAGAATTAGTGACAGAATTCTGTGTCACTAAAACTGTCGCTAAAACTGTTCCTTTTAAAAACTGCATATATATAACAGTTTTGCGACAGAAAACTGTCGCTAAAACTGTTGCTAAAATTATTCAAGATAACCATTCTAAAGTCCCATTTTTTCCCACTGGTTTACATGTAGTTCCCACCGTTTTAGCCACGTTTCCACTGTTTACATAAACCAAACGCACCCTTATTTTATACGCAGCCCCCAAACGCACCCCTTTGGTCGAATCTGGCCCTAGCCGCCCCTGTGTGGGTCACGGCTGGGCCAAGCTAGAGTCACCGAGACTTGGTGGTCTCGGTTCACATGAACCAACACACCCGGCCATCCTAAGCTAAACAAACGCCCCTTTCCTTCGGTCTTTTGACCCTCGGTCCAACAGTAGGCTACACCGAGACCCACTGTGGTCTCGGTTTGATCATCATCCCAAAACCCGACACTCCTAAACACAGGTTTATGTGCTAGTTTTGATTTATATAAAAGAAAACATTATCTCTTTGATTTATCAAATCTAATTCATGATTATATAAATTGATATACGAAAAAGATAAATACCGTAATAGTTTGATAACCGGAAGGTACGTACAAGGATTTCTAGATCAAACACGACCGGACCTCCTTTTTTTTTTCTTCTACTACCGGCGGCTACCAAGAGGTTAGGGAAAACCCTAAATTTTTTTTTGTTCGACTGATTATGGGAAAAGGAGAATTCCCGTTTGTTTTTGTGTAACCAAAATGGGCTAAAGCCCATAATCCCTTCTTTTTTTTTAAAAAAAAAAACCGACCCTTACTCTTTCCTTTTATATATTTTTTTTTTTTTTAAATACTTATATATTCTAGTGTTTGTTGTCAATAATTTCTTCGTAAATAGTTTAAGTAAATAAACCGCGTATTACATTTCTCGATTTAAATACGGGTTTTACATGTACACATGATTAGGATATTTAGAGTTCACAAAACCATCCGGCTGTTGAACATAGACCTCTTCCTTGATTTCACCATTGAGAAATTCCGTCTTCACATCCATCTGATAAACGATCATATTCATATGGGCTGCATAAGCGAGGAATAGTCTAATAGCTTCCAAACGGGAAACGGGTGCAAAGGATTCCATAAAGTCGATGCCCAATAATTGCTTGTATCCACGAGCTACTAGTCGAGCCTTGTTCTTCAATATTCCGCCTAACTCGTCGAGTTTCACCTTGTAAAACCATTTCAAAGTGAGTAACTTCACTTGATCCGGGCATGGGACAAGTTCCCATACATCAAGACGTATAAATTCATTAAGTTCTTCTTGCATAGCTTCTAGCCAATAAGATTGGGTAAATGCTTGTTGCCACATCTTAGGTTCAACTTCACTAAGAAAAGCATCAAAATGACAAAACATTTCACTTTCTTGTAACTGACTTCATGTGGATACCGGACGATTAGGGTCACCAATAATAGAGTCGATACGATGATCCTTTGTCCACTTGCTGTCATGTTCACGAATCCGTGGATTGGAGTAGACCGTAGGAGGAGCTTCCTCTGAGGTGGACGACCCGGCTTGATTATGGTCGGGAATTGGCACACCAAGGAATGAAAGTTCACGCATTTGAGCGAATTCCAAGTCGTGATCATCATCATCAACAGACATAACATGGGTAGTTGATTTGGGTGCTGGTTGAGAATTACTCGTTGAAGGTATATCTTGACCAATTGTAGGTGAAGACGTATTATATTGTGATTCGGTTGCTGGAGCTACAACTTCGGTAACTGGAGCTATTACCTCAAGTTCTGGAGCATCAATACTTGGAGGAGTAAAGAATTCATCAAAGAACGGTTGAAACAACGTATCCCATTCATTCCTAGAAGGTGGTGTAAATGGTGATGAAGTAGGGTTGTTTGGGACAAGACCAGAGTTAATGTTACTGGGTCCCATTTCATGAAGTACGGGTTCAGAGCTGCTTTGCTCAGAAGCCATTGCCGTCAGCTCATCAAAATCAACATTTATAGTTTCGAGGATCTTACGAGAATTACGATTGTAGATTCAGTATGCCTTCTTTGTGGGTGCATAACCAATGAAAATACCAATATCAGCCTTGGGTTGAAGTTTTCCCAAATTGTCACCATCATTATTGGGATAGCAAAAAGAGCCAAATACATGAAGATATGATAAGTCTGGTACTTTTCCATGTAGAAGCTCATAAGGTGTTTTACCATGGCGTTTACGAATTAGTTACCGGTTTTGGGTGAAATCTGCTGTAGATACTACTTCTGCACATAAAAACAATGGAGCCGTTGCGTAAATTAACATCGTTTGAGCGAATTCCATAAGTGTGCGATTTCGCCATTCAACGACACCGTTTTGTTGTGGAGTGCGAGCAACGGATGTTTCATGAGATATGCCAACTTCTTCATAATAACTACGCAAGATTTGATTCACAAATTCAGTTCCATTATCTGTACGAATGCGTCCGACAGTAGTGTTGAGACGCACTTGAATCATCTTGAGAAATCCGATGATGAATTTAGGTGCCTTATTTTTTGTTGTAAGAAATTTCACCCATGTAAACCGAGAGTAATCATCGACAATGAAGAGGATGCACTTTTTACCACTAAGACTTTCAACACGCATTGGCCCACAAAGATCCATATGCAACAAATAAAGTTTCTCTTGGTTGGTGTCTTCAGTCTTGGGTTAGTATGATTTCTTAGTGCTTTTCCCCATTGTACACGCGGAACACAAATGGTCCTTTTGAAATGTAAGTTTAGGAAGACCACGAACAAGTTCGTTTTTCGCCAATTGATTAATAGCGTCAAAGTTAAGATGAAATAACCGTCGAAGCCATAACCATGACTTAGTCTTTGATGCTTTGGAGAGAAGACATACTGGAGAAGCGACCATCATACCTTGTAGAGACAAAGTGTACAAATTATTCCCTCGAGTACCTTTCAATAAATCAACCCCTTCTAAATTACGAATGAAGCAGGTATGCTCTCGAAAAGCAACTTCTAGGTTTGCATCACAAAATTGTCCCAAAGAAAATAAATTGTGACCCAGACCTTCGACATAATACACTCTTGAAATTATAACATTCCCAATATGATATTTACCGTAACCCATTATCTTTGCAATATGATCATTTCCAAATCGAACCGTACCAAGAAACTTGCTGACGAAATTTTTAAGCTGAGAGCAATCTCCGGTCATATGCTTGGAGCAACAAGAGTCCAAATACTAGAGAACAATTTGGACCACCTGTTTTCATCAACAACAGTAGACAAGGCATTGGAAACTATGGGTTCCGAAGTGTTAGCAGATACAGATATATCAATATCAGAATTACTAACATTTGTATCAACCTTAGCTTTCCGACGTTTTCTAATGTGAGTTTTACCAATAACAAGTTTTATTGTTCCAACTTTCTGAGGTTTTGGAGTATTAGCGGGCACTACAGTGGGAGTAGACCTATTTAAAGGGCACTTGGTTCCTACAGTAGTGTTGGTGTTCCTAATTAAAGGACACGCTTGTGTTTTGGTAGCCTTGGTACTCCTAGTTAAAGGGCACGCTTTCTTCGTTTAGTGGGAGTGGTCCTAGTTAAAGGGCATGCATTTCCTACTATAGTGAAAGTTCTACCAGTGGGGCGCCACATCCAACCAACTTGGGTTAACACTTTCCCAGTCGGTTTCCATTCTAATCAATTTTTCTCGGCATTCATCTCATTCACATGGTCAATAAGGCAAGAATCATGACGACTAGAGAACATACATTTATTGCAATTCCAACATTTCAAATTAGAATTCACAGTATGCTTAGAACACTGCACAACCGTAGAGCCTTTAAGTTTAGCTACATGATTCTTCTTTATTTAAACAGAAATAACATTCCTAGGGTGGGCTTCGACTTTCTTTTTCACTTGACTACTAGATGGGGGCAAGATCCTATCATTCTTCTTGTTTCTTTTAAGCTTAGATCTTTGAGCCTTAGTAGTGGTGCTTACTCTTGTAGATGGCAACACGGGAATATTAGAAGCTGGTTTTGATTTCGCCTTATCTTTAGTGACCAATGATTGAAATGGTTTAGTCCTAGGGCCCTTGTTAAGTGGTGTGACGGAGATGAGGTTCCTTTTGATTGTACTAGAGGACGATGCTAAGACAGGGCTGTGTTATCCACAACATTCTTACATTTTAGGGTACGAAGTGTTTCCTTTAACTCAGCCATAGCCATATTTTTATCACAAATTTGTTCCTTCAAATTAGATATTTCCACCGACTTTCGATTCAATCGTTCAATTAATGATTGATTCTGTGCAGTGGTATTAACACATGCGGGCTTTACTGAATCGAAGAGTTGTGTATTTTTCTGTTTTAAGTTATTAACTTTGGACAAAATCTTGGAAACTCGATTATCTAGATCAAGTTTAATATTCTCAGCGGCCTCAAGTACGTTCACACAGTTAATCTCCTTAGATTTCTCTATGTCTATCGGCAATGATTTAGCAACCTTGTCACTTGGCTGACGCTGTTTTGATTATAAATTCAATCGAAAATTATTTTGAAAATTTGAATCATCTATATTAACACCTTCGAATGACGTTGCAAAAAGATCTTGAAGAAATTGTTGTGTACATTCAAGCGAAATACAATGTTTTTGAATCTCATCAAAACGTTTTGAAAGCGAAGAATAAGAATCTTGAAGCTTTAAAAATTCAGCGTCAGATTTGTGACAAGTACTATCTACCACATTATCCGTAGAGTCAACATTATGCACAATAGAATCATTATCAACACTTTTATTCAAACAGACGGAAACAATATCATGCGACATCACTTGTTTCAGAAGCTGATGATTTTGGCGTGAAATTCGTTCTATTTCAAGTAAATTGTTTTCATAAGCATCATCATTTCATTGAAAACACGTCTAACTTCTTCTATTTCCAAAAGCAAATCTTGATCAATAATGCTAAGACAAGCTTTAATATTGTTTACAAATGGAACAATTTCGTCTCAAAACACAGCTCTAGTGTGCTCAAAATTCCATTCACCTTCCGTTATGGCCGAAGCCGTCATACGTTCCGTAATGACCTTGTCAAAATCGGCAAAGTGTTGGTGCACCGCATTTAAGCTATCTGATACCTTACTTACCAGTGGAATTAACTTAGTTAATACGTACTAGGAAGGTTTTCCTTTGACAAACTTTGGGGCACAAAAGCTGATAATTGAGCTAATTCCTTTTGTAAGCGAATACGGGTCTTTGTATTAAACTGATCTTTATTATGCTTATCATAATCAAGATTATGTAATTTTGAAAGCATTTTAGATCGAGTTTCTTCCGCAAGTGACATTGTATCCTCAATACTACGAACATAAGGTGCTTCTTTCGATTTGCCAATTAGGGTCACATCATAAAGACAAGGAATATATTCCTGAGCTTGTTTTGCATAACCAGGATAAGGTGGTAAATCTTGAAGACGCTTAAGTTCGAGTTCTTTAAACGATTTAGTTAAAAGATGAACCTTTTCTATGGAAGCATATTGTTTTAAAAGCTGTTGTTCCTTGAATTTAAGAAGTTTGGTAGCATTAACTTCAGATTCAAACTTTTTAGACTCGAGAGTTTCGAAATCTATTTTAAGTTTCTAAAAATCATTTACAACTGACTCTTTTTCTTTTAATTCATTGGAGAGATTAACTTTTAATGATTCTATTTCTTTTAAGTGTTCAATCTTTTCAAAACGAAATTGGACAAATTCAGAATAAGTTATTTTTTCTGCTTGAGGGACCATTTCAAAAGTTTTGATCTTTTCCTTATACAGTGCAAGCTCAGCGGTTAGGTTGGCATTCATATCTATAGTTTTTCGAACAACCACATTCATGTTATCAATAATATGTTTAGGCACCATTACCAAATCACGTTGATCATAAGATTCCATACCCGTCGTAGCATTTGGTTGAGGTTCTCTCAAATGTGTTGGATTGGATACCACATCATTTGAGTTACTAGTTCCTGAATGCTGTTCGAGGTTGTCATTTTCATGGTCAACATGATGTGGATTATCATGAACATTATTAGATGTGGTTGGTACCTCACTGACGACATCAAAACCGTAGTAAGAGAGATTAGCAACAAGAGCAGCTTGGGCTGAGTGAATGTCATCACAATCGAATCATATGCGTCAAGATCATCTGCTTGATATGATGTATTAGAAGTAGAGACGAATGCAATGCCTTCAATATCTGCTGCCCCTGGGTCTGCAAGAAATGCTAATTCCTCTGAATCCAAAATCTTTCCTTTAGATTGAGCATCGAACAATTACATTTTCTCACAAAACCACGTTGCATCCCTTCTCCTTTTCAACTGAGTGCATTCCCTAGCCATATGACCTTGTCCTCGGTAATTATAGCAAGTCACAACCTTTTGAGGACCAATAGTGCTTTCATTTACACTAGCTTGAGAATTCACACCTTGAGTGTTCACGGTCCTTGTTGTGGGTCCATATGAAGTTTTCCTTCCCTGAATGGATTGCACCGTCACTTGACCATCTTGAATAGTGGCTTGTTGTCGAGGATTTGAAGAAGTGCGAAGCTGATTGTTCGTTGGTGGAAAACCTCTAGTTGCAACAAGTTTTGACAAGTAGGAAGTGAGATGGTTTAAGACATCAGTAGGTGTATCATTTTGAGTAAAAACCGGTGCCTAAATTGGTGGAAGTTCATTGAAGTAGAAGGGTTGTGCTTGTGGTGCTTCAATTGGAAAATATCCTTGCTGAGGAGTATAACCTATTGGAGAAGTGATAGCTTGTGATGGTGATGCCTAATGTGCTGGTTGCTGTGGATAAGGCTGTTGAAGAACACTTTGTTGAAATACTTGCTATGGCATCATTAGTGGTTGATAAGATGGTTGCTGTGGTTGCTGATATGTGTGTTGTTGTGGCGGCTGCAAGTATGATGGTTGTTGATAAGTGAAAGCCATGTTTTGTTAGGGAGTCATTTGTTGAGAAGCATACATGGCAAGCGGATCATGAACTTGAGGTGTAGACAACCGAGCCTCGATCACGTGGCATTCTTGTTGTTGAAGAAAAGCTTGAAGTTGATCCACGTTAGTTTGATGCAAATCCTTATCTAATTTAATAGCCGTCACGTACTTGCTCCATTCAGAAGGGAGAGTGTTCAAATACTTGGTGTTTAATTAAAACGTAGGAATTGCCAGGCCATAGATGTTAAGCACATTCATCAAAAGAGTGAATCTCAAATAGTAATAATTGAGAATCTCCCTAGGGACACAAGCAAACTTATCAAATGTATCATATAGCTTACACTCTCGTTCTTGTTTAGTTAAAGAGGTACCTTGCATTAGAACACGAATTCTATCCCATAACTCTTTGGCAACTTTATGTTTACTAACGAGTTTGTAGACATATGGGGGAAGGGCTTGGAGAATGATGTTTGTAACTTTTTTATCACACTTGTCTTGAATCTTAGCATCTCCAGTTAGTTCACCCATTGTGCGAGGAAGAGTAACAGTACCTTCCGTCACTTTACCATATACCAATGGTCCATTGAGCACCGATGCCCAAATGAGATGTCGGTTCTCTTTGTTCAACATATAAAGTTCCATTCGGGAAGCCCAATCCTCGTACATGGTCTTCACCAACATTGGTGGACGATTATTCGTACCCGAAAGGATGGACTTATCCGTAAGAGATGTGTACTCCATTTCGATAACTTAAGATTTGCAAACGTTGATCGAACAATGAGAGAAAGTAAATGTGTTTGTTGTTATGTGTAGAAGTCGAGAAATAATGCTGAAATCCCCTAAAATATGTTCTTGATGAACCAAAAAGTCTAAGACCAAAACTTGTCACTCTATCGCAATATCGATCGGAATATGGATCGGAATATCGATCGGGAATAACGATCGGAATATCTGATCGGAATATCTGATCAGAATATCACTATCGGAATATCACTATTGGAATATCACTATCGGAATATCACTATCGGAATACCACTATCGGAATATCACTATCGGAATATCACTATCGGAATATTACAATCGGAATATCACTATCGGAATCTCACTATCGGAATATCACTATCGGAATATTACAACAGAGATGCTATCGGAATACTTGATCGGAATGTAGAAACCCTTAAGCTTTGCGATGGAATTCAGTAAACTTCTGTCGGAATAGTACCACAATGATCAAAATTTCCACTTTTCTCGGACAAAACCCAACCAATTCGAGATTTTAAGCCAAAAAGTGGTCAAAACACCCAAAAATTTTGTGTTTTTAGCCAAAGTAAATATACCAAATCTCTACCACAACTATATAGAATATTTGTATCAAGAAAAAATAATAAAAAACATAAAAAAAATTGGTTCGAGTGATTTAGATCAAAAAAGGCATGAAAATCAAAAACACAAACACATAAACAATACAATCATACCATGGCTCTTGATACCATTTGTAGGATATTGTAAATTTATGCTTAATCTATAGAGAGAAATAGATAGAAAGATGGTGAGAACACACACAACTTAGAGAGAGAAAGTGTAGAAAACACACTTTACTATGTGTAAAATGAATGTGAACCACACCCTCTCTAACTAAGGAGAGGGTTTATATACCCAAGCCCATGAGATGGGCTTGGGCTTACAATGGGCCGCCGGCCTCACATAAGTTGTAGGCTTGGCTTGGCCTTGTTTGAATAATAAAGTAAAACTAAACTACGAGCTATTACTTAGACTATTGATGGAGTGTCCGTTCCTTTCTAATACGTAAAACGTATTTCCAACAATCTACCTATGTCTTATAAGCAAATGAACACTCCTAAGCTTAAAAAATTTTCTATAAGCTCAATGTTTTATCAAATTATCTACGCGAATCTCTCCAACTAAAGATTCAAAAACAATAGACAAGTTCTTTGAAAACTCGTTATAACAACTTGACCCTTTCAGACCCTAGGTTATCATAACAAATTTAGTTTTATGAACTTAGATTGCAACGTGGTTCTTCGACATTAGATCGAAATCATTTAGTAAAAGATCATAGCATAGCTTTGACATTATGTGATTCTTGTAATTTATGCATGACTCTTGTGAAGCATGCATGATTTTTGTGAATCATGCATGATTTTTGTGAATCATGCATGACTCTTGTATGATTTTCTAACAGTTCAACTACATTCAAAGAACCATATAAGAACATTAATTAAAGTACTTCAATCCCAGATTTTTAGCACAGTTAAACCAAATTAAAGAAAAAATCTTAAAAATCTTAAATATGAACTACAAAACTATTCAAGGAGCGGTAGTTCCTTGTACTGTGGCATCAATGATTCCTCTTTGTAGTGCATCAACAGTAGTAGTATGCCTTGCTTCTTTTTCAGCAACATCATCAATCTTTGCAAGTTTAGCAATGTATTTTGTATTTTTCGGACACGTTGTTTTTGTATGTTTGTTAGTCTTCACTCCACAGTTTCCACACTTTCAACTCTGCTTATTTTTAGCTTTAAGAGCTATTTCTCTTGCACTTTTTTACGTTCTCCTCTCCGGGCACCTTTTATTGAAGCAACACGAGGATTGTTTACACTATTCTTCTTTGGCTTTTGAACTACATAAATATCTTCAACCATGTTAGCCGTTTTCTATGAAGGTGGCATTAGCCCTAGAACCTCAAATTCCTTCTTTATAGTTTTGAGCTTTTCCACAAGTTGCGACAACTTTTCTTTATCTTTACTCGACAAAAACAAACACTCGTGTATTACAAAATTAGCCTCCTTTGTTAATATTTCTATTTCTTTGTTTTTCTCTCCATGTGTATTTGTGTTTCTTCTTAATGAAAGTGGTATCAAATCCCTTCTACAACGCCTTAAATGTACTTCTACGGAATCATTTCAACATTATGGCTCTTCAAAATACAAAATGCGTGTCTACATAAAACCCGTAACGCGTGAAATGTATACAGGTACATTCACCTTAACCGTCTTCAAGAGAATGCAAAATCTTGTTTCGAAGCATAAAAATAAAACGTATTAATACTTGTGCATGAATGATATATGATTTTACCATAAGCATACATGATTCTTACTAATCATCTTTGATTTCTACGAGTCATATATGACTCTTACTAAATCATGTATCATTGTACTGGAATCATGCATGATTTAGTATGAATCATGCATGATTCTATATGAATCATGCATGGTTCTTTAATGGATCATGCATGATTCTATCTGAATCATGCATTATTCTATATGAGTCATGCATGATTCAATATAAAACATGTTAAAAAGAGATTCACTAACTTTCTAGTCTACTACTTTGTCTTCTTCCTGCACAACCACTTATTTTCCTTCTTCTGTGTAGAGTGTTCAATAAGCACCCGCCCTTGTGTCTCAAACTTTAACCATCTCAAATCCCTCTTCCGTTTTAAACTCTTTTATATGACAAGACCAAATCGATTTATACATTTCCATCTAACAAGCATAAATATTGTCTTTAGATAAACTTTAGCCGCATGTTTTTCGATTTCTAACATTGTACGATATTTTGGGGCTGAGACAAATGTTTTAAAATCTATCACTTCTTGTCTATGCCTTTTCCTTTCCATTGTTGAGTCATAGAACATCATGTAATAGATTAATGTTGACTCGTGATTTATGAAACCTCTAAAAAATGCATTTTCACTCTCTGATCTTGAAGTAGTTCTCATTAATCCAAACAGAGGTGAGTTAATAAAATAAGCTAGTAACCACATTTCTCAAAGGTCATACATCTTTTTCATCCACTTCTACTTTCCAACCCAAATTATTTAACAAGTAATGACCATCTTTCTTCAAACTTTGGTGGCTCTATAAACATATTCCACACCAATTTTTTCAAACATTCTTTGAAATTAGTTTTATCATAATATTTTTCACATATCTGCAAGTAAATCATAACAAATTAATTATGTGTTTATAAGAATCATGAATGATTCCATAAGAATCATGCTTTCCAAAAATCATACATGATTCTAGAAATAAATACAATTTTTTTTAAAAAAATACAATTTTTTCAAGTAGGTTATGAAAATGGAAATACCTTTGATGGGATTTTTTTGCATAATATGCCACATGCATAATTTGTGCTTAAATTCTTTCAGAGCTGCTTCAAATTCTTTTTTCATTGCCCCATCTTGATCTGTTACAATCATTGTCAGTTGTTTTTTTAGTGAGCAGTCATGAACGACATTAGAAGCCACGTATAAGCTTTTGTGTCCTCTCTTAATAATAATCCTGATCAGATATCCACGCTTTTTCTATGATTATCTATCCTAGTGAATGGAAAAAAACCATATCGTTCCTAAAAATGATATATGATTTTTAAATAAATAATAGATTATGCAAAAGAGACGAAATTATACATGATTTTAGTAAGAATTATAAATGATTCTATAGAATCATGTATGATTCTACTAGATACCTGCATGATTCTTAAATAATCATGCATGATTATTGGTTCACCTAGAATTATGCAGAATCATGCATGATTTTTACTAGAACTGTAGAAAACTAGAAGGTGGGTTGAATAGTTTTTACCGATTAGTTTTATTTATTTAGAAACTTTTTCATGATTGTGAGTAGATATAGACGAAGTGTGAATTAGTAAAGTAAATGACTTGAAGCGATAAGGAAACAAACCACAATGCACAATGATTTATAGTGGTTCGGCCTAGCAAGATCTCACTTATATTGCCCTTACTTCCACTCCTCGAGTATCCACTCGAGAGTTCTACTTCACTATTAAATGAATCTCCTTTACACCGGTGGAGAAACCTTCACACTTAAGCTTACAATCTTTAACGACACCTAAGCTAAGATGTCTCGTTCTTTACAAAGGCACAACAACGCCACCTTATATACTTCTATACTTGCGGATTATAACACCAACCAAACTTTATACAAGTAGATAGATGAATGGGTACAATAATGGTGATTGTGTAGGTAACACTTAACACATTTACACAATGTGAAGTCTTGAAGGATCAAAGCTTAGAGTCGAGATTTACAATACCGATCTTTATATGAACAAGGATCTAAATCACAAGCAAGAAGAGAATATAAAAATTAGATTATAGGGTTAGATATATACTAAGATTTGAGGGAATATTAGATAGAAAGGGGTAAAGAATAAGCTTGGGCAAGGTTCCTATTTATAGGCAAGGTACCAGTACCCTACGGAACCCGTCGACCCTTCACCTTTGGGACTGGCAGAGTCCGACGGGTCTAACTTTTGTGCCTATTAATTGTTTGTCCAACATCACAAGTAATAATCAAATCTTGCCTAGTTTGACTTTACATAACTGACAAGAAAAGTCAAAGTCAATATATCGAGTCCATTTTTATTTTTTTCCTTTTATGCTTAAATAAGTTGTGTATACATTTATAAAAGCTTTAGTGTATAACTTCATGGACTAAGATAACTTATATGATGCTTATAATTCAAATATAACAATATGTTTGATGTTTTGTCGTTAACAAAACGTTAAGTATGATTAAAATGTAATATCGTTTTAGTGCGATATTTGCATTTACAAGAATTATGCATGATTATTTTAGACAGTATATATTTTTTATAAAACAAGTTATGTTTTAGTTTGGAAGGTAGCATCAAAAGATATTATATCTCCAAACTTCTCGTAGTTGCATTTATCAACTTCGTTTGCCCAAAACATTGTAACTAATTCGTTGTTTTCAACAATATGCTGAAACGTAAAGCCTGGAATAAACTTCTTCCTATTTTCCATCTTATTTATAAGCATCTATGCATTGCTTTCTCCTACATATGAATTAACATCCCTTATTTGATTCTTAACATGATCACTAGTTCCATTAACATACTCATCGCCCCCTTTGATACTAGAATACACGGTATGTGCCTTAGTTGCACCAAGTTTCATTGTTGAAGCTCTCACAACAAACACTCTTTTTGCACGAGTCATTCTTCTTTGTTACTTTGTTAGATGCTTATACTTTTCCGGAAGCATTTGATAGTTGTGCTTAGCAACAAATTTCTTTACTACATATTTTCTCTTAAGATAATCAAAATGAACCATTATTTGTGTCATACAACCTGTTATGCGATATCTTATATTCCTAGTTTGCTTTCCAATGTTTGTCGGATCCAAGG
The DNA here is from genome assembly GCA_025667525.1 of Glebionis coronaria. Lineage (NCBI taxonomy): Eukaryota > Viridiplantae > Streptophyta > Magnoliopsida > Asterales > Asteraceae > Glebionis > Glebionis coronaria. The sequence continues at coordinate 19,852,211 of CM046878.1, read as the reverse complement.
TGTTAACATTTATGCCTTTTGGAACCCCTTGCCGGTTACACATAAGGGTGTAATCGAGTTGAGCCGAGCTCAAGCTTAATAAGGCTTGAGCTTGGCTTGATACAAAAATTGTAAGCTTGAGTTTGGCTTGATAGCTTGTCAAGCTTTAACAATCCAAGCTTGAGCTTGGCTTGATAAGGCTTGATAAAGATTGAGCTTGGCTTAAAAAGCTTGAATGTGCATAAATTTTGAATTTTCTTATAATAAAACTCATCAATAAACATGTATATAATGAAAACAAAACAAAAACAATTACTTAAAATAAATTCAATTTATTTAACATTAATAAAACGAATAATAACATCATCGTACAATCTTGGTTTCAAAATGTGTTTTACGCTCCAATACGATTAAGCTCGCAAAGACCATTGCATGATGTGAATGTGAGTGTAATTTAGACACGTTGTGTTTAGTATAAAGAAGAGTACAAAAATATTTATACACATATTGTATTCCACCAAGTACCGAGTAAATGCAATAATTAAATTTACAAAAATAAAGAATCGTTTAAAAGACAAAGAACTAAAATATAAATGTAATCAGAGTTAAAATTCTTTCTAAAATATATTATTTATTTATGAAATTAGCGCTTAAAATTAGGTTGATACTAAAATTAACAATTAGTTTCTTATATAAATTTATCATAAAAACATATTTTTAATAGAGCTTGAAAAAGCTTGATAAGAACTCGAGCCGAGCTATCAAAAGCTTGAGCTTGATAAAAGCTTGGCTTTAACGAGCCAAGATCGAGCTCGAGTGTGACAATCCGTCAATTTGAGGTCGATATTTTATTCGCAAGTATTATTTATAATCATTATTTTATATTAAATTATAAACTCACTCACTTTGGGAAGAAATTAGGGTTTACGTCTTAAAGTATCATCGACCACGTCTAAACCGGAGAACTCTACGTTACGTGTCTATGATTACATAGTCCGTTTTTGTGACAGTCCGACATTTCAGAAAATAAATATATTTACGAATATTATTTTAGAATTTTTATTTGTGTTGGTTCATAAACTCACAAATTTACGAGAAGAGATTAAGACTTACCTGCATAATTTAGCGTCTTTTACGATTAAACCGGAAACCCTAAGTTTACGTATTTACGCTTTTGAACTCCGTTTGTGATGAGACAATTTTTATTAGAATCATTTTGTGCCGTAGATTCATAATTTATAAAAACGTTTTTCGTAAAACGACCCGAGGGCACGCAAATCGAAGAAATTAGAATCAAGGAGTACCCGTAAATTAGTGGGGATGAAACAAGTATACACTTGCCTCACCCCCACTATGGGCCACGACAAGGACACCACACCACCCTTGGTGGCAAATTCTCATAAACACTAAGGACTACATGTCCTTAGTGCCTTACAAACCACAAAACCAACAACTAGCTAAACCAAAAACCATTTCCTCTCATTATTTACATGCAAAACCTCACAATCTCTCTCTCTTGCTCTCCTTTCCATCCCATACTCCCGAACAAACACCACCATTGATAAAAAAAATTAACCACAAATCTTATGTATAAGTTACATATGATGATAACCCATTGAAGACATGATGATGTGAGGTGATCTTAACAACTAAAAAGAAGTTTTCAAAGGAGTTTAAGGCTGATTTTCTCAAGGTGTCTTCATACTCTTGGTGATCTCAAAATGGTCTTGATATTCCATAAGATTGGTTATCAAAAACCAAGTCTTGTTCTTAACCTTTCACTATATTGGTTGGTAATAAGATCATTTCTTCTATCATCTTGTTATTTTGTAAATGTACTCATATATTTTCTTTATAAATGTATATTTATATGATGATAAATTATGATCAAAATATTATGTGGGGATTTTATGTTAATAGATTTGGTTAAAAAGACTAAAATCAACAAGTAGAAATGTTAAAATCTTGGTGAATTACATTGGTTGTATAAAATAGTAAGTATCAATATGATCACTTGGTTAAATGGCTTGGATTATTAAATATACTGATATATATATGATTTTTACATATGTGGTGAGTTGGCCACTCAATGGAATCATTAAAATGAGCAAGATATGATCAAAATACTATTGAGGTACAAATATGTATAGTCTCTTTTGGACGAATTATTTATCATACTTAGAGGATGATTGAGAAGTGGCTATAAGATTTATTTGTAGCACACATCATGTAGTTTATGCTGCTCAAATTTGAGCTTCTATCTCCTTGTAGAACTCAAGATATGTCAAAAATGGTGGAATGGACTCTAGTAATAAGATTTGTAAATAAACTATATAGTATAAAAAGAGCACTCAAGTAAATATTATTATAAAATAGATATATAAAAGCCATTAACTAATAATAACTATTATAAAATGAGTTGGTATATAAAAATAAATAAACATGACATTTTATATAATTAAAACTCAAATTTTTTATAAAACTACAAATTATATATAAGTTTTACGTCTTTTTTGCTAAAACCGAAAGATTAACGTTTTCGCCAAATAAAACTTAGATGGTCGGACCCGTCTATTGTAACATTTTTATAACTCATATACTGATATGTAAACACATTTGACAAGTAAAAACCGATAAAGCCGAGCTTTATAACTTATGGACCTTAACGGGCCAAAGTAGCCTTATTGGACCATTAGCCCAACTAGTTTGGTTTAATGTTATTGGACTTACTCATGGGCTTAACCCACTTGGGCCCAAAATATGTGTATGGGCCTGATCTTAAAAAGATAAATGGACTAATAAAATGATATTGGACTCTTAATGGGCTTATTGGGCCTAATGTGTAAATGGGCTAAAACTAGTGTAACTAGTATGATAAGCCTAAGTTAAATAATACTTTGCAACTAATAATGTTGTAAGGTGATAAAACCCCACTTGATCATCATGTTATGACATCATTACATATACATAACAACTTTTATAAAGTTATTTGACGATAGTCTAAGATCTTTAGTATTATATGTATAGGATTCCGTGATCGAGGCACGTACTATACATCCTAATTGCCGATAACCCGCCTTCCCACACCAATGTGAGTTCATATCCTCGCACTCTTTTAAATGTTTTATGAAATGTTTTATAAACCCGCGAGGGAGATAACATGCTAGTTTTAATAAAAATAGGACACCAGTTGTCCCGATTGTATACTTTTTGATATGGACCCGAATGATTATATGACCCAATGAATGAAATGAAATGGATTATTATTAGTTAGGTTATGTCACTAAAAGTCCCATTAGTATGAATTGTGAACTACCGGGATTCGGTAGACGCTTATGCATATAATAGTACTATTTGGGCAAGAACACCCCAGTTCGCGCCTTTACGGTTGATCCCCGTCGTGCCACATTGATTGGTAAGTGAATTTATGTATAAGAAGATTTATATAAGCGTGATTATTGTGACGACACGCTATTTTAGATGGGCAAAGGAATTACGGGTTAGCTACCCGATATGTGTTATAGAAAAGTAACAATGTCATGCGGCTTATAATAATCTAATAATGAAAATACTGATATACGAATTGAATTATAATATATTGCCTGACTAGCAATACATGGTCTTATTACTAATATTATGTTCGTGTTTTGGTTTTACATAACCATTTTCATATAACGGTTTTTATTTAACTCTATACAACGTTGTAAAACGTATTGTATGATGTTTTTGCGAAAATGGTTCGTATAATGGTTTTGAAGGCAAAAGCCTATATTATGATTTACGACAAAGATTCGTATAAAATGTCTTTGGCCTGTTTTATAGCCTATGACAAAGATTTGTACAAAATGATTTTGGTAATAATTATATACCGGTGATATATTAAAGGTTTTATTTAAACTCTATGAATTCACTCGGCGTTTCGCTGACTTTTAACATGTTTTATCTCAGGTACTTGAAGGTAATTCTCGGGAAGACGACAAGAGTTTATGGCCCGCATTTAAATAACAATTTCCATTCAAATATTTTGTAAATTTGTAAGAAATGTATTGACCTGAGGACCTATGTAATTTGATATTTATGAATGGAAAATGCTTTGTTATTAAACGACGCGACTTTTAAGCGTTGTCTATGATTTAAGTAATCTGCTATCCCGTAACACCAACGACTCTTCCGTTGCTTCGAAATGTGAACTATTTGGGGGTGTTACAGTTTGGTACCAAAGCTCTCGTTATAGAGAACGAAAGATTTTTAAAACCAAGGTTTTGAATAAAACATTTCAAAATCTTTTAACCATAAATATTTCTAAATAAATATTTTGAACAAAATGTTTAAAAATCTTTTGACTATAACGGTGCCGAAGAATTCCCGAGTTACCGACAAGGCCAGACTGAGAAGTGTTATTTTAATATATATAACTTGGATTATATATATATATATATATATATATATATATATATATATATATATATATATATATATATATATATATATATATATATATATATATATATATATATATATATATATATATATATATATATATATATATATATATATATATATATATATATATATATATATATATATATATATATATATATATATACTAGCCTTTAGACCGGTCCGGTGGACGGGCTAGCTTTAAGTATATATATATTTTTAATGAAAATTGAATTTATGTGTGTTGGTATTAGAAGTTTAGTATATATAGTGTTAGTTATGGCATTGATATTTTCATAATGTAGCATAGAATAGACAAAAATAATGTAGTTTAAGATATTTTATTTATTTAAGAATATTATGAGTTAAATGAATTTGCATACGATAACGGTATGAATAATTTTATAACATTAAATTTGTTTTAGAATTTTAATAATAATGTATAAATATTTTATGTATTTTTGAATTTTATGAGGTAATAAATTATGTATATGTTAATGTTAAGAATAACGTTTTTACATTAATTTTTTTGAAATTAATATTATTGTTGTGCATCTTTATATAAATTTGTATTTAAGGCATTGTTTCACCATTCTTCCTTATATATTTTTATAGAATTTTGTACTTATGTGTAACACCCCCAATTTACCACGCCGCGGAATATCAACATTGGGCGTTACTTCATAGCACATCACACACAGTCATAGAAAACGACCTCAAAAGAGACGTTTTATAAAATAAACCATTCGACAAAATCAGAGTTCAATAAAAGAGGTCCCAATAGTTTATACAAACCTTAATAAATATAAAAGTTTGTCAAAAGTATCGAACGGAAATTGTTTGTTTTGCCTTTACATTATCTCGCGTGGCTCCATGCTCCAGCTGATCATAAACCTATACACCTGAGAATACATGCTAAACAGTCAACACAACGGTTGAGTGAATTCATAGGTTTTTAAATAAACAATAATGGGGTTTGAAATAAACCATAAAGCTTTTGAACACAAGAATCTCATCCACTGTCAATATTGTAACACATACAATACTCAAAGTCCGCGCTATTCTACTAAGCCATGACACCGAAGCCTTAAGTATAATAATGCCCTAGTCAGGTATCTTGCCAAATACCCCCTTACTTCTAATACAACACACCTGGCTGAGCCTCCAACCCACAGGTGCGACCTGCCCAGGTGGGGGCCATCCCCGATGGATCCATCCGTCTGTACCAGCGCCTACCCATCAAGGGTAGTTAACGGTTCATGGGTTTATAGGGACTTTCCAAATTTTGGCAATACAGCACTTAGCAAATAGCGGTTCACAATCAATACAATCAACGCTTGTGTTCATCTTTCAAAAGCATTTAATCAAGCACCTTGTATTCATTTACAACAACTTGTATTCGTTCAAAGCATATAGTCAAACTTCACATGTTTATTCATAAACATGTATCCTCTCAAAACTATATATATAGACAACGTATATTTTATACCAAGAGCATGTATTTCCCCTCGCGGGTTTATAAACACATATAAAGCAGTAAAAGCGAGGCTATGAACTCACCTGATATAGCTATCACACGTAGATCAAGGAACAAACATCCAATAGTCGATACACGACTTCACGAGATAATAATCGCTCACTGATCGAGAACGAGATGCCCAACGGTCAACAAATGACCGATCGAACCTATAATGACGAGACGCGTCTTAGGGTCGAGACTATACATAAGTCATACATATATGTAAATAGTTCACTTTAGTAGGTTTGGACATTGCATAAGTTTTATAAAACTTTTTATAAAACCTTTCATAACAATTTAACATATATCTTCTCATTATGACCATTAAGCCCATTCTAGCCCATTAGTGACCCATTAATCATTTATATAACCTAAGTCCATTTCAAACTCATTATTGATCTCCATATACATTATTAATCTCAGGTCCAATAATGGCCCAATAGCTATTATAAGTGTAAGTTGGGCTTTTGTGGTCCAAATCCACTTTATATGTATTACGGGTTCTAAAACGCCTCATAATGATGTAACTTAATGTCCACGATGGCTGAGTCTCGGGTATTCTAGTTATCAATAAATAAACGAGTCTATATTTATTAAAAAAAAGCGGCTCATACCATTTCGTTGTTTATAAAAATCATCACGTTTTACCTTAATTTAATATAGTCTAATTCTTACAATTTTCACGACATGTCTTGTTAATTAGACCGTTTTTCCTAAACCGTATATAATATAGATGAGTTTTTTTTACTAATGTAATTCTTAACTTATTTAGTTTACTTATTATAAGTTCAATTGCCTCTAATTTATAGTTATCATAGCTTATTTACCCATTTTATTACTTAGAAGAGTTGGCTGTTTTTCGCAGCCAACTTCAGTTTCACCGTTTTGGCCGCCATTTCCAAACCGTTTATCCGTAGAAAACCATTCGACTCGTGGAAATTCTACATAAATTTAGCTACAACGTTTAGTTTTACATATTTAGAGGTCAGTATATAATTTTTAAGAGTTTTTGGCCGTGCAAAACTGGTAGATCAGATTCGACACTTTTCAGTATTTTGACCATATCTAATTCATCGGGTATCGTCACGAGACGAGCGACCCGGAAAAATCACCACAAAACACATGGCTATCTCCCTATATTTTTATCTAATGCCCAAAACCTAGTAGTTATACCAAAATCTCTCGTTTGCTTCTGACCCAAAATAAAAATTATAACAATTTACTTGGGGCTTGTTCTAGCTTGTATATTTATGTCACAAATTCATATGCGATGTCCAAACATTATTAAAATGAATAATTTACAGAATCAAAATAAAATGAACCATATACAAATTATATCAATGAATATTACTTGTTAATTAAAATAACAAAGAGATCAATGGTCCTTACAAAGATGATATGAATTTGCAAGATTGTTGATAGATTCTTTCAACTCCAAGTTTAACTATAATATCCCAATATTACATATGAAGATAGTAGTAAGAATCTCTTTATAATTTGGTTCATAAACTAACAGTTATGAACTTTTGTGGCGATGGTTCTTTCCTGTTTGATAGTCAGCAAGAAGGGAAAAGTGATACAAGATAAAATTTTGAATATTATAGTATAAAAGGTTGCTACATGATATTAAGAAACTAAGACACGTAGCCTTATATGTGTCATCAAATTATTAATTTTTTATAAGACATGGAATTAGATAAGTATAAACTTATATCTTTCGTAAAATTGTTAAAACGGGTATTATCGGAACCCGATATTTTTAACGTTACGCGATTTAAAAGATATGCGTTGGACACGAAAAATAAACGCTCAATATAAAATAAAAACATTGACATTCGGAGAACATTTATATTTTGATATATAAATGAGGGCTTATAATTTAAAATACGTTAACGCGTTATATAAACGAATGTTGCCTAAAGGCTTAACGTAAATAACGAATAATGCTCGTAAAACGAAAAACTAAAACGACAACAACATAAAATATTTCTATGTCATAACGTCAATATTACGCTCGATGACGAACATAGACTTTGTCGATAAATAATAAATGACACGTACATGATACGAAATTGATCATAGACTTTGTCGACCTTGTCAGTTGGCTGAGAGTTCAATATTATTCGCAAAAATTGATCATGACAAATAAAAGTCAATTAATAAATATTGGTCTGACTACTAGGAATAAGATTAGATCTCAGTCTAAATGTTGATTTTAAAGTTCGGGTTATTACATCATCTACCCCTTTAGAAAGCGATGTCCCAGCGCTTAATTCATCTCAATAGTCTTCGGTTAAAGGGCGAAGAGGTGAGAGATAGACAAATCATCGCTGAGGTTTCTAATGAATGTCAAATGAACAAAATTCAAAGCAACGAGTATACATAACAACCATGAATGAACGTTTTAAATGTATCTTTAACCCTTATAAGTAAAGAATAATACATAATTTGAAGGAGAAGCCATTGAAAGCGAAAAATTAACAAGCCGTCAATTTTTGGAAGTGCCTCAAGGTACATTACTACTAGCTTATCAAACTTGCGACGGTCGATATAAGTTAGAAAAATTCCACATGAAAAGCGAAGAGTCAAAAGAATTGGGCGCATTTGAGAAATTTTCCAATGCGACAATTAATTTAAAATAAACGGTGATCACGTCGATCAAATTAAAACACATATCGTTCACGGGTCTGATAAAAACAATTACGTCGCAAAAGAAAATCGCTTGGATCACACATAAGTCCATCGAAACGTTACAAAACAATCAAGACGAGGTAATTATTACTATTCATACAAAATCACCTAATTGCATTGATCTCGAACATGCAAACTTATTTCGTCAAAAGCGAATTCATCAACACGGAAATCGTTCGGAGTATACATTACTCGATTGGAGGAACTATGATCCATATAAAATACAAAAGCCTCATCATTAGGCACATATAATCACATTACGACATGCTTGCAAAATAGGCAAGCCATGCCAAATCAATAAGTTCAATCAAGTTAACTCATGCTTGCTAAATAGTCAAGACATGATAAAATGAATATCTGATAGGATTTTTAGATAAGTCCAGTCAAAGGAAAGTTTTCAAGTTAAAGGATGTTCACGATCTTGATTGCATAGATGCAAATCGAAAAATATTTTCGTCATCAGAGGGTTCTCACACACGGATCCATACCCAAATGACATTACAGGGTGCTCACAAACGGATCCATACCCAACATATATTATAGGGTGCTAACAAACGGATCCATACAAAAAAGATAATTCTCGTTATGTCTGAAAAATTATTCGATGAACCATCAGTAATAACAAGCAAAATTTCAAAATCTTTTCATCCAAGATAAGCTATCAGTGATAACTTAATCGCCGGTCGATCCACAAGTACACACTTAAATACTAGTGTCGATTAAATAAGTCGTCTATCCTTGGAACTTGTAATGGTTCTTAACGATCAGCTTATCAAGCTTACAATAGTCGGGGCACATTATAAATGGTCCATAAAGACAAATTATAACTCGAGAGAAGACGAACGGGTTACTCGTACATACACGATAATCAATAATAACCATAATGACGACGATAATGAACGCTTCGTAACAACGAAACACATGTCAAAGGAAATACGTCCGTATACAAAAATAATCACAAACCAAGTCAAGCACTCTTGAGCCCACTCATTTATAATTTCTTGTTTACATCAAAAGGCGTCCCAATCCATATAAACAAGAATTATGAATTTATGGTTCGGAAACATATAACTTTCTTGTTCAAATAAAAAGGCGTCCCAATTTATTTCAACAAGACTATTATAAATCATCCTACTCAGGTAATACCGTCACAAAACACGATATCATAACAATATCAAATGCCAAGAAAAGTACAGGGTGTCAAACTTACTCCATGATTTGTGTATTCAAACGTCCCATACCATTTGAATAAAGAAACCATCGACAATCTAAGGTCTAGTGGTTTAAAACTTTCTCATTCAAATGTCCCAATCCATTTCAATAAGAAAATCTTAAACGACACATAGTTGGGCGATTTAAAATCATTATATTTAAATGTCCCATTCCATTTAAATACAAAGTATTAAATTTCTCAACTAATGACTACTATGAGCATATCTTTGTTGTACCCAAATTATATATAGTTGATTTGGGTATATATATATTTTAGGTCCAACATTGGCATCCTCCTTTTCGCCACAAAACGTAATCAAACACAATTAAATTAAACGTTATATTACATAGAAGATGTAATCAAACACAATTAAATTAAACGTTATATTACATAGAAGATGTCTCCTTGAAGAAATGATTCTTCAAAATCATAAGGAGTGCAGAAATATAATAATACGCTTATCAATTACGTTTCAAAAGGAGATGTCCTGAAATGGCACATCACGATGCGATGACAAAATCGAGCTTAAATTAGTCGACATGCGATAGATTATGAAACAATATATATGTACCCAAAATATCAAACGAGTTCCATACTCGTATTCAGATAATAAATTAATTATCGAGAAAAGTGATTGGCAGCGAGGCCAAACACTCTATAAAACCGTATCATAAAATGTACGATAATCACACAAGGACTATTGCTTCATGCACAATGCCTTAAATACCATAGTATATACATTCATATACATACAACCATTTCTACATACACACAGGATCACATTATCACAACCAGGGATTGGTTTCTAGGAGCCATGAGCGAGCGAATACTTTGTAAGGCAGTCAAACAATTTTACGAAAGAGCAGTTATAGTCTAGGTTTTAAAAATGACCTAGTTCGCTATAACTAGTGCTCTGATACCAATCTGTAACACCCCCAATTTACCACGCCGCGGAATATCAACATTGGGCGTTACTTCATAGCAAATCACACACAGTCATAGAAAACGACCTCAAAAGAGACGTTTTATAAAATAAACCATTCGACAAAATCAGAGTTCAATAAAAGAGGTCCCAATAGTTTATACAAACCTTAATAAATATAAAAGTTTGTCAAAAGTATCGAACGGAAACTGTTTGTTTTGCCTTTACATTATCTCGCGTGGCTCCATGCTCCAGCTGATCATAAACCTATACACCTGAGAATACATGCTAAACAGTCAACACAACGGTTGAGTGAATTCATAGGTTTTTAAATAAACAATAATGGGGTTTGAAATAAACCATAAAGCTTTTGAACACAAGAATCTCATCCACTGTCAATATTGTAACACATACAATACTCAAAGTCCGTGCTATTCTACTAAGCCATGACACCGAAGCCTTAAGTATAATAATGCCCTAGTCAGGTATCTTGCCAAATACCCCCTTACTTCTAATACAACACACCTGGCTGAGCCTCCAACCCACAGGTGCGACCTGCCCAGGTGGGGGCCATCCCCGATGGATCCATCCGTCTGTACCAGCGCCTACCCATCAAGGGTAGTTAACGGTTCATGGGTTTATAGGGACTTTCCAAATTTTGGCAATACAGCACTTAGCAAATAGCGGTTCACAATCAATACAATCAACGCTTGTGTTCATCTTTCAAAAGCATTTAATCAAGCACCTTGTATTCATTTACAACAACTTGTATTCGTTCAAAGCATATAGTCAAACTTCACATGTTTATTCATAAACATGTATCCTCTCAAAACTATATATATAGACAACGTATATTTTATACCAAGAGCATGTATTCCCCCTCGCGGGTTTATAAACACATATAAAGCAGTAAAAGTGAGGCTATGAACTCACCTGATATAGCTATCACACGTAGATCAAGGAACAAACGTCCAATAGTCGATACACGACTTCACGAGATAATAATCGCTCACTGATCGAGAACGAGATGCCCAACGGTCAACAAATGACCGATCGAACCTATAATGACGAGACGCGTCTTAGGGTCGAGACTATACATAAGTCATACATATATGTAAATAGTTCACTTTAGTAGGTTTGTACATTGCATAAGTTTTATAAAACTTTTTATAAAACCTTTCATAACAATTTAACATATATCTTCTCATTATGACCATTAAGCCCATTCTAGCCCATTAGTGACCCATTAATCATTTATATAACCTAAGTCCATTTCAAACTCATTATTGATCTCCATATACATTATTAATCTCAGGTCCAATAATGGCCCAATAGCTATTATAAGTGTAAGTTGGGCTTTTGTGGTCCAAATCCACTTTATATGTATTACGGGTTCTAAAACGCCTCATAACGATGTAAACATAATGTCCACGATGGCCGAGTCTCGGGTATTCTAGTTATCAATAAATAAACGAGTCTATATTTATTAAAAAAAAATCGGCTCATACCATTTCGTTGTTTATAAAAATCATCACGTTTTACCTTAATTTAATATAGTCTAATTCTTACAATTTTCACGACATGTCTTGTTAATTAGACCGTTTCTCCTAAACCGTAAATAATATAGATGAGTTATTTTTACTAATGTAATTCTTAACTTATTTAGTTTACTTATTATAAGTTCAATTGCCTCTAATTTATAGTTATCATAGCTTATTTACCCATTTTATTACTTAGAAGAGTTGGCTGTTTTTCGCAGCCAACTTCAGTTTCACCGTTTTGGCCGCCATTTCCAAACCGTTTATCCGTAGAAAACCATTCGACTCGTGGAGATTCTACATAAATTTAGCTACAACTTTTAGTTTTACATATTTAGAGGTCAGTATATATTTTTTAAGAGTTTTTGGCCGTGCAAAACTGGTAGATCAGATTCGACACTTTTCAGTATTTTGACCATATCTAATTCATCGGGTATCGTCACGAGACGAGCGACCCGGAGAAATCACCACAAAACACATGGCTATCTCCCTATATTTTTATCTAATGCCCAAAACCTAGTAGTTATACCAAAATCTCTCGTTTGCTTCTGACCCAAAATAAAAATTATAACAATTTACTTGGGGCTTGTTCTAGCTTGTATATTTATGTCACAAATTCATATGCAATGTCCAAGCATTATTAAAATGAATAATTTACAGAATCAAAATAAAATGAACCATATACAAATTATATCAATGAATATTACTTGTTAATTAAAATAACAAAGAGATCAATGGTCCTTACAAAGATGATATGAATTTGCAAGATTGTTGATAGATTCTTTCAACTCCAAGTTTAACTATAATATCCCAATATTACATATGAAGATAGTAGTAAGAATCTCTTTATAATTTGGTTCATAAACTAACAGTTATGAACTTTTGTGGCGATGGTTCTTTCCTGTTTGATAGTCAGCAAGAAGGGAAAAGTGATACAAGATAAAATTTTGAATATTATAGTATAAAAGGTTGCTACATGATATTAAGAAACTAAGACACGTAGCCTTATATGTGTCATCAAATTATTATTTTTTTATAAGACATGGAATTAGATAAGTATAAACTTATATCTTTCGTAAAATTGTTAAAACGGGTATTATCGGAACCCGATATTTTTAACGTTACGCGATTTAAAAGATATGCGTTGGACACGAAAAATAAACGCTCAATATAAAATAAAAACATTGACATTCGGAGAACATTTATATTTCGATATATAAATGAGGGCTTATAATTTAAAATACGTTAACGCGTTATATAAACGAATGTTGCCTAAAGGCTTAACGTAAATAACGAATAATGCTCGTAAAACGAAAAACTAAAACGACAACAACATAAAATATTTATATGTCATAACGTCAATATTACGCTCGATGACGAACATAGACTTTGTCGATAAATAATAAATGACACGTACATGATACGTTAATGCCCTAACCTTGTCAGTTGGCTGAGAGTTAAATATTATTCGCAAAAATTGATCATGACAAATAAAAGTCAATTAATAAATATTGGTCTGACTACTAGGAATAAGATTAGATCTCAGTCTAAATGTTGATTTTAAAGTTCGGGTTATTACATTATGGCATCATTTGTAATTCCTATATATATTTTTAAAGAATTTCGTATTTAAGGCATCATTTGTAATTCCTATTTTATTTTTGAAGCATTTTATGAAATCATTTTTATAGAATTTTGTATTTAAGACATTGTTTCACCATCCTTCCTTATATATTTTTATAGAATTTTGTTTTTAAGACATCATTTGTAATTTATATATATATATATATATATATTTTTATAGAATTTTGTATTTAAGGCATCATTTGTAATTCTTATTTTATTTTTGAAGCATTTTATAGAATCATTTTTTATAGAATTTTTTATTTAAGAAATTGTTTCACCATCCTTCCGTATATATATTTATAGAATTTTGTATTTAAGGCATCATTTGTAATTCCTATATATATATTTATAGAATTTTATATTTAAGGCATCATTTGTAATTCCTATTTTATTTTTGAAGCATTTTATGGAATCATTTTTATAGAATTTTGTATTTTAGGCATTGTTTCACCATCCTTCCATATATATTTTTATAGAATTTTGTATTTAAGGCATCATTTATAATTCCTATATATATTTTTATAGAATTTTGTATTTAAGTCATCATTTATAATTCCTATTTCGAATCATTTTTATTGAATTTTGTATTTAAGGCATTATTTCACCATCCTCTCTTATATATTTTTATAGAATTTTGTATTTAAGGCATCATTTGTAATTCTTATATATACTTTTATAGAATTTTGTATTTAAGGCATCATTTGTAATTTTTATTTTATTTTTGAAGTATTTTATGGAATCATTTTTGTAGAATTTTGTATTTTAAGGCATTGTTTCACCATCCTTCCTTATATATTTTTATACAATTTTGTATTTAAAGCATTATTTTTAATTCTAATATATATTTTAATAGAATTTTGTATTTAAGGCATCATTTGTAATTCCTATTTTATTTTTGATGGAATCATTTTTATAGAATTTTATATTTAAGGCATTGTTTCACCATCATTCCATATATATTTTTAAAGAATTTTCTATTTAAGCCATCATTTGTAATTCCTATATATATTTTTATAGAATTTTATATTTAAGGCATCATTTGTAATTCCTATTTTATTTTTGAACCATTTTATGTAATCATTTTTATAGAATTTTGTATTTAAGGCATTGTTTCACCATCATTCCTTATATATTTTTATAGAATTTTGTATTTAAGGCATCATTCGCAATTCCTATATATATTTTTTATAGAATTTTGTATTTAAGGCATCATTTGTAATTCCTATTTTATTTTTGAAGAATTTTATAGATTCATTTTTATAAAATTTTGTATTTAAGGTATTGTTTCACCATCTTTCCTTATATATTTTTATAGAATATTTTATTTAAGGCATCATTTGTAATTCCTATATATATTTTTATTGAATTTTATATTTAAGGCATCATTTGGAATTCCTATTTTCTTTTTTAATCATTTTATGGAAACCTTTTAATGAATTACATGTGTCATTTTTATAGAATTTTGTATTTAAAGAATTATTTCACCATCCTTCCTATATAAGGGGTTTTGATTTGATTTTGATTTGATTTGATTTGATTTGATTTGATTTGATTTGATTTGATATGATTTGATTTGATTTGATATATATATATATATATATATATATATATATATATATATATATATATATATATATATATATATATATATATATATATATATATACTAGTGGCAAAACCCGTCCGATGGACGGGTATAACTTTTGATTATCATTTAACCTTTCGTATTTGGTGTTGTCAGTTTATGTTTTAGTATAATTGTCTCATAAGAAAATTTGAAGTATGTTAAGGTATTGCGCATTTCAAGTGTTCATTCGGGATCAATAGCTACCAAATAGTAACAAACAGACAATAGTATTGTTTGATATTATAAGGCATTCGAGATATTGCTATTTTTAGAAATTTTAAAAATTAAGACATATAAAATTTATTTTTATGAAAACATTTATTTTGTTTATCTCATTTTGTAACAATCTATTAAAAAGTTATGTTTATCTTTAAAATTAAAATATTTTTTTATCTAATTATTGTTTTTCTTTTGCGCTACTGTTGCAAGGCTAATCCCGCATCATATATGCAACGAATAAAATCTTCAATATCTAAGCCAAATTAGTTGTCATGCTTGTTCCTGGGAGCTATATGTGATCAACCCCATCGCTTGTAAAATTTGAGTGAGAAAAGACACATAATCACTCATTCAAGCGATTGTGTGGCATATCTTTTATTTTCTTATACTATTGTGCATTGATTTCTAAAGATCTTTTTATACAATTTGGCATTTGCTTTTGAGTAGCGGTGTCAAATCTTGCCTATTTGGATACATATGGGCTTTTTTTGCCCATTTTCAAAAAAAGATTGGACACTTTTTGCCCATCTTTATAATGGGCTAAACGAGCGCATATGTAAGAAACTAAATGGGCTTAACGGGCGCACTTGTAAAATACAAATTAGTATACTCGACGAATATTTTTTATTAAATTTTTTATCCCGTCTTTAAAACAAGTATTTTTATTTTTTATTTGTAGGTTTTTATATGTTTTTTTTCCTTTTTTAGCTTGCGCCCGTTTAGCCCGCCCAGTTCGCCCGTGGCCGTTTAGCCCACACCCGTTTAACCCGCCGCCCGTTTAGCCTGTTGCCTGTTTAACCCGCCGCCCGTGCCCGCCGCCCATTTTGCCACCTCTACTTTTGAGTGAGAAAAGACACATAATCACTCATTCAAGCGATTGTGTGATACATAATCACTCATTACGTAGTACTAAAAAGTTAATGGCATAAACCAACAGTGTGTGAGACGCAAAAAGAGTATAGATGCAAATGTAATTAGATTAAAACCAACTACACAACACAAAAACCTATAAAGTCATAGTAGACAATGGGACATCCAAATATAATACTCGTGCAAATCTAAAATAATGCAAGAAATCCTTGATTTCCCTACTTCACTCTGACCGTACATATGTTGCCAAGATGTATCAAGTTCTACAATATTTTTGTCGTTCCATGATTGGCTTTTTGCCATAAAACAAAAAAATAACGCAAATGAGAACAGTGACAGATAATGTAAAGGAATTTGCCATTAAATTTTTTTACCTTTCGGGTTCAAGAACAGGGTATATCTCATTCTTGAAGATGTTAAACTTCCTCAATTTCTGGGATTGCTTTGTTGCTTTGCACCCTCTTGTAAGGGAGTCTTTGGATGGCTGCTGTAAGGGGTGTTTGGAAGGCTGTTGTAAGGGATTTAGTAAGCTATGCAAAATCACAAAGGATTCGGTATATCTATCTGCAAATTCTGTTTTTGACATAAATGTAAAGAGGGGTAAAATTGCTGATGTTATTCCACTTGATACCCTTGCTGAAATGGACCCTATTTTACCTGAATCCCAATTGTCTGAACTGGAAGAAATTACTTTAAATCCATCAGCTAGAGTGGTTCAGATTAACAAAATTCCTGGTTTCCCAATTATCTGGACAGTTCCAATTTAGCTCTAACAGCTTTTTGATAATTATTTTTTGCCTGCAATGTCTGACCTGTTTCCACAAGGAGGAAATGGAAAACCTGCTGCGATGCGACTTGAACTTGATATTCAGATCTGTGTCAGCAGAGTATGTAATGCGCAACTGCTAGAACCAACATGGCCTGGGAGCAAGTAGCTAAAATCAACTATTAGGAGTGAGAATATATACCACCAACATGAATTAACACAATGAGTGTTGAAACTATGTTATTCAAGTGATTACACAGGATTTAATAACTATCGATTAGATAATAAGCAGTAATATAACAGAAGTGTCAAATCACGAGGTAGATAATATAAATTCTCATAAATATAAATTACATAGAATGAAATATAATTCTGTCAATCATTGACAACCACACTCGTGATCCGATGTAATCCACCATTTGCGAACTTTACAGCCCGGGGAAAACATGAAATTAACAAACAAAGAGGCCACTAAGTTGAGCTCTAATCAAGTCATAATCCAAAATCCTCTTTCGAATCAGAATGGTATGTATTCACACATTCACTCTGTCAATTAGTTACCCGGATAATTGGACCAAGAACTGGTCTAAAAAATACCAAGAGACAGCAGCGAACTAACTTCTTTAAAAGGGTGCCAACATCGGGCTCTAAGCCCTTTTTTGTAGTAGTTACTCTCCTCTATAGTTGTTAGTAAAATCAGTGAGGTTTTCTTGTATCATTTTGTTTGGAAAATCTGTGAATTTATACAATTACTATTCAAAAAAAGTAGTTTCATTACCTCACACACAAAAGTTAATCTACATGTCCGTGTTATCATGTCCTAGTGTTTGTTTATGGTCATATAATTCGTCTATGGACTCAGACTCCTACACTTTTAAAATGCTACACATACCTGCAAGAAAGGTACTGATGTCGTAAGGTAAGGACATCTACCTTGTTGCAGCCTGACATATGTGGCACCCTCTCTTTGTATGTGGCTTTTCCAAATGCGATATTGGTCCTATAAAGAATAATATCAGTTCAAATAAATAATGAAAAACAAACCTTATATAATTAGCAGTAAAAATTAACAATACCAAAGAGCCCTGCAAGTAGATCTCCTTGTAAGTATTAAAAAAATTCGAATATCCGACACGAATGCCTTAAGAGACAACCGGTTAGCTTGTCATTCCTTTTCGGCTATAACGACAAAAATATCCCTTAACGAACACCTTTGCTTTTTACCCGATCACTATTTCTCACCTTTATCTAGCAAGCATAAAACTTTCACATAAACTCAATTCTTCGATTTCCTCAATATGCAGATCTGCTTGCCTTATGTGCATCTCGTTCCCCTGATTCACCACTCAGACATGTTTTGTGACCAGTTAAATGTAAGCTCTACATAGAAATGATAGTCTGATGATTACCTCTTTGGCGAAAAGCCCACCACCCTCATTACGCCGTTATCTCTTCCAAGAATAAAATCATGTATCAAAGTGCACACAGCCAGTCCCGGTATCTAAGTGAGGAAAGAAGATTCTCACTGGGTGAGAGTGTAATGCCAACTTTGTGTGGAAAGCCAAATTATATGTCTGCCACACGTCAGCTACAGTAACAATTCAGCCACAAAGTTTACCAAGACAAAGGAATATGTCAGTCACAGATGGAGAGGGGAATATGTCTGCTAGGAAACGCATGTTACCCTCTTGTACTGGCCATACGTATGTGCTACAGATCGTAAATGAGAATCTTGTTTTTCATCGGGTACCTCTTCCATTTTCTTACTGCAGTTTCAATCTTTGAAGGTAAAACTTGCGGAAAAAGATTTCAAACTTGAAAACATATCTAAGGCGAATAAATTCTTGAATAAAAAATTTGAGAAAACCAAACTAATAACATAAATAGACACTACTAAAGATGATACTCTAAAATACTATCATTATGTACTTAAGAGGGTGTTTGGAATTGCGCTTTGGTGAAAAATATTTGATTATTTGTTTATTTTATTTATGGGAGCAGTAGTTGAAGGCTGCTGTCCAGGTTGTGGCAATGGAGTAACATTACCCGGACCTTGATTTCCAGAAGACATACATGGTTGTCCGCCAGTTAGGGCATCTGTGAGATATCAACGAAACTGAGAAGACACATAATATAGCCATGATTGGTCGTGAACTCACCACTGTTATTCTCGTCAGCCGAACATGAAGCACAATAAGAACTTGGTCAATGAGGGTCTATCCTCTTCGGTCAAATATGAAGCACAATAGGTGGTCAATGACTACTATGTAAAGAAGAAGTCACGCGTTTCGTTAAGGTTAACGTATATTATTAAGGTTATTACGTTGATGTTCTAATAGAGTCGGGTGAGCCTGTAACACATACTCCATCAGTTACTTTTATTTCTAGCAATAGACAATAAGCTATGCATGTTCATATACACACGTAAGCCAAATTATATTATGTGCCACTTACTAAGTTATTGGCAGATTGACACGATGAAAACACATTACACGTGTTCACTAAACTGTAGAAATAGAAATTTGAACCCCGTTAATGTATAATGGGTCAATTTAGGTTATGTTTTTGCTATTGATTCAGTAAGAACTCAACATTGAGCACAAAAAATAACCCCTTCAGCCCGAGCACCGCTAAACTCTAAGTTTCTGCTGGCGTTGTATGACCTGCTAAAATAAAGCTACTAACCCGGCCTCTTTCGTATCGCTGAAAGCCCACCTGGGTTAGACAAAGAAACCCATCTGCAATAAGCAGAACAAAAGAAACTGAGATGTATATAAGGGAAACACTAAATGCAAACAAAGAACGGCTACACATATCATGAAATTGCACAATCCTAAATTTTAAACCACCTTCATAATGCATACTGTAATCCTAACATTTCTGATTCCAACTTCCTCACCCACTGAAACGCCAAACTGTGTGCCTCCCTTTGCCAGTCCAAAATTGGTAGAGGCGTCTTCACCTGCATTAACGGACAATCTGCTCTCCAGTAAAATCCGGTCCAAAAGAGCACGCACCACTCGTAAGCGATGAGTTGGCCTTTCGACTGTGGAGTTGTGATATTTAAGATACTCTAACCTGACATAAAGTAAAAGTTAAAGATATTAGATTAATCAATAAATGATAAAGTAAGGTCTCCTAATTATTAAAACACTATTTCAGGCCACTCAAGCACCAGCTTGGTTTTCTTTTCTGGTAACCATTGTTTCGGACACATTGGCCGACCAATCTATGGAATACTATTAATTACCATAAATGCCGCTAGACTGAAATTAACATATCTATTGAGAACAACACATGTAAGCTTTTGGATCAAATGAGCAAGTATTAAGATACATACCTATTGAATAATACATTGTGTTTATGATATTAGAGTTACGTACCTGTCATAAACATATTAGGGTTTTTATAGAAGCAAAATTAATATGAGTTCTAAACAAACTTACCTAGGATCAATATAGGAGATGACAAACTGCAAACGGGTGCAAACAAATCATATTAGAATGCAAACGATCCTAATAGTATACGATATGAGGAATCCCTTTGATCGCAAGTTTTTTGGTCATAAGAAAGTAACACATAAATAAAAAAGCTCAATGAGGAGCAAATCGAGATATCATTGCTGATCGTTTTAATTCTGGTACCGTGAAATCATTGATTTGATTTTGTATGTCTATTATGATCGATTAATTTTTTTGTGTGGTTTGATGATTTTAGGGTTAATCCCACACGATCTGCTTTAGGATTGTAGATGTAAAGGATACGGGAGTTTTAATAGGAATGGTACATGTTTTATTTTTAATGTTCTCATGTGTTTATTAATTTGATTTTGTAACTTTTACCACAACTATTGGTTTAGTCAAGTGGTTGAGGCTCCATGTATTAGGTTTCAAGACACAGGTTCGAACCCTGTAGCCGTACCAATTTTTTAAAATCCGAATTTCAAAAGTCATAAACTGCTGACGTGGATTAGGAGTCTGATTGATGACGTGGCAAATCCCTCCTCTTATATATAATGTAAAGATATATATACTAGCCTTAGACCCGTCCGATAGACCGGAGCTAGCTTTAAGTATATATTTTTTAATGAAAACTGAATTTATGTGTGTTTGTATTAAAATTTTAGTATATGTAGTGTTAGTTATGGAATTGATATTTTAATAATGTAGCATAGAATAGAAAAAATAACGTAGTTTAAGATATTTTATTTATTTAAGAATATCATAAGTTAATTGAATTTTCATACGTTAACGTTATGAATACGTTTGTTACATTAAATTTTTTTAGAATTTTAATAATATTGTATAAATACTTTATGTGTTTTTGAATTTTATGAGGTAATAAATTTTGTATATGTTAATGTTATGAATAATGCTTTTACATTAATGTTTTTGAAATTAATATTATTGTTGTGCATTTTTATAGAATTTTGTATTTAAAGCATTATTTCACCATCCTTCTTTATATATTTGTATAGAATTTTGTATTCAAGGTATTATTTGTAATTCCTATATATATTTTTATAGAATTTTGTATTTAAGGTATCATTTGTAATTTCTCTTTTATTTTTGAAGTATTTTATGGAATCATTTTTATAAAGTTTTGTATTTCAGGCATTGTTTCACCATCCTTCCTTATATAATTTTATAGAATTTTGTATTTATGACATCATTTGTAATTCCTATATATATTTTTATAAAATTTTGTATTTAAGGCATCATTTCTAATTTCTATTTTATTTTTGAAGCATTTTATGGAATCATTTTTATATAGTTTTGTATTTAAGGCATTATTTCACTATCCTTCCTAATATATTTTTATAGAATTTTATATTTAAGGAATCATTTGTAATTCCTATTTTCTTTTTGAAGCATTTTATGTAAACCTTTTAATGAATTACATGTGTCATTTTTATAAAGTTTTGTATTTAAGGAATTGTTTCACCATCCTTCCTATATAAGAGTTTTTGATTTGATTTGATATATGTTGTAATTTGATTACATGATTGTTTGATGATTATTTTAATACTTATACGAGGTATTCATACGACGTAGATTGTCACAAGAAACCCTAACTCCCCTAGAAAATCAATCGAAGCTATTTTCGTTGGAATTCTAGCTATTCCAGATCTAAACCTAGTTGTGGATATTTATGATCCTAACAAAATGGTTGATATTCGTAGAAATGTTGATATTAGTTGATTGTTATATTGAAGATGAATTGGCAAGATTAAATCTGATATCGATGTCATGACGATCTTTCCTTATAGAGTGGAGTTTGACAAAACCATACCACCTATTAAGGGGTCATCTGATTCGGTGTCACCCAATTCTTAAATTGAAATCAAAAAGGTAAATGTTGCGCCTGAGGCTGTCATTGGAACCATTACCCAAAAGCCTCATGCCAATAGTATATTTCCGAGAAGTCTGATTGAACGTGTGAGTCATTTCATACTAGTGACTCATTTGATGACTATTGTTGTAAGAGCTATAGAATTGGAAATTAAGTGTTGTTCATATCAAGCTTTTATTGCCCTTTCAAGGTCTAAGAATAAGGTTGAAAGTAATGGAGAATGAGGTAGGATATCGCATTGAGTATAAGTTGGTTGAAACTTGAATAAAGTCAAATTTAACTCGTATGGAATACGAGATTGTTAAGAGGAAGTCGTTAAGTCCTGTAGTTGAATTATAAGGTTTTAAATGATTGTTGGATCGTGTTAAGGGTTGTTCGTAGGCCATTGTCCAATGACGAGGATGCCCAGTGTCCAAGAAATAAATTGAAGAAATATTCTTCTGAATTGGGACCGATGGATCTTCCGGGACAGGTGAAACACCTAATGACTCTTGTAGATTAGTATTCATTGTGGTATCTTTTAAAATCCCTAACTTAACTGAGACAATAGTTGGTAGGATGAGTCCTTGGAATTGTATGGCATCGCGACACGTAATGTGTTACGGTATAATTTTTGACTTGTTTGTGATTAATGAAAAGACTACATTTGATTGCTAAATCCTACATATATCGATGTTATCTATCTTTTCTTGCTTCTTCCTAATGTTCGCATTAGTGATGCAACCATTGAACACGTACTCATTTCGGATAGAGTTGCGTTGTAGATTCCTCTCTTTGTATTCCTGAGTACCATCGAGGTCATGAACCTCATGATTATTTGGCTAAGCTATTTCCTATCATATTGTAGTTAGTTCTTAGTGAACAACTCTTCATCATTCTTTTACAGATCACTCATTGTTTTATAAGTAATACAATTATGAAATTCTGATTTTCATATGACTTATTTAAATCGGTACTATTAGTAGTTACTGTTGAAATAAAGTTTTTATCAAGCATTTTGTAAATGGAAATGCTTTCATAATGATGAACATTTCGGAAAAATCATTTGTATTTCATAATTAAACATGAAAATATATTTTAAACATGATGACAAAGTTTTGACGAAGTGAGTATTGCATCTTTAATCCTAAAATTGTATATAGTTGTGCGCCTACGTATAATTTGGAAGGGACAATGCAAGGCTGATTAGTAGTCACCATGAAATTGTTACTAAACATTACATTTTTTTTGTAATTGCGAAAGATTGAATTTTTATGAGATCTGCAAGAAGTGAAAAATAGGGACATATTGTTAGGGTCACCTACATATGTGCCCGTACCATTTATTCTTCTGAATCGAATTTACTCATCTGTGGAAACTGTCTTATTTGACAATTGACCTCCCCTTCTTGTCCAGTTCTTTCATGGTGAGATTATTTGGAAAAGTATCTAATTACCGAGTGTTGATGCCCGACTGGGTGTATCGACGTTCCTATCATTTCTTTTGATTAGATTCTATTTGAATGACATGGGTAACGATCCGAGGTGCTTTCGAATGCGTACTCAAATCATGAAAACATGGGATATATTCATATTCGCTAATGTTTTCGTCTTTATCTGATTTGAAATTCTCTCGCGTAAATTATGCGTTGACCTTACTCTTTTAATGTTAGCTATGTCTCTAGATATCCATGAATTTGTGAAGGGTTATGAGTTATTATTAGTCTTTTGAGAATTTCTCATCTTATCAACGGTACTGAAACTGGAAAGTTGGTAGTGCCAGTAGAATGGATTGATTGATTATGACATGATGTCATTGTCTTAATTGATGGGAACTCGAGTAGAATTCCCCTAAAAGATAAGATGTTGATTATCAAAAGTGATCTAATTAATTCCCGTTGGGTGACCATATCCTGCATTTAGGCTTGAAATTATACCATAAATGGTTTTGAACTAGTCATAGATCTTGTAATCTAGAAAGAACTTAAAGTAAATTTAATAAAAGATGTTCATGCTATCCGATACTTTCTGTGGTATTTGCTGATGAATTACCTAGACTTCTGCCAGTAAGTCAAGTTGAATTTGGTATTGATTATATTCCCGGTGCTGCACATGTGACATGTGCACTATACGTCAACACCATCTGAATCAAAAGAGTTACCGTACAACTGAGAGAGTTGTCGGAGAAAGCTTTTATTCTACCGAGCTCGTCATCATGAAGAGCTATGGTGTTATCATTCCTTATATTTGTTGATTACCGTGAACTGAATAAATTGACGATCAAAATTGATATCCATTACCCAAGATAAAAGATTTGTTCGATCATTTACAACGTTCTAGCGTATGTTTCAAAAACTTGATCTACGGTCAGGTTGTTATTATCAAATTCGCGTCCTCAAAAGAGATTATTTATTCCAATCACTACATCCAGAACTCGTAATGAATATTATGTGTTTCATGTGATACCGTTTGGATTGACCAACGCACGTGTGGCATTCATGAATTTGATAAATCATGTGTGTAAGCTGTAGGCTTTATTCATTCATTCACTACTACAATGTAACCTACTGTTACTTTTATCTTTAGGTATGGATTTGAATTTACACACACCTAGAGCGGTTTATGTTAATCAATAATACAAACCCTTCGGGAAGAATTTGTCTTTGTTAGACATCTTGTTCTAATTATTTTTCTATTCGGCTATGTTAAATCCTATGAATGATGATTACTCTAGGTAAAACTATTTCGACTGTTTGAGTGTAACGATCTTGGATTCAACACAATCTGTAGACTACCCTGAGTATTTATCATGTGATTTAAGGCTTGATCCTTTACACTCTTTGACCATGTGATTAATGGTAGTGGAATCTATGTTGACTCTTCAAAGATCGGAGCCATTAAGGCTTTGGGTTATACCAAGAAGGAAGTGCGAAGAGGTTTTGACAGATATTTATCGAAGGATTTTTAAGGAATTATTCTCTTATACCCAGATCATTTAACTAAACTCCTTTATGACTAGATGTTTGTGTATACCTCAAGATAACCTAAGAGGGATTGAGAGAACCATTTAAACCATGACTTGGAATTTGGAACGACAATTTTTGCTCTTCAACTAAGAAAATTTTGACCAAAGTATAAACAAATATTTTTCGAACATTTACAGATCTTATTAATTATTCTTGATAAATCAACAAAAATCGTGTTAATTAAATTCAAATTTATTTTGAACATTTTTCTATAATTGGACGAACTGATAAATTTAAAAATCTTTACGTTTACGTTTCATAAAAAAATTAAATATCTAATTTGTAATATTTATCGACGCTTTCAACGTCGGACTGAGCAAAACTAATAAAGATAATAGTTGAGACGAAACTAAAACTTAGAAAATATAAAGAAAGAATTTTTGAGTGATTATGGGCATGATATTGATTTCATCAGGGAAGGTGAATGTAGTTACTGACGCGTTATGAATATAGGATAAAGAACCAATTAGGATGTGTTAGTAATGACCGTGTAGAATAATTTGTCCGAGCAATTCAGAAATAGCCGAGGCTTGTAAGAAGGATAATATGAATGATGAATCGCGGCTAATGAGAACCCTTAGAAGTGGGAGCCGATGGCATTAAGAGTTTAAAAGGTCGCTTGTGGTTGCCTAAATATGGAGGTCTGTGAGATTTAGTCATGTTGGAATCTCATAAGTTTAGGTATTCTATTCATGCCATTTCTGAATAAATGTATCTTATCTAAAGAAGTTGTACTATTGGCCAAATATGAAAGCAGACATCGGAACATACGTTGGCAAATGTCTAACTTTTGCGAAGGTCAAGGCTGAGCACCAAATCCATAAGGATTGCTTCTACGGCTTGTTAATCCTGTTTGGAAATGGGATAGAATCACCATGGATTTTATCATAAATCTACCAAGGTCATCATATAGATTTGATTCAATTTGGGTCATCGTCGACATACTGACCAAATATGCTAACATCATCCTCGTTAATGATAGATTCTCGATGAAGAAATTGACTCTTTTGTACTTAAAGGAGTTGTGTAAGCATGGTGTGCCTGTATCGATCATCTCTATCAAGATCCTCGCTTCACATAGAATTTCTGGATATTCCTTCAGAAGTCATTAGGAACGAATCTTGATATTAGTACTTCTTACCACCCCAATCGAAGGGACAAGGTAAAGTAACGATACAAACACTAGAAGTCTTGTTTTATGTTTGAATAATTGACCTTTGGTAATGAACAGGATAATCGCTTTCCTTTGGAGAGATTATCATTGATAATTATCGCATTAGGATCGAGAACGAATCTTGGGAGGACCTATATAAAGAAAAGTTTAAGAGCTTCTGTAGGCAGGAGTTGGGATGGAGATACCCAACCCGTGAGACCTGAAATAATTGTTGAAATTAGGATCTAATTGTTGACTGCCGGTGGTAGGCAGGAGGTTATGTGAACGTGAGATGTAGGTCTTGAAGTGCAGGATGGGCAGCGAAGTTATGCCAAGAATTTTCATCATGGATAGGTGAATTGATGATCTGAAAGATCATGGGAAAATAAGTCCCCGTTGTATGGGACCATTGAGATAATGTAAATATTTGGTTTGAGAGGCATATAAGCTAGATCAACCCCAGAACTTCAAGGGTTGCATGAATTATTTTCCATATATCGAACTTGATAAAATGTCTATCAAGTGAAAATCTGATTACTTCTTAATGAAATTTGGGTCGGCAAAGTTGCATTTCCTCAAAAACCCGTGGACATCATGGAGAGAGAAAGTGGGTCAACTTAAGCACGATCGTATTCCCATTATTATGTTGATAAAACTCGCGTATTGTAATGAGTTACAATTGGGAGAAAATACCGAATGTGGAGGAAATGCCCACATGTCTTTGACTCTATAAGAAGCGAGTAGTAAGATAAATTGATCTTTGAGGACAAAGATCCTCTTTAGGGGTAACTGCTGTGACAATCCATCAATTTGAGGTCGATATTTTATTCTCAAGTATTATTTATAATCATTATTTTATTATTAAATTATGAACTCACTCACTTTGGGAAGAAATTAGGGTTTACGTCTTAAAGTAACATCGACTACGTCTAAACCGGAGAACTCTACGTTTCGTGTTTATGATTACATACTCCATTTTTGTGACAGTCCGACATTTCAGAAAATAAATTTATTCTCGAATATTATTTTGGAATTTTAATTTGTGTTGGTACATAAACTCAAAAATTTACGAGAAGAGATTAGGACTTACGTGCATAATTTAGCGTATTTTATGATTAAACCGGAAACCCTAGGTTTACGTATTTACGCTTTTGAACTCCGTTTGTGATGAGACAATTTTTATTAGAATCGTTTTGTGCCGTAGATTCATAATTTATAAAAACGTTTTTCGTAAAACGAACCGAGGGCACACAAATCGAGGAAATTAGAATCAAAGAGTACCCGTAAATTAGTGGGGATGAAACAAGTATACACTTATCTCACCCCCACTATGGGTGGCCAAGACAAGGACACCACACCACCCTTGGTGGAAAATTCTCATAAACACTAAGGTACACATGTCCTTAGTGTAAAACCCGCATGCTTTTACCATGAATAGTGCCCTTAAGATCGTACGTCCTAGATTAAAACTTACCCTATTTAGTATTGATCACATTCATGTGCTAGTAATCAAGCAAGTGCATACGTGTATGACATGATAAGTATCGACTACGTACGAACTCATGATAAACAGTTAATAAATATGTCACGTGAACATAATTAAATCATGATCACCATTTAAAATACGAACTAAAATAATTACGTAAATACATATAATATAATTACGAGCGTTAATATTACGATAAACTACATGATAAAATAAACAGAAACACTTTAGACACGAACACGTTTAACCACGAACGAACACGAAACATCAAGACACGAGAAAAGGTACGGGTACCCCATGTGGGCCCCCATACCCACGGCACACCAACCAAGGTGGGCTAAGCCCATGGACTTTTAACATGAAAGGGGGGGTTATGGTAAAATTCATTTCATTTTCACATTTCAAGGAAATAAGCATTTAACCTAAAAAGTTTTCTCTCCTCCTCCTTGGTCTCTTTTTGTGCCGCCACCCCTTAGACCACCAAAGGTGGTTGTTGATTGATCTTGATCACAAAAATCATTGCTATAAACCGTGTTTGTTCATCCTCTTTCAAGCTACGTATTGGTATATCATTCTAAACCTTTCTTTTTATTTCTTTCTAATCTTTAATTATTTCATGAACATGTTATTTTTATTTTGTTAAAACATGATAATTAAACATAGATCTAACATGTTTTGGGGTTAATTAAAATCAAAGGATGATATACGAGGGTGTTGGTTTTTGGCCGCCTAGTATAACCAACCCGAGGGGGGGTTCGGTTTGCTTTTAGCCGCCACCTCCAAGACCATTTTTGGTCTTGGTTGGTGCATGTGGGACCCACGGCAGCAAGGGGACACAAGTACCCCGAGATGGCTCGGGGTACGGTGTCGAGTTCATGCCCGATTCATGGTTCGTTGGTTAAATCATGATTTATGCTACATGTTAATTTTATGAATTATGAACTTAGGATATAAATTAATTAATAAATATGAGATATTAATTAAACCATGACTTAGGTTATTTTAATTATTAATTTAGCATAATATTAATTTAACCTAAGTATTTTATGTTATAAGTTATAATTAATTAATTATTTAAAACATGCCTATAATTAATTATTTAGACATGACTTAGGTTATGTTATTAATACATAATAATACACATTTTAACCTAAGTATTTTATTCCATTTTAATTAAAACATGTTATACTTTAATTAAAATGCTTAACCTATAGTTTAATTAAAATACATGAAATAATAATTAAACTATACACTATATCATATGACTTAAGAAATAAGCTTATAAACACTTAGACTTATATGTTAGCTTATGTAACCAGCTTAATTCTAATTATGGAAACTTCTATTTATAGAAACTTAATTAAATAAGGCAACTAATCTAATAATGGAAACCTTCTATATATGGAAATCTATCTATTTTAGGCAGCTAATCTAATCATGGAAACCTTCTATATATGGAAACTTATTTAATTAAGGCAGCTGATCTATTTTTGGAAACTTTCTATTTTTAGAAACTAATCTATTTTAAGCAGTAAATTCTATTTTTGGAAACTTTCTATTTTTGGAAACTTTCTATTTTTGGAAAATTTCTATTTTTGGAAACTTTCTATTTTTGGTAACTTTCTATTTTTGGAAACTTTCTATTTTTGGAAACTTTCTATTTTTGGAAACTTTCTATTTTTGGAAACTTTCTATTTTTGGAAACCTGCTATTTTTGGAAAGTTACTTATTATTACACACTAAGTATAATAATACATGAATTACCAGAAATACTTTATCAGATTAATCAGAATACAAGATAAACACAGTTTAAGGCTTTAAACAGTAAACCATGACCTAAAACATACAAAGTAAGCTAAGATGAGACATAAAACCCAGTACGTAATCAGTGATTCGATACTTATACACGTGTGTATTCATGTAGCGTTAGTGATCCAGAAGTAGGAGTCTTTCTTCCGTTCATTCACTGGACTTGAGGTACGGATTCCCGTCCTTTCAGTATGGACATTCTTTCCTTATTAGGATTTCCCGTATGCAGCCAACTGTTTTCCCCAGTATTTGTTTTATTGTTTTGAACTGCTTATGTTTAATTAGCATAATCTATAGCCATATACAAGCATGACCAGTTCCACCTAGTTATGGAGGTACCATAACCATAACATTGGAGGCACCAATGTTATGACTTCCCCACGGCGGAGTGATTGCTCGTGGCGTCCCTTTCAGTTTTGGCCATATTATTATATCATGTGGGGCGTATGGGTGCATCCTAGTTACATGTTTTATTCAGTATTTCATGGTGAATGTGGTGTGTGCCTTGCATCCTTCACAAGGAGTTGATCCCTCCTACCCAGACCAGTATATTAATTAGAGGCATCCCCTCTAATCAGCATGATGAGGTCACCCCTCCAAGTATTCATGCACGTGACCTTTTCATGACCTATATGGGCTATGGTATATTTATGTTAAAACAGTTTTCATAAGATAAACATAAGGCTTTTCAAACTATAAAACCAGTTTTCTTAATACTTAACCAGTTTACTCAGAACTTAGTCTTCCGCTGTTATATGTTACATGCTTATCCTATTTCATGCTATTTTGTACATCCGTGCACTGAGCGTCTTGCTCAGCCGTTTTCCTTTTCATGTTCCCAAAACGGCAGGTACTCAGGGACGCTCGTAGATCTCAAACGTACGTGCATATGGATTGGAAGCTT
The DNA here is from genome assembly GCA_025667525.1 of Glebionis coronaria. Classification (NCBI taxonomy): domain Eukaryota; kingdom Viridiplantae; phylum Streptophyta; class Magnoliopsida; order Asterales; family Asteraceae; genus Glebionis; species Glebionis coronaria. The sequence continues at coordinate 19,821,093 of CM046878.1, read as the reverse complement.
TACTGTCTTTCTTTACTTTATGCATTTCCTTTACTTTAATACAGCTTGCTCTTGACATTGTTTCGTCCTTTCCTTTTGCAGTATTTATGTTTGTGTGTGATGAGCTCTACTTTGGGGTTACCGATGTTTGATTCCGGTATTTCCCTTTTATGGTCAAATAATGCTTAGACATTTATCCTTGTATGCTTTGATGACACGCCATGATTATGCGTAAGATTCCATTTCCAAAATGGGGTGTTACAATTATGGTATCAGAGACAAGGTTTCGACCTGTAGGCTCTCAAATATGACCTGTGATTAGTGGGTAGTCACTACGGTCTTCCTAGAACTGACAGTTGTTTTCATGCATTCATCATTTTTAAGCATACATATACATGTCATTGTTACAGGGTTTTTGACTAAGTAATGGTTGGTACAGGACTGGCCCTATTTAGTCGCATGTGTTTTATCGAAACTTTTAGATTTGGGACCGACCCATAGGCGTCCCCTCGATATGTCTTTTGTTTTGAGTGAACTGACCAGAGGCGTTCACTCTCGAGCATCAAATGTTTTCATAAAACTGCATCATGCATTCATACAAAAATTTTCTTGCATAAAATTTTTCTCGTGAAATTTTTTTGTATAAATTTTTTTCATGTATATATATAATTTATATTTTATGTTTTGAACTGTTAATTATATGTTCTATGTTATACTGTCAGATGGTTCTCACACGCGAGCAAGAGCAGCTCAATGCTGCAATTCAGGCTGCCATGCAAGCATTGCTTCCTCAACTGAGGAATGACATCCGTGCTGAAGTACAAGCTGCCAACAATCAGCAGCAGCAGAATCAGGCACCTCCTCCTCCTCCTCCAGTGACACTAGCAGTGTGGCTGGAAAGATTCAACAAGCTCCGTCCTAGAGCTTTTGAAAAGACTGATAGCCCCAACGATGCTGAAAGCTGGTTGACTCATATTGAGAAGATTTTCAATGCTATGGGCTGTGACCCCGCATACAAGGCGAGATTGGCATGCTACCGGTTTGAAGGCGATGTACTCAGCTGGTGGCTAGCCTTGACGCAGTCGGAAGGAGGTGATGATTGGGTCGCTGGTTTGACATGGGCCCAATTCAAGGAGAGAGTGATGGAGCAGTTATTTCCCAAGGCAGAGCAGGACAAGCTCAAGCGAGAGTACCATGGGATACGTTAGAGAGCGGGCGAGAATAGCAACAAATTCATGCAACGCTTTCTTCGCTTAGCTGGTTTCCTGGGAGCAGCAGCTGGTACTCCTGAGGAGCAGGCACACCACTTTAGGTGGGCACTTCGCACCTCGGTCGCGAACAATCTGGTGTGTGCTACGTTCAATACAGTAGCACAAGTGGCCGACGCAGCAAGGAAGCTAGAGATGCTACAGGAGCGAGATGAGTTCGGGGAAGCTGAAAGACCCGATAAGAGGTAAACATTTATTATTCAACGGAAATCAAACCGCATCCTATCATTATATGTTCAATAATCATCTCTTAAACTATATCTTCCAGGCAGAAAACTGGGGACCGGTCTCAGCCGGCTACTCAGCAACAGCCTCATCAGCCCAAAGGAAACGGTCACACTAACGACCGTTCTGTTGTGGAAAGGCGTAGCGGTAATGATAATTACCGTAATAACGCTGGACACTCCAATAACAGCAGGTCCTACTATTTACGCATCTTCTTATGATTTCATGTTATATCTCTCATGCTGACACTATATTAACCTCTACCAGGAACCAAGGTAACGGGAAGGACCAGAACCACAGGGGTTCGCAGCCTAACCGTTCAGCTAACACTGGTGAACATCTTATGATGCATATGTCTTATACTCGTGCATATACTTTATTTTAACACATTTTTTCATCAGCAGGCCCTCAGCAAGCAAGGACTCCTGCTGGAGGATTCACTCATCCTCTTTGCAGTACTTGCCATCGCAGACACCCTGGCCCATGTCGTCATGATTCCGACGCGTGCTACAAGTGCGGCCTCCCTGGCCATCGTATGAGAGATTGCCGTAAGGGTGAAATAGAGGGTACCTCGGGTCATGCTGATAGTAAGCCGCCTCCTACCACTAGGCGTGTCTACACGACATCTCGCGATCAGGCAAACAAATCTACAGGTACCATTACTGGAATTTTGTATATGTATGGCCAAGCTGCATGTGTTCTTTTCGACACGGGTGCCACTCACTCAGTTATTTCCACTACATATGCTAAGAACATCAGGACACTTCCCTTGCCATTAGAAAATAGGCTTACCATTTCCACGCCTTTGAGGGACTCTGTATTAATAACTCATGTATACAAGAGTCTTCCTCTAGAGTTTGACGATAAAGTTCGTGCAGTAGATGCACTTTCCCTAGACATGATTGAGTTCGATATGATTCTCGGCATGGACTGGCTATCCAAGAACCATGCTACCATAGACTGCCACTCATATCGGGTGATCTTCGGCGACATTAATGCACCAGAGTACATTCATAACGGGTTCATACCCGGACGGTCTGTACAAGTCATATCTACCTTGCAAGCACGTGCATTACTGTCACATGGCTGTGAGGGTTATCTAGCTACGGTTCACGACATGGATGCTGAATCCCCATCGATTCAGGATCAACCAGTAGTTTCGGAATTTCAAGACGTCTTCCCAGCTGAACTTCCAGGCATACCACCTGCACGAGAAGTGGAGTTCAACATCGACCTTGTTCCAGGAGCTGAACCAATCTCTAAGGCTCCGTATCGTATGGCTCCCATAGAGCTAAAAGAACTGAAGGACCAACTGCAGGAACTTCTTGAGAGAGGGTTCATTAGACCAAGCGCATCTCCATGGGGCGCACCGGTCTTGTTCGTTAAGAAGAAGGACGGCAGCATGCGACTTTGCATAGACTACCGTGAACTTAATAAGATTACCATCCGCAATAGATATCCACTGCCACGTATAGATGATCTGTTTGACCAACTTCAAGCAGCCAAACACTTCTCAAAGATCGATCTAAGGTCAGGCTACCATCAGCTAAGGGTTAAAGAGCAGGATATTGCCAAGACTGCTTTTCGTACCCGCTATGGCCATTATGAGTTTGTAGTCATGCCATTCAGCCTGACTAATGCTCCAGCAGTATTCATGGATCTGATGAACATAATCTTCCATGAATTCCTTGATAAGTTTTTCATTGTATTCATCGATGACATCCTGATTTTCTCAAAGTCCACGGAGGAACACAAAGACCATCTCCGTACGGTACTACAGATTCTTCGTCAGAAGCAGCTGTATGCGAAATTCTCCAAGTGTGAGTTCTGGTTAAACAAAGTGGCATTCTTAGGTCACATTGTATCAGCAGAAGGGATCACTATGGACCCAGCGAAGGTTGAGGCTATCACTAAATGGCCAAGACCAACGTCAGCGACAGAAGTCCGCAGTTTCTTGGGCTTAGCTGGATATTATCGCAGATTCGTGGAGAACTTTTCCCGCTTGGCATTACCTCTCACCAAACTGATGCGAAAAGGAGAGAAATTCGTCTGGACGGAAGAACGAGAGAAGAGCTTCGAAGACCTAAAGCAGAAGTTAGTATCTGCACCTATTCTTACTCTCCCATCTGGTACAGGTGGATTTCAGATCTATAGCGATGCATCGGGGAAGGGACTGGGTTGTGTTCTCATGCAACATGGGAAAGTGATCGCGTATGCTTCACGGCAGCTTAAGCCCTATGAAGAAAACTACCCTACGTATGATCTGGAACTTGCTGCAGTGGTGTTCGCATTGAAAATATGGAGGCACTACATATACGGAGAATCATGCGACATTTTCACGGATCACAAGAGCTTGAAGTATATCTTCACTCAACGTGAATTGAACATGAGACAAAGGAGATGGTTGGAACTGTTGAAGGATTATGATATTAACCTACAGTATCATCCCGGAAAGGCTAATGTAGTAGCAGATGCACTCAGCAGAAAGTCCGGAATGATCAACGGCATTGAAATCAAGGAACAAAACATAAGAGACTTGGAGCGGCTAGATATCGAAATCATGGTACGTGGGCAGCACGGATACTGGGCGAATCTTAGAGTAGAACCCGAGTTACTGTCTAGGATCAAGGAAGAGGAGAAGGATGATGGAGAAATTTGGGCGATAATTCAGAATTTGGAGAAGCAGACAGAATTCAGAATGGACGCAGACGGTATCGTTTGGCAGGGCACGAGACTTTGTGTTCCTGACAATCAAGAACTCCGGGAAGCATTGTTAGCTGAAGCTCACAGCTCCCCATTTTCTATACATCCTGGGTCGACAAAAATGTACCATGACATCAGACAGCACTTTTGGTGGAGTGGTATGAAACAGGATGTAGCCACTTATGTCTCCAAATGTCTTACCTGCCAGCAGGTTAAGATTGAACATCAGCGATCGGGCGGTCTCCTTCAACCGTTGGATATTCCAGAGTGGAAGTGGGACAAAATCACCATGGATTTTGTTACCGGTCTTCCGCCTACCAAGAAGAAGCACGATGCGATTTGGGTCATTGTTGATCGACTCACCAAATCAGCTCATTTCTTACCGATACGCAAGGAAGATCCGGTAAGTAAACTCGCAGATACTTACAAAAGGGAGATCATGAGACTCCACGGTACTCCCTCCAGCATCGTCTCAGACAGAGATCCTCGTTTCACGTCGCGATTCTGGAAAGGTCTGCAAAAAGCTTGGGGTACACAACTTAAGCTGAGTACGGCCTTTCATCCTCAAACGGACGGACAGTCGGAGTGAACAATTCAGACATTGGAAGATATGTTAAGGTCATGTGCGTTGGAATGGACAGGTGATTGGGACGATTACATCTGTTTGGTCGAGTTTGCATACAACAACAGCTGGCACGCAAGTATCAAATGTGCTCCTTTCGAAATGTTGTATGGCAGGAAGTGTCGCGCTCCAATCTGCTGGGATCAAGTGGGAGAGCGAACACTCGAAGGACCAGAGATTATAGAAATGACCAATGAGAAGATCGAAGTAGCTAAGCAGAAGCTGCAGGAAGCACGGTCACGTCAGAAGAGTTACGCTGATAAGCATCGTAGGGACATACATTTTAATGTGGGAGACCACGTCTTCCTCAAGGTTTCGCCGGCACGTGGTGTTAAACGCTTCGGGATCAAAGGGAAACTCAGTCCTCGTTTCATCGGACCATTTGATATCATTGAACGAATCGGTGAAGTATCTTACCGATTGGCGTTACCTCCTCAGCTTTCGCACGTGCATAACGTGTTCCATGTGTCCTTACTCAGAGGGTACAGGTATCATCCCCTTCACATGGTTCAGTATCCACTGGAACAGATACGTGAAGATCTCACTTTCATAGAGGAACCCGAACGAGTTCTTGACAGGAAAGAACGAGTCATGAGAAGGAAGACGATTCCATTCGTCAAAATTCTTTGGAGGGACCATACCGAGCGGGAAGCCACTTGGGAAACAGAGGAGTCTATCCGGGCTTCTTACCCTCACTTCATATTTTGAGTTCGGGTATGTTACTTCTTTCCAGCTTACCTTATCTATAATTCGGGGACGAATTATTCTTTTTAGGGGGGAAGAATTGTAAAACCCGCATGCTTTTACCATGAATGGTGCCCTTAAGATCGTACGTCCTAGATTAAAACTTACCCTATTTAGTATTGATCACATTCATGTGCTAGTAATCAAGCAAGTGCATACGTGTATGATAAGTATCGATTACGTACGAACTCATGATAAACAGTTAATAAATATGTCACGTGAACATAATTAAATCATGATCACCATTTAAAATACGAACTAAAATAATTACGTAAATACATATAATATAATTACGAGCGTTAAGATTACGATAAACTACATGATAAAATAAACAGAAACACTTTAGACACGAACACGTTTAACCACGAACGAACACGAAACATCGGGACACGAGAAAAGGTACGGGTACCCCATGTGGGGCCCCATACCCACGGCACACCAACCAAGGTGGGCTAAGCCCATGGACTTTTAACATCAAAGGGGGGGTTATGGTAAAATTCATTTCATTTTCACATTTCAAGGAAATAAGCATTTAACCTAAAAAGTTTTCTCTCCTCCTCCTTGGTCTCTTTTTGTGCCGCCACCCCTTAGACCACCAAATGTGGTTGTTGATTGATCTTGATCACAAAAATCATTGCTATAAACCGTGTTTGTTCATCCTCTTTCAAGCTACGTATTGATATATCATTCTAAACCTTTCTTTTTATTTCTTTCTAATCTTTAATTATTTTCATGAACATGTTATTTTTATTTTGTTAAAACATGATAATTAAACATAGATCTAACATGTTTTGGGGTTAATTAAAATCAAAGGATGATATACGAGGGTGTTGGTTTTTGGCCGCCTAGTATAACCAACCCGAGGGGGGGTTCGGTTTGCTTTTAGCCGCCACCACCAAGACCATTTTTGGTCTTGGTTGGTGCATGTGGGACCCACGGCAGCAAGGGGATACAAGTACCCCGAGATGGCTCGGGGTACGGTGTCGAGTTCATGCCCGATTCATGGTTCGTTGGTTAAATCATGATTTATGCTACATGTTAATTTTATGAATTATGAACTTAGGATATAAATTAATTAATAAACATGAGATATTAATTAAACCATGACTTAGGTTATTTTAATTATTAATTTAGCATGATATTAATTTAACCTAAGTATTTTATGTTATAAGTTATAATTAATTAATTATTTAAAACATGCCTATAATTAATTAATTTAGACATGACTTAGGTTATGTTATTAATACATAATAATACACATTTTAACCTAAGTATTTTATTCCATTTTAATTAAAACATGTTATACTTTAATTAAAATGCTTAACCTATAGTTTAATTAAAATACATGAAATAATAATTAAACTATACACTATATCATATGACTTAAGAAATAAGCTTATAAACACTTAGACTTATATGTTAGCTTATGTAACCAGCTTAATTCTATTTATGGAAACTTCTATTTATAGAAACTTAATTAAATAAGGCAACTAATCTAATAATGGAAACCTTCTATATATGGAAATCTATCTATTTCAGACAGCTAATCTAATCATGGAAACCTTCTATATATGGAAACTTATTTAATTAAGGCAGCTGATCTATTTTTGGAAACTTTCTATTGTTAGAAACTAATCTATTTTAAGCAGTAAATTCTATTTTTGGAAACTTTCTATTTTTGGAAACTTTCGATTTTTGGAAACTTTCTATTTTTGGAAACTTTCTATTTTTGGAAACTTTCTATTTTTGGTAACTTTCTATTTTTGGAAACTTTCTATTTTTGGAAACTTTCTATTTTTGGAAACCTGCTATTTTTGGAAAGTTACTTATTATTACACAGTAAGTATAATAATACATGAATTACCAGAAATACTTTATCAGATTAATCAGAATACAAGATAAACACAGTTTAAGGCTTTAAACAGTAAACCATGACCTAAAACATACAAAGTAAGCTAAGATGAGACATAAAACCCAGTACGTAATCAGTGATTCGATACTTATACACGTGTGTATTCATGTAGCGTTAGTGATCCAGAAGTAGGAGTCTTTCTTCCGTTCATTCACTGGACTTGAGGTACGGATTCCCGTCCTTTCAGTATGGACATTCTTTCCTTATTAGGATTTCCCGTATGCAGCCAACTGTTTTCCCCAGTATTTGTTTTATTGTTTTGAACTGCTTATGTTTAATTAGCATAATCTATAGCCATATACAAGCATGACCAGTTCCAACTAGTTATGGAGGTACCATAACCATAACATTGGAGGCACCAATGTTATGACTTCCCCACGGCGGAGTGATTGCTCGTGGCGTCCCTTTCAGTTTTGGCCATATTATTATATCATGTGGGGCGTATGGGTGCATCCTAGTTACATGTTTTATTCAGTATTTCATGGTGAATGTGGTGTGTGCCTTGCATCCTTCACAAGGAGTTGATCCCTCCTACCCAGACCAGTATATTAATTAGAGGCATCCCCTCTAATCAGCATGATGAGGTCACCCCTCCAAGTATTCATGCACGTGACCTTTTCATGACCTATATGGGCTATGGTATATTTATGTTAATACAGTTTTCATAAGATAAACATAAGGCTTTTCAAACTATAAAACCAGTTTTCTTAATACTTAACCAGTTTACTCAGAACTTAGTCTTCCGCTGTTATATGTTACATGCTTATCCTATTTCATGCTATTTTGTACATCCGTGCACTGAGCGTCTTGCTCAGCCGTTTTCCTTTTCATGTTCCCAAAACGGCAGGTACTCAGGGACGCTCGTAGATCTCAAACGTACGTGCATATGGATTGGAAGCTTTACTGTCTTTCTTTACTTTATGCATTTCCTTTACTTTAATACAGCTTGCTATGGACATTGTTTCGTCCTTTCCTTTTGCAGTATTTACGTTTGTGTGTGATGAGCTCTACTTTGGGGTTACCGATGTTTGATTCTGGTATTTCCCTTTTATGGTCAAATAATGCTTAGACATTTATCCGTGTATGCTTTGATGACACGCCATGATTATGCGTAAGATTCCATTTCCAAAATGGGGTGTTACACTTAGTGCCTTACAAACCACAAAACCAACAACTAGCTAAACCAAAAACCATTTCCTCTCATTACTTACATGCAAAACCTCACAATCTCTCTCTCTTGCTCTCCTTTCCATCCCATACTCCCGAACAAACACCACCATTGGTAAAAAATTAACCACAAATCTTATGTGTAAGTTACATATGATGATAACCCATTAAAGACATGATGATGTGAGGTGATCTTAACAACTAAAAAGAAGTTTTCAAAGGAGTTTAGGGATGATTTTCTGAAGGTGTCTTCATACTCTTGGTGATCTCAAAATGGTCTTGATATTCCATAAGATTGGTTATCAAAAACCAAGTCTTGTTCTTAACCTTTCACTATATTGGTTGGTAACAAGATCATTTCTTCTATCATCTTGTTATTTTGTAAATGTACTCATGTATTTTCTTTATAAATGTATATTTATATGATGATAAATGATGATTAAAATATTATGTGGGGATTTTGTGTTAATAGATTTGGTTAAAAAGACTAAAATCAACAAGTAGAAATGTTAAAATCTTGGTTAATTACATAGGCTGTATAAAACAGTAAGTATCAATATGATCACTTGGTTAAATGTCTTGGATTATTAAATATACAGATTGATATATGATTTTTACATATGTGGTGAGTTGGCCACTCAATGGAATCATTAAAATGAGCAAGATATGATCAAAATACTATTGAGGTACAAATCTGTATAGTCTGTTTTGGACGAATTATTTATCATACTTAGAAGATGATTGAGCAGTGGCTATAAGAGAGTTATTTGTAGCACACATCATGTAGTTTATGCTGCTCAAATTTGAGCTTCTATATCCTTGTATAACTCAAGATATGGCAAAAATGGTGGAATGGACTTTAGTAATCAGATTTGTAAATAAACTATATAGTATAAAAAGAGAACTCAAGTAAATATTATTATAAAATAGATATATAAAAGCCACTAACTAATAATAACTATTATAAAATGATTTAGTTTATAAAAATAAATAAACATGACATTTTATAAAAGTAAAACTCAAATGTTTTATAAAACTACAAACTATATATAAGTTTTACGTCTTTTCGGCTAAAACCGAAAGATTAGCGTTTTCGCCAAATAAAACTTAGATGGTCGGACCCATCTAATGTAACATTTTTATAACTCATATACTGATATGTAAACACATTTGACAAGTAAAAACCGATAAACCCGAGCTTTATAACTTATGGACCTTAATGGGCCAAAGTAGCCTTATTGGACCATTAGCCCAACTAGTTTGGTTTAATGTTATTGGACTTACTCATGGGCTTAACCCACTTGGGCCCAACATATGAGTATGGGCCTGATCTTAAAAATATAAATGGACTAATAAAATGATATTGGACTCTTAATGGGCTTATTGGGCCTAATGTGTAAATGGGCTAAAACTAGTGTAACTAGTATGATAAGCCTATGTTAAATAATACTTTGCAACTAATAACGTTGTAAGGTGATAAAACCCCACTTGATCATCATGTTATGACATCATTACATATACATAACAACTTTTATAAAGTTATTTGACGATAGTCTAAGATCTTTAGTATTATATGTATAGGTTTCCGTGATCGAGGCACGTACTATACATCCTAATTGCCGATAACCCGCCTTCCCACACCAATGTGAGTTCATATCCTCACACTCTTTTAAATGTTTTATGAAATGTTTTATAAACCCGCGAGGGAGATAACATGCTAGTTTTAATAAAAATAGGACACCAGTTGTCCCGATTGTATGCTTATTGATATGGACCCGAATGATTATATGACCCAATGAATGAAATGAAATGTATTATTATTAGTTAGGTTATATCACTAAAAGTCCCATTAGCATGAATTGTGAACTACCTGGATTCGGTAGACGCATATGCATATAATAGTACTATTTGGGCAAGATCACCCCGTCGTGCCACATTGATTGGTAAGCGAATTTATGTAAAAGAAGATTTATATAAGCGTGATTATTGTGACGACACGCTATTTTAGATGGGAAAAGGAATTACGGGTTAGCTACCCGATATGTGTTATAGAAAAGTAACAATGTCATGCGGCTTATAATAATCTAATAATGAAAATACTGATATACGAATTGAATTATAATATATTGCCTGACTAGCAATACGGGGTCTTATTACTAATATTATGCTCGTGTTTTGGTTTTACATATCCATTTCATACAACAGTTTTTACTTAACTCTATACAACGTTATAAAACGTATTGTATGATGTTTTCGCGATAATGGTTTTGAAGGCAAAAGCCTATGATTTACGAAAAAGATTCGTATAAAATGTCTTTCACGTGTTTTATAGCCTATGAAAAAGATTTGTACAAAATGATTTCGGTAATAATTATATACCGGTGATATATTAAAGGTTTTATTTAAACTCTATGAATTCACTCGGTGCTTCGCTGACTTAAAACATGTTTTATCTTAGGTACTTAAAGGTAATTCTCGGGAAGACGACAAGAATTTATGGCTCACATTTAAATTACAATTTCCATTCAAATGTTTTGTAAATTTGTAAGACATGTATTGACCTGAGGACCTATGTAATTTGATATTTATGAATGGAAAATGCTTTGTTATTAAACGACGCGACTTTTAAGCGTTGTCTATGATTTGAGTAATGTGCTATCCCGTAACACCAACGACTCTTCCGCTGCTTCGAAATGTGAACTATTTGTGGGTGTTACATCGAGCTCAATTTGCTTGATAAAATTTTGGATTGATTGCAGCCCTAGTTACACATGATGTACTTTGATTTAACATTACCACTTATATTTCTTGGCCACTCCCTATCCAGAGGATCTTGCTGAAGGAGCTTCTGAAGCGCAAAGGCTTGAACACGCTATTAATATTAAGAAGCACTCGAAGGTGGCTTGCTTAATGTTAGGGAAAATGTCCCCTTCGCTTCAAAAGAAGTATGAGTTATTTTCGCCTAAGAGTATGCTTGATGAACTCAAGGCTATGTTCGAGAAGCCGTAAGCTGTAGAGATCTACGACTTAGTAGATGCTTTGCATAGCTGCAAGGAAACTCCTGGAAAGTCTGTTAGTGCACATTACATGGAGATGAGGGGTTATATGGAACAACTCATTTCACTAGGACAACCCAATGATCATAATATGGCTATAAACTTGATCAATAGGTCCCTTAACAAGGACTTCAATGATTTTGTTAGAAACTATAATATGCATTGCACGGGGAAGACAGTTAATGATTTGAATGAAATGCTCATTGACTACGAAAAGGGGTTAAAGGATAAGGCATCTAACTCTACTCCTCATGTACTAGCAATACAAAAGGGTGGAGTGAGTAAGCCAGAACCACAAGCGAACAAGAAGAAAGGCAAAGGCAAGGGTGATAAGGGCAAGCAAGTTGCGACTTATACGAAACCTAAGCAGAACTTTGTCAAGAAGAATCAATCATAGAAGGATGAGACTTGTCACCATTGCAAGGCAAGTGGTCATTGGAAGAGGAATTGTCCTCTTTACCTCGAAGAGTTGCGAGAAATAAAAAAGAAGTCTGAGCAGAGCGCTACAGCTTCTGGTACTTTATTTATGATTGAATTATTCAATTTGACATACAAACTAAATTCCTGGTTATATGATACGGGATGTCGTATTAACATTTGTAATACGTTGCAGGGATTTAATCTGGAAAGGAAGCTATCCTATGGGGAACAATTTCTGCAAGTGGGCAATGGCGCACAAGCAACGGTTGAAGCTATTGGAACATTTAATTTAGTTTTACCTTCGGGTTTAGTACTGATTTTAAATGATTGTCATTATGCACCTACAATTGTTAGGGGTGTTATTTCCTTTTCTTGTTTGTTGAATAATATATTCGTTCACACTATTGATTATAATGGAATTTCTGTTTGAAAAGATGGTATTTTATATTTTAATGTAATTTCTGTGAATGGTGTGTTTGAAATAGACATACATGATAATGAATCCAAGTATAATAATAATTCTGTTTTTAGCATGAATAAGAAGAGAAAGTTTGACAGGAACTCTTCTTATCTTTGTCATTGTAGACTTGCCCATATTGTGAAGAATCGTATACAAAAGCTTCAACGTGAAGGTCTTTTAGGAAATATCAATGATGAATCATTGGATAAATGTGAGACTTGTATCTCTGGAAAGATGACTAAGAAACCTTTTAACAGTAATATTAAAAGGGCTACTGATCTACTTGGTTTAATACATACTGATGTGTGTGGACCACATAGACATGTGTCCAGGAAATGTGCTAACTACTTCTTAACATTTACGGATGATTATGGTCGTTATGGTTATGTTTATTTACTTAAGCATAAACATGAGTTATTTGAAACATTCAAAGTGTTTAAAGCAGAAGTAGATTGCAACTAGGAAAGAAGATTAACGCTCTTCGTTCTGATAGAGGTGGTGAATATTTAACTCAAGAATTTAAAGATTATCTAAGTGAGAATGGAATTGTTCAACATCTTACTTCTCCTTATACTCTACAACAAAATGGTGTATCCAAAAGGAGAAATCGTACATTATTAGATATGGTACGATCTATGTTTAATCTTACAACTTTATCATTATCTTTTTGGGATTATGCTTTAGAATCTGTTGTTCGCATTTTAAATATGTTTCCCACGAAGAAGGTGAATAAGACACAATATGAACTATGGCATGGAAAGAAGCCATATTTGTCTTATTTAAAGGTCTGGGGTTGCGAGGCGTATGTGAAACGTGACTCGAGTGACAAACTCCAACAACGATCTATGAAATGTATCTTTGTAGGATACCCTAAGGAAACTATGGGTTACTACTTTTATTATCCACCTGAGAACAAAGTGATTGTTGCTAGGTATGGAGACTACCTTGAAAGTGATCTTGTAAATCAAGAATTCAGTGGGAGAAATTATGATCTTGAAGAGAGTCATATAGATACATTACCTTCTGAAAACACTAGCAAAATAGTTCCTGTAGAACCAGAAAGTCTGGCGGTTCCACCAGAATTAGTTCCTCTGCGTAGACCCGAAAGGATTAAAAACGTAAATTGCAATATATGTGTTAATATAGAGGATGATGATGAAGTAGGGGATCTTGGAGAACCGGTTAATTATAAATCCGCCATGCTTGATCCTGAGAGGGATAAGTGGAGGGTTGCTATAGATGAGGAAATGAAATCCATGAAAGTTAATGATGTTTGGATTCTTGTAGATCCACCACCAAATGCTAAAGTAGTGAGAAATAAGTGGATATAAAAGAAGAAAACCGATATGGACGGAAGAATACAATCCTATAAAGCTCGTTTAGTAGCTAAAGGTTTTACTCAAACTTTTGGCGTAGACTACAAGAAGAAATTTTCTCTTGTAGCAGACTTAAGAGCTATTAGGATTCTCATAGCTATAACAGCATACTATGACTATGAGATATGGCAAATGGATGTTAAAAATCCCTTATTGAACGGTCACTAGATGAAGACATGTATATGCAACAACCAGAAGGGTATGTTGATCCTAAGAATCCAAAATACGTGTGGAAACTTCAAAGATCTATTTATGGTTTGAAGCAAGCATCACGTCAATGGAATAAATGATTTGATGAAGAAATAAATTTTTTTTTGGATTTATTCAAAATCGTGATGAGCCATGTGTATATCGCAAAGCTAGTGGGAGTGATGTAGTATTTCTGGTCCTATATGTTGATGTCATATTAATCATGGGAAGTAACATTCCAAGACTTAAAGCTGTTAAGGATTATCTTGGTAAATGTTTTTCTATGAAGGATTTAGGAGAAGTTGCATACATTCTTAGAATTAAGATCTATCTAGATAGGAAAAGATGGTTAATTGGTCTAAGTCAAGATGCTTATTTAGATAAGATATTGAAGAAGTATAATATGCATAATTCCAAGAAAGGTTTTCAACCTATGGAAGTTAAGCATAATCTGAGTCATGAGATGGATGCATCAACTCCTGAAGAGGAGGCATACATGCAGAAGGTGCCTTACGCTTCGGCCGTAGGTTCTATTATGTATGTTGTAAGATGCACAAGGCCTGATGTGGTTTTTGCTTAGAACTTGGTCAATCGATACCAATAGAATCCAGGGAAGCTCCACTGGACTGCTGTTAAACATATTCTAAAGTATTTGAGGAGTACGAAAGATATGTTTTTGGTATCTGGAGGGAAACCAGACACATAACTGAATGTCACATGTTTTTGTGATGCATCCTGGCAATGTGATAAAGACGATACGAAGTCTCAGACGTGTTACGTGTTTGTTATCAATGGAGGAGCAGTTGACTGGAAGATCAAGAAACAGATAACGATTGCAATGCATGCTACTCAATCTGAGTACATGGCTGCTTCAAAAGCTGCTTTAGAAGATACGTGTTTGTTATCTTAGTGTGATGCCTTCAATAAAAGAACCTATTGATATATATTACGACAATTCTGCTGCAATAATATTCGCCAATGATTCTGGAGTCATGAAAGGCGCCAGACACTTTAAGCGTAGAGATCACTACGTCCAAGAACAAGTAGAAGCTCGTGAAATCAAATTAATAAAAGTTCACACAGATAATAACGTAGCTGATCCTTTTACTAAGGCTTTGCCTATACCAAATGTAGTTAAGCATGCCAAGGCTATTGGGCTGCAACTAGCTAGCAAACCCATGCAATAAATATGTGATTATTATTTGGATAAGGATGTTAAGACATTATTATTTAATAAAATAAAGATTGGGTTTCGTTTATTCTTATTACTTAATTTTGTATCCTATTTTACATGTTTTAATCCATGAATAAATTGTTATGCTAAATGTTTGTTGTCGATTAATAATATGGAAATATTATTAAATTAAGACTAATCAAAATTGCGATAGAGTATACTTGAAAGTATATTAATCGGTTTTTTATGATATTCGATGAATTGAATATTGGACTTATCCCAACTATATGATTTTACTTTGTAGATCTTTGTCATCAAGTAAATCATAAATAATTATCCTTAGACTTGAGATACCAGAAAACTGTTATGAATCTAGTGCATCTCTGTGGAATAATCTAATGCTAAACGTAAGTGGTAGCTATAAGGGTTATTTTCAGAAGTGGTGCAAAATTGATAAGTTTTGCTTGTAGTCAATATGGAATTTATTTCCTCCAATTTTGTTTTGGAATATAATATAGCTGGGCCCCTCGTGGGATTTGTAAGATGTTTGTGTGGCCACACCCAAATTTGTTTTGGTAATCTTTCTAAATCTGTGAACGAGAAGTAGAATGGTTAATGAAAGGAATGACTGAGATCCATATCCTTATTAACGTTGTGACACCCCAAACAAATCCTACATCGGTTATGGCCAGGAGAGATCCATGGTTCATAAGATAACATTCTCCTTCTCATGACACAACGTGTTTTGTGGTCTAGCAAGTGAGATTCTTAGGAACTGACAGTTAAGCGTGCTCATATCAGAGTAGTACTAGGTTGGGTGACCATCCGGGAAGTACTTACAAGAGGGCCACAAAGCAAAGCCGTGAGCCTGCGGGCAAAGCGGACAATATTGTAGTCTATGTAGGCGGGATGTTGCAAGTGGTATTAGAGCTACTCTTGAGCCGTTCGGGATGGTGAGGAAAACCTCATCGAGGACGATGGGTCCTGAAGGGGGGGGGGGGTGATTGTGACACCCCAGGAAAATCCCACATCGGTTGTGGCCAGGAGAGATCCATGGTTCATAAGATAACATTCGCCTTCTCATGACACAATGCGTTTTGTGCTCTACTGCAAGTGAGGTTCTTAGGAACTGGCAGTTTTACGTGCTCATGTCAGAGTTGTACTAGGTTGGGTGACCAGCCGGGAAGTACTTACAAGAGGGCCACAAAGCAAAGCCGTGAGCCTGCGGGAAAAGTGGACAATATTGTAGTTTGTGTAGGCCGGATGTTACAAACGTTGTTTTAGAAATAAAAGGATAATAATAATGATGAATTATTAAAAGGTTTTATCCAGGAGACCTTACTCGAGTTGTACTAGAGACATTGCTAGTGTAACTAGACGCTAGTCAATGTAATCACGATATTCGAAATATGTCCAAGTGGGATCTGAAATTTCATGGACTTATATTTAATAGTCGTGTGATAGGATCGAACTCGAGATTACGAGTTTGCACACAATACGTAAAGAGTTAATTTATTTAATAAATATATTTATTATATCTATTAAATTAAATCGAGCTAAAATTTGACGACCGTTAAATAATTAAGAGCTAAGTATTAACGAGCGTTGTGGAATAAATAGAAAGATGAATAAATATAAAGAAGAATGGAAGGTTCTGGAACACCCCTAAGGGGTGTTTGGACCGTCGGTTATGGACGGGAAAAGGGGAAGGAAAAAACTTTCCTTATATTTGTCTGGACTACAAGAATTCTAAGTCTATATAAACAACCCCCTACCCTCATAATTCAACACACACAATCTCTCTTTGTCTTCCTCTAGTCAATCGCAAGAAGGAACCCACAATTGGTTTTGGTTGGTTTTCTTGTTCTATCGATTTTGCTTATAATCTAGTCCTAGCCCCTCTCTAGGGTTGTTGGGTAGATTTTCCACTAGTGTAGAAGCTCAGTTTTCATGTGCTAGAATCACGGTTAGCTCGTTATATTACGTGTATACAAGAACGTAATATAGTTACTTTAGTCTGTATCTTGGTGGAGTATGTTATAACCCGAATTGGTGATTCATTCTTAATCTTGTGGATTTGCTTTTGCGTAAAGGTATGTAACTCTAATTCGATTAATTATAATTGTGTTAATTATGATCTAGTTAAATCGCTTCCGCTATATGTGTGATTTGATATCGTTTAGGGTTTTTTGTAATTGTTACAAACTAGATAAACCTTTATTATTTACATAAATTTTGAACTTTTAACTACCTAAATAGGTCCAACAGCTATTATTGCAAACAAAAGACCTACCTTTACGAGATTTATTCTTAACAGATGATGTAATTCTGAGTATACTTATATTCGGTTTAACTTACCTTAACATACTACTAATACACAACCTATTTTGACACAAAACTGTATTCATGTCCCTCTCGCCTACTTTTCCATCTCCAAATTACATGGATAGATATATTGACCATGTAAGCTTGAAGGTCCAATAAACGCATCAGGTCTCGCGCTCCATAACAGCAATGCATTACTCAATTTCGGTTTAGTGGATAACCCTTATTTTCCAGATCGAGATTAGTCATTCCACTAAGACACATCACCGACGTTCCCCTTTCCACAAGGAAATCAGTATAACCTCTTTTATCAACTTCCGATCTATTCAGATAAGAAAAGACTCCGGTGAAAATGTCATAGGACGAGTGAAAGACTCACTAAACTCGATCTTACCATCACCTACACCCAAACTAAAATATGTAAGCCAAAAAACTTTTTTTGCTTGTCTAATGCTAATGTAAAAATAGCATTGCAAATTGATTAAACATTTTCTGAAATGACCCGTAGCGTGCCCCTAATCTGGTGTAGTTCAGGCCTTTAGCAAATCGATTGAGCCCTTTAAAAACTCATGTACTTTTGGCCACACTGGGTAACAAAACAATCAAGAGAAAATCATGTACTTACGCCTACAATTTGTATTGTATTGTGTAACATAAGAAATAATGAGCAACCACCAAAGAGCCAAGAGAAAGAATACCATTTCAGTATCGTAGTAGCTAGTCACTAAAGAAATAATCATCAATCACAAATTTCAACAAAAAGGAATCACAATTAACCTTTATTGATCAGATCTCGACATCTATCCTTTTGAATATCGACACCGGTGGTAAATGATTATTGTCTCCGGTGGAACGTGGCCGTCACGTTGAGTTTCTGGTTGATGATCGTCGTAGCAGTCGAGTATGAAGTGGAGGTAAAAAGACCACGTCACCTCATGTGTTATTATTTGTAGTATTAATCTGAATTTTTTTAGTTTAAAATTAATTTAAATAGGGTTACTCTCAACCATTGAAATGCATAAAAATTGTAAGGTCGAGATGTGTCGATCGAGTCTATGATAACAGATGAATCTATGTTGGTCTTTTTCCATATATTAATTGATTAGTGATCAGCTAATCGCATATTCCTACTTGTCATTTGCTAAACTATTTTGGTATCTTTTTTTCTTTATTGAAAGGCGATTTTGGTATCTCTGAAGGTTTATTAATATCATAACAATTATATAAAATCCTAAACGAGATCAAAGCACATATAGCGAAAGCGATTTAACAAGATCATAATAATAACATAATTAATCGAATTAGGGTTACACACCTTTACGCTAAAGCAATTTCACAAGACGAAGAACGAATCACCAATTCGGGTTTAAACCGTATACACCAAGATATAGTCTAAAGTAAGACTATATTAGGATCTTGTACACACGTAATACAACGAGCTAACCGTGATTCTAGCACGTGAAAAACGATCTACAACACTTGTAACTAATCTACCCAACAACCCTAGAGAGGGGCTAGGACTAGATTGTATGTAAATCGATCAACCAAGAAAACCAACTGAAACCCTTCGTGGGTATTTCCTTGCGATCGAACCAAGAGAGAGAGAGAGAGGGGAAAGAGATTTAAGTTATGTTGTGATTTATGAGGGATAAGGAGGTGTATTTATAGACCTCAACACAAATAAATAAAAGACAACTTTTGCCCCCCCCCCCCCCCCACCTAGCTCTAACCGACGGTCGAAACACCCTTATGGGATGTTCCGGGACCTTCCGTCATTCTTTCCTTTTGTTTACTTACTTTATATTTATTTAACGCTTATTAATACTTAACTATTAATTAATTAAAGATCGTTAAAGTTTTATAGTTACTTGCTCGGTTTAAATTAATAAATACATAAATATATTTATTAAATAAATTAATAAATACAATAAATATATTTATTAATTAAATTAACTCTTTACGTATTGTGTGCAATCCCGTAATCTCGAGTTCGATCCTATCACACGACTATTAAATATAAGTCCATAAACTTACAGCTCCCACTTGGACATATTTCAAATATCGTGATTACATTGTCTAGGGTCTAGTTACACATAGCAATGTCACTAGTACAACTCGAGTAAGGTTTCCTGGACAAAACCTTTTAACGATTCTTCATCGTTATTATTATCCTTTTATTTCTAATACAACGTTAATAAGGATATGGATCTCAGTCATTCCTTTCATTAACCATTCTGTTTCTCGTTCAAAGATTCAGCAAGATTACCAAAACAAATTTGGGTGTGGCCACACAAACATCTTACTAATCCCACGAGGGGCCCAGCTGTATTAAACTCCAAAACAAAATTGGAGGAAATAAATTCCATATTGACTACGAGCAAAACTTATGAATTTTGCAACACTTCTGATAATAATCCTTATAGCTACCAGTTACGTTTAACGTTAGATTATTCCACAAAGACGCACTAGATTAACAACAGTTTTTTGGTATCTCAAGTCTAAGGATAATTATTTATGTTTTACTTGATGACAAAGATCCATAAAGTAAAAACATATAGTTAGGATAAGTCCTATATTCGATTCATCGAATATCATCCAAAATCGACCAATATACTTTCAAGTATACTCTGTCACTATTTTGATTTTTCTTAGTTTAATAATATTCCTATATTATTAATTGACAATGGACATTTAGCATAACTTTTATTCATAGATTAAAACATGTAAAATAGGATACACTTATTAAATAATAGAAATAAACAACACCTAATCTTTATTTCATTATATAATAATGTCATAACATCCTTTATCCCAATACTAATCACAGATTTATTGCATGAGTTCGCTAGCTAGTTGCAGCCCAATCGTCTTGGCATGCTTAACTACCTTTTGGTCTAGGCAAAGCCTTTTTCAAAGGATCGGCTACATTATCATCTGTGTGAACTTTTATCAATTTGATTTCACGAGCTTCAACTTGTTCTCGGACGTAGTGATGTCTACGCATAAAGTGTCTGGCACCTTTCATGACTCCAGGGTCATTGGCAAATATTACAAAACATCACTCCAAGATTTTCAATAAACTTCCTAATCCAAACAGCTTCCATTGCAGCTTTTGAAGCAGTCATGTACTCAGACTGAGTAGCATGCATTGCAATCGTTGTCTATTTCTTGCTCTTCCAATCAACAGCTCCTTCATTGATAACAAAAACGTAACCCGTCTGAGACTTCGTATCGTCTTTATCACATTTCTAAGACGCATCACAGAAACCTGTAACATTTAGTTATGTGTCTGGTTTCCCTCCAAATACAAAAAACATTTCTTTCATACTCCTCAAATACTTTAGAATATGTTTAACATCAGTCTGGTGGTGCTTCCCTGGATTCTATTGGTATCTACTGACCAAGTTCTGTGCAAACGCCACATCAGGCCTTGTGCATCTAACAACATACATTATAGATCCTACAACCGAAGCGTAAGGCACCTTCTGCATGTATGCCTCCTCTTCAGGATTTGATTCATACATCTCATGACTCATATTATGCTTAACTTCCATAGGTTGAAAACCTTTCTTGGAATTATGCATTTTATACTTCTTCAAAATCTTATCTATATAAGCATCTTCACATAGACCAATTAACCGTATTTTCCTATCCTGATAGATCTTAATCCCCAGAATGTATGCAGCTTCTCCTAAATCCTTCATAGAAAAACATTTACCAAGATAATCCTTAACAACTTTAAGTCTTGGAATGTTACTTCTCATGATTAATATGTCATCAACATATATGACTAGGAATACTACATCACTCCCACTAGCTTTACGATATACACATGGCTCATCACGATTCTGAATAAATCCAAACTCTTTGATTTCTTCTTCAAATCTTTTATTCCATTGACCTGATGCTTGCTTCAAACTATAAATGGACTTTTGAAGTTTACACACATGTCCTGGATTCACAGGATCAACATACCCTTCTAGTTGCTGCATATAGATGTCTTCATCTAAGAGACCATTCAAGAAGGCAGTTTTAACATCCATTTGCCATATCTCATAGTCATAGTATGTTGCTATAGCTATGAGAATCCTAATAGCTCTTATGTCTGCTACATGAGAAAATGTCTCCTCGTAGTCTACGCCAAAAGTTTGTGTAAAACCTTTAGCTACTAAACGAGCTTTATAGGATTGTACTTTTCCGTCCATGTCAGTTTTCTTCTTGTATATCCACTTATGTCTCACTACTTTAGCATTCGGTGGTGGTTCTACAAGAATCCAAACATCATTTACTTTCACGGATTTCATTTCCTCATCCATAGCAACCATCCACTTATCCTTCTCAGGATCAAGTATGGCGGATTTATTATTAGCAGGTTCACCAAGATCCCCTAACTCATCATCATCTTTATGTTAAGACATATATTGCTATTTGGGTTTTTAATCCCTGTAGATCTACGAAGAAGAACTAATTCCGGTGGAACCACCAGACTTTCTGGTTCTACAGGTTTTACATTGCTAGTGTTTTCAGAAGGTAATGTATCTATATGACTCTCTTCTAGATCATAATTTCTCCCACTGAATTCTTGATTAACAAGATCAGAGTCAAGGAAGTCTCCATACCTAGCAACAATCACTTTGTTCTCAGGTGGATAATAAAAGTAGTAACCCAATTTTCCTCAGGGTATCCTACAAAGATACATTTAACAGATCGTTGTTGGAGTTTGTCACCCGAGTCACGTTTCAAATACGCCTCGCAACCCCAGACCTTTAAATAAGACAAATATGGCTTCTTGCTATGCCATAGTCCATATGGTGTCTTATCGACCTTCTTTGTGGGAACCATATTTAAAATGCGAACAACAGACTCTAAAGCATAATCCCAAAAGGATAAAGGTAAAGTTGTAAGATTAAACATAGATCGTAACATATCCAATAATGTATGATTTCTCCTTTCGAATACACCGATTTGTTGTGGAGTATAGGGAGAAGTAAGATGCTGAACAATTCCATTCTCACCTAGATAATCTATAAACTCTTGACTTATATATTCTCCACCTCTATCAGAACGAAGAGGTTTTATCTTCTTCCCTAATTGCAGTTCTACTTCTGCTTTAAGCACTTTGAATGTTTAAAATACCTCATGTTTATGCTTAAGTAAATAAACATAACCACAACGGCTATAATCATCCGAAAATGTTAGGAAGTAGCTAGCACCTTTCCTTGACGTATGTCTAAGTGGCCCACACACATCAGTATGTATAAGTCCAAGTAGATCAGTAGCTCTTTCAATATTGCTATTAAAAGGTTTCTTGGTCATCTTCCCAGAGATACAAGACTCATATTTATCAAATGATTCATCATTGATACTTTCCAAAAGACCTTCACGTCTAAGCTTTTGTATACGGGTCTTCCCAATATGGGCAAGTCTACAATGCCAAAGATAAGAAGAGTTCGTGTCAAACTTTCTCTTCTTACTCATGCTAAATACAGATTTATTGTTCTTGGATTCATTATCATGCATGTCTATTTCAAATACACCATTCACAGAAATTGCATTAAAATAGAAATTACCATTTTTCCAAACAGAAATTCCATTATTATCAATCGTGTGAACAAATCCATTATTTAACAAACAAGAAAAGGAAATAACACCCCTAACAATTGTAGGTGCATAATGACAATCATTTAAACTCATTACTAAACCCGAAGGTAAAACTAGGTCAAATGTTCCTATAGCTTCAACCGTTGCTTGTGCGCCATTGCCCACTTGCAGAAATTGTTCCCCACCCCTTTCCAGATTAAATCCCTGCAGCGTATTACAAATGTTAATACCGCATCCCGTATCATATACCCAGGAATTTAATTTGTATGCTAAATTGAACAATTCAATCAAATAAAGTACCTGAAGCTGCAACGCTCGGCTCAGACTTCTTTTTTATTTCTCGCAATTCTTCGAGATAAAGAGGGCGATTCCTCTTCTAGTGACCACTTGCCTTGCAATGGTGAAAAGTATCATCCTTTTGAGATTGACTCTTCTTGACAAAGTTCTGCTTAGGTTTCAAATAAGTCGCAACTTGTTTGCCCTTATTACCCTTGCCTTTGCCTTTCTACTTATTCGCTTGCGGTTTTGGCTTACTCACTCTACCCTTTTGTATGGTTAGTACAGAAGGCTTAGCGGTAGATGCCTTGTCTTTCAACCCCTTTTCATAGTCAATGAGCATTGCATGCAAATCATTAACTATCTTCCTCGTGCAATGCATATTATAGTTTCTAAAGAAATCATTGAAGTCTTTGTTAAGTGACCTATTGATCAAGTTAATAGCCATATTATGATCATAGGGTTGTCCTAGTGCAATGAGTTGTTTCATATAACCCCTCATCTCCAAGTAATGGGCACTTACAGACTTTCCTGGAGCTTGCTTGTAGCTATGCAAAGAATCTACCAAGTCGTAGATCTCCACAGCTTGCGACTTCTCGAACATAGCCTTGAGCTCATCAAGCATTCGCTTAGGTGAAAATAGATCATACTTCTGTTGAAGTCTAGGAGCCATTTTTTCTAGCATTAATCAAGCCACCTCAGAGTGCTTCTTAACATTAGTAGCGTGTTCAAGACTTTGCGCATCAGATGCTCCTTCAGCAAGATCCTCCGGATAGGGAGTAGTCAAGATATCGATAGTACGTGTTTATCTCAAGACAATTCTTAACGAGCGGTACCAATCATTAAATTTGGGCCAGTAAGTTCAGGACTTTTAAAGAATGCCTTGAACGCAGAACTTATAGTGTTATTGGTGGGTTGAGCCATCTCTACATAAATAAGTTCAAATATTAGTATTTTCGATAACAAAATACTTTCAAGAAAATAAAATTACCCTGGTATAAAAACCATATTATTTTCCTTGAATTCTAGAACTATATTGACATTGATCCATTACATCAGTTGTAACAACCCCAAATTACCACGCAGCGGAATACCACTTTGGGGCGCTACTCATAGCACATCACACACAATCATAGAAAATAACCTCAAAAGAGACGTTAAAATATTATACAATCTTGTCTAAAAAGTTTTCCATCCCAATATATAAATCAGAGTAGCGTTTAGTCCCATAAACCGTTACCGATACAACACGTTTATCAAAAGACTTAAAAGTCATTTATTCAGTTCAAAGGATGGAAAAATAATATTAAACATTAGACAAGTAAGCACCAACTCCCTCCCCGCATGCTCCGCTGCCATCCATCTTGATTACCTGAAATACATGCTTAAAATCATCAACACAAAGGTTGAGCAAGTCTATAGGTTTTGCAAATCATAATTTGAACACAAGAATTTTAATCATTTCAAGCTTGTCACACAGACAAGTCATATATATATATATATATATATATATATATATATATATATATATATATATATATATATATATATATATATATATATATATATATATATATATATATATATATATATATATATATATATATCGATAAATGCCTTAAGCTCATGCAACTGAACGTTAACCAACACATCAACCGAATCACTTACGGCGTCCCTACAATAGGTAATATTGTCATATACCAACGGCCTCTTATAGATAATATCCCTTTCAGGTGATCACAAAGGATACATACCCTAGGATAAGGTTTGTCAAACCAAATAGATATATAATATCTATTAGCGTTTACCTCGCAAGGTAATTAACAGTTCATGAATTTCAGGGACTTCATAAGACAATGGTACTTAGGTATTTGTCATCATATTAGGGTCCAACGTACCAAAAACAACTTGTGTTCACTTTATAAAACAACATGTATTCCCCTCGCGGGTTAAAAATCATTTATAACAAGTATAAAAGCGAGGCTATAGACTTACCTTAGATAATACACGAAGCTAGTAGTAGTAGTGATCGCCGAAGTGAAGATGCCTCCCAAATATACACGTCAAAAGTCGTCACCTAACAAATAAGGGGTGCGCTTAGCAACATACTTAAGTATTTCAAAATATACTTAGTATAATAAAATCAATGACTCAAAATAGTATGTACATAGACATGACCAATCAATGCAAGTGATTCCCTTCTAAACCCCACAACAAGTACTAGCTTTCCAGGACTAGCACCTTCGAGATTGATCCATCTCGAGATACCAAATCAATACGGTTCAAGTACGCAACACGGGTCTCCAATCTCAGAATATACACTCACATATAATACTTATATCCTTTTAGAACTTTGAGAAGCTAATAGATTATCCTCTCGCCTCAAACTATGACGCGAGGTTAAGTACCTCTCAAAAAGTACTCTGTCGGTACTTACCAAAAGTACACGCTGTTTTCCCCTACCTAAACAACTCCGTTTTCGACGAAACATGGTGACAAACTCACTTAATATCTTTAGAAGACTCAGTTCAAATTTTATTCAATTATTCACATTTTAGACCCACCTGCTCGACACATCTTTAGACTTTAAAAACCGGACAGTTTTGCACACTTGCATCGTAAAACCATTTTGACCTTGTTAAACATTTCCATTTACAAAATCGCCACTTGACTTTGAAAATATACTCCAAATGCTAAGTTTAGAACCCAACAACAGCCTTTGATCAGTTTTAAAACTTAACTTATAGTCCCCGAGATTCGATCCAAATATCGACAACAATTTCGTATTGTGTCAATACTCGTCTCCCGGTACACGAATAATCAAACTAGCATAAATTCCTCCTCGTTGTGAGTTCGAAGCTCTATCTTATATCGAAACGAGCGTCTCGACGACTAATACAACAATATCTAATAATATCAAACTTTATTTAAGCTTTAACCCACAAAAATCTGCCTTAACTCACTGATGTAAAATGACACTTTAAAAATCACTTCTACAACCATTTTGACCCATTTTTAACATCATCTAACCTTAACCCATATTAATCATTCCTAACATATCATGACACCCCTAAATCACTTGCATGATTATTATTTACAAAACCCACATCAAAAATTAAACATGCAACCATTAAAATTTTGAATAAAATAATAATAACACAATACCACAACCAAAAAAATGGATCAAACACTTGTTCTTCATCAAAATCTTTTGAAATAAATAAAGTTCTTGCATGTGAGATTTTCTTAGATCAAAATGATAACAAGAAGATTTCCAAAGTGGGTCTTTTGTTAGATTTTATGGATCAAGCTAGAAATAAAAATCCATAGTGTTTTGTGGTGGTGATGGGTGGCGGAAATAAAGAGGGAGGAAGAGGAGAGATGAAGTTGTTGATGATTTGTGTTGTGTGTGTGTGTGTTTATTTTAGTTTATATATGGTGGGTGAGGGTAATTTTTACAATTGGTGCATTCTTTTGGACCAAGTTGTAAAATATTAGTTAAAAAGCGGGAAATGACTATTAGTCAATTTTAAAAATATTTACGAGAGTTGGGTTTCGTCCGGGGTTCATAAAAATATAAATATCGCTTGTTAAATCGGTATTTTTAATAATTAAACGCACACAATATGAAATAATAAAGTTCGACTCGACTTAATACATAATGATATAAAAATTTCAAAAATATCAAATATCAAAATAATCGATACTAAAATATAATATTTGGGCATCCATTGGCATCGCGATCACTATTAGTACTCTTCAATCATCACAACGATTAAATTTATCTACACATTATCGGTTTCAACTAAAAACCGTCAAACATAACGATACTTAGAAATTCAAAATCCGTAACATAATTAAGGTAAAATAAAGATGTTAAGTTTGGGGTATTATATTACCACATCCTTAAAGGAGCGACGTCTCGGCGCTTACCTCGCCTCATATTCGTATTGCGTACCACTAGGAAAGATAAGGGCACTTCTTCCTAAAGAAGTCCTCACGATCCCACGTGAATTTCGATCCACAGTCTCCATTGGTTCTTCTTACAAAACACAACTTATCGTCAAGTTGTATCTCACCAAAAGAGGATGAATAAATCCTTATCCACCAGTCACTCCTTCAAGCTTGACACATGAAAATTTTATGAATTACACGAAGCTCATCTGACGACAAGAACGAATGACAGGACTTTCGGGTAAGTCCAGGCAAAAGGAAGGTTGCAAATTAAAGGATATCCACTGGCCGGATAGCCATGGACGCACATCAAAAAGAACTAACAAGAAAAATATTTTCGTCATCAGAGGGTGCTCACACGCGGATCCTTACTCAAAAGATAATACAAAGACACCATCTTACTTCCACCCACGCGCATTAGAGTCTCAATAAACATCGTCGTTGGAAGTCAAAACGATATTACATGGTACGTGTTCTCCATGATCGGACGTCATTGGACAATGCCGTCTCAAGTTCTCACAACTTACGATAATTAGAGTAGATCACACACCATATTAGTACATAAAAAAAGTCGAACATAAACATTAGACATAATTCTCCACCATTGGTCATCGAGAAAACCTTGAACAAAGCCTTGTTAATACAACTTGATCTCCAAAATCTTTCCACTTGCGGTGTCGGCTACAACATACTCCTTGAGATGATAACGAATTTATTAATTCCAATCATTAAGAAATTCGGTCCATTGGCGAAGATTCGCAACATATCGGGCGTACCATTAACTTCTGCTCCAATATTCAACAAAAGCGTCCCACTAACTTCTTCTTTAGCATTCATCATACAAAGGCGTCCAAATAATTTCTACTTCAGTGCTCAAGGCGATAAATCATATTCCTCGTTTTTAGTTTGTCATACTAGTCCCCAAGAGTTTCGTCATCAAGCAAAGTCTTCGGTAACCCTTCGATAGTAGCAAGTAAAATTACAAACTCTTCACATGCATGATAAGCTTCCATTGATAACTCGATCCTTAGTCAATCCACAAATACACGCATAATTCCTGGTGATGCTTAAACAAGTCACCTATTCTCGGAATGGTTATCGGTTCT
Source organism: Glebionis coronaria (assembly GCA_025667525.1). Classification (NCBI taxonomy): domain Eukaryota; kingdom Viridiplantae; phylum Streptophyta; class Magnoliopsida; order Asterales; family Asteraceae; genus Glebionis; species Glebionis coronaria. Next base: position 19,792,536 of record CM046878.1, on the reverse strand, counting down.
TAACAATCTGCCTATAAAGCTCGCGATCATCGAGACACCTTAGAAATGGTCCATTAAAACAAATCATCACTCGAGAGAAGTCCAACAAGTTACTCGTACATAAATGATAATCAACGATCATCATAATGACGGCGGCACCGAACGATTCATACAAACAAAACATAATCTGAATAAAAACGTACGCACACCAAACATCCACAAAATGAGCCCGACATACTTGGGCCCACTCATTGATAACTCCTTGTCTACATCAAAAGGCGTCCCTTTTCATGTATACAAGAGTTTATAAATTTACGGTTCGGGAACTTATAACTTTCCTGTTCAAATGAAAAGGCGTCCCAATCCATTTCAACAAAACAATTATAAGTCATCCTACTCAATTATTACTATCTCTCAAACGATATCATATCAAAATACCATAGTAAATACAAGGTGTCAATAAACTTATATCGTGATTTCCGTATTCAAACGTCCCATTCCATTTGAATAACGAAAACATGACAATCTAAGGTCTAGTTGTTTAAAACTTTCTTATTCAAATGTCCTAATCCATTTAAATAAGACAACCATAAACAACTCATAGTTGGGCGAGTTAAAATCTCTATATCTAAATGTCTCATTCCATTTAGATACAAGGTATTAAGTCACTCAACCGACTACTATGACCATATCTTTGTTGTACCAAAACTATATATATTTGATTAAGATATATATAACTTAGGTCCAACATTGGCATCCTCTTTTTCGTCAAATAACGTAAACATATAAAAATCAAATCACACGTCGCAATACATAGAAGATTTCGCCTCGGATAAATGATTCTTTAAAATCATAAGAAGTAACGAAAACACGAACATCGCATTTATCAATTTCGTTTCGAAAGGAGATGTCCAAAAATGGCACATCACGATACGATGATAACAATCGAACTTGAACAAGTCGATATGTGATAGGTTACGAAACCATATATACATACTCAAAGTATCAAACGAGTTTCATACTCGTATTCAGATAATACATAATTATCAAGATCGGTGATAGGCGGTGAGACCAAATCCTATACAAAACCGTATTATAAGATGTACGAAAATCATTCAAGGACCATTGCTTCGCGTGTAATGACATGGAATACCATAGTGTACGCATACTTATACATACAATCATTCCTATATACACATAGCTTCACATAATCACAATCAATCATAAAGTAATGCAAGAATAGCCTTATCGGAGCCATGCGGAGTAGTTGCGTGCTTAAAACTTTTTAGAACACACCAAAGTTATAGTTTGGGTTTTTCAAAATCGACCTAGTTCTTTATAACTTGTGGCTCTGATACCATTTTGTAACACCCCCAAATTACCACGCAGCGAAATACCACTTTGGGGCGCTACTCATAGCACATCACACACAATCATAGAAAACGACCTCAAAAGAGACGTTAAAATATTATACAATCTTGTCTAAAAAGTTTTCCATCCCAATATATAAATCAGAGTAGCGTTTAGTCCCATAAACCGTTACCGATACAACAAGTTTATCAAAAGACTTAAAAGTCATTTATTCATTTCAAAGGATGAAAAAATAATATTAAACATTAGAAAAGTAAGAACCAACTCCCTCCTCGCATGCTCCGCTGCCATCCATCTTGATTACCTGAAATACATGCTTAAAATCATCAAAACAAAGGTTGAGCAAGTCTATAGGTTTTGCAAATCATAATTTGAACACAAGAATTTTAATCATTTCAAGCTTGTCATACAGACAAGTCATATATATATATATATATATATATATATATATATATATATATATATATATATATATATATATATATATATATATATATATATATATATATATATATATATATATATATATATATATATATATATATATATATATATATATATATATATATATATATATATATATATATATATATATATATATATATATATATATATATATATATATATATATATATATATATATATATATATATATATATATATATATATATATATATATATATATATATATATATATATATATATATATATATATATATAAATATTTATATATATATATATATTTATATATATATATATATATATATATATATATATATATATATATATATATATATATATATATATATATATATATATATATATATATATATATATATATATATATATATATATATATATATATATATATATATATATATATATATATATATATATATATATATATATATATATATATATATATATATCGATAAATGCCTTAAGCTCATGCAACTGAACGTTCACCAACACATCAACCGAATCACTTACAGCGTCCCTACAATAGGTAATATTGCCATATTCCAATGACCGCTTATACATAATATCCCTTTCAGGTGATCACAAAGGATACATACCCTAGGATAAGGTTTGTCAAACCAAATAGATCTATCATATGTATTAGCGTTTACCTCGCAAGGTAATTAACAGTTCATGAATTTCAGGGACTTCATAAGACAATGGTACTTAGGCATTTATCATCATATTAGGGTCCAACATACCAAAAACAACTTGTGTTCACTTTATAAAACAGCATGTATTCCTCCTCGCGGGTTAAAAATCATTTATAACATGTATAAAAGCGAGGCTATGGACTTACCTTAGATAATCCACGAAGCTAATAGTAGTGGTGATCGCCGAAGTGAAGGTGCCTCCCAAATATACACGTCAAAAGCCGCCACCTAACAAATAAGGTGCGCGCTTAGCAACGTACTTAATTATTTCAAAATATACTTAGTATAATAAAATCAATGACTCAAAATAGTATGTACATATACATGACCAATTAATGTAAGTGATTCCCTTCTAAACCCCACAACAAGTACTAGCTTTCCAAGACTAGCACCTTCGATATTGATCCATCTCAAGATGCCAAATCAATACGGTTCAAGTACCCAACACGGGTCTCCAATATCAGAATATAAACTCACACATAAGACTTATATCCTTTTAGAACTTTAAGAAACTAATAGATTAGCCTCTCGCCTCAAAGTATGACGTAAGGTTAAGTACCTCCCAAAAAGTACTCAGCCGGTACTTACCAAAAGTACATGTTGTTTTCCCCTACCTAAACAACTCCGTTTTCGATGAAAGGTGACAAACTCACTTAATATCTGTAGAAGACTCAGTTCAAATTTCATTCAATGATTCACATTTTAGACCCACCTGCTCGACACATCTTTAGACTTTAAAAACCGGACAATTTTGCACACTTGCATCATAAAACCATTTTGACCTTGTTAAACAGTTCCATTTACAAAATTGCCACTTGACTTTGAAAATAGACTCCAAATGCTAAGTTTAGAACCCAACAACAGCCTTTGATTAGTTTTAAAACTCAACTTATAGTCCCCAAGATTCGATCCAAATATCGACAACAATTTCGTATTGTGTCAATACTCGTCTCCCGGTACACGAATAATCAAAACTTCCTCCTCGTTATGAGTTAAAAGCTCTATCTTATATTGAAACGAGCGTCTCGACGACTACTACAACAATATCTAATAATATCAAATTTTATTTAAGCTTTAACCCACGAAAATCTGCCTTAACTCACTGATGTAAAATGACACTTTAAAAATCACTTCAACAACCATTTTTACCCATTTTTAACATCATCTAACCTTCAGTTAACCCATATTAATCATTCCTAACATATCATGACACCCTTAAATCACTTGCATGATCATTCTTTACAAAACCTACATCAAAAATTAAACATACAACCATTAAAATTTTGAATAAAATAATAATAACACAATACCACAACCTTAAAAATGGATCAAACACTTGTTCTTCATCAAAATCTTTTGAAATAAATAAAGTTATTGCATGAGAGATTTTCTTAGATTAAAATGATCACAAGAAGATTTCCAAAGTGGGTCTTTTGTTAGATTTTGCTAGAAATCAAAATCTATGGTGTTTTGTGGTGGTGATGGGTGGCGGAAATAAAGAGGGAGGAAGAGGAGAGATGAAGTTATTGGTGATTTGTGTTGTATGTGTGTTTATTTTAGTTTATATATGGTGGGTGAGGGTAATTTTTGCAATTGGTGCATTCTTTTGGACCAAGTTGTAAAATATTAGTTAAAAAGAAGGAAATGACTATTAGTCAATTTTAAAAATATTTATGAGAGTCGGGTTTCGTCCGGGGTTCATAAAATATAAATATCGCTTGTTAAATCGATAGTTTTAATAATTAAACGCACACAAAACGAAATAATAAAGTTCGACTCGACTTAATACGTAATGAAATAAAAATTTCAAAATATCAAATATCGAAATAATCGATACTAAAATATAATATTTGGGCATCCATTGGCATCGCGATCACTATTAGTACTCTTCAATCGTCACAACGATTAATTTATCCACACATTATCGGTTTCAACTAAAAACCATCAAACATAACGATACTTAGAATTCAAAATCCGTTACATAATTAGGGTAAAATAATGATGTTAAGTTCAGGGTATTATATCAGTTGATCTGCTAGTAATGAATGTACTCAACATAGCGACTTGTCGAACAATTCAATTGACAAACAATTTTCAATTTCTAGATATTTAAGGGATTTACATTGCCAAAAAATGTTTTTCATTGTAAACATGTTTCATCCCTTCTGAATGCATTAATTTTACAGATCTCACTGAGTAACTTAATTAAGTCGTCTAATCTGTGTAAACCATCATACGAATTCTCATTCTACAAACGGTTTTCTCTCCATCACAACATCACCCAAAAATCTCCTTTGATGACGAAGTAATTTCAAGTGTTCGTCGATTAGGAGCACTCGACATAAATTTTAAGGGTATAAATTTTGATGTCAAAATCAATGTATGGAGAAGCATGCATACAATCTCCATATCATAAGTTTAATAAAACATTTAGTAAACTTTTTCACAAGATTAAATTTCTTCATAAATTATGTTGCGGTATTGGTTAAACCAATTAAATAATTTACCCACACCTATTCACAATGTACTTTTGCTAGAACTCGGCTACGCACAAAGCAATACCCTTATTCATTGTGTTTCGGATGTGAATTTACGGTAAATCACCCTTAAGGTATAATTCAATTAATAATCGTAGGTAATTTCAATTTGACGCACAGGCGAGCCGGGAATTTGGTCAACGACTAATGTCATAACACCTCCTTCCTTAACCGAGTACATGATTAGCGGTGCGTTAAACCCACTTTATAGTTTGTCAAAAGGAGTAGGCCGTTAGATTATTGCAATTCACCAATCAACGTAATCTTATGTAATTTTGTTGGAAATTCACTTTATGTGACGACATTTAAGAATTTCCATTAGTTACCATAGTCACACACGCTTAGACTAGACTAGGTACAATGTATAGTTAAATGTTTGGTGTGTGGCTATATATACCCCTCCTAGGCTTCCAAGGAGGGGTGTTGATTGTGTTTTCATTTTGTTTAATACACATTTTCTATTTTCACACACAACCTCTCTTCTCTCTCTCTCAACAATGGCTTCCACCTTTCACCACCCACCTAGACCACCGGATTAAGCTAAAAGCAAATCCACAATTGTCATCAGAGCCTCGGTTCCATCCTTGGATCGTGTTCTTGTTTCTGATTTGGTGGTCTAAAATTTTTTTTTGGTCCGTCTTGTTATTTTTTGTCACGTCTGATATGTTTTTGTCATATTTTTTCTTTTGTCAAAATTTGTCTAAAAAGAAACTTTGTCTCATGGTTGCTGGTATTCATATACCACTGGTCCAAAAGTCCATGGTTTTATATCTTGTCATATCTGTTATCATGTCCATCACACAGTCATATCTGGGTTCACAACTGGTTACAAACCATGGTCATATCTTGTATTCATAACCCACTTGTCAAAAGTTGTCATCATTTTAAGTCCCTGGTTTCACGTTTTTAGATCTGGTTTTATGTCTACTGTTTCTGATCTTATTTTTTTAGATCTGGTATCATTTTTATCTGGGTTTCTCTTGTTTTTTTGAGATGAAGATAAGTTTTTACCCAGAAAAACTTTGTTCCTAGAAAAACGGAAAAGTACAACTTAAGGATAAGGTTTTCAGATATTCGGATTCACATTCAGATCAGAATATTGCGATCGCAAAAACCAATGGTTTCTACATTGCGATCGAATATTCCAATGGAACACATTCGGTGCATTCCGATGGAACACATTCTGACGGATGCATTCCGACGGATGCATTCTGATGGGGTGTTGAGGAGAAATTCCGATGGACAGAACTTCAAATAGGATTACGATGGAAAACAAATGAAAACATTACGATGGGACTGAAACATTGCGATGGACTTTGTTTAAAAGATAAACTTTGTGACTAGTTTAAACCATAACAGTATGTCTTGTTTAAAAGATAACCGAGACCAAGATTTGACTAGAACCAATTTTACCAGTACCAACATATCAAACAATCAATCCAACCTTTTAACTCCTCAAACACCAAATCTAATCCTAAACCCGTCGTCACCTATTCCCCGTTCAAATCTAGACTCAAACAGAAAATTAATTTTAAATGATCTCAGATTGTTTTCATTTTTTATACAATCTTTTAAGATTTTATAAAAATGAAACTTACTCATCACTGATCTGTGAGAAGTGTATCCCTTCTCTTTTAATATTCGAATATTAAGAAAAGATCTATAACAAATATGTTATAATCTATTCTTTATTTCGATTATAACCACATGCAATCAATTATTTCTACCTACCCGAGACCTCAAGATAGAGATCTAGAAGACGAATTCGTCTTGATTCTTCAATTTTTATATGGTTCGATTCATTTCTGAGCTAATATATTAAAGGGTATTGTGGAATCAATCGTACATGGTTCGATTGATTTAGAATAGATGATTTGATTCGATGGTGGGTTTGGTGATTTGGTTATTATGAATCTGTGATGATAAGATTTAATGATACGTTTTATTTTTTTGGAGGCTGGGAGAAAATGGAGGTTTTGAGATGGGGCGGATGTAACAAGGTTGGGGATGAGAGGAGTTTGGGGGCGGATTTATCTAAGAGTGTGATTAGGGTAGTTGTGTGAGAGTTTTTAGGGTTAAATGATCTTATATAATCCCCACTGACTGCCATTGACTCGGGTATTTGGTCAATGCTGGGCTGCAAATGTTGGCTTTTTGAATGGACGAAAATAAGTATCTTTTTGGGCCAAAATTGTTTGTATTTACAAAAGGTATACCCTATACACGAATTTTTTTAAAATTATTCATTTTGAATAAAATTTGGTGTATTTTGATATACTTTGGATATTTTCGGGACGAAAGTGATGTGACAAAGTGCCGAGACAAAATATGACGAGACAAATGTGACAAAATTTATTTGACGAGACCAAGAAAAAATGGGCGATTTTTTAGTGACTACAATTTTTTTGGATCGGGTATTAATTATTTGAAGATGAAGATGGATTTTTCGAAGGCGTGTATTTATTTTATCTTCAAAGATAACTTGCTCGTGCTTAATCTTAGAATGAAGACTTGTTTATCTAGTTTCTGGGTTCGGGGTGGATGGTTGATGACTCGGATAACAATCACTTAAAGGGGTTGCATTGGTGTACTCAGTGTCACGCGCTTAGTCGACGTGGATAATTTCAAGAAGTGTTGTGCTTATAGACTTCTTCAGTGATGCATTGGGTACTTAGAGATTTCTCCACCGTTCTTCATTCAACAATTGTGCAAGCTTAAGTCACAAGATCGAAGGATTCTTATTCAGTTTCACGTTTGATGTATCTGGTTCATTCTATCAGTGGTCACTTCAAATTGCTTTCAAGTGGGTTGGTAAAGATGGCCGTGGAGAGTTTATGAGTAGAGATTTTCGATCAACAGCTGATTCTCACAAAATATATAATTCAGCTTATTTATGATTCTCATGAGTTTTCAGGTACATGTGCGTACGATTTATTGATGGTTCCGAGTTTCGAAACCATCAAGGGGGAAGAAGAAGACACCTTAAACGCACAACGAGTACACGTGATGAACTTCATACCTTCTTTTGATTTGAAGACATTCCGGGATGACATTTGTCATAACCGTAGAGAAAATCAGTGTTTTAACTCGTGGCGTTATCAATCTCTAAACGGTACACTACTTATTCGATGTTTAATTGTTTGGTTGTTGCAATTATTCATCATCATTATCCTATATGGAGAGATATGCATTCCCGGGACTTAATTGACTCTAGTGCATCTCCGGAAGAAGATATGTGCATTTCCGGGACTTAATTGACTCTGGTGTTACGATATCAACTTCATGAATGGGATAAAGTGTCTACTTCAGTATTTGAGCTTCATACTTGGGATTGGTTTATTTTCTTCAACTATGTGGGGGAAGAAATGTCTTGATTCTTTCTAGTATGCATAACTTGAACTCTCAGGGGGAAGAAAAATGCAGAATAATTATTCAAGCGTAAGAAGAGAAGTTGTTGATCTACTTGGTGTGCCCCAAACTTTCAATCCCTCATAGAAACATTATCATGTTATATGATGGGATTTGCTTGTTAAATTCCGCTGTGCGCTTAATCATTCTAAGCTTTATTGAAAGCTTTGAAGTTGCTTACGAGGATTGTCGGTTTAGGGGAAAGCTAGTTAAAAGCTTCTACATCAAGTTTATGTGGCATGAATTAGGGGGAAGTTAATTCAGAAGCTTCTCCTTAACCAAAAGTATATGGATTACTTAGCTTGCGCCGTTATAGTATTTTTTTCTACAAGTTACTTTAAAGATGAGTCATTTTGAAGTCAAAGGCCTCAGAAGACATCATCAGCATTGGACGCTTCATGAAAGCTCTTGTTCTTAATCATTATGTACTTGTTAGGAAAAATATTGTAAGGAATTCTACACGTCGTCCCATGGGGGAAGATTATTGGAAATTCACTTTATGTGACGACATTTAAGAATTCCCATTAGTTATCATAGTCACACACGCTTAGACTAGACTAGGTACAATGTATAGTTAAGTGTTTGGTGTGTGGCTATATATACCCCTCATAGGCTTCCAAGGAGGGGTGTTGATTGTGTTTTCATTTTGTTTAATACACATTTTCTATTTTCACACACAACCTTTCTTCTCTCTCTCTCAACAATGGCTTCCACCTTTCACCACCCACCTAGACCACCGGATTAAGCTAAAAGCAAATCCACAAATTTAAATCTCTAACAAATCATTATTTTAATATGATTTAGTCCATATTATTTCTTTTCATAAAAACCCTTGTTTACAACAATTCACCAATTTTTAATATAAACAAGTAAAAAAAACTAAATCATAAACACATAATAACAATTATATGTGCAATAAATGAATCAAATAGCCACATGCTTCCGATTTATTCAACAATCATCAAATCTAGGTCTTTATATTCATATAAAAGTCTTCCCTAATTCAAGATTTATTGAATCAAATAATCACGTAGCACATAAAATCATATAAACATATAATTTTACAATCCATGAAAACATGCACGTAATCATGGATTCCCCACAAATCTTAACAAATAAATCTCTATGGATCGTAACCATACATGACATAACAATTAATCATGCAATTTAATCTAAAATTATCCCACATGTAATTTAGGTTTTCAAAATAATTCTTTTTTTTTTATTAAAATTTTTGCCAAAACCCTAATTTTATGAAAACCTAAAAAACATGTAGTTTTAACTCAAATCAATTATTAGTTAAAAAACTTTAGATTTTCGATAATTATAATATGTTAAAACGGCTCTCGATGCCACTTAAGGTTTATTAATATCATAACAATTATATAAAACCCTAACGAGATCAAATCACATATAACGGAAGCGATTTAACAAGATCATAATAGTAACACAATTATAATTAATCAAATTAGGGTTACATACCTTTACGCTAAAGCAATTCCACAAGACGAAGAACGAATCACCAATTCGGGTTTAAACCGTATAAACCAAGATATAGTCTAAAGTAAGACTATATTACGATCTTGTACACACGTAATACAACGAGCTAACCGTGATTCTAGCACGTGAAAACCGAACTACAACGCTTGTAATTAATCTACCCAACAACCCTAGAGAGGGGCTAGGACTAGATTGTAAGTAAATCGATCAACCAAGAAAACCAACCGAAACCCTTTGTGGGTTTTTCCTTGCGATCGAACCAAGAGAGAGAGAGAGAGGGGAAAGAGATTCAAGTTATGTTATGAATTATGAGGGATAAGGAGGTGTATTTATAGACCTCAACCCATTGTAGCCTAAATAAATCAAAGGCAACTTTTGCCCCCCCCCCCCCTCCCTCTTAGCTCTAACCGACGGTCGAAACACCCCTATGGGGTGTTCCGGAACCTTCCGTCCTTCTTTCCTTTTGTTTACTTACTTTATATTTATTTAACGCTCGTTAATACTTAACTATTAATTAATTAACGATCATTAAAGTTATATAGTTACTTGCTCGGTTTAAATTAATAAATACATAAATATATTTATTAAATAAATTAATAAATACAATAAATATATTTATTAATTAAATTAAGTCTTTACGTATTGTGTGCAATCTCGTAATCTCGATGGATCCTTTGGGGAGTCTCAGTTCCATGCTTTGTGGATGGAACTTCTCGACAACATGGTACAGAATGTGTGAAGACAGCTCGTCTATGGGAAACTCAATGTACTTCTCAAAACCAATTTGTTTTAAAACTTTCTTTCTCTCATCTGACAGTCCTGAGGTTGCTTCGAACAACGATTTAGGTGAGCATCTGGTCAAGGCAGTAGGGTATACCTTTGTCTGCTTCTTTTTTGTTGGACCTCTACCCTTCTTCTTTTTATCCAAAACCATCGCGTAGTCGTCTTCTTCTTCTTCAGTTTCATATTTTTTTAACTTGTTGCCTTTAGAATGTGAAGGTTTGACAACTAGCATCTTTGATGTGCCAACCATCTGCTCATTCTCCTCGTCATCGTTTGTTTCGATTTTCTCATCCATCTGGTCATCTTCTTCTCCTTCGCTTGATTCTTCCTGCGAAGTTGTTTCTTTTTTCCCAGTTGTTTTTTTGCCCCCACTGTATGTATGCTTCTGTCTTTTTGTCCCTTTATGTGGACGTTTTGCTTCTGGCTTTTGTTCCAACTTCCTTTTTCCGGCTTTTTTATCCTTCTTTACCACTTCAGGAAAGCTTGCTGTTTTGCAAAATAGAATGAAACGTGTTAGTATTATACAATCAACATAAATGATACATAAATATTTTCTTATGCTATATCGTATTTGATAAAATTATCATTAATTGTTACCTTTTTTTGTCTTTGAAGGGTTGATGAACTTGATTTTTGTTATTTTCTTCAAAACATCTTTGACCCTCTTTTCTTTCACAGGTTCCTCTTCATCCTGGTCTTCATCATCATCTTCGCTACTTTCACCCTCATTATTGTCATCGTCTTCCTCCTCGTCTTTGTCATCTCCATCGTCTTCCTCCTCGTCTGCGTCATCTCCATCTTCTTCCCCCTCGTCATTGCCCTCTGGCTCTTCTTCGTTTTCCTCATCCTTGTTACCTTCTTCTGTCTCGGTTTGTTCAGACTCGGCTTCTTCATCTACATATTCTTCCCCGCTGCTAATTCTCTCGTCTTCTGAAACATCATCTTCTTCCGTACCACTTTCTTCTACATTTTTTACAAAGCAAAGAGATGTTCAGTATTGTATGTTTGTTCCTAATGAATTAATATGATATGTAGTATATTTTTCTTACCTTCTGTCGTCTCTTTTGGCTTTTCAGCTTTCTTTGTTTTCAAATTCGTTTTTCCTTTGCCCTTTGTTTCGACAGCTTTTTCCTTGGTCTTTGTTTGATTGACAGCTTCAGTTACACCTTTGCCCTTCTCTTTGCTTTGTCTTGCTCTTTCACGCGCTGCAGCTTTTTCTTTCATTATTTTTATAGTAACTGCTGATAAAAAAAAACTTATTAGATATGATACTTATTTTTACTTTTCTGTATATTTTTTTTCTTTTTTTACCTAAGCTTCTTTTAGGTTGTTCTTCTGTCTCGTCATCCTTGTTTTTTGTATGTTGTTCATCTGCAATAAAAGCGCAAAGTTAGACAAAATTACATCTGTTTAAAGCTTTATATGTTGCATAAGCATAACTTATGAAATATGATGAATTATATATGATAAGGTTCTATCAAATATGATGTCTCATTTTTTAACTATCAAATATATGTTCTAATCCTTCTGCTTTTGATTTTATTTTCACTCATCATATATGATAAGGTTTCATCATATATGATAAGGTTTTATCATATATGTTTTATCAGTCTAGGAAACCATTTTTGCTCAACCGAGATGTTTATATTCACATACAAGCAATATTTAAACCCAAAACTCGCTTAAAACTATCAAATGATGCAAGCAATATGATATCATATATGTTCTAATCCTTCTGCTTTTGATTTTATTTTCACTCATCATATATGATAAGGTTTCATCATATATGATAAGGTTTTATCATATATGTTTTATCAGTCTAGGAAACCATTTTTGCTCAACCGAGATACTTATATTCACATGCAAGCAATATTTAAACCCAAAACTCGCTTAAAACTATCAAATGATGCAAGCAATATGATATCATATATGTTCTAATCCTAGTGCTTTTTATTGTATTTTCACTCATCATATATGATAAGGTTTTATCATATATGTTATACTTTTTTTTATCATATATGTTCTATCAGTTTAGGAAATTATTTTTTCTCAACTTTTTTAAATCCCATTCTATTCATTTTTTTAACCAACTGAGATGCTTATATTCACATGCAATCTATTTTTAAACACAAAACTCGCTTAAAAGTATCAAATGATGTTTATTTTCATAGATCTACTATATTCATCGTACATTTAGTTAAACAGCATAGAAGAATCATTGATATAGCTTAAAAGTATAACAAAACAGAGAAAAAGCTCAGAAAAAGCTTAGAAAAAGTTTAAAAAGCATTTAAAAAACTTAAAAAGCATAGAAAAAGGATGGATCTGTGATTTTATACCTTTTTGCCTTGTTTTTATCGTCGTTTTATCTGGTTTTTTGGAAGATGGCTCGTTTTTTCGGCTTCCCTTTCATCGTTGTTGATTATTTGATCGGATGATGTGTTTTTGAAGGTGAAATCGTTGATGGAGATGGTGGGTTTTGTTTGTGTGTGTTTTCACTGTGTGTTTTTTGTGTGTGTGTGATTTTGGATGAAATGAAAAATGACGGTTGAATGTAGCGAAAAGAGGGGGTTAGGGTTTGGGCGGGGTTGTGATATTACGTAACTACCCCTCCGCTTTTTTTTTGTTTAAACGTGGATCATTGATTAAAATGGATGAGTGGCCCAAATTTGTCCCCTTGTATCCAAAGGATACAAGGTATCTTAAATAACCGGACTCTTTTTTTAATTAATGAAATGTTATTCTAAAGTTTATTATTTTTTAAATTAAAAAATTAAGTAGGCTTAACTTTTTCTCCACGGCTTAAGCCAACCAATGAGCCTCAATTTTTGGTGTTATAAAAGTTTTGGTGTTGTGGGATCATTTGAACTAATTAACCATACCATGTACAAATTGTGGTGTTATTCACGCAGCTCAAGCTGACTACACCTTGTGGTCTAAGAGATAAGACGAGATTTATTATTATTATTATATAGAGATGGAGACAAGCTATCAAACCCATAAAAAATAAATAGAGTTTATTCAGATGTACCGGAAATGTGAGAATATTAAGTTCTTCCCATGTCATTTTAGCAATCAATTCGAGAATTTTCAAACTTCATCATTTTCACACCTTTTTTTATAATAGTATAATACACTTAGTTTATAATTAATTCTAGACCATCAAATAAAAACAATTAAGCATCCATCACTCACATAAGATTTATCAAAAACACGTCATTACATATGTCCTCGATCAAAATGTTCAAAACCAAAATTCATATACTAAAGTGAAGGTACGGTCAATAGCCATGGGCTTTTGTTTTTGGCTTTGCTGGTGTTATTTTATTACCACTTAATTTCAACACAATACATAAAAATACCATTTCACTTATAACATTTCTCCCTTTTTCATGTAAGTCTCACCCACTCAAAATTTTATTTTCTTTTTCATTTTCACATAAATTAAAATTCATTTCATTAAACAAAAATTACAAATACGAAAAAAATATAATACGAATATAAAAATATAATATGAAATTAAAAGCATAAAAAAACTTTACAGATATAGACAAATTCAAAATCTTTTTTTAATGCTTAAGCTTAAATAACTTGCACAATTATGTTATATATAAAATGTTAATGTCTCAAGCATAAAATGCTTGTAAATTATTTCAATTATATAAAATACAATAGATAGTGACAAGTTCTTCCGATTTTATCATCATTTCACACCATTTCTTTTAACTATAATAGGATTTATATATATTTAATTGTAGTCCATAAAATTAAAACAATTAAGGATGCATGACTTCGTATAATTAAGACGTATCAAAATTCGTAATGGTAAAAACAAAGCAATAGATCCCATTTGCATGACTTCGTATAATAAGTTCAAAAACAAAGCAATAGATCCCATTTGCTGATGCACCAATTTTTTCTATGTTCGAGTCTTTTACTTTTTTATTATTTTTTTTAACAGCAATTAGTGATTCGAGCCCATTGATATTCAATTGAACAATATACAAATTTCGAACTTTTTTCTTAAGAAATAAACCACATTCCTTTCTATTTATTTTGAGCCCCTAAAAGTCTTTAATGAAACTCGAAGTTAAAACCATTTAAAATATATTTCTCCATGATTACCCTTGGTAACATATTCGAGTCCTTATTGATTTAGTTTAGACGTAATCCACGCTACTTAATTCAGTCGATATCTTTCTCGTATTTTTACCAAAAAGTCAACAATTGTTTCCTAACAGCTCAATTGTCATATATGAATCGTCGAAGATGAACCTTCTTTTGTACACAAGCTAACAAACCATTTTAAAATATAAAATTTAGCCCCATGATTGTAGTTGAATTGCAAGAATATCAAATGTTTTAACCCGGTTTGACCTGGTCGGTCGAACCGGTTAAACCACGAACCGGCGTGTTAGCCGGTCTGTTGTAAGCCGGGTTTATGCTGCAATCTATATCCGGATTAAATCGTCGAGTTTTGGTCGACCCTGGTTAAACCGTCGGACTGAAACCGGACGGTTCAATCTATATAAAAGAAACCGAACAAGAAGAATGATGCAACTGGACATGTTGTTGGCTACATGATTGAGGGGTATGCAACCGAACAAGAAGAATGATGCAATTTAACCCAGATTAAACTTTATTACGGATCTATTGAGTACCAACTATCAATTCGGTTTCTTATACAATTAGAAAAAAAAACAATATTTCAGTGGTGGAGTGAAATTGGTAATAGTTGGATGACTGAAAACAATAATTGAGCATGAGAAAAATGAATATTATTGTTTGAGAGTGATGGGTTATAGTGTAAATATATTCACATTTCTCAATAAAATAAATACTAGTACATGCTTTGTATACCGTGTTTTTATTAATAAATGTATCATTAATTTAGGTATACATGCTTTGTTTACCGTGTTTGATGCTTTGTATACCGTGATTTTCTGTAAACGTTGAATGAAGATAATTTTTCTAAAACCGGTTTGACTCAGCGGTCCAACCAGGAGCTCGACCTGGTCAAGAGAAAAACCGGGTTTTAAAACATTGAGAATATCATGTTCTTCGCATATTATTTTACCTATGAATTCTAAAAATTTCAAACAATATTATTTTCACACCTTGTCTTATAATTATAATAGAATTTTTTATAGTAAAACGAAGGATCTATCAATTCACATAAGATTTATCAAAACTCAATATGTCATCGACCAAAATGTTCAACAACAAAATTCGTAAACCACATTTGCTATTGCTTAATTGGAAATAACACACACCAAAATTCTTGATTTCTTTTATGTTTACGTTCATCATGATTTAAATTTAGGCTCTGTTTGTTTTTTTCAATTTGCCTCTTTTTGCCTGTTCTCACCTCTTTTGTTTGGGGCGGACGGAGTTATTTTGTTTTTTTTTTTACAGACAAAAGAGGTAAATAGATCTTTACTCCTCTTCCCAGCTACAGACAACTTTTATCTCTTTTTACCTCTTTTTCTCATTCTATCACCACTCACCTCCCACAGCCATCTCACCTCATCCGCCACCACCATCGCATTCGCCGACGGCCACCATCCAATCCGCCGGCAACCATCATCCCAGTCGCCTACCATCATCATCTCAACCGCCATAAAAGGTAGATCCTCAATATCATTAATTTTATCTAATTCTTTTGTTTTTGTGTTTCTATTTTGGTGTTTAATCTTGTGAGTAAGTATCTTATTCATTATTTGAGGTTGTGGGTATCTTAAAAATCCGTTCCTCGTACCTTATTAATGTTATTTGTTAGAAATTAGATTTGTTTGTAAATTTTAGGGTAGTGTTATATGTGTTGTGAGTTTTGATTAAGCAATTGATTTGGTTGGTTAACAAAACTTTGACCTATTTTGAGGTGTTTGAGTGATAGAGGCTGATAGGAATAAGCAAAAGACGTATTTTGAGGTGTTTTTATAATTTCGGTTGGCTATAGCTTATTAACTCTAACCTTTGGGGTAATGGTCGTGTAGTATAGGTACTTATGGTAATATATGCGCCCACTCCTTTCCATGCTTGCACCAATGGAAGGTCCTAAAAAAGTTGCACCAATGCAAGGTCCCAAACTATGTAAATTTTGAACTAATGAAATGTACAAAGTCTTACTAGACACGTGCATTGAATAGATGAACATAACATGTATGAAAGGCCTTAGCTTGCATAGGAAGTCGTGGGTTAGGTTAGGCAAGGTATTCAAAGATAGGGTTGCCCTCGACTTCAATTAAAAAGATATGAAGAACAGATTTGATGGGATAAAGGCGAAATACGTCGGATGGTTATACTTGAAGAATAAAACCGGAAACCTCTATAATCCTGATACAAAGATGTCTAATCTAACACCAGAACAGTGGGCCGATTTAAGCAGATGTGTGGCACTTATTTAAAAATAACGCTTATGATAGTACATTTTTCTACAAAAATAATTTATTTAAAATCCTTTGAAATTTGGGGATATAGATTCATAGTAGAGCCATGTCCTTGCAATATAAACCGTTACCTTACTCATATCTATGTCAATTTGTCTTTCAAAGTGTTTCGGCGAATGGTGATGTTTAGTGGACCAACACCAATACCAATACAATACAAGAGTTGGTGTATGCGTCTGTATCTGTATCTGCAACATCGACATCTGGACCATCGGCACCTGCAACATCTGGGGCATCGACATCCGGGGCATCAGCTATTAGGGAACGTGTTGGTGCTCTTAATATGGGCGATGACCCTTTGGTTGATATGATGATCGATATTGATGATGACGATGATGGAAACTCTCGTACACATAAGATCCATGATGAAGCTAGACCTAAGAAAAAGGCAAAGACTTCTCGTGTTACCATGGATGACTTAGCGGTTGATATGCAATGTGCGTTAAGACATATGATTAAAACCACGGATGGGCCGACAACCGAGCAATGCTATGATAAGAGAAAAGTAGTTGGTTTGCCATCTATGGATCCTGTGTTTCTAGCTACTTTTAACATTTTTGGTCAATCAAGACTCATGTGAGAGGCGTGGATGACATTCCCTTCAGACCCGAACGTGTTAAAGGCTTGGATCGAGATGACGGGTAGACAACTCGAGAATTTTTAGTTGGGAGGTCGTCTTCTAATATGGTTGAAGACATCTGTTTCATTTGTCCTTTTATGCTATCACTTTTTATGTGGTTTATGTATTTGGTATTTTATTCCCTTATGTGGAAAGTTTATGTATCTGGTATTTTAAACCTTTTATGTATTCGGTATTTCGAACCCTTATCTGGATGGTTTATGTATTTGGTATTTTGAACCTTTTATGAATTTGTTGTTTGTGTATTGTGCCTTGGTTGAAATTAGCGTATAATTGTGGTCGTGGGCGAACACCTTGAGATGGCCAGGGAAAATTCAGGACATATTAATTTTGTGTTGAATCAGATTCAATGTACAGTCTTAATGAATGCATCCATGTGAACAGGGGAGATGGAATAGAAATGTTTTAAGGACGTTATAGATTGATTTAGAGGCTAAAATTTATCCTAGGAATAGCTTTTAGTCCAATTACCATTTGTTTGAGCTTTACTCACAGTTGTAGCCACTTTCGAGCTCTATAGCTAGGCTCAAAAATGACCTAACAGCTTTGGTGTACTTGGTGATACAAACTTCAAGTCATCTTCATATTCTGCACCTGAAGATTTGTCTACGTCTTATCGATAAGTACCACATTGTTAAACTGTTGTGCACCATCAATTGGCATTTTATTTGGTGCACGAGAATAAATTGACCTTCTGACAGATTCCTTTGCAATTAAAACTTCTTCCAGAACTTGTTTTGAATATTCCAAGTTCTTCCTGAACCTGTTTTGAATACAAAAAGTCCATCCTCCCTTTATTGGCATTTTAACAACACGCATAGATGTTGTCAGTCTTTCTTTGCAGAAGAAGGCTAAAAACTTTTTTCCGGACATATAGTTTTGCTTTCTTCTGTTGATCCCAAACATAGATCGATTAGCTTTGTGGTAACGAGATTGAATCAAGTTTAACACGTAGAAAATCTTTGTTATTGTTATGAACAATCCAAGTGTTATGCGGAATTAACACTTAGAATAAAGAACAAGTAAAACAATTAAACCAAACTTCCACTTTTGATTGATAATCAAACTTGCTTACAATGAAAGTTGAATACTAAATCATATATATAAACTACAAACCCTACGACCTCCTTTTATAACATAAGGAGTCGTGTACAATGGATAACCTATCAACTATTCTAGGTAAAGATAAATATAGAAAATACAATATTAGGTATATCTTTACTTCAAATAATAAACGTGTTGACTAAGTTTTCCTATTAGTGGTTGGACTTCTTCTTGTCAGCGCTTGAATATCTCTTGTCAATACTTGATCTGACAGCGCTTGATTTCTTCTTGACAACATCCAATTTACTCATTTCAGCGTCTGAGTGACTTAGCTCAATTTATTCCCAACAATCCTCCCCTAAACTTGATAGCTACTCTAGTAATCAAGTTTCTGAATAAAAACTAAGTACAAGGAGGATTCTTACACATACAAATTACTTGTTAATTTGATAATAAAAAAATCTAATTAAATCTTTGCCAACATCACTAGAATAATCCATTTCCAGCTGTGTAGACACCATCTTCTTCAAAACATCCTTGGACATAGGATATTGAGCATCCACAAGAAGATACTCTGAAAACTTTATAGTGCTTAGATGGTAAACATCTGCTGCTGAATGTAGACGCCATTGTAGTCATCTGATATCATCCAGATCCAACCATATTGGATCTGCTTCATCTGGTTGAATCATCCTTTTGAAAGATGTCTAGATCTTTATTCCATTGACTGAAGTAGGTGCTTCAGTCTCATACTTGGTTTTCATCAAGTTCCAAAGATCTACGAAGTCTTCTCTATCCAGGCTTGCAAATAATGAGATCAAATAGGTAAAAGTATGTACCTTCTTTCCATATATGGTGATCATCCAGAACCCACTTGCAACATCTTCATAATGAACTATTGGGTTTCTGAAATCCAAAGGTAATACCTCTGTAACATCTGAAGCTTTCAATGGTGAAAGCTTAATACTCTTCTGATTATTGCTTCACTAGGATTCAATTGATCAAGAACTGTGAATTCAATGGGAACTCCCTTCTTCACTGGTCTTGGTGCAATATAAGTCCTCTGGATCTACATATTCTCTTCAATCTCTTTTCTCCTTTCAGCTGAGAGAAGCCTCATGGTATTCTCTTCATAAATTTTTACCCAAATTGGATAAGCATGATGTTCTAATTCTTCAAAAGAGAGCCTCCTCAATCTATCATAAGTCTATCCACCTTGATGACACCTAAGCAACATGAAGTACAACTCCCTTCTATCCCTTTTGAGTTCAAAAAGCACCTTGCTAGCCTTGTGCTTCAAAATAACCTTACAATCTTCCTGAACTCTCAACAATATCTCCAAACCCCAAATTTGTCCAGTAATAGACATATCTGGGTTCTCTTCAACCTTAGACTCCAATGCAAAATACATTTCCTTTACTTCTGGCACGTCAAAGTCCACTTTCAGCTTCAACTCTCTTAGCCTCTCCTTGGCTAAGTCATCCTCCCCATATTCCAACTTCTCTGGCTCCTCTAATATCATCACACTAGAATCCGAGCTCTCATCATCACCACTACCATCTTTATCTTTCTCTGTGGTAGTCCATTCTTGTTCTTGCAGTTGTGCATCCAAAACTTGATCAAAATGTACCTGGGCTGCATTCTTTGGTACCTCAACTTCAACTAAAATCGCTTTACCCTTGTCTTGCGCTCCAATAGTTGTTAAAGTAGTTGTAGGCACCTGTGTAGCTACATCCCTAATGATAACTGGTGGTTGGGATACACCAATCATACCCGTGGGTCTGTCAACACTAGCTTTGCTCTTGTCAGCGCTCAAACTCTGAATGTCAGCGGCTGACTTTGTAGCTTTTTCCATCATCTCTAAAAGTGACAACTTCTTTGGAGTGAGTGATGAAACATCAAGAACGGGCTTCTCCTTCAATCTAGTCAAAGCTTCAGCTATTTCCACCTGTTTACTACCAAAATAGCCACCTTCTTCCTCCTGTGAGTTGAAAGGTTTTGTTGGTGCATCTTTCTGTGAGCCCTTGTCACTCAAGTTGAAAGGTTCTGTTGGTGCATCTTCCTTCCCTTTGTAAGAATCCTCCCCAGATGAAAGGACTCTTGCCTGCCTCCTCCTAGCATGGGCAGCCTCCAAAACAACTAGCCTCTCCCTCAATTACTTGAGTTCAAGACCCTGACCAGTGATAACTTGTACCAGGTCTGCATTTTTCTTTTGCAAGCTAGTGCAAACCGCCGTCAATTCTAAAAGGGTATAAGGTTCCAATCTGCCCTCCTCTATGATGGGAATTTGACCTCCCAAAATAGATTCATCGGGCATGGATGGGGTCTTAATGATGTTGGGACTGTCTTGGCCTGCTTCTAAGCTAGAGCCAATAGTCCCAGCCCCACCCCTGGCACCAACCACACTTGTGGTGGTAGTTCTCTTTGCTACATGGCCAGTACCACTAGAGGAGAACACCCCACCAGTCCTTTGGCTTTTTCCAACCTAAAATCGGGTTGTGAAGAATAGGAAGTGGTTTGAGGGTCTATTTGTGTGTAAGGGGGTGTTTGGGTTTGTGGTAAAATGGTATCAGCGTCGGGATTGGTCGTGTCAGCGCCCACATTGTGTGTGTCAGCTCCGGATGGTTGAGGGTCAATATTCGTATGCTGGGGTGATGAAGGGTGTTCTGGTAATGGGTCTGGTTGAGGTTGTGGATGAGGTGGAGGGTTTGCTGCTGCCTCAATGACAGCAAGCATGGCTGGGGTGAGTGGTAAGTCTCTGTATGGTTTTGTATTCATATTACCAAAAACTGTTTTCTTTTGAATAGGGATCGTATAAAAATTGTCATGATACCTATTGTAGTATCCTTGCATGTCAAAAACCATTTGTAAAAACCTAGGGTAAGCAAGAGTCATCTTGTTACCCTTATTGTGACACATGCCATCAAAAATCATTTTTGAAAAATTATAGTTTTGCCCAGTTGCAATACACACAATGCACTCCCAATAGAACGGTTGATTTCATTGTGTGAGGAGCATTTGGGACTCAAAAATTGTAGGATGACATGTATAAGGTACTTCTAAGCTGGGGGAAATTGTTGTTTGGTATACTTATTTAAATGGCCCACTGGGGGAAAATTATTACCCAAAGCTCAAAGTCCTAACTCTAGCTCTGCAAGGGGAAGGGTGGTTATACCATTAGCATCATCAAGATGCAAAGCTTGGCGAACCAAAGCTTCAGTAACCACCCACGGAACCCCATGAACAGTAGCAGTCAATGTAATCACTCCATTAATTGTTGAGGAACTAACAGTGTTCCAAAACTGTTTAATGTGTGTGATAGGGACAAGTGGAGGATGTGAAACTGCATACCTTAAAGGAGACGCATTCAAATACCCAACCATTTGAGTGTATTGGGGAAATCGAGTATTATCAGCTTCCAAATAAGCCACCGTGTTATGTTGGCTTCTGAGCCCCAATTCTAATTGAGCAGGTTTAAACTTTGGTGCCATGAAGATTGATGATAGAAAACTGTGAGATGAAAATATGAATATATGAAGGTTTGAGAGATTTTAGTTAGACAAGAATAGCAGTAACTCTGTTTGAAAGAAAATAGGCGTATTTATAGGAGAGGTAAAAAGATACTATTGGTTGAAAAATGAGGCAGTTATACTCAAAAAGTAATCATCACAATCTTAAAAAATATATAATTTATCTCATACATAAATTAAAGTTACCCACTCTCTAAAATTACGGTCCATATTTTCGTCAAAAATAACAACTGGGTAGGACCCAATGTTTTTCAACGGTCAAAAAGTAAATGTCAGCGTCTAACGACTATATTCCTGTCAGCGTTGAAAATTTTTCATGTCAGTGTTCAAATTGGTTTTATCAGTGTTTGAAAAGAAAATTTGTCAGTGTCCAAAAATAAAAATAATTAAAAATAAAAAGGACCTTAACAAAGAAGTTTACCCTAGTGAAGATAACTCTTAGACTGAAAATGACTATAGGGTGGCAAGCACTGTCCAATCATGCACACTTGCTTAAGCAAGATAGATATAATTGTCCTCAAGTGTCCCTTGCTAACCAAAGTTCTTAACAGTGAAGTTACATCATATAAACCCTTTGTAACTTCCCAGGTAAGCCCAATAAAAACTTTCTCAAGTCTCCCAACCGACCAAATCCAATTCTAGGCTAAAAAGTCTTGGCAGCATGCACAATATATCAACTTTGCATGCAACAGTGCCTCACGATTTAGAAAACTAACTCGTACTCACTAGTGGACACAATCTAGAATTGTGATAAGAGTATTCTAAGAATACCCAAAAGCCTAAAGGTTTCCTAAACCTCCCTTAAATCATGATATACAAAGTTGCCAAATAAAAAGTATGTAATAAAAATTTATGTCAAGATAGGAATGTGAACATTCTAACCATCATCCATAAGCTTTAACACATTCCTAGTAAGCTCCAAAGATCCATAGGCAACTCTGTATCCATTTGTACAATGCTCATAATACCTGCATGATTAGATCAAAAACCACAAAACTAACATATTGTTGTCAACGTCAATTTGAACACTTGTCAGTGCTTAAATAAGCTTTGTCAGCATTAGAAAAATAAAGTATAAAATCTAATCTTGTACAAAAACTAATAACAGTACACATCCTGTAAAAACTATACAATGAGTTCAAAAACACATTTAAGTGACACTGATCATTCCAATACTTGTTACCAAGTACTGGAACCTCCCAACATCAAAAGGTTTAGTTAAAAGATCAGCCACATTTTCTTCTGTGTCTATACTATCTGGATGTATTAAACCTTTTTCAAAACAGTCTCTTATAAAATGATGTCTAATTTCTATGTGTTTTATTTTAGAGTGATGTATAGGATTCTTAATGATGCATAATGTACTATTATTATCTACAAATATCTTGGTATGTATAAAATTATACCCATAATCCAACAGCTGGTTTTGTATCCATAGAACTTGTCCACAACAAGCAGCTGCAGCCACATATTCTGCTTCAGTTGTAGAGTTGGCCACCACTGTTTGTTTCTTGCATTGCCAAGATATCAATCTGCTCCCAAGCAATTGGCATCCACCAGTTGTGGATTTTCTATCAAACTTATCACCTCCACAGTCACTGTCTGAATAGCCAATAAGCTCCAATGGAGAATATTTTGGATACCATAATCCCAAGGTGGGATAGCACCTAAGGTACCTAAAAATTCTTTTGATAGCATGAAGATGACACTCTTTTGGAGTCACTTGATGGCGTGCAAATGCACACACAACAAACATGATGTCAGGTCTAGAAGCTATAAGATATATCAATGACCCAATCATTGATCTATAATGCATGACATCCACTTCTTTCCATCCCCAGTCTTTCCCCAAGGGTGTTCTCTATCCATGGGTGTGCTAGCCCGTTATTCATGTGGAGAAAAACCAAACTTCTTCAAGATTTCTGCTACATACTTTTCTTGAGAGATAAAGATACCATCTTTTTTCTGTTGGACTTGTAAACCTAGAAAGAAGTTCATCTCTCCCATTGCACTCATCTTGAATTTTTCTGTCATGAGCTTAGAAATGTCTTCACTCATCTTTGGATTTGATGAACTAAAGATAATATCATCTACATAGACCTAAACAAGTAGAAAATCCTTACCAATCTTCTTGGTAAATAAAGTCTGTTCTATGGTGCCCCTTTTAAACCCATTTTCCACCAGATAGGTGGACAATGTACCATACCATGCTCTTGGGGCTTGATGAAGTCCATACATTGCTTTCTTTACTCTATACACTTTGTCTGGATGCTCTGGATCTTCAAAACCAGGAGGTTGCATTACATACACCTCCTCTTCAATTATGCCATATAAGAAAGCACTCTTCACATCCATTTGATAAACAGTGAAACCCATGCAAGAAGCATAGGATAGGAAAATCCTTATTGCTTCAATCCTTGCAACAGGTGCAAAAACCTCTTCATAGTTTATTCCTTCTTCTGGTGTATAGCCTTGAGTAACTAAACGTGCCTTGTTTCTGACCACAATACCTCTTTCATCCTTCTTGTTTCTAAGAATCCAACGTGTCCCAATAGGTCTAACATACCTTGGACAATCCACTAGCTCCCACACATCTTGAATGGCAAACTGGTGAAGCTCATCCTACATTACTTCCACCCAACTTGGTTCTTTGAGAGCATCAAAAATCTTCTTGGGTTCCTGTTGTGACAGAAAACAAGCAAGCAAACATGCCTGCACAAGAGGGGTATCTTTCTTCTTGTGTATATTGGCAATGAAACCACTTTGAGTCTAATGAGACCTTCTTGTTTGAACAGGAGACAGAACATCACCAATGATTAGAGAAGGAGGATGATTTTTTTTACCATTGTTGTAAGTATTTCTCCCCCAAGTAGTGTGTTGTCTTCTATATCAGACTCCATGTTGCTAATATCATCTTCATTACCACTCCCATCCTCACTTGAATGAACCTCTTCATTAAGTATAGAAGGTTCACCATGTTAAAAAGTATGGGAAGTGAATAAATGTCCAAACAGATTATCAGTACTTGAGCTGTCAGTGTCTGAATTTAACCTGTCAGCGTCGGATTTGTCTTTGTCAGCGCTTGAAGATGCATGCATCTTTATCAATTGGCTTTTGTTGTGGCCCTTCTTTCTTCTTTTCAGCAGCAGCAGAAGCTTGTGCAAACCCATCAGTCCATATAGGAATGGCAACATACTCAAGTATGGGATCTGACTTGTCTGCATGTGATCCTTCTTCCTTAGCAACCTGTTTACCTGTAATTTCAACAATAGATTATTCCACAACATTTGAAGCCTGCTTTACAATGTCTGAATTAGTGACAGGCATATAATTCAAGGTTTTAGATGAAGGTTCTAAGTCAAAGAACAAGTCTGGTCCACTCTCAGGATGACTAGGTTTACTTTCTAGAAACTTAACATGCACTTTTTCAAGAATGCGTTTTTCCTTCTTGTTATAAACCCTATATCCTCTGCTCTGCATAGAATAACCCATAAAGTAGCCTTCATCACCTTTTTGCACTAAACTTTCCTAAGGAATCACTAGTATCTATAATCACTACATGACATCCAAAGGGTTTAAGAAAACCTATGTTAGGTTTCCTATTCGAAAATAGCTCATAAGGTGTCTTATTATGGATTTTGTTGACCAATGCTCTATTCTGAACATAGCAGGCTGTATCCACAGCCTTAGCCCAAAAAGCAATGGGAAACTTAGCATCAGCCAACATTGTTCTAGCTGCTTCTATGAGTGTTCTATTCTTCCTTTCAGCCACACCATGATGTGAAGTTCTAGCTATGCTAAACTCCCTAGTAATCCATTTATCAACACATACGGTATCTAACAGTTTATTTCTAAACTCACCACCATTATCACTTCTAAGTATTTTAACCTCATTCCCTGTTTTCTTCTTAATTTGGGTAATAAAGTTAATTAAAACTATGGCAGTATCATTTTTTAAGGCCAAAAAGAAAGTCCAAGTAAATCTAGAAAAATCATTAGTTATAACAAAACAAGAAGATTTATCATTCAAACTTTCTATATTAGTTGGGCCAAATAAGTCCATATGTAGCAAGTGACGTGGTTTAGAGCTGGAATGCACAAGTTTAGACTTAATGAGACTTTGTGATGTTTGCCTTTAAGACATGCAACACAAGAGTGATCATTATGGAATGCTTTTCAAGGCAAACCATCAACTAAATCATGTCTCACAAGTCTATTAATATTCTTAAAGTTTATGTGCCCTAACCTTTTGTGCCATAGGTTACTCTCATCTACTGAAGCTTTATCATAAAGACATGACAGGTTGTTGTTCATCCTAATCCCATTGAGATTAACATTATAAATATCCTTATGCCTAGGTGTTCTATAATCAATAAACTTCTCATCAGGCATCTTAAAATCTTTACTCAACACCAAGCATTCAGTATTAGTGAAAAGAACTTTATTCTGGTTATCACACACTTGTGACACACTAGACAAATTATAGTCAAGTTCTTTTACATGAAAAATGTTTTCAAAACGTAAATTATTGGTGATAAGAGTGCCTTTGCCAGAAATTGTACCATATCCTCCTCCAAAGTACACTTTGTCACTATCTTTAATGGGGATAAAATTTGACAAATAATCTTCCTTCCCCGTCATGTGCCTAGAGCATCCACTATCCCAATATCCATGATCATTAACCTGCTTTTGAATGTCATGCACATAAAGAAAACAAATTAGTTTTCTTTGGGAACCCAAGCTTGAGCAGACTTGGATTCATGTGGTTGTTCAACAAGAACAGATTTAGTCATTATAACAACCCCTTGTTCATCCCTTTATGGCCTGAACACCCAGTTTACCCCAATTAGTTTGGTAATGACCTTTGAAAGATAATGAAATATGTTACAGGTCATAGAAATCCCATCAGAATTAGGGTTTTGGTCTTGTTTAGGTCTCCAAGTCAAACTAGATGAAGCTTTAGACCCCTTTCCCTTAGGCTGTAAATACCTATTATTACTTGGTCTAGTCCAAGAACCACCACCAGCTTGTTGTGACATTTTTATGCCAAACCTAGAGCTGTCAGCGTTGGAATTGTTCCTATCAACGATGAATTTGTGAGTGTCAACGATGAAATTGCTCTTATCAGCACCCAAATTAGGGTTTGCTACAGGAAACCATTGTCTATTAGACCAAGTATTGGTCTTTTGAAAGGGCCTTTGTCGATGAGTATTTGTCCCTTTTGTAAAGAAAGGAGCCGGTCTAGTAACTTGTGGACTTGGTTGAACAAAAGGTCTGGTTTGACCATGGTTGACCTATTGTCAGCTTTGACTTTTGATGCACTGACACATTTATAGGCCAAGTGAGAAAAACTCCCACATGTATAACAAGATTTTCTAGACATAACCTTAGGTCTAGATTGAAAGAACCCTGTCCTATTAACACTAGCTTGGCTTTGTGGTGACCTAGGTTTTCTATACATTTCAACATACTTAACACTAGGTTTTTTCTTAATAGGTGAGCCAAGGTCAACAGGTTTTCCAGTGGTAGGGTTGGTTATAGTAATAGGTGTAGGCTCAAATGGACTCTCACTAAGCATTCCACCCTTAACAAAAAGAAAAGGGTTGTCTGCTTTCCATTTCTCAAGGTCAATCACCTTTTGTTGATATTCCTCAACTAGGGTGAGCACTTTAGGTGGACGAATAAATTCCTCTTCTTGGAGTTCTGGAATACCAGTCCAAGAGAGATCTTTTCTCTGAACACCATAAGTTCCCAGCAGGTGAAGGAACATCAACATATTCATTCATCCCAACCCCAGACATATCCCTAGGGTTTCCTTGTTCACTAACACATTTTTCTAGGGTTTGACTAGCTTTATCAAAACTTTTAATTTTAAGCCCTACATTTTCTTTATCCTTAATGGCTTCATCCAACTTAAGTTGCACCTCTCCTCTGGATCTCATCAGAGTGTCCCTAAGTTCAATACTAACTTTAAGATCATGTGACAAAACATTAATTTTATCTTTTAGGTCAAATTCCATTTTCTTATATTCTTCCACAGTCTTTTCAGTTTGTGCAAGTGCCATTTTATAATTTGATAGCCTACATTCTACATCAAACACATCTGATTTTAACTTTAAATATTCTTTGTTAAGCTTTTCAGTGTTTAATCGACATCCTTTGCTATAGTAAGCATCATCATATACCTCGTTATCTGATGAAGACGAGGAGTTGGCCATAAGAGCAAAATGAACATTCTCTTCTTTTTCCTTCTCAGCAATCAAAGCCTTGTTCTCTTCCACATCCTTTGCCAAAAAGCTCAAGTCCCATCCAACACCATCAATGTCTTGTATGGCAACCATAGCCTTTGGCTTATTATCTTCAACCTTGATGATTTTGCTTGAAGTCTTTCCAACATCAGATCTTCTTGGAGATCTGCATTCCCTCATAAAGTGACCCATCCTATGGCAGTTGTAACACTCAACCTTAGTTTTATCAAAACCAGTAGTGCCTTTAGCATTGAAGGTCATCTTCTTTCTAAATCTCCTATTCCATCTATTGGACCTTATGCTTGCAAGTGCCATATTCCATTTAATATCCATCTCTTCCAGATTCTCATCATTGATTTGCTCAAGATCCTCATAGGTAATCAAGGAACCATTGGGCAATGCAACAATGTATGCACATACTGTATCCAGATCAATACCACCAGGTTTAAGCTTTGGTGAGTCAACATTGTATGTGTCAGCGTCAGAATGTGGGGCATTGACAAAGGTTGATCCACCACTGACATAAGTTGATCCAATAACAGGATGCACATATGACTCTCTTTCACTGGTTTGAGCATCACTATGTGAGATGAAAGCCATGTTTCTAGATGTTGACTTGCTTCCATGATCCAGTAAGATTTCATTCTCTACAATCATTAACTTATTGTAGATGTCATCAAAAGTAGAACTCTTATGGGCATTAGTAGCAATGATAGACCTAGCTTCAATTTTCCACGCTTCACCAAGACTTTTAAGGAAAGTAGTAATGATATCTTCATCATCATACTTTGTTCCCATAAAGGTCAACTTGCTAGTGATGTCAAGAAGCCTGCTCCTTACATCACTTAGCTTCTCATTGGGAAGGGCTTTGAACACAGAATATTCATGTAAAAGTTGCTTATTCTTTTCTTTGGTAGTGTCATCATTACCACCATAGTTGATCTAAAGAGCTGCCCAAAGTTCTTTGGCAGACTCAAAGCTCCTATACTTGTGCTGATTGTTTGGACCCAAAGAGAGTTTAAGATTTCTTAAGGTCTTTATGTCATTCCTTCTTTTGGCTATATCAACAGTTGAGATAGCTCTTCCATCTTCTGGTCTTTCTCTACGCTCTTCAGTAGGAGAACCAGCAGTAGTCCTTGCTGCAATAGCAGCAGTAACCCTAGCTTCTTTATCGAATTGATTTCCAAATTCAATAATTTCCCAGAGAGTATGATCATGGATTTGAAGGTATTGTTCAAAATTTAACTTCCATTGTTCAAAGTTGTCAGGGTCGAGCATGGGTATTTTTAGGTTGTGATTTGATGAGGAAGAAGATTATGTAGCAGACATCTTTTCTAGTTTTAGGGTTTCGGGGATTTTAGGGTTTACTGTTCTTCTAGATCAGAGTTCCTCAACAAGCTCTGATACCACTTGTTGATCCCAAACTTAGATCGATTAGCTTTGTGTTGACGAGATTGAATCAAGTTTAACAAGTATAGAAACTTTGTTGTTGTTATGAACAATCCAAGTGTTATGCGGAATTACCACTTAGAATAAAGAACAAGTAAAACAATTAAACCAAACTTTCACTTTTGATTGATAATCAAACTTGCTTACAATGAAAGTTGAATACTGAATCATATATATAAACTACAAACCCCACGACCTCCTTTTATAACATAAGGAGTCGTGTACAATGGATAACCTATCAACTATTCTAGGTAAAGATAAATATATAAAATACAATATTTAGTATATCTTTACTTCAAATAATAAACGTGTTGACTAAGTTTTTCTATCAGTGGTTGGACTTCTTATTGTCAGCGCTTGAATATCTCTTGTCAATGCTTGATCTGTCAGCGCTTGATTTCTTCTTGTCAACGTCCAATTTACTCTTGTCAGCGTCTGAGTGACTTAGCTTAACTTATTCCCAAAATCTTCAAGATGTTGAATCTCATAAGCAAGAAATTTTTCATAATTGAAAACTAATGATGATATTTTCGATACTAAATATTTGTAACTTTGCATTTTTCATATGAATTCTTTCCTTCCCAAGCAGGGGAAGCACTACCCTTCCCACCAACCTTCTCCTTATAATGAGGATGAAGTGGTGATCGATCAAAGCTCCGGCCAGACCCCATACTATTCTTCACCTGCTGCCCTACACCTGCCCTTTTACCGCCACGTTGATGAGCTGAGCCACCTCCTGAAGTTCTTCGGCTTGTGTTATCATTAGGGTCTGGTACGAGATGGTGGTGGTGGTGGTGATGGGGCTCTAATGTTGGCAAACATTTTGGGGTTTTCTTGTGGGTCGTTTGGGTTTATCATTTATCGCCAGTTTTACAACTAGTTTTTCGTATATGAGTGAGGGGCAATTTGAGTTTTAGTTGGGGTGCACTTTCGAAAAAAAGTCAAAATTAGAAAGAACCTACACTAAAAATTCAACTTTTTCAGCTAGCCATGGAGGGCATATCAGAACTATAGATTCGCCCCTGATCTTAGTTTTGGTTTATTTTTTCGTCATGTAATTCTTGCAGGTAAAAGCTTTATGTATTTTTATTTTATTTCGTGCTATGAATGTTTTTTTATTCATTTAATTTTTTTAGTTAATGAAATGTTTTTTTGAAGTTTATTATTTTTTAAATTAAAAAATTAAGTAGGCTTAACTTTTTCTTCATGACTCAAGCTAACCAAGGAGCCTCAATTTTTGGTGTTATAGAAGTTTTGGTGTTGTGGAATCATTTGAACTAATTAACCATACCATATACAAATTGTGGTGTTATTCACACAACTCAAACCGACTACACCTTGTGCTTTAAGTGATAAGACGAGATTTCTTTTTATTTTTATATAGAGATGGTGACAAGCTATCAAACCTATAAAAAATAAATAGAATTTAGCCGGATGTGTCAGAAAATGTGAGAATATTAAGTTCTTCCCATGTCATTTTTGCTATGAATTCGAAAATTTTCAAACTACATCATTTTCACACCTTTTTTATAATAGTATAATACACTTAGTTTATAATTAATTCTAGACCATCAAATAAAAACAATTAAGCATCCACCACTCACATAAGATTTATCAAAAACACGTCATCACATATGTCCTCGATCAAAATGTTCAAAAACAAAATTCATATATTAGAGTGAAGGTACGGTCAAGAGCCATGGGCTTAGGGAAAAATTCATATTCATGAGCCATGGGCTTTTGTTTTTGGCTTTGTTGGTGTTATTTTATTACCCTTAATTTCAACACAACACATAAAAATACCATTTCAATTATAACATTTCTCTCTTTTTCATTTAAGTCTCACCCACTCACAATTTTATTTTATTTTCTTTTTATTAAACAAAAATTACAAATACGAAAAAAATATAATACGAATATAAAAATATAATGTGAAACTAAAAGCATAAAAAAACTTTACACATAGAGACAGATTCAAGATCTTTTTTTAATGCTTAAGATTAAACAACTTGCACAATTATGTTATATATAAAAACTTTTTTAATGTTTCAAGCATAAAATGCTTGTAAATTATTTCAATTATATAAAATACAATAGATAGTGCCAAGTTCTTCCGATTTTATCTAATTATCAGTGGCCGCGTTTAGTTGGAACACATTTTCTATCATTTTCTATTTTTTATTTTGTAGAAAAAGAGAAGGGATTTCCATCTCCGCAAAAACATTTGAAAATTTACAAAACGCGTTTAGTTAGAGAAATATGTGTTTGTGTTTTCTATTTATCAAAACTAGAAAACATGTTCAAGTGTTTTTGTTTTCGGTTTTCGTCAGTGAATTTACGTTTTCTTCGGTAAATTCACGTTTTCGTCATTAAATTTACGTTTTCATCAGTAATTTTACGGTTTCATCAGTAATATTACGTTTTCGTCAGCAATTTTACGTTCTCGTCAGTAAATTTACATTTTGGTCAGTAAATTCACGTTTGGGTCAGAAAATTTCGGTTTTCGTCAGTATTTTTACGTTTTCGTCAGTAAATATACGTTTTTGTCAGTAAATTTACGTTTTCGTCAGTAAATTTACGTTTTCGTCAGTATATTTACGTTTTCATTATTTTAACGTTTACCTCAGTAAATTTAATTTTCGTCAGTAAATTTACATTTTCGTCAATGAATTTACATTTTCGTAAGTAAATTTACGTTTTCGTCAGTAAATTTTACGTTTTCGTCAGAAATTTTACGTTTTTGTCAGTAAATTTACGCTTTCGTCAGTAAATTTATGTTTTCGCCAGTACTTTTACGTTTTCGTCAGTAAATTTACGTTTTCGTTAGTAAATTTACGTTTTTGTCAATAAATTTACGTTTGCGTCAGTAAATTTACGTTTTCGTCAGTGAATTTACGTTTCCGTTTGCAATTTTACGTTTTCGTTTGCAAACGTAAAAATTTTATTGACGAAAAAGTAAATTTACCGACAAAAGGTAAATTTGCTGACGAAAACGTAAATTTACTGACGTAAACGTTAAAATAATGACAAAAACGTAAATTTACTGACGAAAACGTAAGTTTATTGACGAAAACGTAAAAATACCGACAAAAACGTAAATTTACTGACGAAAACGTAAATTTACTGACAAAAACGTAAAATTTCTGACGAAAACGTAAAATTTACTGACGAAAACGTTAAAATAATGACAAAAACGTAAATTTACTGACGAAAACGTAAATTGCTGACGAAAACGTAAGTTTACTGATGAAAACGTAAGTTTACTGATGAAAACGTAAATTTTCTGACATAAACATTAAAATAATTATGAAAACATAAATTTATTGACAAAAACGTAAATTACTTACGAAAACGTAATTTTACTAACGAAAATGTAAAATTTTGACGAAAACGTAAATTTATTGACGAAACGGTAAAAATACTGACGAAAATGTAAATTTACTGACGAAAACGTAAATTGCTGACGAAAACGTAAATTTACTGATGAAAACGTAAGTTTACTGATGAAAACGTAAATTTTCTGACGTAAACATTAAAATAATTATGAAAACGTAAATTTATTGACAAAAACGTAAATTACTTACGAAAACGTAATTTTACTAATGAAAATGTAAAATTTCTGACGAAAACGTAAATTTATTGACGAAAACGTAAAAATACTGACGAAAATGTAAATTTACTGACGAAAACGTAAATTGCTGACGAAAACGTAAATTTACTGATGAAAACGTAAGTTTACTGATGAAAACGTAAATTTTCTGACGTAAACATTAAAATAATTATGAAAACGTAAATTTACTGACAAAAGCGTAAATTACTTACGAAAACGTAATTTTACTAACGAAAATGTAAAATTTCTGACGAAAACGTAAATTTACTGACGAAAACGTAAAAATACTGACGAAAATGTAAAATATTTGCGAAAACGTAAAATACTGATGAAAAAACAAAATTTCCAACACAAACGTAAAAATAAAGAGAAATTTAGATATTTTGTGTTAAAAGGAAAACATGGAAAACAAAAAAAAGTTGTTTTCTTGTTTTGTGTATAAAAGGGGAAAATATGAATTTTGTGTTTTGTAGAGATATTTTCTGGAAAATGATGATTTGAACGCGTTTTCTATTTTCCTTGTTTTATAGAAAACATTTTGTGGAAAACAAGATGTTTTCCATCCAACTAAACGCACCATAAACTTCATCATTTCACACCATTTCTTTTAACTATAATAAGATTTATATATATTTAATTGTAGTCCATAAATTTAAAACAATTAGGGATGCATGACTTCGTACAATTAAGACGTATAAAAAATTCGTAATGGTAAATGTCGTCGATCAATATGTTCAAAAACAAAGCTAATAGATCCCATTTGCTGATGCTTAACGCACCGAAATTCTCAATTCATTCTATGTTCGAGTCTTTCATTTTTTTACTATTTGTTTTAACAGTGAGTTAGTAGTTACTGATTCGAAACCGCAGTGATTTTAATTGAACAAAATACAAGTTTTGAACTTTCTTTACGGAATAAACCTCATTCCTTTAAATTTATTTCAAACCCCTAAAGTTTTTAATAAAACTCGAAGTTAAAACCTTTTAAAAACTACTTCTCCAAGATTACCCTTGGTAACATGTTCGAGTCCCTCATGATTTAGTTTAGTCGTAATCCATGCTCCTTAATTAAATGGATATCTTTCTTGTATTTTTACCAAAAAGTCAACAATTGTCATATATATGAATCGACGAAGATGAACCTTCTTTTGTACGCAAGCTAACAAACCATTTTAAAATAGATTGTAGCTGAATTGCAAGAATATCCAATGTTTTAACCCGGTTTGACCTGACCGGTCGAACCGGTTAAGCCGTGAATCGGCGTGTTAGCCGGTCCGTTGTAAACCAGATTAATGCTGCAATTTATATCCGGATTAAACCGCCGGGTTTTAGTCGACTTAGGTTAAACCGCTGGACTAAAACCGGATGGTTCAATCTATATGAAAGAAAGCGAACAAGAAGAATGATGCAACTGGAAATTTTGTTGGCTACATGACTGAGGGGTATGCAACTGAACCAGAAGAATGATGCAATTTAACCCGGATTAAACTTTATTAGAGTAAACGGTGTCACGGCGGAGGGGCCTCGTCGGTCCGACGTGGCGACCTCTCCGGTGCTCGTCGCGACACCGCCACCCCTTGCCGTTCCCCTTTCGCCAGACTTCAACGAGAGGAAATGGAGAAAAAGTTGGGCCCCACGTGTTTAGTTTGTGTGAAAATGAATTTTTAGTGAAGATGAAAGAGACTAGTTGTGAGTGAGGGGGTGTTTAATTGGTTTTTTGTTTTGGTTAGATAAGATGATGTGACGCTAAGGTGACACAAGTGAAGAGGGTTTACCTTGTCGTTACACCTTTTACTCTTACAGTTTTATTGAGTACCAACTATCAATTCGGTTTCTTGTACATCGGGAAAAAAAAAATTCAGTGGTGGTGAGTGAAATTGGTAATAGTTGGATGGCTGAAAACAATAATTGAGATGAGAAAAATGAATATTATTGTTTGAGAGTGATGGGTTATAGTGTTGTTATACTCGATATATGAAATAAATATAGTAAAAATCATTTAAAAATAACTTAAACTTTGCATTTATTATGGTTGTGTGTATTCATCTTTTTTTTCTCGTTATACTAACTTACTTTTAAATTTTGACATTTGTTTGTAGCGGATGACCTGCTAAACCTGTTAGTCTTACATGGAACAGGTTGCACTAACGAGTGGTTAATTTTTTTTGTAACATTAGTCCTTTTTACTAATTACCGTTTGCATTTAACTAAATTTTGCTTTGAAAAAGAGATAATGTTCTTATTTCATTTTCAAGAAAACTTTTATCAAAAAATATATACAGTATTACTTTTCTTATTACATTATCAAAAATCTTTTATCAAAAATTAAACTTTATAAAAGAAAAACTTTTTTCTTATTACATTTTCAAAAAAAAGCTTTTATCAAAAAGTAAACATTTAAAAAAAACGTTTTTTTCTATAATTACATTTTCGAAAAAAAATATATAACCTTTTAAAAAAAACTTTCATTAAAAAATAAACATTTTTCTAAAAATAATTTTTTTTTCTTACACAACAGCACATTTACACAAAATCTATAGCAAATCAAATAGGTTAGGATCTAAGAAAAAGTAAAAAAAAACCCCAGATCTATGAGACATTAAAGATGAAAAAAAAAACCTTCTACAAACACTCAAACAACACTAAAGATAAAACTCAGATCTAAAGAAATGAAGACCCTGATCTATCCTCACCAAAGCAAACAATGATGTATCATCTTCATCAACTCAGACCTAATCAAATGATATTCGTAACCAAATAAAAAAAAGTGTGGCGGCTGCCACCATCTGTCTAACCACGCATCAACACCACCACCACATAGATTCGCTACCATCTCCACCAGATATGTACGATCTACAACATCGCCTCCACCATCACCATATTCGCGGTACCACCATCCCATGAGAACCCCCGACCACCAGCCGTCGTACCACCCTAAATATCACCACCCCGCCACATGTTGCTACCACTCAACAACCACATCACCATCAACGTTGGGTCTATAGCAAGAAGTCACCTACCACCACAGATCCATACAACGCAACCACCATCACCTCGATCACTCCGTCCCACCGCTGCTGTAGTCGGGCAGCCACCACATCAGCGTACCACGAACCCCAACCACCTTAGTCACCATAGTGACCATCAAGATCCATCAGCCCTCCCCACCCACCCTTTGTTGTAAACCCACAGATCCAGCACCACAAACGTGATGTTTGTTTTGGTTTTATATAGCCACCACCACCACCGTAAATTCTCATTGTAGATCTGTAATGTGCAGATTTGGGGTTTTGTAAATCTGTAACTCGACTGAGGATTTTGTTGATCTGAGATTGTTTTGTTTTTTGGTAGATGTGTGAAAGAAAAAGTAGAGATATCTGTATCAAATGGTGTTATGACTTAGGCTGTGTTTGGCGAGGAGCGGTTAGAGAGTATTTTTAGCAATGAACGACGAGTGAGAGCTTTTTAAAATTTATTATATGTTTGGGAAAAGGAGCGGTGAGCTTTTTAATTTTTAGCGTTCGTTTGGCAACAGGAGCGGTGAGCATTTTGGGGTGGTGCTATTTTTTAGGAAGGCTATTTTTTCAATGCTTGTTTTAAGAAGTGGTGGCAAATGAGCGGTGAGCTGTCACAACTTCTGCTCACAGCTACCGCTCATTGCTACTGCTCACAGCTACCACCCACTGTTACTGCTCACTGCTACTGCCCACAGCTACTGCCACAACTACTGCCCACAACTACTGCTCGTATTAACAAACACATCCTTAATGTTATGGTTGTGTTAAAAATAAAATAATTTTGGAAATAGATCAAACACATTTCTTTTTATTAAAAACATTATGAGTGTTGTTTAAAATAAAATAATTATTTTTTCTGTTATTTACAAACAATCGTTAGTAAAAAACTAATCGTTAGTACAAAATACTAACGGTGAAAATATTAATATGATAGGCAACCGGCTAAGGGCCAAGCAGGTCATCCGCTACGATCAAAATTTAAAAGTAAGTTAGTATAATGAGAAAAAAAAGATGACTACACACAACCATAAAAAATGGTAAGTTTAAGGTATTTTTAAGTGATTTTCCCATAAATATATTCACATTTCTCAATAAAATAAATACTAGTACATGCTTTGTATACCGTGTTTTTATTAATAAATGTATCATTAATTTATTTGTGCATGCTTTGTTTACCGTGTTTGATGCTTTGTATACCGTGATTTTCTGTACATGTTGAATGAAGATAACTTTTCTAAAACCGGTTTGACTCGGCGGTACAACCGGTTGAACTGGTGAACCGGGATCTCAACCGAGTCAAGAGAAAAACTAGGCTTTAAAACATTGAGAATATCATGTTCTTCGCATATTATTTTACCTATGAATTCTGAAAATTTCGAACAATATCCTTTTCACACCTTGTCTTATAATTATAATAGACTTTGTTTATAGTAAAACTAAGGATCTATCAATTCACATAAGATTTATCAAAACTCGTCATTGCATATGTCATCGACCAAAGTGTTCACCAACAAAATTCGTAGACCACATTTGCTAATGCTTAATTGGAAATAACACACAACAAAATTCTCGATTTCTTTTATGTTTACGTTCTTCATGATTTAAATTTAGGCTCTGTTTGTTTTATCAATTTGCCTCTTTTTGCCTCTTCTCACCTCTTTTGTCTAGGGCGGGCAGAGGTATTTTGTTTGTTTTTTATAAACAAAAGAGGTAAATAGATCTGTTCTCCTCTTCCCAGTTGCAGACAACTTTTATCTCTTTTTACCTCTTTTTCTCACTCTATCACCACTCACCTCCCACAACCATCTCATCTCAGCCGCCACCACCATCGCATCCGCCAACGGCCACCATCCAATCTGACTTTAACCATCATCCCAGCCGCCTACCATCATCATCTCAGCCGCCATAAAAGGTAGATTAATAAGTGCGAAAACACTTATCCTTTTACCACTTATTTCCAATAATAACAAGAACAAAATGTGTATTTTATGTCGTAAAAGTCAGAATTATGCGTGGTTTGTGTTTTTATTGTGATTTAGGATAAAAATATGCAAAAGGAAGAAAACATGGGCTATCACGGGCTTCTATCGAAGAAAAAGACAAAAGACGAAGTCAAAAGATCAAGAGTGCATAAAGAACGGAAGTCCAAGGCCTATTCTGAAGATTTATCGAAGAAAAAGTCTAAAGACGGAAGTTTACTAAAGTCGAAGAACTCAAGTCTAATTATAGAAGAAAATTGTAAGACAAGTTCAACTTATATCGACAAATCCCGAGACGACGTCGAGAAAGACAAAGAAATTAAATCGAGTCGAGACGAGAAGGAAGCATAAACATTGAACCTCCCCACCTCCTATAAATACCCTCCTAACATGTCATTAGGAGGGTGTTAGTTGTTAGTTAGTCTTAATTTTAGTCTTTTTTATTTTTAAGTTTTAAGTGTGTTTTTAATTTCATTCTCTCTAGTTTTTCAAGTTTATCAAACATTAATCTTGTAATCTTTTGATCTTAATCTTTAATCAAATCAAGCTTATTTCTTAATTCTCATTCTACCTTTCTTAATCTTTTTAATCTTGATAATCATGTAGTTCATTTAATTGTGTTGATGATTTGATTGTGTATCTTATTTGATTGTGCTTATTGAATTGGTGATTTTAAAAGTTTTAGATTAAAAGTGCTTATTTTCTTAATTTTTAGGATTAATAGTTTTTAAAATAAGTTGATTTCGATAAGTTTAATATTTTGATAAAAAGTTGATTTTCAATATCTAGCTTTTTTAGTGTTTTAAAAGTTTTCAAATTCTAGCTTATTTACCTTTTCCTAAAATCATTTTGGTTTAGCTTTTGGTAAACTGCTTATTGGTTTTTAGTTTATTTTCATTGTGCTTAAGTTTTCTTGTTACAAAATCTTCCCTAAACCCTCATTCCGGATAAGAGGTGTAAATCCCTCTTTTTCAGGATAGCAGTTACAGCCAATTCCGGATGAGCATCATAATTCCGTTTTCCGGATTAGCACCAGAAAAATATTCCGTATAAGCCTCTTGATTTTCACATTCTGGATAAGGATCCGTGGTCATATTGCGGATAAGGTCCAGAACACCATTTCCGGATAAGATTTCATTTATGTTTTTCGGATAAGTAGAAGAAGAACTTATTGCGGATAAGCTCCTAAAGACGTTTTCCGGATAAGGAAGATTTTATAGATTTCGGATAGCGTTTTGCGGATAAGGATTCGAAACCAGTATTCCGGATAAGAGATTTGTTACTTTTTCCGGATAAGCCCAAGAATAGCTTTTGCGGATAAGGCCCAGAAAGTATATTCCGGATAACCCCTTTGTCACGGATTGTGGATAAGCATTGGTAGCACGTTTTCCGGATAAGTTTTCATGTTTAGTTTACTGTTTAATTTTTTTCAAACTTTATTTTTCCCGCTTTTTTACTTAGCATTATTTTAACTTGTCTTATTTTAGTTTAATATTTAAAGTTTACATTTTTATAAGTTTTCATCATTTATCTTTTAATTTTTAAAGTCTTTATTTTTAGTCTAAATATTTTCAAGCTTTCATTTTCACTTATTTACTCAACGATAATTTCACTTTTAGCTTAAAATAGATAATCAAACCCTTTTTTATTTTCCACCAAGAACGACTGAGTCGCACTTTCAACTTGTAATCAATTCGAAAAGACTAGAATAACGAACTTTCATACGAGGCAAACCCTTGTATTAAATGACGCCGCTGCCGGCTCTTTTCGTTAATATTAACGGGGTTTTAAGTGAGAGACGCGTTGGATTTTGGGATCCGTTCATTTTTTAACGTTATTTCTTGCTTAAATTTTCAAAAATCCTAAAAAATATAAAATTTTCAAAAATTCAAAAAAAAAATAAAAAAAATAGAAAAACATAAAAAACCAAAAATATTTCTTGTCTATTTTTCTTTTCCTTTTATAGGTGCGTATGCGTACTCGTGCTCATAAGAAGAAAGTAGCTCAAGCCGAAGTCATTACCCCGACCTATTGTCACCATGGACAATCAACCAATGATCGAGCTTTTGCAATCACAAGTAGAGGGCAACACCGATGCTATTGTCTTACCCGAGATTAGAGCCAACAACTTTGAGCTCAAATCCGGTTTCATTCAAATGGTCTCTGCTCAACCATTCTTGGGGCGTACACTTGATGATCCTCATGACCATATCAAAAAGTTTCTTCAACTCACTAATACGGTCAAATATAATGGGGTTTCACAAGAGGTAATTCGCTTGCAACTTTTTCCTTTCTCCTTAGAGGGACAAGCCCGGCATTGGCTTG
Organism: Glebionis coronaria; assembly: GCA_025667525.1. Classification (NCBI taxonomy): domain Eukaryota; kingdom Viridiplantae; phylum Streptophyta; class Magnoliopsida; order Asterales; family Asteraceae; genus Glebionis; species Glebionis coronaria. The sequence continues at coordinate 19,751,495 of CM046878.1, read as the reverse complement.
ATAAGGAACCGCCACAAAGTATTCTTACGTGGACGGATTTAGAGACTAAATTCATCAAGTACTTTTCCCACCCTCACGTACTACCGCTTTGCGGAATGAAATCATTACCTTTGAACAAAAGTACGGTGAGACATTTAGTGAATCTTGGGACCGTTTTAAGGAACTTTTAAGAAAGTGTCCACAACATGGTTTCACAAAAGTACATCAAACTAATACTTTTTACAATGGTTTAAGCATGAATGACCAAGATTCACTAAATAGTGCCTCGGGGGGTAATATTTTGGTTAAGTCTTCTAATGCCGCATGGGACATTATTGAGAATAAGTCTAGAGTGCAAACCAAGAGTGTTCGGACTAATGTGGCTAGTGCTAGCACTAATGAGAGCGACAAAAGAATTGATAAGCTTACTTCGCTTGTTGAAACACTTGCTCTCCAAACCGCTAACAATAAAGCTATCAATGCACAAGTTAATGCTATGAGTCAGTCATGTGAAATATGCGGGGGTTCTCATTCATACACCGATTGTCCTTCGACTCATGACAATCCGGAAAATGTGTATGCCGCCAACGGTAACTTTTCTACGGGAGGCTATCAAGCACGTCCTCAAGGTGACCGAAATTTTCTCAGTTATCGTTCAAACAACTTCCTTTCACCACCCGGTTTTCCACCTCAAAACCCAAACAACCTCAATCGCAACAATCAAAACCCACCACGAGCTCCAAATCAATATCAAACCCAAAGAAACCCATATCCACCTCAAGGAAACAACCAAGTTTACCAACAACCCGCTTATCAACCACCTGCCTACCATGCTCTTCACCCCACCCAACCCACCGCATTTCATCAAGAGGTTGAAACTTACATGAGGACTAATGACGCAATAGTGCAGAATCTTCAGCGACAAATGGCCAGCTTGAAAGGAGATATGGTGAAACAAGGGAATGATCTCTTAGCCGATATGCGAAACTCTTTGAGCAGTCAAACGAATAACTTAAGGGATATGATGGCTAGTTTCTTCCAAAGTAATCAAGCCTCTGGTTCGGGTTCTCTTTCGAGTAACACCGTTGCTAATCCAAGAGGGGAGATGAAAGCAATCACCACTCGAAGTAGAAAAGGTTTAAAGGAACCCGAGCTTCCTACACCTACACCGGTGATTGTGACAAAGGAAAACGAGTCCCCTTCTCCAATTCCTCCAACTTCTACTTCTCCAATTCCTCCATCTTCTACTTCTCCAATTCCTCCAACTTCTACTTCTCCAATTCCTCCAACTTCTACTTCTCCAATTCCACCGCCTTCTACTTCCACCCCTCCACCACCCAAGGATGTGAGTGAGAATTCCATTCCAAAGCCTTCATCTCAACCCAATATACCTTATCCTTCGAGGTTGAGGAAAGAGAAATTGAAGAACAAGGATGATATTCAGGTTTCTAACTTCTTAAAATGTTTAAACAACTGAATTTCAATATCTCCTTTGTTGAGGCTCTCGCTCACATGCGCAAATATGCTAAAATGATTAAAGATCTTCTCAGTGATAAGGAGAAACTTCTTGATATCGCTCAGACCCAACTTAACGAGAATTGCTCCGCAGTGCTCTTAAGGAAATTACCCACCAAACTTGGTGATCCGGGTCGTTTTCTCATTCCTTGCAACTTCTCGGGGTAGAAAATTGTATGGCCTTAGCCGATCTAGGTGCTAGTATAAACTTAATGCCATTAAGTGTTTGGAAACATTTATCTCTACCCGAGCTAGTCCCCACACGAATGATATTTGAATTAGCTAACCGTACGGTTGCTTATCCGGTGGGGATAGCCGAAGATGTCTTCGTCGGTGTCGACAAATTCACCTTTCCGGCGGATTTTGTTGTCGTTGACTACGAGATGGACCCCCGTGTTCCATTAATCGTTGGACGTCCATTCTTGAGGACCGGTCACACTCTCATTGATGTAGCCGCGGGCGATTTAATCATGAGAGTTGGTGACGATAAAATCGTCTTCAACATGGGAATACTTTCTAAGCAACCTTCTGAAAACGAGAGTGTTAATTTCATTGACGTTCTTGATGAGGCTTGTGAAGAACATTTCAAAGACGCTTGTAAAAGTGGTTCTTCTTCTCTACCCATTGTTGAGACCGTTGCCTCTATTGCTCCATCACTAACTCCATTTGGAGAAAGTGATTTTCTTTTGAAAGAATTTGAAGCAACTTTGGGGGATGTGGATTTACAATATGACGATTCTCCCTCCAATTGGGATGAAGATATTCGTACCATTGAGAAACTTCTCAATGAGGACCATATTTCTCCACCATCTCCTAAGGATATCTCTATCGATGATCCGAATTTGACTACGCCTTCCATTGAAAATCCTCCGGATTTAGAGCTTAAGGATCTGGCGTCTCATCTCGAGTACGTTTTCCTTGAAGACAATAACAAGTCACCCGTCATCATCGCAAAGGATTTAAAAGAAGACGAAAAATCCCGACTTATCGCCGTGCTGAAGAATCATAAGAAAGTGATTGCGTGGAAAATCTCCGATATTCGTGGAATTGATCCTCACTTTTGCACACATAAAATTCTCATGGAGGACGACTTTAGACCTACTATTCAAAACCAAAGAAGGGTGAATCCCAATATCCATGACGTTATCAAAAAAGAGGTTATCAAACTTCTTGATGCGGGAATGATCTACCCTATCTCGGATTCACCATGGGTTAGTCCGGTCCATTGTGTGCCTAAGAAAGGCGGAATCACCGTTGTGCCCAATGAAAACAACGAGTTGATTCCTACTCGTCTCGTTATAGGGTGGAGAGTTTGTATATACTATCACAAACTCAATGATGCTACGAGAAAGGATCATTTTCCCCTTCTTTTTATGGACCAAATGCTTGAACGTCTAGCGGGTAATGACTATTATTGCTTCTTAAACGGTTTCTCCGGGTATTTTCAAATTCCCATCGATCCCAAAGACCAAGAGAAAACCACATTCACTTGTCCTTATGGAACATTTGCTTATAAAAGAATGCCTTTCGGCTTATGCAATGCTCCTGGGACATTCCAAAGGTGTATGATGGCTATCTTCCATGGCATGGTTGAAGAAACTATGGAAGTCTTCATGGATGATTTCTCGGTCTATGGTGATTCTTTCTCTCATTGCCTTGCCAATTTGGAACGCATGCTTAAGCGGTGTGAAGACACTCGCCTTGTTCTAAATTGGGAAAAATGTCATTTCATGGTAAAAGAAGGCATTGTGCTTGAACATAAAATCTTAAAATCAGGCCTTGAAGTGGACCGTGCTAAAGTGGATGTCATAGCCAAATTACCTCCACCTTCAACCGTGAAGGGTGTGAGAAGTTTCCTTGGTCATGCGGGCTTCTATCGTCGATTCATTCAAGATTTTTCTAAAATCGCTCGCCCGATGACCCACCTCTTGGAAAAAGATACTCCTTTTATCTTTTCTAAAGAGTGTCTTGAATCCTTCAATCTTCTCAAGGACAAGCTAACTAAGGCACCGGTCTTGGTTACACCCAATTGGGAGCTACCTTTTGAATTGATGTGTAATGCTAGCGACTTTGCTATTGGAGCGATTTTGGGCCAAAGAGTGAACAAACACTTCCAAACAATCCATTATGCTAGCAAGACAATGACGGGGGCTCAATTGCATTATACCACTACTGAAAAAGAACTTTTAGCTGTAGTGTATGCTTTTGAGAAGTTTCGCCCCTATCTTTTCCTTTCCACCACCATTGTCTATACCGACCATTCCGCGTTGAAGTACTTGTTAACTAAACAAGATTCCAAGCCAAGACTTCTTCGTTGGGTTTTGCTCCTTCAAGAATTTAAAATTGAAATTCGTGACAAGAAGGTAGCCGAAAACCTAGTCGCGGATCATCTAAGTAGACTTGAGGATCCTTATCAAGGGGATCATCCGAATCAAGAGATCAATGACTCTTTTCCCCTTGAGGCCTTAATGTCTATCAATTCCAATCTTGATGACACCCTGTGGTTTGCGGACATTTTAAACTACTTAGCGGGTGGTATTCTCATCGAAGGGTTAACATCCCAACAAAAGAAGAAGTTCTTTAAAGATGTTAAGACTTACTTTTGGAATGACCCTTATCTCTTCAAACAATGTGCTGATCTGATTATTCGTCGGTGTGTTGATGGACCCGCAGCTTTAGACATTCTCGGAGCTTGCAATAAAAGACCCACCGGTGGTCACTTTAGTCCCAACTACACCGCGAAGAAAGTGTTTGACTCGGGATTCTATTGGCCCACCATTTATCGGGACGCTCACGAGATGGTTAAAAATTGTGATGCTTGCCAACGCCAAGGCAAGATCACACATAAAGATGAGATGCCTCAAAATTTCATACAGGAATGTGAAATTTTTGATGTATGGGGTATCGACTTTATGGGGCCATTTCCATCATCTAAAGGGAACAAGTACATCCTCGTAGCCGTTGACTACGTATGCAAATAGGTTGAAGCTAAGGCTCTCCCTACGAACGATGCGAGGGTGGTTGTGAACTTTCTGAAGCAACTTTTTTCTCGATTCGGTGTTCCTCGTGCTATAATCAGTGACCGCGGGACTCATTTTTGCAATGATCAATTTGCTCGAGTCATGGCTAAGTACGGTGTCAATCACCGTCTTTCCACCACTTATCATCCTCAAACAAATGGTCAAGCCGAGATATCTAACCGTGGATTGAAGCGAATTCTTGAGCGTACTGTGGGAGAGCATCGTGCCTCGTGGGCCGATAAGTTAGATGCTGCTTTGTGGGCTTTCCGTACCGCATATAAGACTCCGATTGGTTGCAATCCATATCGTCTTGTGTACGGGAAGGCATGCCACCTTCCTATCGAGCTGGAACATAAGGCATACTGGGCCTTGAAGTGGGCCAATTTCGACATTAACAAAACCGGCGATCTTCGAAAGATTCAACTCAATGAGCTAAATGAACTAAGGAATCAAGCTTATGAGAACTCATTAATCTACAAGGAGAAGACCAAGATCATCCATGATGCAAGGATTAAGAACCGAGAGTTCCATGTTGGTGGTCAAGTTTTACTCTTTAACTCTCGGTTGAAGATCTTCTCGGGCAAGATGAAGAGTCGTTGGTCTAGTCCATTCACCGTCGCCAAAGTCTTCCCATATGGCACCATTGAGCTTAAACGGGCCCAATTTTAAGGTGAATGGCCAGCGCGTGAAGTTGTACTTTGGTGAGGACATCTCTCATGAGATGATTCCATCCCTCACCACGTTTACCTTGAATTAGTTCTGGGCTGAGCCAGGCTTGTGACTCGGCTAACAAAAACAAGCGCTTCTCGGGAGGCAACCCGTGATCTATCCTTTATCGTTTTCATAATAAGTGTAGGGGGCCCCGTATGTGCTTGTTGTCTTGTTTCTTCTAATGTGCAGGGATTAAGGCTTCAAAGATCCATTCTCGATGACTTTTTACGAACCGTGATCCGTGTACCCGTCTTCCCGGTTCTATCCTAAACTATCGTGATTCAATATTTCATATCTTATATGTTCACATTGAAATCACTATAGTTGTCCTTTCCTTAGCAAGATTTAACCAAAGTGCACAATGTCCTAAGTGTAGGGGAGTTTACTCCCACATGCTTAAACATTGAGGACAATGTTTATATCAAGTGTAGGGGGGACTTCTATCGAAGTAAGTGGTCTTTTCCATGAATTTGTCCTCATTTTAACCGGAAAATAAAAAATTTCGACATTTTTCAAAATTTGTAATTTATTTTGGCCTTGTAATTTTCCTTTGCTATCGTTATTTACTTTCTTTGCTAGAATAAATTTTCAATAAAGTGGTTTTAAATTTTTCAAAGTCTTGAATTTTTTGACTCAACCCGAGTTTACTTATCTAAGTTTACTCTAGCTAGTATCCTTAACGTGTTTAAGTCAAGTTTTGCTAGGCTTTTATATAGAGAACTTTAAAACACGAAAGTCTTAACTCTTACGGGTTAAGAACAAGAACTTTTCGCAAGTTCCCTTAATTGATCCTAGAGAGTCGTTTATCAAGGGAACTTTAAAATGCAAATTCTAAACTTGAGAAAGTCTAAGAGTTTGCAAGATCCTATAGATGACTCGAAAACCTAAAACTATGATTTAATTGGCTAAGCATCCACGAGTCTCATTCCTTGATATTATAAATTATGGAGAACGAGAGATGATAGAGTCAATTATAAGTTTGGTATTCTTTCGTGAATTTATGTGAGTTGATTATAAGCTTTTTCTCCCATCGCTTGCTAATAAATTTAACTGCAATAAATAAGGTTGTACGATTTGAAAAGTTACTTAGCTTCTAGCACAAGAGTGTTTAAAAGTTGCTCGGTATTAATTAGAGTTCATAGCCAAGGCATAACTTATTGAAGCGGGATACGAAGATTGGCGAGTCCGAAAAGGCCCTAACAAGGCATAAGGGCTACATTTTGTTGCTAAAGATCCCAAGTGATGTGAAGAATCATTTATCAAAAATCAATATGAAGGATCGAGACACACGAAGAAAAGCAAATACTCCCCTAAAGATCATGGAGAAGTCTATCCAAAAAGGCCCTAACAAGGTATGAGGATAAATAGATCCAAGTCCTAAAAGGAGGCGGATCGTTGTATATCAAAATCCAAAATAAAGATTGGAGAAAAATGAAGAAGTCGTGGTCCAAGTATGAAGAATCTCTCAAAAACTTCAAGTGAAGAAATTCCCATTATGAAGAGAAGACCATAATTTCAAAAACGTCTCTCAAGATTCGAAGTATGAAGTCGCTGCAAAATATCGGTCCGAGAAAGGTCTCAAATCGTGAAGCGAGTTATGCCAAGATATGAACTTTAAGAGGTCCCGAGAAGCAGTTTTAAAATATTTTGTCTTTTAGCTAACTATTGATTAAATCGTCCCACTTTATTTTCAGCCTAAATAACTATCAGAATAAGTCAACAATGCATCTTCGTGATCATCTAAGACAACAATAAATTATAAGAGATACACCTAGGAATAAGGAGTCTAAGTAAATAATTGGGCCACATGAGTTCATGTTAGTTTGCTAACTTATAATAACAATGATCTCGTTTTAAGCTTGGTATGGGGAACGTGAAACTTGAGGATGATAAACATTCATGACAACCAAAACCCCAATGTAAGTCTTTGATTTCTTACTTGTTTTGTTCTTTTAGTTTCCTTAGAATTTAGTTTTTAATAAAGGCCAAGGTGGGTTATCTATGATGAAAAATGTAAACCGTGCTTTGAAATTAATGCATTGCATAAGGGCATTGCAATGGTTAAGTGTAGGGGATTTAATAAGTGTGAAAACACTTATCATTTTATCACTTATTTCCAATAATAACAAGACCAAAATGCGTATTTTATGTCGTAAAGGTCGGAATTATGCGTGGTTTGTGTTTTTATTGTGTTTCAGGATAAAAATATGCAAAAGGAAGAAAACATGGGCTATCACGGGCTTCTATCGAAGAAAAAGACAAAAGATGAAGTCAAAAGATCGAGAGTGCATAAAGAACGGAAGTCCAAGGCCTATTATGAAGATTTATCGAAGAAAAAGTCTAAAGACGAAAGTTTACTGAAGTCGAAGAACTCAAGTCTTATTATAGAAGAAAATTATAAGACAAGTTCAACTTATATCGACAAATCCCGAGACGACATCGAGAAAGACAAAGAAATTAAATCGAGTCGAGACGAGAAGGAAGCATAAACACTTAACCTCCCCACCTCCTATAAATACCCTTCTAACATGTCATTAGGACAGTGTTAGTTGTTAGTTAGTCTTAATTTTAGTCTTTTTAATTTTTAATTTTTAAGTGTGTTTTTAATTTCCTTCTCTCTAGTTTTTCAAGTTTATCAAACATTAATCTTGTAATCTTTTGATCTTTTGATCTTAATCTTTAATCAAATCAAGCTTATTTCTTAATTCTCATTCTATCTTTCTTAATCTTTTTAATCTTGATAATCATGTAGTTCATTTAACTGTGTTGATGATTTGATTGTGTATCTTATTTGACTGTGCTTATTGAATTGGTGATTTTAAAAGTTTTAGATTAAAAGTGCTTATTTTCTTAATTTTTAGGATTAATAGTTTTTAACATAAGTTGATTTTTATAAGCTTAATATTTTGATAAAAAGTTGATTTTCAATATCTAGCTTATTTAGTGTTTTAAAAGTTTTCAAATTCTAGCTTATTTACCTATTTCTAAAATCATTTTGGTTTAGCTTTTGGTAAAGTGCTTATTGGTTTTTAGTTTATTTTCATTGTGCTTAAGTTTTCTTGTTACGGAATCTTCCCTAAACCCTCATTCCAGATAAGAGGTGTAAATCCCTCTTTTTCAGGATAGCAGTTACAGCCAATTCCGGATAAGCATCATAATTCCGTTTTCCGGATTAGCACCAGAAAAATATTCCGTATAAGCCTCTTGATTTTCACATTCCGGATAAGGATCCGTGGTCATATTGCGGATAAGGTCTAGAACACCATTTCCGGATAAGCTTTCATTTATCTTTTACGGATAAGTAGAAGAAGAACTTATTGCGGATAAGCTCCCAAAGACATTTTCCGGATAAGGAAAATTTTATAGATTCCGGATAGCGTTTTGCGGATAAGGATTCGAAACCAGTATTCCGAATAAGAGATTTGTTACTTTTTCCGGATAAGCCCAAGAATAGCTTTTGCGGATAAGGCCCATAAAGTATATTCCGGATAACCCCTTTGTCACGGATTGCGGATAATCATTGGTAGCACGTTTTCTGGATAAGTTTTCATGTTAAGTTTATTGTTTAATTATTTTCAAACTTTATTTTTCCCGCCTTTTTACTTAGCATTATTTTAACTTTTCTTATTTTAGTTTAATCTTTAAAGTTTACATTTTTATAAGTTTTCATCATTTATCTTTTAATTTTTAAAGTCTTTATTTTTAGTCTAAATATTTTCAAGCTTTCATTTTTACTTATTTACTCAACGACGATTTCACTTTTAGCTTAAAATATATAATCAAACCCTTTTTTATTTTCCACCATGAACGACTGAGTCGCACTTTCAACTTGTAATCAATTCGAAAAGACTGGAACAACGAACTTTCATACGAGACAAACCCTTGTATTATAGATCCTCAATATCACTAATTTTATCTGATTCTTTTGTTTTTGTGTTTCTATTTTGGTGTTTAATCTTGTGAGTAAGTACCTTATTCATTATTTGAGGTTGTGGGTATCTTAAAAATCCGTTCCTCGTACCTTATTAATGTTATTTGTTAGAAATTAGATTTGTTTGTACATTTTAGGTTAGTGTTATATGTGTTGTGAGTTTTGATTAAGCAAATTGATTTGGTTGGTTAACGGAACTTTGACCTATTTTGAGGTGTTTGAGTGATAGAGACTGATAGGAATAAGCAAAAGACGTATTTTGAGGTGTTTTCATAATTTTGGTTGGCTATAGTTTATTAACTCTAACCTTAGGGGCAATGGCCGTGTAGTATAGGTACTTATGGTAATGGATGCACCCACTCCTTTTCATGCTTGCACCAACGGAAGGTCCTAAAAAAGTTGCACCAATGCAAGGTCCCAAAGTACATAAATTTTGGTCTGATGGAATGTACAAAGTCTTACTAGACACATGCATTGAATAGATGAACATGACATGTATGAACGGCCTTAGCTTGCAAAGGCAGTCGTGGATTGGGTTAGGCAAGGTATTCAAAGATAGGTTTGCCCTCGACTTCAATTAAAAAGATATGAAGAACGGATTTGATGGGCAAAAGGCGAAATACGTCGGATGGTTATACTTGAAGAATAAAACCAGAAACCTCTATAATCCGGATACAAAGATGTTTAATCTAACACCATAACAGTAGGCCAATTTAAGCGGGTGTGTGGCACTTATTTAAAAATAACGCTTATGTTAGTAAATTTTTCAACAAAAATAACTTATTTAAAATTCTTTGAAATTTGGGGATACAGATTCATAGTAGAGCCATGTCCTTGCAATATAAACTGTTACCTTACTTAGATCTATGTCAAATTGTCTATCAAAGTGTTTCGGCGGATGGTGATGTTCAGTGGACCAACACAAATACTAATACAGTACAAGAGTCTGTGTCTGCGTCTGTATCTGTATATGCGGCATCGACATCTGGACCATCGGTACTTGCAACATCTGGGGCATCGACATCCGGGGCATCAGCTATTAGGGAACGTGTTGGTGTACTTAATATGGGCGATGACCCTTTGGTTGATGTGACAATCGATGTTGGTGATGACGATGATGGAAACTCTCGTACACACAAGATCCTTGATGAAGCTAGACCTAAGAAAAAGGTAAAGACGTCTCGTGTTACCATGTATGACTTCACGGCTGATATGCAATGTGCGTTAAGACATATGATTAAAACCACGGATGGGCCGATAACCGAGCAATGCTATGATTAGCTAAAACTAGTTGGTTTGCCATCTATGGATCTTATGTTTCTAGTTGCTTTTAACAATTTTGGTCAATCAAGACTCATGCGAGAGGCGTGGATGACATTCCCTTCAGACCCGAACGTGTTATAGGCTTGGATCGAGATGACGGGTAGACAACTCGGGATTTTTAAGTAGGGAGGTCATATTCTAATGTGGTTGAAGACATCTGTTTCATTTGTCTTTTTATGCTATCACTTTTTATGTGGTTTATGTATTTTGTATTTCGGACCCTTATGTGGATGGTTTATGTATCTGGTATTTTAAACATTTTATTTATTCGATATTTCGAACCCTTATGTGGATGGTTTATGTATTTTGTATTTTGAACCTTTTATGACTTTGTTGTTTGTGTACTGTGCCTTGGTTGAAATTAGCGTATAGTTTATGGTCGTGTGCGAACACCTTGAGATGGTGAGGGAAAATTGCGGACATATTAAGTCTGTGTCGAATCAGATTCAATGTACATTCTTAATGACTGCGTCCATGTGAACAGGGGAGATGGACTAGAAATGTTTTAAGGGCCTTAGAGATTGATTTAGAGGCTAAAATTTATCCTAGGAATAGCTTGTAGTCCAATTACGATTTGTTTGAGCTTTACTCACAGTTGCAGCCACTTTCGAGCTCTCTATCTAGGCTAAAAAATGGCCTAACCGCCCACTGTTAGTATACTTGGTGATACAAACTTCAGGTCATCTTCAGGTTCTGCACCTGAAGATTTGTCTACGTCTTATCGATAAGTAAAACATAGTTAAACGATTGTGCACCATCAATTGGCATTTTATCTGGTGCACCAGAATAAATTGACCTTTTGACTGATTCCTTTGCAATTAAAAGTTCTTCCTGAACCTGTTTCGAATATTCCAAGTTCTTTCTGAACCTGTTTCGAGTATTCCAAGTACACCATCTCTTTATTGGCATTTTAACAACATGCATAGATGTTGTCAATCTTTCTTTGCAGAAGAAGGCTAAAAACTTTTTCCAGACATAGAGTTTTGCTTTCTTCAAGAAGTTGAATCTCATCAGCAAGAAATTTTTCATAATTGAAAAGTACTGATGATATTTTTGATACTGAATATTTGTAACTTTGCTATAATGAGGATGAAGTAGTGACCAATCAAAGCTCCTGTCAGACCCCATACTATTCTTCACCTGCTGCCCTGCACCTGCCCTTTTTCCGCCACGTTGATGAGCTGAGCCACCTCCTGAAGTTCTTCGGCTTTTGTTATCATTAGGGTCTGGTACGAGCTGGTGGTGATGGGGCTCTAATGTTGGTAAACATTTCGGGGTTTTCTTGCGGGTCGTTTGAGTTTATCATTTTACCGGCACTTTTACAACTAGTTTTTCATATATGAGTGAGGGGCAATTTGAGTTTTAGATGGGGTGCACTTTCGAAAAATGATCAAAATTAGAAATAAACTACACTAAAAATTCAACTTTTTCAGCTAGCCATAGATAGCATATCAGAACTATAGATTCGCCCCTGATCTTAGTTTTGATTTATTCCGTATGGGTCATGTAATTCTTGCAGATGAAGACTTTATGTATTTTTATTTTATTTCGTGTTATGAATCTTTTTTTATTCATGTAATTTTTTTAATTAATGAAATGTATTTTTTTTGAAGTTTATTATTTTTTAAATTAAAAAATTAAGTAGGCTTAACTTTTTCTTCACGGCTCAAGCTAATCAAGGAGCCTCAATTTTTGGTGTTATAAAAGTTTTAGTGTTGTGGGATCATTTGAACTAATTAACCATACCATGTACAAATTGTGGTGTTATTCACACGGCTCAAGCCGACTACACATTGTGCTCTAAGTGATAAAACGAGATTTCTTTTTATTGTTATATAGAGATGGTGACAAGCTATCAAACCCATAAAAAATAAATAGAGTTTAGCCGGATGTACCGGAAAATGTGAGAATATTAAGTTCTTCCCATGTCATTTTTGCTATGAATTCGAAAATTTTCAAACTACATCATTTTCACACCTTTTTTATAATAGTATAATACACTTAGTTTATAATTAATTCTAGACCATCAAATAAAAACAATTAAGCATCCACCACTCATATAAGATTTATCAAAAACACGTCATCACATATGTCCTCGGTCAAAATGTTCAAACACAAAATTCATATATTAGACTGAAGTACGGTCAAGAGCCATGGGCTTTTGTTTTTGGCTTTGCTGGGTATTATTTTAATGCCACTTGATTTCAACACAACACATAAAAATAACATTTCACTTATAACATTTCTCTCTTCTTCATTTAAGTCTCACCCACTCACAATTATATTTTCTTTTCTATTTTCACACAAATTAAAATCATTTAATTAAACAAAAACTACAAATTCGAAAAAAAAAATATGAATATAAAAATATAATGTGAACTTAAAAGCATAAAAAAACTTTACATATAGAGACAAATTCAAGATATTTTTAATGCTTAAGCTTAAACAACTTGCACAATTATGTTATATATAAAAACTTTTTTAATGTTTTAAGCATAAAATGCTTTTAAATTATTTCAATTATATAAAATACAATAGATAGTGACAAATGCTTCCGCTTTTATTTAATTATCAATTCTGAAATCTCTAAACTTCATCATTTCACACCATTTCTTGTAACTATAATATAGCTTTAATTGTAGTCCATAAAATTAAAACAATTAAGGATGCATGACTTCGTATAATTAAGACGTATCAAAATTCTCAATTCTTTCTATGTTCGTGTCTTTCATTTTTTTTACTATTTCTTTTAACAGCGATTTAGTAGTTACTTATTCGAGACCACAATGATATTCAATTAAACAATATGCAAGTTTTGAAATTTTTTACGGAATAAATCTCATTTCTTTCCATTTATTTCGAGCCCCTAAAGTTTTTAATGAAACTTGAAGTTAAAACCTTTTAAAAACTATTTCTCCAAGATTACCTTTGGTAACATGTTCAAGTCCTTCATGATTTAGTTTAGTCGTAATCCACGCTCCTTAATTCAATCGATATTTTTCTTGTATTTTTACCAAAAAGTCAAACAATTGTTTCCTAACAACTCAATTGTCATATATATGAATCGACGAAGATGAACCTTCTTTTGTTCACAAGCTAACAAACCATTTTAAAATATAAAATTTAGCTATGAATTCTGAAAATTTCAAACATATTATTTTCACACCTTGTCTTATAATTATAATAGATTTTGTTTATAGTAAGAGGGTGTTTGGTTAAGCTTATGAGTTTGGCTTATGCTTATATTATATAAGCTATTATGGCTTATATATAATAAGCTTATAAGCTCATTATTAGTGTTTAGTTTAGCTTTTTCAAATTTAGTAAGATAAAATGAAAAAAAATACATAAATATTAAATGATATGGTTATTAAATGTGGGCATAAATGTCTTTTTATATATTATTACTATATAAGCTTTAAAAGACACACATTTTGGGCTTACCAAAAACCCCATATATAAGCTTATAAGCCTATTTATATAAGCTTAACCAAACATTTAGTTTCGGCTTATAAGCTTATATAAGCTAATAAGCTTATAAGCCCACTATATAAGCTAAAACAAACACCCCCTAAAACTAAGAATCTATCAATTCACATAAGATGTATCAAAACTCGTCATTACATATGTCATCGACCAAAATGTTCAGCAACAAAATTCATAGACCACATTTGCTAATGCTTAATTGAAAATAACACACACCAAAATTCTCTATTTCTTTTATGTTTACGTTCTTCATGATTTAATTTAGTCGTAATCCACGCTCCTATGCAATCAATATTTTTGTTGCATCTTTCCCTTCTGAAGGCTAAAATTAGAACCATTTGAAACATCAATTTGTCACTTAAATTGCATGAAAATTTATGTATTTTATTGGTTTGTATAATATGTATAAGAATATAATGTATTTTTATTATAAGATGTTAACATTAATTAGTGTATTTAATTAGTTTTTTTTTACCTTATGTTTTAAAGTGTATTGCTTAAAATTTTAAATTTAAACGACATTTAATGGATGAGATTAAATTTTTAAATTTAAGCGACATTTAATAGATGGGAGGTTTTGTAAGTATTACTTAAAATTAAGTTTTATGTATTTAGAGATTGTACATAATGTTTTAAACATTGTATTACTTAAAATTAAATGAGAAGAGAGATAATAAAATGTTTAATATGTAGTATGAGTCCAGTTATTTTAGAAACTTGTTTTTTTGTTGGAATCTAATGGACTAATCCTAACCATCCATTACTATTAAAAAAAACACGGAGGGCCTATTTTTGTCAAAATGTCCAAAATTTACAAAAAAACGACGGAATGACTAAATGGTAAATATGACGAAAATTGGTTATCACAAGTGATATTTCGTTACTGATAAAAATAATGAAATATCACTAGAGATAAACCAATAAAATCACTAGTGATATTTCATTAACATAGTCACTGCGTAATATCCCAGTGATATTTCATTGTTTTATTAACAATGATATTTCATTAATTTTAGCTAGTGAAATATCACTAGTGATAATTCATTACCCCGTCATATTCACAACTTTGGTGGTACCTCCGTCCATTTTTTTAACTTTTGGACATTTTGGCAAAAATAATCCCTCCGTGTTTTTTTTAATCTTAGATTAATCTCTACTATTGGATCAAAAATAAATGAAGGGTGGGGATTTATCCATTTGTTTCCACAAAAAACAAGGATGCAATATAACTTTTCTCTAGCATAGAAATCAATTATTGAAGTAAACAACGTCGTTTTCTAGTATAGGAAACATTTGCCAAAACAACAATGGCAATGAAATCGTAAAATAACATCGCTTTTGTAAAGTAGTTTTGAAGAATAAAACGAAATTTGCTGAAACCACCCTCTCACTGATGTTTTATAAAAACGACCTCTAACTTTTAACTATTTACGATTTTTTATAATAAACTTTATTTATCAAATATGTATATGTATTAATTTATTCGAAAAAAATATGATCGAACATATCATTGAATTGCGAAATAAAAGAGCCCAATATTGCAATACTTTTTAAATACGTATGATTTTATAAAAATTGTTAAAAATTAACATATATTTTTAAAATTGTTACGTTAACAACACTTGAGGCTATTTATTCCTTGCAAGACCACTCTTAAACGTTGAACAGTCTTTCACATTATCGATCAATTTGCAGCGTTAGTCCTGGAGAAAATGAAAACAAACTTTCAAAACACACCCTTCCACTATTTAGAATATTACGGAAACTGTTTTGCTTTCACCTATTTACGACTTTTTAATATAACAGACTTTAAATATCAAATACGAAACGTATACCCGTCAATTCAATCAGAAAAAACACTGATGAAAAGATCTTCGTAATAATCTTCGAATTACGATGTAAACGAGGCCTATATTACAATGCTTCTGACAAACGTATGATTTTATAAAAAAATGTTAATACTTAATACACATTTTAAAAAATTGTTACGAAATAAGCCTCCAAATTATTTGTTCCTTGAAATGTAAATCATTGACACGAAGTCTTTCATTCTTTTACCTTATCGGCCTACTGTACCATCACGCTCCGTCACGAATTGCTTGTTGTACGCCTCGTTAATTCTTAACTTACATCGGACAGAATATTGACAAGAATATGATTCAATAATTATGAGAAAAAAACTTATTTGGTCATTTTTTGAATTTTGTAAATTTTGTGGTCAGATATAAAATATATAAATGCTCAACTGTTCAGCTTTATTAATTTTTTTCCTATGTGTTAACCTCAAAAAACTATATTTAATTAACTATTGACTCACATATAACCCATAAAACTGAAACCTTATTTGTCTTATTAACTTACCAAAGCTTAACTAAAAACGCTCAACAAACCAGATGCTCGACCCATGTGCTTTTCTTTGAAATTGTATCAAAATTACTTTAAAGATTTTTAACTTTTTCTTCTTTATAGATACAAGTATTCAAGACCCGCGTTTTAGTGCGGCGGGTCTTCGTTGTGGATACCACCAGATGCTTGTTGCATTGAGCAAACAATTTTAGTAGAAAACGAATAAGCACAAATAGGATATATCAGTGTATGGAGAGATGTACCAACAAAGAGATATAATCTCAAGTTCTTGAACATTCATTTGCAGACTTGATAGTATAATAAATCCTTTTCGTACGCATCGACAGGTCTGTGTATCAACCAAGTTACCAAATATAGACACAACCTTTTTTTTTGCTTGCTCGAATCCTTGTCCTTTGTAACTTTCTTCACATTTGGCACCTTCGCTTTCCTCGGCTTCTTTAATTTCTATAAAAAAGCGATACAAATTATATTAACAGATATAACGAACCAAATTTTTATAAGTTCTCAAAATGAGTATTGCGTTATTTTATCTATGCATAAACACCTCAAATCTGGTGTGCACTTCCCAAAGCGAACTTTAAAACTGAGCCAATATTGGAGATTCCTAAATATCGTAATATGTTTCGTTTAAGTAAGCCATAATCCGAAGTTAATAAGGTATACAAAAGTAAGTGTATCCTAATTGAAATAAGGCGACCTAACGTTTATGTTGCTTTTAAGCACGCCTTATACTTATTTTCCTCGTGAGGCCACCTTGTAGGATGCTTGACATCCGTCAAATCGAACTCGAATACCCCTTCTGCTGCAAAAGGGGTGTTTGGCTTATGTTTTAAGAGCACCCAAACACCCTTTTGCAGGCTCTCACCATTAGAATTGTAAAATAGTCCGCAATTACTACATCACCCAACACCATCCGTTACACCGATCTTACAGCTCCATACGCCACTGATTCCTATACTAACAACTTATATATTATACGTTGTACCAAGACTATATTGCCCAAGTTAAGGAAGAACAATCGTGTCTTTGGGTTTCGGCTCCTATGTTTCAGTAATAAAATTCTGATAATTCGTCAATTGATAGTTGAGTTCCTGTTAAAATGAGGACTTAATCTGTTATCCCATAATAAACTACAAGGAATTATTATGTGTGGTTTTATTCTTTCAATTATATCCTTGGACTCTTGGTGCATTGCTTGTATGATGTGGAGGACTGAAGTTGCATTTCTCTTATTCTTGATGTCTGGACCAGCCCAAGCCCCACTTCTCTGGCCCATTGCTACAACGGCTCTAAAAGCCTTTTAGGTTACATTAAAGAGAGGAGCGTGTTATCTTTGTTAGTATCGCCTCTTATTTTGTATGTGTGTTTTCTCCCAAAAACAAACTTCGCTCTCTCTCTAGTTTGATCTTAGAAACCTTGTTTTATTTTGTTTTGATTGTAAGACTATGATCATGTAGATCATAGGGCTACACGTGAGTAGCACTGGTAGTCATTAGTATCTTTTTCATTCAGTTTGTGTTCTTAAATCTTTGTTAATAAAAGGTTTTTATGGTTGAGGTGCTTCTGATCATGTTTTTCTACATGGTATCAGAGCCACGTTGTTAAAACTTGATGAAACTTTTATTTAGGGTTTGTTTAAAATGGGGGATTTTTGGTTATTTATACTGATGAGACTGTAATTAGACATAGTCTCATCATCTAAATCGGTCTTAAAACGCTTAAAATATCATCAAAATACCCAAAATATATGCTTGTGTTTGTTCATTGTGTATTTTAGGTACGGATATCGTAAATTCACCAAAATATCAAAGGAATCAAGCAAAAACGAACACGGGAAACGAAGCCGCACAAAAAACCGGGCCCAAGTATGGAATTTCCAAAATTACCCTTGAAGTTTGAAGAATTGGCAACTTTGGTCCCTCATCTTTGAAGACTTGTCACTTTAGACCCTTGTAAACCTCAATTATTACAAGTTTGGTCCTAAAGTTTCAAGACATGACTTTATTAGCCCTTGAAGAATGCAAATATTTTGATGTATGGTCCTTATTCAAAGTTTACAAATCAATTGGGTCAAAAATGACAAGTTAATCAAACTTGTTATAAAGGGAAAAAGGTTTTGATGATTATTACAAAGAGACAACAAATGGGAACAAGAGGGGGCAGTTCTGTCCAGACAACCAAAGACCCATCCTCCACTCACCTACTGCCACATCACCCACTACCACCTCCCCTCCAATCAAATTTCCCCAAACTCCCACGTCATCCCTCCACTATTTATTTAAACTGATTATTAATAATCAGTTATACTTAGTGTGGGAAACAGATTTTAAATCCCCTAAACCGATTAAACCTAAACTATTTAACCATCTTCATCCTATTAAACCCTAAAACACCCAGGATTAATTAACTCCATCACTCACCCCTACACTAATTAACCATAGGGGTTTTCTTCACAACCCCACACTCAACACAACCCCCAACCCAGAAAATGACCCTTGTACCTTTTGTCCCCTCCCCTGCTACACCCTTCACGTGACACTGTTCACAATCAATGGCTCACAACCATTCCTTGTTCCCAAAGTATAATTTAAACGCCCAAGATCATCTCAACTAGCTGACTATCACTCTCAAGTCACAAGAAGCCATTGAAGACCAAAATTTCAGTCAACATTCAAAGGGCAAAATCGGATTTTGAGCAACTAGGGTTTCCCATTTGTATTTTTTATTCAGGATTCTAGAATCATCCTATTAGTATTGTAAAAAGAGGCCCAAACCTGTTGGTGCCCTTTGTCCCAATTTTTGTAAAAACTTTTTATGATTAATGAAAATGAAGATATTCAGTTTTTTATAAATTGTGTTCCAACTTTACTGTTTTCCTAGTTAACATTTACTTTTATATGCAAAGTTAGTATAAGTTTTCAAAATTGATATTTGGTTCAAGGAATTGTTCAAGTGACGTTTTTTAAAAAATTTGCTTCAAGACTTCTGGCCATTATAAAGTGGAAGTGAAAGTGGAAGCTAGACTCTTGGCTTGTTGTTTTAAAGTTGGTCCTGATTTTCAAAAGTGATTGAAAAGGGGTTTTCAAAAAAATCAGTTTTCAAGATTTTCGCAAAATCTTTGGTTTTCTTTATCAGTTTACTGTTTATACAAGATTACCAATAAGCTGCTTGACATCAGCTTATTGGCTCTTGTATAAACTTGAAGTGCTTTCTTTGGTTGGTTGTTTTGTGCAGGTATAAAGTTCCCAAAACAAGCTCATCATTTTTTCATTCATTTCATTTTATAGAAGACATATGGCACCCTTGGGTCTTTCATAGATTCCACCAACAGGGCTCTCTACATGCATAAGCTCACAAAAGCTCTTATACCCTCTTGTTTGAAGGCATCAGCCAACCTAAGGTACGGCTTTAACCCAAATAGGTTGGAAAATTTGAAATTGATGTGATGCTTATGTGTTATTGTGAAATCTGTTTGTATGAGTATTTAAGTGTTTGTCCATACCCGTTTAGGATCTTTATGCATGATTTGGTAGTTGGTAATTAGACTTAAGCTGTTTTGTTCACTAGTCTTTTGTTAAATTTGGTTTTCAGATATTTAAGGGGTGTTTGGGATAAGAGTTTAAGCACCATGGTTGATAAGCTATTGACTTGAAATCCACCTATACACACTTGATATATCAGTAGTATTTTAGTTTGAACATTGGTTTTAGTTTGGTATGCTTAAACAAGTTTGCTTGATAAATCTTGGGCAAAATAGCTAAAATCAGCAACCAGCTTTTCTGCCTTGCTTTGAGTGAAATTTGACCTTCATTTTGTGTTGAATATTAGAACTTGGTAGTAATTAGGGGTAGGACTGGTTCTGTTGAAGTTTGTGAGTCAAGTGAGTGAGTTTTGGTCAACCAAAACTCACCCATTTGCACTTTGCATCAGCAAAGTCCCATAGACTCCAATACAACCATATCAGTAATTGTCTTGGGCTTTTTTTGCTTAATTCTTGTGTGCAAGTTGAGTGTTTTACATTTTTACTGACTCTCCATAACCCAACTGGTTGTGGGGGTGCCAATTATTGCCCACAAAACCAAGTAACAAAAAAGTTACAAGCTAATCTTTGCCAAGACCCGTTTTTATAACTAGCAGTGGCAACCAAATTCCCACTGGTAGTGTAAAACTTGGTACTGCTACACAAGCAGACAAATCAGAACAAGGTGTCACTATCAGTTTTTCTTTTTTTGCCTTTAGTGAGCTAATTTAGGAATTATAACTTAATTTTAATTTTATTATTTTTTTTATTTAAATTCTGATTTTTCCATTTAGTTTATTTTTATTTTACTGTTCATCTTTTATTTTTTAGATTTAATTGCATTTTAAATTATTTTTTAATATTCTGTTTTTGTCTTTTAGTGACAAAATTTAACATTTTTCAGTTTCAAAATTTTCTTAAATTTAGAAAAACATTTTAAGATTTTTAGTTTAAAAATATTTTACTGTTCACTTTTTTATTAATTTTTAGAATTAATTTAGTTTAATTAGTGTTTTATTATAAACTGTTTTTGTCTTTTATTGAAAATTTTTACTTTTTTCAAACTTTTTCATTTTTCTACTGTTCATTAGTATAATTTAGGATTTTTAAAATTGTCAAATTATTTTTAACATTATTTTAATATTTTTAATCATTATTTTAGTTTAAAAATAGTTTTTAGTGTTTTAAAAATAGAAAAATAGTTTTTAAAATTTAGGAAAAATACTTTTTAGTCCTTGAATAATATAAGTGAGTTATTTGTTCAATAAAATAATATTTTGGACTTTTTGTTAATTGTATTTAATTTTAGGGCTTTAATTAGCATTTAAAATTGAATATTTAATTAATAAAAGGTTTTAAAATATATTTGTTGGATTTTTATTCTTATTTATATTATTTTAGACTTAGTTTAAACTTTTAATTAATTTTTAGGTTTAATTTTTAATTTTGTCACGTTTTACGTATTTACGTTCGCGTTTTACGTCATTACGTCGTAGTTTAATCGTAGTCGTAGCTCGTCTTTAATTTTTCTCTTCTAAACCAAAAACGTCACTAATCCAAACTTTGATTTTATATAAGTAGCACACTTAATCCACACACCTCCTTCGATAATGAACCCGCATTTATTCGGTTTTACGTTTTTCCTAAAGCGTAAGACTTAATACTTGCCGCTCATACGCGTTTTTCCTAAAACGTGTACGAAAACCTACTATCAATTTTTGGCGCCGCTGCCGGGGAGGTGTTTTTAGTGTGCCATTATTATTATCATGTTTGTGTGAGTAGTGCGTTTTTGCTTTTCAATTTTTGGAAAGCGTATATAACGTACATACTCATTTTTGTTATTTTTCATTAATATATTATAGTATCTAAATAAAACGTGTTTAGTTTTCCTAAACTAAACACACAACAATCTTTTACTATATTGTAGATATCCATTATCGTTTTCGTTTTTCTTGTGAATATATTACTATATTGTACTACGTAGAACAATAAATATACAAGTACTCCAAAAGCGTGAAAACGCAACCTTGATTCGGGATTTCATCACTCGATCATTGTATTTGAATCTAAAGCAAAAGTTTATAGGCAAAATAGATAAATACTTTCGTGAGGCTTAATTTCAATTAACACAAACTATAAGGTGGGTATAAGGCGGTTGTATTTCACGACCTAAGGGAAAAAGGCTCTTAAGTGCTTAGCGCCGCCTCGTTTCCCCCGCTTGCTTCTACGTGTTTTGAGAAAGAAGGCTAATCGAGGGTTTGCCGCCCAAGTATTATCTACGTATATTATATTTGCTTTTTTTCAAGATTAAACCCTCTTGAACGTTTTGGTGTTCCACCAACGTTCTAAAGTCATCGAAAGCGTTCACTCCACGTGATCGGTTTCATTCTTTGAGGCTCCTTTAATCGAGAAATCGATTCGAGGAGAGATTTGTAGATTTGAGTCTACGTAATACATAAAAAATCCAAAAAAATTAAAAACAATCAAAAACCAAAAAAAAAATTGATTGAAAAATCGAAAAAACCGCAAAAAGAATCTTCTTTGCTACCACCCATTCTACGCTTAGTACATGCGCACTCGATCGAAGGATTATTCTAATTCTAGCGACGCTTCGAATCGACGCAATCGTAATCGAAGGAATCGACGACGTAGACGAGATTTAGAAACCGACGTTCCTAATATCGTTGTTGAAGAGACCGTAGAGGAGATGGCCGACAATCGTTCGATGATGGAATTGCTCCAAGCACCCACCGAGGGTTATGGAGACGCGATCGTAATTCCCGCTATCGAAGCGGAGAATTTTGAGATTAAGAGCAGAATGCTTTCGTTGATCTAAGCTACGAAGTTTCGAGGTCGTGAAGCCGATAATCCTCACGACCATATTCGGATTTTTGATCGTCTTTTAGCCACGAGCAAGTTTAAGAACGTCGACATCGATGTCGTCAAGCTTATGCTTTTTCCGTACTCGCTCGATGGTGCCGCCAAGGATTGGTACGAGAAAGATCCACCTAATTCGATAACTACGTGGAAGGATCTCGTCTCCAAGTTCGTTAATTATTTTTTCCCACCGTCTAAGACAATGTTTTTTAAAAATGAAATCACGAAATTTGAGCAAAAACCGAATGAATCTTTTAGAGACGCGTGTGATCGTTTTAAGGAATTGCTTAGGCAATGTCCTCACCATGATTTTTCCGAGTTGCACCAAATCGATACGTTTTACAACGGTCTTAATTTTCAAGAACAAGATTCGTTGAATTCTGCCGCCGGTGGCAACTTTTTGTGTAAGACTCTGAAACATGCATTGATAATTATCGAAAACCGATCTAAGGTTTACCAACTCCGCAACGCACCGAGTGTTGCCAATGTCGCCAATGTTAGTATTTCTAATCGCGACACTGAGAGGGTTGATGCGAAAGTCGACAAGTTGACGAATGTGTTTACGTCTTTTCTCATTGAAATGCAAAAGAAAGACGCTCCCACTACGGTGAAAGCGGTTGAGGTTTCGTGTACGTTTTATGGGGGACCTCATAATTATTACGAGTGTGCGGCTACGGATGGCCAAACGTCGAATGTGAGTGCGTTAAATGGAAACAACAATTTTCAAAATCAAAATAACGCGGGTCCATCATAACAAAGCAATTATAACCAAGGCAACAATTTTAATCAAAACCGAAACAATTTTCAAGGAAATAATCAACAAGGAAATTTTTCGAATCAAAATCAAGGTTATAATCAAGGTCGGAATTTAAATTGGCAAAATCGAGATAATAATCAAAACTCGAATTTTTCAAACAACAACAATCAAGGAAACAATTTTTCGAGTGGTAATCAAGGAAATTTTCAAAGAAACAATCAAAACCAAGGGAACTTTAATTCAAATCAAAATAGTTCGTCAAACGATTTTCAAAATTACATGAAAACGAATGAGGCTAATATGAGACGATTAGAGGGAGAAATTGGTACTTTAAAAAACGACTTTACAAATACTTTGAAACTTCAAAACACGAAGATTGAGCAAGGACAAATTGACATTAAAAAGATGTTTTCGGCTATTATGAACAAGTCCTCGGGTGCTTCATCGAGTTCGTTACCTAGTGACACCGTTGCAAATCCAAAGGAACAATGTAAAGCCGCCTCGTCTCGTGAGAAAGGTCGTGTGATAACCCCTAACCTTGAAGGATTTCGAGTTGTTCCTTCTTCTCAACCCTCGACTTCTAAGACGTCTTATTGTTCTAAAGTCGATGGGGTGAACGTGGCGACCAAGGAAAAGAGTGCACACCCTCGTGTACCTCAAATTCCATCCACGGTTCGAAAGAGAGCTTTATTGACCTTACGAAAGTAACCCTTGAAGAAACTTGTGCATCGATCCTTCTTAAAAAACCCAAAAGGCATATGCCTAGAAAGGAAGAGGATCCGGGCCAATTTCTATTACCTTGTGATTTTTCCGAGATTGAGGGATGTTTAGCCCTTGTCGATTTAGGTGCTAGCATCAATCTCATGCCTCATTCTCTTTGGAAATTGATGAGACGGCCTAATCTTACCCCTACGAACATGACAATCGAGCTTGCAAATTGTACTCCTTTAATACCAATTAGAATAGCCGAGGATGTCTATGTGAAAGTTGGAAAGTTTTTTTTTCCCGCGGATTTCGTTATATCCGATTACGAGTGTGACCCCATTATTTTAGGCCGACCATTTTTATCGACGGCTCGAACCGTAATCGACGTTCACGAGGGGAGACTTACTATGAGATATGGGGATGATAAAATGGAATTTTTCACGAGTAAATCCCAAGTTTTTAATGATCATGAAAAAACTGAGGTTTCAAAACCTAATGATTCTAAACCTAATGATTTCAAAATGTTCACTTTAGCGGAAAGAATGAGGCTTAATGCATGTTTTGAAAAAATTAAGAAGAACGGTTTAAAAGATGAGGATTTTAATGATAAAGAATACGTGTACCTAATTCAAAAGGGTATGTGTAAATTTATGAATGAAAATTCGCTTTGGGATGAATTCGATGAAACAAGTGAAACACCAATTCCGAAGGGCGACGTTAGTGCCATCACGACAATGACCAAAATGGGCTCGTCTTCACCACCTTCGAAGGACCACGTCTTTGAGGCTTCAACTTTTAACTCCATCGAAGTGCCTCCTTTTCCTAGCCCAACACCCGTTGAGGCTAAAGGGTTTATCGACATCGATCCTCTCGTCTTAGAAAAGTCACCTAAGCATAGTCATTCGACTTGTAAGACCAGGGTTGTGAGTGCTCACATCGACTCTTTCTTCGATGATGACGATGGCGATTTTGCAGAGCTTGATCACTTACTTCGAAATCCACACGCAATTTTTGATTATCCTAAAAAGAAACATGTGAAGTACGATGATTATGAGTTTGATCCCGAGATTGAGGAAATCACTGAACGAGAGCTAGCTCTTATGCCTTCACTTCCACCTACAAGTGAGGTCGATCTTTCCAAAATCGAGGATGAACTTAATGAGTTGGAACGTCTTATTTTCGATGACAAACCAACTCATGTGACCACCAAAAATCCAATTCTCGAGGAGTTACCTAATCAACACTCCTCAAATGAGAATTACGTTTACCACATTCGTGAGGATTTAACTTATCAACAATCCCCACAAATGGATGATGGTTTCGTGCTTGATCGTGATATTTTCGAGAGAGTTTCTAAGATACTCAAGGAGGGGAATGACAAACCTTGGTTTGACAAGCCTATCTTTGATGAAGAAATCGATGGGATCAACGTTCATGAGGATGACGAGTTTGTAGACCTCGAGGGGGCGGTGTTCTTTATTGATAAACGTTTTGAGAACTTATATAATCCGCCACCCCCTCCCACCAATGACTTAAATGGGAGGATCTTTAGCGCGACTAATTTTGAATTTGACACGCCAAATATTTTCGACATTATCAAATCGGGTTTTCATAAAGAGTTTTTAAACGATGAAAATGGGAAAGATTTTAAAAATGTTTTAAAAGATTTTTCTACATGTTTAACTCCGTCATCACCGCGTTTTATGAGTGCTACCACCTCGTCTACTCCTTTTGACGACGGTTGGTGTGGATCTAGTGTGGGGGAAGCCCCTTATGTTCCTTCACATTTCTCCACCGAGGACGAGATTTATGATCCCGGAATTGCTTGTAAAGGGAAATCTCGGTCTTCCACCGATGCAATAAATGGAAAACTTATCTATTTGCTTGGTGTGAGTCTACCTCGAGTAGCTCATTATGTTGACTTACCCATTTCCCCACCTTTCTACTTCTTATCTCTTTTCTTCTACCCCTTTGGGGTTCCACTATCGGTTGGAGTAGCGTTGTTTCGTCTTTCATCCGAAAACGAAGACGCTATCTTTGACCCGGTATACGTATATCGGGTTTTTAAAGTACTCCATGTACTTTTGGGCATTGTTTATCATGTAAGCCCCACCAAAATGACCAAACCATGATTATCCCTAAATGATCACATTTATGGGGATTCGAGTCGAGCTTTTGACTCGGTTATCAAAAAACAAGGTGCCTCGTGGGGGATTCTCATGCTTATCCTTGTAAATATTATCGCTTTTTTAGTTAACGTAACGAGGGGATTTGTGATCTTCCAACCTTTGTTCCGTGGTTGTTTGTGATTGTGATTTATTAGGTTCATCGTCATCATTGAAGCCTCTCGTGTTCGTTTTACGGATCACTCGGGCTTCGATCGTTGCCTTTGGAGATTCCGATATACGATGATATCCTTTTATGTTCTAACGTTTATCTTCTTAGCGTAATTCATAAACGGCTTTTAGGTTATTCGTTTTACCCTTTCCATGCTCGAGATTAAGCATTCGACTTCGTCTCTAGTATGGGGGTGTTTTCACCCCTAGACTCGAAACATTGAGGACAATGTTTAGTTTTAGTACGGGGGGGTGAGTAGATACTTCACCTTGCTTACGTCACCACGCAATCCAATATTCATCGTTTTGCTATCGTTTTGTTGCAAATAAGGCTAAAAATGGCCAAATTTTAAAATTTTTCTTGTTTTTCATAAGTGTTTAAGACACGAATGTAGGTTTTCCGATGGTGAGAATAAGAGTAATTTTTGACTCGACCGTGCGTGTTGAGCACTTAGCTTCGATTCCTTAACTTTTTAGGCTAAGTCTCTTAAATGAGGACGAGAAATGATAGAGTTATTTATAAGTCTCGTAATCGTCACGATCTCATGTGTAGTAATTATTAGCTTATTCTCCCCACGCTTTTGAATAATAAATTGTTAATAAATATTGATTTAGCGGTTTAGTCACTATTGTTGGTTTCTAATTTGTTTTAGTAGCTTCCATGTAATTAAATTGGGAAAACATTAAGGTATCGCCAACGTCACGGTTTTAAAGTATTGGCACCCGAATAATCGAAAGCTTCACCCAATAATAAGATTTCAAGTGCTCACCTAAATTAAACAAAATTTTGAAGCTCACAAGGCCGAACAATCTATGCCCAAATTGAAAGTGAATCAAGCCTTAATCTTTGAAGCTTTAAAGATACAAAATTCGCTTTAGCGTGAGGATATACGTCTTTGGCTAATAAAACCACCGATGAGGAGGATAATAAAAGGCAAGGCAAGACCGAAGTCATAATAAAAGCTCCATGGCGGAGTTGAATAAAATATGGAGGTAAACCTATGATAATAAGGCCCTTCCGTTAGGGGGCGCATAAAAGTCTTGGTAATAAGTCTCATGTTCAAAACCGTTATAAAACCGTGTTTATCGATCCTTCTTGTTGACTTAATTTTTTGACATCGTTGTCTATTAGGATGAATTATTAATTTAATGATTTTGGTTACACCGTTAAAACTCTATTTCTAGACTTAATCTATATTCACGCATAAGTCAATGATGTATCCTCGTGATCATTAAGACAAAATAAAATATAAGAGATACCAATTAGGAATAAGGGAGTTTAGGTTCGTAATTAACACTCATGAGATATGATCGTGTTGCTAAGTTATAATAACAATGATCTCGTTTCACGCTTAGCATGGAATTGGGTGAAAATCGAGGACGACGAAATTATTTCTAACGAAGCATTCACGTGTTCTTGTTCTAGGATCCTAAAAGTCACTTAATTGTGAAGAAGACGATACATTATGTCTAAAACACGTGTAGTAGTTTATTTAAGTTTATGTCTTCAATAAATGTCATCATAAAAGGAATTTTGGTAGTGCTATGATACTTAATTCTAGCATTGCGTGGGGACACGACAATGGATTAGTATGGGGGAGTGATGAGACTGTAATTATACATAGTCTCATCGTCCAAATTGGGCTTAAAACGCTTAAAATATCATCAAAATACCCAAAATATATGCTTGTGTTTGTTCATTGTGTATTTTAGGTACGGATATCATAAATTCACCAAAAGATCAAAGGAATCAAGCAAAAACGAACACGGGAAATGAAGCCGCACAAAGAACGGGGCCCAAGTATGGAATTTCCAAAATTACCCTTGAAGTTTGAAGAATTGGCAACTTTGGTCCCTCATCTTTGAAGACTTGTCACTTTAGATCCTTGTAAACCTCAATTATTACAAGTTTGGTCCTAAAGTTTCAAGACATGACATTATTAGCCCTTGAAGAATGCAAATATTGCATGTATGGTCCTTATTCAAAGTTTACAAATCAATTGGACCAAAAATGACAAGTTAATCAAACTTGTTATAAAGGGAAAAAAGGTTTTGATGGCTGATTATTACAAAGAGACAATAAATGGGAACAAGAGGGGGCATTTCTGTCCAGACAACCAAAGACCCATCCTCCACTCACCTGCTGCCACATCACCCACTACCACCTCCCCTCCAATCAAATTTCCCCAAACTCCCACGTCACCCCTCCACTACTTATTTAAACTGATTATTAATAATCAGTTATACTTAGTGTGGGAAACAAATTTTAAATCCCCTAAACCGATTAAACCTAAACTATTTAACCATCTTCATCCTATTAAACCCTAAAAATACCCAGGATTAATTAACTCCATCACTCACCCCTACACTAATTAACCATAGGGGTTTTCTTCACAACCCCACACTCAACACAACCCCCAACCCAGAAAATGACCCTTGTACCTTTTGTCCCCTCCCCTGCTACACCCTTCATGTGACACTGTTCACAATCAATGGCTCACAGCCATTCCTTGGTCCCAAAGTATAATTTAAACGCCCAAGATCATCTCAACTAGCTGGCTATCACTCTCAAGTCACAAGAAGCATTGAAGACCAAAATTTCAGTCAACATTCAAAGGGCAAAATTGGATTTTTAGAAACTAGGGTTTCTCATTTGTATTTTTTTATTCAGGATTCTAGAATCATCCTATTAGTATTATAAAAAGAGGCCCAAACCTGTTGGTTCCCTTTGTCCTAATTTTTGTAAAAACTTTTTATGATTAATGAAAATGAAAGTATTCAGTTTTTTATAAATTGTGTTCCAACTTTACTGTTTTCCTAGTTAACATTTACTTTTATATGCAAAGTTAGTATAAGTTTTCAAAATTGATATTTGGTTCAAGGAATTGTTCAAGTGACGTTTTTTTAAAAAATTTGCTTCAAGACTTCTGGCCAAGATAAGGTGGAAGTGAAAGTGGAAGCTAGACTCTTGGCTTTTTGTTTTGAAGTTGGTCCTGATTTTCAAAAGTGATTGAAAAAGGATTTTCAAAAAAATTCAGTTTTCAAGATTTTCTCAAAATCTTTGGTTTTCTTTATCAGTTTACTGTTTATACAAGATTACCAATAAGCTGCTTGACATCAGCTTATTGGCTCTTGTATAAACTTGAAGTTCTTTCTTTGGTTGGTTGTTTTGTGCAGGTACAAAGTTCCCAAAACAAGCTCATCATTTTTTCATTCATTTCATTTTATAGAAGACATATGGCACCCTTGGGTCTTTCATAGACTCCACCAACAGGGCTCTCTACATGCATAAGCTCACAAAAGCTCTTATACCCTCTTGTTTGAAGGCATTAGCCAACCTAAGGTACGGCTTGAACCCAAATAGGTTAGAAAAATTGAAATTGATGTGATGCTTATGTGTTATTGTGAAATCTGTTTGTATGAGTATTTAAGTGTTTGTCCATACCAGTTTAGGATCTTTATGCATGATTTGGTAGTTGGTAATTAGACTTAAGCTGTTTTGTTCACTAGTCTTTTGTTAAATTTGGTTTTCAGATATTTAAGGGGTGTTTGGGATAAGATTTTAAGCACCATGGTTGATAAGCTATTGACTTGAAATCCACCTATACACACTTGATATATCAGTAGTATTTTAGTTTGAACAATGGTTTTAGTTTGGTATGCTTAAACAAGTTTGCTTGATAAACCTTGGGTAAAATAGCTAAAATCAGCAACCAGCTTTTCTGCCTTGCTTTGAGTGAAATTTGACCTTCATTTTGTGTAGAATATTAGAACTTGGTAGTAATTAGGGGTAGGACTGGTTCTGTTGAAGTTTGTGAGTCAAGTGAGTGAGTTTTGGTCAACCAAAACTCACCCATTTGAACTTTGCATCAGCAAAGTCCCACAGACCCCAATACAACCATATCAGTAACCGTTGAAAAGATCTGCTATTGAAATAGCTAGATCTGTTAATATTACTTCTTGAATCAAAGTTTTGAACCGTTAATTTTTTTGAGAAAAAATTAGGGTTTCTGAGATCTGCTCTCTTATTCATTATTATTGATGATTGGGCTTATTGGTGGTATTGTCTCTTGATTAAAGTGATTTTCCCTAATTTTTTTAATAAAAAAAATTAAGGGTTTCATTTTTGGTTTGTGGCTTGTTCGATTGGTGGTGATTCATTCTGGTTCCTTGTTGATTCGGTGATTGTTCGTTGTTTTTTGTCAGTTTCCCCAATTTTTTCCTTGAAGAAATTTTTAGGGTTTGTGACTTGGAGGTTCTGTCACTTCTTAGACTAAGTGAATCTAAGAGTGACAGTTCGATTGAGCTTTTGTTTATTGCACTGTAACACCTCTGCTTCTCTCTCTTTGATTGCTATCTGCTATTTGTCTGTTTATTATATTTTATTGCTTGGCTTTTTAGGGGGTTTGGTAGTTTTTTCTTTATTCATACCCTTTATTTGGATCCTCACTTGCTACTTGCCCTTGATGTGCCACCCTTGAGTGGTTTGGATTCCTGGGAACTTTGTTTGCAGTATTGTGAGTTCATATTTTGACACTTTGACCCTTCACCATGTCTGAACATGGTGATGATGATGCTGTAAGTGTAACTGACCCAGTTACACTTATTAGTAAGCTTGACCTGAGTGACCCATTTCACTTGCACCCTAATGACTCAGTTGTGTTAACTGTTGTCACTGTGAAACTTAAGGGAACTGAAAACTATCAAGTTTGGGCTAATGCTATGTTACTTGCTTTGGAAGGGAAAAATAAAATTGGTTTTATTGATGGTACTTGTAAAAGGTCTGTAACTGATGAGGTTTTAGCAAGGCAATGGGACAGGGTCAATGCTGTTGTGTTGGGTTGGATTCTTAACTCTATTTCTGAGGAACTTTTTCTTGGACAAATTTTTTCAAAAAAGGCCAAACATGTTTGGAAAGAACTAAAGGAAACATATCATAAGGTTGATGGTTATGTCATGTTTAACTTGCACCATAAGATTAATACTTTGAAACAAAATGGTTGTAACTTGTCCGATTATTATCATAAGTTGAATGCTCTCTAGAAACAATATGATGCTATG
The DNA here is from genome assembly GCA_025667525.1 of Glebionis coronaria. Taxonomy (NCBI): domain Eukaryota; kingdom Viridiplantae; phylum Streptophyta; class Magnoliopsida; order Asterales; family Asteraceae; genus Glebionis; species Glebionis coronaria. The sequence goes on along the minus strand of CM046878.1, from coordinate 19,719,904 downwards.
ATTGAATTACCTGCTTGTGTTTGTTCTGCTTCTAGTGAGTTTAAAAAACATAATCAGTTACTGAAACTTATGCAGTTCTTAATGGGGTTGGATGATTCTTATTTGAGTATTAGGAGTTCTATATTGTCTAGAGAAAGTCTTCCTAATGTTAAGGGGGCTTATGCCATCATCTCTGCCGAGGAATCTTACAGAATGGCTTCAAGCAGTGGTTCTGGGCACTCTCAAAGGGCTCAGACCACTGCTTTTTTGTCTAATAGGCCCACCAGAAACAATGTTCAAAGAAATCAGAACCCTAATGCTAATATATTGAGACCCATAACCAACAACTTTAATCATAATGGTAATCAAGGCAACTTTAGACCTAACAATGGTAATACTGGCTTTAGACCTAATAATCAGAATGTTGTGAGACCCAACTTTCCCTCTAATGCTTAATTGGTTTGTGAAAACTGTGGGTACAATGGTCACACCATTGATAGGTGTTTTAAGATCATTGGGTACGCCAGTGACTTTGTTCATAAAAAAAGGGGAAATCAAAATTTTAAAGGAAAAAATGTGGCTAATAACTCTGTTGGTTCTACTAGTGCTAGTGGTTTTTTTGATGAACAAATTATAACAACCCGAAAATTTTGACCAACGTTTCAATTAAGATTTTTCAAACATTTATGAAACTTGTTATTTATTTTCGATAATTTAACGAAGATCGTGTTAGCTAAATTCAAATTTATTTTGAATATTTTCTTTTAGTTTATGAACTGAGGAATTTAAAATTTTTACGTTTGCATTTAATAAATTAAATATTTATTATCTAATTACTTGTAGTATTTTTCGACGTTTTAGAGTCGGAATGAGTAAAAATAACAAAAATAAAAGTTGAAACGATTCAAAACTAAAACTTTGAAAATATGAAGGAATAGTATCTTTCATTATATTCTAAAACGTTGTTAATAACATGAGTATTAGAGTTTATGCTTTATTTTTACGGTGAAATCTAACCGAAATAGCTAAATTAATTAAACGAGCATTTAAATAAATAATATCAAATATTTTCGAAACGCGACGAAGTAAGGACTCATTTTTATTGGAAAAATGATTTTAAAAACGATGGCGCGAATCTCGTGTCTTGAGTCGTCCGATAAGTCGTCCAAACGAGCCTCGAACGCCTATTGTACAAAAATAAACAAAACACTTACAAAATATACCCTCAACTATTATAAATCTTTCAATTAGATTTTATAACTTTGAATGGATATAAAAGGGGCAACTAGGGTTTCCCCTCATTTCTTACACAAACCCTAGCCTCCATCTTCACACACAAACTCTCTCTTTTCTCCTCTTAGGCCGAAATCCACCACAACCAAACCACCATTTTCATAATTTTTACAAGCTCGAATCATATCATAACTTATTCGTCTATGATCATCACAATCAATGGCAATATTAGTTTAACCATTTGGAGCCTTGAAGAAGGAGATGCATACACTTCTTGGGGCTGAAGTTGAGGACCATGTTGAATGGTTAATGCATGTATAGATCTTAGTTAGATCTATGATTATACGGGACTAACAAGGATGATCTAATTGGTGTATCCGTCCTTTCGTTTCTTAATCTCGGATCTAAGGTCTACTCCACTTTTCTCTTGATTTTGATCTTTTCATTTTATTTCTTATATTAACTAGATCTCATATATTCTGAAAATATATATATAAGAATTAATTAATGAGTATTTGGACATTGTATATGAGTTTTTGACACTAAAATGAAGCTAAACAAGCCCAAGTAACGATTTGATTTATAACGATTTTTGAACCGTAGCAAAAACAGATTGCATGTCGAAATCAGTAGGTTTAGGATACTAAAAACTTACATATTAAGATAGATAATTGTTTTGTGATTAATTCCCCGGGTGGATCGTCCTGTGACGAATTTTTGAAAGCAAGATATGACCAAAATGGTGAAAACTAGTCAGATCTGAACATACTGTTTTGATGGACTGTTTTCTCGTAAAGTTTGTATACTGACCTACGAATATGTAAAACTAAAAGTTTTAGATAAAATCATGAAGAACTAGAATCAATTGGATGGTTTATCAATTCCTTACGGTTTGGAAATGGTTGCCAAAATGGTGAAAACTAGTAAGATCTGAACATACTGTTTTGATGGACTGTTTTCTCGTAAAATTTGTATACTGACCTATGATTATGTAAAACTAAAAGTTATAGATAAAATCATGAACAAGTAAAATCAATTGGATGGTTTACCATTTCCTTACGGTTTAGAAATGGCGACCAAAATGGTGAAAATGAGTTTGGCTGTCAAAAACAGCCCACTCTTCTAAGTTAAGAAATGGGTTAATTAGCTATGAAAAGTATAAATTGGGGATAATTAGAGTTGTAATCAGTAAAGTACATGAGTTAATAATGATTTTGGTAAAAAGAACACAATTAGATGATTTAGGGTTCAAGAGATATGAACAAATTAGCGGGACATGTCGGGAAAATTATAATAAACGGATTATAACTCATTAACGTAAAATATGATAATTTTTATATAAACCGACGTGGTAGGACCCACTTGTCGGGGATCTTGGACTTAGTTATATACTGATAATTATGGAACCCGAGACCCGACCAACGTAAAATATTGAGTGTACGTGTTTATGATGTGTTTTAGAACCCAAAAACTATATAAAGTGGACTTGGACCATAAAAGCCCAACTTACACTTCTAATGGCTATTGGGCCATTATTGGACCTGAGATTTATAACCAATTTAGAGTAAAATACTGAATTTAAAATGGACCGAAGTTATAAAATCATATAATGGACCACTATTGGGCTTAGGATGGGCTAAAAATGTCAAATTGGATATTACACAAAAATGGTTAAGTTTTCACCTAAAAGTTTTATAAAGAATCATAAAACTTATACAATGTCCAAGAACTTATTAAAACATACTTAATACATATATGTACGATTCATTTATCGTCTCTAGCCTAAGACGTGCCTCGTTATCTTTAGGTCTCGTGTGATCATGTATCAACCATTGACTTTTATTCTCGATTGACATTTGTTCTCTATTAACTATTGTGACGATTGTATCAGGTAAGTCTATAGCCTCGCTTTTATACTATCTTATAAATGGTTTTTAAACCCGCGAGGGGGAATACATGTTTTTATAAATGATGAGACTGCTTTTATACATAGTCTCATCGTCCAATTAGGGCTTAAAATACATTAAATATCATCAAAATACCCAAATATATGCTTGTGTTTGTTGCTTGTGTATTTTAGGTACGGATATTGAGAAAATGACAAAAGATCACAAGAATCATGCAAAAACGAACACGGGAAACGAAGCCGCACGATGAACCAAGCCCTAGTGAGGAGTTTTCCAAAGAAAACCCTTGAAGATTTGAAGAATATTGAAGATTGGTCCTCCAAGTTTGAAGAATTGACACTTTATACCCTTGTATCTTCATAATTACAAGTTTGGTCCCTAAAGTTTGTCAAAATTACAAAAAGGACCCTTAACTTTAAAGAATTGGCAAATTTAGTCCCTCAACAAATCTAAATTGTCAAATATGGTCCTCCAAGAAGTCAACCAACAAGTCAAAGCCTTGAAGTTTGAAGAATTTACATGATAAGCCCTTGGAAATCACAAGAATTGCCATTTTAGTCCTTATTCATGGTTTAACTAAAACACAAGGACTGAATTTGACAATTGCCAAAAGATTTTACAAAGGAAAGAAAGTTTTGGCTGTGTTAATTTGAAGTGGAAACAATTAGGGATTATAGGGGGCATTCCTGCCAAGACAAACAATTTCCAGCCACCAATCATCATGGGCCACGTCACCTCTGCCAGTCCACAATCCAAACGAGCCAGTCCACAACCAAATTCGACCCTGTCACTAAACCTTTTGAACCCACTCTCTTTAATTAAACTTGTTTAATTATTAAAAGTGGGGGAAATAGATTTTCAAAAAGATAATTATCCCCCAAATGGATTAAAACTCAACTGCTCAGCACCCCTAATCCCTAGAACCCTAATCACGTTTATCTCCAAATCAAAGGGGTTTTAAACAAAAGCTTCCAGAATGCTAATTTACCCTCTCCCCATCTAAACCCACATCCCAAAACCCATCACCTTCAACTCATGGGTCCCCCACGTGGCTCCCCTGCTACTCCAAGACAAAGCAAAACAGTCATCCAACGGCTCCAACACATTTCCTTGCTCCCAAAGGACCAAATATACGTCCATGATCACTTGTACCTGCTGGCATACACAAAACTCCAAGAAATTCACATGGGACGAATTCAAAATTGAGCATCTTATTGGCATATTCAAGGAATCATCCAAGGGCAAAAGAGGAAGTTCAGCATTAGGGTTTAGCTTTTGTTTTCAGCTTTCTAGAAGGATTGTAAGCCTATATAAAGGCATGTAGGGCTTAGCAGACCAGTGTTCTTTTTTTTTCTCCGTTTTGTCACAAACCTGTAAATCCACTTTTGTTTATTGAAATGAAATTGGTGTTGTATTGTTGATGAGAAGCAAAAGGACCACATTTACATTTATGCAATTTAAATTTCCAAGTTCAATTTTCAAGTTTTAAGTTCTTTTTGGTTACTGAATTTGTTAAGTTTTTAAAATAGTCCAAAAGCTTTAAGCTAAGACCATAAGCCTGATAATCTAATTGATTATCAAGCTTATGTGAAGAATAAAGTTTTTGTTGATTTGGTTTGGAGAAAAAGTTTCTAAGTAAAAAATATATATCAGTTTTCATTTTTTTTCTCAAATAAGCCAAAGTCAGCTTAATTGATAAGCTTGTTTGAGGCTTATTTGTTGTGTGATACAGAAACATTGTATTCCTCTTTTCTCTTAGCAGGGATCAAATAGCCATTCCATTTGAAGACATAATTGGTGTGTGGTCAACAGTGACCACCTCCAATCTTTCTCTTTTTTGCTTACTTGATCATAAACCATAGCGCAAGCCACCTGCTTGTGGGAGGTGGCTTATCAGCCACTGTTGGGCTTGGAAGTAAGCCCAACAAGGTAGTCCTTGTTCTCTTTTTTTAAATTTTATGTTTCTGAAAAATTGTGTTCTATGTGATTTCTGCATGAAAAGTGTTTTAAGTGAGTTAATCTGGATTGATTTATGCATGTTTAGAATATTTTGATTCCATTTAGATATGTTCTAAGTAGTTTTGCTTTGTTAAAAAACGTTTTCAAAAACTTAAAAGGGTGTTTGGATACAGGTTAAATTGAAAGATGTTTAAGAGTGTTCTATTGGATTGATATGAGTTCTTAGGTATTTGTATGCATGCTAGATGATTAATGAATCAGTTTGATTGTGTTTGAAAAGGATTTTGTTAGAAAAAAGTGAAAAACAGATTTTAAAAGGGGTGTTTGGATTTAAGTTTTATAGAGAGAGTTTGTTAGATTTTGTAGTATAAAACGTGTTAGATAGAATGAGTAGGGTTGAGTAAGATTGTGTGTAGGTTTTGTTTCAGTTTGGTGAAGATTGGAATCAAGTTGCAAGTAACAAAGTGTAAAAGTTAGCAAAAATCATTAAACTGCCATGTGTAACCATTTTTGTTAAATTTTGAGCTTGAATTCTGGAAATCTGTTAGAAGTAAGGATGTTTAGGGATTGAAGTTTGATTGGTTGCTAGTTTGTGTGTTTGTGTGCTAAATCTGAGCTTTTAAATCTCATTGGTGTGCTTGTAATCTAGCTAGAAAGTCCCCAGACCTAGTTTTTACATCAGCAACTTGAATTTGCCCCTTGTGTGCTAAGTTTGTGATCTTTGTGCTAGAAAACTGCTTATTTTCTGCTTGTGCTTGACTCCTTGTACTCCAAAGAGTAGTACAAGGGTGCCCTGTTTGTCCAAGAAACATCACCAAAATCATCACAAATCCAAGCCCTCTTGGACTTTTACACAAGTGAACACATCACTTGTGTTCATCAGAAACCAAGCCCAACTGGGCACGTTTTTGGTCATAATTTGGCTCAATCTTTGTCAAATTTGGATTGTGTTTTTGTTTTTGTGTTTATTAAGTATTACTGTTTGAGTTTAAAAGTTAAAAAAAAAATAATAATAAATAAATAGCAAAAACTGCACCCTGCCTGGACTCGAACACGGGACCCCTCGTTGGGGGAGTGTACGCGTTTACCAGTGATCTAGATGAGTTTTTACGTTAAGGTTTCATTTCAAAACCTACTTAACACGTTTTTGGTTTTGGCTTATTAATAAAAGCCGTAGCTTATTTAACCCTTTTCAGCTTATTTAAGTAACTTATTTAGCCTAGCTTATTTTTCTTAGGTTTATATTAGTAATTCAGACTTTTCTGTTTAAAAACATTATTTTTCTCTTTATTTAATTAATTATTAGGATTATTTTTAGATTAAATTTTAGAAAGTCTATTAAAAATAGTAAACAGTAATTTAAAAATCCAAAAAAATAGTTTTTAGGTTTTAATTAAGTTATTTGAGGTTTACATATCAAAAAGTTTTCAAAAAGTCTTATTTTTAATTTTATTTAATTTTAGGGTTTTTAGACAACTTTAAAAATTAATATAAAATTAATAAAAAGGTTTTAGGAACTTTAATTTGCATTTTCTTCTTAGTTAGAATATTTAGGATTTTTGAGAATTTTTAGAATTTATTTAAGAACTTTTTATTTTTTGGATTATTTTAATATTATTTTATTAGAAAAAATACAAAGTTTAATTTTTAACTTTTTTTCATTTTTCCTAGATTCTAGACATTAAAATAGGAAATTTTTCACTTTCCAAATCTTTTTAGGACTTTTTAATTAATTTCTATAATTACTTTAAGATTTAATAGATTTTAATAGTTTTAAGTGTTTAAAATAGTTTAACTTGGTTCTAAAATTTTTAAAAATAGTTTTTAGCTTAATTAGGATATTTTTGAGGTTTACAAACTATAAAATCTTGTTTAGGGCTTTTTAATAATTAAAAGTGATTTTTAGGGCTTTAATTGGCATTAAAAAGTCATTATTTAATTAATTAAAAGGTTTTGGCAAGTTTGGATTTTTTGTAAACTCTTAGAATATTATTTGGGATTTTTAGTAATTTTTAGGAATTTTTAGGTTAAAATTTTAATTTTGGCATTATTTTCGACTTTACGTGTTCGTCTTTTTCGTCGTAGTTTAATTCATTTTCGTAACCGTCTCTTCTTCCCTTTCTCATTTCTTTTGCAATCAATATAATCACAAACAAAATAAACTCTCAACACAACGCACTTGCCTCCTTGGGAAACGAACTTGGACTTCATTTGGGTCATTAGTGCTCGGTTTTCCTAAACCGACACTTAATACTACCACTATTTATACTTCCTTTTCCTAAAGGTCGTATTTTACTACAATCAATAAACTTAGAACACAAGTATTTTATGGTATGCTTGTCCCTCTATGAATGTACCCGTGGTTGCCTTTAAATTGAATTAAGTGATTGCCATTATTAAAGCCTCAATTATGGACCATTAATTAACCTATAATGGGTTAACCGCTAGTACAATTAATAGATCTATGGGGGAAGCCGCCCCGGTTCAGTTTGTGTGGACTTGTCACAGATGCTTAGGCCCGACCTCCACACTGTTTGAACATATTGTATTGAGAAGTCAGGTATACGACAATGTACCAATAATCTAAAGGTAATTGACAATTAATAAATCTCTGGTCTTATTAGACCTAACGGAGTGTCTAAGGGCTCAGTTCCATGAGCTTATTGCAATTTATGCTATATACAATTATTATTGTTGATGCAAATTCGATGCTTGTTGCCTTCAAGTATGCCACAAACTTATAATCTTTGCTTGTGCTCAAAATGATTTGTAAAACCTATAGACTTGCTCAACCTTTGTGTTGATGATTTTAAAAATGTATTTCAGGTAATCAAGATGGATAGCAGCGGAGCATATGAGGAGTAAGTTGGTGCTTACTTGTCTAAACTTTATATTATTTTTTCATCCTTTGAAATAAATAAACTGCTTTTGAGCATTTAATGTATATGTTGTGATTGGTAATGGTTTTTGGGACTAAACGCTACTCTGATTTATATAAATTGGGATGGGAAACTTTTTAGACAAAATTGTATAATATTTCAACGTCTCTTTTGAGGTCGTTTTCTATGATTGTGTGCGATGTGCTATGAGTAGCGCACTAAAGTGGTATTCTGCTGCGTGGTAATTTGGGGATGTTACAGATTGGTATCAGAGCCACAAGTTATAGAGAACTAGGTCGATTTAAAAAAAAACCTAAACTATAACTTTTGGTATGTTTTAAAAGGTTTTAAGCACGCAACTACTCCGCATGGCTCCGGTAAGGCTATTCTTGTATTACTTATGATTGATTGTGATTATGTGAACCTATGTGTATGTAGGAATAGTAGTATGTATATATATGAATATACTATGATATTTAAAGGCATTGCACGCGAAGCAATGTTCCTTGAATGATTGTCGTACATTTTATAATACGGTTTATATCGTATTTGGTTTCACTGTCAATCATCAATCTTGGTGATTATGTATTATCTGAATACAAGTGTGAAACTTGTTTGATATTTGAGTATGTAAATATGGTTTCGTAACCTATTGCATATCGACTTGTTTAAGTTCGATTGTTATCATCATATCGTGATGTGCCATTTTTTGACATCTCCTTTTGAAACGAAATTGATAAATGTGATGTTCGTATTGTCGTTACTACTTATGATTTTGAAGAATCATTTATCCGAGGCGATGTCTCCTACATAATGCGACATTTGACTTGAATTTATATGACTATGTTTTAATGGTGAAAGGAGGATGCTAATGTTGGACTTAAGATATATATATCCTAATCAAATATATATAGTTTGGGTACAACAATGATATGCTCGTAGTAGTCATTCGGTTGAGTGACTTAATACTATGTATCTAAATGGGATGGGACATTTAGATATATAGATTTTAATTCGCCCAACTAAGAGTTGTTTAAGGTTGTCTTATTTAAATGGATTAGGACATTTGAATAAGAAAATTTTAAAACACTGGACCTTAGATTGTCGTATTTTCCCTTATTCAAATGGAATGGGACGTTTGAATATGGAAATCATGATATAAGTTTATTTTAACACCTCGTATTTACTATGGTATTTTGATATGATATCGTGTTGAGAGGTAGCGATACTTGAGTAGGATGACTTATAATCGTTTTGTTGAAATGGATTGGGACGCCTTTTCATTTGAGCAAGAAAGTTATAAGTTCCCGAACCGTAAATTTATAAATTCTTGTATACATGAAAGGGGACGCCTTTTGATGTAGACAAGGATTTATAAATAAGTGGGCCCAAGTATGTTTGGCTCGATTTGTGAGTGTTTGGTATGCGTACGTCTTTCTTCGAACCCTATTTCGTTGATAAGAATCGTTCAGTGCTATCGTCATTATGATGATTGTCGATTAGCATCTATGTACGAATCACCCGTTGTATTTCTCTCGAGTTGTGATTTGTTTTGATGGACCATTTCTAATGTGTCTTGATGATCGACGGTGGAAATCTGTATTTGATGTTTATGTTTGACTTTTGCTTTTAGATACTTATGTAGCATGTGATCTAGTCGAATGATCGTAAGTTGTGAGAACTTGAGACGACATTTTCCAATGACGTCCGATCATGGAGAACGTGTACCATATAATATCTTTTGACTTTCTTTGGAACCTAGACGATGACTTGTCTGTTTTTCACTCTTCACTGTTAGACTAAAGACTGTTATATCTGAATTAAGCGCCGGGACGTCGCTTCCTAAAGGAGTGGATGATATAACAACCCGAACATTTTGACCAACGTTTAAATTAAGATTTTTCAAACATTTATGAAATTTGTTATTTATTTTCGATAATTTAACGAAGATCGTGTTAGCTAAATTCAAATTTATTTTGAATATTTTCTTTAAGTTTATGAATTGAGGAATTTAAAATTATTTTGAATATTTTCTTTAAGCTTTAGAGTCGGAATGAATAAAAATAACAAAAATAAAAGTTGAAACGATTCAAAACTAAAACTTTGAAAATATGAAGGAATAGTATCTTTCATTATATTCTAAAACGTTGTTAATAACATGAGTATTAGAGTTTATGCTCTATTTTTACGATGAAATATAACCAAAATAGCTAAATTAATTAAACGAGCATTTAAATAAATAATAGCAAATATTTTCGAAACACGACGAAGTAAGGACTCATTTTTATTGGAAAAATGATTTTAAAAATGATGGCGCAAGTCTCATGTCTTGAATCGTCCGTTAAGTCATCCAAACGAGCCTCGAACGCCTATTGTACAAAAATAAACAAAACACTTACAAAATATACCCTCAAATATTATAAATCTTGCAATTAGATTTTATAACTTTGAATGGATATAAAAGGGGCAACTAGGGTTTTCCCTCATTTCTTACACAAACCCTAGCCTCCATCTTCACACATAAACTCTCTCTTTTATCCTCCTTGGCCGAAATCCATCACAACCAAACCACCATTTTCATAATTTTTACAAGCTCGAATCCTATCATAACTTATTCGTCTATGATCATCACAACCAATGGCGATATTAGTTTAACCATTTGGATCCTTGAAGAAGGAGATGCATACACTTCGTGGGGCTGAAGTTGAGGACCATGTTGAATGGTTAATGCATGTCTAGATCTTAGTTAGATCTATGATTATGCGGGACTAACAAGGAGGATCTAATTGGTGTATCCATCCTTTCGTTTCTTAATCTCGGATCTAAGGTCTACACCAATTTTCTCTTGATTTTGATCTTTTCATTTTATTTCTTATATTAACTAGATCTCATATATTCTGAAACTATATATATAAGAATTAATTAATGAGTATTTGGATATTGTATATGAGTTTCTGACACTAAAATGAAGCTAAACAAGCCCACGTAACGATTTGATTTATAACGATTTTTGAACCGTAGCAAAAACAGATTGCATGTCAAACTCAGTAGGTTTGGGATACTAATAACTTACATATTAAGATAGATAATTGTTTTTTGATTAGTTCCCCGGGTGGCTCGTCCCGTGACGAATGTTCGAAAGCAAGATATGACCAAAATGGTGAAAACTAGTCAGATCTGAACATACTGTTTTGATGGACTGTTTTCTCGTAAAATTTGTATACCGACCTACGAATATGTAAAACTAAAAGTTTTAAATAAAATCATGAAGAACTAGAATCAATTGGATGGTTTACCAATTCCTTACGGTTTCGAAATGGTGGCCAAAATGGTGAAAACTAGTCAGATCTGAATATACTGTTTTGATGGACTGTTTACTTGTAAAACTTTTATACTGACCTATGATTATGTAAAACTAAAAGTTGTAGATAATCAATTGGATGGTTTACCAGTTCCTTACGGTTTGGAAATGGCGACCAAAATGGTGAAAACGAGTTTGGCTGCCAAAAACAGCCCACTCTTCTAAGTTAAGAAATGGGTTAATTAGCTATGAAAAGTATAAATTGGGGATAATTAGACTTGTAATCAGTAAATTACATGAGTTAATAATGATTTTGGTAAAAATAACACACTTAAATGATTTAGGGTTCAAGAGATATAAACAAATTAGCGGGACATGTCGGGAAAATTATAATAAACGGATTATAACTCATTACCGTAAAATATGATAAGTTTTATATAAACCGACGTGGTAGGACCCACTTGTCGGAGATCTTGGACTTAGTTATATACTGATAATTATGGAACCCAAGACCCAACCAACGTAAAATATTAAGTGTACGTGTTTATGATGTGTTTTAGAACCCAAAAACTATATAAAGTGGACTTGTGCCATAAAAGCCCAACTTACACTTCTAATGGCTATTAGGCCATTATTGGACCTGAGTTTTATAACCAATTTAGATTGAAATACTGAATTTAAAATGGACCTAAGTTATCAAATCATATAATGGACCAATATTGGGCTTAGGATGGGCTAAAAATGTCAAATTGGATATTACATTAAAATGGTTAAGTTTTCACCTAAAAGTTTTATAAAGAATCATAAAACTTATGCAATGTCCAAGAACTTATTAAAACATACTTAATAAATATATGTACGATTCATTTATCGTCTCTAGCCTAACACGTGCCTCGTTATCTTCAGGTCTCGTGTGATCATGTATCAACCATTGAATTTTATTCTCGATTGACGTTGTTCTGTATTAACTATTGTGACGATTGTATCAGGTAAGTCTATATCCTCGCTTTTATGCTATCTTATAAATGGTTTTTAAACCCGCGAGGGGGAATACATGTTTTTATAAACATAGAACACAAGTCTTTTATGGTATGCTTGTCCCTTATGAATGGACCCGTGGTTGCCTTTAAATTGCATTAAGTGATTGCCATTATTAAAGCCTCAATTATGGACCGTTAATAACCTATGATGGGTTAACCGCTAGTACAATTAATAGATCTTTGGGGGAAGCCGCCCCGGTTCAGTTTGTGTGGACTTGTCACAGATGCTTAGGCCCGACCTCTACACTGTTTGAACATATTTTATTGAGAAGTCAGGTATACGGCAATGTACCAATAATCTTGAGGTAATTTACAATTAATAAATCTCTGGTCTTATTAGACCTAACGGAGTGTCTAAGGGCTCGGTTCCATGAGCTTATTACAATTTATGCTATATACAATTATTATTATTGATGCAAATTCGATCCTTGTTGCCTTCAAGTATGCCACAAACTTATAATCTTTGCTTGTGTTCAAAATGATTTGTAAAACCTATAGACTTGCTCAACCTTTGTGCTGATGATTTTACACATGTATTTCAGATAATCAAGATGGATAGCAGCGGAGCATATGAGGAGGAAGTTGGTGCTTACTTGTCTAAACTTTATATTATTTTTCCATCCTTTGAAATAAATAAACTGCTTTTGAGCATTTAATGTATATGTTGTGATTGGTAACGGTTTTTGGGACTAAACGCTACTCTGAATTATATATATTAGGATGGGAAACTTTTTAGACAAAATTGTATAATATTTCAACGTCTCTTTTGAGGTCGTTTTCTATGATTGTGCGCGATGTGCTATGAGTAGCGCCCCAAAGTGGTATTCCGCTGCGTGGTAATTTGGGGGTGTTACACAAATGGCTACTCTACTATCTCTTTTTAAAGATAACAGTGGAACTGGAAAGAATGTACAAACCAATATGGCAGGTACTGTTTTTAACTCTAGCAAGGTTTTTAATGAAAACTTGATAAGTTTTATTGTTCTAACACCAGTTCTAAACTTGGGATGACTTACAATAGGAAGGTTATTGACTCTGGGCTAACAAACACATGACTGATAGTGATAGGGAACTTGATAATGTGTTTGATATCTCTCATCTTAAAATCATAGTTGCTCACCCAAATGGTACTGAGGCTATTATAACTAAAATTGGTAACCTTAAACTTCCTAATGGTCTGGTTCTTGTTGATGTGTTGGTTATCCCTGAGTATTGTGTTACTTTGATATCTGTGCATAAGCTTGCTAAAGATAATAAAATATTTGTTGTGTTTGATGAAACCAAGTGCTTCTTTGTTAACCAGGATTTGAATCTGAAAAAGGTGATGGGGATTGGTAAACAATGTGGTGGTTTATACTATTTAGATACTGAAGGTATTAATTGTAAAAATCAAAACAAACTTGTTACCTGCTCTCTATCTCATTATGATTGGCATTGTAGACTTAGACACCCTGCTGACCCTGCCCTTAATGTGCTTAAACAATCACTAAAAATTGACAAAGATGAGAAAACCTTTTTTTGTGAAGTTTGTCAAAGAGCTAAACAAACCAGAAATCATTTTCCCTTAAGTGATCATAAAACCAAAAAGCTTGGTATTGTTCATCTTGACTTGTGGGGTCCTTATAGGGTTACTAGTCACACTAGTCATAGATACTTCTTGACTGTTGTGGATGATTATACCAGGGCTGTTTGGTTGTTTCTTATGAAAACTAAAGATGAAGTTGTTTCTAATATTCAAAACTTTTATAATTTGATTAAAAATCAATTTAAAGGTAATGTTAAAAGTTTCAGAAGTGATAATGGAAATGAATTTGTTAATCAAAACTTCAAAGTCTTTTGTGAAAATAATGGCATCACACACCAAACTTCTTGTGCTTACACACCACAACAAAATGGAATTGATGAAAGGAAACATAGACATCTTTTGAATGTTGCTAGATGCCTTATGTCTCAAGGGGGTATTCCTCTTAAATTTTGGACCGAATGTGTGCTAACTGCTACTTATCTTATTAACAGATTGCCCTCTTCTGTGCTAAATGGAAAAACCCCTTTTGAAATGATTTACAATACTTGTCCTAGGCTCTCTCACATTAGAATGTTTGGATGTCTGTGTTTTGCTACTATTCTTAATAGTTCAGATAAGTTTTCCAGCAGATCTGAAAAATGTGTTATGATGGGTTATTCTAGTTCTTAGAAAGGATATAGGATTTATAGTCTTGATAGGCATCAGTTTTTTGTTTCTAGAGATGTTAAGTTTTTTGAAACCATATTTCCTTTTAAAGACTCTGTTTTTAATTACAATAAAAATAATTTTAATAAAGAAAATGTTTCTCAAGACTTAAATCTGTTGATTTTTTTTGACTTTGATAACCCTAAACTTCCCAATGATGAAGAGAGAGAAGCTAAACATAATGGTGACAGTCTGTCACCAAGTGATAGTAGGCCACCTCCAAGTCTAGGTGACACTAGATACATTGCCTCAAGCAATGATACCAGTGATGCCAGCTTGAATAGGGAAGAGGCTGCCACACTTGATGAAAATACAAACTCTGAGGGAACTGATGAAAACAATCCCATTCCTTCCCCTCATGTTCAAAACATGGAAGGAAACATTGGGGATGATTCTATAAACAATGTTCAGGGTGGTCAAGGCTTGAGGAGGTCCTCAAGACCTTCTGGTTTTCCCAGAAACTATAATGATTTCGTTGTCCAATCTAAAGTTAAATATGGACTTGAAAAATTTGTTGGATATTCCAAACTGATAAAGAAAATTTTTGCTTTGTCACTCAACTTAACAAAATGAGTGAACCAAAAAACTTTTTTGAAGCATCTCAGAATCATCATTGGCTTGATGCTATGAACACTAAACTTGCTGCTTTGCTTGAAAATGACACTTGGGACATTGTTGAACTCCCTAAAGGTAGGAAAGCCTTAGGGTGTAAATGGATTTAGAAATTAAAGTTTAAGTCTAGTGGTGAGGTTGAGAGGTATAAGGCTAGGGTTGTTGCCCAAGGTTTTGGGCAAATGGAGGGCATTGATTATGATGAAACCTTTGCCCCTGTTGTTAAAATGGTCACCATTAGGTGCTTGATTAACCTTGCTATCATACAATCTTGGCCTATTTTCCAACTTGATATCAACAATGCCTTTCTTTATGGTGATCTTGATGAAACTGTGTACATGAAACCACCCTAAGGATATCTTCTTGGGGGTGATAACTTGGTTTGCAGGCTCAAAAAATCTTTGTATGGGCTTAAACAGGCTCCTAGGCAGTGGAATGCCAAACTTACATCTGTTCTTAGTGAAAATGGCTTCATTCAAAGCAAGTCTGATTATTCTCTATACACTAAATCTCAGGGCAATTTATTTCTTGTGTTACTTGTGTATGTTGATGATATTATCATAACTGGGAATAATATTGCTGAAATTGAAAAGTTTAAGAGTTTTTTAAGAACCAAGTTTATGATTAAGACTTGGGTAAACTCAAGTATTTCTTAGGAATTGAAGTTGTGGACACTAAGAATGGTGTTTGTTTAAACCAAAGAAAGTATGTGTTGGACTTGTTATCTGAGTATGGTATGCTTGCTTGTAAACCTGCTAAAACTCCTTTACCTTCTAAACTTGTCATCACTAATAAGCCCACTAATGAGGACCCTCTTCTTGATAACATTGTTGATTATCAAAAGCTTATGGGAAAGCTCATTTATCTGACTAACACCAGGCCTGACATTTCTTATGTTGTACATTGTTTGAGTCAATTCATGCATTGTCCTTTGAACTCTCATCTCAAAATTGCTTTTAAGGTTTTAAGATACCTCAAAAGCTCTCCAGGTTTGGGTATTCATTTCACAAGGAACTCAGGTATGATTCTTGATGCTTATTCTGATGCTGACTAGGCTAAATGTGTTGTCACTAGAAGGTCTGTGACTGGGTATTGTGTATTTATTAATGGAAACTTGGTTTCCTGGAAAAGCAAAAAGCAAAACACTATCTCTAAATCTTCTACTGAAGCAGAGTATAGAGCTCTTGTCTCAGTAACCAGTGAAGTGATTTGGGTTCTCAAAGTCTTAAAAGACTTGCAAGTTGAGAACCTGTTTCCAGTCACTCTTCACTGTGACAATAACTCAGCCATTAAAATAGCTGCCAACCCAGTTTTTCATGAAAGAACTAAACATCTTGAAATTGACCTTCATTTTGTGAGGGAAATTTTTTTGAGTGGTGTGATTAAAACTGTTAAGGTAGAATCTGCAAATCAAATTGCAGATGTCTTGACCAAGGGGTTGGACATTGAATTACACCAAAAGTTTGTTAAGAAACTTGGAATGATAAACCTATATGGGTTATCAGATTAAGGGGGATGTTAAAATGAGGACTTAATCTGTTATCCCATAATAAACTACAAGGACTTATTATGTGTGGTTTTATTCTTTCAGTTATATCCTTGGACTCTTGGTGCATTGCTTGTATGATGTGGAGGACTGAAGTTGCATTTCTCTTATTCTTGATGTCTGGACCAGCTCAAGCCCACTTCTCTGGCCCATTGCTAAAACGGCTCTAAAAGCCTTTTAGGTTACATAAAAGAGAGGAGTGTGTTATCTTTGTTAGTATCGCCTCTTATTTTGTCTGTGTGTTTTCTCCCAAAAACACACTTCGCTCTCTCTCTCTAGTTTGATCTCATAAACCTTGTTTTATTTTGTTTGATTGTAAGACTATGATCATGTAGATCATAGGGCTACACGTGAGTAACACTGGTAGTCATTAGTATCTTTTTCATTCAGTTTGTGTTCTTAAATCTTTGTTAATAAAAAGTTTTTATGGTTGAGGTGCTTCTGATCATGTTTTTCTTCAGTTCCGACATAATATTAAGATTTTATTCAAACTTGATTTAAAAATAGCATCGAGTGCGCATAGAGGCGATAATTAGTGCATGGTAGCACGTATCACTATAAGGCAATGATGTCCTTAGAAACTAAATGTCGTAGTCTATTCTATGGGATGGTGGAAAGCAAACAATACAGCTAAAAAAGTAGGTCGGACTTGCAGCCTCTCATTTTCACAATCCATGACTGCCACAGCAGGGACAAAGCCATGACTGGGTGCACAAATTTTTTGAACCGTAACATATGTAAAAAGTGAATTAAAACCAAGGGTAGAAATACGTTCCAATTTGAGTGCATTTAAGATGCATTTATAAAAAATCATTTTTTCTTCTCAAATTAACACTACACAAAAAAAATTCATAGGGGTCACGGGCACCCGCGGGAACCTTCTAGCTCCTCCGTCCCTGGCCTCAAGTGTGGACAAGGAATGAAACCAAAAATTCTTAAGGGGAATAGTATTATTGGGATAAAATCAAGTCGTTTGCAGTTTCAAATTAAATTATGTCAAATCCTCTCTAAATAGTTGCACAAAAATAACCAACGACTTCAAATCATTCTATAATCCTATATGTTCATTAAATTTAAAGATGGCGATACTGGACATGAATACGACTTGGGTAAGGAATGAGGATATATGTGTTTCAAGGTTTCTAATTTTCACAGCTACTAATTTATTGCCGTTTTTGTATTACAGCTAATAACTTCCACTAACATAATTTTAGACCACATTAATAAACATACCGTTAATATGTTCTTCTCCACTCACGTTGATTCGATTTTAGTATCGCATTTATGAAAAAACCCACAGCCTGAATAAATAATGGTAAAAAATCAAAATCCCAACAATGAAATAAATTAATCATCTTAAAACACATATTCAGCAAATCCCAATAGGTAAGTAAGATATAACGAATTATACAAACCAATGTTTATTGAACTACATTATTGTAAGGACTGCTACATCTAAAACACATGTTTCATTTGTTACACAGGTTCTTGATGGGCGTTTTCTCCAAGATCGAATGATCAGGCAACCTTCATGAACATCATCATCATAATAAAAAGAAGAAAGAACAAGAACAAAGGGATAGACCCTAAATATACTTTTTGATATATTGAATCGAATGGGTTGAGTTTTGTTTACAGAATCCTAAACTATATATACAAACTAATCGGTATGTTTGAAGGGTTGTGATGGTTTGAAAGAACCAACAGTCGTATCCTTTCTATATTAACCGTTCCTTAAACTAACTAATGGGTTTGGGCCTAAACAAAATGCAGCCTTTTAACTTACAGAAACATAAAACATACTTAAAACATACTAACAGAGATTAATTAGATTAAACTTCCAACATCATTCACATTTAATCAAACAGACACATTGAAGGACTGCTAAAATGAGCCAAAGGGGCAAGAACCTATAAACCATAACAACTAAATTCAGCAAAAGGGGCAAAAAAAATCCAACACTATTTTCATCAAAAACTATTAAATTCCTGAAAACAAAAATTAATGCCACCAAAACATAGATAAATGAATACAAATTAGAAAGTACTAGCAGGGTACCCGCGCGATGTGACGGCGGGTAACTTGTGATTGACCAGTTAGAAAATAATGTCGATCACGTCCGGTTCAGTTATTTCTATAATATTCGGACGAATTTCTCCAGATTGATTTCGAACGAATTTTATTTGACATCCTAACCGGTGGCCACTCTTGTTCCTGCTTGAATTTATGGTCCAGTCCGATTTTCAAAACTATATATATTCGCATATAGTTTTATAAACTTTGTGTCTAGGGGTGGGAATCGGGTCGATCGGGCCGAATCGATTCGGGCCAAGGCTGAAAATAAGTTACACAAACCTAACCCGATTTGAACTCGGGTTACAAGGGTTCGTGTCTATTCGTGTCGGTCAATTCGAGTGAACAGAGTTGGGTAAAACATAAACTTTTTTGTATCATTTTTAAATATAAATTATATATAATTTTAAAAAACTAAAAAAAAATCTTACTTAAGTTAACTTTAAGTTAAAAATCAGTAGGGTGACTCACCTCAAACAAACGGGCCCTATATGTTTCAATACCATACACGGACCACATTTTAACACTATCCATTATTGCATAGTTTATTTAAAGAGTCAACATATTGGTTTGAAAATCTATATCCATATCTATATATATAATAAAAGGAATTTTTTTTAAACTTCTATGACATCACTAAATAAGCAAATTACATCACAAATGATGTCATAAAAGCCACATCAGCCTATAGTCTTAATTTTTCTATACTTCACCGTGATTAGAGGTTTTAATTTAAGAATCCATCTCAGCTATTTTAATGAAGATTATTTGCCTTTTGACCCTTAGTTAATATGAACCAAATTATGCAAAGGTTACCACTATGAATTCAATTAACATTAAATTCGGTATTTTTGCTTTTATTACAAACTAGCTTAAAGACCCGTTTAACATCGAGTTTAGCTAAATGAGTGATTTTTATAAGAAATTGTAAACACATGTTAATATTAAAAAGAAATCAAACGTGTTCTGGTAAAAGATGAAAACAATAATATAAAAAACATGAAGTAATTGATAAATGTTTAAGTTTGTAACAATCATAAAAATAGCCTTGCATGTATTAAGGTCTTCAACCATGACGTACGTGAATCATAATAAAGTGAACATCCAATGCTCATTCCGTGAACATCTAAAAGTTGAACGTAAAAGTTAAAAGGAAATTGTGAATAATAATTTAGATTTAACTACAAAATATTTGAAAATGTATTTTTTTAAATAAACATATTAAATAACATCATAAACTTGTTCAAAGACCATGTAGCACTTTTTTGTAAATCACATTTGTAATTGTTTTAGATATTTTTCATTTGGATCACAAACAAAAACCTTCAATCATTTCTTGCTTTTAACTCACAGGACAACTACATATAGTTGACCATGAGTGAAAACAGGATGTGGAAGGTACACACCCACATTTGAAATAAATTGTCCTTGGCTTTTGTTAAGGGTCATTTCAAATGAAACTGAACTATGGAACTATTTTCGGATGATCTTTAGTGGCAAACACTTGTCGAAGGGAGTGATTCTCAAGCTCAGTATGATAATTAACTTTCCGAATTGTTTCATTGATTATTTGTGCACTATTCTTGTTCTCGTTAACTTAAGAACCTGTAAACTTGTCCCATTACACAAACAATTTGATTGGTCAATATTTCTCAAAAGCATTATCGGCATCCACTTTTAATGCTAATATGTGATTCGAAACACGTGAGAACTTTAATCATTCATGTACTATCAATTTGTATTAGGTGTGTCATTTTCTCACTATGTCCACAACACATATTGTAAACATCTTATAAGTAAGTATTATAGGAATAACCTTAATAATATAATTCTTTTTCTAAAGAAATTAATAATATAATTCTAATGCCCTAATGCCAAAAGATTTAGAGGGTTATCAGATCATTTCGACATGTAATAAAATCACCAATGTTAACCCGTTTCACAAAAAAACCTAGACTTTACATAAAATAACCCATTTCAACCCGTAACATAAATTACCCATATCAACCCATTACAAAAAATTGCCTATGTCAGCCTGTTACAAAAATAACAACTTACAAAGAATGCATTTATACAATTCTGGACATCTTTGGTTTTTTGTTCTCATTATTTTTTCTTGTACGGTAATGCTTTTAATTGGTCATTGTGGACCGAACTAAACATGATCCATTTTAGGCTGGACTATAAAGTTTTTCAGCAACAAAGTTTCATTGGCTCAAATTATAAAAATGAGTATAATAGTGTTGTCGACACTAAATATACTAAAAACAAATAATAATTTTATTGATAATAGTAACACATCCATCCATTACAAAGTATGTATACTGATATATGATTAGGATAAGATAAATAGACATCATAATTAACAAAAAAACCCATAAACAACTATTGTTCACTTTGTAAGTTCCACCTTTATCCTCACCTTACGTACGTTTTGAGCCTTTTTCATCTTTATAAGAATGTAATACTTATTCTAAGAAAACAAAAAAAAAGTTATCAACAAAGAAGGTATTCTTAGAGGGGAGGGTACGGTGGGCTGGTGGGGAACTGGCCACCACGGCGCGAGGCCACGGCGGCGCCAACCACACCGTGGCTCGCGCCGTCGGTTTTGGGCTGGTACCTACCAGCCGACGTCGTCGTGACGGCGTGAGGCCACGGCGGCGCCAACCACACCGTGGCTCGCGCCGTCGGGTTTTATAAATTTTTTTTTTTTTTTTTTTTTTTTTTTTTAAAAAAAAATTTGAAAAAATAGCCGTTTTTGACCGTTGGGAAACGGATTTTTTTTTTTTTGCCCGTTTTTTTGACCGTTTGAGGTTAAAAAAAACCCCCTTTTTTCATCTTTTTTTCCTATAAATTCTACCCCAAATTACCCACAACTCACACCTTCTTCTACATCTAATTTCTCTAATTTTTCTATCCACCATGAGTCAAAATCCTAACCCAAACCAATACCCGAATCAATGGTTAAACAATTACTTTTCCGATTCTCAAAATCAAATTCCCTCAACTCAACTACCGAATTCGTCTTCTTCGTCTAACCCGAATACTCCCTCATCCGCAACTTCGGGCACTTCACGAACATTCGGGTACTATAATCAACTCCCAAATCCATTCACTACCTTCCCACAATCACAACAAAACCCATTTCTTAATTGTACACCCGAGCAATTTAATATGTGGTTCCAACAATCCCAACAATCACAAATCTTCCAACAATCACAACAATTCCAAACCTTTCCTCAACACTCTTCACAAGAACCCGAAGAACCCGAACAAAACAATGCACCCGAAGAACCCGAAGAACAAGTCGATGCACAAGCGAAGAAATGTTCGAGGAAGAAAAGTATTGCTAAAAAAACCCAAAAAACAAAGGCGTGGCCGCGGCTACACAACCACCTCCGAAGTCGGACCGTTCTTTTTGGAGCCAACGTGAGGAAGAAGTTTTGGCCGAGTGTTGGATTGAAGTATCCGAAGACCCGAAGGTCGGGACCGATCAACCACACGATACGTTTTGGTACCAAATTATGGATTTGTATAACGATTGGCTTAAGGATGAGGGTTTTAAAACTCGAAACAAAAATATGTTGACCGGGAAGTGGACGAATTTGAACCGCGAGGTTCATAGGTTTAATTCGTTTTATGAAAGCGCCAAACTTTTAAGTGGCGAAAATCAAGACGATTTGATGACTCGTGTGATAAGTTTGTATCGAGATGAAAACGGGAACAAGGAGTTTCCACACAAAAGTGCTTGGCTTGTTTTGAAAGACAAGTATAAATGGAAAAATCCCGATTCAACTCGAACACGCCGGGCACGAGGGAAGATAGCCGATCAAGATCCGGATCTTTTCAATGACGATGACATCCCTCGTCCATCCGGTGCTCCAAGAAAGGCCAAGGTTCAACGCTCGACAAGCTCATCCGCCACTTCGGGGTCTCAAAAAGAACAATTGGTGGATATGCTACAACAACAAATGTTATCCGATCGTGAAACTAAAAA
Source organism: Glebionis coronaria (assembly GCA_025667525.1). Taxonomy (NCBI): domain Eukaryota; kingdom Viridiplantae; phylum Streptophyta; class Magnoliopsida; order Asterales; family Asteraceae; genus Glebionis; species Glebionis coronaria. Next base: position 19,697,148 of record CM046878.1, on the reverse strand, counting down.
GGAGCGATTGGACCGAGAGGTGGCGGCTAGACTAGAAGTGGTTGCACTTCAAAAAAGGAACGAGGATTTGCAAATCCTTCGATTCGACACTACCGGATTAAGTCCACAAGACGCGGCGAGGATCGAGAAGCTCAAAGACGAGGCGCGTGCCAAATATTTTAATTTTTAAGTTTATTTTCGTATTTGTGTTTTTTTTTCGGTAATTTTTTTTTTCGTGTTGTTTTTTTTTTCTATTAGTAATTGTATTTTTTTTTATTAATGAAAATTTAAGTTTATGTTAATAAATTGTTGAAAAAAAAAAAAAAAAAAAAAGTTGGGTGACGACGACACGAGAATTCTCGTGTTAACCAGGGAGGGGGGTTGAGCCATCGTGGGGTGTTTTGGTGTCGTGGGAGTAAAAAGTGACGTGGCATCACTTTTTGCCCACGACACGAGCACGACGGCTCAACTGCACCGTGTGCTCTTAGATTATTCCGCTCCATCTTTAGCCAAAAAACCCTGGAAATTGCAAGTTAAATAGGTTACAAATAGTTAACAAGTATATACTGAATTCATGACGTAAAACATTATTGTATGTGTACCTTGAGCTATACTCCTTCGAAAGTTAACAACTTAGTAGCATTATACTTCTGAACACACATACGCCCTGGTCCATAAATTAGGTAAAAAAATACAAACAATAATCGAATAAATATACAAAAATTTAATGCAAGTAAGTAGATACTAAAATTCATCACTTGAGTAATAGATATTACCATCCGATATTTTCATCGTTCATAGATGAAGAACTAAAATGATCTTTCCATGAGCCGTACATATCCATTCAGAGAGTGCGTTTGACCTCGTTACCCCTATAAAAAAATACACAGGAATATAAACATATATTTACAAAACTAAATCTGCATCAACCATTGTCAAAGGTTTCTTTTTGCCTGATTTGCCATTTTGATTAAGTATCCAGATCATCACAAGCTATTACATGTCCGATCACATAATTAAATAACATGTTAATGTTGTTTTTAACCGCATACAAATCATTGATGAAACCTGCAACTAGAGGTGGCAAATTATGTCCAAATGCTTACATTTGGGCTATTTGGACCCTTTTTTTAACTAATGGACTAAATGGGTATTACTTTTATTTTAGTTGGACTATTTGGACAAGCATGTGATTAAATAAATGGGTATTATGGACTATTTGGACAACATAAAAGTATTTGGTTAAACTAATCTTGAGTCTATTTGTTTCCCTTTTAATATTGTCCATTTGACCCAAGTCCATTTGGTCCAATGTCCATTTGGTCCAAGTCCATTTAGTCCAAATATTAAAAATTGTCCATTTAGTTCACGTCCATGGACCAACGTCCATTTAACCCATTGCCCATACCCGTCCAGTCCACCCATTTAGCCACCCTTACCTGCAACACATGTAGCCATCGTATTTTGGTTATTTGAATTTGGTTTGGAGAAGATTGTCATGAAGAACATCTTACAAAATGGATGATGCATTATATAGAATGAAAGATTAACAAAAATAAAGAAAACACATTAAATTAGATTTGACTATATCAAATCAAATCACAAAATCAAAAGTATTATGAATTTATTTTAGGCTGATTTATAAACTTGACTCTATTTAAGGTCAGTAACGTGGGATTTGAATTATATGTTGAATGAGTGAGAGAAAACCGTGTTTTTGGAGTCACAAATAATAAATTGAAAAGAATTATTGAGTTTACTAAATTAGATCATTCATTTTTTAAAAAGTATTATTGGGGAGGCTACATATTCTGGTGAAAAGTATATTTTTACTTTACAAAAATAAATGACCTCCTAAAACGTACGGTTTAATTATTTTAGTTTTAAAACTTATTCTTATTTTATTTTTGGCAAGAGTCATATCATTAAATATTTCAATCAACCATAAAGTATTTTGTTAATTGGTTAATGAAAGAGGTTGCAAGTTTTGTGGGATACGTTTGACCAACAACTAATGTGCTACTAAAAATAGGTAATTTTCAGAAATTTCTCTTATGTGCTAGATAAAAATAAACCGACTAAGAATTTTTTTTGAAATTATTGTGAATGAATTCTTGTATAAATGTGCTAAATATGATAGTGTATAAAGTTACTATTTTTAAGGAGGGGGATTTTAAGGAGGGTTTTTTTAGAAGAATAAAAAATATTTATTTAAAAACTGTGTTTTTAATTTATTTTTTTATAAACTTTGTACTTATCATTCTTTTAAATGCTAAATAACTTTTATTTTTATTTTTTTTAAAAATATATATTAACTAATAATTTCAATTCGTTTAAATTATATGTGTTGTTTTTAAATTAATTGTCTTTTATCATCTTTTATATAATAATTGTCAAATATTTCTTAATGATAGCTAATAACAATACTGAAAGTTTATAAAACTTTGTATAAAAAAATTTGTTAAAAAATTTTGTTTATAAAGTTTGTTTAAATATAAAATTATAAAAATAAGATGTTTATAAATTATTCTTTTTTTAAAAGTTTGTACAATGTATATTTTTTTACATTTATAAAACACCTCATTTATATATTTTTTTATTGTTTTTTGTAGTAAAATTATTATACACTAACAATTTATTTACGTTTATAAAACATTTCCTAAATATAATTTTTTTAGTTTTTTACGTTTATAAAGAGTTTTAGTTATTTAATTAAGAATTGATTTTTGAGAAAAAAAACCTCCTTTACAAAATATATAAAGAATAACACGTTTTTTTTTCAAAATTTCAAAAAAGCGTTAAACATCTGTTAATGTTTTAAAATCATTGTTGAGTGTCTAAAAATAAATTTGTTAAACATTATTTTTATTATGTTTATATCTTACTTTAATTTAGGAAATGTTTTAAAGGTTTGTACATTTGAGTTAGTTAAGGAAGGTTTTTTAATGTTTCAAGCTTAAGGTGCTTGTAATTTATTTTGGTTTATTAGTTAAAATAGATTTCAAGATTTTCTAATCTCATATGTGTATATTAGAAGTTGTTTGACGTCAATTTGATGATATGGTTTGCTACTACACATTATCTCTTAAGTTTTTATAATTCACGAGTAATATCAAAAAATGAGGTATGCTATTTTTCAATTTAATTAAGTATCACTTTGTGTCTATTTAAGATTATATGTTTCAAATGATGTTTAATGTGTTCCTTCTTTGAAAGAGGTTTGAAATTTTAAAATGGTTAACCAGCTTTTGACTCTCCAAAGATATTATATTTCAATATCTGCTTCTTAATTTTTCAATTTACTTGTTTTGTTTCAATTTTTTTCGAGAATTTAGATGGTGATTTATTATATACACTATGAAGTGTTTGATTTTATTTTGAGATGGTTATTTCGATCGATTCTCGCCTTACAAGTTACAACCCATGACTTTAATGTTTTCTGTTGATATATCTACATGTTTAGTGGCTCTTTTTATATCCTTGATTAATCATATTTAATTTATGTGTTCAAAACTGCATGTATGTGAGAAAAATGGCCCTTAATGAAGTGCTCAAAAGTGTTCGATCAAATGCCACAAAATATCTACCAAAGGTATTAATATACAGTATTATTTTATATAAAATTTCAATCATACATCCTCTTTGATACAAGCCTAATCAAATACAAGCCTAATCAAATGTAAAAGTACTAAAGGTATTGTGTCTTAAGTTTTTGTCTACAATTCATATTTAAAATATTTGGTTACAGATTTAAAACCATAATACTGAACAGATTCATTTCTGACTTCAGGCCGGATTTGAAATAAAAAAACACAGGGAAGATTTTGAACTCCATTTCCAAAGTTTTGTTTACAAAAAGAATTATTTATATAAGATGCAAAGAGTAGTGGTCATCGATTGAATTTATACATGTCTACAACTCTCATAATGCATTTTGTTATTTTAATTTAGACAATGAAACTTATTTCAGATGTACAATGTTGAAAAACCATATGTGGGTATATTTTACATGAATCTATTAGTTGGTAGTAGCAATAATGGATGATTATTTCTATTAAATATGAGACTTTTATGATGCAATTGGTTTACATATTTTAGATTTTTAAGCATGCGGTGTTTATGGATTTTTTTCTCCGAAGGTTGGTCTTTATTTGTGAGTTTTTGTGCATCAAACAATGCAAAATATATGCTAGGAGAGGTATGAATGGGTTACGTAGATATTCTTCTCAATAAATCTGTTGCTAAAAAGGACTAAGTATTGATACAGTACATGGAAAATGAAGTCATATTCGGAGTACTAATGTTTGTTGTTTCATTTGCTTACAATAGATATTAGGACTTTGTATTTACATTTTAAGCCACCTTATCAATCATCGTTACTGTACTAGTTGGGATAGGAAAACAATTACTCACTTTTTATTATACCATGGTTATGATAGGTTCATGGGAGCTTTTTTCAATTTATTACGCTCCACTATAAGTGACTTGCTCAATCATAACAATTGTAGCTACGTGAACTAAAAAGCTTAACCATTTGTAATTCTTTCTTATGGTACCTATGAAGCCAGCTCCAACAACTTTTATCTTCACATGCTGAAACGTGTTATTACATAAACAAATGAAAATATCGTGTTATGGCCTGTGTTTTTTTGTGTTGATAACAATGACAATAATAAACCATCGACAAAGAAGTTGTTGATGAAATGAACAAATATTATGATTGTTAGTATCTTTCAGCATGTGAAGCTAATTGGAGAATTCTGGGTGTATGAAGTTCACTACCGCTAGCGCATATTGAAAGGTTGCCATTACATTTACATGGACAACAAGTCGTACATGATCTGGATGATGATATGCTCTAAACAATCCGTTAGTTGCATCTTCCAAATTTTGGCATTGATTGAATGTAATTAAACTGATGCTCCTGCGAGAAATTTGACGTACGTTGTACACCCTGCAAAGTGCGCCTGAAAGAAGCACGAAAAAATATGTGGCGGCGAAGGAAGCTATGTTATCTTGTGATGCTTCTTTTAAATAAGGTTAAAGGGCGTACAACGTGGAAAGAAAGTTATATAATTCAAATAGGGATGCATGTTTGGCACCTTGGTTGTTCGATGATGTCAAATTGTATATCGAGGCTACTAAAGGACATTGTATTTCGTCTTCTCATTCAGCTTGTTGTTTATTTATGAAGTTGCTTACGTCAGATAGTATTGCCACACCGGATCAATTACATATGTTTTGCGATACAATTTTATATTTAATAGTTGTTTATTTAGATCTATAATTTCATATACTCAATTCAAATATCAAAATATCATATTTACCCAAAACACAAGATTTTAGTGCGATAATACAATGCTTCTAAAGCATGTATTTGGTAAATATGGAATTCTGGTTTTTAAACCAGGTAAATACAAAATTGCCCCTCATCATCTAATGCAAACTTTTTGATAGTTATTTTTTCATATCATCGTATGCAAATTGTTTTTCACGTTTTAGTTTTTTTTATATGCGGGTTCTTTCTGATTTGAGTTGTTTTGAAAAGCTTTTCAAAATGTTTGAACATAGATATTGTATTTGTTTATTTAAGTATTCGAACTTTGTTTTTTAATTTTTTCATAAGCCACCCCTGATTTATCACAGGTTTATAGGCTAGTATAAATACTATAACTGGGTTATTTTATTTAAAGAGTAAAAAATGTAATAAATAGATATTCATTACATTGGCATGTATTCCTTATACAATGTGTTTTATTTTTTGTAAAATGAAGTGATGGGGTTTTCCAACTGTTAAGTATTTAATTTCCCTTTTACAATGAAGTTGCTATTTTTGTTATGTAAGCTTAATTTTCTTGTACCATGTGTTTTTATAGTTATAGTTGTAAGTTGAAAATTCAAGTTATAAGAGAGTTAGATACCTTTAATTTGCGACGGTTGCGAAGGAGTGGGTCACCGCCATTCATCCAGCTTTTATAAAATAATTAACATTTTGATACCTGATGCGCGCACACTTAGAGACACTCAGATCATAAAACCGAATATTTCGTTTACAAATACATAAAAAGTCCCAAATCAGGTTCAAGAAAATATAACGTTATTAAAATCATAATGTAAATGTTAACACGCAATTAAAGAAAATCATGTGAATAAAAAAACAACTTTACATAAATAAATAGGTTACCTTGAATCCGATTTGTTGAATTTGATGATGCACTTTCATCTAAATGATAATCATCCAAACAAAGATTAAAAGGAAAAAAACTTGGAGAAGTGGTGAAGGACTAAAGGTGAGTGTGTTAGTATGTATGGACTGAAAAAAGATGGAGCTGACACATATTAAGGGAAGGAGGGAAGAGAGGCACGTATGATGCTACGTGTATACGTTTGTTGTTCACTTATAACTACTATACGTTTGTTGTTCACTTATTTTATGGTGTATACTGTTCATAAGTGAACAACAAACGTATAGTAGTTATAATATAATGTAATCGTAAAAGTTTGCTAGCTGCTGGATTATAGAACCATTTAGAGTGATGTACGCCGTTTAAAATAATATTTTTTTTCATAATATCCGTGACAGAATTTTTGTTTTAAGAGAGGAGAGTGTGGTGGAGCATAAGTGCTAGCCGAGCGTAGGTGGCACATTGTCGGATTTCGCTGGAGCTCGCCGCTACGCCCACCCCCTCTTCGCTGATTCCTCGTCGCTTCATCGTTGAAGGAGTAAAGAGGAGAGAGAAAGAAATATAACCGCCGCAACTGTCGATTTTTTCAAAAAAAATTATTTTATTATTTTTTAAAAAACTTTTATTATTATATATGTCCTTCATTTTAACACTTTTAACACACACACACAGACTCTATGAAACAACAAAAATCATATTCAAAAAATGTGTGACTCAAGCTTTTCCGATTCGTCTGATCTTGGTGATATAACCGATTTAGAAATAGTGAACATAATATCGTTGAGGCACGTCTAATGACCGATTATTTCGGTCCGTTCCCAAAATATCCGACCGAGTATTTTCAAAAGTGATATCGCATGCATCGTTCATTATTTTTAGAATTAGTTCAAGGTATTGAAAATTATATCCAAACAAATAATCCTCTACCCAAACACTTTCAGTTTTTTACTGTTGTATATGATGCACGGGTTTAAAAAGTTTTAGTCTAATTATGAAATGCACATACTATATGCCAATTGCCGTTCGGTACAACACTTGACGCATTAGATGAATACTTGCAAATGGGTTCACATTGCGTACACAATTGTATTGATAATTTTACGATGTGCGTAATGGATTCGTTGCAACCCGAGTTTTAAGAAAACTCACACCATTTGACATTCAGAACCTATATGACACACATAATAGGATTCATGGGTTTCTTTTGATAACCACGGATTTTAGAAGGCTGGTCACGACACGGTACATAGTTACGTATGATGTTTTATATGTGGTGTGTGTTATGTGTGTTTAAAATGATAATCTCGCGAGATCAAAGTACATGATTGCGGAACATGGTACTAGTGGTGATGAAATGTGATGAAATGAGATCACATTGACAATTGTTTTTATCGCTTTTATCGTTTTATGTAACTTACGTGTACGTATTATGTATGATATATATATTTATTTTATAAATATGTTATGTATTTATTAAGTTTTTACCAAACTTACTATATATATAAACTTTTGGAAATGAACGCTAGTCGTAGGAATGTTGGAAAGTCGAAGTTTTTAAGTTTAGCTCTCGAGGTTTTGAGCCAGATGGTCTAATAAGTGAAGTAAACATGTAATAAATAACTAGAGGGTCAAAATTATAAGAATTGAATAGTTGAAGGGGAGGGTCGGCTGACTATTGTAAAAGGGAAGGAAGAGAGCCTAATTTGAGCCCAAGAAGGAGTCTTAGGCTAGTTTTATCTATAGATACAACCCCTAAACCCTTACAAACGAATTTTGCTCCTCCTAAACACTAAAATCAGTCGATTTGCATCTATGGTGGTCCAGTGTTTCACCAAAAGGTATTTTTCAAAGGTATGTTTAATTAATTAGTTTTCTTGTTTAATTAATTAACATGTAACAATTAATATGATAAAATTAGGGTTTTGGTTAATTAGGGTTTTGGTTCTATAATAAATATTAGGGTTTCATAAATATATGATTGGGAATTGATTATGATCATTAATGGTGTTAATTAGGTTTTATTATATACCTAAAATCGGATAAGGGTTTTGGGGCAGATTCATGCAAATTTATTTTGATCAAAACTTGATCATTCGGATAGTTTTTTGAGTGTTTCAAAAGCCTAAGCTTATATACAGAGAGTCTAGTTTTCAAATATGTAAGATTTGTAGTAATTGGAGGTTTGTAGGTTGGTCGAAATCGTTTTACAAGATTCGGAGTCAAAACTGTTGTGTGTGTTTTGATTGAGTAGCCGCCCAGCTACTTTGTGGGCTGGCAGTATTCTCCAAACAATTTCTAACGGGTTTCATTTCTGTCAATGTTTTTCAGAATTTCACACCACCACATATGATTCAAAAATTAATCTAAACTAATAACTAATCAACTAAAAATTACCAAAACCGTTTAATTCACCAAAGCATTCAAAAAAATAACCAAAGTTATGAAAGTGTTAGGAAAAAAATTGAAAATTAAGAAGAACAAGACTTTCATTTCCTTGTCTTCGTCTTATTGATCTTCCTTTAGTCATCGATTCTTTATTCCATGAAATACTCGATTCCTAAGATATCATCGGTCTTGAAATTCCTCGATAACTCTCTCTTGGTGCTCTTTAGCCTAAATCCTCGTATATACACATTACCACACGGTGTTATGATCTCAAACTTCACGTGCCACGACTTGTCACCTTTTTTTCTTGCATATTTGCTAGCTCCATCCGGTCCCCAATCCAAATTTTTGAGTTGCACCGGTAGCGATCCCAAAAAGTCCGTCATCTTCTTAAATACCAAAATATATATTTGAATGGATTAAAGTATGCCTAAATAGCCAAGGCTCTCTCGATTGCATCGTCACATTCCAAATAAGTTTCCCCCAACGGGCCATATTATGGGTAACCGTCTTCATCTCTTCCTACTTCAAAACAACCAAGCCATTCATCCTCGAGTTCACTCTCGAAATCAAATACCAAGGCTTCACCCTCAGTCTTGGGAAGTATGTGTGAATCGTAACCCCATCATTAATTGCTAGGGTACCTCGTCCCAAGTCAATAATAGCTTCACAAGTTCCTAGAAAAGGTCTTCCCAATAACAATGGAAGATCTTTGTCCTCCGTAATATCCATGATTAGAAAGTCCACCACATAAGCTTGGAATCCAATTTAGACTCTCACATTTTCACCAATCCATAGCGTTAGCTTGAGTGTTATCCACCATGGTCAAGTTAGAAAGTATGGATCCGGGTTGCTCAAACAAGCTGTTGATATATGGCAAAGGGCATTGCACTTACACTAGCCCCCATGTCGGCCAATGCATCATATGGCGTTGTACCATTGATCATAATTGGAAGAACAAAGTTACTGGGATCTTGCATCTTTTTAGGCAGTCCATGTTATATGATCCTCTCTTTAACACTATCACTGAACTCTTTTTCCTCCAAACGAGTTCTTCCCATTTCAATATCTTCATACTTTCTCCTATAACTCATGTAATTATCCAAAACCTCCATAATGGGTTTTGGTTATTTTAGTTTCGCTTCTTTTCCCCAAAATGATTCTCACCCTCTCTTTTTGTTTCTTGGAAAGAGGATAAAAAAGTGGTAATGTGTTAGGCACAAACGTGGAAGGAGATCCTTCCTCATATTCGGGTTATGTTGGCATGTATTGATTTGGAGTGAGCTTATTGGCCTCCAAATTCTTTTTTCGTTTTTCTTTCTCCATTTTCACTATCTCACTTTCATTCTCATATCTTGGTCCATCTTCTACCAAGAATTCTATGTAGTCATAATTTTCTCCTTTTAGCATAGACAAGTTCACTACACGAATACCTTGCTCGAAATCCACCACACATCTAGTTTCCCATAGGAATTTGTAACCAAACACCACCGATGGTTCCCCAATATCGACATGGTCTATGATATAAGATTCCATCAAGAATACGTACCCGTGAATGTCCACTCTAACCTCGTGCACTACTCTTCTTCCATACTCCGTATACCCCATCTGCACAAATACCTAGCTTGTTGAGCATCTCCTCCGTCATGTAATTTCCCGGATAAGTTAAGTTTTGTTCCGCGTCCATTGCCCCTTGATTATCAACGTTGCATGGTATGGCAAATATCATCAACGGTTTGGTGTGTGGTCGGTATGGTGCACGTTGAAAGATTGCTTTCTCACGTCCATCTTCATTCACTAGAACGCTTTTATGTGGCAAAGCTTCTCATAGCTCCTTTTCCTCCTTGGTTTTCTCAACTCGAGTGATGCTCGATTGGCATTTATCACTTAACTCTCCTTTTAAATCATTGAGGTAGGCGGAAATTTCACTTAAGGAATCCGATTCTATAATAAAACTAAAATAACACAAGATAGAATCACAAACATTAGCATTAGCGTTAGTTGATAACAATACACAAAAAATAAAGTAATATAAAAGCATAGAATTAAAACCTAGAACAAGTTAAATAAACATTCACCCAAACATTCAAACAAGTTAAACAAAAATATTTTTTTTTACAGGACGCGAGAAGCCGACCGGCTGCTCGAAGCAGCCGTCAGCCATGGTGCGACAGATTTCGAGATACCGATCCGCCAGGCGAAAAAGCCGGCGGTCTGTTTCCAACAGTTTGCGAGGAGCCAGTCGGTAACTTGAGAAGCCAACCGGCTGCAGTTGACCTGCATAAAAAATATTTCTTTTCGATTTTTGATTTCTTTTTAACTACAATTTTCCAAAAAATTTTGAACACATACTTTTGAAGATTTTCATTAAACAAATAAGAACAACAAACTAACAACACATTATTTGAAGATTAATCAAACAGGAGCTTGATCCAAACACTAGCTTATTGTTTTTAACTTTTTTTTATTATTATAAAGGCTATGAACTCATGGCAACTGCAATGTAATGACATCAAACAAGCATAAGATCATCTTATTACTCAAACATTATTCAAAATCACAAAATTCCTAAACTTCATTCTTTTATCCAATTTTTATATTGACTAAAAACTAAATCTTTAACACCACTACTAATTAGTAATGATTATAACATAAAAAATAAACAAATCCCCGACAATGACGCCAAAAACTTGATGCGCGTCTTGCAATCTTAGTTTTAAATTTATAATCAAGACTTATTAACGCATTAACAATGCATGCGAGCAAGTATACTCGTTCAATTGTAGCAAAGTCGGGTAAATCAAGGTGGTCCCATGGGATTTGCGTATACTCAAAACATGGCAATGGTGTAAGTAATAGGGATGTCACTACCATTATTACCGCTGGAACAAATATTGTAAAGGAAATCACAACTAAAAGTAATACTTGTGTGAATTCCATTTCATTCGTAGGAGAGATCATATATGTGTGGTTAACAACTATGAATCACAAATCTAAAGTATATATGAACTTTACTCCATGGTGTATTTCATAAAATTCATATTAACAAGTTGAATTAGACAAGTCCTTTCGATCTATGATCATCTATTCCAACCCATCATAATTACCATTTGCTAGAAAAGATTAATAGATAAGTTTGGTTTGAATAGGTCCTTTCGACCTATACCCAAGATAAATCATTTGACAAGTTCCTTTAACCAACTCGTCTTGGTGAGTGTGAAACACCAAGAAACCAAATCGACTCACGCACAAATCATTTAGAACATAGTTTATCCGAAATCCTTTCGAACTTTATATCCAATAAAAACTATATTTTATCGATTATCATAACATGCTTTAAGAATTTATCAACCATACAAACCTAATTATATTTTCTTGATCATAATTCAAACTCTCCTTTAGAAATTCATGTTCGTCACACAAGCATATCACACTACCTTATAATTATACTCAAACACAATTCAACACATTTTATCATCAAATTCAAGTACAAAAGTTTTACCACAAGGTTCTTCAATCACAAAATAACTAACAATAAAATTTTTAGCAATTCCAAGCCTCCAAAAATTAAGCAATCAACCACCAACCGAATTTCCACTACTCGGAATTCGTCTCCTATGAGGATTAACAACATATAATTATCTTTTGGGTTAAGTAGTAATGGTATTCTAACCTTTGTCAAGGGTAAGAATTCTTACAAATGCAATCACACATAGATGCATGGCCTTAGTGTCTAATTTATACATGGAATAGCCTTGGAGAAGAGGAAAAAACATCCTCAAAGTGTTATGGGAGAGAAATGATCAGTCTCTCATTGATTGTGTGAAGTAACGGCTTGTTTAAAGCTTAATTAACAAAATCCATTTTTGGAGTTGCTAGCGGCACAAAGAGTTCCCGGTCGTCATCTGACTTGTCTGGCGGCTTCCTTCACCTGGTTGGCTGGCAACCACTTGACTTAGCTTCCATCTTCTTTTCTTGCTGCCATCTTATTCACCATTTTTTCTTATTTCTTCTTTATTCCTTATTCTTTGTTTATTTCTTCATTTCTTCTCCCATACTTTCCAAAAGACTTATTCCTTTTATTATTTATCATACGAGAGCTATACTTTCGTGCCTCGTTCATCCTTTCGCCTCCAAATCTCGTATTTTCTTCTCATCTCCGCATTTCCTTTTCCTTGCTAGCTACAAAACACAAGAACCGAACTTTACACAATGTTAGCGATAAAAGTTCGTTTATTACCAACAAATTATGAAAACATGTTGGATTTGAGCGTTATCACCACCTCAAAACAAGCATGACATCATCATCAACAGCCCCCACCCCTGGTCGCACCATCAAATTATCACGTCAGAAGTTCGACACCATCACTTCCAGCATAACTATAGCTATTTAATTTTGTTATCGATCTAAAGGTATTGATTGAAAAAGAAATTTGCGGGCTTGATTTAAGGCTTATATTCTTGATATCATATACTACCAGATTTGGTAAAGATGATTTGGGATTATAGTTCAGTAAAGATTTTGCTAATATTCTTTGTTAGATCTAAAAAAAATCAATAGAAGTTTTGTTTTGTTGTTGATTTCTATTGGTTTGGATTTGTGAATAAACTGATTTGTTAAACTAGAAAAAATGTGTTAGTGATGTTTTGTGTTTTCGTTTAAGAGTAGTTGCAATTTTGTATAGATTATATATGATTTGTAAATGGTGATTGGCTAATATTATTATTATTATTATTATTATTTTTTTTTTAATAACCATCACTTTATTAAAATAATAGGATTTACAAAAAGTTAGTGGGAAGCCTAGAAACAATTATTATTATTATTTTTATTATTATTACCATCACTTCATTAAAATAATAGGATTTACAAGAAATTAGTGGGAAGCCGAGATACTATCTGGGCTCCTAAAATTGGAAGGGAGTCGAGAAACAAGCTGCGCTCCCACCCCTTTCTGGATGCAAATATAACTTCATTAGAACAATAAGATTTACAACATATTAGAGGAAAGCCGAGATACTATATAGGCCCCTATTCCTTTAGCAATAACATCATTTTTTTTGAACGACGAGTTAGTAGTTAGTGATTCGAGCTTACAGTGACATCCAATTGGGCAGTATGCAAGCCTCGAACCTTCTCCTTAAGGGATTATTATAATATCACTTATTATTATTATTATTATTATTTTTAATTTTTTTTAATTTATAATAAAACCATCACTTTTCTTAACAACAAAAAAGGGATTTACAACAAATTGGATGTGAGCCGAGATACTATCTGCGCTCCCACCCCTTTAGCAATGGTAAAACCTATTCTATGGAAAATATGTACAGCAGCGCGTGCTCCAATGTCTTGAGCCTTAGAAAATCTCTGGATCCGCTTCAGCAACGCAACTGCATCTTCGTGTAACTCTCCTAAAGAAGAAAAGGAGAAAGGAAAACACAAAAAGTTGGTGGAAAGCCTAGATACTATCTGAGCTCCCACTCCTTTAGCTATAACAAAGCTAATCCTATTAAAAATATGAGCAGCACCACGTGCTCCAATGTCTTGAGTCATAGAGAACTTTCAAATCCGATTTAGTAAGGCAACCGCATCCTTATCTAATTCCTCAAGCGAGGAAAATGAAAAGGGGAGAAACCCATATCCAATGTCTGAACACTTAGTCTCATACTTTACTCGTTTATGATGTGCTGCATCAGTTACCGCACGACCTGGTACAAAATCAACCATCACAGTTTGTGTCAATGGAGAGGACACTATCAAATCCACACACACGTCAAGGCCTCTTTCCCATGAGTAGAGTAACATATCTGCTGGACGTAAAGGTTTGTTGCACCCTCCGCCAAGACCAATATCAACTTCCTTACCTGTCGAATTTCTGACCTAAAATAGATGTCAACAAGGGTATATCGTACAACATTATGCTGATGTTTAATGCCAATGATACCTGCACAAGAAACAGCATGGTCTCCATAAATATCCCCCACAAACACCCTAGATCAAGCTGAGCACGGCTTCGGAACAGAAAAATAGGAACACCTAACCGATAACATAACACACAATGATACGTCTTACCATTCATAGTCTGTCCCAAACCAGAGACCAGAACCACCCATAGCCAATTAGAAGTGTGATCCTCCATCTGAGATTTCCATAAAGCCAATTGTCGAGGAGTTAAAGAAAAATAGGTTTCTGCAGTTTGAGTAACACGTGTGAAATATATATATGCCAGTTTCTTCATGAGTTTGGGGGCATCGATCTCACTTGGATTACTCAAAAGACCAGTCTTCATGTTCGTATTAAAAACACACAAGGCATCATCAAAGGCAGACCCATAAGCTATAATACAAGAATATCGAAGTAGCTTATCCTGCCAGCTAACAAATTGCAATCTAGAAGCAAGAAAGACATAATTTAAAACATCATCGGCTGAATAGACGCCAAGCTCTCCAAATGCAAAAGGTAAGGTTGCAAGTCTCCATTGCCAATCACCAACCAGGTCTAGAAGCAGTGACAATACGCTCCAAAGAAGAACCAAGAGCCATGTCAAAGGAACGTTGGGCCATCTCGAAGACCAGTGGAGAACATGTACGCATAGCAAAATATAATAATATTATTATTATTATTATTATTATTATTTTATATTATAACATCACTTATTATTATTACGAGGATTGATGCCCGCGCTTTGCAGCGGGTATCTTTGATTGATGTCCGTCGGCGGAAGTTTGTAGAGATGTTAAAATGGTGCGTTTATGGATCATATTTGGAAAAGATATATTCACGGTAGCAGTGTATGACTATGTACCAGTTACATTAAAGAAATATATTTAAGGTAGCCTGCGAAGAGGCCATTGGTATGTACAACACACCAAAGTTTTGAAATATTCGTTCTTGCAGGGAAGGTCGCCTATTCTGGCACGCGAGGTTCATGTTAAATTGTATATGAATATCCCAACAAGTTTCCACCACATTGTACTCCGTATTATACATCGAGAACTCATTAAACATACATGACAAAATTCTGTCAGTTCATATGAGTATAACAAACATCTATAATACTCTATTATACATGTATATCAATGAAACATCATCTTTGTTAGCTTTGTTAACTTTTTTGTAGTGAGCTACTAAAACAACTTTGTTTATCTACCGCTTCTCTAACCAGCTCGTCACTTTCGCAGTTCTCATATTCATTTACTGACCGCAACATCTTGACATTTGTATGTTGAATAATCTGGTCTCTAGTCTTGTGTAAGTTTAATCCGCAGAGACAGGATATATATATATAAGAAAAGAGTTGGCAGTGATGAGAAAGTAATCAAAAAAAATAAAAGAAGGAATTGGTAGCATCCAGGTTGGTGGAATAGAATTGTTTATCATCTTATGTTTTTTATATATTATTGATTATCCAAATGAAGAGAATAGTTTGGTTTATTTATTTATGGACTCCTATTAACAGCTATTCAAATCACACTCGGCTATTTGGCTCACTTGTACGCTTATCAGCATTCAAATGACATACATGTTTGTTACCATTATATGCGTAACATTTCAAGTTGTTTACCCAAAGTTAGATATTATCGACTATTCATCTTTTATTTCGTGTAACTGGAAAAGGCAGAAAGCAAACTGTTAACTTTTCAATACGCATCAAGACTTGTTCTTGGAAGATCAGTAGCAGAGACCTTTTAAACACCAAATTACACAATAAATTTCGAAGCATTATCTTTATCTTAAGAGAACACAGACAATCGACAATAAGAAATCTGAGATATTATGAAACGTTCGCCAAACCGCTATACTATTGTCTATTAATCAAACAATGAATTTAGAATTATACTTTACAGTTCTATTAATTAAACAGTTAATTTAGAAGTTTTTTTTATGCAATTTTCTATGATATATACGAAGTACTAAAATCTATCTTATTCAGCAAAACTAATCAATAGTCATACACATAAGCGATAAGTTATGAAATCACCCGTACACATTTATGAATGTAAACATGTATGGATATATAGCTTACCCGCAATCACAAAATAAGGCGTCTTTTGATAGCCGAAAACAGGAACAACATCGTTACGAAGACCTCAAATCCATGATTCAGAATGTTTCACTTTTTAGCCTCAATGCCCTAACGCATCCATTTCATCCCACACTTGAGCCATTTCTTAAAGAACACAAAGTCATATAAAAAGGGCTCGACTATCCATGCATCTCTAGAGTGAATCGACATTTTATTTCAAATGGGCCATTTATGTGACCCAATGTACCGGTACAACAATACAATGATATCGTTTTAGTATGCTTGAACTATAGTTGTTTATTAGAACAACATTGTAAATATGGGCAAGGGTTTTTTGTCATTTGAGAACATGGCTTTGATACAGGAAGAGCTTGTCATTGACATGTCGCATGAAAAGTTTTTTGTTTTAGAAATATCAAAAAAAAAAATTAATCCGGAATGGTCGAAAATGATGGCCTAAAAATATGAACTCGTTGCACACTTAAGCACACATTATAATGTTTGGACTTATCATACCAGGTTCTAGAAATCCCAGTAGCTTCTCCAGCCAAATTTTATTTTTTCAATTTCTGCAAATTTACTTATGATATTAGTAATCTTCTACAAAAACATCACTACAAAGTTAGTAATCGGTCCCGCCAAGGATAATCCCATATTTACAAAGGTGACATCTGAACGCTGTCATTTATGTATGCACAGCTTATGGCCAGAGGGCAAGTAAACGGATGCTTGTTTCAGGTTATGTAGCTTACTTATGGCTTACTTGATGCTGGGATAATGTTTTCTAAGCTTATTTTGGGCTTATATAAGTTAAAAGTTTTAGAATAAGCTGTAAAAAGTGGGCTTATGAAACATAAGGAAAAACCAAATAAGTCGTAAGCCGTCTAGGTAAGCCGAAACAAACGCTCCTTTATCACCAAAAACGCAAGCACGCAAATTACCAGATACAAAATATCCAAATACCCATAACAATACTTACAAAGTTGCTTTCTTTTACTCGAGTATAAATCATTTTATCCAAACAGTAAGCACAAACTTTAACACATCAATCGACCTAATTAGCGGGGAAAAAAACTAACGCTAATTAAGACAATTAAGCTTTAGCACATTCAATCAAAGAGCATGTACAATGAATATGAAAATCAATACCAAATAATACCAAAAACAAAAGTGTATGTGAATATTTGATTAACAAATACATATAATCCAGATTCAAAATTAATACCTTAGCCAAACTCCAAGATGAAGATGACAACCACCATGATACCATTATAGCAACCATGTCATACATATACCTGAAATGATGGTCATTTAAGAATGAAGGTAAGAAAGTCAACCCATCATCACCAGCCGATCAACAATACCAAGCATAAAACGACGGCAATGAAGAGATAGGGGCAACAAAAATTGTTTTGATCCGTCTTTAACAGTCAATACCCGAACAAAAGTAGATATGTTTACAGATCTTTGTCATATATATTATTTGAGAGAAAAAAAAGTAGATATGTGTTTGTGGAATTTTGTGGCTGGAAAGTGAGATGAGACCACTTTTTCAAACCAATAGACGGTGAGATATGTGTTTTGATGAAGGGAAGGCATGGCCTATGTTAATTTGAACGGTTGATATTTGACTTGTCTCACAATATTATATTTTTTTTATTTCCGTTTTCTAATTCTCCTGAATGAATAAGGGGGTAATTATTATTATTTATTTTATTATTATTACTTTTTTTATTGGGGGTAATTTATTCATTTTGTGTAAACTTAACAGGCAAGTTAGTCAAACTAACGTTTGGAATCAAAACTGTTACAGGTCAACCTAAATACGACTGGATCCATTATTTTCCAAATGTTTTAACCAAAACCGTTATACCCGGTAAATCAGAAAAAAATGTAGGTATCTCAATAGTTAATCTTGTTCATAATTTCATTAACAAGACTGATGAAATGATGAACATTGTGATAAGTTAAAACTATTTTCATTAATGTAAATAGTCTTGTTCATCAATCAATATTGTTTTTAACTTTATCAACAAGACAGACGAACAGATAAACATATGGATCAGTTAAAAGTGTTGTTCATCAATAAAATAGTTAGTCCCACTCATCAGTCAGTTAGTGTTGTTCATCAGTTCATTAACAAGACTGATGAACTCACAACACAATACGTACATTATTTTACAAAATAAAAAAATATCATCACTTTTGAATCTTAATAAAATGATTAGTAGTGCGTTATGATAAAAAAATACTGCAGTTAATTCTATTTAAAATTAACAATCTAAGATAGGCATTTTATCATACATATTATGCGCAACAAAAATGAATAAAACGTCGACTTTAAGGTGTCATTTTTCACTCATATCATCTCGTGTTCGAGTGGGTTCAAATTTATGAGTAAAGAGTGAATTAAACTTTACAATTTTCGTGTTTAAAGTTTTTCATGATTTGGCATTTTCGACGGTTGCAAATGAGGCTGAAAATGTAAAAAAATACATCAAGAAACTCGAATGCGTGAAAAGGTAAAAAAATTTCTACAAGATAAATTATACCATTTTAAAGAGGATTACATTTTAGAAATTATTGTGAAATCAATTTTTTTAAAGTTCGTCGTTTATGATTAAATTCTTAAAACACGGTAAAATGCTTTACTCCTCTACGATTTTTTATTAAAATAAAAGGAAGTGATACGTCTCACGTCATCGTTCGCTTTTCACATTTTCTAAACTATTGGCATTGCAAAAGACCGTGATTCTAGATAATTAAATACTTTTATCTAGAGACACTTCTATATGAATCTGCCAATTTTTTTTATTTTTTTTTTCAATTACTTCCAGAAAAACCACTTATAATTTATTCTTTTCGATTTTGTGAATTTCATATAATCTGAAACATACAAATCAAGTATGGTTTTTCCCGATGCAAATTTTAATACTTAGACAAAACTCGAAAAAAAGTCAAACGTATATATATCAGAATTCCCGTCTACTAAAAGATAAAATATCATCGCGATAGGTGTATTTTTTATGTTTAGAATTTTATTACTGTTAGCAGGCCATTTTATTTAAAAACAAATGAAAATTTATTTTACTTAACAAAAAAATACTACTGATTGAGTTTTTAAATATTTTTTTTACATTGATCTTAAGTGTACACACAAATATTACTTAGACTCGACTCAAAGAGCAAATGTTTATGGCACCACCACTCCCAAAGATATTATGCACCTTAGGAGGTGTGTTATTGTAGTAATTCGACTACAACCTGGTTAACTAGATGCTGATAACTTTGATCAAAGATGCATCGACAGAAAAGTAAACCCACAAGATATGTCCCTAATCGAACCGATTAGTTTTATTGATAAAGAATGTGTTGTGAATCTCGTCCCCCCTCACCTCCTTTTATAGAGATGAGGGGGAACTGACTAATACATAGTCCTACGGGTCGGTTGGGCTTAGTACAACCAACCGACCTTTATTCTATTAGCTATTTAGGAAACTCGAAAGTTATCCTCTAGACACGACTTAGGCTAATTAAAGACTATTGCATGCTTAGAACAACCAACCGACCTTTATTCTATTAGCTATTTAGGAAACTCGGAATTTATCCTCTAGATACGACTTAGGCTAATTAAAGACTATTACATAACAATTTCCACCTTAGGCTTATATTAGCCTATCCCAACACTCAGCAGCTCCAAGCAGTGCTGTATCTTGCGTCTAGGTATCACCTTCATCAAGGCATCCGCAGCATTGTGTTCACCACCCATCTTCAGAACTTCAACCATCTTTGCATCCAAGACTCTTCTGATAAAGTGATAACGCACATTGATGTGCTTAGTCATATCATGAAAAACATGATTCCGCGATAAATGAATCGCCCCCTGATTATCACAATTAACTGCAACAGTGTTAAGCTTCACGCCTAACTCTTCCAAGAATCCACTTAGCCAAATAGCTCCTTTCACAACATTCGTAAGTGTCATATACTCCGATTTAGTTGTCCACAAAGCCTCCTTGTGCTGCAACTTAGCTTCCCAGCTCCTCGCACATCCATGTATCAGCAACCCGTACCCTGTGATCGATCTACCCATGACAGTGATCGATCTACCCATGGTGTAGTCAAAATCCACAAAAACCTGAACGTTTGTCTGTAATCCACGATCAAACCCATCCAACATACCCACATCTACCGATGCTATGTTGGGTCTCGTGCAGACCACCTGATACTCTTGGCTTCCAACCGCATATATATATGACGACTTACTATTCTTTTCCACATCACAGTCCCCTGATAGACTACTCTCCAACGACAGCGTAGAGTGTCCCTTCAACAAAGTTTGTACAAACTTTTTGTTGTAAAACTTGGACTGTGACACCCTCAGAGTATTACCACTCTGATTCCTGATGATCTTAATACCAAGTATATTTCCCTTTGCTTTTACCAGCAAACCCTTAGTAACCGAGATCTCATCCTTGCATCCGCAAGAAAATACCATACAATCTATATAGAGAAATAGATGTATGAACAAACCTGGTGTATACTCCCAGTAATAACCGTATCTGGTGTCACTGCTTTTCCGGCAACCGTTGCTGAGCACATACACATCTAACCGAGTATCCATTTCTTCTTTCAATCCAGCCATCCACTTGGAAAGAACCTCACAAGCAACTGTATCATTGAAAGTCAATGACTCATGTGCATAAATCTTCTCCACTGCAGCAACTGCAAAAGCAACCTCATTACTGTCTTCTCTATAATTGAATAGTTCCCGTGCTAAGTGTTGCTCCCTATCACGTGCTTGATTATAGTATATCAAATCTTGAGTTTGTACTTTCTTTGGAACAACTACATGACCAACATTCCCCTGAGGTTCTACCTCAAGTGCTTGATCCTCCCGATATTCCACCTCAAACTCAACTCCTTGCAACACCTACACTGAACTTGTACATACACCAGAACCAATGAAAGTTTTCTTGTATTGCCCACTTTCATTGAAACCCATATTCCTGTAAAGCACTCCCTTTGAAGTAACGTCATCTAACCTCCAAAGTTGATAAACATTCATACCTTTACGGTATCCCAGGAATATGCACTTGACCTTAACCGGTTCAAGCATCCCTTGCTCAATACTAGCAAGCCAACCAAAAGAACACAACATATCTATAGTCTTCTTGAATCCAATCACTGCTGATGGTGACCTATTATCAAGATATGTAGACATGGTTGTATCCTCTGTCCAAAAAACCTTGGACAGACAAGACTGAATCAGAAAACAACGTACCTTATCCAAGAGTGTCACGTTCGTCTCCTCAACCGACCCATTCTGTTGCTGTAAGCCTGCAACATCCAAATGTTTGGCGAACCCACTCTTCATACATTGTTGTGTAGACTTCTTATTACAAGAATCAAGAACATTACCTGTCTTGACCTTCCACTCAGTCTGAAATTTTCCTAACTTCTTCCTACCCTTCGTTGTCTTCCTGGTCACAGCCTGACCGTTCAGGGTATATACGCAATTATCCCTTCTTGTTCCTGTTAGTACCACCAGTGAACCCTTTATAACCTTGATCTTGCCCGAATGTATCTTCATGGAAAAACCCTCTTTTTCAAGAGTACCCAGCGATATCAAGTTTCGTCTTAATACTGGAACATACCCGACGTTGTCCAACACGAAACTTGACCCATCCCTCATTCGTACTCGAACATTTCCTGTCCCTCGTACACGACATTCCCTGCCATCACCTAGCAGTACATTACCACCGTCATACTTCTTAAAATCAACCAAGTAATCTCTCATGTATGTCATATGGTATGATCCTCCTGAATCCATGATCCAGTCCAAAAGTTCATCAGCACTCATAGCCATCATAACATCAACATTGTCATACCCATCAGCTCTAGAACCAGATACCTGATCTTCATTCCTAACAAAACCTTGAGATTTCTTGTGATTATACCTGGGACAATCCCTCTTCAAATGATCCTCAGACTGACATATATAACACCTGAGTTTGTCGCTCCTTCCTTGTGACCTTGACCACGAACTATTTGCACCCTGCTCCATATCTCTCTGACCAGATCTCTCCCTCACATACAACCCTTCACCACCATCACCCTTTGCTTCCGTCATCTTCTGAAGTTCACTAAAAATAAGTGTCGCGACCACATCTTCTAGCTTCAAAATATTCCGACTATATAGCAAAGTCTCCACGAGATTATCGTAAGATGATGGTAAAGATGTGAGTAATAATAATGCCTGATACTCATCCGATATAGTAGTATCTATAGCCGCTAAGTCACCTACGAGCTTGTAAAACTCATCAATATGTTCAGACTGACTCTTACCTTGATGCATTTGAAAAGTATATAACTTTTTATTCAAGTACAAACGATTAGCTAAAGACTTTGTCATGTATAAAGTCTCTAACTTTTTCCAAATCCCCACTGCAGTCGTCTCCTTGGTGATCTCCCGTAGGACCCGATCATCCAAACACAAGATCAATGCGTTGTAAGCCTTTTTCTGAATGACGTTATCGTAAGCCACTATTGTGGTAGCGGGTAATTCCTCCAATGCTGCATCTAATTCGAGATGTTCCAGCAAAGCCTTCATCCTTACCTGCCATAACCCACAATCATTCTTCCCATCGAATTTCTCGATGTCAAATGTGCTCAGCGTCATCTTATTTTAACCCTTTGCTAACCATTTAACCTTTTGTGAATTTACCTACACAAAAACCACGATCTAGCAAAGTATCCCGTGTATAAAACACCCCTTGATTTATCGATATAACCCTAAGATAAAATCTCAGCAATCGATCAAACCAAGTAACCCTTCAAAAGAACACACTTTCTTACTCAAATATCGATTTAACCTTGGAAATTAACCTATCCAACAAACCGACAACCCTTGAATCAAGAAAGTACCCGACGCCTTTTGAAGTAACCCTTGTCGTACTTTTAATTTTGCAAACCGATCTCTAATAACCTAAGAAATCTTGCAACCTCGACAAGTCTTGAACGCTTCTTTATCCCTTTGTTGATTTGCTAAACCTTGTGAAAAACCCCACAATCACAAACCGACAAAGCCCCTTTATTAGTTTGCTAAACCTTGTGAAAAACCCCACAATCACAAACTAACAAAGTCCCCTTCAATAATTCGCTAAACCTTGTGATATTTTAAACCTCACAATCACGAATTACTAAGTCCCCTTGTGCAATACTACAAAGTAATAACCTTTTGTTTTATAAACAAAAACAAAATAAATTTTTCTTTATCTCTTAAAATTCTGGACTAATAATATCTTTTTCCCAATGTGGCCCAACAAAGATATCAAAAATACTTTGGCCCAATATGTTTAAATATTGGCTCAGTAGATTAAATCCTGGAAAAAAAACACTTCTTCCTTTGTAGTATTAGATAAGTTGAGTTTTAACAAAAAAAACCCAACCGTATCTTTCTTTCTTCTTCCCTATAACAATGGCGGCAACACGAACACCACCAAACCTTCGATCAGAAAAATCCTTTCGATCGAACTCAGAAGAAGAAACCCTTTTCAATCAATCTACTGCTCCTTGATGCTCTCGAACCTGGAAACACCAATCCTTCTTTGATCGAGCCTAGTAACCAGACGATCTTCAAACCAGAAGCTCTGATACCATTTGTAGTAATTCGACTACAACCTGGTTAACTAGATGCGGATAACTTCGATCAAAGATGCATCGACAGAAAAGTAAACCCACAAGGTATGTCCTTAATCGAACCGATTAGTTTTATTGATAAAGAATGTATTGTGAATCTCGTCCCCCCTCACCTCCTTTTATAGAGATGAGGGGGAACTGACTAATACATAGTCCTACGGGTCGGGTTGGGCTTAGAACAACCAACCGACCTTTATTCTATTAGCTATTTAGGAAACTCGGAAGTTATCCTCTAGACACGACTTAGGCTAATTAAAGACTATTACATAACAGTTATAACTTATAAGTCTTTCCATGCTCTACTTACATAAAACTATATTTAACCATAATATAATATTTTCTAGTTTGAAATTATTATGTGCATTGGGCAAGTAGTTTAAATTAGAGGGTTACTTTTCTTAACGGAGATTTTTAAATAATACCTATACCACAAACTTTCTCATATCTTAAGAAAAAACCTTTGTTAACAGTTTCTCACACTATCATTAAAACAGGAGCCCTTTGATAAACGGTTTTATTGGATTGCTAATTTTAGCCCATTTTTGTCTTGATCATTACATATTAAGGGGTGTTTGTTTTAGCTTATATAGTAGGCGTATAATTTTATTAGCTAATATAAATATATAAGTCGAAATTAAGTGTTTTGTTAAGCTTATATAAGTGGGCTTATAAGTTTATATAAAAGGGAATTGGTCAAGCCAAAAATTTATAGCTTATATAAGGATAGGCGGCTTATATAAGAATATTATATGAAAAGACATTTATACCCTCATTTTTCAACTACATCTTTTTAATTATTTAATTTTTATGTATTTTTTTTGTCATTTTACCTTATTAACTATAAGCTAAACCAAACACTTAAAAGCTTATTATATATAAGCCATAAATGGCTTATATAACATTATATAAGGCTAATACATAAGCTTAACCAAACACCCCCTAAGAGCAGTTGGAACGGTCGTGTCATTCGGTGGCGCCGAGCCATGACGTGAAAAAGGTGAACCGCGCGAGACTCCGTAAGTTGGCGCCGAGGCTCTCGCGCCGTGGCTACCGGCCCACACGGTAGGTTTTTGTTTTTGTTTTTTTGTTTTTTTTAAATCTAAGGGTATATATTTTTTATGGCATTAAAAATACCCCACATGATAACACAAATCACCATTCCCCTTAAAAACTTGTGCCTGGTGTAATAAGTCATTTTGTTGACGTGACACTACCCTTTGGCTATGGCATCACACCTACAGCACCATCGTTTCCTGTGCTCTAAGGATGCTATAAAGGATATTATTCAAAAGGTCCAACAGTATATATATATTGGATTTTTTGAGGCAATTATAGATCCTGAAAGACGATTTTCATTGGTTAATAAAAATCACTATTTAATCCAAACCTTGCTCGTTTTATATCTTTTATGATAAATTGGCTAAACTCACAATCACTATTTAATCCAAAGCTTGCTCGTTTTAAACCTCTTCTCCATTAAAACCTAAATAATATTGAAATCGAATAACTGTATCTATGTTATCAAAACGTTATATTATAAGAGTAAAGTTATTTTGGATATTATACTTATCATAGATATTAAGTGACTCATCCCCACCATCCATCCCCACCTAAAGGATGAGATTAAAAATATTTAATTATTTCAATTATTTTTAAAATTTAAGTATCTTCTAAACCGTTAAGTGTTAAACGAAAAAAATAATAACATCGCGACGAGCATTTAATTAGCTTTCTACAGATATGCAATATGATATACGTTTAAAGCAAAAAAAATTCGTTTTTTTTTTAAATTTGCGTAAAATATCATATATGATAATAGTGTTTTATCATATATGATATTAGTGTTAGGTTACAAATTATTACAGAATCATATATGATATTGGTTTATATTATATATGATAAGTATATAAAATATGATACTAGTGTTACTATCATATATGATATTTAGTATCATATATGATAGTTTTCGGCAAACGAAAAAATGAAGAAATTTTTTTTTTGTCGAAAGTATATCATATAACATATCTGTAGTAAGATAATTAAATGACCGTAGTAATGGTATATTTTTTTCGTATAACGATTAACGGTTTAAAATAAATTGATGTTTGAAAAAAAAGATGGAAAATAAGTTTTTGGTTTAATGTTATCCATTGGATTAAATGGAGATTAATGATGGAGATTAGTCCTTGATATCCAAAATAAAGTTTGGTATCCAAATGAACTTAAATCATATTCTAAACATAAATTATCCATACATAAAATAAATATTCACGACTAAAAATTAAAATGATCTTCAACAGTAGTAGGAAAAAGTTGTCTTTGTTTCACTAATCATGTATCCCAACGGCTTGACCGCTTGACGAAATCGTAAACTTTCAATTCCCTTTCAAGCTTCTTGCAGAAAGTAGTTACCAAATCTAAACTTGGTATCGATTTTTTGAGTTCATATTCACAATATTTTCTGTCTTTTTCTATATATTCGTCGACAATAGTTTCTTAAATTTTGGTCCGCTCTTTACTTCCAAGAGGATATTTCTGATTGAATTCGTAAGATGTTCTAACGTAAAACTCGATTCCAATGTCTTTGGTAATCATTGGCGATGAATAATCATCCCGCTTTTCTAATGAAAAATCATCTCAGCTTTCTAATGAAAAATCTGGGATTTGTGGTCGCACCAGAGCCAAAACCCCAAGTAAAGCCACCAGAAGTGTCGCATTCATAAACAAAGACGTTATTACGAAACACCTGCAACAAGAACCCATGACAAACCCTAGAGAAAGAAGATGTGGCCATTTCGCGGAATCGAACGCCCTAAGAGGAAGATTTCATTTGCTTTCTGTTTCGTAGAACGAAGTTGATCCATGGTCATCGGGATGTCTATGTTGAAAGAGAACCTAACCTGAAGAGTCATTGGTTTTCCAGGTCGGAAAATGAAGTAAACAACTCAGGTGGACAAGAGGCGAACCACTCAGCTGATGAGTCAGCTATACTTTTTAAAAAATAGCCTAATGAGGAGACGATCGTAACCTCTGAGCTCAAAGATGGAAAGCATAGAGTTTTAAGTATGGTGTTCACTTATGGGCACTCACGAACGTAATTAACCAGGGTCGTCTCATGGTTTTTGAAAGCCTTATGCAAGGACGGCAAGGAGACCCCTTTACACTTGTAAATTAACAAAAAAATGCATGTAAAGTGAAATTATATGTCTCATATATGTTTAACATGTATCGTATTTATATCACACACACTTTGGGCCGCGTTTGTAATTAACCATTGCCCTCTAAAAGCTACTCCAAGTAGCTTATATAAAAATAAAACTTCTCGATTTAAACTCCTATAAATCATACAGTTTATATTAAAAGCTAACTTATTTTAAAAGTTCAAACTCTATTCGCCTACCCGGAACTCTCTCATCACCTTCTATTTAAGGTTTTTATTCTCTTGTGTTCAACGAAAAACGACCTAATAAATAATAAGCATACTTTCGAATACAACAACTTCCTAAGCGAAATCCATAGATAATCAAAGACTCCATTGTTAAGTAACTAAATGATAACAACCCAAAGGTTTCATAAATGGATTGAACAACCAGGATAGTCTCGAAGTTGTTCAAGAAACATAACAGAATTTTGGGAATGAGAAACAAGATTGAATTATGCTCTTGGCTTTGATTACTTAAAACTGAAAGTTTACAAGATTATGTAATTGAGGGAGAAAAGGAAATTACAATTTCAAAGCTAAAATGAACAAATGAAGATTACAAACTAATTAAAGGAGAGATGGGGTGGGAAAGTTAGTTACAGATTTTGTTATAACCAAATGTGAGAAATACACATGTAACTCATGTGTTCAGCTTAGCTGCACACATGCACCCCATGTGCCACATTAGCTATAACAGATAAACTGATGTTTTCAATCCATCCTCCTTACAAAATTCACTAGTACAAAAAATGCTATATGTCACACTTGAAATGTGTGACTATATGTCTTTCGCCACACACGTTTTTTGGGGCCCTTGTGACTATAAGTCGCGCCACCATAGGGTACCCTATAGTGTCAATGTGAATTAGTGGCCTATTATGGAAAAACGAGTGACCAGAAGCCGGTTATGTGTGACAAATTTGGCAGAAGTTTTGTTGGATTAATCAGTATGTGTGACTGTAAATACTTTATAGTCACAGGGATGTTTTTTAAAACTAACTATTGTTTGCAGTTTTGTCACATAAATAGATGATATATGTGACATGTTATATGAGTTATTCAAGTAAATGTGTATTTTATGTGACTATTCCATATCTTTTGACCACACAAGTATATAAAAATGTGGCGTTTCAAATGATTTAGTCACCCACGTTATATCTTTCTTTTGGAGTTTGTCACAAAGAATTTAATCAAAAGTGGCTTAAGGTGCTAATAAAAGTCACCATATGCTTGTTAAAATTTAGTGAATGTGTGTTTTATGTGACTATTGTTATCCAACAGCCACATGAAGTTTATGATTGTTTGACGTTGTGTGATGTTTAGTCACACAAAAGTGACTTAAAATTTTTTATATGTTGTTGAAAGTCAAATGAATATGTATTATGTGTAACTATTATTATCCAATAGCCACATGATGTTTAAGATTATGTGACGTTTTATTATGTTTAGTCACATATAGCGTGTATTTTGGGGGAATTTTATCACATACAATGAATCTAAAAGTGGCTAATAGTGTTAAAATATGTGGCCATATGCTTGTCTAGTTCAATCAAAAGTGTGTTTTGTATGACTATTGATATCAAATAGCCACATACAGTTTATGATTATGTGACTTTTTGTAATGTTTAGTCATATTTTGCATTGGATTTGGGTTTAGTTAGTCACATATCATGCATCCTAAAGTGGTTATTAGTGTTAATAAGTGTGATAGCATGCTTTTCTTGTTCATTCAAATGTGTGTATTGTGTGACTGTTGTTATCCAACAGCCACATGAAGTTTATTATTATGTGACTTTTTATAATTTTTTGTCACATATAGCATTCAGTTTGGGTTTAGTTAGTCACATCCAATGAAACATAAAGTGGCTAATAGTGTTAATAAGTGTGACAGCATGCTTGTCTAGTTCATTCAAATGTGTGTTTTGTGTGACCACTATTATCCAACAGCCATATGAAGTTTATTATTATGTGACTTTTTGTAAGGTTTCGTCACACAAAGTGCATCAATGGTCACATGTATTTTACATTTATGTGGCATTTTATAATTTATAGCCACCCATAGAAATAATCTAAGAGTCACCGAAAGTGTTGATAAGTGTAACCATATCATATGTGACTTCATCTTTCAGTCACACACAACAAATCAATGATCTGTGTTATTATTAATTTATATATATAAATAAAAAAGAATTAAAAATAAAAAAACAAAATTAAAAACAAAACAGATTTTCATATTGATTAAAACTCAAATGTCATACAACTAAACCAAGTAGGGAATTTTAATGTCGTACATAATAAATTGCTCATCAATTATAATCTAAAACCTTTTGAGTCTTCGACGACCTAGCTTGCTGCTGCATGGAATTAGGATGGATAAAAATTTTGCGCTTTGTTCCTATTTTTGGAGTTGCACTGTTCTTGGAAATGGTTTGTATCGTACTTGGTGGTGTAGTATCCTGTTGTAAACAAAAGAAACTTGTATCAAAGATATGTAAATATGAAGATATACTATATATGCAACGTTGAAAAAAAATTCTATATGTACCTGTTCTACAAGAATTACTTTTTCGATTGGCCATGCATAAAACCCACCTACGCAATCCAAAGCGGTTTTTATACCATTGTTTCCTACGTTGGGTCTGGCGGCTGCATCCACTACCGATTTATCAACTGACACTTTGTAGTAATCATCTGGAAGTGGTCTATTGTGCAACATTTGTTTTTTGTTAGACTTGTGTATGGTACCCTCAGCAATTATTTGTGATTTGTATATGTGCCACAGTTTACACTTAATTCTCTGATAACAGAATGTTAAGTATATATATTATAAACTATTTACACGGAAAAATAACTAGAGACATGTTGAAATACATACTGTTATTTCTTCTTGAGTTGGAGACACACTTTGTTGCGACTGGGAACCTGCGAGTTTCCTTCTTCGTGTTACAGGATGTTGTCCTAAAATATGATGACTCTATACGAATAGAGATGAAAGAAAGGTAGATAAAAGATGAATTCTAGAGACAGAAACTAGAGGGAGAAAAGAAAGAGAAGTGTGTGAAAACTTGGTGAATATTAGATTAGGAGAATTAGAGAAATTGAGACAACCAACCTCTCCTTACATGCAAGGAGAGATTTATATAGCCTTGCCTACATGTGGCATAACGGGCTATATGATACTGTGAAGGTCTACGTAATTAATGGCCTATTCTAGATCATGGATTTGGTGGATTAGGTTGGTTGATTGATTGATTAATAAAGAAGAAATGAAGGAATTAGATGAGGGATTAGAGAGAGAAAGGAGAGAAGGGAGAGAATTGTAGAGAGAGAAAGTAAGATGAATAAATGATTAATTGAAAAATGTGAACCAACAACCCCCTCCTAACATGCTAGGAGGGGTTATATATAGCCCACCCTACATGTGGGCTATATGGACCATACATAAAGTAAATAGATCACGAGCCCATTACATAATTATCGTTGGAGCGACCGATCCTTCATAAATACGTAAAACGTATTTCCAACAATCTCCCCCTAAGGGAGGTCGCTCCAAGTTACAAAGTTCTAAATAGTCTATAACTCGTGATCTATGCTAACTAAGATGTGACCGAGACTTTATTGGGAAAAACGTATTTCCAACAATCTCCCCCTAAGGGAGGTCACATCTTTTTACAAAATCTTAAACCTAGCATCTATGCTTGAGTCTTCGATCTTGTTCTTGTGAATATGCTTGATGTGATCTTTGACTTTAGTCTTGAGCATGTTTCCTTGCCTTGACCTTGTGCATTCTTCACTTGTGATATTTGCCTCTTTGTGACTTCATGTTCCACATACTTATACTTTTAAATTCTTGAAAGCTTCAGAGTTTGATACAGCGGAAGACTTGACCTTCAGGCTTTCTTGAATTTGTTGAAGTACTAATTGTATGTAGTATAAGCATGTGGTGACGACTTCTTCTGGATTGTACACCGCAATGCCACCTTCTTGTTACGCTCCGGTCGGTGAAGACCGTTGGACGATATTAAATATCGTACTTGTGGCAGGTAGTTTCAATAAAGAACCTCCTTGACAAGATTTCGCGGGTAAACCCGTTCTCTTTACTCGACCGTCCAAAGCTGACTGCGAACGTAAAGAGTGAATCATTTGGGTAAATATTATCCGTATGATTTGAAGCCGTCAATTCATGTTCCTGGAACAAGTGAAATTCAATTAAGAACCGCACCATCGTTGCTTTCCAGTTGTCACTAGCTTGATTCATATAGAATCTTGCAAGTTACCTACCAAGTGCTGTTTGATGTTAACACTAGAAGGATTTCCACTCGTCACTGTGATCAATAAAGAGTCACTCTGAGTGTTCTGGCAAGATCATATGATAATGCGTAGAGGCCTGGAACGTGTTTAAATTCATTTAAGAATTAAACCACTGTTGCTTTCCAGTTATCACAAGTTTGATTCATAAAGAATCGCACAAGTCACCTACCATGAGCTTTTTGATATTCGCTCAAGAAGGATTTCCATCTTCATTGTAAATACTTTCGTATTACTCGGATGTTCAGGCAAGATCATGAAGATTTTGCGTAGGACTCTTAAGATCGTTCTTACTTTTCACAGTGTGTGAAGAAGCAAGGAATAATGAAAGTGTGTCCTAATGAGATATTTGATGATCTCAAATGGCTCTAGACTCGATCGTGCATTTTGGATTTTTAGTGATCGGAGGCTGGAGAGGAGTGCCACCTTTTCAATACCAATTTATTCGGAGTGAATAAATCAATAGATAATGTGTTGATCTCCGTGTGATTAAAACAAATACCTTTTGAGAGATATTTGAGTTAGCTGGGAAGGGTTGTGCATTGCATCACTGGGTCCATGACGTCTTTCTTCAATATCGAGAATCATTAGCAAAAATGACCTCAATAGCATATGTATTGACCCGGTTTCTGCCTAAAGTTGTAAGGAGGGCTTCTTTCTTTACACCCTTTATCTTTACAATTCTTTTTCATTCTTCAACCCCTTCAATGCTTACCAATACGTCATCACTAGCACCTTGTTGTGATTGTTCCAGTGCTAACTTAAGTACTTGGTCGGCATTCAGCTACGTTCACAAACTTTCTCCATCTTTCCTAAGGATTACTATTTCTAGCTATGGAATGTCCTTGGGAAGATTCCTCCGGTTCTAGAGAAATCATTGGACTTTAACCTATCCTACCATCCTTATGTCACCACAATCTTCACCGTCGTGAATAGAGATGTTTTGGGTAAGTGTATGTCACCATGAAATCCATTTTGAAGTGCAAATCCATTTTGCTCCCCCTTAACATATGCTACGATATCCGAAAACATTTTGCACATGTCGGGATGAGCTATCACGTTAAGTCAAACCATTTATGATTGATCATATCCCATATTAAATCACATTTTCTCCCCCATATTAAAAATATTAACCCAATCGATGTTTTTAATATCAATTGATTTAATAGCATTTTAAAAAATTTGGGAAGAAAAATGCAAATCCAATTATCTTCATGAATTACACAAGCTCCCCCTCAAATTAATGAGGGTGTGCTGAAACGTAAAATAAATACCTTTTAAACACAAGTGTAAGGTATTTATTACGTGCAAAGATCATATATAATAATGAATTCACAAGATTAGCAATGTACGAGGTAGGACCTGAATGATGGAGAACATCATATGAGAGATTCACATGGTTCTTGTTCACGAATGCTGGTCACCTCGTCACGTCCCCGAGAAAATTAATTCCCGTTGTTGAGTCAAAGCTTTCCGGTGAAATGCTTGACTTGATTATGAAAAACGGGTTGCTATCTGAAATAATAGCAAACCATTTTGAGCATGTTTTAAAAGTTTGAACTTCTGCTCGAACTTTATTTACAACCCCGTGTCATTATTGAATGACATTTCTAGGTTCGTAAATATTATCGATTCCAGAAGACATGCTCGTTTTATCAAAACATTTTTGAACACACAATTTTGAAAGATTTAGAAAAACCTTTTGAGAAATTCTTGAAAAATTGTGTTCAAAGTTTTGAAAAACAATTACTTGAGCTTAAGATGTTGAATATCTTAAAAGCGAGCTCAAGTCCGAGAAGTTGTAAACTTCCCGTTGTTAAGGATAAGTTTATCATCGGCGATAAACTTTCCTTTTATCTGAAGAACGAGTCCTAAGCTGACATATACTTAGAAGTCGTGTTCATGAGCTTGAAAACTTTGACTGTTTTAACGGAAAGCTCATGACCGAGAAAGGTTAATTTCTCGTTATGAGGAAAAGTTCTCTTATTTAAAAGATACACTTTCCTTTCTGAGCTTAAAACTTCGAATGTTTTAATACAAGCTCATGACCGAGAAAGTTGAATTTCTCGTTATGAGGATAAGTTTATCATTAATGATAAACTTTCCTTTATCTGAAGTTCGAGTTACAGTCTGACATTTAACTGTAAGTCATATACACGAGCTTAAAACCTTTGAATGGTTTTAATGTAAGCTCGTGTCCGAGAAAATTTAATTTCTCGTTGTAAGGATAAGTTTATCATCGGCGATAAACTTTCCTTTCTTTGATGCACGGGTTATCGTCTGATATTTAACGATAAGCCATTTACACGAGCTTAAAACCTTTGAATGGTTTTAGGGTAAGCTCGTGTCCAAGAAAAATTAATTTCTTGTTAAGAGGGTAAGTTATCGTTGCGTAGATAAACTTCCCTGTCTCTGAAGTCCGGGTCGTCGTCTGTCATTTAACGAGGAGCCATAATGCATGAGCTTAAAAACTTGGAATGTTTTTGATATAAGCTCATGCCCGAGAAAATTTAATTTCTCGTTGTTAGGATAAGTTTATCATCGGCGATAAACTTTCCTTTCTTTGATGAACGAGTTACAGTCTGTTATGTGACTGTAAGTCCTTGTTTGCAGCTTAACCATGAATCCCCTGAGACATTTGTTTCTCTGATATCTGCTTCTTCAGCAACCAAACTCTAAGAGTGTCCTTAGTTGAACGGTACAAAACGATTGGACCGCTTCGTTCTTTTGGAACATCAACTTTGGTACCTGCATTCTCATTAGGAGTTTGTATACTTTTGCATGGGTTAGAGATATCTATTTTTGAAGCACGTGGGGGTTCACAGTTGGCTTTACTTGTGTCAGAGGTGGCCTGAGGGGATGATTCACTTGTCTTAGTTGGCAATCGTTTCCTTTTATAGAAAATCTTAAGTTCAGGCTTAAGTGATGTATCATCCTTTGCAATTTCCTCCCTAGTAGTCTTTGTAGAATCGGAGACTATCCTAGTTAAAGGGCACTCGTTTCCTACAAGAGTGAAAGATCTACCAGTGGGGCGCCACATTTTACCAACGGGTTTGATTTTAGCGACCCACTTGGATTTGAGTCTAGCACGGGAGTTCACCTCGTCAAGTAATTTCTTGATACAAGAATCATGATTTGCCGTAAAGACACATTTTCTACATGTTTTACAAGTAGCATATTTAATGTCCGAGTAAGATCTAGAATCCCTAGATGATTGATTGATGCTCCTAGGATTAGACATGCTACGGTTAGCAGTGTTGGGTAAACTAGAAGGCATCTGACTAGGTTTGAAATTCCTATCTCTTACATGTGTCTTTTGCTTAGCTTCCCTAAGATCAGATTCATGGCAAACGTCATTTGAACTAGTTCTAGACGTGGTCTTGGTATTTTTAGGGAAACTAGAGGCAATCATATGATTTGGTCTTGCTAAAGCTGGAGTGATCACATTGGGCCTAGTTGCTGGAGTGACTGGTCTAATAAGATGAACCAAATCAACTTGGGAGGCAAACCGCGGTCTCGAGGATTGTGGTCGCTCGGATCTAAATGCAGTAGGTTGTCTGACAATCGGTTGTCTGACGAACTGATTTGTAGGCGGTTTCCCCAAGATTGATGGTTTTTCAAGCTTAGTGTCCACACTAGTTCCTCTATTTTTCCTTAACTCGTTTTTCAACGCAGCTATAGCAAAAACCTTTTCCTGTAATTGGGCCTTTAATGTTTCATTTTCTTTGAGCACGTTATCTTGAGATGCCAACTTAGATTCAAGCAGTTGAATTTGTTTCAAAAGATTATCCTTTTCAGCTTTAGAATCTAAAACAGTTTGATCCAATTTTCTTTCAAGAACAACGTTTGATTTTTCAAGTTTTTCAAAGTATGTTTCAAATTTGACCGTTTTCTTAGAAAATTCAAGTTTGGCATCCTCAAGATCTTTAGATTGTTGAGCTACAATTGTTTCGAGCTCTCTAATCTTGAAATCAGAAGCAATCAATGAAGCAGTTATAGGATAATTATCATGATGTTTAGCATTCTGAACAATCTCTCCCCCATTATGACTTACATCGGGTGAATCAGAAGTGGTATTGCTATCACTCGTTTCCATCCCATGTTTGTCATAATTAGGTTCAGAATTCTCAATATGCGGCATATCATCAGCATATACATCATAAACCACATTACATTGTACCATGTTTGCAGGCTCTGCGTCATAAATGGGTAAGGTGTCATCAAGAGAAATCTCGTGAACATTCCCTGACGTGCCACTGGCATCATGTTGTCCTCCTGATTCTGTGCTCTTGGCATCGTTAGGCTCCAAGTTTTCAACCGTATGATCAGTTTTCTCTTGCATCGAAGAGTCTTGCACTCCATTATCATACCCTTGCTGAAGTCGAGATCTTTCATAAATCGAAGACGAGACCGAGGTCATAAGTTTCAATATTGTATCACGAAAAACTCGAAGCTCGGTATTTGTATCGCGAAGAAAAGATTGGCAAAGCATCGAACTTTCAGTCTTGATGATATTGAATTGGAGAAAAGGCGTGAGTTGTGTCACAAGAGCCTTATAAGCAAGTACCGATGCAGAGTGATTAAAGTTGTTATGGTTGAGTTGCTCGGCGAGTTCGGTCAAAGTGGTGAAAATCGAGTCGATGAATATATGACGATCTTGTCCAAAGATTGTCACAAATTCGCTCCCTCCTTGAATCCCCGAAAGAGTGACAAGATGAGACTGGAGTAGTTGAAAGGAGGTGATGCCACTTTTCTTAACTTCGTTGTGCCTTAAATACAACTCTCCCTTTTGACATGTCGAATCGAACGAATCCATTAAAGATCGATTAAAACGAAAGACCCGTAAATACTGCTTAAAATTCCTCGATGGATGATATAAATGATGCTCGTCACTTTGACTCGTCACGTATTTCTTGAAAACCGGCCACAATTGTTGTCGGCTCAAACGAAGATAAATTAACCCCGATTAAATTCGTAGCCACTAAAAAATTCAAATGTTGCCAATTTTCTCGGTCAAATAAAATCCCGTCACTGTGTTATTAATAAATCCTAATATTTAAAAAGTTTTTCAAAAAAAATAAAAAAAATTTGAAATAAAATAAAAGAAAAAAAATAAAGTAGAAATAAAAATAAAAATAAAATAAAATAAAAAATAAAAATCAAACTAAAACAAATGAGTATCCAAATACATATCCAAAGTAAGACTTTGTCAAAAAAAAATAACTTTAAAAACGGAACGAAAAATCAAAAAATTAAAAAAGGAAAAAAGAAATTTTCTTAGTTTTCTCCGTCAATAAACGTGGCGTGTAAACACGTGGCCCAATCAACAAGATACCACCGCCCCACTAAAATACATAAACTTAATATATCTCTCTCTCCTTAGTTCTTGTTTAATCCG
This sequence comes from Glebionis coronaria, assembly GCA_025667525.1. NCBI lineage: Eukaryota > Viridiplantae > Streptophyta > Magnoliopsida > Asterales > Asteraceae > Glebionis > Glebionis coronaria. The sequence goes on along the minus strand of CM046878.1, from coordinate 19,659,960 downwards.
CCCCTTCAAAATAAAACTCTCTCACACAAATCACTCTGTCTCTCTAAACAAATCACTCTCTCCTTAGTTCTTGTAACCTCTCTCGTCTTGTTTGAACTCTCTCTCTCTAAACAAATCTAATATATATGAATTACTCCGCCCCCTTAAACTGCCAATTGAATGAAACAACGAGAGTGTTAGTTTGAGTTTGTGTTTAGACGAGGGTGGAGGGTGGGTGTGTTGAGTCTAGTTGTCGATAGTTTGGTCGATAGTTTGTCGAGGGTCTGGTTGTTTAGAGGTTTTCGAGAATGATTTTTGAGATGTCGAGAGATAGAGAAGTCTGGTGTGGTTGGGTGGGGGGGGGGGGGGGGGGGGGACGAGGGTGAGTTGGTGGTTGTGGGTTTGAGGTTGTAGGCGAGGGTGTGTTAGTCTGTGGTGGAGGGGTCAGAGAGATGAGACGAGTGAGAGTTAGTGAGTTGGGTTTGTGGGGTGTGGGAGAGGCGTAACGAGAGGGTGAGACGAGGGTCTTGCAAGGGTGAGAGAGTTCGAGGGTCGTGATGATGTCTGAGTCGAGGGTGAGAGTGGTTTGGTCCAGGGGTGTCGAGGATGGGGAGGTGTTTGGGTATTGAGTCGAGAGAGGGAGTCGAGGGTTGGTTGGGTATGTTTTTGGTTTATTTTGTGTCTGAGTCGAAAGGTGATGAGTCTTTTTGAAAAGACGATGATTTGCTCAATTTGCCCGTTATATTTGAAATAGCTTCATTCGGAAGAGTTCCGAATCAGAACTTTTTCTTGATCCGGAAGATCTTGGTTCGGAAGTTCTTGATCCGGAACTTCTTGATCCGGAACTTTTGGCTTGATCCGGAAGTTCTTGGTTCGGAAGTTCTTGATCCGGAACTTCTTGATCCGGAACTTCTGGCTTGATCCGGAAGTTCTTGATTCGGAAGATTTCTGATTGATTCGGAACTTAAATATTGATTCGGAACTTTTAGTTTACTCGAAAAAATCTTCACCCGGAACTGGACAATAGCAGATTGATTATGGACAAAAACCGTGATTTTGGATAGCAGGACTGATTTTGGACAGAAACAATGGACCAGACAAAACTTGACAAAGAAGACTGATTATATAAAAACTGAAAACACAGAAAACAGATTCGATAGGACAAGACAAAAAAAAAAACTGATTAACAGATTAAAAAACAAACTGATTAAAAAAAACAGATTAAAAAAAACAGATTAAAAAATTAAAGAAAAAATACGGATTATATATATAAAAAAAAGTAAGGATAACTAGAAAAACTACTTATATAAAAAATAAAAAAAAAACAAAAAAATTATAGAAAACTATATGAAAATCTGGATAAAAAAAAAACGAAAATTGATAAACTAAAAATAAAAAAAAATAAAAAATACAAACTTTGAAAGAAAAAATTGATAAAAATTGATAAAATTTTAGAAATTTATAAAATTGATAAAAATTGATACAAACTTTTTATAAAAACTACAAAATTAAAACGAGAAAAACAAAAACTTTTATAAAAAACAAAAAAAAAAAAAAAAAAAAAAAAAAAAAAAAACCAACTTTTTATAAAAAAAAAAAAAAAAAAAAGACAAATTTTTAAGGTTTTATATAAGAAAAATTTGATTTTTATATAAAAATTTGTGATTTTTTATCTAAAAAGTAAATAAATTTGAAGATTTGATATGATTTAACACATAAAAACACAAACTTTTTATAAAAAATACAAACTTTTTAAAGTTTAAGCATGATTAAATCAAAACCCACCAAAATCAAACAAAATAAAAGAAGAATAAACCAAACTAACCAAGGCTCTTGATACCAATTGAAGGTCTACGTAATTAATGGCCTATTCTAGATCATGGATTTGGTGGATTAGGTTGGTTGATTGATTGATTAATAAAGAAGAAATGAAGGAATTAGATGAGGGATTAGAGAGAGAAAGGAGAGAAGGGAGAGAATTGTAGAGAGAGAAAGTAAGATGAATAAATGATTAATTGAAAAATGTGAACCAACAACCCCCTCCTAACATGCTAGGAGGGGTTATATATAGCCCACCCTACATGTGGGCTATATGGACCATACATAAAGTAAATAGATCACGAGCCCATTACATAATTATCGTTGGAGCGACCGATCCTTCATAAATACGTAAAACGTATTTCCAACATACTGGGCCGGGATTTCCTTTTGGGCTTTGGTTACTTATGAATGAACCTTAGCTTAAAGTTAAGCCGTAATACACGACTAACCTACTACCTATTACAACGTTCTAATATACGATACATAATAAACATATGACCGAGCATTCTTGTTTGACTCAATATTTTGAGGCTAACAATCCCCCCCCCCAATGTGAGGTCATTACCCTTTATGAGAGGTCATTACCCTTTGTCATTTGGAGATTTATAGAGATTACTAATCTCGCCAAAAATGAGTCTTGAACGTGTAATTGTAGTCTTTTTCCTTCATGCTCTGATCTTTGAGCCTTTGTCGTTGTCTTTCGACTTTGTCTTTAATCTTGAGATCTTCAAATCATCCTTGACTAGTCTTTGCCATCTTGCAATCTTGTGTCATCATCCACATGCTCACGCTATTAATTGTTGAATATGTCTTTTGGCATGAGTATGTGGTTTTGAATCTTTCACTTTGCTGAGTACATCGTGATGCCACCTTCTTGAGACAAAACATAGACACGGACTGAATGGCTTTGACATTCATCCTAAATCGGTAGCGTTTTACCTCCGGTCGGTGAAGACCGTTATACGATATTAAATACCGTACATGTGATAGGTAGATTCAGTTAAGAATCTCCTTGACAGGGTTTCGCGGCTGTACTGGCCGTTCTCTTTACTCGACCGTCTCAAAGCAAGACTGCGAACATAAAGAGTGAATCAATTGGATAGATATCCGCTTGATTAAAGTCGTCAATTCAAATTCCTGGAACAAGTGTGATTCTTAAAGAATCTTACCATTGTTGCTTTCTAGTTGACACAAGCTTGATTCATAAGAATCTCACAAGTCACCTACCGTAGCGCTGTTTGATGTTGACGCTAGAAGATTTCCATTCGTCACTGTGAATATTAATGAATATCACTCTGAATGTTCTGGCCAGACCATAAAGATATTGCGTAAAAACCTGAAACGAGTTTGAATCAATTCAGAATCAAACCACTATTGCTTTTCAGTTCTACATATGTTTAATTCATAAAAAATCTTACATATGACCTACCGCAGTGCTGTTTGATGTTAACACTGGAAGGATTTCCACTCATCATTGTGAATACTAAGTTGTATCACTTTGAGTGTTCTAGCATTATCACAAGGATATGGCGTATGACTCTCTTGTTCGTCATCCGTGTGTCCTAACGAGATTTGATTGATCTCTAGACTCGATTTGTGCACTTTTAGTGGTCTGAGGCTGGAGCAGATGCCACCTATTCAATATCAACTATCTCGCAATGAGAAAGCTAATAGAAGTCATGTTGTTCTCCATGACAATAAAACAAACTTCTTTTGAGAGAAGCCTGAGTAGCTAGGAAAGGGTTGTGCTTCACATCACTGGGTCCATGATGAGTTGTCTTCATGATATGTTGACCCGGTTTCTGTCTAGGTTGTATGGAGGGCTTCTTTCTTTACACCCTTTATCCTTAAATTTCTTTTTCATTCTTCAACCCCTTCAATGCTTACCAAGACATCATTACTAGCACCTTGTTGTGATTGTTCCAATGCTAGCGTCAGTACTTAGTCGGCATTCAGCTACATTCACATTCTACTCCATCTTTCCTAAGGACTTCTAATAATCTATTGGATTATCCCTGGGAAGATCCCTCCGGTTCTGGTTGGATCATAGGACTTAAACCTAACCACCCTTTTGACACCAATAACGTCGTGAATTAAAGATGTTGTGGGTATTTGATCGTAACCATAAAAACCACTTCAAATATCTAACAAAACATTTAAAACCTTGATAGTTTTTGTCGTTTCAGAAAATGCTCCCCCTTCACATGTGCATCGATAATCGAAAGTGTTTTGCACATGTAGGTAAGAGTTAAAGTGCTTGAGTCTTATATAAGATCACATTTTAATCACATTTTCTCCTCTATCTCTAATATATAAAATCTTTTGATATTAGAGATACCAAATTTGATTAAAATATATTTTGAAAAATAGTCTTGAAAGTCCCCGGGAGAAAGATGTGTTAATCTTTTGCATGAAGTTGAAATGATCCCCCTCAAAAATTGATCCAATTGAATTGTCATTGTGAGGATTTGATCCACATTTCGCTTTTTGAGGATGGGAGTTGTTGAACACAATTTTTGAAAGATTCTGAATAAGCATTGAGAAATTCTCGAAAAACTTGTGTACAACGCTTTTTGAAAAATCCTATTTCTTTTTGGCGAAGAGGTTTTTCTAAAGCATAAACTTGAGTTCATAGACTTTTAATGTCTTGACAAATCCACTCAATTGTAAGAAGAATTAACTTCTTTTGCTGAGGGTAAGGGCACTAAATCGTACACTCCCCCGTGAATATCGATCCAAGTTGCAATCTGAAAGTGATTACAAGCCATTGTGTTGAGCTCAAAATGTGGAATGTTTTGTGACAAGCTCAACCCGTGATAGATTGCTCTACCCGTTGTTTGGAAATATTGTCCAAAATAGGCAATTTCCTTTATTAAAAGAAATGACATGTTTTGAAAAAATATTTACAACTTTCATTCGAGCTTTATGTACACACCCGTGTCGTTAGTGAGCGACATTTCTAGGTACGTCCATATTATCGAAACTGAAAGACATGTCGATAAGAATCTTTTTTTGGATTTTAAAATATATTTAATTTTGTGTTTTGTTTTTATATGTTTTATACTTTTGTATTTCGCTATGCTTTGTACGGGAATGCTGTACCGAATTGCAGGAGATGGCTGTTGATCCCAAACTTAGATCGATTAAGCTTTGTGTATACGAGATTAGATCAAGTACTACACGTAGAGAAACCTTTGCTTATGAGTAAAGTAACAAAGTGTTATGCGGAATTAACACTTGATCTAAAACACAATGATGTTAAACAAACTTTCACTTGTATTAGAATAATCGTGTTGATTACAATGAAAGGTTTAACTTGCGAATACTATGAAAACTGATATCAAACATTAACCTAAAAGATCTTCTTTTATAGAACAAGAAGTCTTGTACAATAAGCTACAAATCAACTATTCTAGGTAAAGATAAACATAGAAAATACATTGTCGTTTCTATCCTTACTAGAAGTAATCTAGAATATAATATACGTGTAGCTCACATCTTCCATCAGTGCTTGTCTTCAATCTGTCAACGCTTGACTTTATCTTGTCAACGCTTATGCTGTCAGCGCTCACTTTGCTCTTGTCAACGCTTGAGTTGTTCTTGTCAGCGTTCAAGTGTTCTGGCCTAAATTTATTCCCAACAATCCTCCCCTAAACTTGATATCCACTCTTATGATCAAATTTCTGAATAAACATTAAGGACTTGGAGGAGTCTGACAAACCTTATCATATTGGTAATAAATAAATCTGATTAAATTCTTTGCCACGTCACTTGTATAGTCTATCTCCAACTGGGTGTCCTTCATCTTCTCCAAAACAGCCTTGGATATGAAATACTGAGCATCTACAAGTAAATACTCAGCAAACTTTGTAGAACTCAAATGGTATACACCTGCAGCTGAATATAACCTCCATTGAAGACCACTGAGGTCATCTTCAAGATCCTTCCATATTTCAGGATCTTCTTCTTTTGTCCCACACATTCTTTTGAATGTGGTCCAAAGTTTTATTCCATTGGCTGAAGTTGGTGCTTCAGCCTCATACTTGGTCTCTAGCAACCTCCAAAGGTCTACCAAGTCTTCTCTGTCACAACTTGCAAATAAAGAGATGAGAGTGGTAAAAGTGTGTACCTCCTTGCCAAATCTTCCAATTTTCCAGAATCCACATTCATCTTCCTCATAACTTATAATTGGATTCCTGGAATCTAGTGGTAACAAATGAACCATATCTGAAGCTTCTAATGGGGAGAGCTTAAGACTCTTTCTAATGATTGCTTCACTTGGATATAGTTGAGACATATCTTTTGGAAATTCAAGAATAAATCCCTTCTTTACTGGTCTAGGAACTATCATAGCTTTCTTGATTGCCATCTCTTCTGCAAGTTGCTCCTTTCTTTCATCTGAAAGAAGTATGAAAGTGTTTTCTTCCTGCACTTTCACCCAAATAGGATAAGCTCTATGTTCCAACTCATCAAATGTCAAAGCTTTCAACTTCTGATGTGTCCATCCAACTCCATGACATTTGAGCAACATAAAGTAGAGCTTCCTTCTATCCCTTTTCAATTCAGAGAGAATGTTGCTTGCCTTGTACTTCAGCATCACCTTACAATCCTGCTGAACTCTAAGAAGAATTTCCAAACCCCATATTTGATCTGAAATGGTTAAGTCTGGATTATCCATGCAGCTTTCTTCCCAAGAATTGTACATCTGAACTACCTCTGGCATATCAAAATCAATTTGCAACTTCAAATCTCTCAGCCTTTCCCTAGCAAGCTCATCACCATACTCAAGTCTTTCTGGTTCAACAATCATCACACTTGAGTCTGAGCTAGCTCCATCACTTTCTTCTTCAGAAGTCACAACAAATGGTGACTTTTCCTTCTCACCTTGTTCCATCATTTGCTCAGCCAATCTTCTATCAAATTCAACCTGAGCTGCATTCTTTGGAACAATTTCTTCTACCAACTTACCCTTACCCTTATCTGTTGGTTCAATTGTTGGTAGGGTAGATGATAATACCTGAGTAGGAACATCTTTGATGATAGATGATGACTGGAATACATCACCTCCATATGCAGATCTGTCAACGCCCAAATTTCCTCTATCAGCGCCCAAAATACTTCTATCAGCGTCCAAACTTGTCTTGTCAACGCTCAAATATTTTCCCTCAGCGCCTTGTGTAACCTCCCTCAACATATCTGTAAATGATAAATTTAAATTTGTTGGAGAGATTAAGGACGTATCAAAACCTTTTTGTTCCTTTAATGTAGTAAGAGCTTCAGCAATATCCAATGATTAACCATCTTGACTGCTCTTATCACTCAGATTTCTTGCTTCCTCCCCTTTGGAAGACTCCTCCATACCTCCCCTTGAATGAGCACTCTCTAAAACAACAATCCTCTCCCTCAAATCTTTGAGTTCAAGGCCTTGGTTACTGACAATTTGTACCAAGTCTGCATTTTGCTTTTGCAAGCTAATGCAGATAGCCGTCAATTCTAAAAGCGTCATTGGTTCCAGTCTGCCCTCTTCCAAAATGGGGATTTGACCTCCCAAGTCAGGTTCATTGGGCATGGATGAGGACTTAATTATGTTGGGACTGTCTTGACCAGCATCTAAGCCTGTATCAATAGCCCCAGCCTCATCCAGGTCACCAGCCACACTTGTGGTGGTGGTTCTCTCTGCTTCATGGCTAGGACCACCAGAGGAGAACACTCCAGCAGTCCTTTGGCGTTTAATCAACCTATATTCTAGTGGTGTGGAAGATGGTGTAGAAGATGGTGTAGATGTAGGTTGGTTAAGGGGTGTTTGGGAATGTGATGGTTGGGTGTCAGCGGTGGAAATAGGCATATCAACGCCCACATTAGCTGTGTCAGCGTCGAAGGGATTTTGGTCTATTTGCATTTGGTCAGGTGAGGGTAAAGGTTCAGGGATAGGCTCAAGTTGTGGGTGAGGGTCAATATGAGGTTGAGGGTCTGGTTGGGGTTGTGCTGCTGCAATAACAGCAAGCATGGCTGGGGTTAATGGTAGGTCTCTATGAGGTGGTGAATTCATCTTGGTAAAAATAGCCTTCTTTTGTTCAGGGATCTTATAAAAGTCATTGTGATCCCTTGAACAATATCTTTGAGCATCAAAAACCATTTGCAGAAAACGGGGATAAGCTAAAGTCATTTTTGTCCCCTTGTTTTTACACATTCCTTCAAAAATCATTTTAGACCAGTTATAATTTTGCCCTGTTGTAATACACACAATAGCAGATGCAATGGATCTATTGATCTCATTGTGTGCAGTACATTTGGGACTCAAACATTGAAGGAGAATGTGAATTAGGTACTTCCAGGCTGGGGGAAATTCCTGCTTATGGTACTTATTGAGAGTACCTTCATCAGGAATAGGGTATCCCAAAGCCCTAAGCCCTTGTTCTATTTCAGATATGGGAAGCATGGTTATACCATCAGCATCATTAAGATGCAAGGCCTGGCGTACCAAGGCCTCAGTAACCACCCAAGGTCTCCCATGTATAATAGAAGTCAATGTTGTCACTCCATTAATTGTTGAGGAACTGACAGTGTTCCAAAACTGTTTAATGTGTGTGACTGGAATGAGTGGTGCATGAGAAAGAGCATACCTTAATGGGGATGCATTCAAATACTCCACCATCTGTGTGTATTGAGGGAACAAAGTATTATCAGCAACAAGATAAGCAATCATGTTGTGTTGAGACTTGAACCCCAAATCCAATTCTGCTGAGTTAAATCTTGGTGCCATTGATGAAAGCTGTGAATTTGATGTATAAAAGATGAAGGTTGATAAGAGAAAAGTGTTAGACAAGAATTATAGATACCCTGTTTAAAATAGGAGCCAAATTTATAGGAGTGGATGAATGCATGTGATTGGCCCAAAAATAGGCAAAGATTTTCAAAAATCAATCATGAAAATATTGAAAAAGTTTATAAGTTATCTCATGCATTTAATGAAAGTAACAACTCCTAAAATTACGGCTTGAAAATATGTCAAAAAGTTACAACTGGGTAGGTCCCATTGTTTGTCAACGGTCAAATATAACCCATCAACGCCCAACGGCTATAATCTTGTCAACGTTCGCCTAAAGCCGTGTCAGCGTCCATTTTGGTCACAACAACGCTTGGAAAAATCTTGTCAGCGTCCAAAAATAAAATTGTTTTAAAAAGTGAAAAATGACCTTAACAAGTAATTTATCCTAGAGAAGATAACCAAAAGCTGATAATTATCATAGGGCGGCAAGCACTGTCCAGTTATGCACACTTGCATAAGCAAGATAGACATAACAGTCCTCTAGTGTCCCTTGCTAACCAAAATTCTTAACAACCAAGTTACCTCATAAAATCCTTGTTACTCCCAGGTAAAACCCATATCAAAAGGATTCCCAAGCCTCCCAACAGACCACAACCAATTCTAGGACAAAAATGTCTTGGCAGCATGCAAAGTTGATATACTATGCATGCTACAGTGCCTCATGGTTTAGAAAAACTAACCCATACTCACCAGTGGACACAATCTAGAATTGTGATGAGAGTATGCTAAGAATACCCAAGAGTCCTAAAGGTTCCTAAACCTCCCCTCAAACTAGGATACATGAGTTCTCAAAATATATATATGAACATTAAAAATTTATGTCAAGATAGGAATATAAATATTCCAACCATCATCCATAAACAAAACATGTCCAAATAACTCTTCAAAGATCCATAAGCAACTCTGTATCCAATGGCATAAAGCTACCATTACCTGCACATTTAGATGAAAAACCACAAAACTAACATTTGTTGCTGACAGCGTCCCATCAACACTTATCAGCGTTGAAGGAACTCTTGTCAGCGTTAGACAATAATATCCCCAACAACGGCAAAATAACACTTGACAGCGTTGCATTTACCTTTGTCAGTGTTAGAAAAAGAATGTGGAAAATCTAAATCATCACAAAGACCAATAACAATGCATTATCCTGTACATATTTTTACAAAAAGGTTCCAAAACACATATTAAGTGAGATTAACCATTCCAATATTTGTTACCAAATATTGAAATCTTCCAGCATCAAAAGGTTTAGTTAATAAATCAGCTACATTATCTTCAGTATCTACCCTATCTGGTTGTATTAAACCTTTATCAAAGCAATCTCTTATAAAATGATGTCTAATTTCTATGTGTTTGGTTTTAGAATGATGTACAGGATTTTTAATAATGCATAAAGTACTGTTATTGTCTACAAAAATCTTTGTATGCATAAAATTATACCCATAATCCAACAGCTGGTTCTGAACCCATAAGACTTGTCCACAACAAGCAGCTGCAGCCACATATTCTGCTTCAGTTGTAGAGTTTGCCACCACTGTTTGTTTCTTGCATTGCCAAGATATTAATCTGCTCCCAAGAAATTGACATCCACCAGTTGTGGATTTCCTATCAAACTTGTCACCACCATAATCACTGTCTGAATATGCAATAAGATCCAATGGAGAATCCTTTGGGTACCATAATCCAAGGTCTGGATAACACCTTAGGTATCTAAAAATCCTCTTCACAGCAAAAAGGTGACATTCTTTGGGAGTCACTTGATGGCGTGCACATGCACACACAGCAAACATGATGTCAGGTCTTGAGGTTGTAAGATACATCAATGAACCAATCATTGATCTATAGTGCCTAACATCCACATCCTTTCCAGCTCCAATTTTTCCCAAGGGTATTGCCTATCCATAGGAGTGGAAGCCTCCTTCTCATGTGGAGAAAAACCATATTTCTTCAAGATTTCAGCTACATACTTGTCTTGGGAGATGAAGATACCATCTTCTTTCTGCTGAACTTGTAAACCTAGAAAGAAGTTCATCTCACCCATTGCACTCATCTTGAATTTATCTGTCATGAGCTTGGAAAAGTCCTCACTCATTTTTGGATCAGTGGATCCAAAAATGATATCATCAACATAGACCTGCACAAGCAACACATGTTTTCCTTTCTTCTTTGTAAACAAGGTCTGATCTATGGTGCCCCTTTTGAAACCATTTTCCACCAAGTAGGTGGACAATGTACCATACCATGCTCTAGGGGCTTGATGAAGTCCATACATTGCCTTCTTCACTCTATAAACTTTGTCTGGATTCTCAGGATCTTCAAAACCAGGAGGTTGCATGACATATACCTCCTCAATAATTGTGCCATAGAGGAAAGCACTGTTCACATCCATTTGATAAACAGTAAAGTTCATGCAAGAAGCATAAGCTAAGAAAATTCTGATAGCTTCAATTCTTGCAACTGGAGCAAAGACTTCTTCATAATCTATGCCTTCCTCTTGTGTATAACCCTAAGCTACCAAACGTGCCTTGTTTCTGACCACAATGCCTCTTTCATCTTTCTTGTTCCTTAGAACCCATCTTGTCCCAATTGGTCTCACATATCTAGGACAATCAACCAGCTCCCAAACATCCTGTATAGCAAATTGGTGAAGCTCATCCTGCATTGCTTCCACCCAACTTGGTTCCTTGAGAGCATCAAAAATTTTCTTGGGTTCTTCCTGTGACAGAAAACAGGCAAACAAACATGCTTGTACAAGAGGGGTATCAACCTTCTTGTGTATATTGGCAATAAATCCACCAAGACCTTGATGAGATCTTCTTGTCTGAACTGGAGCCATAACATCACCAATGATTTGAGATGTGGGGTGATCCTTAGCTGTGGAAGTGAGAACTCCTCCTTCAAAAAGTCTGGTGTCCTCAACTTCACGCTCCATGTTGCCAATATCTTCTTCAGATTCTTCTTGATCAACAGAGATCTCTTCATGGACATTAGAAGGTCCACCTTGTTCAAAATGAGAAGAGAAAAGCTGTGTAAAGGTGTCTCCAAAGTCTGATCCTTGTTTATCAGCGTTTGGGCTAACAACGCTTGAACTAGTGTTGTCAGCGTTGGAGCCATCAGCGTCTGAATTGGTCGTGTCAGCGCTTGATTTCCCTTTGTCAGCGCCTGAAGAATCATGCATGTTTGTATTTGGTGGTATTTGAACACCACCATTATCTTTCCTTGCAGCAGTAGCAGCAGCATAATACTCATCTGTCCATATAGGAAGTGTAACAAACTCTTGTGTGGGAGATGATTTAACTGCTGGTGGTCCATCCTCCTTAGCAACCTGTATACCTGAAACATTACCAATTCTCTTTTCCAAAACACTTGAAGTTACCTTCACAATGTCTGGATCAGTAACAGGCATATAATTTAAAGCTCTAGACAAAGGTTCTAAGTCAAACAACCAATTTGGACCACTCTCAGGATCACTAGGTTTACCTTCTAAAAACCTAACATGTACCTTTTCAAGTATACGTTTTTCCTTTTTAATGTAAACCCTATATCCTTTACTCTGCACTGAATAACCCATGAAGTAGCCTTCATCACCTTTTGAATCAAATTTTCCTAGGGCCTCACTAGTTTCTAAAACAACTACATGACAACCAAAAGGCTTGAGAAAGCCAATATTGGGCTTCCTTCCCCAAAGTAATTCATAAGGTGTCTTATTATGTATCTTGTTGACCAATGCCCTATTTTGAACATAACAAGCTGTGTTAACAGCTTCAGCCCAAAAGGCTATAGGAAAGTGGGCATCAGCCAACATGGTTCTGGCTGCTTCAATAAGGGTCCTATTCTTCCTTTCAGCAACTCCATTTTGCTGTGGAGTTCTAGCTATGCTAAACTGCCTAGTAATCCCTTTCTTGGCACAAAAATCATCCAACAACTGATTTCTAAACTCACCCCCATTGTCACTTCTAATAATTTTGACCTCATTACCATTCTTCTTTTCAATCTGGGTAATGAAATTAATCAGACTTAGGGCAGTTTCACTTTTCTTGGCTAAAAAGAAAGTCCATGTAAACCTGGAGTAATCATCAGTAATGACAAAACAATATGATTTACCCTTCAAACTTTCTATATTAGTTGGACCAAAGAGGTCCATATGCAATAAGTGAAGTGGTTTAGAACTAGAGTGCACCTGTTTAGACCTGAATGAGACCTTGTGCTGCTTGCCCTTAAGGCATGCAACACAAGAGTGGTCATTGTGGAAAGCCTTTTCAGGCAAACCATCAACTAAACCAAGTCTCACAAGCCTATTAATATTCTTAAAGTTTATGTGCCCTAATCTCCTGTGCCAAAGATTACTTTCATCTACTGAGGCTTTAGCATACAGACATGACATTTTATTATTTACCTTAATTCCATTAAGATTCACATTATATATGTCTTTATGCCTTGGTGTTCTAAAATCTATGTATTTCTCCTCAGGGAGCTTATAATCTTTGCTTAACACCAAGCACTCAGTATCTGTGAAAAGAACCTTATTTTTGTTATCACACACTTGTGATACACTAAACAAATTATAATCCAGATCTTTTACCAAGAAGACATTCTCAAACCGTAGATTGTTGGTGACAAGGGTTCCTTTTCCTGTGATTGTTCCATAGCCCCCACCAAAGTATACCTTATCACCGTCTTGAATAGGAGAGAAATTGGTCAGATAGTCTTCTTTTCCTGTCATGTGCCTTGAGCATCCACTATCCCAGTATCCATAATCATTGATCTTCTTCTGAATGCCCTGCACATAAAGAAAACACATTAGTTTTCTTTGGGAACCCAAGCCATGGAAGACTTGGATTCATTTGGTTGTTCAACAAGAACAGACTTGGTTCTCATAACAACTCCATTTTCATCCCTGTTTGAATGAAATTCCCAGTTAACCCCAATTGGTGTTGACAATGCCTTTGAAATATAATGAAACCTGTTGCATGTCATAGAAATACCAGTAGAATTAGGGTTTTGGTCTTGTTTTGGTCTCCATGTTAAGCTAGTAGAAGCTTTAGACCTATTTCCCTGTGGTTGCAAATACCTAGGTTTAGCAGTGTTTCTATCAGCGCTGAAATTTCTCTGGTCAGCGCCCCGATTGCTCTTATCAGCGTTGAACCTAGGGTTTGCTACAGGAACCCATTGCCTATTTGACCAAGTGTTTGACTTTTGAAAAGGTCTTAGGCCTTGTGTGTTAGACCCTCTAGAAAAGAATGGGGCTGGTCTAACAACTTGTGAACTCTTGTTCACAAAGGTATTGGGTCTGATAGTGTTTGACCTATGTTGACTTTTGTCAGCGCTGAAATGGTTCCTATCAGCGTTGACATTGGAAGCGTTGACACATCTGTATGCCAAATGTGAGAAGCTCCCACATGTGTAACAAGCTTTTCTAGACATAGTCTTAGGTCTAGAAGCAAAGAAGCCTGTTCCATGATTACTAACTTGGCATTTTGGAGACCTAGTGTTCCTATACATCTCTGCATACTTAACACTAGGTTTTCTAACAGCTTGTGGGCCAAGGTCAACAGCTTTGCCAGTGATAGGGTGTGTGATCTTAATAGGTTTAGGATCATCAATTGGTTTTGTGATTGGTGTGGGCTCATTTGGACTTTCACACAACAACCCTCCCTTAACAAACAAAGTGTGGTTAGCTTTCTTCCACTCTTCTAGGTCAGTCAGCTTTTGCTGATATTCCTCAACTGGGGAAGTCACTCTAGGTGGAGGAATGAATTCCTCCTCTTGGCATTCTGGCAAGCCAGTCCAAGATAAGTCCTTTGATTGGACACCATAGAAATCCCCAGCTGGTGGTGGAACAACAGTATAATTATTCATCCCAATCCCACTCATATCCTTAGAGTCTCTTTGTTTGCTAACACACTCTCCTAGGGATTGTGTGGCCTTATCAAATCTCTGGATTTTAAGACTCACATTATCTTTATTTTTGTTAGCCACCTCTAACTGAGCTATCAAATCAAGATTAACCCTATTTACTATATCTTGAACATCCTTACTCTGATGTAACTCATGTTTTAAAATATTTATTTGATCCTTTAAATCAAACTCCATTTTCTTATACTCAGATACTGTCTTTTCTGTTTGGGTAAGAGCAACTTGATAGTTAGATACTTTGCATCTTTCAGTACTTGCCTCATCTAGTAATTTAACTATCTCTTGTTTTAATTTTTCAGTATTTAAACGACAACCCTTAGAACAGAAAGCATCATCATATACCTCATTATCTGATGAAGAGGAGGAGTGTGCCATGAGAGCATATTCAACATGCTCTTCTTTAACTTCAGCAACCAAAGCTCTGTCCTCTTCTTCATTCTTAGCCATCCAGCTCCAATCCCATTCTCCAACACCATCAATTTGTTGAACAGCGACCATAGCCTTGGGATCTGGGCTCTTAATCATTTGGCTTGAAGGCTTCCCAGCATCAGATCTCCTTGGAGATCTACATTCCCTCATAAAGTGCCCCATCCTATGACAGTTGTAGCACTCCACCTTGGATTTATCAAATCCAGCAACATCCTTAGCATTAAAGGTCATCTTCTTCTTGAACCTTTTATTGAACCTGTTTGCTCTTAAACTTACAAGAGCCATAGTCCACTTGATGTCCATCTCTTCCAATTGTTCATCACTTATCTGCTCAAGATCTTCATATGTAATCCTTGAATCACTGGGCAAAGAAGCAATGAAAGCACACACAGTATCAAGATCAAAACCAGCAGGTTTAATTCTATCAGCGCCATGATTGTGTGTGTCAGCGCTTGAGTACAAAGCGTTGAAAGGATATGATCCAGCGCTGACAGATTGACATCCAGCGCTGACACCTTGAGATCCAGTTGCTGAATGTCCATAGAAGTTCATGGAATCAAATTGGCCTTCACTTTGTGAGAAGAAGGCCATGTTGCTGCTGGAAGATTTGTTATCACTTTCAAATTGCCATTCATTCTCCAACAGCCTTAACTTGTTGAAGATGTCATCAAACCTGGAAGTCTTGTGGGTATTATTGACAAGAATAGATCTTGTCTCAATCTTCCATACATCACCAAGGCTTTTGAGAAAAGTAGCATTCAATTCAAGATCATCAATCTGTTTTCCCATGAAGGAAAGTTGACTTGTGATGTCAAGAAGTCTACTTCTCACACTGCTGAGATTCTCATTAGGTTGAGCTTTAAAGACAGCATACTCATGCAATAGTTGCTTCTTCTTTTCTTCTTTTGTGTCAGCATTGCCACCATGTGCTACTTCAAGAGCTTCCCAAAGCTCTTTTGCAGACTCAAATCGTTTGTACTTGTGCTGATTTTCATGACCTAGGGCATGTTTCAAGATATTCAAGATTTTCATGTCCACCCTCTTCTTGGCTATATCTTCAACAGCAACAGCTCTCCCATCTTCAGGCTTTTCCACCTTATCAGATTCAGGACAATTAGGAACAGCTGTCCTTGTGGCAATAGCAGCAGTAATCTTTGCTGCTTTATCGAATGTGTTCCCATATTCGATAATTTCCCAAAGAGTGTAGTCATGAATAGCTATGTATTGCTCAAAATTGGACTTCCAAAGCTCAAAGTTTCTGGCATCAAATATGGGAATTTTGATACTAGGGTTTGAGAAGTTGTTTTGTAGCAAAGCAGGAGGTTGATTTGTGCCAGACATGATGTTTTTAGGGTTTTGAGAATTTTAGGGTTTTTAGGGTTTGGTGTTTTAGGGTTCTGCGTTACTTAAAGATCAAAAGTTTCTCAACAAGCTCTGATACCACTTGTTGATCCCAAACTTAGATCGATTAAGCTTTGTGTATACGAGATTAGATCAAGTACTACACGTAGAGAAACCTTTGCTTATGAGTAAAGTAACAAAGTGTTATGCGAAATTAACACTTGATCTAAAACACAATGATGTTAAACAAACTTTCACTTGTATTAGAATAATCGTGTTGATTACAATGAAAGGTTTAACTTGCGAATACTATGAAAACTGATATCAAACATTAACCTAAAAGATCTTCTTTTATAGAACAAGAAGTCTTGTACAATAAGCTACAAATCAACTATTCTAGGTAAAGATAAACATAGAAAATACATTGTCGTTTCTATCCTTACTAGAAGTAATCTAGAATATAATATACGTGTAGCTCACATCTTCCATCAGTGCTTGTCTTCAATCTGTCAACGCTTGACTTTATCTTGTCAACGCTTATGCTGTCAGCGCTCACTTTGCTCTTGTCAACGCTTGAGTTGTTCTTGTCAGCGTTCAAGTGTTCTGGCCTAAATTTATTCCCAACAATGGCTATCGCGGACTTTGAGTTACAGTACATAGGTACTTTATCAAGGTGGAAGCCATAATCCGTGAGTTGTGTTCTCATCCATAGAACTTGAGCACAACACGCAGATAGAGACACATACTCCGCTTCGGGTGATGACAATGATGTGTAATCCTGCTTCTTGGAAGACCATCCCACAAGCTTATCTTGACCTAGAAATTATGCACCACCAGAAGTACTTTTACGTGTATCAAGACACCCTGCATGATCAGAATCTTAATAGGCCGTTAGAAAGAAACCGGTTTCCCTCGGATACCAGAGTCCCAAATGAATGGTATTCTTAAGGTACCAAAAGATCTGTTTAACCTCATTGAGGTGCTTTTCAGTGGGTCGTGCTTGATATCGTGCACAATAACACGTAGCATGTGATATATATGGTCGGCTTGCTGTTAAGTACATGAGGGAGCCAATCATTGAACGATATTTTGTTTGATCTATGGCATCTCCCTCCAAATCAGCATCTAGGGATGTGGTTGATAATGGTGTCCCAACGAGGTCACATGAAGTCATACCATGCTTTTTGATTATCTCTTGACAATACTTAACTTGGTTTATAAAGATACCACTTGGGGATTGGTGAACTTGAATTCCTAGAAAGAATTTTAGTTCGCCCATCATAGACATTTCAAATTTGTTGTGCATTACTTTTTCAAACCATTTTGAAAGTTTTAGGTTTGTAGACCCGAAAATAATGTCAGCAACATAAATCTGCACAAGAAAAATGCCATCCCCATATTTATAAGTGAACAGAGTTAGATCAATGGAACCTTTTGAGAAATCTTTGGATACCAGAAATTTTGAGAGCTCGTCGTACCACACCCTTAGAGCTTGCTTGAGTCCATAAAGTGCTTTGTGGAGACGATACACCTTGTCAGGATAATGGGGATTGACAAATCCTTCCGGCTGCGTGACATAGACTTCTTCCTTTAAAGGACCGTTAAGAAACGTCGTCTTTACATCCATTTGATAGACAATGAATCCCTTATGTGCAACATAAGCAAGAAAAATCTTGACCGCTTCCAAACGAGCTACTGGTGCAAATGATTCTTCAAAATCAATACCCTCTTTCTGGCCATACCCTTTAGCCACTAGCCTAGCTTTGTTCTTGATGATTGTGTTTTCTTCATCCATCTTGTTTTTCTAGACCCATCGAAGATTTAATGGAATTACATCGCATGGTCTATCAATAAGTTCCCAGACTTTTAGCCTTTCAAATTGGAGAAGTTCATCTTGCATTGATTCAATCCAAGCATGATCAGCCAAGGCTTCTTTGATATTTGTTGGTTCAGCTGTACTCATGGTGGGTGCGAACATACAAACATCACCATCGGTTTCTAATTGTCGTCTTGTACGAACAGGCTGCGAAGGGTTTCCAATTACTTGAACCAAAGGATGATCTCGGGTCCAATGATGTGTTGAAGGATGTCGTTGGTAGAACGTGTGCATATTTTACGGATCAACATGGCGAGTAGAAGACTCTCCAGTTTCATGTATCGGTGTACCGAATGGGTTGATAAAGTCGTCTTCGTCATTTAATGCATTGTCTGCTTGATTTGTGTTCTCTGGAGCAATGACAGTAGTTGTTGATGTTGTAGGAGCGGTTGTTGATGTGATATTCTGAGGAGGTAAATCTACAGCAACCCATGTTGAAGTAGATGATGTTGTATCCTTTTGTTGACGACGATCGGTGTCATCATTCTTATCATGAGTGACAACAGAAGACTTTGATACAACATGTTTCTCCCCCGTGATATATTCATCATACATTGGTCCATATAACATTTCCAACTCTTTAATTGTCGTGTTGACTGTCATATCTGCTCTTAGAACATTTCCTTGAACCAGCTTTGAACTAGACGGTTCATTGATGTGGTCTTGAGTTCCGAGTTCCGTGCTGTTGTGAACGGAAGTCGTTTGTCGTTGTGGATCGGGACTTAAACTGTTTTGTTCAAGTGCCATTTCTTGTAATTCATCAAATCAGATATGAATAGTCTCGAATATCAATTTTGTTCTCTTGTTGTACACTCTATATCCCTTAGACTGAGTTGCATATCCCACTAGAATGCATGAATCACCTTTCTCTTTCATCTTGTCCAGATTTTCACCATCTCGAATAATGTAGCACGTACATCCAAAAACTTGAAGGTGTTTGAGTGAAGGTTTTCGATCATGAATTATGTGATATGGTGTCTTTTCGTGTCTTGGGATAATTAAGGATCGCTTTTTTGTGTAACATGCACTTGACACGGCTTCGGCCCAAAAGTGTAATGGTAGTTTTGAAGCGGATAATAGAGTTCTAGTAGCCTCAACTAAAGCGCGGTTTCGTCTTTCAACAACACCGTTTTGTTCGGTTGTTCGAGCAATAGATGTTTCATGTTCAATCCCTTCGGCTACAAAATAATTCTTCAGAGTTGAATTCAATAATTTTGTGCCTCTGTCCGTACGTACCACTTTTACTTGAGCTTGAATACCATGTTGTATCAACTTAAGGAAGTTAATGAGAACCTCAGGTGTTTCATCCTTGGACCTCAAGAAGTGAGTCCATGTGTACCTTGAGTAGTCATCGACAATTACCATAACGTATTTCTTCCCATTGATGTTTTGAACACTCATGGGTCCACACAAATCGATATGAAGAAGATCTAACCGTCCTTTTGAGCTTGGTGTATTCTTTGTCTTGAAACTACTCCTTTAGCGTTGCAAAGATCACAAGAAGAACAAAGATGATCCTTGATGAATTTCAAACTTGGAATGCGTCTCACAATATCTTTCTTGGATAGCAAGTTGATGGTATCAAAATTGAGATGAGATAAACGTTGATGCCATAATCATGCCTGAGTCGTTGAAGCTTTATCCATGAAGCAAATTGGAGTTGATGAAGTTGTGTCTTGTAGTGAAATTGTGTAAAGATCAGTACTCCGTGAACCGGTGAGTAAATCATTCCCATCATAATCACGAACAAAACATGTCTTATTTCTGAAAGCAACTTCCAAATCTGCATCACAGAATTGACCAACCGAGAAAAGATTGTGATTGAGCCCTTCAACGTAGTATACCCTTTTTATCGTGATATTCCACTGAACCAAATCTCCATATCCTAGGATCGGTGCAAATTGATCATTTCCGAATCGGACTGTACCCAGGAACTTCTCCACGAAGTTAATTAGAAGCTTGAGATTCCCCGTCATGTGCTTCGTGCATCCGGAGTATGAAGAGAATTATTTGTATCACCTGCAGAAGAGTTAGAGCACGATGGAGCATTTGTTAAATTGGATACCACATTAGTTGTGATTTCAGAATCATTAGTGTCCTTACCAACATTTAAAGGCATATTAACACTCGTTGTCACATTTTCTGTCCTAACTTTAGGCATCCATTTATATCCTTGAGGACATTGATTAGCAAACCAACATTTCCACGACTTGCTCGCAGACTCATATAATTCCTTAGTTCTGCTTCTAGTGGTCTTAGTGGTGGAGTCTGATGCAATACTTTTCTCAGGGGGGGGGGGGGTTACACCAGAATTGTTCACTTTGCGTTTGGGTTTTCTAGCACTAATAGGCATCACATTTTGCTTCTTAATTCTAGTATCTACGCCTGTGACATTATTCGAAACACACATAGCATTATTAGCATTAGCACACTTTCACATTTCACACAAACAAACTTAACATTCAAAGCATTCAAAGTCGAATCATTAAAATCGTCATTACACGCGATTACAGACGTTTTATTCTTAGAAACATTGAAAATCCTAGGGTGGTCTTCTACTATCTTCATCTTCCCTTGACTTTTGTTTTGCCAAACCTTTTCATTCATGCGAGTGCTCTTAAGATGAGGCCGGCTAACACTATCAGTGGGGATTACTCCTATAGTAAAAGACACACGTCTATTAGTGTTTCTAGAAGTCTGAGGTGATTGACTTTCTTTGTTGTGTGTGGATTTAGTGGCCAATCTATACATCCCTGGTTTAATCATATTTGTGTTATTAATGCTTGGTGATCGAATATGTGTTTTGGGAGTATTCTATGGTAACCTATCCTTCCCATCCGTCTTGGGGGCAAACGTAGGTTTTGCAAATGCAGAATTAGAGAAAACAGATGGTTTTCCCAAGACAGAGGGTCTAGTCACTTTGTGCGCGTTGGGTTGTCTTACAACAGGTTTTTGATCCCAAACTTAGATCGATTTAGCTTTATGTATACGAGATTAGATCAAGTAATACACTTAGAGAAACCTTTGTATATGCTTATGAATTTAAGTGTTATGCGGAATCTAACACTTAAACAAGAACACACAATGATATAAACAAACTTTCACTTTGATTATCAATATCAAACTTGCTTACAATGAAAGTAGTTTACGAATGAAAACTTATATGAAACATTAACCTAAAGGTCTTCTTTTATAGACAGAAGAAGCCTTGTACAATAATCTACGTATCAGCTATTCTAGGTAAAGATAAATATAGAAAATACATTGTTGTTCCTATCTTTACTAGAAGTAATCTAGAATACAATAAACGCGTAGAGTATATCTTCCCATCAGTGCTTGTCTTCAATGTGTCAACGCTTGACTTTATCTTGTCAACGCTTGAGCTGTCAGCGCTTGTTTTGTTCTTGTCAACGCTTGTATTACTCTTGTCAGCGCTCAAGTGATCTGGCCTTAATTTATTCCCAACAATCCTCCCCTAAACTTGATATCCACTCTTATGATCAAGTTTCTGAATAAGCAATAAGGACTAGGAGGAATCTTACAAACCTTCTCATATTGATAATGAATAAATCTAATCAAATCTTTTGCCACGTCACTTGAATAATCTATTTCCAGTTGAGTGTCCTTCATCTTCTCCAAAATAGCTTTGGATATGAAATACTGACCATCCACAAGTAGATACTCAGCAAACTTTGTAGAACTTAAATGATAAACACCAGCAGCTGAATATAACCTCCATTGAAGACCACTGAGGTCATCTTCAAGATCCTTCCAAACAGCAGGATCCTCATCTTTTGGTCCACACATTCTTTTGAATGTGGACCAAAGTTTTATTCCATTAGCTGAAGTTGGTGCTTCAGCCTCATACTTGGTCTCCAGCAACCTCCAAAGGTCCACCAAGTCTTCTCTATCACAACTTGCAAACAAAGATATGAGAGTGGTAAAAGTGTGTACCTCTTTGCCATATCTGCCAATCTTCCAAAACCCACATTTATCTTCTCCATAGCTCACAATTGGGTTTCTGAAATCTAATGGTAACACTTGCACCATATCTGAAGCTTCCAAAGGTGAGAGCTTGAGGCTCTTTCTGATGACAACTTCACTTGGATATAGTGGATCCATATCTTTGGGAAACTCAAATGAAATTCCCTTCTTCACTGGCCTGGGAACAAACATAGCTTTCTTGAGTTCCATTTCTTCTGCAAGTTCCTCCTTTCTTTCATCTGAAAGAAGTCTGAGAGTGTTTGCTTCCTGCACTCTCACCCAAATGGGAGAAGCCCTGCTTTCCAACTCATCAAATGTCAAAGCCCTCAACTTCTGATAAGTCCATCCAACTCCATGACATCTGAGCAACATAAAGTATAGCTCCCTTCCATCCCTTTTCAATTCTGAGAGAATGTTGCTTGCCTTGTGTTTCAAAATTACCTGACAATCCTTCTGAACTCTAAGAAGAATCTCCAAACCCCATATTTGATCTGAAATAGTCAAGTCTGGATTCACTATACATCTTTCTTCCCAAGCATTGTACATTTGAACCACCTCTGGGATGTCAAAGTCAACCTGCAATTTCATTTCTCTAAACTTCTCCTTAGCCAACTCATCCCCATACTCAAGCCTTTCTGGTTCTATAATCATCACACTTGAGTCTGAGCTAGCTCCATCACTTCCTTCTTCTGAAGTCACAACAAATGGTGACTCTTTCACCTTCTTTTTATCCTGTTCCATGATTTGTGCAGCTAATCTTCTATCAAACTCAACTTGAGCTGCATCCTTTGGAACAATCTCTTCTACCATTATACCCTTACCCTTATCTGATGGTGCAATGGTTGGTAAGGTAGATGGTGATACCTGTGCAGAAACCTCCTTGATGATAGATGATGACTGGGATACATCACCTTCATGTGCAGGTCTGTCAACGCCCAATTTTGTCCTATCAGCGCCTAAAATATTTCTATCAGCGTCCAAATTTTCCTTGTCAACGCCCAAGTATCCTCCCTCAGCGCCTTTTCTAACCTCTCTCAACATAGCTGTAAATGATAAATTTAAGTTGGTAGGAGAGACTAAGGACGTATCAAAACCTGTTTGTTTCTTCAAAGTTGTAAGGGCCTCAGCAACATCCATTGATTGACCATCATGACTGCCCTTATCACTTAGATTTATTGGATCATCCTCCCCTTTGGAAGATTCCTCCATACCCCTCCTTGCACTATCACTCTCCAAAACAACAATCCTCTCCCTCAAATGCTTGAGTTCAAGGCCTTGTGAGCTGACAACTTGTACTAAGTCTGCATTATGCTTTTGCAAGCTCATGCAGACTGCCGTCAATTCCATAAGAGTCATTGGTTCCAGTCTACCCTCTTCTGAAATGGGAATTTGACCTCCCAAGTCAGATTCATTGGGCAAGGATGAGGACTTAATGATGGTGGGACTTCCTTGGCCAGCATCTAAGCGATAACCAATAGTCCCAGCCTCATCCAAGTAACCAGCCACACTTGTGGTGGTGGTTCTCTCTGCTACATGGCTAGGACCGCCAGAGGAGAACACTCCAGTAGTCCTTTGGCGTTTCATCAACATATTCAGGGGGTGTGGAAGATGGTGTGGAAGAATGGGTGGATGTGGGTTGGTTAAGCGGTGTTTGGGTTTGTGAAGGTTGTGTGTCAACGTTGGAAATAGGCACATCAACGCCAACATTTAATGTATCAGTGTTGAAGGGACCTTGGTCAAGTTGCATAGGTTCAGGTGAAGGTATGGGTTTAGGCATTGGGTCAAGTTGTGGTAGAGGGTCAATTTGTGGTTGGGGGTCTGGTTGGGGTTATGCTGCTGCAATAATAGCAAGCATAGCTGGGGTTAAAGGTAGGTCACGATGGGGTGGTGAATTCATCTTCATAAAAATAGCTTTCTTTTTCTCAAGGATCTTATAAAAATCATTGTGATCCCTTGAGCAGTAACCTTGAACATCAAAAACCATTTGTAGAAAACGGGGATAAGCTAAAGTCATTTTGTTCCCCTTGTTTTTACACATGCCCTCAAAAATCATTTTAGAATAATTAAATTTTTACCCTGTTGCAATGCACACAATTGCACTTGCAATGGATCTATTGATCTCATTGTGTGCAGTGCATTTGGGACTCAAACATTGAAGGAGGACATGTATGAGGTACTTCTAGGCTGGGGGAAATTCCTGCTTATGATACTTGTTTAAGGTACCTTCATCAAGAAAAGGATATCCCAAAGCCCTAAGCCCTTGTTCTATTTCATTAATGGGAAGGATGGCTATACCATCAGCATCATCAAGATGCAAGGCTTGGCGTACCAAAGCCTCAGTAACCACCCAATGTCTCCCATGAACAATAGAAGTCAATGTAGTCACTCTATTAACTGCTGAGGAACTGACAGTGTTCCAAAACTGTTTAATATGTGTGACTGGAATGAGTGGTGCATGAGAAAGAGCATACCTTAAAGGGGATGCGTTCAAATACGCCACCATTTGTGTGTATTGGGGAAACAGAGCATCATCAGCTTCAAGATACGCAATCATGTTGTGTTGAGATCTGAACCCCAATTCCAATTCTGATGGTTTAAACTTTGGTGCCATTGATGAAAGCTGTTAAATTTAAGTGAAGAAGATGAAGTTGATAAGAGAAAATTGTGTTAGACAAGAAGTATAGATACCCTGTTTAAAAATAGGAGCCAAATTTATAGGAGAAGAAAATGCATGTGATTGGCCCAAAAATAGGCAAGTATTTTCACAAATCAATCATGAAAATATTGAAAAATTATAAGTTTATCTCATGCATTAAATGTAAAGTAACAAATCCCAAAATTACGGCCGAAAAATATGTCAAAAAGTAACAACTGGGTAGGTCCCATTGAGTGTCAACGGTCAAAAATAACCTATCAACGCCCAACGGCTATAATCTTGTCAACGTTTGCCTATAGCCATGTCAGCGTCCAAATTGCTCACAACAACGCTTGGAAATATACTTGTCAGCGTCCAAAAATAAAAATGTTTAAAAATGAAAAATGACCTTAACAAAGTAATTTATCCTAGAGAAGATAACCAAAAAGTTGATAATTATTATAGGGCGGCAAGCACTGTCCAGTTATGCACACTTGCATAAGCAAGATAGACATAACAGTCCTCTAGTGTCCCTTGCTAACCAAAACTCTTAACAACCAAGTTACCTTACAAAATTCCTTGTTACTCCCAGGTAAATCCCATAACAAAATTATTCCCAAGTCTCCCAACAGACCACAACCAATTCTAGGCCAAAAATGTCTTGGCAGCATGCATAGTATATCAACTTTGCATGCTACAATGCCTCATGATTTAGTAAAACTAACTCATACTCACCTGTGGACACAATCTAGAATTGTGATAAGAGTATCATATGGATACCCAAACATCCTAAAGGTTCCTAAAACCTCCCCTTAAACTATGATACAAAAGTTTGCCAAAATATGCATGAACATAAAAATTCATGTTAAGATAGGAATGAAACATTCCAACCATCATCCATAAATAAAAACTTGTCCAAATGCTTCTCCATTGATCCATAAGCAACTCTGTATCCAATGGTATACTGCTAACACCATCTGCACATTTAGATTGAAAACCACAAAACTAACATTGTTGCTGACAACGCCCCGATAACACATGACAGCGTTGAGGGAAGCTTTGTCAGTGGTAGACAATTATATTGCTGACAACGTTGCAAAAACACTTATCAGCGTTCAAGCAACCTTTGTCAATGTTAGAAAAATATAGTGGAAAATCTAAATCATAAATAAGACCAATAACAATGCATCATCCTGTACATACTTTTACAAAAAGACTCCAAAACACATATTATATGAGATTGACCATTCCAATACTTGTTACCAAGTATTGAAACCTCCCAGCATCAAAAGGTTTAGTTAATAAATCTGATACATTTTCCTCAGTGTCAACCCTATCTGGTTGTATTAAACCTTTCTCAAAGCAATCTCTTATAAAATGGTGTCTAATTTCTATGTGTTTAGTTTTAGAATGATGTACTGGATTCTTAATGATGCATAAAGTACTGTTATTGTCAACAAATATCTTGGTATGCATGAAATTATACCCATAGTCCAACAACTGGATCTGAATCCACAAAACTTGGCCACAACAAGCAGCTGCAGCCACATACTCAGCTTCAGTTGTAGAATTAGCCACCACTGTTTGTTTCTTGCATTGCCAAGATATCAACCTGCTCCCAAGAAACTGACATCCACTAGTTGTGGATTTTCTATCAAATTTATCACCTCCATAATCACTATCTGAATATTCAATCAGCTCCAATGGTGAATCCTTTGGGTACCACAAACCAAGACCAGGATAGCATCTTAGGTACCTAAAGATCCTCTTTACAGCATAAAGGTGACATTCTTTGGGAGTCACTTGATGGCGTGCACAAGCACACACAGCAAACATGATGTCAGGTCTGGAGGCAGTAAGATACATCAAGGATCCAATCATGGATCTATAGTGCCTGTGTAACATCCCACTTGGATAAGTGGACCGTTACATGTATTTATGGCGTGTCATCAAAGCATAAGGTAAATGTCCTAAAACATTAAATGACCATAACGGAAATACCGGAATCAAATATCGGTAATCCAACCTAAGCTCAAAACATGAAAAATAAAATACTGAAGGAAAGGACTAAACAATGTCCAAATAAGCAGAATAATGTAAGTACATAAAGTAAGAAGTCTGGATAGCTTCCATCCAAATGCACATGCTCTCAGAATCCTAAGAGCGTCCTGGGGTACCTGCCGTTAGAACATGAAAGGGAACTACGACTGAGCATAACGCTCAGTGAACGGATATAGAGAATGATAAGGAACTACTGAAATGAAACAGATGGTAAAATACTGGAGCTGTAAGACTGATAAGTAAAGTTGCAGTGGAAATCTGTGCATAATCTGTAAAGTCTGATTCGTAAATAATAAAGTTGAACTAATATTTGATAAAACTGAAAACATGCATTTACTGTATTTTAATTTTCCAGAGCTTATATAGGTCACGTGCTATAACAACCGTGCATGAATAACTGGAGGGGTGACCTCGTCATGCTGTAGAGGGGTGACCTCTAAATAACTGTGCTGGGTGGAGGGATCAGCTCCAATGTGAAGGATGTAGAGCACACACCACATTCACCCTGATAACTTGTAACACTTATAAGCCTAGGATGCATCCATACGCCCCACTAATAATACTGATAAAATGGCCAAGCTGAGCTGAGTGGGACGATGCAGGATATCACTCTCCTGCATGTGAGTCACGACACCGGTGCCTCTAGTGTCGTGGTTACGGTACCTCCGTAACTAGTACATAAACTGGTCGTGCTTGTATATAATGCTCAGGCAATATATTTAGTTATTAATATGATTACTGATACACTTAAACATATACTGGGGAAAAACATTTGGCTAAAGACGGGGAATCCTAATCATGCATAGAATGGAAGTCCTTACTGAAAGGACGGAAATCCGTACTTCGTGTCCAGTCATGAAATCAGAATGAAAGCTGAAGGATCGACTCTGACTTTACGGATACTACATAAATAACGGACGCGAATGAGTTAACTGATTACTGTTTACTATTACTGAGTCTCATCTGCTCTTAGTTTAATTTATTTTATTCTTGTATTACTATTTATGTATAATCTGATTAATCTGATTGTCCGGCGTAATTATGATAAGTCTGACTGTTCTTAAAATGTTTACTGATTAGTATATATCCTGTATTTCATGGTTACTGTGTATTATACTGTGTTCCGATATTTACGATATTACTATATATATAGCAACCTGCCATAAATAGAAAGTTTCCTAAAATAGCACGTTCTTAAATACAGAGGTTATCCAAAATAGTTTCATAAATAATTGAGTCGTTTTATTATAATCAAGTATTAAATAAGCAATTTCATATAACGTGATTAACTTTAATAAACGCTAATTAAATTAAAATGAAAAGGTTTATACTTGATTAATTCATTCAAAACAATTTAATAAAATAAAAAAATATACTTTTAGAATCGTTAAAATGTACGTGTCTTGTTAAATTTTTGTGTCACCCGAACCCGAACCAAAACTAAAACAAACCCCGAGACGCCCATGTCTCAGGTTAACCAAACTGGCCCAGTACGTGGTCCCCTTGTTGTTCTTCTAGTTCCCACTGCTTTTATTGATAAAGTTCCCACTGTTTTGTTATTATAGTTCCCACTGTTAGTGCAGTGGTTCCCACTACTAGTGCAGTGGTTCCCACTGCTCGCAGTCCCAAACGCCCTCTTTCTGAAATTTAATCCCAAACACCCCCTTGCTGTGACTGCAGCCCCAAACGCACCCTGTTGTGACAACTCTAAACCCAAACACCCCTTTGCTTCCATGATTTAATATTTTATAACCAAGTGTTCATATGTTTGATAAATCAATCGTGAATCAAGAAAGCAATAAAAGATTGAAGGTCTTTAATAATTACCAATGCGTGACGATTTAAGGATTAAAACACGAATCCCCGTTCCCTTTTGCTTGCTGCCAACGGCTAAAATAAGAACACCAAACGTTCTCTTTTTGCTTGGTGTCGACGGCTAAACAAGAACACAGATCGTTCCCTTTTTGCTTGCTGCCGACAGCTAAATAAGAACACCAAACGTTCTCTTTCTGCTTGGTGCCGACGGCTAAACAAGAACACAAATCGTTCCCTTTTTGCTTGTTGTCGACGGCTAAATAAGAACACAAACCGTTCCGTTTTTGCTTGCTGTCGACGGCTAAATAAGAACACAAACCGTTCTGTTTTTACTTGCTGTCGACGGCTAAATAAGAACACAAACCGTTCTGTTTTTGCTTGCTAACTGGCGGCTAAATAAGAACACCTACTAGGGTTTGTGTTGTTTTTGGTTAAAAGTGTAAATGGGAAAATACTACACTCCCTGATGGTTTAATGTGTACATGGGCCGGGCTAAAAGCCCTTGTTTTCTTTCTTGTTTTCTTTTTTTTTAAGCCGGCCAAAAACCCTTTTCTTTTTTTTTCGCCTCGAATAAAATTATTTAACTTGCGTGTTCATTTTAAAAAAAAACCCGTCATATAAATATTTATCTGACTGAGATGAATACGAACGTAATATGGAATAATTATTTTCTGAATAAATAATTTCTTTACGGTCTTAATTAAACTGAGGCTGTGTAATCACTGTTAACGTTTTAATTATTTTATGTATAAAAATAATACATACGTAATATTTTCTGAACTTAATAACTATTTTCTGAATAATTATTTTATTGTAGTATTTAAATAGACTGAGACTGCGTGATTTACTGTTTACGTTTAAATAAGGTTAGAGCTGATACTACGCGTATTTAATATTCATGTATTTTAAATACGGGTTTTACAGCCTGACATCAACATCTTTCCCATCTCCAATCTTTCCCCAAGGGTGTTCTCTATCCATAGGAGTAGTAGCCCTCTTTTCATGAGGAGAAAAGCCAAACTTCTTCAAGATCTTAGCAACATATTTATCCTGGGAGATGAAGATACCATCTTCTTTCTGCTGAACTTGTAAACCAAGAAAGAAGTTCATCTCCCCCATAGCACTCATCTTGAGTTTGTCTGTCATAAGCTTGGAGAAATCCTCACTCATCTTTGGATCAGTAGACCCAAAAATGATATCATCAACATAGACCTGCACAAGCAACACATCCTTGCCTTTCTTCTTTGTAAACAGTGTCTGATCTATGTTGCCCCTCTTGAATCCATTGTCCACCAAATAGGTAGACAAAGTACCATACCATGCTCTTGGGGCTTGATGAAGGCCATACATAGCCTTTTTAACTCTATACACTTTATCTGGATGCTCTGGATCCTCAAAACCAGGAGGCTGCATTACATATACTTCCTCAACAATAGTTCCATAGAGGAAAGCACTCTTGACATCCATTCGATAGACTGTGAAGCCCATGCAGGATGCATAGGCTAGAAAAATCCTAATAGCTTCAATCCTTGCAACTGGTGCAAAGACCTCCTCATAGTCTATCCCCTCCTCTTGTGTATATCCCTGAGCCACTAACCTTGCCTTGTTTCTGACCATAATGCCTCTTTCATCTCTTTTGTTCCTTAGAGCCCATCTTGTCCCAATAGGTCTGACATATCTGGGACAATCAACCAGCTCCCAAACATCCTGAATTGCAAATTGGTGAAGCTCATCCTGCATTGCTTCCACCCAACTTGGTTCTTTGAGAGCATCAAATATTTTCTTGGGTACCTGTTGTGACAGAAAACAGGCAAACAAACATGCTTGCACAAGTGGGGTATCCACCTTCTTGTGTATATTGGCAATAAACCCACCAAGACCTTGATGAGATCTTCTAGTCTGAACTGGAGTATTAACAGGACCAATGATTTGAGAAGGAGGATGATTCTTCATGACTGAAGTAAGTACTCCTCCCTCAGAAAGTCTGGTATCTTAAACTTGATGCTCCATGTTGCCAATGTTTTCTTCATCAGACTCTCTTTCATCAATATGAGGATGAACCTCTTCAAATATATTAGAAGGTTCTCCTTGTTCAAAAATGGAAGAGAAAAGATGGGCAGAATTGTTGTCAACGCCTGAATCTTGTTTGTCAGCGCTTGGGCTAACAATGCTTGAACCGTTGTTGTCAACGTCTGAACCATCAACGTCTGAATTGGTCTTGTCAGTGCTAGATTTGCCTTTGTCAGCCTCTGAAGAACCATGCATGTCTGTATTTGGTGGTACTTGGAAACCACCATTATCTTTTCCAGCAGCAGCAGCAGCAAAAGCATCTGTTCAAATGGGAATTGTAACATATTCTTGGAAAGGAGATGTCTTTTCTGCTTGTGATCCAACCCTCTCATGAACCTGTGTACCTGAAACATCAACAACTTGTTCCTCCACAACATTTGAAGTTACCTTCACAATGTCTGGATTAGTGACAGGCATATAATTTAAAGTTCTAGATAAGGGTTCCAAGTCAAACAACCAATTAGGACCACTTTCAGGATCACTAGGCTTATTTTCTAAAAACCTAACATGTACTCTTTCAAGTATACGTTTTTCTTCTTTAAGATAAACCCTATAACCCTTGCTCTGCACTGAATACCCCATGAAGTAACCCTCATCACCTTTTGCACTAAATTTCCTTAAGGCATCACTAGTATCCAACACTACTACATGACAACCAAAAGGTCTGAGAAAACCAATATTAGGTTTTCTACCCCAAAGTAACTCAGAAGGTGTTTTGTTCTGAATTTTGTTAACCAATGCTCTATTTTGAACATAACAAGCTGTATTAACAGCCTCAGCCCAAAAGGCTATAGGAAAACGAGCATCAGCCAACATTTTTCTGGCTGTTTCAATTAGAGTTCTATTTTTCCTCTCAGCAACCCCATTTTGTTGTGGGGTTCTAGCAATACTAAATTGCCTTGTAATTCCTTTCCTGGCACAGAAATCATCTAGCTTTTTATTCCTAAATTCTCCACCATTATCACTCCTAAGCATTTTAACCTCATTGCCAGACCTCTTCTCAATCTGAGTGATAAAACCAATTAGAATATCAGCTGTGTCACTCTTCATAGCTAGAAAGAATGTCCAAGTAAACCTAGAAAAGTCATCTGTGATGACAAAGCAATATGACTTACCATTCAAACTTTCTATATTGGTTGGACCAAAGAGGTCCATGTGTAGCATATGAAGAGGTCTAGGACTAGTGTGCACCTGTTTGGACTTGAATGAGACCTTGTGCTG
Organism: Glebionis coronaria; assembly: GCA_025667525.1. NCBI lineage: Eukaryota > Viridiplantae > Streptophyta > Magnoliopsida > Asterales > Asteraceae > Glebionis > Glebionis coronaria. Next base: position 19,627,980 of record CM046878.1, on the reverse strand, counting down.
CTTGCCTTTAAGACATGTAACACAAGAGTGGTCATTGTGGAAGGCCTTCTCAGGCAAACCATCAACTAAACCAAGCCTCACAAGTCTATTTATATTTTTAAAATTTATGTGCCCTAGTCTCCTGTGCCACAAATTACTCTCATCTACTGAGGCTTTAGCATAAAAACAAGACATATTATTATTCATTTTAATCCCAATCAAATTCACATTATATATGTCCTTATGCCTAGGTGTTCTATACTCAATATATTTCTCATCAGGGATCTTAAAATCCTTGCTTAACACCAAACACTCAGTATCAGTAAACAGAACTTTATTTTGGTTATCACAAACTTGTGATATACTAAAAAGGTTGTAATCAAGTTCTTTTACCAGGAAGACGTTCTCAAAACGCAAATTCTTGGTGAGAAGGGTTCCTTTGCCTGTGATAGTAGCATATCCGCCTCCAAAGTAAACCTTATCACCATCTTTAATGGGAGTGAAGTTCGTCAAATAGTCTTCCTTCCCTGTCATGTGCCTTGAGCATCCACTATCCCAATATCCATAATCATTGATCTGTCTTTGAATGCCCTGCACATAAAGAAAACAAATTATTTTTCTTTGGGAACCCAAGTCTTAAAAGACTTGGATTCATCTGGTTGTTCAATAAGAACAGACTTAGTTCTCACAACAACCCCATTCTCATTCTTCTTAGGATGAAATACCCAGTTAACCCCAATAGGTTTTGTAATGACCTTTGAAATGTAATTAAATCTATTGCAGGTCATTGAAATCCCATTATCATTAGGGTTTTGGTCTGTCTTGGGTCTCCATGTTAAGCTTGAAGAAGCTTTAGATCCCTTACCCTGTGGTTGCAAATATTTAGGTCTGGTCACGTTTCTGTCAGCGTTAGAATTGGTCTTGTCAATGCTGAATTTACCTTTGTCAGCGTTGAACCTAGGGTTTGCTACAGAAACCCATTGCCTATTAGACCAGGTGTTTGTCTTTTGAAATGGTCTTTGTCCATGAGTGTTAGACCCTCTAGTAAAGAATGGAGCAGGTCTAATCACTTGTGGACTTTGCTGCACACAAGGTTTGGGTCTGACAACGTTTGACTTCCTAACAACGTTGACTTTGTTCCTGTCAGCGCTGAAATTGTTCCTGCCAGCGCTGGCTTTGGGAGCGTTGACACACTTATATGCCAAGTGTGAAAAGCTACCACAAGTGTAACAAGCTTTTCTAGATACAACTTTAGGTCTAGAAGAAAAGAAGCCTGTTCCTTGATGGCTAACTTGGCTCTTGGGTGACCTAGTATTCCTATACATCTCTACACATTTAATGCTAGGTTTTCTATCAGTGTTTGAGCCAAGATTAACAACTTTACCAATGAGTGGGTTAGTAACCTTAATGGGTGTTGACTCATTTGGACTTTCACATAGTAGCCACCCTTAACAAATAAAGTAGGGTTAGCTTTCTTCCATTCATTCAGGTCAGTCAACTTTTGTTGATACTCTTCAACTGGAGTGACAACTCTTGGTGGAGGATTGAATTCCTCCTCTTGGAGCTCTGGCAAACCAGTCCAAGATAGGTCCTTTTGTTGGACACCATAGAAGTCACCAGCTGGTGGTGGAACCAAAGAGTAATCATTCATCCCAATCCCAGTCATGTCCTTAGGATCCCTTTGTTTACCCACACATTCTCCTAGGGTTTGAGTGGCTCTATCAAATCTTTGAATTTTAAGGCCAACATTATCTTTATTCTTAATAGCCTCATCTAACTTAGCGTGTAACTCGCCATTAACCCTTTCCATGATGTTTCTAATATCCATACTAGCATCTAACTCATGTTTTAAGATGTTTATTTTATCTTTTAAGTCAAATTCCGTTTTCTTGTATTCAGAAACGGTTTTCTCAGTTTCAGTGAGAGCTAGTTGGTAATTAGACAATTTACATCTTTCAGTACCCATATCATCTAATAATCTTAACACCTCTTTGTTAAGTCTTTCAGTATTTAACCTACAACCTTTGCTACAAAAAGCGTCATCATATACCTCATTATCAGATGAAGAGGAGGAGTGTGCCATGAGAGCATATTCAACATGCTCTTCTTCTTCGGTATCAGCAACCAAAGCTTTGTCCTCTTCAACATTCTTAGCCAGATAGCTCCAATCCCATCCCATACCATCAATTCCTTGAACTGCAACCATAGCTTTGGAATCCGGAGCTTTAACAACCTGACTTGAGGGTTTACCAGCATCAGATCTTCTAGGAGATCTGCATTCCCTCATGAAGTGCCTCATACGATGGCAGTTGTAGCATTCAACTTTGGATTTGTCAAATCCAGCTGTGTCTTTAGCATTGAAGGTCATTTTCTTCTTAAACCTTCTGTTCCACCTGTTTGCTCTTATACTAGCAAGAGCCATGTTCCACTTGATGTCCATCTCTTCCAAGTGCTCATCACTTATTTGCTCAAGGTCCTCATATGTAATCACTGAACCATTGGGAAAAGAAGCAATGTAAACACAAACAGTATCCAAATCCAAACCAGCAGGTTTAACTCTTGGGGATTCACTCTTGAATGTGTCAGCGTCTGAATAGGAGACGTTGACAGGACTTGTTCCAGCGCTGACATATGATGATCCAGTAACTGGATGCATGTAAGAGTCCTTCTGATTGAATTGACCTTCACTATGAGAGAAGAAGGCCATGTTGCTGTTGGTAGATTTGCTTCCATGTTCTAAAAGAGTTTCATCTTCCAACAGCCTTAGTTTGTTGTAGATGTCATCAAACGAGGAGCTCTTGTAAGTATTGTTGGCAAGAATGGATCTTGCCTCAATCTTCCATGCCTTACCAAGACTTTTAAGAAAGGTAGCATTAATGTCAACATCACCAACTTGTGTCCCCATGAAGGACAACTTGCTTGTAATGTCAAGCAGTCTGCTTCTCACACTATTCAGTTTCTCATTGGGTTGAGCTTTGAAGACAGCATAATCATGCATGAGTTGCTTTTTATTTTCTTCCTTAGTGTCTGCATTGCCACCATATGCAACTTCAAGAGCTGCCCAAAGATCCCTAGCAGATTCATAGCCTCTATATTTATGCTGGTTTTCTTGTCCCAAAGAGGCTTTCAGAATATTTAGGGCTTTCATGTCAACCCTTTTCTTTGCTATGTCATCAGCAGCCACAGCTCTACCATCTCCAGGTTTTTCTCTTTTATCCTCTTCAGAACATCCAGCAACAGCTGTTCTTGCAGCAATGGAATTAGCAATCTTTTGAGCCTTATCGAATGTGTTTCCATATTCAATAATCTCCCAGAGTGTGTAGTCATAGATCCCCATATATTGTTCAAAGTTGAACTTCCATAAGTCAAAGTTGGTTGCATCAAGCATGGGAATCTTGATGTTTGGTAAAGCTGAGGATGAGGAGGTTATTGCTTCAGACATGATGTTGTTAGGGTTTTTTCTGAGAAAATTAGGGTTTTGGTGATTTTTAGGGTTCTGGTGTTCTTTAAGATCAAAAGTTCCTCAACAAGCTCTGATACCACTTGTTGATCCCAAACTTAGATCGATTTAGCTTTATGTACACGAGATTAGATCAAGTAATACACTTAGAGAAACCTTTGTATATGCTTATGAATTTAAGTGTTATGCGGAATCTAACACTTAAACAAGAACACACAATGATATAAACAAACTTTCACTTTGATTATCAATATCAAACTTGCTTACAATGAAAGTAGTTTACGAATGAAAACTTATATGAAACATTAACCTAAAGGTCTTCTTTTATAGACAGAAGAAGCCTTGTACAATAATCTACGTATCATCTATTCTAGGTAAAGATAAATATAGAAAATACATTGTTGTTCCTATCTTTACTAGAAGTAATCTAGAATACAATAAACGCGTAGAGTATATCTTCCCATCAGTGCTTGTCTTCAATGTGTCAACGCTTGACTTTATCTTGTCAGCGCTTGAGCTGTCAGCGCTTGTTTTGTTCTTGTCAACGCTTGTATTACTCTTGTCAGCGCTCAAGTGATCTGGCCTTAATTTATTCCCAACACAGGTTTCTTAACACTAGGTTCCACAATTTTCCCACCCATCTTAGCAACGAGTTTCTTCAACTCTGCAATCGCTATTTCCTTGTCTTGTAACTGAGCTTTCAACTCTTTAATTTCCAAACTTTTTTCATTCATTTCTCGATACATTCGGGAAAGTTTTTCTTGCAATTTATTGTCAGTTGGACCTTTTCTGATGTCTTTTTGCAAAGCAAGTTCATGAGAATGACAATGTTTTTGAAGGAAATCAGTTTTGTGTTGAAGTAACTCAAAAGCCTTTTTATCAACATTTTCTTTACGTTTCGAAAGCTCAACTTCAAGACGCTCACACTCTTTGATCTTATCAAGATATTTGCATGCAACATCAGAATATTCATCGATATCAGCACAAGATTGAAGAGTAACACACAAAATATCTTTGGAGAGACATTCTTCTAAGAGTAAATCATATTCATCTAAAAAACGGACTTGTCCATTTGAAGATCGTCAATTTCTTTCTCAATAGACTCAACATATTTTAAATCATCAAACATTTCAGACCGAATTAATCTTTCAAATTCAAGAATATTTTCTTTTAGTGTGGTCGTGTTCAGTATTAAGATTTGTTTGATAAGCACAGTTATTTCTTGAGGAATTGGTTTTTTCCACTCGTCATTTTCTCGTTGTTTCCATTCATTGTCAACAATGGATTTAATATTATCAATGTAATGTTGTAGAAACCCAAATGTCTGCCTACTCTTGCTTTTAGAAGCATCAAGAGGCAAGTAGTTGATGAACTTAGAAACGTTAGTTTTCTTAGTAGCAAAAGATTTCTTCCATTGAATTCTTCTTTGTTTGCATTCTAAAAACAATTCCTCACGAGACTTTTGTTTTTGTGTAGTGGAAAGTCTATCTAGACTATTCTCATAAGCATAATTGTATGGTTTCACAAACTCTTTATTGACCGGTGATCTACTCTCCTCTTCCCAAAGGGATGTCTCATCATAACCAAGAGGATATTCAGGATCGGTCCATTCGGACTCATCCATATAAAGGCGCGGGTCACAGCTTGAGCTTGGGCAAGATAATCAGGACTTGCAAAGCTAGCTTGACCCGTACACATAGACGGAGGTGCTATCATTCTTACGGTTTGAATAGAGTCATGCGTTTTATAAACAACATTCTTCAAAAATTTGACTTGTTTTTCTAGTTCCGTCACTTTTTCAGTATCTTTTTCATGTCGACTTTTGAAATATTGTTTTAACGTTTCAACCTCTTGTTTCTTAACATCAAGAATTTTAGCAGACTCGGTGTTATCCATCGAAAGCCGTTGTTCAAGTTCGTTAACTTTGGTGGTAGCAAGGTACGATTTTTGACGTTCATCCATTAATAAAACATTAAATTGACGTTTCTCTTTGGTTAATAACTCAAGAGTTTCGTTGTATTTCTTTTCAAGATCGTCCTTTTGAATTTTTAATTAGAGCGGCTTTGCATTCTTCAAAGTTTTGAGTGAGCGCCTGCGTTTGCCTTCTTTAATTGCTTTTGACTCTTTTTAGTTTGTTTGACATCTTTTTGTAAAGTGGCAATTAAATTATCCAGCGCAAAATGTTCCTCTTCATCATATTCATTTGCATGTTGATCGTCCTCAGACTCATTATTACACATGTCTGATGAATCAGGTGTGGTATTACTATCAACCGTTTCCATGATACATGTGTCATTAATGGCATTGGGTAGCTCACTATGCTCATAAATATCGCCAAACACATTATATTTATCAGTGGTGTGTACCTTATCGAGTGGCTCAGTGTCAAAGATAGGGCCATTGTCATCTTCAGTGACGTTGAGAACTTCTTCAACCTTTGCCATGTACGAGTAATGTGCTTCTAATTCTTGGTCGGAGGCTTCATCATCAGTGTCATCAAGCATTGCTCCTTCCTCAGTCGACAATTTGACCCCTGCTTCCATCTTCTTGCATGACAACATCTTCTCTTTATGATAGCTAGAGTCCCTAACCCGTTTCGGCTTTCTGCATTCCATTGCCATATGCCCATAACCTTGGCAATTATAACACTGAATCCCACTTTGTTGAACCACTTGCGTTCCAACAGTTTCCCTATTCCCAGTAGCAGTGGCAATCCTCTGAGTATCATACTTGGCAGTTTGTCGATCATACCTAGAAGGACTTTCACCACGTCGACGTGTGTCATACCTTGAAGGATTATTAACATATTGGTTCTTTGTGTTGGATGATGTTCGAAGATTGTTGTTGGTGGGTTTGAAGATTTTCTGGTAGGTCTTCATAATGAAAGCAATTTGTTGTTTCATTTCCTGATTCTTCTGAGCTTGATCTTCATCACTATCCTCTTCAGATGATGACTCAGATGGCGGTGATGGTGCTCTTGGTTCTTTGTCGCGTGATCTTGTGGAGGATGAAGACCTGGATGATGTGGAATATCATGGTGAGGATGATTGAATGGAGTATGACTTTGGAGTACAAGATCGATGATCTTGAGTGGTAGACACTAGAGCAAGTGGATTAGCCGTCTTTGCAACTCGTTCAGCTCGAATTTCATTTGCCTCATGCTGAAATTGTTTCAAGATATCAAAGAGAGTGTGATAGTTTACCTTGTCTAACTGCTTCTGTTGTTTCACCAAAGTAACAAAACGTGTCGACTCTGGTTGAAGTTGCTGAATAAATTGCACATTGACTTGCATGGTGGAGACCTCCAAGTTGTTTCTTGTCATATCGTTTATCATCTTGTAGAATCGTGAATAATAAGACTCAATTGATTCTCCATCCAATGCAGTAAACTTACCAAAATCCCAAAACAAGTTTGTTTTAACATCTTGCTTGTTGAGTGATTCTCCTTGTTGCAAGCGTTCAATAGCCGTCCACATTTCATGTGCCGTAGGACATGCATCAACCGAGGAATAAATATCATCTCCAATTCCACTTAGAATCATATAGATCGCTTCTTTTTCTGCATCATACCAAGCACGCTTCTCTGGTGTAAGATCAAATAAAGTTTCTTTTCTTGTGGTTACGGGTATTTCTAGAATAGTGTATGTGGCTGGTGTATGAGGAACAGTGATATCAGAGAAAACATATGGTCCATTGTTAATACATTGCCTCAATGCATCACCATTAGGTCTTGTATCAAGATAGTGAAGAAAACGTGATTGCCATTGAGCATATCGACCGACCACAAACATTGGTGGTCTCTCTTTGTTACCCGCCACCATGATGTTGTTGTTCGTCACACGATATTCTGTAGTAGAATCCATCTCAATATTCTCTGAAATGATGAATTGAATGGGGATCTTAAGTAGTTTTGTTGTGATTGTTTTGTTGTTGAAATTCTGAAAATTGCGATTTTTCTCAGTCCGACAATAAATTCCTCAGTACGACAAAACGGTAGACCTAAAAAATTTGTAATCACCAAATTTTGAAATCGAGCTAGAAATAGCCTAAAACTAGTATGGAAAAAATTTGAATCTACTTGACATGAAAATTTTAACTCTTTTTTAATCTTCGTGTAAACTACGTTCCGGGACTAGTCTCGATAGTGGCTAAGTCTAATAAGTACTTGAACAAAATTTATATGTCCATCGGAATACCCATCGTACTTTTAGATCGCACTCTTAGATCGCACTCTTAGATCGCACTCGTAGATCGCAATCACCGATCGCAACAAGTGATCACAGTCACCGATCGTAACACGTGATCGTAGTCACCGATCGTAACGAGAGATCGCAGTCACAGATCGTAACACGTGATCGCAGTCACTGATCGCAATGAGTGATCGCAGTCACTGATCGTAAGATGTGATCGTGATATTCGATCGCAAGTAGAAACCCCAGGTTTATGCGATCGCAATATTCAGATCGTAACAAGTAATGAGTTCGAGACTTTTAGGCAACAAGAAAGAGGAGAATTTTACCTGGGTATACTTGTTTCAATCCAAACCAAAGTAACCAAAGTCTTACCACACATATGAAATATGTACAAATGTATAGATGAAGATTTTGAGCACGGAAAACACAAGAAAAAAAACTTGAATCCGAGTAGATTTTATGTTAAAATCACACGAACTAAGTAGTAAATCAACAACTAATCACAAAACTACCCCATGGCGATTGATACCAAATGTTGTCCCTATATATGATGATTCTATACGAATAGAGAAGAAAAAAAGGTAGATAAAAGATGAATTCTAGAGAGAGAAACTAGAGAGAGAAAAGAGAGAGAAGTGTGTGAAAACTTGGTGAATATTATATTAGGAGAATTAGAGAAAATGAGACAACCAACCTCTCCTTACATGCAAGGAGAGGTTTATATAGCCTTGCCTACATGTGGCATAATGGGCTATATGATAATGGGCCGGGCTTTTCTTTTGGGTTTTGGTTACTTATGAATGAACCTTAGCTTAAAGTTAAGCCCGTAATACACGACTAACCTACTACCTATTACAACGTTCTAATATACGATACATAATAAACATATGACCGAGCATTCTTGTTTGACTCAATATTTTGAGGCTAAAATAGGAGTTTTCTTATAGGCGACATTTTTAATAGGTTCCTGTATGTATATATTAATCAAGGTACATAAGTGATGTATTCAAAATTCATAAATCAAATGGTGTGGTTTTGGTTAGTTATATTTGTTGTTTCCCATACCTTATCTGAAATTATAATATCATTATACTTATTCTGAATTCCCGCATCCTTATCACGTATAGCACCACTTGACTCGCTTGACTGTGTACATATAAAAACGGTACATAAGTCATGTATCTAATATTCAAAAATCAATGTGTGCTGTTTTTATTAGTTACCATTGTTTTGCATTACCTTTTGTGAACTTGCAAGCCCATTAGACTTCTTCTGAATTCCCGCATCCTTATCACGTACAACAACACTTGACTGTGTACATATAAAACACGGTATATAAGTCATGTATCTAAAATTCAGAAATCAAATGGTGATGTTTTTATTAGTTACCATTGTTTCCATTACCTTCTGTGAAAATGCAAGCCCATTAGACTTCTGAATTCCCGCATCCTAGTTACGTACAACAACACTTGACTGTGTACATATAAAACACGGTACATAAGTCATGTATCTAAAACTCATAAATCAAAGGGTGATGTTTTTATAAGTTACTATTGTTTCCATTACCTTATCTGAACTTTCTAGCCCTTTAGGTTTTTTCTTAATTCCTGCATCCTTATCACATACAACAATTGTATGTGTTGCCTCCATGTCAGAAGCTCCGACATCTATAGTATTTCCCATTGGAGTGACCTATAATATAAATTAATAAATATATTTACTCATCAGTTTTAGGTTCAGTGCCTGCTATTATTATCACCATTGGTGCTAGAGTAAAAATAAAAATTTTAAGAACTAAAAAATTTGGCTTACATCTGAGTTTATTGGCAATTGAGTTGACAATGTATTCAACTCCACCTCTTGTGAAGAAAAATGAGCCATCACCATAGAAAGCATATCTTTTGTTTCTATACAATCTTTGGACAATCTGGAGACCATTTCATCTTTTTCTAACATCTGGGAGGATAATTTCTCGACCAATGCATCCTTTTCTTTACGAGTGTGTCTCTCCTTATCCAGTTGAGTTTGAAGTACCTCAATCTTTTCATCAGTTAGTTGTTTTCTACGAGGAATGTCAAAATACTTCTTGTATGTAACCCAAGTTCCAACTCCTCTAGCGTACCCATCCTTTTCCTTACCAAAAACAACTGTCATGGCATCGCCATCATCAATAGTCAAGGTTCCTTTCTCGATTTTCTCATGTGCTTCTTCCTGCACAAAACATATGTGAAATAGGTTAGCATACGAATTTATTTCCCGGTGATAGTATAATAACATAGGATTTGCAGTCATACTTACAAGTTTATTTGCCAATGATAGTATATCAGGATTTGTAATTACTCTTTCTTTTTCCCTACCTTTCAACTACAGTATACCCCGTGGTGGTTCTACATCCGCTAAAATTTCATTCTTTTTGACCTAATACACATGAAATGCATACATATGTAAAAGATTCATTTATCATACTCGTGTATCATTTTGTAAATCAAACATTATGTAATCTTACCATTTTCTCTTTTATATGTATATATCCACCTATGCCCATTGTGTGGTCATAAATATTTTTGGAACGCGCCAATTTACCTCTCGCTGATGACGCCTACAACACAAAATAATAAGTCGTTTATATGCAGTAATGGAAACATAAAATTATGAATAATGAATTGATTAATATATAGTTGAGTAATTAAACCCTTGTCTGCGTCAGTTTTAGTGTGATTTACAAATGCTACCCCATTGTTGGAAATACGCTTTTCGTATTTAGAAAGTATCGGTCAATCCAACAATATAGCTAAGGGCTCGTAGTATAACTTAGTTATATTTTATGTTAGCCCGACCCATGAGCATGTTCATGGGCCGGAGGCCCAAGTCCACTAAGGGACTTGGGTATATAAACCCCTTTCCATCATGGAAAGGGTGTTGGTTGTTTTATTTTCACTTAATATATTTTCACATTTTCTCTCATATCTCTCTCTACTTTCTCTCTCTAGAAACATCAACCCTCTTGATAGATCATAGATTACCAAGGTTCTACAATTGGTATCAAGAGCCATGGGATGAAATAGAGGTTAGTTTTGTGTTGTTCATGCTTATTTTAGTGTGTTCATGTGTTTTTGATTGATTTTACCAAAGTTTTTAAAAAATTTCGTGTTTTTATTATTTCAAGTGATCCATATATCTTCTACATAGTTGTGGTAGAGATTTGGGTTCTTTGGTTTGGTTAAAATCATGGATTTCTAGTAAAAAATCTCAATTTTTTACCTAAAGTTTCGGAACTGTTCACTTATTGCGACAGAATTGCATTGTTTTCCATCGCAAAGGCTAGGGTTTAAATATTGCGATTAGTATTGCGACCCGTATTGTGATAGAACGAGTTTGTGATATTGCGATAGTTTCTTGTTTGAAGTATTGCGATAGAACGAGTTTGTGATATTGCGATAGTTTCTTGTTTGAGGTATTGCGACAGATTGTTTTGATATTGAGACAGAATACTCGTTGGGATTATTGCGACACTTTTTGGGTATTGTGAAGAATTTGCATAACTTAGAGGATTTTTCGGCTTTGCATTTATTGGTAGACTTTCACAAAAACACACAACCAAAAGATAACAACATCTTGTTTGAACAACACTAAAACACTTAACCTTATTTCATTGCTCGATCATTTTTGGTAATCTTTCTTCAAGTGATCAAAAATGAATTCACATTCATAGATGCCTACAATGACATCGCTTACTGACCTTTCTATCATCTCGGGTACCGATACGGTTCCACCGTTGCTTATCAAAGAGCTATTTGAAGCATGGAAAGGTCGCATGATGTCTTATATTATGGGTAGACCCAGTGGGAGGCTTATGGTTCAATCCATTGAGAAAGGACCACTCGATTGGGGCGAAGTTACTGTAGACAATGTGACTCGGCCAAGGCTATTTCATGAATTAACGGCTGCCAATCAAATCATTGTTGTGACAACCCTGGTTTTGAGGTTCGTCACTTAGTTTTATTTTGTGCTAGTTACGTGTCTTTACGTGTTTATGTGCTAATTGGTGTGTATAGTATGTGGTTTGGATATCGTTTATGGTACGGGGTACCTTGTGAGTGAAACGATGTGTGATGATTTCATGTTCATGAGCTCAGATGGTAGTGACTATGAACTGAGATGGTGTTATTTAGTGGTTTTATGTATACGTATATGTATTATAGAAAATCGTATTTTTACGATCTACGGTTTAGCATTAAGAGGTCTCGGATGAGGTAATTCGCCATATGGATATTTTTCGGGATGGTTTTAAGTCATTTAGGACATAGTTATAAAGTTTATTTCAAAATTTGAGATTTTTTATAAAAGTGTATATTTTACGTCTTTTACGGTAAAACGCGTAAATTTGACTAGTTTTACGGTTTTGAGGTTTTGGAGGCTTTAGGAGCTGAAATAAATTAAGGAAAATTAAGGTAATATTAATAAGATATTAAATAATAATAAAATTAAAAAAAAAAACGAAAAATAAGGGGGTGTTAGTTGGTTTGGACGCAAGAAAAGAAAGAAAAAAAAGGAAAAAAACAGAACAAGGAAAGGGGTTTTTGGGTTGGGCTAGGAATGGGTTATCACACCCTATAAAAGGTTTTATTCACAATAAAAAACATTATTTTTTTATCCTGGAGTCTATAGCCGACGGTTTACAAGAAATTTTTAGGGTTTTAGTATTTTTTTCATCTTCCATAAATCTTAAGGTAAAACCTTCATAATCCCTTTTTAATCTAATTGTTTTTAATGTTTATATAATCATCTTATGATAGATTTAGGTTAGGGATTAAATAGAAATCTGTATTTTAATGATTTCATAATGATTGGATGGTTTAGGGATTGTAATTAGTGGGGTTATGGGTAATTAATGAGGTTAATTTAATTAAACCCGTTTTTAAAAACTGGGCAGAATTTTGAGTCAATTGTTTTGATCATATCGAGAGTTCTACAAACTCTTATTTTGCGATCCATGTATCCCTGAAAAGGTAATTGAAGTGGATTTCCAATACAAGAAACAAGAACTAAATTGGAGGTCTGGAAGTGGGTCAAAAACAGGTTACAACAGTCGGAGGTCAAAGCAGTTTTGAAATCAGCCTGTTTTCTTTTTAAGTTTTGGGTTGTTTAGGGTACTTAGGGTTGCATTGGTACATTCAAACGAACATGAGAGATGGTTTATATATTATAGTAAGTATCTAAATTGGGGCTAAGATGGTGGGTTAGGGTAAGATCCCCTAATCATAACAAACTGTTTGTATGTTTAAAATCAGTAAAATCTGGATAGACGAAAGTATATATATATATATATATATATATATATATATATATATATATATATATATATATATATATATATATATATATATATATATATATATATATATATATATATATATATATATATATATATATATATATATATATATATATATATATATATATATATATATATATATATATATATATATATATATATATATATATATATATATATATATATATATATATATATATATATATATATATATATATATATATATATATATATATATATATATATATATATATATATATATATATATATATATATATATATGTAGATATATATATCGGGGCCTTAACAGTAGCTTTAAGGTTGGGGAAAATGGGAGGTGTTAGTTAACATATGTAAGGGCATAAATATTCCCTTTACGGAGATCATGGGTATGTTTAAGTGGGCGTTTGGCTTATAGTTTGGAGAGCTAAAACCGGGACTGTTTTGGGTAAAATATTAACGGGACGGGTTATGAAGTATAATGAGTTAATGGCTTTATAGAGGGGTGTAATGAGATGCTTAGAGCATATAAATGAGGTATTTATATAGGAGGATGTTAGATGTCCATCATAGGTTGATGAGCAGTCTTAGTGATTGGTTTATGTTTTGATTATGTGTTTTTGGTTTGTTAGCTTTTTGCTAGTGCACGGACTTTTGGAGAAGCTCAATCAGGTGACTTTCATAGTCCCATGTTTTCTAATGATTATGACTTCCAGATGGGATGGAAGAGACACTGTTTTGTTATTTATAAATTATGCTGTGAATGTTTTGTGTTTGGTGATGGACTTGTGTGTGCATACTTATGTGATTAACTGCTAGATGATTCTTGATTGTTTATGTTTTGACTTGGTACCAAGGGGATTGTTAACAAGGCGGGGCCTTGGGATTGGTTCGTAGGTGTTTGAGTGCCTATGAGAGTATGGTGTTTGGTATGGCTGGGAGCCTTGGTTTTGGTTTGGTTGGTTAATCTTGAATGTTCGTTTTTAATGCACATTTGCAACACATTGTCCCTATATTTTTATTGTTGGTGGTTATTCACAGCTTATATTATAACTGATTTAGCGTTGGAGTCTAAACCTATGACTCTCACCAACTTTATGTTGACGTGTTTTAGTGTCTCTTTCAGGTGATATTATGGTTAAGCATGAGAACTTGAGTGGCTAGGATTTGGAGTTACGTAGGAACGCATTTAGAGGGAGATTCCCATTTCCTTCTTAGTTTTTATTTGTTTATTTAATAAGTGATACTATTGGCACCTATATGTTTGTTTTGGTTTTGTTATTGTTTGTCTCGGGTAAGTGGTAGGACTGTTGCATACTTACCTAGACTCCTGCATTGTTGAGATATTGTCATGACTTTTGTGTCACCATTTTATGACATTTTTATTTCATATAGTTATCTCTATAGACACGCCATGTTGTGATGATATCCATACGTCGCGCCCCATATTCTGCCATGGTGGGGTGTGACAGAATGGTATCAGAGACAATGGTTATAGAGAATTAGGTTGCCTAGTCGCGTAGCCTAGTCTATAGCTTAAGGGTCCCTGCATATAGGCGTCATAGGAGTATGTGTGCATTATATAATAATTGATGTGTTTAGATGTTATTTATTGTGATGTTTGACTAGTATGAATTGAACCATAGTAAGTTCATACTTAGCCACATGTTATTTTCTTTTCAGGTTGTGACTAGTGCGGGTTGAACCATAATCGTCCAGCTAGTCATTGTTGTATTTTGCTTAAATTGTACTTTATAGTACATAATTTGGTACATTGTAGTTTCTATCTTTTGGTGAGTTATTTTATGTACCTGAGGGATATTATTTTCCTTTTGATGTTTAAGTCATGTTCCCTAAGAATCTTGTGGTGGTTCGACTTAGTAGGAGCAGGTGGATATGAAGGATTTTAAGTTGTTTCCATTCTTATGGGCAACATGACTTATACCTGATTATGTTTTCGTTCTGGATTTAGTCTATGTTGTTTTAGCTAGACTATGGATTTATGTATTTCAAGAAGTTTGACTATGTTATTTAAATAGTTGGAGTTTTAGACCTTATTGTTTATGTTGTTATGTGCTTAGGTAAGTTGATGGATTTATGTGTTATATGTTGTATTAATTCTTATAAGTGTCATCATAGGAGGGAGTGCATTGGGGAAATGGTAATTTTATAAGTATGGTGGCCAACATAGTTATACAAGTACCACAACTTGAATGGGTTCTCAAGTATGATTGCATGAAATAGGGTTAGTACATGCTTGTATATGATGAGATGTGGATTGTGGGTATATTTATAATATATGGGTTTATGTAACGGTTGCCTATGATATGGATATTTTTGAGTGTGTTATTGTTTTGGGTTATAGTCATGTTGTGTGATTTTGGGATCACACGATAGGGACTGGTTTTAGTGATGGGTTTTATGCCTTGTGGTAAGATGGTGATTACTCGTATGGAAAAAACGAGTGTATGACGCGATTGGTTGATCTGACATGTATGGTAACGAGTATGTTTTGGTGATTTAATAGGTATATATATGCGGATGTATATATACTACTATGTGTTAAGTTATGATTTATGGTCGTTCAGTAGTTATTATAACTAGAACGTACCTTGTGTTTGCTTGTGTTTTATGGTGCTGGAGTTTGATGGAGTTCCAACGACGTTTTGAGTCTTTTGATGTGTGTCTACATTCGGGTATGTATTTAATTATTAAGAACCACTAAATTTTCTTACAAATAAGTGTGGTTGATTATAGGAAAACGGTTTTGAAAATAATTTGAAAGTGTATGGTATGATATCGTGACTTACATATTTTTTTTTAAGTTTGTGGTAGTAAGCTATAAAAAAAATTTGTCTTGAAAATAATTGGATTAGTTTTCTATGTAACATGTGATAATACATTTTAAAGGGGTAAAGAAATTTTACAAAAATTTTCTTAAGTGGAGTTAAAATTTTAGAAGTATTTAACTAGACGGAAAGAGTAAAAAGGGAGATTTTATTATAGTAATGATAATAATAACACCACACCTTGTAAACGTGTAGTAGTTTAGTTATAACTAGCCTAAATGGATTTATAAAATAATAATAATAATATAGAATAAAATGAAAATAAAACACTGTATTTTATAAACATGTATTGGTTTCATAATAACAAGTGAAATAAGTTTAATATGGATAAATAAGATAATGGTTAGAATAAGATTGTAGTATACTAACTAGTTGATATCTGGATAAAATGATGAAGATAAACGGATGAGTTATTGATTAAAAATGAGTATGATTAATTTTGGTAGTATTGAAGTTTGGTTCTTATGAGGAGTAACTAAATGGGGTGAAAGTTTAAAAAATTTATGAGGTATCGAAATTTGGTAATACTAACCGTGACAAGTCAAATTTTTCGTTGTTGGCACACTCCATTGATCTTTCGGATTACATTGTTTTGTTTTCAGTTGTTTTGGCTAGGGTTCGTTTTACCCTATATTTTATTTTGGGACACGATTGTTTGGAATTCTTTGGGTTACACGTCATGGTTGATTTATTTATGCGGTTGTGGGAACGTTAGGATGAGAGGATAGAGTTGGGTAGTATTACTTATGGTTAGATACTATAATGGAGAGATGTGTTTTGGTTTAAAGGTTGTGTTGAAGGAGTGATTAAGATTTGTGGAGTCTTAGAACTTAGATTAGTTACGGGAATAAGAGAGTAAGTAAAGTTAGTTGACTAGTCGTGGGAACGAGATGTCATGCTACGAGAAGTTGGTTGAAGTACCATTAGGAGATTGATAAAAGTACTAGCGGATGTGAGGGTAGAGTAGAAAGTTTCTACCAATGGAATGATTGGGCAAATAACACGCAAAGAAATTGGTATAGTTATGGAGGCAAGGTAGTAGTAGACACGTGAGGGAAAACAGGAATGTGAAAGAATGATTGGTAGGAGGCTGATTAACGGTGAAGTACAACAAGTAAGGAAGAGTGAGCCATTGAGGGGTTGAGGTAACCTTAGAAATATTGTGGTAGATGAGTTGAAGTTAGAAGCTACTGGTGGTGTGAAGTTCCTAGGTAACATCATGGAGACGAGAAGGAGTGCGTAAAGAGCTACATCGCGAAGCAAGGAGCTAAAAGGACTACGTGTCGGCTGCAAGAGATTTCGAAGGAGTCACAAAAGTTGCAAGGACTGGAAAGGTGACAAGCACTATGATGGGAAATTTACGTATGGTTCGTGACGAAGAAGGGCAGATCGAGTATCGGAGTGAAGCTACAAAGAACTGAACCAGTGGATCGTGATGAAGTGAATACATGACATGGGAGATTAAGAACTCGTGGAAGTGACAAGGGGAGTCGAGTGACTACGCGGATAGAATTTTGTGGCAATCAATATCGAGGAATGATAAGTGAGGCTGAGCTGAATAAGTTTCGTGGAGAAGTGATCAGAGAGTCGGTTATGTAAAGGTGTTATGAAAGATCTTTGGGAAAGACAGCTATGCATTATCCAATGCACTAGTGATTTCCATAGATTTGATGAATGAAGTATCGAATTTTTGTTGGACAAGATAGTGTAGGAATAAGTTCCTAGAAGATGATGATTGAAAATACCTCATGTTGGGTGCAAGATCAAAGTAGAAGTATGAGATTTGAGTAAGAATTCAAAAATATGGCTTAGTAGACAAATGGAAACTAATGTGGGTATAAGATGAGAGTGTGATCCGCATGGAATCACATGAAACTCTAGTCTGTCCCTATTAGGAGGAAGTAGGAGAACTGGTTGTGAGAAAAACAAGTGAAGCTAATTGGAAAATTTTGGCATATAGATGACTAGATAGACTTAGTTAGTGGAGCTGGATTGTTATATCTGCCTAGAATGCTAGAGGCATTTGGGGTACGAGACGTAGAGGATGATCTATACAGATCATGAACGTCTCCAACATATATTTAATCATCTTGATTGAACATTTGGAAAAGGTGATGGGTAGAGTTAAATGATGAAAGAAAAATTGCAAGGCCAAGTACCATCTGGGAAAGGCAAGCATGGTTGATGAGACATGGAATAAGAAGAATGAAGTGAAGTTGAGACGAACTTGAACTATATGGATGACGTATTAGGGTGGTTTGGATGAAGGATGTAGGTTGCACGAGTTGATCTGTCTAAAGCAGAGAACGCGTCAACATGTATGTTGTGTGGCTTGGACAATCATATGGAGAAAAGGGACATAGACTATACTTCCTACATAGATAGGAGTAGCTTAGAAAGGGGCGATGTAAGGACGAAGTTGGTGAAAGGGATACATAATGGGGTGGAGGAATAAGTACGACGAGAGTTGGGTGATAGTCGATAGACTGACTAATTCATCTCATATTTCAAGAGGAAAGAGAAGTCACGTAGTTGAGAAGTTGGAAGGATTGCGTACGGATGTGATGGAATAGAGGGTTTTGGGTAAACGTTAGCCTAATATGTATGGAATGCCTTATGAAGGATTATGGCAATGGAAGAAACGATGGGAAGCATCACACCGTGATGTATTGTAGGAGTTGAGGAAGAAGAAGGAAGTGTGTATAGAAGCGAAGCATGAATGAAATAGGTCGAGATAGGAACCAGAGGTAAAACTTTGGTAGAGCTTAATAAGTAGAATAAAGCACAACGTAGGCTAATACTGTCGTAGTGTGGAAAAGGAAATGGCACTGACCTATACTGATTGTTTGGGAGGCTTAGTATCGATAATCGAATGGATGAGGAGTTATAGGAGTGATGTGTCATAGGGACGAAGGGCTTGCACTAACTGAGATAACCGTCCTTTTGATGATGTGTATAGATCATAAGTTGATTTGGATTGGAAGAACTAATGGATATGTGGAAGACCGTCATAGGTCACTTTGTAAGGAAATTGGAATTTTTAAGTAGTTTGGGGTACGGACTAAAGGGAGTTGATGAACATAATTGGATATGAGTATATCCAGCTAACTGGAAAAGGATGGGCAAGTGAGATATTTATATAAAAATAGGAGTTACACTGAGGGCATGAGTGATTGATTTAGAGGGATTAGGAAACTCTTTAGCGATGGCTGAGTTTTCATAATGATAGTTATCATACTAGAAGTCGATAAATGCCATTTGAGGCACTATATGAAAGGATAGGGTGAGTTTTCCCCATTGTGTACTAGAATTGACAAAAGAGGCTACTAATGTGGTAATGGTGTTTGTGGACAGAATGAGAGCAACAAGGGATGCTATGTAGAAAAGGAGGAAACCACTAGATTTAGTGACAAAGTTATGTAGCGAGTTTCACCCATAGTAACGGGTGGTATGAATCGGTAAAATGGAAGAGTTGATGTAGAGTTTTGTAGGTCCATTTATGATCTTTGGAAAGATCGGACCAGTAGCTTATGAGCATAGAATTACCTGGGGGGAAAATGAGTGGTATACACGATATATTTCATGTATTGAGATTGGTAAATGTTGTTTGAGAATGCATATTTGCATGTACGGTTATTCGCGACTTGTGTTAATAAGAGTCTTTGTTTTATCAAAGAGTCATTTGTGAGATTTATTGACTGTGAGGTTAAGAGTTTGGCAATAAATTTAGATATTGTTGGTTAGTATATGTGGTAATTTGAGACTTGAACTAAAGTTCACGTGGAAATGAGAGGAGTTCATTTAGAACAAGTATCCTCAGTTGTTTGCTAATGGTATGTTTTGATCCTAAGGAGTAAATCTCGGGACGAGATTTCTATTAGGAGGGAGTGATGTGACAACCCTGGTTTTGAGGTTCGTCACTTAGTTTTATTTTGTGCTAGTTACGTGTCTTTACGTGTTTATGTGCTAATTGGTGTGTATAGATTGTGGTTTGGATATCATTTCCGGTACGGGGTACCTTGTGAGTGAAACAATGTGTGATGATTTCATGTTCATGAGCTCAGATGGTAGTGACTATGAACTGAGATGGTGTTATTTAGTGGTTTTATGTATACGTATATGTATTATAGAAAGTCGTATTTTTACGATTTACGGTTTAGCATTTAGAGGTCTCGGATGAGGTAATTAGGCATATGGATATTTTTCGGGATGGTTTTAAGTCATTTAGGACTTAGTTATAAAGTTTATTTCAAAATTTGAGATTTTTTTATAAAAGTGTATATTTTACGTCTTTTACGGTAGAACGCGTAAATTTGACTAGTTTTATGGTTTTGAGGTTTTGGAGGCTTTAGGAGCTGAAATAAATTAAGGAAAATTAAGGTAATATTAATAAGATATTAATTAATAATAAATTTTAAAAAAAACGAAAATTAAGGGGGTGTTAGTCGGTTTGGACGCAAGAAAAGAAAGAAAAAAAGGAAAAAAAAGAGAAAAAGGAAAGGGGTTTTTGGGTTGGGCTAGGAATAGGTTATCACACCCTATAAAAGGTTTTATTCACAATCAAAAACATTATTTTTTTTCTCCTGGAGTCTATAGCCGACGATTTGCAAGAAATTTTTAGGGTTTCAGTATTTTTTTCATCTTCTATAAATCTTAAGGTAAAACCTTCACAATCCCTTTTTAATCTAATTGTTTTTAATGTCTATATAATCATATTATGATGGATTTAGGTTAGGAATTAAATAGAAATATGTATTTTAATGATTTCATAATGATTGGATGGTTTAGGGCTTGTAATTAGTTGGGTTATGGGTAATTAATGAGGTTAATTTAATTAAACCCGTTTTTAAAAACTGGGTAGAATTTTGAGTCAATTATTTTGATCATATCGGGAGTTCTACAAACTCTTATTTTGCGATCCAAGTATCCCTGAAAAGGTAATTGAAGTGGCTTTACAATGCAAGAAACGAGAACTAAATTGGAGGTTTGGAAGTGGGTCAAAAACAGGTTGCAACAGTCGGAGGTCAAAGCAGTTTTGAAATCAGCCTGTTTTCATTTTAAGTTTTGGGTTGTTTGGGGTACTTAGGGTTGTATTGGGACATTAAAACGAACATGAGAGATGGTTTATATAATATAGTAAGTATCTGAATTAGGGCTAAGATGGTGGGTTAGGGTAAGACCCCCTAATCATAACAAACTTTTTGTATGTTTAAATTAGTAAAATCTGGATAGACGAAAGTATATATATATATATATATATATATATATATATATATATATATATATATATATATATATATATATATATATATATATATATATATATATATATATATATATATATATATATATATATATATATATATATATATATATATATATATATATATATATATATATATATATATATATATATATATATATATATATATATATATATATATATATATATATATATATATATATATATATATATATATATATATATATATATATATATATATATATATATATATATATATATATATATATATATATATATATATATATATATATCGAGGCCTTAACAGTAGCTTTAAGGTTGGGGCAAATGGGAGGTGTTAGTTAACATATGTAAGGGCATAAATATTCCATTTACAGAGATCATGGGTATGTTTAAGTGGGCGTTTGGCGTATAGTTTGGAGACCTAAAACCGGGACTGTTTTGGGTAAAATGTTAACGGGACGGGTTATGAAGTATAATGAGTTAAGGGATTTATAGAGGGGTGTAATGAGATGCTTAGAGCATATAAAAGAGGTATTTATATAGGAGGATGTTAGATGTCCATCATAGGTCGATGAGCCGTCTTAGTGATTGGTTTATGTTTTGATTATGTGTTTTGGGTTTGTTAGCTTTTTGGTAGTGCGTGGACTTTTGGAGAAGCTCAATCAGGTGAGTTTCATAGTCCCATGTTTTCTAATGATTATGACTTCCAGATGGGATGGAAGAGACACTGTTTTGTTATTTATAAATTATGTTGTGAATGTTTTGTGTTTGGTGATGGACTTGTGTGTGCATACTTATATGATTAACTGCTAGATGATTCTTGATTGTTTATGTTTTGACTTGGTACCAAGGGGTATGTTGACAAGGCGGGGCCTTGGGATTGGTTCGTAGGTGTTTGAGTGCCTATGAGAGTATGGTGTTTGGTATGGCTGGGAGCCTTGTTTTTGGTTTGGTTGGTTAATCTTGAATGTTAGTTGTTAATGCACATTTGCAACACATTGTCCCCTATATTTTTATTGTTGGTGGTTATTCACAGCTTATATTATAACTGATTTAGCGTTGGAGTCTAAACCTATGACTCTCACCAACTTTATGTTGACGTGTTTTAGTGTCTCTTTCAGGTGATATTATGGTTAAGCGTGAGAACTTGAGTGGCTAGGATTTGGAGTTGCGTAGGAATGCATTTAGTAGGAGATCCCCGTTTCCTTCTTAGTTTTTATTTGTTCATTTAATAAGTGATATTCTTGGCACCTATATGTTTGTTTTGGTTTTGTTATTATTTGTCTCGGGTAAGTGGTAGGATTGGTACCTACTTACCTAGACTCCTGCATTGTTGAGATATTGTCATGAATTTTGTGTCACCATTTTATGACATTTCTTATTTCATATAGTTATCTCTATAGACACGCCATGTTATGATGATATCCATACGTCGTGCCCTATATTCTGCCATGGTAGGGTGTGACAATTGCCGATGCGGATGACAAGTCCATTCAGACTATACTTCAAGCTCTTCCACCCGATATTTATCGTATGGTAAGAAAACATAAGGTAGCAAATGAATTTTGGGATCGCTTAACGGTTTTGTTACAAGGGATTTCACTTTCCAAGCAGGAATGAGAGTGTCAACTCTATGACTTGTTCGATAGGTTCTTATACATTTCAGGGGAAACACTTCATGACTACTACTGGCGCTTCACTACATTGATGAATGATTTGAACGTGTATGATCTAACGATTGCTTAGTTTCAGCTTAACACCAAGTTTTTGGCACTACAAATATATGCTTTCTTGTAGCAACACGAGAAGCATGTGCTCCAGAAACGCATGTTTCAAGGATCTTATTCTGTACCTTTGGCGTTAATGGCAAATCGTCCAACATTGTCATATAACAACACTCGGTATGCTATGGGACAACAATCTTATCACAAGCCCATGTTTCAGACTCCAAGCTTTCCACAGTATTCGATCTTACCACAACCACCTACATCATATCAGCAACGATCTCAAAAACCAGCATCATCATCACAACGTGAATCACATCAATCACCCTATGCTCAACAACCATACTCTCCTTATCAACCACCACCAACGAATCCTGCTATCACCTACCAGCAACATGAAGTTCCTCAACCCTACTATTCAAAACATGTTAGTACTCCTTCAAGTGTGTATGTAGCTCCACCAGCACCAGTTTTCTACTGCGATGATAAGGTTCCAATTCCTGAGTTCAGACAAGGGGATAATCCTACTGATGTACTAGCATAAATGTCTGCCTACATAACTCAAACGTTGAACAAAAGAGGTTATAGAGGACCATCTCCAACAAACAATCAGTTAAGAAATTCTTCTAACTCTCGTCAACAAGTAAAAATCAAAAATGGTAGAGTTACTATGCAACCACTTCAGGGGAGACCAAGTTCATCCAATACCAGTGCACACCCATTAAACACTGCTCCAACAGGAAACAACACTGGCAAAGTGAAGATGATTATCTGCTACAAATGCAAAGGGGAAGGACATATGTCTCGGGAATGTAAGCAACCAAAGAGGAAGAGGGATGGTACATGGTTTCAAGAAAAGATTTACTTGGTTAATGCTCAAGCACAAGGTCGAGAGCTCGATGAGGAGGAGTTAGAATTTCTCGCAGATCCAGGAGTTGCGGGCACTGAAGGACTCACATCAGCTTTCACTAACAACGAAGCATATCAATTCGATGATCTTGATGCATACGATTCAGACTATGATGACTTCAACACCGCCAAGGCAGCTCTTATGGCAAATCTTTCACTCTATGGGTCTGACCAAATCTCTGAGGTACCAAATACTGCCAATGATACTAGTATTGTACCTTATCAAGTTGAGCAAGTGTCTGAGTATCCGGAACAGCCTCCGATAGTTAGTAATTCAAACGAGGAGACAAACACTGATAGCGATATCAATGCAAGTCCCGAGACTTTGAGTGAAACACAACCGGGAGCTATTACGTTTACGAATTCGTCTGTCAACAAGATTTGGTTATGGTGTCGGCATCTATGCTTGGCCAAATGAATACTACGGTCCTTGAAACCCTCAATGTTAATCAAACATTATATGCCGAGCTTGGTTTGTACAAGGAAAAGGTTCACACCTTGAAATTAACTCCATTGTCCAATACCTTAACCAATCTAGAGTTTGATAGGTTTAGGAAAGTCCAAATGGATAACTTGCTAGAAATTGAACATTTAAGAGCAAATCTTTCAAAATAACTTAAAGAAAAAGAGTCAGTTGTTACAAATTTTCAAAAACTTCTAACGGATTTCGAAACTCTCGAGTCTAAAAGGGTTGAAAAAGAAATTAAGGCGTCTAAGAAAATAAAAAAGACTAAAGTTTTGCTTTTAAAACAATACTCCGCTTCACATCTAGTACACTTGTTTCATTCATCTTTTAAGGAATTTACTCTATCACGTCTAACAGACCTGCCACCTAACCCAGGTTATGCAAAGCAAGCTCTTAACCACAACCCGCGAATTTATGATGCAACAAAGCTAGGTTTGGTCTTAGACCCGAATTGTAATTCGAATGATTCCGAGTATATATCACTAACTGACGAGAATCGGTCAAAAATGTTTTTGTAATATCCTAAGTTTGATTATGATAAACTAAATCAAGAGAATGCAAAAACGAATTTTAGAACTCGCTTTAATATACAAAGGGAATTTATCCATACACCAAATTCCGTGTCCACTAGAGAAAACCCTAGTATATTTCCTACACTTGTCAACCCGAATGAACCTAAGGAAATTCCATAGGGTCTTCCACCGGTAAGTACAGATTGGAAAGCTTGAAAGAGATTAGACGCTACTTTACTAGTTTTGACAAGTTCATTAAGGAATGTTCGACTACAACGGCTCAAACCGCTGGAGAATAGGCTTTCGAACACATGAAATCAGTGTTTGAGAAAGAGATCGTTCTGCTTGTAAACAATCTTAAAGAGGGCTTTCTAGATCTAGGGGATAATCTTAATTTCGAAATGGCTGAAGTTTAAAAAGTTTACTATGAAATGGATGATGCTTATGAGCAACATTTACTTGTGAAAGAAAAGATTTTCTCCGAATATGACCGATTCTTGGAACAAGTGGTGTCTATCAATGTGATGCAAGTTGTGACTATTGAATGTGCTATTGAGATTACATCTGTTGTGAATAAATGTGATGATGTGCATGATTTCTCTGTGAATATTGTTGAGCCTGTGAATAATGTAGATAGTCATTCTTGTCGCGAATCTAACGCTGAATTTTTAAAGCTTCAAGATTCTTATAACTCACTTTCAAAACGTTTTGATGAGCTTCAACAACATTGTATATCTCTTGAAATTGAACAACAATCTAAAACTGAAACTCTTTCAAAAACAATTGATTGTGAAAACAACGTTGAGACAAGTGACAAGATGATTCAGGTGGTTCAGGCATTAGAGGAAGAAATCATGAGACTTAAGAGCGAATCACTAGCAGAGAAAGTGGAACTAGAGGCTGCAGAGAATAAAAACCATGCCCTAGAAAATATAATTACTTCTATGCTAGGGGAGTTTGAAAAAGTAAGGCAGGGTGTCTCACAAGTTTCTGGTTCAATAGAATAGTGCTTCGCTTTTAATTCGGCAGAGCAAAAGTCACTTGTTGACCAACTGACCAAGAAATATGAGGAAATCTCTGACCTAAATATTCAGCTCATAGATAAAAACATGGTTATAGCTGAATTAAAGGAGACACTTCAACTCAAAGGACAAGAAGTTATTGATAATGCAGCTACTATCTCTAGCCCGACCTCTAGTGCTCCAAAAATAAAAGAAGTGGTGCTTTATAGGAACCCGGACCTTAAGAATTCAACGGTTTACATGGATTATATGAAAAAGGAAATTAGGCATGTGCTCCTTACAAAGGACATTTTAGATGACTTATATGAATTTGATCCCACAAACAACAAGTACAATGCTGCTCATTTATATATTGAGCGAGTTCAATGTTTCCTATCGTATCTTAATTTAATAGGCCCACCTAGTTCGCATCACTTAAACAAAAAACCCCCACCATTGCCATGACTCCATTCAATAAGACCCCAGGAGCTAAGCCTACTTTAAACACACCCACCAAGGCTAAATCAAAATCTGTCACTAACGTTCCCTTGGATTCTATAGGAGTAACTGCGTCTACTAAGGCTAAAGGATCTCGAGTAAAGAAAGATAGGATCAAGCCTTCCACTAGTAGCACTATGAAGAAGAAATTAGAAGTTCACCCTAGGAATGTTATTTCAGATTTGAATAAAAGGAATCATGTAGCTAAGACAAAAGGTTCGGTCTCTATGCAGAAGCCTAAGCAAAATGTGAATTCTAATTTGAGATGATGGAATTGTAATGAATGCATGTTTTCTCAACGTCATGATTTATGCCTTGTTGACCATATTAATGAAATGTATGCCATTAGGAACAATCTTCAATGGACTCCAACGGGGAAGAAATTCACCCAAGTTGGTTGGCAATGGAACCCACTGGTAGGACCTTTACGGCAAATGGAACTAAGTGCCCTTTAACTAGGATCACATCCACTGAAGTTAGGTCTCAGCGTCCTTTAAATAGGAACTCTCACACTAAGAAATGGAAAAAAACGCCCTTTAACTAGGTCCGTGTCCACTATTATGCCTACCAGTGAAGAAGTACCTCAGGATCTTAGACAACTAGAATCTAAGCCGGCATCAAGGAAGAAAATTTGGAAGCCTAAGAATTCTTCTGATAACAAATCTAAGATAAATATTATTGGGTCCACTAGATGTGGATCTTGTAGCCTGTTAGGGACGGTGAACGACTTTTGTAATCACAAGTCTATTCATAGAGAGACTCTATATAAATCACACAGTATAAGTGCGGAATACAAATACTATGAACAAGAAGAACATAATAACTATAATGACTTGATCCTTTACTAAGGATTTCTAATATTAATATGAACTAGAATTATGTTTGATGAAGATGTGTTGAACCCTTCTGCCTAAGGTTCCTTTTATACTACAAGGAAACCCTAATACATCATTAAACCAAAACGTGTAAAACTGATATGCATATCCTTTCAAAACATATCTCATGCATATCCTAACAGAATACTCTTAAATAATAAAGTTTTACTTTCTATAAGACCAGGAGCACGTGTTGCTCTTACTACTACTAGGACCAGGAGGAACTACATACCTCCTAGTCGACCTATTACAAATAACTATTCCAAAGGTCCTAACAATCCTCCCCTAAACTTGAATTTGACCTGTTGAGTTCAAGTTTCCTGGCAAATCGTGCAACATAGCTTGAGGATTAGAACGCAAATAAAACAGCAGCATCATAACCATCAGCATAAAGAACATAAAGACTGCTGCAACAAAGAACACCTAGAAGCTTCTTGAAAGCTTGAAACAAATCTGCATCCTGTTGAATCGTCACAACAACATGAGTAAATTTTATGAGCCTTTACCAAGTAGCTGCTCGCTCTTGGGCTAGCCAGTCTTTATGGTGTAATAAGCATCACACTGGGAGACCAGAACCCATCCCAACTCTTAGAACGTGAATCAATGGTAAGCGGGGATACCCTGATGATTTTAGGCAAACCATCACAGCCGTCAACGTATTTGATATTTCTTTACCAGAAGCGGTACCCTTCTGGACTCGCCAACTCTTAGCAATTAAGCATCGGTGAGCTGAAAAACCTATAGCTTTGGGCAAGCTATTATAGCTATCAACGGATTTGATAAAATCTTTACCAAGAGCTGTACCCCCCCGGATTAGCCAATTTTCCGTCTAGGACCATGGCAAGTGAAAACCATCCAGTTTTGGGTAACCTGAAAACCATCAATGGATTTGACTATCACACCAGAGCCGTACCCTCATGGTGAATCAACTCTTTCTTGTCTGTGAGACATGGTGAGTTGAGCACCATTTGTTGTGTGGACCAGGTCCAACACCAGAAGTAACTCCAAAACAGCCCAAGTTTGAAACAGTCAAATGAAAACCAATTTATGATGGAAAAGTATAAGAAGATATTATATTATATACAAGTGGGAAATCCATCATATGTTTAAAGTATAAGCAGATATTATGTAAAAAATATATATATTTTAAATAATTTAATTTTTTTTTTAACTATAATGTAAGTCACCAGTCACTGTACAGATTGGTGAAAAGAATGTCAGTATAATCACAAAAATAGAAAAACATACCCATCACATACCAGACGCTACAAATTTGTCAGCTTGCAACCGGGCTTGGATCCCTTCCACCAAAGTAGTAGCCATGGAAGTCTCATTCCCTGAAGGGGCATTGGAGATCTGCAAATGACATGCCAGCATGGCCTCCATAGTAGCAATCGTCAAAGGATATTCCATATCCGTAAGCATGAACACTATGGCACCAGACTCCAACTCCAATATATGAACCCCACAACCAGCATAAAGCTTCCATCTCTTGATCACCCAGCGTGGCTGATCTTTCCAGACACCAGAATGAGGAGCATCAGGAGGAGAGTCAAGCATCATCTTCAAGTCAGCCCACATGGTCAACCTAGGCCAGTTGGCCACCTCACTCGGAGAGGTAGGAATACCAGCATCCACAAACCCATACAATGACATAAGATCCCGACGATCCGCCCATGTCAAAACACCTTACAGGCCCGAGACATAACGAACATAACCATCACTGATAGAAATCCTATGTGTGAATGTACCAGCAATACTCGTGGATGGCTTAACCATCCAAGCAACAATATAACCCGTACCCATTGGCAACTCTGTGTCACTATCCGAAGTTGCATCAATAGGGTTTTCAGGAGCACGCTTCTCAAAAGGAACAGACTTACCACGTCTAGCCTTCTTCTTTCGAATGGAACGACGAGGTGCAGGAACACCAGAAGAAGATTCAACCTTTACCTTCCCAGCAGCAGTAGTATCAGCATGAGTAGAGTAAAAACCTTGACCAACCAAAGGATCAAAGTCGGCTGCACCAGTAGAAGGAGTAGGGTGTGGGTCAGTCACCGGTGGTGAGGAGTGTTCCATGGCAGGAGTAGCAGGGGTGGTAGTAGTAGCATCGGTGGTGGTGGTAGGAACCGGAGATGAAGTAGGATGAACAACCGAAGGTGTGATTGTAGGACCAGCAGTAGAAGTATCAGCAACAAATGGAATACCAGTAGAAACAGGAGGAACACCAGATGAAGAACCATGAGCAACAGCAGGTTGAAAAGCGGGAACCACTCGTGGAGGAGGGCGATAGATGAAGCGCTCAGGAACCGGTGTGTTTTGACGCTTTATCATCCTCTGGTACAGATCCTTAAGCTCGTCAAAAGACAATCCCCTAACATGGTCCCAAGTCCATCCAACAGTAAAGTAAGCAGCCGACTGATATTTGACATACCGCTGCATTAACTTCCTCTCCTCGGTTCTTGACAAAGGTATGTTACGAAGCTTTTCACGGAGTTGAGCAGCAAGAGATAATTGCTGCTTGCGCATTAAGGCCATTGCCCGTGGGATACAATTATGTTCATTCACATCAGTGCCCAAAACATCAGTAAACTGCGAGTAATCAGATGTAAGAATAGTAAGCACCCGCATCCAATCATTGTCATCCCAATGCATGGCATCATGCCTCAACTGTTCATGCCTTTACTGTTGAAGGGCTTCTTCCTCAGCCCTAGCAGCTTGATCAATCTCTGCCTACAACCGTTGTGCAGCCTCCTCCCCCAACCGTTCTTCCTCAAGTTGTCTGCGAGTACGCTTCCTTGGAGGTGAGGGTGCATCAGTCATAGGGGCTTTCCCCTTAGAATCATGAGACGGCCCAGCAGTTGGCCAGCAGTAGTACCAGCAGAAGAACCAAAAATATTCTCCATTGGTCTAGGACTAGCAGCAGCAGTAGGGATGCTTGATGGACTAGGAGGAACAGGCAAATCAGCATACGGCTTATCAGCAAAGGCAGCCTTCGCCAACAAAGTCAACCTATCCTCCGCAAGATCCTCAAAATCTTCATCAGAATCAGAAAGAACAACGTGCTTCTTTCGCCTCCTCTGTTGCGTTTCCAAAGCCTTAATCATGTCCGCCATTGGAAGGACGAATTCCCTGGTAAGCTTGGGATGCTGATTTAGATTTGTCTCCAAAGAAACAATCCTTGCATAATACCTGTGCATGAGATCAAGCAAAGAAGTTAGTGAAGCAGGTTCCTCCGCCTCCCCACCAAGAGGACTTGGATCAGGGAAAGCTTCATTGGAACCAGAAGCAATAAAGGGGTCAGCATTATGAGCATGCGAACTAGACGGCTTATCAGCAGAATGTGGTGCTGGACTAGAAGGGGGAGTATCTACAAATGGGGACTTATGTGGCAGAGAAGAGGGGGCAGCCTTGGAAGTGGATGGTATCTCAACCACCACTTCCTTAGTTGGCTCCTCCACCACCACATGAGGCTCACCACTAGCAGGATGATCCTCCACCATAGGATCATCCCCTAATGGAAGTTCCTCCTCGGCTTCAGCAGCCGGAGGAATAACAGTAGGAGGACCTTGGGCAAGGCCCAGCATAACATCAGTAAGAGTCCTCCAAGCTCCCTTAAAACCATGTGCCATATTTGAATAAACTTTAGAACTAAGCTTGGGGGTCTCATACTCCTCCCTATCTCTAGGTATGCACATAAGAATCTGCTACAAGAACCTAGGATACATTAAAAACTTCTTCCTAGATCCAGTACCACTAAGATTGCAAACCATCCCATCAAACAAGTAGCGAGAAAAATTAAACACACGACCCTGTGCTATTGATGAGATGGCATTTATACATGATGTCATCGGTCTTTTCGGGCTTTAAATGCATAAAAATGTCATAAAATACCATATATATGCTTGTGTTTACTTATGTATTTTAGGTATGGATATCATGAAAAAGACAAAAGATCACAAGATACAAGGAAAAACGGACACGAGAAACGAAGCCGTACAAAGAACCGGGCCCTAATCATGGAATTTTCATCAAATACCCTTGAAGACTTGAAGACAAAACAAGATTGATCCTCCATTAATGAAGAAATGACACTTAAAACCCTTGTATATTAATAATTACAAGTTTGGTCCCTTAAGTTTGTAAAAATTGCAAAAAGGTCCTTCAACTTTGAAGAAATGGCAAGATTAGTCCCTCAACAATTTCAAATTGTCAATTATGGTCCCTCATGAAGTCAAAGTTATAAGGAAGACCTTTGAAGATCAAAGAAGTCCAAGAACAGCCCTTGAAATTACTCAAAATGGCAAAAATAGTCCTTTGAAACTTTTTGCCAAAGTTTTGTGCCAAAAATGAAAAGTCTTGAAAGATATTAACAAAGGAGAAACGATTTTAGGGCTAAAAACCTTATATGCCAGAATTTCCAAAAGATAAGGACCAATTGTGCCAAGTTGAAACATTCAAATCAAACTGGCGCCTAACACTATCTTTTCCCCCAAAATCAGATCTAAACGAGTTACTATTCACTTTCACCCCACCCAGAATTTACCTCCACTTAACCTTGGGTAAAATTCAATTAAACCTGCACACACTTGATTCACACCCACCAAAACCCATCCCACACCTAAAAACCCCAATCCCACCACTGTGGACCCTACCCCCAAATTCCCATTCCACCAATCAGAGAACACCTTAGTCTCCAAGGCATGTGACGTGTCCTAAATCAACAACCATGATCTTTTGCTTCATCACAACGCCAAAAGGAACGGTTTAGATCAAATTTGGACAACTCATACCTCAAAATCGTCAAGGGCAAATTTGGGATTTTCTACTGATTAGGGTTTTGATTTTAAGAGCCTAGAATGTTCATTAGAGTACTATAAAAGGAGACTCCAGTATGTGGATGTCCCTTGTTCCAGTTTTAAAGCTTTGCACATGTAATTCCTTTTTTATGAAATAAAAGTTTGGTTTTTGTTTTAAAACAAGTATAATTCCTTTTTAGGTTTATAAAAAGTTGTGTGTTGTGTATAAGCTTGATTCTGAGTTCCATTGTCTATTTGGTCAAGTAACTTTGTTTTTCAAAGTTATTTAAAAGTTTCTGAAAATTGAGATTTTTGGAAGAAATTTGTTCTAAGGTTTTGGATGTTAAGAGGTTTAAGTAATTGGTGATTTAGTGTTACAAAAACGTTTTGGGAGGTTTTTAAAGTTTTTGGAAAAGGTTTTAGGAAGGTTAAGTGAAATCAGAAAGATATATTATATTGCTTGTATTATTCTGTTTCTCTTTGATTTTTCTTAAGCAGGTGTTTGAAGGATTGTTGTTGAGTGATCTGCATGCACCCGGGTGCATAAGGAGGTGGTTATGCAACCACTAGGGCTTTGGATGTAAAGCCCTAAGGTAACTTCCTTTTCCTTTTGAAAAATTTCAGAAAAATAGGAGTTTCATGTGATATGGTTTGATTTGGTGGCATAAGTGTGTTATAGTTGTTGATTTGTGTTCTAATGTGTTCATATGCATGATAGAAGCTATTTGGATCAGATTGAATAGGTTTTATAAGGAATTGGTTTGTTAAAAGTTGGTTTTCAGAATATAACAGGGTGTTTGGAAACAAGTTTTAGCAGGACAAAGTTCTTGAATAGTGATTTTAAAAGGTGTTATAAAGCTTCAAAAGGATTGAGAAAAGTTGTTTACTAGTAAGGAAGTAGGTTTGCTAAGTTTGGAAACAAATTTGTGAGAAATAATTTAAAAAGAGTAACTCAAATCTGCATAAGTCATATTCTGCTTATTTTCATGAGTTTTGGTGCATGATTTTGTGTAAACTGTTAAGATCCAGGTTGATATAGGGTTTTAAATTGTTTGTGCACCATTTTGTGAGGTTGTGTGTCAAGTTTGGGTGTTTGAATTCCATTTGTATGCAAGTAACAAGCTAAAACAGTCCCAGACCTGCACAAATTGTATCAGCAACTTGAAGTGCTTTTGTGTGCTATTGATTTGCATATTTGGCTTGCTAAGTGCTTATATCTTTGCTGTCATTGACTCCTTGTGCTTCAATAAGCACAAGGGTGCCCCCATTGTCCAATATCATCACCAAACAAAGCATTTGCCAAGCCCTCTTGGCTCAAAAAGTGCACAAGTGTGCACTCACACTTGTTTTTCAAAAACTTTAAGAACTGAATACATTTTGATCTTCAAACTTGGCTAAATCTTGGCTAAAAAGGAAATTGGAGTGTGTTTAATAGCTTATTAAGGTCATAGATTGGTTTGAAAAAGAAAAAAATAAAAAAAGAAAATAAGTGCAAAAAGATTGCCCGCAGCGGACTCGAACCCCAGACCTCTCGTTGGAGGAGTATGAGCTCTACCACTGATCTAGACATCTTTTTACGTTAGGGTTTGTTTTCAAAAGTTATTTAATACGTTTTGACTTTCTAGCTTAATAAATAAGCCGTAGCTTATTTTTGTTATTTTCAGCTTATTTGATAATCGTTTTTACTTCTTTTCATTTTTCCTAGGATCCTTATTAAGTTTCAGACTTTTCTAGCTTATTTTTATATTTTTCACTTTATTAGATTATTTTCTAGGATTTATTTATTATACGTTTTTTATAAAATCATTAAAAAATAGAAAAAAGATTTTTAATTTTTAGGAAAAATAGTTTTTAGCTTTTTAATATATATTTTGAGGTTTACATTAGGTTTTGGTTTTAAAATCTTTAATTTTTAATTTTATATTATTTTAAGGTTTTTTATAAACTTTAAACATTTTTATAAAATTATTAAAAAGGTTTTAGGAGCTTTAATTTGTGTTTTTCTCTTAGTTAGAATATTTTAAGATTTTAGAAATTTTTTAGAATTAATTTTAGAAACTTTTTATTTTTAGTATTATTTTAATATTATTTTATTATAAAAAAATTCAAAGTTTATTTTTCTTTATTTTTCATTTTTTCTAGATTCTTTAGCATTAATTAAGACCTTTTCCATTTTTAGAATATTTTTATAGCTTTTAGATTTATTTTTATAATTATTTTAAGTTTAATTAGGTTTTAATCATTTTTAATCATTTTTAGAGTTTTAAAAATAGTTTTAATAGCTTTTAATTTTTAGAAAATTACTTTTTAGTCTTCTAATAATATAAGTTAAGTAATTATTCAACAAAATCATATTTTGGACATTTGAATTAGTTATATTTAATTTTAGGGCTTTAATTAGCATTTAAAATTAAATATTTAATTAATAAAAGGTTTTAAAATATCTTTGTTGGATTTTTGTCTTTATTTATATTATTTTGGACTTCTTTTTAGTCTTTTTAATTATTGATTTTGTTTTTGGTCTTAGTGTAATAATTTTTAATTTGGGTAGTTTTTCACGACTTTACATCTTTTTCGTTGTAGTTTAAACTTAACGTAACCGTCTTTTCATCTTCTCATCCCCATTCTTCTCAATATTAATCTCAAATAATTACAAGTTAATTCACACACATATACCTCCTTGGGAAACGAACTTTCTCTCTTTTTAAGTGATTGGGTCATTAACACTTGATTTTTCTTAATGTCATTTGTTCGATACTTACCGCTATTTACGCTCTTTTCCTAAAGAGTAGTAAAACTCTACAATCATTTTGGCGCCGCTTCCGGGGAGGTGTGTTGTGCTTTAATTTGGAAGCTTTTGTTTTTGATATTATCCATAAATAGTATTTGTGTTAAGTGGAACTCCCTTAACACGTATTATCGGTTTTCTTGGTTTTTTTTTGTACAAATATTATTACTATATTGTATTAAGTATCACAATCAATATACAATATCTCCAAAAGTGTGAAAACACAACCTTAATTGGGATTTGATCTCCTAATTATTGTATTCGAATCTCAAACAAAAAGAAAAGGCAAAAATAGATAAATACTTTCGAGAAGCTCGATTTTGGAAAATACAAACTATAAGGTGGGTATAAGGCGGGTATTATAAAATATACCCTAAGGAAAAAGGCTCTTAAGTGCTTCGCGCCGCCTCGTTTCCCCGCTTGCTTGTGAGTATTTTGACATTGAAGGCTAATCGAGGGTTTTGCCGCCCAAAGTATTAATACGTATACTATATTTGCTTGGTTTTCTTTGTGATTAAACCCTCGTGAACAATTTGGTTTTCACCAAAGTTCTAAAGTCATTCGAAGGCGTTCACTCCACGTGATCGTTTTCATTCCTTTGAGGCTTCTTTAATTAAGAGTTTGATTCGAGGAGAGATTTTGTAGATTGTTGTCTACGAAGATACACCAAAATCCAAAAAAATTAAATATCATCAAAAACACAAAAAAAAAATTGAAAATCCACAAAACACCAAAAAGAATCTTCTTTGCTCACCTCCCATTCTTCGTGAAGTTTATGATCACTCGTAATCAAGCAAAACGAGCTCGTAAACGTCTTCAAAAGCAAGCAAATCAAGGATCGTTGATTGTTGAAGAACCTCCAATTGTTGAACCTATAGTAGAACAAGAAGTCGTCATGGCTAATCGTACTATGATGGAGTTGCTACAAGCACCCACCGAGGGTTTTGGAGAGGCCATTGTTATTCCCGCCATCCTTGCGGAGAATTTCGAGATTAAGACGGGTTTAATGTCGATGTTGCAAGCAAACAAGTTTAGAGGTCACGAGAAAGACAACCCGCATTACCACATTAGGAATTTCAACCGTCTCACCGCCACTAGCAAATTCAAGGATGTTCCACATGACGCCATTAAGATGATGTTGTTTCCATACTCGTTGGATGGACCCGCAAAAATTTGGCTCGAGAAAGAACCGCCAAATTCGATTTTGACATGGGCCGATCTCGTTTCTAAGTTTGTGAACAAGTTTTTTCCACCATCTAAAACAACACACTTAAAAAATGAGATTTCACGATTTGTGCAACGTAATAATGAAAGTTTTTCAATGGCATGGGAACGATTTAAAGAGATGTTACATGAATGTCCTCACCATGATTTTTCGGAATTGCATCAAATTGATACTTTTTATAATGGGCTTAATGATCATGAACGAGATTATTTGAACGCCGCCGCGGGTGGTAATTTTTTGTGCAAGACGACAAATGAGGCTTTACAAATCATTGAAAATCGATCTAAGGTTTATAGCCCTCGTAACACACCGAGTGTTGCCAATATGGGTTCGTCATCTTCGTCACAATCGTCTCGTAGCATTAACGCCTTACATGATGAAGCTAATGAGGAAAATCGGTTTTTTGATAGATTTGCTAATCTAATGTCCTATTGGAAGGCTCAAGAAGCTTCCAATTCCGCTTCGGTTAAAGCGGTTGCTAAGAGTTGTTTATCTTGTGGGGGAGCTCATGATCTTTCCGAGTGTATTACCGCGGATGGTAACACTTCGAGTGCTTATGTAGCAACGGGAACTTACAACCAAAACGGCCAAGGTTCTCGTCCAAATCAAGCTCCACCAAATCAAAATGTTAATAATTATCGAAACAACAACCAAGGTAATTACCAAGGCAACACACGCAATTACAACAAAGGGAATTATCAAAGTGGGAATGGACAAATCTCTAATCAAAACCAAAACCGTGATTTTCAAAACACTACACAAGGTTTTCAAAATGCTCACACTAAAAATTTGCAAGGAGAATTTTTGGATTATGCAAAAGCAAATGATGCTAAATTTGATAATATGCAACGTGAGATGATTAGCTTAAGATCCGAGTTGAAAAACGAGCTTAAAAATGAACTTGCTAATGAACTTAAAACTCATGCAAATAAAATGGAAGGAAATGTCCAACGTCTTCAACAAAACCAACAAAAAATGGAATTAGGACAACATGAGATTAAGCAAGAGTTATTGAAAGCGGATGCTAGGCAATCAAAATTTGAGGACCGAATGGCTAAGATGTTTGAAGCAATCATGTGTAAGCCCTCTTCTTCGGGTGGTCTTCCTAGTGATACCATTGCAAACCCGAAGGGAGAATTGAAGGTTGTTGCTACACGAAGTGGCAAAACTTTCAAAGAACCAATCTCTCGTCCAAGTACTTCTACGGAGAAGGAAATCGAGAAAGAACCCAAGGTGATGGTCGAAAAGGAGCACATTACAATCCCACGAAGTACCGCTCAAACTACACCTACGGTTACACCAATACCAATTGTGGAACCCGAGTTTCCAAGGCCGTTGCCTAATGACCAACCCACACCACCCTTACCCTACCCTTCAAGACGAAACAAAGAGAAGTTGCAAGAACGTAACAAACAACAAATCGAGCTTTTTATAAAAATGTTTCAACAAGTGCATTTTGATGTAAGTTTAGCCGACGCGTTGTTATATATGCCTCGTTTCGCTTCCACTTTTAAAAGTATGATGAGCGATAAGGAAAAGCTTTCAAAGCTTGCTAATTGTTCTTCGGTTTATCTTAACCGCATACCAGAAAAAGTTGGTGATCCCGGAAAGTTTCTCATTCCTTGTGACATACAAGATATGAAAGAATGCCTCGCCTTGGCCGATCTTGGTGCGAGCATTAATTTGATGCCATTTTCCATTTGGAAATCGCTTTCGCTTCCGGCTCTCATTCCTTCGAACATGTCCATCGAGATGGCCGATCATTCTACGATTATGGCATGTGGAATAGCCG
Source organism: Glebionis coronaria (assembly GCA_025667525.1). Lineage (NCBI taxonomy): Eukaryota > Viridiplantae > Streptophyta > Magnoliopsida > Asterales > Asteraceae > Glebionis > Glebionis coronaria. The sequence goes on along the minus strand of CM046878.1, from coordinate 19,590,309 downwards.
AAGATGTTTTCGTGAAAGTGGGGAAGTTCTACTATCCCGTTGATTTTATAGTAGTCGACATCCCCGCGGATCCTCAAGTTCCTCTAATCTTAGGTCGTTCATTTTTAGATACTTCGAGATCCCTTATCGATGTTCATGCGAGAACTATCACCTTGAGATTCAACGAAGAGGAACTTGTTATAAACGCTACTCAAAACTCGAAACCTTCTCATGTTTATGCAATCGCTACCATCAATCACATTGACATCGTTGATGTGGTTTGCGATGAGTTTTCACAAGAAGTGTTAGGTTTTTCCGATAGCTCGTCAAGTGGCAATCCCACTATTTTGGATCCGATTCTTGCTAATTCCACACCAAATCTCACTCCATTCCAAGGAGGCGATCTCACTTCAAATGAAATCGACAATGAAGACGAGGTGTTGATTAGTGATGATATTTCTATTCCACCATTTCTTCCGCCGATGGGAGTTATGAGTGTTGAACCAAAATCTTCAATCGAGGAACCGCCTATCCTTGAATTGAAAGATCTTCCTTCTCACCTTGAATATGCATTCTTGGAAGGTGATGACAAGTTGCCGGTTATTATTGCAAAAGATCTTGCTAATGATGAAAAAACCGCGCTCTTGAAAGTTCTTAAGGCTCACAAAGGGGCAATTGCGTGGAAAATATCCGACATTAGGGTATTGACCCAAAATTTTGTACTCACAAGATTTTAATGGAGGAGGACTACAAACCCGCAATTCAAAGTCAAAGAAGGGTGAATCCCAAAATTCACGATGTCATTAAAAAGGAGGTCCTTAAACTCCTTGACGCGGGAATGATTTATCCTATATCCGATAGCCCATGGGTGAGCCCAATTCATTGTGTCCCTAAAAAGGGAGGAATGACCGTTGTGCCTAATGAAAACAACGAGTTAATTCCCACTCGTGTTGTGACCGGTTGGAGGGTGTGTATTGACTACCGAAAGTTAAATGACGCCACTCGTAAAGACCACTTTCCTTTGCCCTTCATGGATCAAATGTTGGAGCGACTTGCGGGAAATGAATTCTATTGCTTTTTAGATGGTTTTTCTGGTTACTTTCAAATCCCTATCGACCCTCGTGATCAAGAGAAGACTACGTTTACGTGTCCTTATGGAACGTTCGCTTATCGTAGAATGCCTTTCGGACTTTGTAATGCACCCGGTACGTTTCAACGGTGTATGATGGCGATTTTTCACGATATGATCGAGAAGTCGATGGAAGTGTTTATGGATGACTTCTCGGTGTTTGGTAATTCGTTCACGTCATGTTTATCTAATCTCGAACAAATGTTAAAACATTGTGAAGAAACCAATCTTGTGCTTAATTGGGAGAAATGTCATTTCATGTGTAAACAAGGAATCGTCTTAGGACATAAGGTGTCGAAGGCGGGGATTGAGGTCGATAAAGCTAAGGTAGACGTCATCGCCAAGTTACCTCATCCCAAAACCGTTAAGGGAGTTCGTAGTTTCCTTGGCCACGCGGGCTTTTATCGTCGTTTCATCAAGGATTTTTCGAAGATTTCTCGTCCTATGACACACCTTCTCGAGAAGGATGCTCCTTTTAACTTTAATGAGGATTGTGTTAAGGCTTTCGAGACTCTAAAAAGGAAACTTACCGAAGCTCCCATTCTTGTTGCTCCTAATTGGGAATTACCCTTTGAAATCATGTGCGATGCAAGTGATTATGCTATAGGGGCCGTCTTAGGGCAACGCTATGACAAGCATTTTCGTCCTATCCACTATGCTAGTAAGACGATGACCGAGGCTCAATTAAAGTACACCACAACGGAAAAAGAATTCCTTGCCGTGGTCTATGCTTTTGAGAAATTCCGACCTTATCTCGTCTTGACTAAAAGCATCGTGTATACCGACCATTCGGCTATCAAGTATCTCTTAGCTAAGCAAGATGCTAAGCCGAGATTGCTTCGTTGGATGCTCCTCCTCCAAGAATTTGATGTCACCGTGCTTGACAAAAAAGGAGCCGAGAATCTAGCGGCCGATCATCTCTCTCGTCTAGAAGATCCTCACAAAGATGTTTTCGAGAACAAGGAAATTACCAAAACATTTCCTCTTGAGACTCTCGGTGTAGTGAATTCTAAAGACACCACCCCATGGTTTGCCGACATTGCAAATTACCATGCGGGCAATTTCATAATCAAGGGTATGACGACACAACAAAAACGAAAATTTTTTCGTGACGTCAAGTTCTATTTTTGGGACGACCCTTATCTCTTTCGAATTTGTGCGGATCAACTCGTTCGACGTTGTGTGTTTGGTACCGAAGCTTCTAATATCCTTAGAGATTGTCACGAGGGACCCACGGGTGGTCACCACGGTGCTAATCTCACGGCTAAGAAAGTGTTCGATGCCGGTTTCTTTTGGCCTTCTATCTATCGTGATGCACACGCACTTGTGAAGCGTGTGATTCGTGCCAACGTCAAGGAAAATCGTCTCAACGTGATGAAATGCCGCAAAATATAATTCAAGTGTGTGAGATTTTTGACATATGGGGAATAGACTTTATGGGGCCGTTCCCATCGTCTCATGGCAACAAATATATCCTCGTCGCGGTGGACTACCTTTCTAAGTGGGTGGAAGCTAAGGCTTTGCCTACTAATGATGCTCGTGTGGTAGTGAAGTTCTTGAAGCAATTATTCTCTCGGTTCGGAACCCCTCGTGCTATTATAAGCGATCGTGGAACCCATTTTTGTAATGACCAATTCGAAAAGGTTCTAAAGAAATATGGGGTTACACATCGTCTTTCTACGGCTTATCACCCGCAAACGAGTGGGCAAGTCGAGGTTTCGAACCGAGCTTTGAAGAGGATTTTAGAGAGGTCAATTGGAGAAACCCGTGCTTCATGGTCCGACAAACTCGATGACGCTTTATGGGCCTTTAGGACCGCTTATAAGACACCTATCGGTTGCACTCCTTATAAGTTAGTCTATGGGAAAAATTGTCATTTGCCCATTGAATTGGAGCATAAGGCATATTGGGCCCTTAAGCATGCTAATTTTGACTTGAAGACCGCGGGAGATCACCGGAAAATACAATTGAATGAATTGGATGAATTAAGGGATAATGCTTATGAAAATTCATTAATTTTTAAAGAAAAGACTAAAAAGTTTCATGATTCAAAGATTAAAAACCGGGTTTTTAACGTTGGTGATCAAGTGTTGCTTTTTAACTCACGTCTTAAGATATTTTCCGGGAAATTGAAATCTCGTTGGTCGGGTCCGTTCACCATTACACAAGTGTTTCCATATGGGACCATTGAGCTAGCTCAAGATGATGGTCCCAATTTCAAGGTGAATGGACATAGGCTTAAGCACTACTTTGGTGGGGAAATTCCTTCAATGGTTGCCCCCTGAAAGTCCCAAAATACAACAATTGTTGAAACTAAGACACAAAAACAATAACACACAATAGATATACTTTTCAAACGAGTAATCCTTTATTAACTATTATCAACAAAGTATTACAAAGTGTTATGAATACACCTGTTGAATAACAACAAGAAATGAACCCTAGAACAAGTAAACTTGATTCGAGACTCAAGTTTACAAGTGAACCAACGAGTCGCTGATGGACAGCTGAGGCCTCAGTGGTTCAAGTGGGAGAAAGAACTTAGATAAAGATTCCAAGCACAAGGGTTGAATCTTAACTTCTTTCTCATCCCCTATTTATAGTGGTACGAGGTTGTATCCTTAGTGGGGGTAGTTGATACGTGTCATCTTCTGAATGGAAGAGTACAACGTATTAAATGCATGTCCAAATCGAGAAATGCCTTTAACTACTTTAGGTAAACAGTTCTGCCAACTGTTCACCTTTGTCCCACTAGGTCCTACTAGGCATTGACTTTGAATCTCTTGTTTTGTCCCGCCCAAAACACTTGTAAGATTCTCCCGCCTAAACTATAAGGGGTTGGATAAGCTTTGCTTGATCCAAGTCTCTAGGGTTCTTAAGTGATCTCTGAGTGTTGTCAACTCAGAGATCCTTGAACACCAGTGCATTCCTTTGACATCCCAGCTATCCATAATCGCTGGTGAGTCTGACTTCAGATTGTCTTCGACTTCTCTGACGTTGTCTTTGACTTGAATGATCCTGGTGTGCCAGCTGAGGCTTTGCCTTCCACTGGTCTAGTCTCTGTCGCTGGTCCTCTCAGCGACCTTTCAATACTTAGTCTAATTTAAACAAATCTAGATAGGGCCATAGTTAAAACTTTCATTGGCCCAACAATCTCCCCCTATTTGTTTATAAATTATACTAAGTCTAAAATTATTGTAAGTGAGTACACAGCTTCTTCTTACACATAATTTAACAAACATACCTCAAAGTTTTATTAAACAGAATGAACCTAGTCTATTACAATAGCACCCTAAGGTGAAAACATAAACAAAAATAAATAGGTTCTTCAGCGATCAAGACCTTGATCACAGATTCTCTGGGCTTCGACTTTGTTACTCCTAGAGTTAATGACAAGTTCAATTTCAAAATCGAACTCATCAGCTTCTTTGCAATTTCTAAGGATGCCCTGCTTGAGTCTGATCAGCTGAATGGTTGATGCCAGAGGTAGCTCATTCAAACGCTGAAAAGCATAATCACAGTTGCCATTCATAAATACCATACCTGCCTCTGGCTCAGTGTAAACTTGGCCTTCTATGGGTTTGGTGATATCCTTGGGAAGGACCAAGTTTCTGAGCATCCCATCGACCACTACATCTTCAGTGACCAACCTTTCAGTCAGAGGCCCCATTGGTGTTTTCCTTTTTCTTTGCACCTGAGAAGATGATTGAGGGGAAAGCTGTGGAGGTAGGGGTACCTTCAGCTTCTTTGCAGTATCTCTTACCCAATTGAGTTTTGCTTGAATGTTTTTCATCATTTGGGCAGGACCAGGCCCAGTCTTCTTTTGGGCAAGAGATAGTATTTCCAACCACTCAGAGAGGCTCAGATCTCTGAGTTTGAAGTCGCTGGAGACTTTATAATTCTGCATGTCATTCTCCCTATAAATAGTCATTACCACCTTTTTGTCTTTGTTGGTGAAGCATGTGTACTTGGTGATACGACCTGGTTCAGATCTCTGGTTTACCAGCCTTTGATATTCTGTTAAGAGGTTGTTCCTCTTAACCTCCAGTTCCTTGAGTTTAGCCAGTTGAGCTTTCTTAGCAGAGGGAGAGAGCTTGTCCAGAGCTTCTTTGCTCCTTAGTTCAGCAGCCCTGATATTTGCTAACCTTTGATGTTCAAGGATTTGGGCTTTGGCTTGCTCTGGGGTGAGTGGTGGTTCATCAGCGCTTTTGAATTTGTTGAGCTCAGAGTTTTTGGAGGGTTTGGATCCACCTTCAGCTTGAAGGGAGTGTAGGGTAATTTCAGGTTGCTCAACTGCAATCCCTTTACCTTTATCTTTCACAGAATCAGCAGCAGGTTTGAAGGATCTCAGTGGAGTGGGTGTTGGTATTTCAGGTGTAGGCTTCTTCTTCTGCTGCTCCCCCATAGATACAACATCATCAGCTTCTTCTTCAGAAGAGGAGGCAGACTTCTCCCCCTCAGGCATAGCCCCAGCAGGTGCTCTGCCTGAACCTGCCTTATTGAAACGAAGGAACTCCTGGTGAACAAATATGCAAATCTCCTTGAGTTCACCTTGGAGAAGTTCCTGAAGAAGAAGTCTTGAAGGTTCAGCAGCCTGAGCTATGGCTGCAACATTTGCCTTTACCGCTGAGGTTAGAGCAGATGGGATGTACGTCTGAAGACTCTGGCTGATTAGATCAGGTAGTTGTGCCTTCAGAGCGTTGTTCAGCAGTTGCGGAAGCAGTGCGGTCATGGAAGACTCCACTGATGAAGTTAGTGAGGTTTCCAAGTTTGTAGTAAGCTCCTCAACAGCATGAGTCAGGGTCTGGATCTCAGAGAGAAGAGCTTCGTTTGTGACTTTGGGTTTAGTGATGCTGATATCCCCTCTCTTTTCCCATAAAGCCTCAGCAGCCAGTTCCTGTACATCTTTCATTCGTGGGACTTGTGCTGACTTGCGTGAGAGGAGGTATTCCAGGTGTTGCTTAGCCCCCAGCTCCATGACACTTGGCAAGGTGGGAAATGGAACAGGTGCAGGGGAGCTAAGTCTCTGTTCCCATAGCCTTTTGGCAGCTAGTTCTTGAACATTAGGAAGGGAGGGGACAGAGACCGGTGTCAGCTCAATGGAGGACAGGTTGTAGTCATCAGTGCTCATTTCCTCAAAGTCAGAGGTGAAGGGGCCTTCCTCTATAATAAGAACTTCATCATCAGGCAGAGATTCGAAGTCTGAGAGGGCATCAAGATCAATTGTGGCACCTTCAGCGGAATTGTCATCAGCAATCAAGTAATCATCATTGTTAAGTTGTTCCTGATGAAGATTGTGAGCCTGTGATAAGAGTTATTAGTAACCAGTTGTGAAAAATAATGCAGTTATAGATCGCCAGTCGCTGCCCCTAGGAAAGCTGGGTGTGATTATCCAGCCCCCCCTAAGGATTTCTCCTTGGGACTCTTTTAAGTGTGAAATAGGTATGTTAAGGATCGCCATTCGCTGCCCCTAGGATAGCTGGGTGTGATTATCCAGCTCCCCCTGAAGGATTGCTCCTTGGGACTCTTTTAATGTGAAATAAAAGTGTTGAAGGATCGCCATTCGCTGCCCCTAGGATAGCTGGGTGTGATTATCCAGCTCCCCCTGAAGGATTTCTCCTTGGGACTCTTTTATTTGTGAAACATGATATGGGAATGGTCGCCTTTCTCTGCCCCTGGGATAGCTGGGTGTGATTATCCAGCTCCCCCTGAGGGATTATTCCCTGGGACTCTTTTGATTGTGAATTAATATGAGGGTGATGGTCGCCTTTTATCGCTGCCCCTAGAAAGACTGAGGGTGATGATTCAGCCTTTCCAAAAGAATAAATTCTTTGGGACTCTTTTATTAATGATGGGGACCCAGAGTCAGTGAGAAGTGCAGAGACTCTGGGTCGGGACTTATATGTGCTCAGGTTGTTGTTTGCCAAGAGCACAGTCCAGAGGTTGAAGGATCATCGGGGTGCGTTAGAAGCACAAGTGAATCATTTCCTAGTGAAGACAAGAGTGTACAGAGAGTCCTAAAGGTCTAGGTGCTGACACAGACACGCTAAGAGTTGAGGCAAACTCTAAAGTACATCACTCTCTCCTACAGATAATGAGAGTGAATGTATGTGGACCTCTGAGAGGAAAAATAAAGGTCAGACTAATACCTGAGTGATATCAGCGTGGAGAGGGATCTTAGTTGTCTTCGCTGACATGGAGACACTAGACGCTGGTTGTTTGTCAGCAATGGGCTCTTCTACCACATCCACCAGAGAAGGGGATGGGTTCTTCTTCGTCTTTGTCTTCTTTGAAGGATTAACAGAAGGGGTTTCAGAGGAAAGGGGGATGTCTTTCCTCTTCTTCTTCTTTTCCTTAAGCACCTTGGGCTGAGAAGTAGATTGCACAGAGGTCTTGGACAGAGACTTATCAATCGAGCTTTCAGCATTCACCTCAGGTTGAGGGATCAAGGACTCATCATCATCAGCAAGTAGTCCATCAACTTTCATCATATGCCTGGTGAGAGGCACTTCATCTTCAGTTGGAGCTTTCAGTGATGCAGCAGTGATATGATGAGAGGGAAAGGAGTGTAGAGTGTCATCAGTGTATAAGTCACCAAGAATATTTTCTAAGACAAGAGAAAGATATCTGGTGTAGCAGATGGTGGCCCCACGGTTCTTCTTCCCTTTGTTTTCCAACTTAGCAATGAGATCGGTGTAAAGAATGTGAGCGATCCCTATGTCCAAACCCGAGATTAAGCTGTAGGCAATGGCCAGTTGGGAGCCATTCAGTTGGTCGTGTGAGCCAGTGTTCCCTCCCAGACATTTGACAATGTACAACATCAGCGTTCTCCATGTGGGAGAGAAGTAATTGACCTTAATGAGGGATTTGCTTTGGAAGCCAGCAGCAGTGAAAGGGTTTTCCTGATCATCATGAGGCTGAAGGGTGGCCAGAGCTTTTCTCACTGTGGCACTGGTGGGTAAAGCTGATATATTGTTGTTGTAAGGTAGTCCAATGGCTGTGGCAAAGGTTGTGAAATCAAAGGTGAGAGGTTGAGGATGGGTGGAAAGGTTGAAGGTGATTTGGGAAGAGGATGGATCGACTTCAGCGCTGTACCAGAACTCTCTAAGGTATTGTGAGTAACAAGTGGAGGGTTCCTTGGTGATAGCTTCGCCAATGGTGGAGTTCTTGAGGAATTGGAACAACGGATGGTAGAGAGGGTTGTTGTGTTCGAGAAGGGCCACACAGTTATTCAAAGCAATCTTGCCATCTGAGATCTCGAAATCGACGTTTGTGGCGGCTTGTACAACGAAGGTTTGGTTTGGTGAAGAAGACGCCATTGTTGTGAGTTTGAAGGTGGTGAGAGAATGGAGAAGATGAGAAGGTATGTGTGAGAGAAGATTTTCAAAGTGACAAGAAATAATTTTGGGTCAAGGGTTTTTGAAAGGTTTTGCCATTTTCCAATAAGAGCATTAAATGCAAAGATTAACCTTTTTCAGAAACTTGTGGGTCCCCTTGACCTTTCATGGTATACCTGTCCCCTTGGAAAGCGGGAAAGTTGGTGGCATAAAGTGACAATCATTTGAATTTAATATCTGATTAAAAACATTCCCATTGAAATGTAACTACCTCGTTACATTCAATTCCCTTAAATGCCCAGAGACAGAGGTTATCATCAGATTTATTTGCCAATATTGAGCATTCCCAGCTCAGCGACAAGCCTAGTAAAACTTGGCTCAGCCAGCGGCTTAGTGAAAATGTCAGCGAGCTGGTACTCAGTGGGTATGAAATGTAGCTCAATATCACCTTTTAGAATATGGTCTCTGATAAAGTGATACCTGATGTCAATATGCTTGGTTCTGGAATGAAGTACTGGATTATTAGAGATGGCTATGGCACTGGTATTGTCACAGAATATGGGAACCTGCTCATAATTAATACCATAGTCAGCCAGCTGACTTTTCATCCAGAGAACTTGAGCACAGCAACCAGCGGCCGCAACATATTCAGCCTCAGCTGATGACATGGCCACAGAGTTTTGCTTCTTTGCACTCCAGCATACCAACTTTCCTCCAAGGATTTGACAGCTACCAGAGGTGCTCTTTCTGTCAAGGCAGCACCCTGCGTAATCTGAGTCGGAGTAGGCTTTGAGGTCGAAGCCTGAACCATTTGGGTACCAAAGACCCAATGAGGGAGATCCTTTCAAGTACCTGAAAATTCTTTTGACAGCTACAAGGTGGGATTCCTTGGGGTTAGCTTGGTACCTAGCACAGAGACAAGTGGAGAATTGTATGTCTGGTCTACTTGCTGTGAGATACATCAGTGACCCAATCATGCCTCTATATAAGGTCTCATTAACAGAGACCCCTAAGTCATCAGCTCCCAAGTTGTTGGGAGGAAGCATGGGGCATTTCACTGATGCACAATCAGACAGATCATACTTCTTGAGCAAATCTCTAACGTACTTTTCTTGACAAATAGAAATTCCTTTTGAATTTTGTTTGATTTGAAAACCCAAGAAAAAGGTTAGTTCCCCCATCATGCTCATTTCATATTTTTTGGTCATAAGTTTGGCAAATTGTTTGCTCAAGTTAACATTGGTTGAACCAAAAATTATGTCATCCACATAAATCTGTACTAATATGACGTCACCCTTGGACCTATAAGTGAACAAGGTTTGGTCAATGGTACCTCTGACAAATTTATTTTCAAGAAGGAATTTTGAGAGAGTTTCATACCAGGCTCTGGGCGCTTGTTTTAGCCCATAGAGAGCTTTGTGAAGTCTGCAGACATGATTTGGGTAGTCACTGTTTTCAAACCCTGGGGGTTGACTGACATATACTTCCTCTGCAAGTTTCCCATTAAGAAAGGCAGTCTTCACATCCATCTGATAAACCATGAAACCCATATAAGCTGCAAAGGCTAGGAAGATTCTGATGGCTTCCAACCTGGCCACTGGTGCGAAGGTTTCATCATAATCAATTCCTTCAGATTGGTTATATCCCAGCACCACGAGCCTAGCCTTGTTTTTTACAATCATACCAGCTTCATCCCTTTTATTTCTGTAGACCCATTTTGTTCCAACCACTTGCTTATCAGCTGGAGCTTTAACCAGAGTCCACACCTTGTTTCTCTTGATCTGATTGAGTTCATCTTGCATGGCAACAACCCAGCCTTCATCAAGCAGAGCAGCAGCCACGTTCTTAGGTTCATCCTCAGAGAGAAAATTTGCAAACAGGCATTCATTTGCAGAGGCGGTTTCCAGAGATTTTAATTTACCTCTGGTGGTGACTCCCTCAGAGGGTTCTCCAAGAATATTAACTAGAAGAATATCTTGGTTCCTACTCCATTTGGATTGTGGAGCAGGAGTCTCTGTGGGATCAGGAGTCACTTCAAGTTCAGGGAGTGATGGAGGTTCATCACATGTAATCTCTTCGTCCATGATCTCTTCATCTGATTGAATATCCAAGGTGACAGGATCAACATTTTCTTCAGAGATTTGAGTAAGAGATTCAACACCAACAGTCTCTGGAGTGATGTCAGAGATGGAGTGAGGATCAAAAGCTTGAACATATGGGAGATCCTTGTGACGACTTTGAGATGATTCCTTGGGATTTGAGAAATCATCTTTGGGATACGATTTAACTTCGTTGAAGTTAATGTCACAATCCTCTGAGTTGGTGTGTGTTATGACAGCGTCAGCTTCATTAAAGGTGACATGAATGGACTCTTCTAGTTCTTGCCTGCGAATATTGAATACTCTGAAAGATCTGGAGGTGGGAGAGTATCCAAGGAAGAATCCATCATCTGACTTTTCATCAAATTTACCCAGGTGATCTTTGTAATTGTGAATGAAAACAGGGCAACCAAAGACATGGAAGTAGCTTACATCAGGGGCTCTCTTCCTATACACTTCATAAGCGGTCTTGCCATGTCTCTTCACAATAATGGATCTGTTTTGTGTGTAGCATGCTGTGTACACAGCCTCACCCCAGAATTGTTTCGGAAGTCTGGATTCGCTGAGCATTGTTCTGGCAGCTTCAATGAGTGTTCTGTTTCTTCTTTCAGCGACACCGTTTTGTTCAGGGGTTCCTGGGTTTGAGAAGTTCTGTGATATACCCTTTTCATCACAAAAGGCTTCCATGGCATGGTTTTTGAATTCTGTGCCATTGTCACTTCTGATAGCCTTTACTCTGCAGTCATTGAGGTTTTCTATTTCTCTGATGAAGGACATGATTCTTTCAGCAGCATCACTCTTTCTCTTAAGAAAGAATACCCATGTGTATCTGGAGAATTCATCTACAATGACCAAGGTATATTTGTTGTGATTGAGGGATTGAGGTTTAACTGGTCCAAACAAGTCCATGTGAAGAAGATGAAGGCACTTGTTAATGGAGAATGATTGTTTTGTTTTGAATGAAGCCCTGTGATGCTTCCCTTTCTCGCAGGCTGAGCAGGGTCTGTCCTTGCTGAAGGTCAGAGAGGGAAGTCTAGCTACCAAGTCATTCTTTGCCAGTTTGTTGATGTTTTTGAAGTTGAGATGGGAGAGTCTCTTATGCCAGAGCCAATTTTCGCTATCAGATGCTTTGGCAAAGAGACAGGTGTTCTCTCCTTCAGGGGATGACGTCATGTCAATGACATAGACATCCCTTCTTCTGGGTGCAATTAGAACGACATCATCGTCCTGATTGAAGATAGTTCCTTGGGTCTTTGTGAACAGAACCTTAAACCCAGCATCGCAGAGTTGACTGATGCTAATAAGGTTGTGCTTCAAACCATTTACATAGGCGACCCTTGTGAAGGTAATTCCATTGCAATCCACTGAGCCATATCCTTCAGTGGCCCCTGAGGAGTCATCCCCAAAGACTACTTTTGGACCAGGCTCCTTCTTATATCTATGCAGATATTGTTTAATTCCTGTCATGTGTCTGGAGCACCCGCTATCCAAATACCAAACAGATTTCTTTAGGTATGCCTGCATAGATATAACAAACCAGATTAGTTTCTATGATGAACCCACTTTCCAGTGGGTCCATGCTGTCGCTGACTGGCGACATTGGGTCTTCTGGGCCTTTCTCCCCCTCTTTGGTTGCAATCCCTGGTTTCATGTCGCATGCTGCCACAGATGTCACAACCAGGGTAATGTTCACACTCATCAGAGTGGTGGTCATAAAAGCCACAATATTTGCAGGGAGGATTAGGCCTGTATCCCTGAGAACTTTCTCTGGATTTTGGTTGCTCAGGTCTTCTAGAGGGCCTGTGAGGGGTCTTAGATCTAAGCTGTGTTCGAGTTCTCTGAACAGCGATGATCTCCTCATGCTCTCTAGAAGAGTGTTCAGTGGACTCACATGTGATACACTTGGGTCTCTTGGTACAATCATCTGAGGAATGATTTTTGAACCCACAGTGTTTGCAAGGCCTGAATAGCGTTCTCCCCTTAGAGCTGCTGGAGCTTTCACCAAAGGAGTTAACAGAAGGACTGTTATCCTTGGGGTTGATTTTTTCTTTCAACCCTTTTACCTCTTCCATCAGGGTGAGGAGAAGTTTCTTGGTGGGAGATAGCTCTTCGGGGGAAGAAGTGGGTATGTCAGTGTTTTTGGCCACATAAACCTTCTTGTGTGCTTTATCAGCAACTTTGGAAGTGAGGTTCCCAGAGGTTTTGAGAACAGGTTTTGGGCCAAGCAAGGAATCTGATGGGTTAGCACCAGCAAGCTTGGGAGTAGCTGATGCGTCAGATTCTTTGTCAGAGTCCTTCTCAACCACAGAGGTGGAGTGAGGAGAAGTGACTTCTGATGGGACAAATTTAACACTGGGCACAGGAATGTGGTTTTTGAACCTACCCTTACCCCCTATGGCCTGAACCACATCTCCTGGAATGGTTTCAGCAACTATTTCTTCCACAGTGGACTGGCCAAGGTTCCATTTTTTAATGGTTTTTCTCAAATCAGCATTTTCATCAGTCAAAGATTCATTTTCAATGGACAACTTGCTGACCTCATTTTGAAGTTGATTAGCCATGTTCACAAAAGGTTTAAGATTAGCTAGTTCAGATTGACAAAGATTCAGTTCTGTTTTAAGATTTAGAAACTTACTTAACAGATTTTTTCTTTGTTCTTCAACAAAATGGAGGTCAACAAAGGTATAGTCACTGACATGGTCTCTGTCAGGACCTTCAGGCATAGAAAGTAATCTTTGTACCTTTTTCATGGTGATGTCCACCCATTGGCCTGATCTAGCCTCACTTTTACCGACAGCTGGTTCTTCATCAGCAACAGCCATGAAGGCTCTGACGGTAGTGGTTCCTTCATCCTCAGAGGTGAGGGGTTCATCATCCCAGTCAAAGGAAGCAGCTATCAGACCTTTTTCAGTCTTTTTGTTATCCTTCTTCTTGGCTGCATCATCAGCTTTCTGGTTGAGTTTAATCAACTCAGCTTTCAAGGCCTTGTATTTTACCTTGTAGTCCTTTTTACCCTCAGAGTCGCTGAGAGAGGATTGCTTGAAAGGTGAGGAAGAGAACTTCTTTTTGCTGTTGGTTTTGCTGGATGATGGAAAGCTGGGAGAAGATGTCTTGTTTGACCAGCAGTCCTTTTGGAAATGACCAGTCTTTCCACAAGTGTAACATGACACTTTGGATTTGTCAATCTTGGCAGCACCAACTCTACCAGATCTTTTGTAGTATCTCTTCTGGTCAGCTAAGAGGGCTCTGTCATGGAATTCAGCATGTAATTCATCAAGGAATTCTTGACTACTTCTTGTGTCTTATTCCACGTCAGAGTCACTATCCTGAAAAGAGTGGTTAGCAACAAGAGCTTTTGACCCAGATATAGGAGAAGTAAACCTATCAGTCTCTGATTTGTAAATAGAGTCAATCAGTCCTTCTTCATAATTGTATCTACCAAATAGTTGAGCAAGAGTATCATTCTTTATGGCATTATTTGCTCTCAGGTTTTGGTTAAGGCTAAGCCATTTCCTAGGCAAACTATTGACAAATGTGGCATTAACCTCAGCCTTGGGTAGAACAACACCATTGTTACCTAAATCATTCAGCAAGATCTTAAGTCTAGTGTAAGTTTGAGAAACAGTCTCAGTTTCTAGGGCTTTAAAAGCGTTAAACTTAAGTCTTAATGCTTGGATTTTGGTCTCTTTGGTCTCTTCTGGTCCTTCATACCCTAGAACCAACTCAGTCCACATTTCTTGTGCAGTATTGCATTTGATAATGGACTTCATGATGTTCTTGGGTAGGCAAGAGACTATGATACTCTTAAGTCTCTTGTCCTGGTTGGCCAAACGTCTATCAGCAGGAGACCATTGCTTAACAGGTTTCTTAATGGGTCTTTCTGGTGTAGAGGTAATAGCCAGTGGTACGTAAGGACCATTTTCTAAGATTTCAAACAAGAAGGGTTCTAAGCCATCTAAGTATATAAGAAATTCACTTTTCCAACTTGAGAAATCTTCTTCATCAAACGCTGGCACATTAGACACATGTGACCCTCCACGATTATCAAGAAGCTGTGGAAGATCATCCTCATTCACACCAGTGCTTACAACAGGTGTAGGCATGGTAGTGGATGTGGTGGCTGGCGCGTTTGTGGAAGTATTTGCTTGGTTTGATTGACCAAATGGTGGTGGGATGGGTGGCATAGTTTCAGTCATATTTGGATCTTGATTTTAAAAACAAGAACGGTTTTTAGAAAAGTTTTATAAATCAAACCGCTATGATACCAATTGAAAGTCCCAAAATACAACAATTGTTGAAACTAAGACACAAAAACAATAACACACAATAGATATACTTTTCAAACGAGTAATCCTTTATTAACTATTATCAACAAAGTATTACAAAGTGTTATGAATACACCTGTTGAATAACAACAAGAAATGAACCCTAGAACAAGTAAACTTGATTCGAGACTCAAGTTTACAAGTGAACCAACGAGTCGCTGATGGACAGCTGAGGCCTCAGTGGTTCAAGTGGGAGAAAGAACTTAGATAAAGATTCCAAGCACAAGGGTTGAATCTTAACTTCTTTCTCATCCCCTATTTATAGTGGTACGAGGTTGTATCCTTAGTGGGGGTAGTTGATACGTGTCATCTTCTGAATGGAAGAGTACAACGTATTAAATGCATGTCCAAATCGAGACATGCCTTTAACTACTTTAGGTAAACAGTTCTGCCAACTGTTCATCTTTGTCCCACTAGGTCCTACTAGGCATTGACTTTGAATCTCTTGTTTTGTCCCGCCCAAAACACTTGTAAGATTCTCCCGCCTAAACTATAAGGGGTTGGATAAGCTTTGCTTGATCCAAGTCTCTAGGGTTCTTAAGTGATCTCTGAGTGTTGTCAACTCAGAGATCCTTGAACACCAGTGCATTCCTTTGACATCCCAGCTATCCATAATCGCTGGTGAGTCTGACTTCAGATTGTCTTCGACTTCTCTGACGTTGTCTTTGACTTGAATGATCCTGGTGTGCCAGCTGAGGCTTTGCCTTCCACTGGTCTAGTCTCTGTCGCTGGTCCTCTCAGCGACCTTTCAATACTTAGTCTAATTTAAACAAATCTAGATAGGGCCATAGTTAAAACTTTCATTGGCCCAACACCCCCGACCAAGACACCTTCCCCAATGATAATTAACATTGAGGGGATCGAGTCGAGCTCATGACTCGGTAATCAAAAACGAGGTGCCTCGTGGGGGAGATCCCATGCTTATTTTTTATATTCACTAATAAGGGGACTTGTACCCTTCCAACTCGTTGTCTCGTGGTTGTTTGTGATTGTGTTATCTAGATCATTATCATCATCTACGATTGAAGACTCTCGTGTTCGTTTACGTGAGCCTCCATCGTTCGTTTGAAGAAGTTTTTCACGATTCCATGACATATCCTTTATTGTTCTAACAATTATCTTTTAGCATAATTAATAAACGGCTTTAGATATATTGTTGATCACCCTTTCCATGCTAGATCCTAAGCATTCAATTCTTCGTCTCTAGTATGGGGGTGCTCCACCTTTAGACTCGAAACATTGAGGACAATGTTTACTTTTAGTATGGGGGGGGTGAATAGGTACTTGCTTTGCTACGCCCTCACGTGTTCCAACTTTCAATGTTTTGTTTTGCTAATAAGGCTAAAAATGGCCAAATTTTAAAATTTTTCTTAGTTTTCATAAGTGTTTTTAAGACACGAATGTATATTTTCCGATGGGTAGAATAAGAGTTAATTTTTGACTTGATGGGCATTTGGAGCCTTTTACATTCCTTAACCCGCTCAATTCAAGTTTTTCTAGACTTTTATATAGGGAGCTTTAAAACGCGAAAGTCTTAATTCATTCGGGTTAAGAACAAGAACTTTTCGCAAGTTCCTATAATTGATTCTAGAAAGTCACTTATCAAGGGAACTTTAAAACGCATTCTCTAAACTTGAAAAAGTCCAAGAAAGTGCAAGATCCTATAGGTGGATTGAAAACCCAAAACTTTGATTTGATATAGTCTTAATGAAAGCTAATCCAAATTTGGCTTAATTTTGACTTGCATGGCTAAGTATTCACGAGTCTCTTTAATTAGAGGTCTTTATATAGTGAAGAACAAGAAATGATAGAGTTAGACAAGTGATCATGCTAAACGTAGAACATGAAAGTGTTCTTTCAAAAACTCATATGTTTTTAATTGTGGCTTTTTCTTCCCATAAGATCAATGCATTAGGAATAAATCATAATTACAATAAGTAAGGTCGTACGATTTGAAAGGTTACTTAGCCTCTAGCGCAAGATCGTTTAAAAGTTGCTCGGGGTTGAATAGAGTTCATAGCCAAGGCATAACTTATTGAAGCGGGACGCGAAGATTGGCGATTATCCAAAAAGACCCTAACAAGGCATGAGGAGCTCTATTTTTGCTAAAGATCCAAAGATGATGTATCATTATTCCAAAAATCAATATGAAGGATCGAGACACACGACGAGAAGCTATTACTCCCCTAAAGAATGGAGAAAGTCTATCCAAAAAGACCCTAACAAGGTATGAGGATAAATATATCCAAGTCCGAAAAGGAGGCGGATCGTTGCATATCAAAATCCAAAGTAAAGATTGAAGAAAAATGATGAAGTCGTGGTTCTATATGAAGAATCTCTCAAAAACGTCAAGTGAAGAAATTCCAAATATATGAAGAGAAGACCATAATTTCGAGAACGTCTTCCCAAGATTTGAAGTATGAAGTACATGCCAAATATCGGTCCGAGAAAGGTCTCAAATCGTGAAACGAGTTATGCCAAGATATGAACTTAAGGAGATACACGAGAAGCCGTTTTAAAAGATTTTGTCCTTCGGCTAACTATTGATCAAATCGTGCTACTTTGCTTTCGGACTAATAACTACTCAAATAAGTCAATATGAATCACTTGTGATCCATGACAAATAGATAAAAAATGCTAGTAACCCATTTCCTTTTATAATAACTAGGATTGCGGGGAGAAAAAGTATTACACAATTTGGACGTATGAGTAGTGTTAGCATTGTGACTTGTACCAACAATGATCTTGTTTTTGCACTTAGCATGGAATGTATGACAATCAAGGATGACGAAGTTTACTCTAAGGGACATTAACTTGTTTCTATTCTTAGACCCTAAAAGTCACATTATGGTGATGAAAATCATACATTATGTCTTTACACATCATCGTAGTATGTTGCAAGTCTTTTACTCTTCAATAAAGGTTAATAAAATTGAACTTTGGTGATGCTTAGATACTATATTCTAGCATTGCGTGAGGGCACGGCAATGGCTTAGTATGGGGGAGTGATGAGATGGCATTTATACATGATCTCATCGGTCTTTTCGGGCTTTAAATGCATAAAAATGTCATAAAATACCATATATATGCTTGTGTTTGTTTACTTGTGTATTTTAGGTATGGATATCATGAAAAAGACAAAAGATCACAAGATACAAGGAAAAACGGACACGAGAAACGAAGCCGTACAAAGAACCGGGCCCTAATCATGGAATTTTCATCAAATACCCTTGAAGACTTGAAGACAAAACAAGATTGATCCTCCATTAATGAAGAAATGACACTTAAAACCCTTGTATATTAATAATTACAAGTTTGGTCCCTTAAGTTTGTAAAAATTGCAAAAAGGTCCTTCAACTTTGAAGAAATGGCAAGATTAGTCCCTCAACAATTTCAAATTGTCAATTATGGTCCCTCATGAAGTCAAAGTTATAAGGAAGACCTTTGAAGATCAAAGAAGTCCAAGAACAGCCCTTGAAATTACTCAAAATGGCAAAAATAGTCCTTTGAAACTTTTTGCCAAAGTTTTGTGCCAAAAATGAAAAGTCTTGAAAGATATTAACAAAGGAGAAACGATTTTAGGGCTAAAAACCTTATATGCCAGAATTTCCAAAAGATAAGGACCAATTGTGCCAAGTTGAAACATTCAAATCAAACTGGCGCCTAACACTATCTTTTCCCCCAAAATCGGATCTAAACGAGTTACTATTCACTTTCACCCCACCCAGAATTTACCTCCACTTAACCTTGGGTAAAATTCAATTAAACCTGCACACACTTGATTCACACCCACCAAAACCCATCCCACACCTAAAAACCCCAATCCCACCACTGTGGACCCTACCCCCAAATTCCCATTCCACCAATCAGAGAACACCTTAGTCTCCAAGGCATGTGACGTGTCCTAAATCAACAACCATGATCTTTTGCTTCATCACAACGCCAAAAGGAACGGCTTAGATCAAATTTGGACAACTCATACCTCAAAATCGTCAAGGGCAAATTTGGGATTTTCTACTGATTAGGGTTTTGATTTTAAGAGCCTAGAATGTTCATTAGAGTACTATAAAAGGAGACTCCAGTATGTGGATGTCCCTTGTTCCAGTTTTAAAGCTTTGCACATGTAATTCCTTTTTTATGAAATAAAAGTTTGGTTTTTGTTTTAAAACAAGTATAATTCCTTTTTAGGTTTATAAAAAGTTGTGTGTTGTGTATAAGCTTGATTCTGAGTTCCATTGTCTATTTGGTCAAGTAACTTTGTTTTTCAAAGTTATTTAAAAGTTTCTGAAAATTGAGATTTTTGGAAGAAATTTGTTCTAAGGTTTTGGATGTTAAGAGGTTTAAGTAATTGGTGATTTAGTGTTACAAAAACGTTTTGGGAGGTTTTTAAAGTTTTTGGAAAAGGTTTTAGGAAGGTTAAGTGAAATCAGAAAGATATATTATATTGCTTGTATTATTTTGTTTCTCTTTGATTTTTCTTAAGCAGGTGTTTGAAGGATTGTTGTTGAGTGATCTGCATGCACCCGGGTGCATAAGGAGGTGGTTATGCAACCACTAGGGCTTTGGATGTAAAGCCCTAAGGTAACTTCCTTTTCCTTTTGAAAAATTTCAGAAAAATAGGAGTTTCATGTGATATGGTTTGATTTGGTGGCATAAGTGTGTTATAGTTGTTGATTTGTGTTCTAATGTGTTCATATGCATGATAGAAGCTATTTGGATCAGATTGAATAGGTTTTATAAGGAATTGGTTTGTTAAAAGTTGGTTTTCAGAATATAACAGGGTGTTTGGAAACAAGTTTTAGCAGGACAAAGTTCTTGAATAGTGATTTTAAAAGGTGTTATAAAGCTTCAAAAGGATTGAGAAAAGTTGTTTACTAGTAAGGAAGTAGGTTTGCTAAGTTTGGAAACAAATTTGTGAGAAATAAGTTAAAAAGAGTAACTCAAATCTGCATAAGTCATATTCTGCTTATTTTCATGAGTTTTGGTGCATGATTTTGTGTAAACTGTTAAGATCCATGTTGATATAGGGTTTTAAATTGTTTGTGCACCATTTTGTGAGGTTGTGTGTCAAGTTTGGGTGTTTGAATTCCATTTGTATGCAAGTAACAAGCTAAAACAGTCCCAGACCTGCACAAATTGTATCAGCAACTTGAAGTGCTTTTGTGTGCTATTGATTTGCATATTTGGCTTGCTAAGTGCTTATATCTTTGCTGTCATTTACTCCTTGTGCTTCAATAAGCACAAGGGTGCCCCCATTGTCCAATATCATCACCAAACAAAGCATTTGCCAAGCCCTCTTGGCTCAAAAAGTGCACAAGTGTGCACTCACACTTGTTTTTCAAAAACTTTAAGAACTGAATACATTTTGATCTTCAAACTTGGCTAAATCTTGGCTAAAAAGGAAATTGGAGTGTGTTTAATAGCTTATTAAGGTCATAGATTGGTTTGAAAAAGAAAAAAATAAAAAAAGAAAATAAGTGCAAAAAGATTGCCCGCAGCGGACTCGAACCCCAGACCTCTCGTTGGAGGAGTAGGAGCTCTACCACTGATCTAGACATCTTTTTACGTTAGGGTTTGTTTTCAAAAGTTATTTAATACGTTTTGACTTTCTAGCTTAATAAATAAGCCGTAGCTTATTTTTGTTATTTTCAGCTTATTTGATAATCGTTTTTACTTCTTTTCATTTTTCCTAGGATCCTTATTAAGTTTCAGACTTTTCTAGCTTATTTTTATATTTTTCACTTTATTAGATTATTTTCTAGGATTTATTTATTATACGTTTTTTATAAAATCATTAAAAAATAGAAAAAAGATTTTTAATTTTTAGGAAAAATAGTTTTTAGCTTTTTAATATATATTTTGAGGTTTACATTAGGTTTTGGTTTTAAAATCTTTAATTTTTAATTTTATATTATTTTAAGGTTTTTTATAAACTTTAAACATTTTTATAAAATTATTAAAAAGGTTTTAGGAGCTTTAATTTGTGTTTTTCTCTTAGTTAGAATATTTTAAGATTTTAGAAATTTTTTAGAATTAATTTTAGAAACTTTTTATTTTTAGTATTATTTTAATATTATTTTATTATAAAAAAATTCAAAGTTTATTTTTCTTTATTTTTCATTTTTTCTAGATTCTTTAGCATTAATTAAGACCTTTTCCATTTTTATAATATTTTTATAGCTTTTAGATTTATTTTTATAATTATTTTAAGTTTAATTAGGTTTTAATCATTTTTAATCATTTTTAGAGTTTTAAAAATAGTTTTAATAGCTTTTAATTTTTAGAAAATTACTTTTTAGTCTTCTAATAATATAAGTTAAGTAATTATTCAACAAAATCATATTTTGGACATTTGAATTAGTTATATTTAATTTTAGGGCTTTAATTAGCATTTAAAATTAAATATTTAATTAATAAAAGGTTTTAAAATATCTTTGTTGGATTTTTGTCTTTATTTATATTATTTTGGACTTCTTTTTAGTCTTTTTAATTATTGATTTTGTTTTTGGTCTTAGTGTAATAATTTTTAATTTGGGTAGTTTTTCACGACTTTACATCTTTTTCGTTGTAGTTTAAACTTAACGTAACCGTCTTTTCATCTTCTCATCCCCATTCTTCTCAATATTAATCTCAAATAACTACAAGTTAATTCACACACATATACCTCCTTGGGAAACGAACTTTCTCTCTTTTTAAGTGATTGGATCATTAACACTTGATTTTTCTTAAAGTCATTTGTTCGATACTTACCGCTATTTACGCTCTTTTCCTAAAGAGTAGTAAAACTCTACAATCAGCTATGCAGATCAAACCAGTAGCAAAAGGAATGGGAAAGGCATCCCAACTCCCAGACTTTGGGCTTAAGTAATGAATCAAAAAGTGCACTAGAAGCTTCCATTGGGGGGTAAACCTATTCTTTTGGAAGTTAAACTTCCCCCCATGATTATAACCAAGATCAACCATTCCATCCAAAACCTCAGAATTGGGGATGGAAACAACACCGCCTTCATCCTGAAGATGAAGAGCAGTCCTAATAGAAGCTTCAGACACTACATATGAACGTCCATCTATGGTAGCATGGAGTTCAAGTGGGCGTCCCAAAACATCCACAAGGTGGGTAGTGGCCCAAACTAGCGAATGACACTATCATAGACAGTCGGGCAAACCGTGAAAGCATACCTGAGGTTAGAAGCCTAAATAAATTCGATGATTTCTGTGAACTCGTCATGTTTAGGACCATCTCCCAGATAAGCCACCTTATTATGATCGGGTTTGTATAGCAGAGCAGCCATGGATGATGATTGGAAGTGATAGAAGATGATTGATTGGAGATTGAAAGAGTAGGAGCGTATGTGTGTGTTATGGTTGGGATGAATGAGTCAAGTGTGGGATTTGACCATAAATAATGGTCTTGTAACTGTTCATTGACCCTTAATAATGTGGGTTGCCCTTTCAAATTAAGCAGTTAATGCAAAAGTAACCACTTGCCCCTTTTAACTTTATTTGCCAATCCCAGTTACCAAAGTTAAATAATAAGATATATACCAGAAGTAACTTGCGTTGACTAAAAGTCAAAACACGTAAGGGTCAACACTAGAAGCACAATGTGGTCAATGAAAGTCAACGAAGTGAACAATGACCCAAACCAAGACTAGAAGCCAACCATCAATGATAATAAAGGATTTATTTCCACTAGAAGATGAAAACTACCACCAGAAATGACCAAAATCCTCCACTAGAAGTAGCACACACCACAAATACCCATGAAATCTGTTGTTAGAAACTACCAATATGTTAGTCTGTGCAAGTAAATATGTACACTAAGCCTCCCCTTAGGCTTAGCCTTCCCTCAATCCTAGGTCTCAAGGATTGACCATTCCAATGTGCACCACCAAGTGGTTGAACCGATGACCATCAAAGGCTTTAGTCAATAAATCAGCAACATTATCATCCGTATGAACCTTAAGAACCTGTATCAACTTCTTCTCATTGGAATCCTTGATAAAGTGGTGCCTAATTTCAATATATTTTGTACGTTGATGAAAAATAGGATTCTTCACAATGCAAATAGTGCTTTGATTGTCAATGAAAATTTTGGTGTTCATAAAGTTGAACCCATAATCAAAAATCTGATTTTGTATCCACAAGACTTGTCCACAACAACTAGCAGCAGCTACGTATTCAGCTTATGTTGAAGAAGTAGCTACTATTGTTTGTTTCTTACATTGCCATGAGTGTAGAAACCATTATTCATGGATCGATTAAGCTTACTAGGATAACCAACGTTCATATGATAAACATAGCGGAATTAGAACATAGATTACGAACAAGATGTTTCTTTTCCAACGTTTACTTGTATTAAACTTCAAACGATTACAAGTAACAAACCTAGACGTGTTTACAAGGTTACATACGTCTAGAACACACGGCTCAACTTTAAGACTACATTGTGAATGATGGGATAATAAAAATCTACGCCTGTGTATTCTTTATATAATAGAATACAAGACTTTTCTTACAAGAAAACTTTAAATACATTAGAAGTCCCTCCATCTTTTGCTAATAAGTCCTCCTTGTTGTATGAAAGGGCTCCATATTCTTGTAAAGCTTGATATTTGCATATAAGTCCTTCTTGTTTCATTATACTTGTTTTGTCTCATCAAATTAATTCCCAATAATCTTCCCCTATTTGATGATGACAAAAGCAATGTTCAAATCTTGATCTTTCACGAATGAAACAAGCTTCCCCTTAAAGTAATATTCTTGTAAAACATATCACCACATAATAATAAGTTGCATACCTTGATCTTTGAATCTTCTTCCCCTTTTTGTCTCATCCAATAGGGGTCTTCTAAAGATAAATAACTAATAAACGCTTCCCCTTAAGTGGTGCATGTAATGGAATCACGAACCATGTAGACTCTAATTGTAGATTACGAATGAAGAAAAACGAATATAACCTTTTTGTTGAAGAAGTGGAATCTCCCAAGCTTGTACCTTATATCTTGCACTATCCATGTGACGTCGAACTTATATGAGAGAGTAAATATAAGCAGACCTCGATCTCTTGTCAAAATCCTCATCCTTTGTGAGACACTGAGCACGATAATGTAACTCCTTCAAGTGATAGCAAGGTATCTAGTTGCTAGATTTGACAAGTCTTCGTCACCAAACATTTAAACGAACAAGCAAGTTATCTCAAAAGAGAGGCGAGTCTTTTGAGATATGATAAAATACAAACCTACGAAAAACAACTCCAACACCAAAGAAGCAATAATCAAACCTCTTCATCGAAACCTCCAATTTGCAATGAAAATCATCTAGGTACAATATCATCTTCTTCTTTTATGCAACTGCTGCCTCTATCGGCGTTCTACTTCTAATCCAAGTCGGTACGTAACCGCAAGGTTAGCCTTGTCACATAATCAAATAAAACTTCATTGCACCAAACACAATCTTCCAAAACGAGCCATAAAATTTTTAAACAAACAGTTCTGTCCGAGATCCTGAGTCATCCAATATATCTTCTGTATGTATTGTCCGATATCGAACGATACTTGTCAGCGCTTAAAAACCATATATCGGACAATACGTGTCAGCGTTTGAAAACTATATATCTGACAACACACTGCCAGCGTCCAAATATAACGTGTCAGCGTCTTCTCTGTCAGCGTGTGTTTTATTCTTGTCAGCGGCTCGGCTTACCCACGGACACTATCTCACTGTGAACAATAATTGCGACAAGTGTCTCATTGTACGATTGCTGCCTTTTCTTTGCTGCTACATCTTTGGGACCACAAGTATTTTTATCTTGGTACCCAACCTCCGTATGTGACTCCATCTATATTGGACCACATCCACATAGATTAATATTATCAATGAGGTAGATCAACAGTTTGACCCTCCTAAAACACGTAAACTCTTTTCTTCTTTAAACAATAATGCTACCCCACGTCTTTGTCATATTCAATTTACTTTTTCTATAAAAACATCACTTGAATAGCTTCCTTATCTTTGATCAAAGGCTGATCAAATTGCATGTGAACACCCACACGTGATCATGAGATGCAAATATAATAAAAAGTACATACCAAAGTTTTCATACTTTTTCCTTTCTTTGTGTTTGAGCTCACGTGAAAGAGAGATAAGAATACTTACTGATAAGCAAATATTGGCAGCCAATAGTTCTTTTAGGATCCGAATATAATCCCTAAAAAGTAGCCAACATCGATGCATAAAAGAGATTATATCACATTCCATAATATTCGTATTCAAACCGTGATATCTTCCATAATAATCTTACATCTCCTTTGGGACGACACATGGTAGCGAACATTAACAATATTCAACCCATCAAGTACCTTTAATCTGTTGTGCCTTTTGTCTTGCTAACCATTGTGTAAACCTGGACCATTTCAGTACTTCGTATCCTTTATTGCAACATCCAATGAAAATAGCAAGCATATAACTGCCATATATGCTTCCCACGTTAAAATAGAATATCATCTTTTTAGCAAAGAAACCGTGTACCTGCTGTCAAGCTCTTTTACTTCCTTCGTCAATAAACATCACAAACACACTTTTCTTACCTGGCTGCGACAAACTCCAACACAATACTTTGAACCAATCATCTTTTCATCACAGTAGGTTCTTTTTCTTTTTCACTTTAATAGCTGCGATCCAATAATGTCCTAAGACAACTTCACGTGACCACACAACTTGCAATTGGCACCGTCCTTTTTGTTTCTAAATCACGAAGAGACCAATATAATATTTAGACATATAATATTATTGGACAAAAGATACTCACGTGATGTATACTTTTGTGTATGAATAACACTTTTGCATCCAACTTTAGCCTTGCAAACAAGCATCACGTGAACTTATTTTCCTTTATCATGAACAGGCTACTTCACATGATCCATAAGAAGCAAACAGTAATTCTTTTTATTGGTACCCGCGTGAAGACTGTTGGGTATAATATAAATATAACCACAAAACCTGCTGTTATAAACAACATACCATGACGTGATTTTTAGGGTTTTACAAAACCCTAAATATTACATAATGAGCAGAAAAACATGGAAGCATCTTTGATCAAACCACCATCATTACGATCAGATTTAGGGTTCACAAATAAAGGAACCCTACACATTCTTCTTCATAGCATCACAACATCAACACATTCTTTTCTGTTTTCAAGATCGATCTAGGGTTTAGAAATTATATGCACCGAAACCCTAACTTAGGGTTTGTAAATTGACCTTAGCTCGAATCTTGTATCATAACGTATTATAACAGCCACGAACCACATATTCTCTGCTTTTTATGTCGATCTAGGGTTTAGGGGAAGAAACCCTAAATCTTGTTCAATAAAAAAACAAAAACAGAAAATTCATACCGTACTCTGCAGCCAACTTCGATGATGGATATCTCTTTCATAAGACCTCAGATCGAAGATCCCTCCGGTGAAATTCAAGACATATATGCCAAGAACCTACAGTTCAAACTTCACGTCGATCCAACGGTTAACGAAAGAGATATCGCTGTTTAAAAACGGTTGCGCAGTGAGATCCGACCATAAAATCATGGACGAATTTTTATGCTTCGTTCTTCGACTCGAACACCTTGTTGATCCTAGCATCGAGAGCCACCCGCTCTGATACCAATTGTAGAGTCCATTTGATCGTTAGACTCAATGGTTATGAACCATTATATCTAGGTTGATCATCATTCATATGATAACATAGCGGAATAAGAACAATGATCATAACAAGGTGTTTGGACACAAAGAACACATGAATTAAAACAATTGGGTTGCTCATTATATTAATAATCAACAACCACTAGACGTGTATACATTGAATCCCACGTCTAGTGCGACACACACTTTAGGTTTACATTGTGAATGAATGATATGAATAAAACCTAAGACTCTTGTTCCTTTTATAGTGGAAGGAACAGAATCTACAAGAGATCAAATCAAATAAACATCTAAATATTCTATTTAGATAAACTATATATTGTGTATATCATAAATAATATACTCAATATATTCCCTAAATAGAATTCTCCATCAAATCTTCAATATCCATCAGCGTTTGACTTTTTGACTGCGTTTGACTTTTGTTGACTTTCTGTCAACGCCTGAATTGCACTTGTCAACGCCCAGATTGCTCTTGTCAACGCTTGGACATATTACTTGATATTTTCTTCGATTTTGAGTTTCTGCCACATCAACTTTTTGACCCAACAATCTTCCCCTAGTTGATAGTGGCAAAACTCTATGTGTATCTCTTGTAAGTTGTACATGATCTTCAAGTTGCTTCCCCTCAAGTGTAGAACGTATTTTCTTCCCCTTTTTGTCACATCAACAAGGAAGTAAACAATGTATGCAATCTTTGAAGATTCTCCAAATGTAGGCTCTGTGTAATGATCTTGAAAAATAATTAATATAATATTTTTGATGTAGAAGTAGAATAACCCAACCTTGTGTTCCATGTCTTGTACTATCCACGTGATAAAGAACTTATACTCCACCAAGTATAACGAGACCTCGAACACCTTGTTATGATCATTGTTCTTATTCCGCTATGTTATCATATGAATGATGATCAACCTAGATATAATGGTTCATAACCATTGAGTCTAACGATCAAATGGACTCTACAATTGGTATCAGAGCCTAAGGCTCATGATATCTAGGTCCGACGAGGTGTTCGTGTATGGTGAAGAAGAAAAATTCGTATGGAGTTTTTCTGGACGTTTTTGTGTGCGCAGCAGTATTCAGAAGGTCATAACTTTTGATTGAACCGTTGGATCGTCACAAAATTTTATATGTGTGTTCTACATACATAGATCTAAACATCCACCGGAGGGATTGTCGAGTTTTATCACCAGGCAAAAGTTATTAAGCGTCAAAGTCAGCAGTGAGTGAATGCAGTTTTCTGTGGACAGCCATGTTCAAAACACGATCTCTCCTTCGTTAACCGTTGGATCTTCGTGATTTTTGAACTGTAGATTCTTGGCACTTGTGTCTAGAATCTCACCGAAGGGATTTTCGATCTGAGCCCTAATGAAAAAGTTATTCAAGGTCGAAGATTGCTGTTTAAAGGTATTAATGTTTTGCTTTCACATAAAATCATGACCTAGGGTTTCTCAAACCCTAGATCTACATGAAAAGCAGAATATTATGTAGCTTTTGGCTGTTATGATGGAGAGAAAGTATTAGGGTTTCGTCCAAAATCCT
This sequence comes from Glebionis coronaria, assembly GCA_025667525.1. Classification (NCBI taxonomy): domain Eukaryota; kingdom Viridiplantae; phylum Streptophyta; class Magnoliopsida; order Asterales; family Asteraceae; genus Glebionis; species Glebionis coronaria. The sequence goes on along the minus strand of CM046878.1, from coordinate 19,562,191 downwards.
AAGATCGAAGTTAAGGCTGTGATTTAATGATTTGTTTTTTTTAGGGTTTTATGAATAAACCCTAGAATGATGATATGCTGTTCATTAAATGACAAGTTTGATAGGAAATCCACAACTGGTGGATGTCAATTTCTTGGGAGTAGATTGATATCTTGGCAATGCAAGAAACAAACAGTGGTGGCCAACTCTACAACTGAAGCAGAATATGTTGTAGCAGCTGCTTGTTGTGGACAAGTCTTATGGATTCAGAACCAGCTGTTGGATTATGGGTATAATTTCATGCATACCAAGATTTTTGTAGACAATAACAGTACTTTATGCATTATTAAAAATCCTGTACATCATTCTAAAACCAAACACATAGAAATTAGACATCATTTTATAAGAGATTGCTTTGAGAAAGGTTTAATACAACCAGATAGGGTAGCTACAGAAGATAATGTGGCTGATTTATTAACTAAACCTTTTGATACTGGAAGATTTCAATATTTGGTAACAAATATTGGAATGGTTAATCTCACTTAATATGTGTTTTGGAATCTTTTTGTAAAAGTATGTACAGGATAATGCATTGTTATTGGTCTTTGTGATGATTTAGATTTTTCCACTTTATTTTTCTAACACTGACAAAGGTAAATGTAACGCTGTCAAGTGTTATTTTTCCGTTGTTAGAGATATTATTGTCTAACGCTGACAAGAGTTCCTTCAACGCTGATAAGTGTTGTCGGGGCGCTGTCAGCAACAAATGTTAGTTTTGTGGTTTTCAATCTAAATGTGTAGGTGGTGGTAGCTTTATGCCATTGGATACAGAGTTGCTTATAGATCTTTGAAGAGCTATTTGGACATGTTTTTGTTTATGGATGATGGTTGGAATATTTATATTCCTATCTTGACATAAATTTTTAATGTTCATATATATTTTGAGAAACTCATGTATCATAGTTTAAGGGGAGGTTTAAGGAACCTTTAGGACTTTTGGGTATTCTTATAATACTCTCATCACAATTCTAGATTGTGTCCACAGATGAGTATGGGTTAGTTTTACTAAACCATGAGGCACTGTAGCATGCAAAGTTGTCAAACTATGCATGCTGCCAAGACATTTTTGGCCTAGAATTGGTTATGGTCTGATGAGAGACTTGGGAATAATTTTGTTATGGGTTTACCTGGGAGTTACAAAGAATTTTATGAAATAACTTTGTTGGTAAGTATTTTGGTTAGCAAGGGACACTAGAGGACATTTGTGTCTATCTTGCTTAAGCAAGTGTGCATAAATGGACAGTGCTTGCCGCCCAGTAATTATTATCAACTTGTAAGATATTTCCTTAGGATAAATTACTTTGTTAAGGTCTTTTTCTTTTTAAATTTTTTTTATTTTTTAGACGCTGACAAGTTTTTCTCCAAACGCTGTTACGTCCAATCGTGACGCTGACAAGGCTTTAGGCAAACGCTGACAAGAAAATATAGCCGTTGGGCGTTGATGGGCTATTTTTGACCGTTGACACCTAGTGGGCCCTACCCAGTTGTTATTTTTGACTAATCTTTGGCCGTAATTTTGGGGAGTTGTTACTTTTAATTAATGCATGAGATAAGTTATATTTGATTCAATATTTTCATCATTGCTCTTTGAATATAACTGCCTCATTTTTGACCAATCCAAATCATGCATCTCTCCTATAAATTTGGCTAAACTTTTTGTTCTGGGTATTCATATTTTCTTGTCTAACTTTTTTTTCTCCTAGATTTTTCCCATATCACATAAACTCAACAGCTTTAAACATGGCACCAAAGTTCAACTCAACCAATCTGACATTGGAGTTCAAGAGCCAACATAATATGGTCGCTTACTTGGCTGCTGATAATGATTTGTTCCCTCAGTATTCACAAATTGTGGCATTTTTAAATGCATCCTCTCTAAGGTATGCACTTTCTCATGAACCATTAGTCCCTGTCACACACATTAGACAGTTTTGGAACACTGTTAGTTCCACAACAGCTAATGGAGTGACCACATTAACATCTATTGTTCATGGAAGAACATGGGTGGTCACTGAAGCCTTGGTTCGCCAAGCTTTGCGTCTTGATGACGCTGATGGTGTGACTACCCTTGCCGTTGCAACAATAGAACAAGGTCTTAGGGAATTGGGTTATCCTATTCCTGCTGGTAAATCTTTAAATAAATATCATAAGCAGGAATTTCCCTCTGACTGGAAATATTTGATACATGTCCTTCTTCAATGCTTAAGTCCAAAATGTACTGCTTTTAATGAAATAAACAGGTCAATTGCAAGTGCTTTGGTTTGTATGTCACGTGGGCTTAAGTATAATTTTTCAAAAATGATTTTTGAAGGGATGTGTAAAAATAAGGGAAGTAAAATGACTTTGGCTTATCCAAGATTTTTGCAAATGGTCTTTGATTTACAAGAATATTGTACTAGGGATCATGACACTTTTTATGAGATCCCTAAGCAAAAGAAAACCATTTTTGACAAAATGAGCTCCACAAACAGATCTATCCCTCTCACCCAAGCCATGCTTGAAGTAATTCAGGCTGCTCAACCACAACCAGACCCTGCACCTCAAATTGAGCCTATCCTTGAACCATTACCTTCACCTGATCACATGGACGTTGACCAACCCAATGTCAACGCTGACACTCAAAATGTTGGCGCTGACACAGCCAATCCCAACGCTGATGACATTCCTGCACAATTCCAAACACCCCTTAACCAACCAACACCCACACAATCTACTTCATCTTCCACCCCATTACAATCTAGGTTGAATAAACGCCAAAGGACTACTGGAGTGTTCTCCTCTAGTGGTCCTAGCCTTGTTGCAGAGAGAACCACCTCCACAAGTGTGGCTGGTGACATGGGTGAGGCTGGGGCTATTTACACAAGCTTAGATGCTGGTCAAGACAGTCCCAACATCATTAAGACCTCATCCACGCCCTATGATTCTATTTTGGGAGGTCAAATCCCCATTCTAGCTGAGGGCAGATTGGAACCTATGACATTGATTGAATTGACGGCTGCTGTCATTAGCTTGCAAAAGCAAAATGTCAGCCTTGTACAAATTGTCAATAATCAGGGCCGTGAACTCCAAGTATTGAGGGAGCGGGTAACTGTTTTGGAGAATTCAAGTAGTAGGAGTAGAATGGAGGAATCTTCCAAAGGGGAGGATGAAGAGGATGAGCTGATTCATACAGCAAGTGAGAAGAGTTCAGAGAAGAGTTCACAATTTAGTGAATCTTTACATGTTGCTGAAGCACTCACCAACTTGAAGAAGCACCCAATTATTGATACATCCAAGGTAACTCCATTGAACTTGGAGGGATCTTTCACAGCAACAATGGGCGCTGATACAGGTTTGAATGCTGACACATCCAGCGCTGACAAAGGTAATCGGGGCGCTGATAGAGGTAACTTGAACACTGACAAAGTTGCAGATGTTGTTGATGTATTCCAGTCATCAGCAATCATCAAAGATGTGTCCACACAGGTTTCTTCTTCTACTTTGCCTATTATTGATCCAAAAGACAAAGGTAAAGGAATTTTGATTGAAGAAGATGTTCCAAAGAAAGATGCAGCACAAATTGCATTTGATGAACAGTTGGCTGCACAACTTTTGGAAAGAGATTTGAAGAGGAGTGGTAGATCACCATTTGTTGCCACTTCTGAGAGTGAGGAAGAAAGTGGTGATGAAAAAGAAGAAGATAGCTCAGATTCAAGTGTTCAAATTATTGAAGATCCAGAAAGACTTGAATATGGGGATGAGTTAGCAAAGGAAAGATTGAGTGATTTGAAGAATCAGATTGATTGGGACCTTCCAGAAATCACCAGAATGTACCATGCTTGGGAAGACAAGGTTATGGACAACCCAGGAATGAGTTTGTCAGATCAAATTTGGGGGTTGGAAGTTCTTCTCAAGGTAAAAGATGATATAAAGGTGATTTTGAGGTTTAATGCACAAGAGGTCAAGACTTGGCTCAAAAGAGATAGAAGGCAGTTGTATTACAAGTTGCTTAGATGCCATCAACCTAGATGGACATACAAGAAGTTGCTGGCTTTATCTTTTGAGGAGTTAGAGTATAGGGCACATCCTATTTGGAGGAATGTGCAAGAAAATAATGTCTACCAGTTTCTTTCAGAAGAAAGGAAACAAGAGCTTGCTGAGGAAATGCAGATTCAAAAGGAGATGAGGATTGCTCAAAGACCGGTGAAGAAAGGAGATCCTTTCCAATTTCCTAAAGATATGGATGTGTATTATCCAACTGAAACTGTTATAAGGAAGCATCTCAAGCTTTCTCCATTGGAAGCTTCAGATTTGGTTAATGTAGTACCTCTAGATGACAGAAATCCAATCATAAGCTTTGATGAAGATGAGTGTGGATTTTGGAAGATTGGCAGATTTGGAAAGGAGGTACACACTTTCACTTCAATTATTTCTATCTTTGCAAGCATAGACAGAGAAGACTTGGTGCATCTATGGAGATTGATAGAGGCCAAGTATACAGCTGGAGCACCTACTTCAGCAAATGGAATAAGACTGTGGCACACATTTTTGACTTTGTGTGGTCCAAGGGAAGCAGATCCTGCTATATGGAAGGATCTTGAAGATGATCTCAGTAATCTTCATTGGAGGCTTTATTCTACTTGTGGTGTATTTCATTTGAGCTCTACAAAGTTTTCAGAGTATCTACTTGTGGATGCTGATTATTTCTTGTCCAAAGAAGTATTGGAGAAGATGAAGGAGACACCCTTGGAGATTGATTATACTAGTGACGTGGCCAAGGAATTGATTAGATATGTTTATCACCAACATAAGAAGTTTTTGCAAGATTCCTCCTAAGTCTTAAGTTTTTATTCAGAAACTTGATCATTGGAATAGATATCAAGTTTAGGGGAGGATTGTTGGGAATAAATTATGGGTCAGTTCACTAGACGCTGATAAGAAGAATCCAAGCGCTGATAGGATGACATTGGACGCTGACAGCCAGGCGTTGACACTTGAAGAAATCAACGCTGACAGCCTTGAAGATTAACACTGATGGAATATATCTTCATACGAATCTTTTTGTTTATTTGTTTCTTTATTTGTGTATGGTAAAGATAAGCTCGACATTGTATTTTCTATTATTATCTTCTCAGGGAGCTTGTAATCTTTGCTTAACACCAAGCACTCAGTATCTGTGAAAAGAACCTTATTTTTGTTATCACACACTTGTGATACACTAAACAAATTATAATCCAATTCTTTTACCAGGAAGACATTCTCAAAACGTAGATTATTGGTAATAAGGGTTCCTTTTCCTGTGATGGTGCCATAGCCCCCTCCAAAGTATACCTTATCACCATCTTGAATAGGAGTGAAGTTTGTCAGATAGTCTTCCTTCCCTGTCATGTGCCTTGAGCATCCACTATCCCAATATCCATAATCATTGATCTTCTTCTGAATGCCCTGCACATAAAGAAAACACATTAGTTTTCTTTGGGAACCCAAGCCTTGGAAGACTTGGATTCATCTGGTTGTTCAACAAGAACAGACTTGGTTCTCATAACAACCCCATTTTCATCCCTTTTTGAATGAAATTCCCAGTTAACCCCAACTGGTATTGACATGGCCTTTGAAATATAATGAAACCTGTTGCATGTCATAGAAAGACCAGTAGAATTAGAGTTTTGGTCTTGTTTTGGTCTCCATGTTAAGCTAGTAGAAGCTTTAGACCTATTTCCCTGTGGTTGCAAATACCTAGGTTTGGCAGTGTTTCTGTCAGCGCTGAAATTGTTCTTGTCAGCGCCCCGATTGCCTTTATCAGCGTTAAACCTAGGGTTTGCTACAGGAACCCATTGCCTATTGGACCAAGTGTTTGACTTTTGGAAAGGTCTTAGGCCTTGTGTGTTAGACCCTTTAGAAAAGAATGGGGCTGGTCTAACAACTTGTGAACTTTTGTTCACAAAGGTATTGGGTCTGACAGTGTTTGACCTATGTTGACTTTTGTCAGCGCTGAAATGGTTCCTGTCAGCGTTGATATTGGAAGCGTTGACACATCTGTATGCCAAATGTGAAAAGCTACCACATGTGTAACAAGCTTTTCTAGACATAGTCTTAGGTCTAGAAGCAAAGAAGCCTGTTCCATGGTTACTAACTTGGCTTTTTGGTGACCTAGTATTCCTATACATCTCTGCATACTTAACACTAGGTTTTCTAACAGTTTGTGGGACAAGGTCAACAGCTTTGCCAGTGGTAGGGTGTGTGATTTTAATAGGTGTAGGATCATGGCTCTTGATTGGTGTGGGCTCATTTGGACTTTCACACAACAGCCCTCCCTTAACAAACAAAGTGTGGTTAGCTTTCTTCCACTCATCTAGGTCAGTCAGTTTTTGTTTGTATTCTTCAACTGGGGAAGTCACTCTAGGTGGAGGAATGAATTCCTTCTCTTGAAGTTCTGGCAAGCCAGTCCAAGATAAGTCCTTTGATTGGACACCATAGAAATCCCCAGCTGGTGGTGGAACACCAGTATAATCTTTCATCCCAATCCCACTCATGTCCTTAGAGTCTCTTTGTTTACTAACACACTCTCCTAGGGATTGTGTGGCCTTATCAAATCTCTGGATTTTAAGACTCACATTATCTTTATTTTTGTTAGCCTCATCTAACTGAGCTATCAAATCAAGATTAACCCTATTTGTGATATCTTGAATATCTTTACTCTGATGTAACTCATGTTTTAAGATATTTATTTGATCCTTTAAATCAAACTCCATTTTCTTATACTCAGCTACTGTCTTTTCTGTTTGGGTAAGAGCAATTTGATAATTAGATACTTTGCATCTTTCAGTACTTGCCTCATCTAATAATTTTACTATTTCTTGATTTAGTTTTTCAGTATTTAAACGACAACCCTTAGAACAGAATGCATCATCATATACCTCATTATCTGATGAAGAGGAGGAGTGTGCCATGAGAGCATATTCAACATGCTCTTCTTTAACTTCAGCAACCAAAGCTCTGTCCTCTTCCTCATCCTTAGCCATAAAGTTCCAGCTCCAGTCCCATCCTCCAACACCATCAATTTGTTGAACAGCAACCATGGCCTTGGAATCTTGGCTCTTAACCATTTGGCTTGAAGGCTTACCAGCATCAGATCTTCTTGGAGATCTACATTCCCTCATAAAGTGCCCCATCCTATGACAATTGTAGCACTCAACTTTGGATTTGTCAAATCCAGCAACATCCTTAGCATTAAAGGTCATCTTCTTCTTGAACCTTTTATTAAACCTGTTTGCTCTTAAACTTACAAGAGCCATAGTCCACTTGATGTCCATCTCTTCCAATTGCTCATCACTTATCTGCTCAAGATCTTCATATGTAATCCTTGAATCACTGGGCAAAGAAGCAATGAATGCACACACAGTATCTAGATCTAAACCAGCAGGTTTAATTCTATCAGCGCCAAAGTTGTGTGTGTCAGCGCTTGAGTATAAAGCGTTAACAGGATATGATCCAGCGCTGACAGACTGTGATCCAGCGTTGACACATTGAGATCCAGTGACTGGATGTCCATAGGAGTTCATGGAATCAAATTGGTCTTCACTTTGTGAGAATAAGGCCATGTTGCTACTGGAAGATTTATTATCACTATCCAAAAGCCATTCATTCTCCAACAGTCTTAGTTTGTTGAAGATGTCATCAAACCTGGAGGTCTTGTGGGTGTTATTGACAAGAATGGATCTTGTCTCAATCTTCCATACATCACCAAGGCTTTTGAGAAAAGTAGCATTCAAGTCAGGATCATCAATCTGTGTTCCCATGAAGGAAAGTTGACTTGTGATGTCAAGCAGTCTACTTCTCACACTGCTGAGATTCTCATTGGGCTGAGCCTTAAAGACAGCATACTCATGCATGAGTTGCTTCTTCTTTTCTTCTTTTGTGTCAGCATTGCCACCATGTGCTACTTCAAGAGCTTCCCAAAGCTCTTTTGCAGACTCAAAGCGTTTGTACTTGTGCTGATTCTCATGACCTAGGGCGTGTTTCATGATGTTCAAGATTTTCATGTCCACCCTTTTCTTGGCTACATCTTCAGCAGATACAGCTCTTCCATCTTCAGGCTTTTCCTTCTTATCAGCTTCAGGACAATTAGGAAGAGCTATCCTTGTGGCAATAGCATTAGCAATATTTTGAGCTTTGTTGAATGTGTTCCCATATTCAACAATCTCCCAAAGAGTGTAGTCATGAATAGCTATATATTGCTCAAAGTTAGACTTCCAAAGCTCGAAGTTCCTGGCATCAAACATGGGAATTTTGATATTAGGGTTTGTGGAGTTGTTTTGTAGCAAAGCAGAAGGCTGATTTGTGCCAGACATGATGTTTTTAGGGTTTTGAGAGATTTAGGGTTTTTAGGGTTTGGTGTTTTAGGGTTCTTGCGTTACTTAAAGATCAAAAGTTTCTCAACAAGCTCTGATACCACTTGTTATACTTGGTGGAGTATAAGTTCTTTATCACAAGAGATCAAATCAAATAAACATCTAAATATTCTATTTAGATAAACTATATATTGTGTATATCATAAATAATATACTCAATATATTCCCTAAATAGAATTCTCCATCAAATCTTCAATATCCATCAGCGTTTGACTTTTTGACTTTTTGACTGCGTTTGACTTTTGTTGACTTTCTGTCAACGCCTGAATTGCACTTGTCAACGCCCAAATTGCTCTTGTCAACGCTTGGACATATTACTTGATATTTTCTTCGATTTTGAGTTTCTGCCACATCAACTTTTTGACCCAACAATGAGATAAGTCTTCGACCCAAAAACTGACAACCACCAGTAGTAGACTTTATGTCATTATTAGCACCTGCATAGTCACTATCACTATAGGCTTCAAGAACAAAAGGTGATTCTCTAGGATACCACAAACCTAGCTTGGGTTGAGCCTTGATGTACTTGAAAATTTTCTTGACTGCATTCAAGTTAGAAACAGTTGGAGCCACCTGATGTCTAGAACAAGAACTTATTGCAAACATGATATCCGGACGCGATGCAGTCAAATACATGAGTGAGCCAATCATTGACCTGTACATGTGAACATTTACCGGAGGATCTGGCTCATTCTTGAGTTTGACTTTAGTTACTTCATAAGGTGTTGCTGCTGGTCGAAGAGGATCCATATCAAACTTCTGAAGGATCTCATGAACACATTTGTCTTGACTTATGAAGATTCCATCCGACTTTTGCTTGACTTTAAGACCAAGGAAAAATTTAAGCTCTCCCATAGCACTCATCTGAAATTCGCCCTTCATCAGTTGTTCAAACTCATCACACCATTTTTTCTTAGTAGAACCAAAGATAATATCGTCCACATATACTTGAAATAGGATAATGTCCTTGGTATTCCTCTTAAGAAATAGTGTTTTGTCAATCGTGCCTCTTCTATAGCCATGTTTCAACAAGAAAGTGGAAAGACGCTCATACCAAGCTCAAGGAGCCTGATGAAGGCCATATAGAGCTTTGACCATCTTGTAAACTTTATTGGGATGAAATGGATCCACAAAGCCCTTAGGTTGAGTGACATAAACTTCCTCATCAATCTTGCCATAGAGAAATGCACTCTTGACATCTATCTAAAAACCGTAAAGCCAACATAAGAAGCAAAATCCAAAAACAGACGAATGGCCTCAATCCTAGAAACAGGAGCAAAAACTTCAGTATAGTCAAATCCTTCAAGTTGTGTGTGACCTTGTGCAACCAACCTAGCCTTATTTCTCACCACAATACCCCTTGCATCTTTCTTGTTTTTGAGAAACCATTTGGTACCAATTGCTGTCTTTCCATCTGGCAAGTCAACTAGGATCCAAACATTCTGAAACAAGAACAACTGAATCTCCTCCTACATAGCCTCCACCCAACTTTGATCCTCAAGAGCATGAGAGACTGATCTAGGTTCCACCTGTGAAAGAAAACAAGAAAACAAACAGTGTTGAAAGTCCGTATGATTATTACGCTTTTGGTCCTTTATATAGCTCACAAGAGCATGATGATCAGATGTTACTTTCTTATGCATTCTGCGAGTCTTGATAGTAGAACCAGGATCTCCAATGATTTGAGTAGTAGAATGGTCTTTATGCGACTACAGAACTTGATTAGAAGCTACATCCACTTCTAGTGCCAAGTTATTAAGATCCCTAACAAAGTCATCATCATATGAAGCAGAGTCGAAAATTCTATCTATTGGTTGCTTATGAATATCATCCAGCTTAGTAGAAGACTTCTTTTGATAATTTCCCAGGTCAGAAGGACCAGAGAATCTAGTAGAGGAAGTGGGATCACTAGCCGGACTACCAATAGGTGTTAAACTAGCACTAGGAGTAACATTTGGAGTACTAGGGGTAGCTTTGTCAGTAGATGTACTCAAAAGAAACTCAAAACCACCTTGATCAGCTACTGTAGTACCATCTTGTTATTGCTTGAGTAATGTGTCAAGAGCTCCTTGTGAGTCCAAAATGTCTGATGGAGTAGCATCACTAGGAGTAGTATTGGCATTAGGAGAGACTGTGGTGGAATAGGATGGAACAACAAAAATATCATCCTCTTCATCTGAGTCTGAAAAACTAGAATGAGCACCTGCACTAGAAGTTGCAAACACTTGTGGACCTGCATCATGGTTAGTTTTGAAACGAAAATATCCCAATGAATCACTAAGATAATCAAGATCAAATACCATTCAGGACCCTTGCCTTGTATGTTTGACTTCTCCTCAAAATACCTGATATTAATAGTTTTAATTACACGCTTGACTTGGAGATTGTAGACACGATAACCCCGAGAGTGAGTTGAATATCCCACTATGTATCCTTCATCTGCCTTGCCATCAAATTTCCCCAAATAGTCACTAGTATTCAGAATGGTGACAGGTCACCCAAATGGCTTCAAATGAGCAATGCTTGGAGCTTTAGCTGTGAGTAGCTCATAAGGAATCTTCTTTTGAGGATTGGTAATAGAAACTCTCTTCAAAACATAACTTGCAGTATTAACAGCTTCTTTCCAAAACATGGTTGGAAGCTTGGAATCGGCAAGCATTGTTCTCGCAGCTTCTATTAGAGTCCTGTTTTTTCTTTCTGCAACACCATTCTGCTGAGGAGTTCTTGCTGCACTATAATCTCGTTTGATACCTTTAGAATTACAAAGTGCTATGAGGTCTGCATTTTTGAATTCTGTTCCATTATCACATCGGATACCTTTAACCTTCTTGGACAGCTGATTCTCAATTAGTGTAAGAAAGTCCTTGAGAATTGAGTAGGTCTCACTCTTGGCAGTCATGAAGAGAACCCACGTGAACCTACTATACCCATCAGTTACCACAAGACAATATTGTTTGTGGTCAATGCTCCTAATGGAGGTAGGACCAAATAAATCCATGTGTAGTAGCTGCAATGGTTCAGTTATAAGGCTGAGAGCAGTAATGGCCTTGAAGGATGCTTTATGTTGTTTGCCTTTGCTGCATGCAAGGCAATTGATGTCATTTCTGAATGTTTTGGGAGGTAAACCAGAGACCAAGTTCATATTTGCTAATTTGTGAATGGTCTTGAAGTTCACATGTCCCATCCTTCTATGCCATTTAGTGGTTTCATCTTCTGAGGCTTTAGCAACCAAAAATGCTAGTTGACCAATAGGATTGACTTCATTCATCTTGATACTATAGAGGTTGTGTCTTCTAGGTATTTTGAGTAGAACTTGTGAGTCATCCGGGAGTTTAAAGTCTTTGGATAACACTAGTGCATCAGTATCCGTAAAGAGGATAAACTACTTCTTGTCACAAATCTGAGAGACAGAGATCAAGTTGAAGTGTTGAAGTGCTTCCACATAGTAGTCCTGCTCAAAGTTAAGGTTAGGCGTCTAAATCGTTCCTTTGCCGGTGATCCTTCCTTCACCACCTCCAAAATAGACCTTTCCGCCTTGAAATGGTACAAAGTTAGATAGAAGACTTTTATTCCCTGTCATGCTCCTAGAGCATCCACTATCAACTATCCCTAGAGTAGGATCTTGGTAAGGAGTAACCTACAACAAGAAAAATATATGCAAAAGTTAGTGTCTTAAGGGGACCCAAACCTGTTCAGGTTTGAGCCTGCCTTGTGGATCTTTAGTAGATATCCAAGAAGATTGATGAGATCCACTGTTGTTCTTAGGTTGCCTATTCATCATATGGGTATTATTGTTTGACCAAGAACAACCTGCTGAGGGCTTAACAGCAGCACCTAAATTTCCCAACCCAGAATACATTTGGCCTGAATTAAATGCATAATTCTGATTAAAGTTCTGAAAGTAGTTGCTGGTTGGTCTATTAGGGATTAAGCCATTGTCTCTCCAATGATCAGAAGCTAAAGGAGAGGTCGTTCTAGAAGAAAAAGATTGGGCACATGGATTAAGTCTTCTAGAAGAATATGGAGCAACTCCTGGTGGACCAAGAGCAGGATATGCTTGATATACAGAAAGATGTTGATCATAAAAGTCTCAATCTTTAATCAAATGAAATGTACTGCCACAAACAAAACATCTTTTATTCAAATGACCTTGTCTCATACTGTTAACTTTATTACACACAACTCTAGGAGAAACATTATTCCTAGGACTCAATAAACCAGAATTAGACACAGTTGAGGTAGAAGCAACTCTCTCTTCACTCTTCCTAGCACTAGTAGCAGCATGGTCATTCGTTTTGAAGCTTGTAGGTCTCGACTCTTCACTTGAACCACATGATGCAGTGTCACTGGCTTTGTCACTGAATGTACAAGAGACAAAGTCATTAGTATTAGTAGAACTTTTTGGGGACTCATGCATTTGTGATCCATCCAATTCATTATGCCTAGAAGTGGGTATAAAAGTTCCTGAAAGAGGTGGAGGGACAACATGCATTGCTGCAGCTGGTTGAAACCTATTGTAGCAAGGTTTTCCCTCTTCCTCCTTGTCAGGATCAAAGACACTTGAAAATGATAACTCAAACACATCTTCTGAATCAATATATTTCCTAACCCTCTTTTATTCCTACCAGACATGCTACTATCAATTAGCTTTGAAAGATTCTTAGGTGCATTTTGCCATTTTTCAAATTTTAATAGTGTAGCATCCAATTTTGCCTTCATGTCCTTCTTATCCTTGATACTGTCATCTTTTACCTTTTCAGTGTATTTAAGCATATTTGTTGTGTTTTCTAAATCAATATTCAGAATTCTAATTTTATCTTCATATTCACGTTGTGTGTCTTGAAGCCACCTCTTTTGTTGTTCGAATGTTTTTAAAGAATTCTTATATGCTTGAACTTCTAAAAAATACTTATCATTTTGTTCATTTAATTCATTATATTGAGACAACAATTCTGAATATTTATCATGACAACCAAGAGGACAATGTTGTACCTGAGGTGAAATGCCCATAAGAGCAAACTCTTCTGCTTCCTCGGCATCAGACAGATTCCCAGCAATCATTGCAAACACGTCCGTAGAAGGTTCAGCTGTTTCCAGGGCAGCATTCTGATGATCACTCCAGTTGACCATAGATTCAACAGACACCAAAGCCTTCTTGTCGTCCTTCGCCTCCTGAATCTTGAAAGCTGAATACCTGCTCTTGTCCTGGTCATTCTTGTTAGGCCATTCCCTAGCAAAGTGACCTTGCTGGTGGCGATTATAGCATCTAACCTTGCTTTTGTCAAACCTTGCTGGTTCTCTTGGGTTGTAGTTAAACTTTTGACCGGCTTTCTTCTCAAACTTGTGAACCCGAAGAGTGAGCATGGCCATTTTTCATTTGAGATCCATTTCATCCAGGTCAAGTTTATCAACCTGTCTGAAGTCATCAAAAGCAAGTTGTTGTTGTGGATCAACATCAGCAACAAAAGAGTGAAGAACAGCTTCTACCATGCTACCAGACTTGGCTTTCGGTTCAGGAGTAGAAGTATGCTGAGAAGTATGCTGAGAAGACATGGTATAGCTTGGGCTACTAGCATAAGACATGGGAATAGATCCCATGGAACTCACAAAGGCAGAGTTAGCAGGAGTAGGAAAAGAATCACTTGAGTATCCCCTCACATGAGGCTCAAAGGTTTTGAGCTTATGAAACAAATCATGAAAATTAAGATAGTCAAGCCCACCTTTTGCTTTAAGAGAGATTACCACCTGATTCCATGAGTAGGGTAAGGCTCTAAGAAATCTTGCATTGATATCTCCATTGTCAGGTTTCAACCGGAGTTGATTCAACTAGCTCAGTATCGTTTGGAACATGTCATACCCTTGATGAATACATTTAGTTTCTGAGATCTTGAAGTCTGTGAATTCATCTCTGAGCATGGATCTTCGCATTTTCTTTGACTCCTCATTCCCACCAAACCTTGCTTTTATTCCGTTCCAGATTTCTCTAGCATCATCCAGGTGATAAAATTCACCCATGTGATCATCAGGTAGAGACTGAAGAAAAATAGTTTTTGCTTTGATCTCCTTCTGAACAGCTGTGATTTCTTCATGAGTTTTAGGGTCAAGAAGAATAATATTACCATTCTTGTCTCTTCCAGTAAACCTCTTGCTGTTTCCATTGAGAATAATCTTCCGGAGATCTTGATTAGTGTTGGTGATCCAACATTCCATCTTCATTGCCCAGCTATCATACTCATCCTTTTTTAGAAGAGGAAACTTACCATTTTTGTTGGAAACCGTAGCAATGATCTGCTGAGGTTGCTGTGTTTTAGGTGTGCTTTCTTATCCTTTTTGAGTAGAACTTGAGGCAGACATGATTAAAAAAAAGATGTTAGTAATAAGAAAAAATATTTTTTCCTCTATAGAGACTCTCCCAGGCTCTGATACCACTTGTTGGGTCCACTAGATGTGGATCTTGTAGCCTGTTAGGGACGATGAACGACTTCTGTAATCACAAGTCTATTCACAGAGAGACTCTATATAAATCACACAATATAAGTGCGGAATACAAATACTATGAACAAGAAGAACAGAATAACTATAATGACTTGATCCTTTACTAAGGATTTCTAATATTAATATGAACTAGAATTATGTTTGATGAAGGTGTGTTGAACCCTTCTGCCTAAGGTTCCTTTTATACTACAAGGAAACCCTAATACATCATTAAACCAAAACGTGTAAAACTGATATGCATATCATTTCCTAACATATCTCATGCATATCCTAACAGAATACTCTTAAATAATAAAGTTTGACTTTCTATAAGACTAGGAGCACGTGTTGCTCCTACTACTACTAGGACCAGGAGGAACTACATACCTCATAGTCGACCTATTACAAATAACTATTCCAAAGGTCCTAACAAATATATTTGTACTTGCTAACACAGAGGAACAATTAGATTCCAATACATCGTCTTTGTCTGGTGATATTTTCAGTTGGTCCAAATCATCCTCTAGTACTTGGACACTGGATGCTCCAAGCATATGACCGGGGATCGCTCGATGCTCAAAAAATTCGTTAGCAAGTTTCTATGGATGGTGAAATTTGGTAATGACCACATTGCAAAGATCATGGGTTATGGTGAATATCAAATTGGGAATGTTACGATTTCAAGGGTGTTTAAGTGGAGGGACTCGGTCATAACTTATTCTCGGTAGGACAATTTTGTGATTCAAACCTTGAGGTTGCTTTTCGACAACATACTTGCTTCATTCGTGATCTTGTAGGAAATGATTTGTTAGAAGGTTCTCGAGGGGATAATCTCTACACACAGTCTATTCAAAACATGATGGTCGCTTCTCCAGTATGCCTTCTCTCCAAAGCATCTAAGACCAAGTCTTGGTTGTGGCATCGACGATTATCTCATCTTAACTTTGATGCAATTAACCATTTGGCTAAAAACGAACTTGTTCGTGGTCTTCCAAAGCTTAAGTTTAACAAGGATCATTTATGTTCCGCGTGTTCTTTGGGGAAAAGCACCAAGAAGTCTCACAAACCTAAAGCTGAAGATACCAACCAGGAAATTCTACATCTTTTGCACATGGATCTTTGCGGGCCAATACGTACGGCTAGTGTGAGTGGAAGAAAATACATCCTCGTCATGGTGGATGATTTTTTTAGGTTTACATGGGTAAAGTTCTTAGCAACAAAGGATCAAGTACCTGGATTTATTATCAAATTTCTTAAAATGATCCAAGTGCGTCTCAATGCTACTGTTCGCCGCATTGAAACTGATAATGGAACTGAGTTCGTTAATCAGACTCTACGAGATTATTATGAAGAGGTTGGCATTTCACACAAAACATCAGTTGCTCGCACTCCACAACAAAACGGTGTCGTGGAAAGGCGTAATTGTACACTTATGGAAGCTGCAAGAACTATGTTGATTTATGTGAATGCTCCTTTATTCTTATGGGCTGAAGTAGTGGCCACATCATGTTATACCCAAAACCGCTCTATTATTCGTAAGAGCCATATGAGCTTCTTCATGGACGTAAACCTGATATACCATTTCTGCATGTGTTTGGTGCACTTTGTTATCCAAATACAAATAGTGAGAATTTGGGCAAACTTCAACCGAAGACTGATATAGGTATTTTCATTGGTTACTCACCCGTAAAGAAAGATTATCGGATTTATAACCGTCGTCTTGGCAAGATAAGAGAAAAAATTGATGTCTATTTTGATGAGCTGACAGCGATGGCTTCTAAGAAACGCAGCTCTGAAACCGCACTTCATGAGATGGGAACCGATACTATCAGTTCCGGATTAACTCCCAACAATCCTACTTCTCTATCATTTACACCTCCTAAAAGGATCGAGTGGGATGAGTTATTTCTACCTATGTTTGATGAATTCTTTTATCCTCTAAGTGATGATTCTCCAGCACCTGTAGTAGTAGCGCGGATTCCTGAAGTTGTTGCTCAAGATAATGGAAATCAATCAGATGCATCTACAATCACTATTGAACCGGATGCACCATCCCCTAACAATTCTTAAACTACACTCGAATCAACACCCCCACTCGTTCCCGATGATGTTGAAGAGGATTATGATGATCACGATTTGGAAATTGCTCACTTACAAGAGCTCCATCTTTGGTTTACAAATACCCGAAAACCCTAACGGTGCATCTACCTCAGAGGAAGATCCTGCAATCGTTCACTCCAGACCACCACGGATTGAAAATCACAACACCAAATGGACAAAGGATCACCCAATCCGAAATATTATTGGTTAAGTCGATCGACCAGTCTTAACACACCATCAACTACAAGAACATGCATTATACTGCTACTTTGATGCATTTCTCTCAGAGGTTGAACCTAAAACTTGGCAACAAGCCATGACACAATCATCTTGGATTGAAGCCATGCAAGAGGAACTTAATGAATTTCAGTGACTTGAAGTATGGTAATTAGTTCCTTTACCCGACAAAGTCGACATTCTTACTTTGTTGTGGGTTTTTAAGGTTAAGCTCGATGAGTTGGGTGGTGTGTTAAAGAACAAGCCTAGATTGGTTGCGCGAGTTTACAAACAAGCATTGGGTATTGACTTTGAAGAATCCTTTGCTCTTGTTGCAAGATTGGAGGCGATTAGACTATTCCTTGCTTATGCTTCTCACATGAATATGATCGTCTACCAAATGGATGTTAAGACGGCATTTCTCAATGGTGAATTAAGGTAAGATGTCTACGTAATCCAACCGAATGGATTCGTCAACTCGGAGTATCCTAATCATATGTACAAGCTCAAGAAGGCTCTTTACGGGTTGAAACAAGCTCCATGTGCGTGGTACGATCTCCTATCGTCTTATCTCATCTCGGAAGGATTCTCCAAAGGAAAAGTGGACCCAACATTGTTCATTCTCAAGGAGGACAACGACATAATAATGGTACAAACTTATGTTGATGATATAATATTTGCTGCCACTACTCAAAGACTGTCTGACCATTTTGAGAAAATCATGTCCACACTCTTTAAGATGTCATTGATGGGAAAATTTTCTTTTTTCTTAGGGTTACAAATTTCTCAAAATCCCAGAGGCATATTCATTAATAAATCCAAATATGCTCTTAAATCTTTGAAAAGTATCACTTTGAAAACTGTGACCCCGTGGATACTCCAATGGTGGAGAGATCCAAGTTGGATGAGGATAGGGATGGGATTGCTTTTGATCCTAAACTTTATCGTGGAATGATCGGCACCCTTCTCTATCTGACTTCTAGCAGGCCTGATTTGCAATTTGCTATATGCATGTGTGCCCGGTATCAGGCTCGGCCTACCGAAAAGCACTTACATGTTGTGAAAAGGATCTTTCGGTATCTTAAAGGAATACTTCATCGTGGTCTCTGGTATCCGAAGGATTCCTCTATTGCTCTAATATCATATGTAGATGCGGATTATGCTGGGTGTCTAGATACTAGACGTAGCACTTCTGGCAGTGTGCAACTTCTTAGAGATAGATTGATTAGTTGGGCATCTAAAAGGCAGAAAAGCGCCGCGATATCAAGTACAGAGGCTGAATACATTGCTATGTCCGGTTGTTGTGCTTAATTCCTATGGATGAGATCACAATTAACTAACTACGGTCTAGGCTTCAACAAAATTCCGATGTACTGTGACAACAAAAGCGCAATTGCCCTTTGCTGCAACTACGTTCAACACTCCCGGGCGATGGATATTGACATAGGCTACCACTGCATCAAAGAGCAAGTGGAAAATGGAGTGATAGAGCTGTATTTTGTCAACACTGAGTATCAGCTGGAATATATATATTCACAAAGGCTTTAGATCGAGGACGTATCGAGTTTTTGATCGAAAATCTGGGTATGAAATCATTCTCACCGGTGACTCTTAAGGAGTTGGCAGAAGAATCTGTAGAATAGTGGTGTTAAACTATTCTCGAGTATCCTTTTAATCGTGATCATGTATATTATCATATTTATTTAAACCACCAAAAGAAAAATACAAAAACATAAAACCTACAAAAACCATAAAAATTATAAAATCAAGAAAATCCAAAAATATTTTTCATTCTGAAATCGGGCATGTCTTTTACTACGGTAATATTTACGGCCTTAGAAATGTCGATTAAAATTGACACGACGCCATAAATAGAGGCCGTATGAAAGTTGTACATATTTTAAAAATGCCCATATGGCTTGTAGTTATTTCGGACTACAACCCGCTTTTCGCATTTAAGTCACGTATTTCTTTTGAAAATGTTGGCTCACAACGGGAATTAATTTTCTCGGGCAAGGTTTACTTTAAAACCTTGTAAGGGATCAAGTTTACTTTATAACTTGGTCTAACACAAATTTATGTACGCTTCAGTGCATCTATTTTGTTTAAATAAGAGAAATCTTATTCCCACCAGAAGCGTTTTAAAAAATCACTTAACGGAAAATGTCTTCATCGGTGTTTGACTCTTTAAACAATAACTACAACTCTTTAAATAGAAAACGGGTCAGAGTTTAAGGGGGAGAAAATAGCTTTTCATCTTGGATTTCAAATTGGTCTTCAAATGGATTTTCAGATAAATGCCTTATGTGTGTCTTATGTGCTATGTGTGCCTTATGTATGCGGAATTGAATTGGCCTTAGGTACTATTTCATGCCTTAGGTGCGTTAGTGATGTGTTCGTTTTATCGAGAAATTAAAGAAGAAACGGGGGCTTTGTTCCATGTTTAAACTTAGTTCCAAATGGGGGGAGGGGACCAAAAATGCAATTTTGCAAAAAGGTTATGAGTTTGACCTAAGTCAACCCCCCCCCCCTCTCGTTCCGTTTCGTCCTTATCGCAAAACACACAAAAAGAAACACCCCTTGCCGCCATTGTTATATACCTCCAAACTTCGTTTTTCTCGTGATTACTTGCTGAAATCTATCATCCCTTCTAGGTATTAATCTTTGAATGCTTATCTATATAATTGTGCCTTTTTCATGACACTCGAACCCCACATATCGACTTAATCAGAATTAGGGTTTTGATATGTTTTTTGTTCATAACATTAAATTGATTGAAGGGTTTCGTTAATATGACTTATATAAACATAGGTTTTGAATGGCTTAGCTTGAAACCCAGTATCGAACTCGTAATCGAATCCAACAGCCTCACCTTGTTATTTTCGCCCAGATTGCGATGAACATTGCGATGGCACATTGCGATGTTCATTGCGACATGTAACTAGAGACATTGCGATGGTTATCATTGCGATGGTTATCATTGCGATGGGTATCATTGTGATGGTTATCATTGTGATGGTTATGACATTGTGATGGTTATGACATTACGATGGTTATGACATTACGATGCTTATGATATTGCGATGGTTTAGGTATTGCGATGGATATGTATTGATTGATACTGCGATGAGGTCGCTACTTATGCGACAAGGAATTTCGCTACCTTAGGACAGTTAGAGTTACTGCCGCCGTTGACTGTTAGAATGTTATTGTGATGGAATATTTGACTGTTATTGCGATGGAAACGTTTGGCTGTGATTGCGACACATGTGCCATATATTGACATTGCGATAATCTTACAATATTGTGATAAATTTAACATGACTACATTGCGACAACATTGACTTATAAACATTGCGACTTTGTGGAACTAATTTGAACATTGCAAGTTTAAGACTTGTAAAACACAAAAAAATTGCTAAGTGTTGTTTCTTCTCAAAAATAACATATTGAATGTTTCTCCAAGATTAATCCGACAACATTTGATATGACAAGTATAAAATGATTTAGGATTTATTCTTAGATAACGTCATCATGCAAAGTTATGTGACTTGACAAGTTTCTCCATGCAAAATAACTTCATAATGTATGGTATATAATTCTTTATCTATCATTTGTATATGTTGTTTATCTAAACAAGAAAATATCTATCACCTAAGAACAACAACTTCAACTCGATCTTGCATTAGTACCACTCAGTGCCAGGCTGCCACCTGCAGAGAACAACTGTCGTCTAAAAGAGAACTTTGATCCAACTTTTGTAGAATTCAAAGTCGCCATGGATATCCTGGACATGTCACCCCTGAAGGATGCCCTAAGAGCCACTGCATCAGTTCCTGAAGTTTATATGCACGAGTTTTGGGCCACAACGTCAATCTCACAGGGAAAACAATTATCAAAGAGGATTATCACCTTCAAGTTCAACAAGAAGACAATGACTCTTGATTTAAGTCAGTTCAGTAAATTGTTCAAGTTCCCTAGGTTAGCAAAAGATGAAAAGCATGTACCGAACCCTGATACAGTAGAGATGCTTCAAGTAATTCGAGATCTGAACTATGAAGGAGAGATTCTTAATCTGTCTCAGTTTCACACCTCCAACATCGGGCAACCGTGGAAAGAAATCTTCGCTATCATCATCAAGTGCTTCACTTCAAAGGTTCGTGGCTCAAACACAATGAGACCCTCTCAGGCTCATATATTTTAGGGTCTCTACACTGCATCTAAAGTGGATTACGCCCTACTACTTTGGGACGAATTATGCTACCAGTTCACCAGCACCAAGAAGAAGTCTATGCATATTTCATTTCCACGGTTCACAAAACTCATCATCAATCATTACATGAAGAGTTTCCCATCCATTGATAAGCATGGGAACTTTTTCTACCATACATCAGATAGAGACTATGTGATGGAGCATATGAATGAAGACGGTTATTCTACTAACTACTCATTGCGACCAGCTCTAGTGCCCGATGTAATGATCAATGAAGGGATCAAGGATAGTGAACCATACAAACAAATGCTTAGGGATATTGAAGCACAGATAAAAAGATCAAACGAAGATCCATCTACTAAGCAAAAGGGTACAAGAAAGAAAGATATTTTCAAGCGCCAAAAGACTTCTTCACCCAAAGCCAAAGGCAAGGCTAAAGGGAAAGAGCAACTCCATGATGAAAATTTAGAAGAAGTAGATCCTACAGCATTAATGTCTGAAGCTAAAAGAATAAGAATTGCACTTTAGCAGAGTCGGTTGGAAAAACTTGCTAAGAAAAAAGGTAGTGATCCTGGATCAAAGACTCCTGAAGAATTAGCCCTGGAAGCTTTTGGAAATCAAGACAACTCAATTGATGAAGAAGACCAAGAGACCAGAAAAGACGAAGGTTCCAAAGACAAATCAATCCAAGATGATGATATTGTCGATGATATCATAGATGATTTTGTCAACTATGATTATGAAGACCAAACTCTAGGAGGTGGGGGAGAAGAAGATATGGAAACACTTTTGTACGATGACGTCAACCTTAGCAAACCACTTCCTACTCCTTCAGTAATGAGTACATCAGACGACGCTCATCTGACGGTGATTCCTACCAAACAACAAACATCGAATCCGCCACCATTGTTAGCACTGTTGTGACAACCGTTCCCCTGATTGAACCCACGATCGAAACCCTACAACCAGTATCAACCACCACTCCACAATATGTACCAACCACCGCCTAAAATACTATCCCTACACCGCCACCGATCATCCAATGACCCGTACCAACCACTGCCTAAATGACTGTCCTGACACCGCCACCGATCATTCAACAACCTGTACTAACCATCACCTCACAACTTGTACCATCCACAACCCCTATAACACTCGTGGTAACACCTCCACCAACAACAGTACAACAAGTACCATCCACCTCCAATCCATTTCTCATGGTCAATGTTCCACTCATTCAGAACCTTCAAAAACAATTGGAGGTTCAGGCAAAACAGATTGCAGCTCTAAAAACATCGATCACTCCTCTTAACACACGAGCCTTTAGAGCACAAAAACGTGATGACTCCAAACGTCAAGAGACATACGCCAACTTCTTAAGACTTACAGAGCAGCATAAGGAGTTCATTGCTGAAAAGGAAGAACGTGACAAAGAAAACCTTGCCTTCATCGACTCCATCAATGATACTATGACTAACATCATTCAGAGTGAAGTCAAGTCATATGTTCATCAAGAGATTCTAGCACTACTAGCTAAAGGCCTTACCGACCTTGAGTTAATGAAGACTTTGGAGACTCGGTTAACCAAGATCGAGTTACCAAAAACAAAGGCTCAACACAAGCTGCAAAGAGCTCTTGCTAAAGAAATACGGGAAGCTTCTAACACATCACCATTGGAAGACCATGAAGTTCCATAATCTTCAAAGAAAAGGAAACGTCAGGAGCCTGAAAATGAAGATGAGGAAGAAGATGAGGAAGAGGATGAGGAGGAGGAAGAACCAACTGATAATAATGAGGAAGAAGAAGAGGATGATGACGAGGAAGAGGATGAGGATGAGGATGAGGATGACGGAGAGGACGAGGATGAGGATAATGATGGGGATGACGATGATGACAATGATGACGGTAATGTGAATGGTAAAGGTAAGGGAAAAGGGAATGGTGATGATTGTAAACGTGATAGTACTGATGGCGAAGAATCTGAGGAATCTAAGAAAGGTGATGAGGATGAGGAAGAAAGTGATGCAAGTACCAAAGAAAAGGTTGGGGATAAAGAACAAAAGGAGAGTGAACACAAAGAATCTTCATCTAAAGACACAAGTAAGTCAATTGAATTGGTTCTTACTAATTTGTCACCAGTAGAACCAGCAGAACCAGCACACGAAGAAGAACCTATGCATGAAGATGAACCGATACCGTCCGTGGAACATCACTCTCCACCACCAACACCTGTTCAACATCACACAAACACAGACACAGGTATGTCCGCTGAACCGGTTCCTACTACTGTTTCTCCAACAGCATCTATAGAACCTATGCATGAAGCCGAACCTATGTATGAAGACGAACCAATACCGTCTGTGATACATCACTCTCCACCACCAACAATTGTTAAGTATTACACCGATATGGATATTGAAGACTTAAATCAACCAGATCCTGAGTTTGCTGATACATTCAATGTTGACGAGAATGTTCCATAGCAGCCATGGCTTACACAGGTAGCAACTGCACGTACAATCTCTGACCAAGAAAAGCAGGATCTTACACAATTTATCAATAACCCAATCGATTTCTCTGGATTCCTAATGGACATATATGGAGTACCTACCATGGATCGAAATGCACTTCAAACGACGCTTAAAGATAAAAACTTTTGGGATTCCATGCAAATTGCCAAAAATGAGGGAGAATATCACTTCAATGAGCTCATGAAAGCAATGAAATCAATAGATTTAGGTGAACAAGATCCAGTACTTCTTCCACTAACAGCTTCTGTCATTGATGCAACAAAGCACCTCCCAATGTAGTACTTTCTCAACCGTGATCTTGATTACTTAGAAAACGACGCGAACAAGTACGCTACATCATTAACAATGGGCAAGGCAATAAACTTGGAGAATGTTCCTTGGATTGAAGATAAGGTTCCAAACCTATGGAGCAAAAAGCTTGTTAAGGCATACGATCCATATGCGAAATTAGGTATCTCTCATTGGTATGGCACGAAGAGGTTAGCTTAAAACTTCTTCAATCATGAGAAATCAGGTACACTCATAACTTCAAATCGTCGAATCACAAGCATACAGGGAGTTACTTTTCTACATATATTCGGGTATTCTTACTTGCAAGAGATCAGATTCAAATGAGATGACGGTAAGATTTATAGTGTAAGTGAATGGGGTCTCCAATTCCTACGTCTTGAAGATATTGAAGATTTTCTACTTATCTTGGCTCAAGGCAAGGTCCCTCACCTAGAACCTGATGTTGTCATTGCCTTAAGTTCCAACATTCGCCAATATACTCGAAGAGTTGTGATCAAGCATCGGGTTGAAGACTTAGAACTTGGTGTAGAGAGTTATCAATCCAGGCTAAATCTACAACTACCTCACACAATGCCTTTGAGTCACTATCACCAGGACAAGAAGCCATACATGGGTACACTTAAACCAGAGGTGGGCATATTCTACCTGAATGAAGCAGAGGTCAAGCAATACATGAGAATATCAGAACTGCACAAATTCAGTGATGGTACTCTTAAGCATGTTCGTGACAAGCTGCTGATGCTCAATTCTAACCAAGGTCTTCAAGAAGTGAAGTATCAATGGACAGGCAGGTTTAAAAAGAGTGTCAATTACACCATCCAGAAGATTGAGGAGAAGTTAAGGGAACGAAGGTTGATGCGCAGTCTGGAGCGATTCGTGGGTGGCAGACCATATGGAGTTCACCATAGGCTTATGGAGCGATCCATTTAAACTTGGTGATTGTATTACATCAGGTCAACTCCAAACACTCACTTGTGAATATGTATATATCATATGTGCATCAGGCTTTTGTGGCTTGTTGTAGTGTGAAAGTATGATATTTTTCAAGAATTTCTCACGAGATTCTAAATCTTTCAAAATATATCATACTCAAGCACTACAACTAACCCTCATTAAATTGAGGGGGAGCATTACTATGTTCTATGGCCATCAACCAATTTTATTTTGTTACCAAAAGACCAGTTAATCCATTAATATCCAAAATATTGATGGTTAACATTTTGGATAAGGAGAAAAAATGGGATTAAGGAGACTTGTAAACATACATGGCTAAAAATGAAAAAGGCTTAATAGAAAATCCAACTTGATATGTGATACGCATATGTTAAGGGGGAGCATTTTGGTGTCAAAATCACTGAAGGTACAAAAACTCTTGATATTTATATCACACGTACCTCAGTGATTTTAAGGAATTTTCATGAAGATGAATACTTACCCAAAACACAATTAACTCACGACGGTTGTGCTGACAAAAGGGTGGTAGGATTAGGTACTAGTCCAATGATTTTTCTAGAACCATAGGAATATTCCCAAGGACAATTCCAAAGTTAGAAAATAAAAGTCCTTAGGAAAGATGGGGAATTGATTGTGAACGTAGCTGAATACCGACCAACGACTGATGCTAGCACTGGAACAATCACAACAAGGTGCTAGTGATGATGTATTGTTTAAGCGTTGAAGGGGTTGAAGAATGAAAAAAAATGTAAAGATAAAGGGTGTAAAGAAAGAAGCCATCCTTACAACTTAGGTAGAAACCGGGTCAACTCATCTTGAAGACAAAAATATCATGGACCCAGTGATGCGATGCACAACCCCTCCCAGCCAACTTAAATATCTCTCAAAAGATACTTGTTTTAATTTCACGAAGTTCAACACGTTATCTATTGGTTTATTGACTCTGAATAAATTAATATTGAAAAGGTGGCAATCCTCTCTAGCCTCCGCTCACCAAAACAAAATGCACCATTGAGTCTAGAGCCACGAGATCATCAAAAGTCTCATTAGGACACAATTTTAAAACAAGAAAGATTTTTATGAGTCCTACGCAATATTCTTGTAATATTGCCAGAACATCTGAGTGATACGAAAGTATTACAATGAAGATGGAAATCATGCTTGAGCCAACATCAAACAAGCTCATGGTAGGTGACATGTGCGGTTCTTTAAGAACTAATCTTGTGATAACTGGAAAGAAACGATGGTTTAACTCTTAATTGAGATTAAACTTGTTCCAGGGCCTCTACGCAAAATCAAAGTGAACTTGCTAGAACACTCAGAGTGGCACCCTTTAGTGTTCATAGTGAAGAGTGGAAATACTTCCAGTGTCAACATCAAACAACACTGCGGTACGTGACAAGCAAGATTCTATTAGAATCATGCTCGTGACAACTGGAAAGCAACATGGTGAATATTTTAATTGAAATTCACTTATTCTAGGTTCATGAATTGACAGCTTCAATCGTAAGGGCTCGTAGTATAGCTTAGTTATATTTTATGTTAGCCCGACCCATGGGCCGGAGGTCCAAGTCCACTTAGGGACTTGGTTATATAAACCCCTTTCCTTCATGGAAAGGGGTGTTAGTGGTTTCATTTTCACTTAATACATTTTCACATTTTCTCTCATCTCTCTCTCTCTACTTTCTCTTTCTAGAAACATCAACCCTCTTAATAGATCATAGATTACCAAGGTTCTACACCCATTCTTCTGCATTAACAATTGCACTATATTTAGTCAGAAGTTCTTCCATTTTTGAAGGATTATCTTTGTTGGGAAATATGTATGTTTCTCTTAGTTTCATCCTGAAATTCCTAAGAAGTCGACCAAGACAAGTCATAACAAGCTTTCTGACTGTCGTGTCAACAACAAAAAATTGCTGCCAATAGTAACACAATGTTGTTAATTAGTTGTACATAATGTAAGTGCATATATAAACTTATAAAGTGATGGTTTATAAAATAGTATATATGTACTGTCCATAATTTGTCTCTCGATTCTTTACAGACCAACCTCCAGGACATAACCTTCAAACCTATGTTCTCACGCACCAGGTTTCCTAAGAAACTTGAAAATATGGATCTGCTTGACCCTGTTAGTCTATTCAATGCATCAAATGATACAGTGATTTTTGTTGCACCAGTTTTTCCCATTCGGGTGCGAAACTTTGCTAGCATGGTTATGACCCTTGTAGGATATTTCGGCTTAGCATGGTTGTTTATGTCTTCATCTTCACCGTCAGAATACGTCTCTGAAAAATAATTTTCATTCTCATGACTTGATTTATCATTACGTGTCACTACATACAAATAATAGCAAATTGTACCAAACAAAAAATGTTAAAAGGGCAGCAGGTGACATTCATGAATGAAACACAAAATAAAATATTGTTTTTGTTACTTGCGAAAATATATTACATATAATGATGTGACATCAACATCAAACCTCCCTTTTTCTCTTTCCCTTGCCCTTACCCCGCTCCACTGTGCTGCAGTCCTTGTTGCAAGCTATTAATCAACAACTTAGTTGTCTTCATCGCTAGAGTCATAGAAAGGGCTCAGTTTCTACCAATTGTTTTTGGTCCAGTGCTCCTAATAGATCAACATAATGTGTGTTTAACAAAAAATTAATGATATAAAGGTATACATCACTAGCCAGTAAAAAATAACAACATTAGTTATACCCTGTATGGAATGTGTAACTCTTCATCCAAAGAATCTTCTTCCGCCTCATTAGTAGCTTCTACTGCCTTCTTATTAGAGGGACGATCAACAGGACTATAACCTGGAGGATGAGAGGTCCAACGATCAGGATGATCAGAGGGAGCATAACCGGAAGGATCAGAGGGAGGAGGACGCTTTCTAGTGGAACAACTTGTTACACCCGTGACCGGGCTCTGTTTCTTAAGGGTTGGGCCAAATTTCAACACTAGGGGAACCTAAACAGGGAGGATGATAGGGACCATGACCGAGACGATCCAAGGGACTAAAACCTAGATGATGAGATGGCCAACGACCAGGACGATAAGATGGAACATAACCGGAAGGATGTGAGGGAGGAGGACGCTTTCTAGTAGAACATCTAGTTACACCCGTAATAGAACTCTTTTTCTTAGGGCTTGGGACAAATTCAACACTGGGGGAACTAGATGATGAACTATAAACGTCTGAAAACATGTATATGTTAGGGATATTAACATATCAAATAATTACAGGTTGTTTGTTAAACATATTGTAATCTATGCTATTAAACATCAAACCTATTAAGAAATGAAGGGTAAACAATAGAAATCAAATCAAAAGTAATAAAAAGAAAAGCATACAATATTTCCAATCAGACTAAACCCTAACCCTATAACAAACTTACAAATAATGAGATTCATAATAATATTTAAAATGCATAATAATGATTGTTAAAGTTACCTTCTTCGTCATGCATCATGATTGGTTTTATTGAAGATAATGGTATACGGTGGTGGTGGTGGTGGTGGTGGTGGTGGTGGTGGCGATGGTTTAATGACGTCTTGGAACACTCTAGGCAATGTGTGTGATTTGGGGACGATTAATCCTAAATAATCGGTTATTAGTATCACCCAATTATTTGTTAGCCATAAGTTTTTTTGTAAGTTTATTTAATTTAACCAAAGTTTTTAATTTAAATAAAACTTGTATTAATTAAATTTTATAATTAATACTAAGTAAATGAAAATCTTTAATCTAAAGTTTATATTGATAAATCTTTTTAAACATTACCTTTAAACATAAATTAACTACATAATTTATAGACGGGGTGTTATAATCATGTTTGATATCGGAATGTTTTATCAAAATTATTTAGGTTTATTAAATATGATTATTCAACAAATAATATATCGTGGTTGGAACTTAAGTTAGTAGTATCATCGTTAACATCGATTGAAAATGAAAACATCATTAGGGTATCGTTGTATACCATATTAGTATTATCATCATTTCAAATGATACAAGTCGATATGGTATGGTTTCACATGATATGAGTTTATCGGGTATCGTTGTATACCATATTAGTCGATATGGTATCATTTCAAATGATATGAGTCGATAGGGGATCGTTTCACATGATATGAGTTGATAGGGCATCGTTTCACATGATACGAGTCGATAGGGTATCGTTTCATATGATATGAGTCGATCAGGTATCGTTGTATACCATATGAGTCGATAAGTTATCATTTCAAATGATACGAGTCGAGGGTATCATTTCACATGATATGAGTCGATCGGGTATTGTTGTATACCATATGAGTCGATATGGTATCATTTTAAATGATACGAGTCGATAGGGTATCGTTTCACATGATATGAGTCGATTGAGTATCGTTGTATACCATATGAGTCGTAGGGTATCGTTTCACATGATATGAGTCACTAAGGAATCGTCTCACATAATATGAGTCGATTGGGTATCGTTGTATACCATATGAGTCGATAGGGATCGTTTCACATGATATGAGTCGATAGGGTATCGTTTCACATGATATGAGTCGATCGGGTATCGTATACCATATGAGTCGATAGGTTATCATTTCAAATGATACGAGTTGATAGGTTATCATTTCAAATGATACGAGTCGATAAGATATCGTTTCACATGATATGAGTTGATCAGGTATCGTTGTATACCATATGAGTCGATAGGTTATCATTTCAAATGATACGAGTCGATAGGATATCGTTTCACATGATAAGAGTTGATCAGGTATCGTTGTATACCATATGAGTCGATAGGTTATCATTTCAAATGATACGAGTCGATATGGTATCGTTTCACATGATATGAGTCGATCGGGTATAGTTGTATACCATATGAGTCGATATGGTATCAATTCAAATGATACGAGTCGATAGGGTATCGTTTCACATGATATGAGTCGATAAGGAATCGTTTCACATGATATGAGTCGATTGGGTATCGTTTTATACCATATGAGTTGATAGGGCATCGTTTCACATGATATGAGTCGATAAGGTATCGTTTCACATGATATGAGTCGATCGTGTATCATTTTATACCATATTAGTCGATAGGTTATCATATCAAATGATACGAGTAGATAGGGTATCGTTTCACATGATATGATTCGATCGGATATCGTTGTATACCATATGAGTCGATATATTTCAAATGATACGAGTCAATAGGGTATTGTTTCACATGATATGAGTCTATCAGGTATCGTTGTATACCAATTGAGTCGATAGGTTATCATTTCAAATGATACGAGTCGATATGGTATCGTTTCACATGATATGAATCGATCGGGTATCGTTGTATACCATATGAGTCGATATGTTATTCTGTTCAAATGATATGAGTCGATAGGGTATCGTTTCACATGATATGAGTCGATCGGGTATTGTTGTATACCATATGAGTCGATAGGTTATCATTTCAAATGATACGAGTCGATAGGGTATCGTTTCACATGATATGAGTCGATCGGGTATCGTTGTATACCATATGAGTCGATAGGTTATCATTTCAAATGATACGAGTTGATAGGGTATCGTTTCACATGATATGAGTCGATCGGGTATCGTTGTATACCATATTAGTCGATTTGTTATCATTTCAAATGACATGAGTCGACAGGGTATCGTTTCACATGATATGAGTTGATAGGGCATCGTTTTCACATGATATGAGTCGATAGGGTATCGTTTAACCCGAATTTGAGTCAACCTGAATTGTTAATTTTTTTAACCCTATTAAAGGGGGTGTTTGGTTAAGCTTAAGAGTTGGGCTTAGGCTTATATTATATAAGTCATTTATGGCTTATATATCATAAACATATAAGCCTATGTTAAGTGTTTGGTTAGGCTTATTAAAATTAATAAAG
Organism: Glebionis coronaria; assembly: GCA_025667525.1. Lineage (NCBI taxonomy): Eukaryota > Viridiplantae > Streptophyta > Magnoliopsida > Asterales > Asteraceae > Glebionis > Glebionis coronaria. The sequence goes on along the minus strand of CM046878.1, from coordinate 19,531,065 downwards.
CAAAATGACAAAAAAATCTATGAATGTTAAATTATGTAGTTATTAAATGGGGGTATAAAAGTCTTTTTATATGTTATAATTATATAAGCCTACCTTTTGCTATAAAAGCCTCAAATGTTTGGCTTACTAAAACCCCTTATATAAGCTTATAAGCCTACTTATATAAGCTTAACCAAACACTTGATTTCGGCTTATAAAATTATATAAGCTAATAAGCTTATAAGCCCACTATATAAGCTAAAACAAACACCCCCTAACCCGATCCAAATAAGCTCATACACCCAAACATATAAGGTTAAACAAACATACCTATAACTCTAATAACTTTCTCCCACTCACTCATTCATTACCATTACACCCCCACACACACACATAATTATAATTTTATCATGAATCCTCCAACCCACCCACCCGCGAAGCCTAACAACAATTATAACAATGCTAAATCGGGCATAATGTCAGAAGACTGGTTCGATATTGATTTCCCAAAAGTAATCATATATGAAAATATGATTGATTATGTCTTTAATATGTATGGAGGCAATTGGAGGGCTTATGGTCCAATTGCCAATGTTATCATGGATGATCTCATGAAGAAAGAGTTTGAGAAATAGAAATAAGCAAAACAAGGTTAGGGTTTTAACATATGAACACTAATTATGGTTAGTTTCATTATTTTATTCCATAAGCATATTGATTTGTTTTTTTTAATAATGTTGTAATGTTTACAGTTGAGGCGGCTATGAAGGCACGTATCAGAGGTCAGTTTTGTGCTCTTTTAAGTATATATTGTCGTAAGAAAGGCAATAATGATAAAGGGAAGGGACCCATGGTGGAAGAATATGTTAGGCATATAGAACAGAGAAAGTCGAAGGAAGGTTAGTATTGTCAAATACATAACAATTACGCAGGTTGTGTATATGTCTGGTGTGATAATAACATTTAACACTATTAATATATCCAGTAAGAATAGGTTTATTACATCTTTGTTAACAAAAAAAGTTGATGAGGGAGTGATTGGGATAGCTTCCTCTGTTTGTATACTATGTCCCCCCCCCCCCAATTATATTATCCAAGTTCCGTTACTGACATTCACCCAATTTACCATCATATTATCCACCACCACCCTTCACATTCTGTAGTGGCAAGGATACCATTTCATATACTTCACCAAATTGCATGTATGATATAGTTTTTGTTGTAGCTGAATAGTTATGACTATTTTGTAATATGCTTTTGTAGCTAAGATAAGAATGGGAGCTGGTAAACCAAAGAAGAAACATGGTAAGGGAGAAATGGAACCTGATAAAGTGAATAAATCCATGGTGGAAAAATATGTTAGGCATATAATACAACAACAGTTGCAGGAAGGTTAGTATTGTCAAATACAATACTATGTTTGGTGTATAGGAATTGTTATGATTGTAATTTACTATAAAGTTAGTGTAACTGTTATTATATTATATAAATATATCGTCTAAACATAATATTATATTTTACAGATGTTATCGAATTTGACTTCTCTGAAAGCTCCGAGGAAGAAATGTCAAGCTCAGATTGTGTAAGCTCTAATGACGTAAGCTATGTTGATGTAAGCTCGGATGATGTAAGCTCGCAAGACTTCAAGCACCCAGTCTATGAGAAACAGGATGAACCATCAAAGTATTCGACATCCTCTGAGGACGAGCATACTTCTGATGATACTTGTAGAGATATTAAATCTAGTAAAGCAATTGGAGGTAAACATGACACCACATCATCCAAAAAGAAATGCAAACAAAGTAAGCCTTCTAAACAGATTGTCAAGCCCAGTTCCTCATCCAAACACAAAGCTAATGGTTCATCCAGACTGAAAGGCGGGACTAGTGGCTCATCTAGACATAAAGTCAGACCAAGTGAATTGCCGAGTGAAATACTCAGGTTTTATGATGACTTGTCTGTTGAGGAGCAGAAAAGTGTTTGGAAGGAAGATACACTTAAAGCAGAGCCATCTGCTAGGTCTCCATTTTCTCCCACAGAAAGGCCACCTCCGATCAGGAATGCAGTATGTTTCCTTCCTTATCCGACAAAAAGGAAAGATTTTGAAACAAATATAGGGAAAAGGAGGATGATGTAGGCTATGGGTAACCCTCCTTTTTTTGTTTTGTGGATGTTCATGTTTTTACTTTTAAGACTTTTTTTAAGTTAAGTTTATGTACGTTTGGTGTAAACAGTTTAAAACGCTAATTGGCATGGATGGGTGTATACCTATTGCTTTGGAAGAATACCCATGGATGGGGGTACCTATCATTTTTTTAGCCATATTATTTGTCTTTGTAGTTTTTTAATAACATGTAGTCATGTACTTTGAATTATTTTATGGGAATGGATGGTTGTATGCCTTCCCAGGTGTACCCATCAGTTTTATTTTTCATATTTGTTGTCGTAATGTTTACACTTGAACATATACCAGTAAATATTGTGGTTTAAAAACACGATTTATGGTCAATTTATACCACTTTTGACTACAAAATGTGAATCTGAATATTTAGTCAAAAACATTAAAATTCTTCCTGCCATATTTTCCCCAAAAAGCAAATTTTCAATCACCCCATCTCTGCCAATCCAAAATAGTTAAAAATTTAAATCTTCCCTCCTATTTTTTTCCCAAAATTCAAATTGTCCATGACACCCATCTCCACCCTTCCTTCTCAAAACTAGATACCAATTACTACATTGAGCATTAACAATCCCGTCACCATTCACCATCCATCAGTCGTTGGTTTGGTCATCAACGCGAGAAACACATTCATTATTCTCTCAATTAGGTATTCCTTTTTTCAATAACAAAATCAATTTTTAGTATTAATCTACATTTATTAAACATAAATAGAACAAAAAATTAATACTTTCAGTAAGATATAATAGTTACCAGGCCAAAAAAAGTATGAGATTAATGTATGTAGTATACAGTTGTATTTAAAATCCAAATCCAAACACCCCTTCAGATAACAGAAAAGAATACACGACATATTGTTGCATTGAATTCGGCTATACTTACCAGGCCAAAAAAGTCTGAGATTGATGTATGTAGTATACAACTGTATTTAAAATCCAAATCCAAACACCCCTTCAGATAACAGAAAAGAATACACGACATATTGTTGCCTTGAATTAGGCTATATGTAAGCAGTATATGCATGTATCTAATTGCAGTTGTGCATAGTATGTACAATTTGAGCTTTAGCTTCATTAAAAACCATAAGACAACCACTTCCTTTTATGTTGTACTGAGATTATTTTTGTGACTTGTAGGATATACAGGGTATCATTTTGAACTCAAATATATCATGGACAAGTCTTGGATGGGAATTAGTAGGACCCAGAAAGAATATACTGACGGAGTAGCAGCATTAACGGCTTTTGCACAACAAAACTTGCAAAAGACTAACAACAGTCCAAGTCATAAAGGGAATTTTCTAATGGCATGTCCGTGTATTAAATTCTTAAATAAAGTAGCGCATCCAATGGAGAAAGTGGAGTACCATTTATTCAGCAACGAGATTAATCTAGGGCACATAAATTGGGAAAAACATGGAGAAAAGAAGGTAGAATCACCAACTGTCCTGAAACCTGTTGATGATAAAACAGAGTTTGTTAACAACACAACAGAGTTTGTGGATGACACAGATTTTGACACAGATGTTGGTGTAGAAGTTCCAACAGATATCCCAGCAACAATAGACATGGTTAATGCTACAAAAGATAATTTTGAAGAGGATGACCTTAAGAAGTTTCAAGGACTAATATTAGACGTGGAAAAGCCACTTTACGAAGGATGTCCTGACTTCACAAATTTGTCTGCAATAGTTAAACTTCTCAACTTGAAGGGTAACTATGGAGCTTATGATAAGTTCTTTACTGAATTACTTGGTTTGTTTAAAAAGATGCTACATGTTGGTAACGAACTGGTTGAAAAAGCGTATCATGCCAAAAAAATGATGCGACTGATGGGATCAGGTTACAAAAAGATACATGTATGTATCAATAAATGCATGATTTACTGGAAGGATAACAGTAAATTGACTGATTGTCCAACATATGGGACAACAAGATGGAAGGTGGACATTAAGAAAAATAAAGTGTACGAAAACATTCCAGCAAAGGTCATGTTGTATTTTCCAATTATACCAAGACTGAAACGACTCTTTAAGATACCAAGTATTTTAGAAGACTTGAGATGGCACACAACAAGGAGGATAATAGATGGAGTTTTACGTCACCCCGCAAATTCGTATGCATGCATAGATGCACAATTCTCGGTAATTGCTATAGATCCGAAAAATTTGAGGCTAGGAATATCGGCTGATGGGGTTGACGTCAACTCAGGTACAAGGCATCATAGTGTATGGCCAGTGTTATGTGTCATATACAACCTTCCACCATGGTTGTGTAAGAAAAGAAAGTTTATCATGCTTTCGACCCTTATATCGGGATACCCGGGAAATGATATTGATGTTTTTTAGAACCATTGGTTGAAGATCTGCGTATCTTATTCGACGAAGGTGTTGATACATATGATACTTACGCGAAAGAGAACTTTAAGCTACGGTCCGTTGTGTTATGGACGATAAATGATTACCCAGCATTTGGTACATTATGTGGATGCCCATACAGTGGATTCAAAGGTCGTGTAGTTTGTGGGAAGGATACACAATGTATTAGATTCCTGCCTCGTCCAAGCAAAGTTATGCTGGTCACAAACGATATCTACCATACAACCATCCGTTCAGAAGGAAAAGGAAGGCGTTTAATGGACAACCAGAACTTAACGTTGCTCCAGTTCCAATGACAGGGGAACAAATATACAACGAGGTCCAACATATCGAAAATAAGTAGGGAAAAGCAAAAAAACCAAACAATATGACATCGTAAAACCAAACAGATGCGAGAGGAAATGGTGGGAAGATTAAAAAGCAGAAAAGAACGTCAACAGAAGAAGCGGGTAATTCCAGCCAAGCAAATGAACCGTATTGGAAGAAATACAACATATGGTATCGAAAGCTAGAGTATTGGAAGTATAATCCTGTTCCACATTGTATTGACTTCATGCATGTAGAAAAGAATCATGGTGAGAGTTTTATCGGAACTTTGCTAAATGTTCCAAGAAAGACAAAAGATGGGTTGAACGCTCGATTGGACCTGGTAGAGTTGGGAGTGAAACTAGAGTTGTATGCTAGGCAAGAAGGAGACAAAACAACACTACCTCTAGTTGGTTACACATTAACGAATGCTGAAAAAGACATATTTTGTGAAACGTTAGCCAACATCAAGGTACCACAAGGATATTGCTCAAATTTCTCTAGTTTGGTCAACCTAAAGGAAAGGGAGCTCATTGGCCTGAAATCGCATGACTATCACATGCTAATGCAAGAATTTTTGCCCATTGCAATACGTTCAATCATGCATCAACCCACACAATATGCTATTATCAGGTTTTGCTTTTTCTTCAAATCTATATGTAGGAAAGAAATAATAGTGGAAGAACTAGATGAAATGCAATCCGAGCTTGTTGTGACACTGTGCCTACTTGAGAAGTATTTTCCCCCGTCATTTTTTGATATTATGATACACTTGACTATGCATCTAGTTAGGGAGGTCAAATTGTGTGGTCCCATATGCTTTCGGTGGATGTATTCATTTGAAAGATGCATGAAGGTTATTAAAATCATGTGAAAAATAGAAATAGGCCAGAGGGATGCATTGATGAGGAGACTATTGTGGAAGAAACAATAGAGTTTTTTAGCGAGTATCATAAAACAATGAAAACGGTCGATATCCCACCCGAGAAAAATGTAACCAATGAAAATGAAGACGGAAAGCCATTATCGGCTGCCGAATCATGTGCAATTGCTCAGGAACTCTTTTACAAAGCTCATTTTTATGTATTATAAAATACAGATGAACTAGTACCCTATATCGAGTAAGTATTACGAACACATGTCTATTTCATTGGTTAACATTTTATACCTACTATAATAATCAAAGATATTGTTTCGTTTTAGGCGACACAAGAAACATTTGAAAAGGAAAACCCAAGTCAACGAATAGCATTGCAAGAAGATAACCACTGTAAAAAAAATTCAAAGTGGTTACGCGAAGAGGTAATTAATTTCTCGTAATTGCAGTAGTCTATAATAAATAATAACTTACCTGCTTTTTTTTGCTCTGCTTTATCAAGCTTCCATTTGCTCTACTTTATTGTTAACCAGACACTCCTATTCTTAAATTGTTTGTTTCTTGTTCCTGCAATTTGATGGTAATATACATTTCTAATGATATTCAAGTTCATAGAGAGTTAGAAACATCCAAAGGTAGCATATTAGAAACTGTAAGGTGGATATCACATGGACCACGTGCAAGCCTAGTGAAATACGATGCATATAACAACAATGGGTACACATTTTGGACGAAAAATGTTGATGGAATAGTTCATCAGAACAGTGGGCTTAGTGTTCAGTCAGCGGATATTCACATATCCAAAGAAGTTGCAACCACAAAAGATCGCATTTATTATGGGGTCTTACAAGAGATATGGGTACTAGATTACCCTTTTAGGAAAATTTATCTTTTCAAGTGTGATTGGGTTAGCCACAAAGCCCATGCGGTCAAACGCGATCAAACTCTTGGTTATACATTGGTAGACCTGAATAATTTAGGCCACAAGGATGATCCGTTTATATTAGCCTCACAAGCACGACAAGTGTTTTATGTGCATGACTAGTTTAAAAAAAAATTCTATTGTCTTTAGGACACCAACGCAGAATTACAAAGACACATATGACGAAGTCGGTGAGGAATTTAGTACAGTCATTAACCAGCACTATGATAACGTATTGCCACATGTAGAGAAACGTGACTTGGGTACGGAATCAGAAAATGACTACTATCGAACCGACTGTGAAGGTGTTGTTATACGAAAATCCAAGTGAAGCATTGTCCCACTCTACCTTTTATCGTATTTAACTTGTTCTTTTAGACAATAGTAATATTTGAATTCTGGTACTAGTTATGTTTGTTAGCATAACCTGTTTAAGCTTTTGTTTGCCTGCAAATACAAGTGCAATCTATTTAATATTAATAAAAATATACTTTTATGCTTCATTTTTCTTTTAATTCTGTATGTATGTAATTTAGTCTTTTAGATTCTTCATAAGGTTGTAGAAGCTCATAATGAGCTATTTTTGTCTAATAGGCTTCTATAACCTCAAATAAGCTTCGCATATCTTATTTTAGTTTGTTTTACTACTTTAAAGGAAAGTCGGAAGTGTTTTCGTCAAAGGCTCAAAGGTACACTATCTCTTTTAATTTTTCACTTCAAAATTTGAATATTAGATTATAGCTTATATATTGTGTTTATTGACTACTGTTAGTTGTTATATTTGCTTATATACAGCACTATAGCTTAATCTATAAGTTTTATATATTCTATCATAGTTTTAGTATAGATTTCAATTGTGTTCTACTCATATAGCTACTTACAACATCTTATTGTATAAGCTCATAAGAACAGCTAATAAATCTGTTCATATTGCTTATCGATATTTGTTTTGAGATAACAAGCAATGATAAATACCAGATAAGATTTTTTTATATGAAACTATATAAATAGAGGAGTGTTTGGGACTACTGATTTCACTAGCTCAATGTTGATTTTATGCAGCCACATGTAGTGCACTCTATTTTTAGATAACAACTCTATAACTTTATATGCATCAGTATAAGTGAAAGAAAAACTTAAGATGAAACACGGCTTATGATAACCAAACTATACATACTTCCATTCCATACATACCATTCTTCCATACAGTAGTATGCATTACATTTTCAGTTTAACAACATATGCATACATTGACATTGACATTAACATTAACAGAAATTTGTTCAAGAAAAAGAAAAAAACATCAACAGAAAGACTAACATAGATGTCAAATCCAGCAGCTTCATCCACAAAAGATAACATGCACAAACCCCCAATCCCATCAGACAGCTTATTCATCAACAAGTTCTATTCCTAGAGATTCAGCTTTCAAATCCTTAACACCTTCAACATTTTCATCCATAATCTTTGACAAAAGATACATCTTGCGCTTCATCCTCTTCTATGAGTTTTCAAAACATTCAGTATAATCAAACCAAGTAGCTTCATCATTCAGATCCTTCATCTCATTAATTTCTCCACGTACCCTCTTTAGATTATTCTTCACCCCCATGATCTTGCCACGCATTTCATTTGAGAACTTCTTCTCCTCAGCAATCTGTTGTTCAACGTAAAATTTCATAGATTTTGGTATCACCTCCTCACCTGTTAACTCAAAGATCTCATCCAAGATGGGAGTTAACCTGACATTGGAACTTTCGGTTGATTTGTCTGCCTTTAATGATAATAATTTGATTTAATTAAACTGAAAATAATAGCTTTCTTTGATTTTTGGGAAGACTAACTATCGATATATGTGTAGTGTTAGGTGATACTATATGGGTGTGGGTGTCATATGATACGGGTATAGTTATACACCCGAACATTTAAGGCATTTTTATGGATCAAACGAGAAGAGTCACATAGCAAATAGTCTGAATTCAATTCATGTAGAGAAAATCAAATTATAGTCAAACTAAGACTATAAAATTTCATATCTAACCCTTAAAAGTTATATAAGTTAAATAATTGTCACATGAATATTCTCTAATGTGACTATTTTGAATGTATTGGTCACATATTATCATATTCTAATGTGGCCATAAGCATCATTTAGATACGCATTTGTGATATGGTGTGACTATTGTAAAGCATGTAGTCACATGATCGTGCAACTTTAGACACACAAGTTACCTTACGTGACCACATATACATAATTTTAGTGATACTTAAATAATGTATGACAAAACATCCCTATAATTTAGCCACATAAACAAACACTTCGTGTGACCATGTATAGCATCATGAATTTTGCCTCATAACCATTGAATATGACTAACATAAAGGTTTAGATCACATTTTGTTCTCAAACATAATGACGCGAAAATTAAACATGTGACCATTTTAAATGTATTGGTCACACATAATCACATTAAAATGTGGCCATAAATATCATTTAGATAGCCACTTGTGACATCGTGTGTCTATTGTAAAGCAGTTAGTCACATGATCGTGGGACGGTTTAGTGTGGCCATATATGACTTTTGGTCACTATTATAGTTATAGGAGACTAACGTTTTAAACTTACTTTTCAGTTGTCACGCACTAAAAATTCGTATGTGGTAAAGTATTGAGCAAAAATTCAAAGTCACGTTTAAATAATATGTGACAAATGAGGCTATATGATTTAACCACATACACATTTAACTCACGTGACAAAACATGAACTCTGATCACATTGTTCAAGTGTGTAACAAATAATTGTCACATACGCGTAAGTATAGTGTGGTTGATACTTAAAACTAATTTTCATTATGTCACACGTGTAAATTTGTGCGTGGCTAAATGGACCTGGTAAAATTAGCACTTCCGCCTAGTCACATCAATACTTATATGTGTGACAGCGAAAAATAGAAATAGTCACATATAAGGAGTTCAAGTGTGGCTGTGTATTTGATTCTAGTGAGTTTTGTCACATACATATCCGACAGTGTGATTGTTCAAAAATCAGAATGGTGACGTATTCCACATTTTTTACTAGTGATTTTTGTCCTCAAGAATTTAGAAATCAAAGTCTGGGTAGTGTTGGGAGACTTGGGAATGATTTATAATGGGTTTTACCTGGGAGTTACAAGGAATTTTATGAGATAACTTAATTGTTAAGAATTTTGGTTAGCAAGGGACACTAGAGGATTGTTATGTCTATCTTGCATAAGCAAGTGTGCATAACTGGACAGTGCTTGCCACCCTATAAAATTATCAATTTATAGGTTATCTTCACTAGGATAAATTACTTTGTTAAGGTCCTTTTTCATTTTTATTACTTTTATTTTTGGACGCTGACAAGTATTTTTCCAAGCGTTGTTATGACCAATTTAGACGCTGACATGGCTATGGCAAACGTTGATAAGAATATAGCCGTCGGGCGTTGATGGGTTATTTTTGACCGTTGACACTCATTGGGACCTACCCAGTTGTTATTTTTGACGAATTTTGGGGTCGTAATTTTGGGAGCAGATAACTTTTAATTAATGCACAAGGATAACTTATTTTCTTTTCAATATTTTCATCATTATATTTGAAAATAGTTGCCTAATTTTTTACTAGTCACATGTGCCTATCTCTCCTATCTATTTGGCTCCTATTTTTAAAAAGGGTACCGTCTAACAAATTTTCTCCTATAATTCATCTTTCTCAATAATTCACAAACAGCTTTCTTCAACAATGGAACCAAAGCTTAAACCAAGTGACTTGGTATTAGGATTCAGGAGTCAACACAACATGATTTCTTATTTGGACGCTGATGATACTCTATTTCCACAATACACTCAGATGGTGGCGTATTTGAATGCATCCCCTATTAGGTATGCTCTTTCTCATGCTCCTCTCATCTCTGTCACTCATATTAAACAGTTTTGGAACACTGTTAGTTCCTCAACAGTTAATAATGTGACTACATTATCAACTATTGTTCATGGGCGTACATGGGTGGTTACTGAAGCCTTGGTTCGCCAGGCTTTGCATCTTGATGATGCAGATGGTATAACCACCCTTCCCATAAATGAAATAGAACAAGGACTTCGGGCTTTGGGTTATCCTTTCCCTCATGAGGGCACTTTAAACAAATATCATAAACAAGAGTTTCCCCCAGCCTGGAAGTACCTCATACATGTCATCCTACAATGTTTGAGTCCTAAATGTACTGCACACAATGAAATTTATAGATCAATTGCTAGTGCAATTGTGTGCATTGCAAATGGGCAAAAGTTTAATTATTCAAAACTGATTTTTGATGGCATGTGTAAAAACAAATGGAATAAGATGACTTTGGCTTATCCCAGATTTTTGCAAATGGTTTTTGATGTGAAAAATTACTGTACAAGGGATCATGATGATTATTATGAGATCCCTGTGCAAAAGAAAGCTATTTTTACCAAGATGAACTCATCCCCTCACCGTGAATTACCCCTCACCCAAGCTATGCTTGCTGTTATTACAGCAGCACAACCCCAACTAGACCCACAACCACAACTTGACCCAATACTAGAACCTTTGCCTTCACCTCAACACATGGAAATTGACCAAGAACCCTTCAATGCTGACACCTTAAATGTTGGCGTTGACACAAGTAATCCAGACGTTGACACATTTCCTTCATAGACCCAAACACCCCTTAACCTTCCCACATCCACCCAATCCACATCATCTTCTACCCCCACCTCAATATAGGTTGCAAAAACACCCAAGGACTACTAGAGTGTTCTCCTCTAGTGGTCCTAGCCATGTAGCAGAGAGAACCACCACCACAAGTGTGGTTGGTGCTATGGATGAGGTTGTGACTATTGGTTCTAGCTTAGATGCAGGCTAAGACAGTCCTAACATCTTTAAGACCTCATCCATGCCCCATGACTCTACTTTGGGAGGTCAAATACCCATTTTAGAGGAGGGCAGATTGGAACCATACATATTGATGGAATTGACGGCTGTCTGCATTAGCTTGCAAAAGCAAAATGCAGACCTAGTACAAACAGTCAGTACACAAGGCCTTGAACTCAAGCAATTGAGGGAGAGGATTGTCATTTTGGAGAATGCTAGCACTAGGCGTGTGATGGAGGAATCTTCCAAATGGGAGGATGAGCATATTAATGTGAGTGATAAAGGCTCACATGATGGAGAATTCTTAGGTGTTGTTGAAGCTCTCACTGCATTGAAGAAGCAACCAGGTTTTGATACATCTCTGGTTACTCCTACAAATTTAAACTTGTCTTTTACAGGTATGTTGGAACAATTTACAAGAGACGTTGAGACAAGTAAGTTGCGCGTTGACAAGCAAAATTTGAACGCTGACACACCAAGCGCTGACAAGAGTAATTTGGGCGCTGACACAAGGAATTTGAGCGTTGACAGACCTGCAGATATGGTTGATGTATTCCAGTCATCAGCTATCATCAAAGACGTGTCTTCACAGGTATTACCATCATCTTTACCCATCATTGATCCATTAGATAAGGATAAAGGAATTATGGTAGCAGTAGAAGTTCCAAAGGATGCAACACAGGTAGAGTTTGATTCAAGGTTGGTTGCACAACTCATGGAACAAGAAAGTAAGAAGGTTGGTGAATCACCATTTGTTGTCACTTCTGAGGAACAAGAAGGAAGTGATGAAGAAAGTTTAGATTCAAGTGTGATGATAATTGAACAACCAGAAAGACTTGAATATGGTGATGACTTGGCAAGGGAGAAGCTTAGAGAGTTGAAATTGCAAGTAGACTTTGATATGCCAGAAGTAGTTCAGATGTACCATGCTTGGGAGAATAGGATTATGGAGAATCCAGATTTGACTACTTCAGACCAGATTTGGGGATTGGAGATTCTTCTAAGAGTTCAAAGAGACTACAAGGTTATTCTGAAACATAAGGCTAGCAATGTTTTCTCACTGCTGAAGAGGGATAGAAGAGAGCTTTATTACATGCTACTCATATGTCATGGAACTGGATGGACCTTCAAGAAATTGCAGGGATTATCTTTTCAAGAATTGGAGTACAAGGCTTATCCTATTTGGGCAAAAGTGCAGGAAATGAACACTCTAAGACTTCTTTCAGATGAAAGGAAAGAAGAACTTGCAGAAGAGATGGAGATTCAGAAGGCAATGATTGTTCCAAGGCCTTTGAAGAAGGGAGTTCCACTTGAGTTTCCTAAAGATCTAAATAAAGTGGTTCCCAGTGAAGCTGTTCTTAGAATGAGCATCAAGCTCTCACCCATGGAAGCTTCAGATATGGTACAAGTGTTACCTCTTGATGCCAGAAACCCTATCATAAGCTATGAAGAAGATGCAAGTGGGTTTTGGAAGATTGGCAGGTATGGGAAAGAGGTACACACATTTACTACTCTTATGTCTCTCTTTGCAAGTATGGATAGAGAAGACTTGGTAGACCTTTGGAGGTTGTTGGAGGCAAAGTATGAGACTGAAGCTCCTACTTCAGTCAATGGAATAAAAGTTTGGTCAACATTCAAGAGAATGTGTGGACCAAAAGAAGAAGATCCTACTATTTGGAAGGATCTTGAGGATGATATCAGTGGTATTCAATGGCGTTTGTATTCAGCTGTTGGTGTGTACTACTTGAGCTCTACAAAGTTTGCTGAGTATCTTCTTGTAGATGGTCAGTATCCCATGTCCAAAGAAGTTTTGGCCAAGATGAAGACAACACAACTGGAGATTGACTATTCAAGTGACGTGGCCAAAGATTTGATTAGGCATGTTTATTACCAATATGATAAGATTTGTAAGATTCCTCCTAGTTCTTAATTTATATTCAGAAACTTGATTACTAGAGTAGATATCAAGTTTAGGGGAGGATTGTTGGGAATAAAATGTAGCCAGTCCACTTGAGCGCTGACAAGAGGAAAACAAGCGTTGATAAGAAGAAAACAAACGCTGACAGATCAAGCGTTGACAGGAAGAAGTCAAGCGTTGATAGGTTGAATACAAGCACTGATAGAAAGATATGGTCTACGCGTATTATGTTTCTAGTTTGTTTCTAGTAAAGATAAGATCAACATTGTATTTTCTATAATTATCTTTACCTAGAATAGTTGATACGTAGACTCTTGTACAAGGCTTCTTATGTCTATAAAAGAAGACCTTTAGGTTATGTTTCATAATAAGTTTTCATACGTTAAACACTTTCATTGTAAGCAAGTTCGATTCAATCAATCAAGTGAAAGTTTGTTTTACATCCTTTGTGTGTTCTTGTTTAAGTGTTAATTCCGCATAACACTTAAATTACTTTATACATAAACAAAGTTTCTCTACGTGTATAACTTGATCTAATCTCGTTTACACAAGCTAAATCGATCTAAGTTTGGGATCAACAGGTAGTCCTTCATGATCTTGTCCAAGGGTTCCCAAGTAGCATCATCTTTAATACCATTAGTCCACTGAATCAACCCATAGAAAGCTACTGCATTGTTCTTCTTAAGGATCTTCCTTTCCAACAAAGCCAATGGCTGAACTTCCAATCTTCCCTCTGTATTTCACAATAGAATTGCAACATCATGTGGATTAGGTGGTACTCTCTTATACTTCTTCAACTGAGAGACATGGAACACATTATGTATCTGGGCATGAGAGTTAAGTTCCAACTGATAGGCCACTTGTCCAATCTTAGCACTAACTATGGAAGGACCAAAATACTTAGGTGAGAGCTTATGTTGTTTCCCCATTCTTATTGTAACTTGCCTGTGTGGCTGCAATTTCAATAACACCCAATCCCCACATCAAAAGTCCTTTCTGATCTTCCTTTGCCTGCTTGTTGTTTCATCCTATTATGAGCTCTTGATAGATGAAACTTCATTGTTTGTAAAACTTCTTCTCTGTCCTTCAAACTTTTGTCAACAACTTCTACCTTACTTAAACCCCCCAAATATGGCACATGTACTGGTGGAACAATACCATAGACTAATTCAAATGGAGTCATCTGTGTGGATGTGTGAAAATTGGAATTGTACCACAGTTCAGCTAAGGACAACTATCTACACCATTCTTTTGGGTGTTCTCCTGTCATACACCTCAAGTACCCTTCCAAACACCTATTCACCACCTCAGTTTGGCCATCAGTCTGAGGATGGTAGGTTGTGGGCATCAACAATTGGACTTGAAACATCTTGAAAAGCTCTTTCCAAATGGTACTTAGAAAAATATTATCTCTGTCTAACACAATTGATTGTGGCATACCATGGAGTTTGTAGACATTGTCAATGAAGGCTTGAGCCACTTTATTAGCATTAAAAGGATGAGATAAGTCCACAAAATGAGCATATTTGCTGAGTTTGTCCACTATGACCATAATCACATTCTTCCCTAGTGAATTTGGTAGTCCCTCAATGAAATCCATAGACACACTTGTCCAAATATTCTGGGGTATAGGTAATGGTTGTAAAAGACCAGGATAAGATGAAAGATCTGGTTTATTCGTCTGACAAACCACACATTCTTGTACAAACTTTTTAACCTCTTTTCTGAGTCCCTTCTAATAGACTGTGGAATAGATCTTGTTGGTAGTGACCTTGACCCCTGAATATCCACCAATAGACCCTCCATGGAAATGTTGCAATATATCAGTTCTGAGTTGAGCATTATCACCTCCTACCACTTTACCTTTTCTCAACAACTGACTATTATCCCATACATAGTGTTTATTACTTCCTGATTGTGTCTGCAATTGTTCTATCAATCGTTTGAGCTTGTCACTAGTGACCTAAGTTTCTTCAATTTTCTTAGCCAAATTAGTAGTTACCAAGGTAGTCACCATACTAAACAACTCAAAAGTATGTAATCATGAAAGAGCATCAGATGTAGCATTGTGACACCCCTTTTTGTACACTACCTCATAGTCAAAACCCATGAGTTTAGGCAACCACTTCATTTGAGTAGGGGTTGTGATTCTTTGATCCAACAAATACTTTAAGCTAAAATGACTTGTCTTGATAATAAAGTGCCTATCCAGCAAATAACCCCTCCATTTCTCAAGAGCCAATAAGACAGCTAAAAATTCCTTTTCATAAGTGGACAAAATTTGGTGCTTAAACAAACAAGGTTTTACTCAACTAAGCAAGTGGGTGACTATTTTGTTGCAACACTGCCCCAATTCCTATCCCAGAAGCATCAGTTTCCACTATAAAAAGGGTACTGAAGTCAGGAAGAGCCAAAACTGGAGCTTTGATCATAGCATCTTTAAGTCTCTCAAAAACTGCTTGGGCTTTATTAGTCAGTTTGTAACCACCTTTCTTAAGTAACTGAGTCAAAGGTCTACTAATAGTAGCAAAACCTTGAATGAACATTCTGTAATAACATGTGAGACCAAGGAATCCCCTTAACTGTTTGACAGTGGTTGGAGTAGGCCATTCTTGCATAGCTTTGACTTTACTAGGATCCGTGGCTACCCCTTGTGCAGAGATCACATGACCCAAATACTCCACTTGATTTGTGCCAAACACACACTTAGATTGTTTAGCAAACAATTTATTCTGCCTCATAGTTACTAAGACACCAAACAAATGTTGAGCATGTTCCTCCAAACTTTTGCTATAAACTAGTATATCATCAAATAAAACTAGTGTGAACTTCCTCAAATAGGGTTAGAATATCTCATTCACTAGTGATTGAAATGTAGATGGTGAATTAGTCAATCCAAAGGGCATAACCAGAAACTCATAAATGACCTTGATGAGTTTTGAAAGCTGTCTTGGGAATGTCATCCTTATGCATCCTGATTTGATGATATCCATACCTCAAGTCCAACTTGGAAAAGATGGTAGCACCATGTAATTATTCTATTAACTCTTCTATGATAGGAATAGGAACGTGTCCTTAATGGTGTGCTTATTGAGTTGCCTGTAATCCACACATATCCTCAAGGTATTGTCTTTCTTCTTTACCATTACTATAGGAGAAGCAAATGGACTATTACTAGGCTTAATCATCCCTGACTCCAACAAGTCCTTCACCATGGCCTCTATATCATCGTTTTGCATTGGTGGATGTCTATAAGGCCTAATGTTGACTGGTGGAGCACCTGAAACCAGTGGTATTTTGTGGTCATGACTTCTCTGAGGAGACAACTCAGAAGGTACTATAAACACATCTTCAAACTCACTTACCACCTTAGCCAATGCAGAAGCCATTTTCCTACCTTCTGCACTAGATAACTGAACACCATTGTTTGGTTAAACACAAAACATCAACAACTCAGCTTTAGATGACTCTAGAAACTGTTTGCCCTGATTTTTTCCATCTAACCATTGCATCTGGGGCTTAGGAGAACCCCTTAAAGTCATCCTGTTATTATTATACATGAACTCCATTCTTAACTAACTAAAATTACATTTGACATCACCCAAAGTTGCTAATCACTGTATTCCAAGCACCATTTCACATCCACCCAATGGCATAATCATGACATCTATGTGAAATGTTTCCCCTTGCAATTGCCATTCGAAACCCTTGCACTCAGTATCACTTATCAGTTTCTTTCCTCCTCCCACAGTTACAGATAGTGGACAAGTACTTTCCATCTTACGCCCTACCTGTATAGCTACATTCAAGTCCAAAAAATTATGAATAGCCCCAAAATCAACCAATATGTGCATCGAATGTTTTCCCACTTTTTCAAGTAATCATTAATGTTTGAAAAGAATTTGCACCATCCAAAGCATTCAAAGACACTTGGGTTAATCCCTGTGATTCTACCATTTCTTCACCCAAACACTCCTGGTACTCCTCTTCACAATCTTCATCTTCCTCAGCCAACAAGACTAAGGAAAATAACTGACCACTACACTTATGCCCTGGAGTAAACTTCTGATCACAATAGAAACATAAATTTTGAGCTCTTTTTTCCATGTACTCTTTTTGTGTAAGCTGTTTCCTCATAAGAGCATTAACTAGGGTGGTAGGTTTACTTTTCCAAGAACTATTTGGAGCAGGCAAAGACAACAAAGGTGACTTCTTAACAACAGAACTACCCATAGAATTTCCCACTCTTGACCCACTAGCAAAATTTCCACCATATGACTTGTTCTTCTTAATAGCTTGGAAAGTAGCTTCTTGAAAATTAGTAAACTTATAAGCCTCAACCAAAGTCTTAGGGTCAAACATTCTAACACCTATTTCAAGCTCAGTTGGTAATCCCCCCAAGTAAAAACTTACAGCATGTTCTTCCATAATATCACATCTACTCAACAATGTACCAAAACGATCTTGATAGTCCCTGCCACTAGTTTCATATTTGATGTTTCTTATTTGACTTATGGGGTCATCAAAAACTGTACCAAATCTTTGCAACATTGCAGACTTGTACACTTCCCACCCAACATTTTCCCCATAAAGCCTAATGTACTGCTTATGCCACAACAATGGTGTATCAGATAAATGAACAGCAACTAATCTAACTTTTTTATTTATAGCAATATTATCAAGAAGAAAGAATTTCTCACACTTGTAGATCCATCCCTTAACATCCTCACTCTCAAATCTTGGAAATTCCAACTTAGTCATTCTTGTGAATTGGTTGTTACCCCTTCTACCACCTTCAGTTTGCATAATCAATCCAGCGAATTGATCTGTCAGTTGTGTTATTCGATTATTCATGGCCTCCCATCTGTCTTCACCGTTGTTTTCTTCATTAGTGTTGGTACTTGTAAGCCTTGTTGTTGGTGCCATGTTTGTAACAGAATTTGAACAGAATTTCCCGCCAAAACAAGAACCCACCAAAAACTGAATCCCAAACAAGAGCTCTCACAAGGAAAGTTCTCTGATACCAATTGTTAAGTAACTTAATGATAACAACTAGAAAGGTATCATAAATGGATTGAACAACCAGGATAGTCTCGAAGTTGTTCAAGAAACATAACAGAATCTTGGGAATGAGAAACAAGATTGAATTATGCTCTTGGCTTTGATTACTTGAAACTGAACGTTTACAAGATTATGTTATTGAGAGAGAAAAGGGAATTACAATTTTAAAGCTAAAATGAACAAATGAAGATTACAAACTATTTAAAGGAGAGATGGGATGGGAAAGTTAGTTACCGATTCTGTTATAACCAAATGAGAGAAATACACATGTAACTCATATGTTTAGCTTAGCTGCACACATGCACCCCATGTGCCACATTAGCTATAAAAGATAAACTGATGTTTATCATCCATTTAAACGACCTTACAAACTCGACTCAACGATTGTTTATAACGCATAATTAAGCAACAACAATAACAACAAGTAAACGTTTACCTTGAATCACACAAACACGCAACAAAATATGAATTTACAATCGATGTATATTACTGTATTACTCTCTTCGATTATCAAATAAGCAATGGCGTAGTTTATATAAAAAAGACAAAAACTATTTAGGGCCCGTTTGGTTTGTAAATGTCTATAATTAGAATTCCAATTGCATTTGAATTCGGTTTAGGGTTTAAATTTAAATTTAATGTAAGGCTGAGCGGAGTGGGGTAAAATCCACCCGCAATTTACACTAAGTCGCGCGCGACTTTTATTTCATCGTC
Source organism: Glebionis coronaria (assembly GCA_025667525.1). NCBI lineage: Eukaryota > Viridiplantae > Streptophyta > Magnoliopsida > Asterales > Asteraceae > Glebionis > Glebionis coronaria. Next base: position 19,511,818 of record CM046878.1, on the reverse strand, counting down.
CGTGCGACGTGGTCGTTTTGATAAAAATATGAGGCAAACTCACCAGCGCCAGTTTTTAAAGAAAAGGGACCCACGAGATTTTTTTGACCGTTTGGTCATGTTTTCAATTTTTTAATACCCTTTACTTATAAATACTAACTAAATCATTTTAATTTTCACACACAATCTCATCTAAGCTAAAAACTCTCCTCTCCATTATCACTAATCATGTTTAAAAAACATGTCCTGATCCGCCAATAAACGTCGAGGACGTTGAAATACCTAAAACTCACCACCCACACCGAAAGGAACGTTCGACCTAGAAAACCCGTCACCCTACCAAGTGAACGCCATACGACCACCATCATTCTATCAACACCAACTTACCCAAACCAACCTTACCATTCTCCGAAACAAAACCAATACCAATGGCACCAAAACCCCGCGCCCCACTTTCAACAACCTGACTTTCAAATGGGTGGTTCCTCATCACAACTCGAATTTCAAATGAGTGGTTCCTCATCACAACCCGAATTTCAAACTGATGATTGCTACAGACCGGAGTATTCGGGTACATATAAAGGATTTGATTCGTATCATCAATCCGGGTCTCCCGTTCAAGAAACCGTTCAACAAACCCAAGAAACCGTCCAAAGGCCTAAACCGAAGAAGGCACTAGCTAGGAGACGTCAAAAGAAGAAGACGACCGAAGAAGCTGCTAAACGGCAAACACATTGGACAGTCGCGGAGGAAATTGCTTTGGCAAAAGCTTGGGTTGTCGTGTCTGAAGACAACGTTCATGGAAACGAGATGACGGAGCAGGGATTCTGGACCATAATCCTTGAGTACTTTAAGATCGAAACGAAGCAGCCCGGGGCTCGTACGTATGATTCTTTGAACGGGAAGTGGAAGTCCGTTCGACCTGCTCTAGTTCGATTTTGTGGGGTTTATGGTAACTTGATGTGTATGGCGCCTGAAACTGGTGTAGTGGATGGTGATCTTTTTAACCGGGCATTGGTGTATTATGAAGCTGGAGTTGGGCTCTTGTTCAAATTTCGTCATTGTTGGGAGATTGTAAAAGACAGCCCGAAATGGCGGTAGCGGGAAATGCATAGGGAAATAACTAGGAATTCTCAAAAAAGAAAGAGATACAAGTCATCTCGATCTAGTTCGTTTAACAGTGTGGATGTGAGTAAAAGTGTGGAATTTGAGGGCGATGATAATGAAGAAGTGGAACCGATCCTACGTCCAATGGGCAGGGACAAAGCTAAGAGTAGGAGCAGAGGATCGGTGGAATCCAGTACAAATGACGAGGCTTTGGCTAGGTTGATGTTTTCGGGGATGGGTGAACAACAAGAACGGGCCATTCTAATGCAGGGTGAAAAACAAGCCGCATATTTTGAGTTGAAAAGGAAAGAGATGGAAATCGGCAAGAAGAAGTGGCAATAGCCCGAGCCAAGCAACAAAACGAGGACTTGGACTTTTATATGCAGCCGTATGAACATTTGGATGGAGCTCAACGTGCAGCCGTGGATTAGCGTCGAGCTCAGATCAAGGCGAAATTTGATTTGCCTTTTTAGTTTGTTGTTTTAAATGTTGTTTTTAAATTTCTTATGTATCGTCTTTTAATTTCGTATCGTGTTTTAATTTTTTATGTACCCGTGTTTTAATAAAATGTATGAATAAAAAATATTTCATAAAAAAGTGGGAGTGGTGTGTAGTGAGTTGTAGTGAGTGTCATTACCCTCCAAAAGTGAGTGTGAATGAGATGTTAAAAAGCTGATGTGGCGATGACGTGAAGGTGGGTAGGTTTTACACCACTCCCCATAGTCTAAGAGTGAGAAAATAATTATAGAGTTAGGATTTAATAAGAAGATTAACTTAAATGGACCACACATTTATGCATCTCTTCTTAAATTTCTTATTCTTATCTGAAATATTTAGCTAATAATACCTTTTTATTCTTCTCATTTTAATTTTATTTCTTTTTGGATCCTTACTCCTTAAAGATATACCTTAAATAATAAATCCTTTGAACCGCTTGTTTAAAATTCATACAAAATCAAAACTTGTGATCAATGCTTGTCAATAATATTCCATTTCTTTTCAAAAAAAAAAATATTCCATTTACAAAATAAAAATTCTACTTTTGTAACCTCATGTTTAGTAAGGGCAGAGATATTAATTAGACTACCTGAAGTGGCTATGCTGATCATACTTGTATACCACAACTTGAAAAAAGTCTTCTAAAAAAACTAAAAAACATTTATGAAGCACTTCATTGACAGAATGTGTGCTGTCAAGCAACTTTCATCAAATTTATAATTTAAAAGAGTTAATGAAATATAATAGCAATGTATTTTTTCGTTTGTTTTATTATCATATGAACTTAAAAATATATCATAATACCGATCCAACTTTCAAATATTGTTTCATTATCATACGTTTTTCTTGCATCGTCAATCTTTTTAACTAACGATTGTCTATAATTAACTCAAAAACATAAAAAATCATATATAGAAACTTATAAAAACTTATTTATAAACGGTCGTTAGTTAAAAGCATATAAAAACGTATATAAAAACTTATAAAAATATATATATATAAAAACATATAAAGTCGTTTTTATAAATGTATAAAAGAGTTTATAAAAATGAGTAACAACGTTCATTGAAAATAAAAAATAAATAAAAAGAAATCTTATAAAATAATTAGAAAAGAAAAAAATAATATATCTATATAGAGTAAGAATCCAATGAGAAGAAACTTAAAATAAGAAGTGATGAGAAGAGACTAAAACCACACATTCGAGATGCAACGACTTGCATTAGATGCATTTGTATTCATGTAGATGCACTATCTTGAGTTTCGAAAGTTAATTTGATGTGTAGATGGTACAAATTGATTTTCTTGATTTGGGCACGTGTAGAGGAACAAAAATATAGATAAATCAAGAAATGCATCTAATATACGTATATGCATCTAATTAAAAGTTATAAAACATGTTATGATGCATTATAATGCATCTAAGATTATAAAAATGCATCTAATTTAAGTGCATGCATCTCGAATATGCGGTTATAGTTTCTTCTTATTCTTCTTATTTTAAGGTTTCTTCTCATTTGATCATAACTCTCTCTCTCTCTCTCTCTCTCTCTCTCTATATATATATATATATATATATATATATATATATATATATATATATATATATATATATATATATATATATATATATATATATATATATATATATATATAGGGATGGGTTCTAGAGAAAACTTCATTTCGGTAGAAAACCTAGAAAACAAATTACGTGGTAGGTTTTAAAAAATCTCAAACTTCAGGGTTAAAAATGGAAATAACAAAAATTGATGGGGGAAAGAGTGTGCACATAAACAAACCCTCGTTCTTAACCCCATCGCCACCATTTAACACTGCTGCCACCACCATCGCCGGCACCATCTCCACCGGTGTAACCATCATATCGACCACCATCTCCACATCTTTAACCACCATGTCCACCGTTTTAACCACCATGTCCGACACCATCTCAACCGTTGTAACCACCATCTCCGGCACTATCTCAACCGTTGTAACCACCATCTCCGGCACCGTCTCCATCTTTGTCACCACCAGCGCTGGCACCATTTCCACCTCTGTTACCACCATCACCGGTACCATCTTCATCACTCTGTTATTCAAAACCTTGTTGTAAGTTTTATTGTGTAGCTTCTCTATCAGTATGAGATTGTAATCTACTAATGATTTCAATAAATTTCCTAAATTTCACAACCCACAAACCTAAACACGATTAACCCAACCATTAATATGCGTTGGGACGTTTTTCAATTTAGTTTTCGTATATTCGTACGTCGAAAATGTTTTCTATCTATCCTGTCATTGTCTACTAGTGCTACAGATAGGGTTCGATACTAATAAGCACATTACCGTATGTTTAGATCTACACTTCTTTTAGGTAGCTGCGTGTTAAGGTTTTGGTACATAGGTTAGAAATTTGGGAATAGAAAATTAACTTTCGCATAGTATTGATGTAAATGTGATACGACCACGGCTGGTAAATGCTACTTGCCTACTTATATTCGATGGCAGTTGGTGAATGTAGTCGAGCTGTCTATTGTTTTTTAGTGATAAGTAAATTTTCTTTGGTCTTTTCATAATACAGTATCCTTTCTGCCTGCCTGCAATTACTACTCTTAAGCGGGTGCTTTGATGATGTACACTATACCAGATTTGACTCTGTTTTTATCTATTTGGTCGAGTACATCTAGTACTTATAATATCTGAAAGCCATCAACATACTTCTGTCGTGATAAATTAACAAATACAGGACAATGACAATTAAGGGGCTGTTTGAGTCATCTAAAATTGAAGTATTGTAATATATTTCCTTTAACTTTGTTTCGTGCGTATATGTGAATCTACATTTAGTTCATAACCTCATTACCCATTAAACTCGAAACTTGATGGTTACTCATCTATAAACTTCCACGCAGGTAGGTTCGTCAAAGATTCAGATGAATGATAGCATCAAACTATACAAGTAGAATTAAAGATTGGCTTGGCTATGAAAGGTGAAAAAAATGCATGTTAGTGTTGAGCACTCTGTAACCAAACAATTCGTTAACGTAAAACCCCGCACTCCGTAACGGGAGCGTGGGGATTTCTATGAAATACTAACTAACATAAAGATAATTATCTGGTTTCTCTCTCCCCATCTCTCATACATATAATTTGCAGGTTGTAGTCGTAAATTTGGTCTACGAAGTATGTAGTGGATACAAACTGAGTTCGTCCACACTGAGAAAGCGTGAGGCTTACATTACTGGAAAACTTCAGTTAGGTTAGCAGGTATGTATATGTTATACGCCATCTTAAAACATCATTATATTCAGTCAAATGGATTGTTTTGGCTTACTTACGGTAAGACTCATTGTAGTTTTATTAGTAGTCATTGTAGTTTTTTTATAATACAGGCTGAGGCGAAAGAAATCTCTTCCACTAGAGACGAGGAAGGTTCTACACATGAAAGTACAACCTTGCCACTTTCGTAGCCACATCCACCACTTCTTTGTGTTAGAGGAAATGTTTACAAAGAGGTTAGAGTAGCTTCTCTATCAGTATGAGAATAACATTTATCGCCATTAGATATCTTTGACATCTTATCGTGTAGTTAAGCTCAGTTATTATTTGCTGTATAAACCCACCATTATTATATCTACACAAATTAGGGCATGAGTTCAAAACTGTTCCAGGGCATCATTTATGAACAAATTAGGGCATGAGTTCAAAACTATTTTAGTTCATCATTTACGAACAAATTAGGGTATCCATATGAACAAATTAGGGTACCCATATGAAAAAATTAGGGCATCTGTATGAAACAATATGGCTTATTTTTCCATTGTATGAAAAAATTTGGACATGTGTATGGTATGTTTAATGCGTCTGTTTGTTTGTTAAAGGCATTCACTTGTAATTTTTTTTGCGTTCCTTTTGTCTAATATTTGCTCGTAAATTTGGACTACCACCCTCTTTCTCTTTTTCTCGTGTTATGCTTAATCAAGTAAACATACACCGCTTAAGTATTTCCGCTCACAGGAACAGGTATATTATCACCTTCCACTCAGCTATCTCAAACTAAGTTATTAAAATAAGGGCTATGTGTAATTTAGCTTATATCAAAGCATCTTGTTTTCGTATATTGGATCTATGTTTTGTTTTGCTTTATACTTTCTGTATGAAAGTGAGATGTATAGAAGGAAACCGATGGATCTGTGGAATGAAAGTCGATGGGAGTTTCTAAATACGTTAGTTTTCTATTTCAGAAGCAGTGGCATATATGCAGGTACTTTGTTCCCTTGAGCCGAGCTTTTACACATATTTCCATTATTCCTATATCTTGCATATGTGACTTACTCAGTGCACTTGTGCATTAGTTGGTGATGTTTCTGGTCTCGCTGAGAAGACACAAAGCTTCTTTATGCATGAAGTTATATCTGAAACTCATAATGGTCTTGCTGAAGGTACATTTTCTTAGAAATAAAAAGATTGGATTAGATTTTGTTAGCGAAGTTAGAATCTGAACTTAGAAGATCTCATTTGATTAACTTCAAAGAATCAGAACTCGTATCTTCATATCTATTCTTTCGATGACAGTTTTAGCACTTGTTGAGATCAAACAAATTCAAACCGCTACGAAATACTAGTATGGCTTAGTAGTTGATCTAAATATAACTATTCGAATGGAAGTATGGTGGTTATTACCTCAATATCAGCTAACATGAGTTGCTGATGTGTTACTATGGTTGGTATGCAATAGTTTTTTTAATGACCTAGTTTCAACTGAGTTAAGAAGCATAGGTCTAACGCTTTATCTTAGTATGTTTGGTGTTTGTTTGAGTACTATCATGTTGGTTGCAGCTGCTATGCTTTCTGTCGAAAAGAATCTGTCAATATGAATGCTATTTCAGGAAATGAAAAAGTCCAAGTAAATTCAATGTTTTTTCATATGATACCCTAGTTCTTAGATTAGGGCATTTGTATGTTTAGTTTAAGGAATCTGTTTGTTTAAAATACTTGATTAGTATATAAGGACGCAATACAAAGTTTCATCTTTTTGTTACATGTTATGATATTAAAATTACTTTGTAATTAGTTTGTATTATTTAGGGCACTTTCAGAAGGATATATGAGATATGTTTATGAGCTTTTTGGTCGCAGCATCGACTAATAAGGTCCGTATTCCTTTCCTGGCCCTATGTTTGGTAGAGGTGTATATTGGGATATACAAAAGTGACAGTGGCACAGTCTTTTAAGCATCCTTGCAGCTAGCATCTAAATTTCTTTTTAAATTACATCTACCCATTATAAACATCTTGTGATTGTGAGAGTGAAATTAAGATTGTCAGTAGTTCTCAATTGGGCGTTTACATAATCAAAACACAATTGAGACAATCCATAGCGAAAAGTTATTCAAAAACTCGTAGCGGATCCTAAACAATTTCCTAATAATAGAAGAGTGCTATTGCAAGACGTCTTATTAAATGAAGGCAAATTTTCAGATCAGATTATTAGTCTTGTTTTGAATGGTTATTTTGTAATTTACTAGACCATTAAAAAAAGAAGCTAATTTGTGGTCTGATTTTGTAGGATCATAAGAGCAAATTAAAGATCTTTGTGTCACCTATATTGGTTCAAGAATGGGAAACCATAGACTAAAATGAAAAGAGACCATGCAGATGTTGCATTGGGCATTGGTAAGATATTACGAAATCTGTATAATACTTTAGTGTATCAACATTATATATTACACTATATGTTTGTTAGATTATGGCATTCATAGTGTATGATTATACATTAGGCGTAGTGTTAGACTAGGGCATCTGCTTGTTAGACTAGGGCATCTGTTTGTTAGACTATGGAATCTAGAGTGTATGACATAAGAGAAATTAAGATGCTTGACAACTATGGTGGTTGGTTATTGTAATGAGGGGTCTCTTAAGAGGGTTTCTCATGCTTCATACACTTGGGCCAACGTTACCTTTACAGGTTTGTCAATCTTATATTATGATTATATATGGTAACTTTGGTAGGAACGTTTGAAGGATTCTCATTTGATTCCAAGATGAAGTTGTCACGCATATTGTTGGCCAGAATGAGGGGGATGAACATCAAACAAATGGAAAAGGCAGACGAAAAGCTATGAAAACATCGGTATGCCTCTTTTTTATTACTATAGATTGTACAACATAATTATGTGATTTAATTTAGTTTGAAACTTTGGATTCAGGAAGCATAAAAAAGAAGGGGAAACAGCTGTGAAAAAAGCCAGAAAGAAGGTCAAAAGAAAAGCTCAATTGAAAAGAAAACCAAGACAAAAAAGACGAATGCAAGTGTTCGCTTGCATGTTCCACCATTACGTGAACCCGTCAACCTAAAATGGGTGATTTCATACATTTTGCATATTGTTTTAAAGCTATTTATCTCAGTCCTTATAGGTTACTAAGATAAGATAAAGTGTAGCACTAAATAGAGTGAGGGGTGTAGCCTATAAGATATGTGGAACTTACATGATAACGTAAGTATTTGTATACATACATAATACATCGGTTAAATCAGTTAAATCAGTTAAATCTAAGTTGCGGTTTCTTTGAACTTTTTAGTACATCCGCGTTTTTTATATTCAGACATCCATTTGTATATTTTTGGGCATTCGTTTGTATATCGTTTGCTATGTACACCAAATCCTATGTCCATACCTAATCTGATATCTCAAGTTTTAATACGGAAATACAACCATAACCAAGAAGCTTAAACAATGAAAAAACTATACTATTAACGCAGATGTTAACTATATACCATACTGATCACGTTTGTTGCAAACACAATGAAAAATATCAAAGATCTACATAGATGTTTTGCAAGAAATACATGTTACAATTATGATTATAATCATACAGCTTATGCAAAAGCAACAATTGTGCAAGCACTTTTACGACCACGCCTATGCCCTTCCTTGGATAACCCATAAAATTACTCTTGAATCCCCCAATCCTTCATTTCCTTCTGTCGTGTTGCTGAATTTGGTTCCTCGGTACTTCTTCATCAACCGCAACATCGTAAACCACCGTCCCCAGATTCTGTAACCTTGTCGAGTTTTAACAGTTGCTCGCTTGCACATGCAATCTAGCATATGGTACATGAAAAGTGATGCATCAAGTTTCCTCACATCGCCTCCATTTACATCACTATGATGAAGCATTTCCGGCGACTGCTATCTACACACCACAAAAAATAAGTTTATGTCAAGAAAACAATCGGTTCATCTATGAATTCATTACCTATTCGCACAACCTAGATTCTATTAAATAACACAGATTATGGTACACATACATATCTACTAAAAACAAAATAGTTTTAATAATGTGCAGGTAACATTTGCACTTTACACACATGCATGTAACATCATTATTAATAGTTAGTATATTTTACGTAAATTTTCCTTACTTGATCAATGTTTAGTTCAATGTAGCAAGCTACTGGATAGTTCATTGTAATAAGCTACTGGATCCAAAAAGTGATCACTAACAAACATAAAAAACAAATTAAACTTAACAGATGTGGAATGCCATATTTCGCCAAGCCGCGCCAATACTATGAAAACCATTTATTCAGCAAAGAACTGCAACACTAACAAAGACTGAATTTTATGGCAAAATGATGTTTACACATCAGTAGCATTAATAAAAAAATGTACCTATGTGAATCATATATCCAAGTGTGCAAACTTTTCATTATTGACGTTAATTTGTTTGTGTATTATATCACTCACGAAACTAATATAAAAAAGGTCCATTGCATCTGAGTTTTGTCACATCAAAATAGCTTTTTTTTCTTAATTCATTCAGGAGAAATTGAAAAGGTAGATAGACACTTACCACAAAGCATCTTACAAGAAGCAAGTAAGGCATATTGTTACCACAAATACAACTTACAAAAATATAGTAATACAAGTGCATAAAACACAGGGGTCCATAAGAAAAACATAGCTACAGATAACTAATTTGGACGACTAATGGATGTTTTACATCAGATAATAATCAATCCCTTATATACACACTAATACTATCAGACCTCATTCCGACTTTTTATCAAACACTTGATGTCCACTTTTTGAAAACATGTTTTACAAATCATTTTTTCTCAAATTTGATTCAAATAACTAAACCACACAATGCATCATATCATAAAATTCTTTAAATTGTTAGAGATAGTTTCAATAATCTGTAGGGCCGTACACTCACATGCTCACTTAAAAACCTGTCATGAAGGAATTGTAACTCAAAAATGTAGTAATTTCCCTACTTGTAGAATCAATGGCGCATGCTGCATTTTTTCATCAATTTACAACAAACTTCTATTAAATTACAAAGTGTAAAAACTAATGAGAATAAAAAAGTAAACATGACGTGCAACTCAGCAAGCTATACCAAGCTAAGCTTTATACATAATCTTATATTCTATTAGAATGTTGAATGAACACAAATATACACGTAGGAACGAAAGATATGCATCATTTGTGATGAGAGCAGATTAGCACCACCATATCTCACAGAGCCCGTGGAGAAAGCACGTCGGGAGTAGAACTAGTGTCATCTATTGTTTCTAGAATTTGGATTATTTTACTTAATCTAGCCTTTGCGACACTAGAAAGATGCTTAAAACTTAACTTCCCAGATTTGAAGCTTTTAAATTTAATAAGGGGTTTATATCTGCATTCTCTAAGGGTTTGATTTCTATCACTTCATATTACAGAAAGTAACGTCGTAGGTAGGAAAAAGCTCCAGTTAAGTTGGACACAAGTTATAATTCCTCACCTAAATACAAATTTTCATCCCACATCCATACCCAAATACAGTTTTCAAGTTCAAATTAATCTAGTAGATTCTAACGACAGTGGAAACTATGTATTGGAAACTAGACAACTTTCAATTAGTTTTTGCAATAAGCTGAACATTCTATAAACTAGGACTAAACATAAACACTTTGTGCGTAAAATTAGTGCATCACACTTATAAACTTCGTTGACACATTTTATCAAACACTTTCTATGTTGCTTCTTAAAAATGACTTGTATCAATTTTTTTCTCAAAGTAAACTTAGAATATAACATATTTATATACACAAAAGTATATAAAACCAACAAATTACTTAAAATATAATCAATATTAATTGACAAAAATAGTATAAATTATTTATAAAAACTTACTTTCAAGCTTAAGTGGTGAATCTGAATACATCCTAAGAGCACATCGATGGGGAACAACGGTAACGGAAGGGATCTCCGGTGAACGGAGGGGAACGACGGTGAACGGAGGAGAACGGCGGTGAACGATGGGGAAGACCATGGATATGGAAAGACAAACTATGTGTTATTGGAGAAAGAAAGAAAAGCAATGAGGAAAATATACGTATTATATATGGTTTGGTAGGAATTTATAAAATAAACCTTGAAAAAATCGTAAAGTTACATTCCGGTCCCTGTAGTTTTTGGATTAAAAAAAGGTGGGAGGAGTTTTTGATCCAAGGGTGGGAAAGGAGTTTTCTAAGTTTTCTTTTGAGATTAAGTTTTCTATTGATCCCATCTCTCTCTCTCTCTCTCTCTCTCTCTCTCTCTATATATATATATATATATATATATATATATATATATATATATATATATATATATAGATTTGCGTTCATGTAAAACCCATTTTTAAAATAAAAACGATAAGAACCAATGTAAATGTGCCAAGTGTTATTAATCATTAAAGAAAATTAAAATGATTACTAAACTTTTAATTAAATCAAAAAGGCATATAAGTAATTTTTCATGTATTTATTATCTTTAATCTTATAACAAACAAATCTAGCAACGCATGTTTTTTTCTTTATAACATAATTGACTTTTTCTTGCTGTCGTTGTCACCGAAAATCGATAACAAATTTCGTTTGTTTATAAAGGGACGAAATGACATGTTTTGTTCACTGTTTTTCAAATCTTGTCAGTGGACTCCCACATTTTCTTGAATAACTTTGAATTGAAAGCGAATAATCCTTGCTGCCACCACACTATAATATCTTTTGTTGTGCATTACTTTGTTTTAGACACTGATTTGTAGTTCAAAAGTGTTAACCATTTTGATATTCATTATATATAACAAAGTCAATATTTGGAACTGTTATTGTCTATCAACATTTGAAACAAGTTAATAACTAAAATAACAGTAGACAATTTGTTTGGATTTTTTATATGGGTGGCTTTTGGATTGTTTGTAGCTTAATGCCTCTATTATTGTTTTAGTTAGTTATCGATTTAGTAGCAGCCATAATCTTATACTATGTACTGAAACTCTATATAACTATATTATGTATAGTTGTTTAAAAAATATCAACCGGATATTTTTTAAGTCAACTGTGTAGTTTTTTAGTACTATAAATATTATTGGTCTTTTTATTTAGTTATGTTATTTTAGATACGTATTATTTGGGTTCTTAATGGGTTATATATAATTTTTTTGAATACGCGTCACTTAAGTTTTTTTAGTTGGATGTGTATTTTTCAATCATGTATCACTTGTTTTTTTTTTGTTGACAGTGAAGTTTTTTTATATGTATCATTTGAATTTTTTTAGTTTGTTGGGTATTTTTCGGTATGTATCGTTTGAATCCCTTTTAGTCGGTTGTAAACATTTTTAGATTCATCTAAACAGGGATTCTTTTGAGTTAGTTGTCTATATGTTCGGATACGTATCTTGACTCTTTTTAGTAGGTTGTGTTTTTTTTATCATATATATATTACTTTGAGTTTTTTTTGTGTATTTTTCGGATACGTATCACTTATAGCTAGTTGTGTAGTTTTTTAGATGTGTATCACTTGAGCCTTTTTTAGTTGGTTGTTTAAATTTTTGGATGTGTATCACTCAGGTCTTTTTTGATTGGTTGTGTAGTTTTGTCGAATATGTATGTATCACTATGGTTTTTTTAGTTGGTTGTGTACTTTTTCGAATACGTGTCATTTGAAATTTTTTTAGTTGGTTGTCTATTTTTGAAATACGTATTATTTGGGTGTTTTTTTGTTCATTTGATTTATTTTAGTTGTTTATGTATTTTTTAGATAAGTATTAATTTTGATAGGCATTGAATTTTGTCACATATTTGAATTTTTTGTAATTAGTTATGTATTCTTTTTAAGATACATATGGAATATTTCTCAATTGGTTGTGTAGTTTACTTTTTGATAAATACAATTTATAATATTGTTTATGTAAGATTACGTTTGATGGTTAAGATCAAACGTCATTATCATAGTATGTGTGTATTATTCTAGTAAGATTGTTACATACATATATATTTTTTATATTATTTTTTCAGTGCAACCAATATTTATATATTATGTAAGGTCTGTGGTAAAAAAAAAGTTAGATATATTTATGTAGCAACTTAAAAAAATCTATACGAAAAACAAGTCAGGTGGACCAACTTTAAAGTTGTCGCAAGTTACAAATTGTAACTGAGGTGCTACACGCCGATACATATTGATCATATTTGTTATACGAGTCTAATCGCAACTGAGGTGATGTATGGCGATACATATTAATGTTGACTTTAGTTATTGAAAACCATGTTCGGAGGCTCATGGCTTCTTGAAAATAAAATGTCTAAGATAATTTACTAACGAGTTAATAGATTTTAATATAATTTTTCAATCCAATATGAATTAGTATAATTTATCACCTTGCATGTATCTCACCTATTGTTAGTAATTGTATGATTTGTTATGAGTTAATTTAATAATCAAATGTTACGAATAATGTCACCTAATTTTTTTTAACTTCTTTTATGACACCTTGATAGATACCTAGTGTCAAATTAGATTGTTTGACATATTTTTAGTGTCAATAATTAATTGATAGCTATATAGTGACATATTAAAATTCTAATATATTTATTGTGACACATTACAAAATTTAAAAATATTTTACCGACACATGATATCTATAAATTTAATTTTTTATACATTTAGTGACACACTAAATTTTTTGATAGATTTATAATGACATATTAATTTATATAACATATCATTAGTTACAAACAAAATATCTTGACACACAATATTGGAATAAAAGTACTAGAAGTACGGTATGTAAAACGCAAGGTGTATTTAAATACAAAATATCTTAATACACAATATTGGAATAAAAGATACTATAAGTACGGTATGTAAAACACAAGGTTTTAAATTCATGAATGCTATAGGAAAAGTACAAAACGATGACTACATAAAAATAGTACTGTACAAAATTTGTTAAAAATTAAATGAACCATAGATGCATGAGAGGGGATATGGAAAAGAAGTCAAAGAAAGAAAACAACGGTTGTAAAAACGTGAATGAATGCAAAATGTGTATAAAAGTTGCCACTCATATTGTGTTAAATTACAAGAATGCCATTTTGTACAATTATTTAATTAAGTTTGAATAAGATCAAAGAAATTACATCCAACGGTTCTAAACGGTTCTTATTGTTTTTATTTTAAGCATGGTTATCATCATAACGCCCCTATATATATATATATATATATATATATATATATATATATATATATATATATATATATATATATATATATATATATATATATATATATATATATATATATATATATATATATATATATATATAGGGGAGAGTTAAAATAAAAAGACTTTTTTTTGTGAGAATGATAAGAAGGATTTTCAGCCAATGATTTAAAATTAATGGATAAGATCAATCCATATTCCTAACTAACTAACTAACTAACTAACTAACCACCAAAACACGATTTTAAAAAAGTCTTCAAAAAAATCTGAAAAAATTCCAAATTGTCGGATTTGTTGGTGCATAAAAAAGTTGTGAATAAACGTTTTTTAATTTTGAGTTTTTTACGTTTTTCTGATGCACAAAAAACAAAATTTGATGCACAAACACGTGAATTTTGGTGTACAAAATTTTTTTCATTCAAAAAATTTTCAATTTATTATAGTTTGATGCGGAATCATATTTTAAAGCAAAAAGTCAAAAGAAGTTGGGCATAAAAATGAATTCTTGATGCACAAAAAACCTAAAAAACGTAAAAGAAAACGTTTTTGTGCATCAAAATTCGGTTTTTGTGCATTAAAAAAGCGTAAAAAACTTCAAATTAAAAAAACTTTTTTCACAAAAGTTTTTTGCAACAACATACTTGATCTACTGGAATTTTTTCATAATTTTTGAAGAACTTTAAAAAAAACACGTTTAGATGGTTAGTTAGTTAGTTAGTTTGTTAGGATTGTGATTTAATCTCATCCATTGATTTTAAATCAATGGCTGAAAATCCTTCTTATCCTTCTCACAAAAAAAAGTCTTTTTATTTGATCTCTCCCCTATATATATATATATATATATATATATATATATATATATATATATATATATATATATATATATATATATATATATATATATATATATATATATATATATATATATATATATATATATATATATATATATATATATATATATATATATATATATATATATATATATAGTTAAGATCAAATAAGAAGAATAACTAAAATGAGAAGGATGAGAAGAAACCACAACCACATATTTCAGATGCATCAACAAAGTCAGATGCATCTCCCCTTAAGTTTCTCACTTCTATCCTCAATATGTGGTCAGGAATACTTCTTACTCTTCTGATTTTAATTTTTCTTCTTACTAGATCCCTACTATATATATATATATATATATATATATATATATATATATATATATATATATATATATATATATATATATATATATATATATATATATATATATATATATATATATATATATATATATATTTATATAGTGAAACTTTCTTTTCAGAACCATTTTTAGTGACAGAACTGTCAGAACTATCTTTGTTACACCATTTAGTGCATAATATACACTATATTAATGCATTGTGGCATTTATGTAAATAAAAAAAAGAGTTTGGCTGGAAATTAATACATAGGGGCACAAATTAAATTTAACTATTAGCTAAAATATATTTATTTATATATGTAACCCACATTCTTTTTTGGTACAATAATTATCAGCTTTTCTTTGACCTAATTAATCAAATCCTCTCATATAACCGCCGCTCTATTCTCTTCTTCCCCGCCTCTCTATCAGATTTATAACCATTAATCAAATTAATCAAGTTGATATATCCGAAATCAAAAGCTTCGATCTGTAAAACTGCTATATCAACTTCTGGTTGTTGATTTCTCGTGGCCGTCGGGATGTGTAAGCGGTGGTGGTGTTATCTACAAAGTAAATCACATCTTTTACATGTGAGTTTATATCACCAACGAGATGCGCGAGTCACAGTCGTTTTTTTTCGCCAACATGTTAGTTTTCTTAAATCTATTTCTTCATTTATTTTTCACAACGAGTTTTGGAAACTACGAGCAAGTGTTGGCGATGCTTCTAAATTTGATTTTTATCGTTGATGATTAGGGTTTTTATTTATGATTCAAGATTAGTCAATTGTGTATATTCAAGGTAACCGAAGTTTAACTTATTAGTGATTTTGATTTACAAGCCAAGGATAACTGGCCCTTTTAAGTTATACATGTATATGGATAGATATTTTTGGTTGCGTACTTTTTTTTCTAATGCAGGACTTGATGTTTAATTTGTTTTGATATGTTATGATAATTTTGGTTGTGCATGACTAGTAGCATTCACATCAATCAAGTGGGTTTGGTAGTTTTGGTATAAACAAGATCAGTCTAGATTTACTAATACATAGGAGTATATGTTTTCTAGTGGACATATATGTTTTTTACTAAAATATACATGTTTTTTTTACTAGAATATACATGTTTTTTTAACTAAAATATACATGTTTTTTTTCCTAAGCCATACATGTTTTTTATTAAAATATACATGTTTTTTTTTACTAAAACATACATGTTTTTTTACTAAAACATACATGTTTTTACTAAAACATACATGTTTTTTTTACTAAAACATACATGTTTTTTTACGAAAACATACATGTTTTTTTTTTTACTAAAACATACATGTTTTTTTTTTACTAAAACATACATGTTTTTTTGTACTAAAACATGCATGTTTTTGTAGTTTTACATATATGTTTTTTTAATAATACATACATTTTTTTTAATAATACATGCATGTTATTTATTATCTTTTATGAAATAATTGGTATGTTAAATTGTGTAATTTATTGTTAGTCTTTTATTTTTATAACTATCATGTAATCTTAGTCATTCTTTTTTCAGGAAGCTCAAACTACAAAGGTTATTTGAAGACATGCAAGACGTTCATATATTCTCTGGTTTTGATGATAGATTATAAATACTAAGAATATTTTTCGAAAGGCGTGCACATATTTTCTTTGAACAAGTGTATATTTATATTTTAATTGTATTTAGTTCACTATCAAGTTTTGAGTATTTATGTACTTTAATTAAAAACAATTGTATTT
This sequence comes from Glebionis coronaria, assembly GCA_025667525.1. Lineage (NCBI taxonomy): Eukaryota > Viridiplantae > Streptophyta > Magnoliopsida > Asterales > Asteraceae > Glebionis > Glebionis coronaria. The sequence continues at coordinate 19,494,759 of CM046878.1, read as the reverse complement.
TAATTGTATTTCAATTGATATTAATTTTTTTCATAAAAATTAGGTTATTTGTTTGTTATAAGTTTGCATTATTTAAAAAAAACACAAGTATTTTACTCACCGAAAAACATGGATGTTGAAAAAAAAAATAAAAAAATACTTAAAAACATACATGGTCGCTTAACATTTTCATACTAAAAAAAATTCTAAAAAGTAAAAAAAAAACGAAAATAAAATAATATATATCTTTTATAAATGAAACCAACAAAGCAAGAAATTTGAAAAAAAAAATTAAACGTGAAAACTAATGCTTTTTAAAACGAGTTTTGATGAAAAAAATAAAAAATAAAAGATAACTGTAAATATTTAGGGTAACCTTCACTACTTTTCTGAAAGTTGTGAATAAATAAAATAACATTTATGTCCTTACACATTTTTATCTAATAAATTAAATTAAATTAATTATCTAAATTCTGATTGGTCTATTATGGTTCTGATAGTTCTGACACTTAAAATGGTTTTGGCAAGAAAGCCCCTTCTAGGGGAGCTTTATTGTCAGAACTAATTTTAGTGTCATAACTGTCAGAACCATAATTAGCCAATCAGGTTTTATATCATTAATTTTTATTTATTTATTAACTTTAAATACATAAGGACACAAATGTAATTTTGGTTTTTCAACAATTTATACCAAGTATTCAAATGTTAATAAATAGATGGAAAGATAATTGTTTAAAAGAAACATGTATGTCTTTTATTGATGATTTTTTACTAAATTTCGTTTTCTAAAATATCATAATTTTTAGGATCTAGAATTTTTTTTTCTTTTTTTTCCGACGATGCATTTTAAAAAAAAGGTGAGATGCATTTATGGTTTTTAAATAACGTAAGTTTATGTATTTCTATTGTAACTTTCTACACTATTATATCATAATTTATGCTTAACCATTATTTTTTTGAAAGTCTGAAACACAATCAAAGAACATAAACCTTTAGAAAAGAAACAACAAGATTTATATAGTTATATGTTACATTCCATTTAATTAGAAGTACAAAAAACATGTATGTAATAATTTTATCTTTTCAAAATTCTCAAATAATCTTCAAGTAAATTTTTGTTCATCCACTTCTCAGTATTCAATGATGTCATCATCTTCATCAATCTGAAACAATACATGTTAGTATATCTTTAACAATGTGAAAACATGTATGTTTGACATGGCATACATGTTTTATAGTTAAAAACATGCATGTTTATATTTAAAAACATGCATGTTTTAAAGTTTAAAACATAAATGTTATACAAAGCGACATGTTTAGCACTTTATAAACGTGTTTTAAAATTGAAAACATGCATGTTATACAAGACATATATGTTTTTAAATTAATAACATGCATGTTTTACACTTTCCAAACATGTATGTTTAACAATAAATATATGTTTAACACTCGGTAAACATGTATTTTTGAAAGTACATACATGTTATAATACTTTATAAACACGCACACCTAACATAAACATGAATGTACACTGTTTTAATTATTTTATATCAATCCTAAAACGTATCTTACAAAGATAAGCAAACCTTTTCAACAATAAAAATGTCACATATTTATAATAATATAACAAATATTAAATTTTCACAACTGAAACTCTTAAAATAAGTAATCATTAGACAACAACAATTGTTACATGCACATATGATACGACAAAAACAGTGAACACCAAGATACGACTAAAGTAAGCATTCGAATTTGCAACTAAAGTAAACAGTTGTTACATGCACGTACTATATTACGGTGATCGCACCCATAACCCGATCGAGTCATCGTGTTACGGGTTCGACCACCGATCAACCCGGTCGAGTTACCGTTTTGCGGGTTCGTTCATCGAGACAACCCGATCGAGCCATCGGGTCACGAATTCGACTACCGAATCAACCCGATCAAGTGACTAAATTATCGGTTCGACCACCGGGTCAATTAAGAATATCCTAAAAATGCAATGATAGTCTTTGAAAGCACACCCGTTAACCTTTACAAAGTTGTCAAACAGTTTTTGCTAATCGCCAAAAAATCATATTTGGATTCAATGTTATTAATACCTACGAATAAAATAAGCACATTCAATCTTCTTTCCTGCAAGCCATTTATTTACCACATACCACTTTCAAAATCCCCATCAAAAGGCCATCAATATAATAAAATAGTAACATACCAGATTCATGAGTATCAATAGGGTAAAGTGTTGTTTTTTCTTCAAAGTTAACTCATGATGGTGTATTATGATAAAACGCATCCCTACACAATTAAAACACAACAAATATCAGCGTTGCAAAATAAATAATACAATATCTATTAAAAACTATATATATCTATTATGTTTTACAATTAGAAATTTATACAGATCTGTTGAAAAACTTGTGGTTAGGGGGTATCGGTTTAAAAGATAGAAGGTTTAGGGTGTCGTTGGAACAAATTAGTTTATGTGATGGTGTAGGTTGAGCGGCGCTGTTGGTGAAAACATCAGATTAGGGTTCTGGAGAGGAAAAGAAATACAGAGAGATATGGATAAAAACGTGAAGAAAAAAAACACAGGTTTCAAGGTTTAGGATGCTATTTTTAAGGAAGGATAAAATTCCTAGATTACCCTTGATTAAAATTTTACTTCAAATTAAGTTACAAATATTTTCAAAAATGCCATTATACTTTAGTAAATTGGTACATTGTGCATTATTAACAGTAAAAAGATGGTTCTGATAGTTCTCGCACTAATATTGGTTCTGAAAGAAAGTTACATTATATATATATATATATATATATATATATATATATATATATATATATATATATATATATATATATATATATATATATATATATATATATATATATAGGGGGACTTTATTTACAGAACCCATCTTAATGACAGAACTTGCAGAACTTGCAGAACTCTTGTTTTTGAAGGCAAACATGTATGTTTGAAGGCTTACATGTATGTTTATGAAAGCGAACATGTATGTTTTTATATCGGTTCACATATATGCATGCGCGCTTTCAAAAATGTATGTTTTTGAATGCGTGCACATACATGCATGCACGCCCTCAAACATGTATGTTTTTGGATATCTTTTTTTTTAATTTTATTTAATTTTGACAAAAAGAACTTCAAATATGCTTCGTGAATACATATATTCTCTAAAAACATACATGTACTCCTTCAAACATTCATGTTTGCCTTCAAAAACAAGAGTTCTGTAAGTTCTGTCACTAAGATAGGTTCTGTAAATAAAGTTACACTATATATATATATATATATATATATATATATATATATATATATATATATATATATATATATATATATATATATATATATATATATATATATATATATATATATATATATATATATATATATATATATATATATATATATATATATATATATATATATATATATATATATATATATATATATATATATTTGAGTTATTTACTAACAGTCATTAAGGAAACAAGACTAACTGTGCAAAAGAAGCGTATGATAATGTAATAATATTTGAAAGTTAGATCGATATTGTGGCATTTTTAGAGTTGACATTATAAGCAAGTTGAGAATTTAATCTTTAAATAATACAGAACGCCAAGGTCATAACAAATAAGCATATAAAGTTGACATTATAAGAGCACCTATAATAAGTAAAGTTGGGAAAAGTTTTTTACTATTTTAGCAAGTATTTTATAAAAAAAAAAAATTTCTTGTATAAAGAACTTTTTGAAAAACTTTTTATAAAACTTCTAGTAATTAAATGTATTTTATAATTTTTTATAAAACTTTTAGTAATTAAATGTATTTTATATTAATTGTATTGAATGCTCAAAGTTTTCCAATTATTTGAGCATTGTTGATGCTCTAATCAAGTTAATTGTATTTGTTTTTCCATTGAAAAATATTAGCTAATAGTTGAGATGACTAAAGAAAAACTATATGCGGGTGATATTCCCGATTTATTACTGATCCATGCATACCTTCTTAATCAATACAATCATTTGAAAAATTATCCATGTTTTTAGTAAAATGTTGATGGTTGCAAAACAACATTGATGTGTTATTGGTAAAATGTTGAAAGACACTTTATGCAAAGTGAGTAAATACGATAAAGCATGCATTAAAAATTACTACGTAATATATGTTTATTCTTTTTGTATTTGATATCTTTGGTTACCTTGCATCTGTGACGATGAAACTACTAAAAAAATTCAACGGGTAAAAACAGTAATATTATGACCTCTAGATCGATAAATGTGTTTTTTAATAAAGTTAGTTTCGCAATTTAAAAGGAGTTAGCGGTGCACAGCTTGTTTGCCGTTTGTAATCAAACACCGTATAAATAATAATAATAGTGTATTTCCGTAATAAAAGACTTTTTATTAAAGAAAAATACATTTCAAATAAAGGAATCTTAAACTGAAGGGGCAAAATGTTAACAACTGTTCTAACTTTTCCACATTTGTATATTTTACAATTTGATCATTTTATTATTTATACGTATTTCCGTTGTTTGCTAGCTATTGAATGATCTAAAAGATTTGTGTGAGTACGTGTATAGTTTGTGCACTTGGACAATCTGTACTCTTGTTAAAGAAACTGATTATATCAGTTGTTGCGAGCGCACAATTTTCGAGCTCGGTTACTGTTGTACGTTACCGACAACAAACCTGAAGTTCGATAACGCGGAATCGCTAGATCGCGAGTTTTATCGAGAACAAGTAGCGAACACGAGAGACTAAAAAGAACCGACAAATTGTTGGAAAATATTGTTGGCAAAATAACTTTGGACCAACTTTGGACACAATTATGTATATGTATATGTCATATATATTAGTGATACTTTATACGTTCGCGTTCTCCTTGAAGAGAGCTTCGCAATGAGCCTTTATGTGTCTAAAATGAAGGTGATGTGAATGAGATATCGTGTCTCAAAATTAGGCATTTGGTATCATGCTTAAAGAGGAAAATAGTTTATTTTTTGTCCCACATCGGTGGGATGAGTAAACTGGAAGGGAGTCTATTGTGTATAAATTGAGGCCTAATACCATAGCTTTTTTCACACATCAAATCAATAAGTATTATTATTGATTTCCAACATATGGAGTACGCATCTGTAAAGATGAAATTCCGGGCAGTTTGGTTAAGTCCGACAGTACAACTTACTGTTTCGGCTGTTGTACCCTGGGAAACAGACGACGAATTTGTTTTAAGGGAAGCGTGTCAAACACGTGCCTCAGCTCTTTAGTTCTAAGCGTGTCTTACGCGTGCCTCGACTTGCTGCTGATTTAGTAAGTCTTTTTATTATTTTAGTGTTTTTATTTAATTATCGTTTAAAGTTATGTCTGTATTTATTTTTCTGTTATTTATATTCTATTATTTGTTTTATGTTAATTTAATAAATTTAATTTATTTGATTTATAAATAAAAGTGTTATAGTTTCCCTACAGTCTTAAAACAGATTCTGTGTAACAGAATTAAACACTTTTTTGCTAAAATCATATTAATTTAATTAACTTATTTTTATACAAATTGTATTCTCCCGAAACCAAGATTGTGTTTCTTTAGGAAATCAGTTTTTAAGTAAACAGAATTTTAATTAACAGATCTGGTGTTACAGATCTATAAACGATTTTTTAAAACAGTTTATCGTATCAGTTTGTTTTGAAACCATGATGAGTTTGCGTTCAAACTGATCGTTTAGTTTGTTTATTACATACGTTATAGTTTTAACCTAGATTTACTGAAGCCACGACTAAGTTTCTTTGAATCAGATTTGGTACAAGTTTATATAGACCATGTTGAGTTTATTAGATACCAAATTGTTTTAATAGTTCTTAATTGTATTCCGTTAGAATATTGACAAATTTACTTGTGGTAACACAATTGTGACCCTAGTGAATCTTGTAACTGTAATTGGTGCGCCAGTTACAGCATGATTGGAATCATGGTGAATTTAGATTCATTGGAGTTTCTTTGACACAAATCTCATAAAGAATAAGTTGCTATTTTATGAGATTATTAGAACGTATTCATTAATCTCATAAAGTGCAAGATCTTATTTTATTAGACTTTTGAAAGGGGTTCAATGAAATCAAGAAGAATTTCTTTGAAACAAGATGTTGACAATGGTATGAGTTATCATTAAATATCAGATTACATACACTATTTTTATTAAATTAGTGGAAGAGTTTGTTTGACTTGTGTAATTCATTGTAAATTGGGTCGAGTCTAATTATAAACCATATATATTCTTGAAACCTTGTTGAGTTTATAAATATACCTATAGAAACCTTGTTGAGTTTATAGATATACCTATAAAAACATTGTTGAGTTTAAAGGCATATGTATTAAAACCTTGTTGAGTTTTTTTTAAAAGAATGGATCTACTGAAACCTTGTTGAGTTTCGTTGTAGAAATTGATCATATGAAATTGATCTATTAAGATCTTCGTGATGAAGATTGATAACATATGTGGTTTTGTTAGAAAGATTATGTCATAGGAGACATTCTTTAATTGTTTAGTCGAAAGACTTTCTTTAAAGTGGTTTTGTGTAACGGATCGTACACAACATTAGTGGTTTGAATCAAAATTCGATTTAATTCGTTTTGGATAAGAAACACTATGTGATTTAGAACGTTGTTAATAGTAACAAAAATTAGTTTCAAACTAATTATAAGACATCGGATTAGCAAATTATTTGGAATGTCACGAGTGACATCTAAAGGATCTGCTCCCTTACTTGTAAAATGGGAGACCGATACTCGATTTATGTGTATGGTAGATGCTTTAAAGCATTCGATAACCTTTTGTGCCGTAACTATGTGTTAAATGGCTAGAATGACATGAAAACTGAGGTCATGAGTGAATCCAACCATAGATAATGGTGCATCAGCACTTCTGTATCATGTCATGTATATGGTTATAAGAGTTTGATTAACTCTTATATTGCAGTTGAGAATGGAGAGAACGAGTTTCGGCAACTCTCCAACTTCTAATATCAAGGAAAAAGATGTGATTTACATCTAGAAAAGAAACTAAGTTAACCAACGTTGTGTGTGCCGGAGATTCGTAGGAATCTTATGTCCGGATGGTTGCTTAATGAAATTTGGCTTTCATATGTGTTTGAATCAAATAAAAATCGATTTAACGAATAACATAAATTTAGTGCATACGGGTTATGCCTTTAAAATGCGTAAGTTGATTATATTTTATAATGGTCATTTTAAATGTATGTTATGACTCACTTTGACATGTTTTAAATTTTTACTCAACATGTTGTCCAATTAAACCAAATTGGATACCCATTTTTGTATTGACACGGATTACAAAATCAAAACTTAGGTTAAAGCCAAATTGATAAGTCTTTTCTCTTGGTTGAACAGAAATAACCAAAAACCTTGATATGATTCACATGGTTTTATGTGATTTAGAATTGATACCTACTAAGGTATAGAGTATCGTGTACTTCACCATATTGGCTAAATGCGGTACAAAATATTGCTATTTACACTTACTTGAGAGTAAGGATATAGAAAAGCTTGATCTATATACATAAGTTGAGAACCAACTTATTATCGATAATAAGGTGATTCGAAGTTATTGGAGGTGAATATGTGTCTCTATTTCTAAATTTTTATGCTAAACTTAGAATAAGACACAAATTCATTGCTCTTGATATAGAAAAGAATCATGCCTTAGAAGAAATGGTTAATGCCATGTTCTTAAGTCCAGGTTTAAGCCATGGCATGTGGGGGAAAGCGATTATATCGATTGCTTATCTTTTAGATAAGATCCCTTGTAAATAAAATAAGATACTTCTTACGAACTATGGGTGAGAAGAAAACTATCTTATAAGTACTTACAAATGTGGGGGGTATCTAGCTAAGATATCCGTATGAAATTCATGGTTCGAAAGATTGGACCTAAACCCATGGATTTTATGTTCACATGTTTTGTTATGAATAGCAGTGCTTATCGTTTCATTGTACATGAATCGAAAATAGACATAGTAATGGAATTAAGGAATGATTCATTCTTCGGAAATATATTCCTTGTTTATGAAGGAAATTGAAAGATCATCTAGAATAGACGACGAGGTTGTCCAAGGTCAGAGACAACGAGATGATATTGATCGCTTTGATGAGAGACAAGATGACCCAAGGAGAGGTTGAACCTAGAAGAAACAAAATGACATGAACCAAGAGATTGGTTGGATTTGATTTTTGTTTCTTTTATGGTAGAAAATGAGTCTACTTCTTACTGAGAAGCAATAACTTCTTTGAAAGGGTATAAATGAAAAGAAGCCAAAAGTGAAATAGATTATAGTTTACAAAGTAAACTTAGAAGCTCGTGGGTGTACCTTAAGTTGTAAACCACTAGGCTATAAATGGATCTTAAAAAAAAATAGATAAACTCGATGTCACCATTAACATGTGCATGTCACGATTGACATGTGCAAAGAAATATTGGTAATCAAATAATTTAAAAAGCGAGAGAAATTTTGGAAGTTTCTTATGTGGATGTGAAAACGATATTTCTAAACAGGGATTTAGAAAAAGGAACTATACATGAACCAGCCTGAGGGATTCATAGTTCCTATGCTAGAGAGAAAAGTTTGTAGGTTAATTAAGTCATTATATGGTTTAAAACAAGCTACCAAACAATGACATCAAACTTTTTGACCATATCATGTCAGAATGTGGATTCAAAATTGATGTATGTACGTGTGATCAATAGTAAATATGTACTCTTGTGTTTATACATGAATATACTTATCACTAGAAGTGATAACAAGATGAATAAATCCACTAATGATATGTTGGAGTCAATATTTGACATTAATTTCATTAGTTGTTGGGTTTGTTGAACCCATATGGATTCGTTTTGAAGTCAAACATTAAGAAAAATAATATTATTGAGAGGTTCAATGTGGGGGATTCCGGCCTAGCTAGAGTCCAATGATATTTTTTTAATCTATTTAAAATAGAGGTAAAATTGTTTCCCATTTTGAATACTCAAAGAATATTGGGTATCTTATGTGTCTAATGACGTGTGTATGATCTGATTTAGAACTTATAATCAGGCAAGCAGATATATTAGTAATTCAAGTGGGGACCATTTGAATAAGTATTACTTGAGTACTATGATACTAATAATATTTCATTATGGAAGATATCCTACTACTATCAAGTGATAGAGTAATGCAAATATAGATTCTTACATATAAGAATCTAAATCCACTAGAAGGGATGTATTTATCCTAAGTGGAAAGCTATGTCCTAGAAATCTTGAAAGTATTCCAAAGAGACAATTATAGCTAAATCTATGATGAAATATGAATTTATTATTTGAGATAAATTTATAAAATATGCAGGATAGTTTACGTTAATTCGTAAAGGACATACCAAGATGGAGTATACCGGTAACGACCATGTTTATAAAGTGTGATAGTCAATAGAATTTGACAGAGCTCATATCACAAATGTAAACGGTAAGTCGAGACATATCCATCATAGATTGTGATTGTTGCGACAACTACTCTCAACTAGAGTTATCACGAATGACTACGTAACGTCAAAGGATAACATCGCGGATCCGCTTACGAAAGGCTTAAGCAGAGAGTTAGTTAGTGAGTCGTCTAAAGGAATGGGACTAAAGCCCTTGAAATAATGAGTTTCTATGAAGGAAAACCTAACCCACTTGACTGGAGATCCCAAGATCTGGGTTCAATAGAACAACCTAATCATAGAAATGTGGGGGAAGTCACGTCAATATGGGGCAGTTACTTAATACAGTAACTTTCCTAGTCCATTCCTAGAACAATGTGACTTATTGAGAGGTTAAACATATGGCTTAATTGATTCATGATGAAATCATAAAGCATGATGATTCAATATGAAATCATAAAACATATGTTTTTAATGATTCAAGATGAAATCACCTATGTGAGAGAGAAGTAGGGGTCGCTTCGAAAGAAATTGTGGGGGCGCAATTTCTAAGAGCTCTTGCAGAACCAGGCTAGTGTTCATGACCATAACGAACACGACTATGAGGACTTGACAATGTCAGGGAGAGTCTTGTGTGAGTGTGTATTGTCGTCTATGTAAACAAAGGCTAAGTTCAAAGACATCGCGTCTACTTAGATCTAGGAGACTAAGTGCATCTCACAAGGGAAGGTTCAAAGGGTCACACCTACCTATCTATGCAAGATTCAACTGTTGGAATTTTATTGAAACTTTTGTGTATTACAATCGATCTCTATTCATGTGGGGGATTGTTGGAAAATATTGTTGGCAAAATAACTTTTGACCAACTTTGGACACAATTATGTATATGTATGTGTCATATATATTAGTGATACTTTATAGGTTCGCGTTCTCCTTGAAGAGAGCTTCGCAATGAGCCTTTATGTGTCCAAAATGAAGGTGATGTGAATGAGATATCGTGTCTCAAAGTTAGGCATTTGGTACCATGCTTAAAGAGGAAAATAGTTTATTTTTTGTCCCACATCGGTGGGATGAGTAAACTGGAAGGGAGTCTATTGTGTATAAATTGAGGCCTAATACCATAGCTTTTTTCACACATCAAATCAATAAGTATTATTATTGATTTCCAACATATGGAGTATGCATCTGTAAAGATGAAATTCCGGGCAGTTTGGTTAAGTCCGACAGTACAACTTACTGTTTCGGCTGTTGTACCCTAGGAAACAGACGACGAATCTGTTTTAAGGGAAGCGTGTCAAACACGTGCCTCAGCTCTTTAGTTCTAAGCGTGTCTTACGCGTGCCTCGACTTGCTGGTGATTTAGTAAGTCTTTTTATTATTTTAGTGTTTATATTTAATTATCGTTTATAGTTATGTCTGTATTTATTTTTCTGTTATTTATATTCTGTTATTTGTTTTATGTTAATTTTATTAATTTAATTTATTAATTTATGAATAAAAGTGTTATAGTTTCCCTACACAAATATATGCACACGGTATACCTTCAACTACCTCTTTATTAATAACCCTAATAAAGATTACATTGAGGAAGAATAATACAATGAATTAGGATCCGCTCATCCATATTTATAAATATGAGGGGTAGGCACCTCCTTAATTTAAATAGGAAACTTCTTATAAACCAACTTAAGGATGTTAGCCTAAATACTTCCTAATACAAGTCTATTCCTGATTTATATTACAAATTACACTTAAGTCCCTAACCTATGTGTTAATATTACTCCTAATATTCTAACAATTTCCACCTTAGGAGTAACACTTAAACATCACTGATACTCAACACCTTTACCGGTGTTGGAACCTCGGACCCGGGACCAACTTGTTAACCAGGCATTGTACTTCTGTAATTTTCCTAAATTAGCTTGCATAGACTCCTTCACGTTCTTCTTCTCAGCAACATTACCTTTCGCACCCTATTGACCAGGTACTCCGGTTACCGTAATGTTTTCCCCCACCTTTATACTAAGGTGTACCTTTTTTTCGTGCTCATTTACCAAACAGCTCGTGTTTGTCTTTTCTTCAGGTTGTTTGTCCTCCAACCGTCTTTGAGCCACTGCAGCATGATCATTACTAACCTGAAAAACCTCAGCTTCACGACCCCGTTGAGCTCCCTGCAGTTCCACCTCAAACCGTATTTGAGCCACCGCAGCATGATCATTACTAACCTGAAAAACCTCAGCTTCACGATCCCCATGAGCTCCCTGCAGTTCCACCTCAAACCAAACACGTTTATGAACCTGTACTCCATGGACTCCTGTTTTAACACCAGGACCAAGTTGTTTGAACCCAACTTGTTTAGAACCAAGTTGCTTTAATCCAACTTGCTTAGATCCTCCATGCTTATGTACATTAAACCCATCAAAAAATTTGACGTCAAACCTAATATTAATACTAGCCATTCTTCTTTATCCCTTTGTTGATTTGCTAAACCTTGTGAAAAACCTCACAATCACAAATCGACAAAGTCCCTTCGATAATTCGCTAAACCTTGTGATATGTTAAACCTCACAATCACGAATTACGAAGTCCCTTGTATAAAGAAAACTCTTGCTTTATCGATATAACCCTAAGGGAAACCTTCTTATAAATCGATCAAACCAAGTAACCCTTTAAAAGAACACCCTTTCTTACTCAAATATCGATTGAGCCTTGGAAATTAACCTATCCAACAAATTGACAACCCTTGAATCAAGAAAGTACCCGACTCCTTTTGAAGTAACCCTTGTCGTACTTTAATGTTGCAAAACCGATTTCTAATAACCTAAGAAATCTTGCAACCTAGACAAGTCTTGAATCTTCATTAACCTTGCTACAAACCTTGTCAAGTTGTTTCTTAACCAACTTTACCGACAAGCCTCGCAAGCCGTGTGCAATATACCTGCTGTTGCTAAAACATTTTCTTGCAAATGGAATTTATTAGAAAAACTCTAAACACTCGATCACGAACAAACAACCCGATCGTAAACTTGAAAACCCAAGAAAACCACGATTAAACTTGAACGACAAGAAAATCCCCTTCTTGCAAATCGAATTTATTAGAGAACCCTAAACCCTAGATTCTGAACAAACAAACCCGACCGCTAACTTGAAACCCAAGCAAACCACGATCAAAACTTGAACCACAAGAAGTAAATAAATCCGCAACAAAGCATAACCTTCAAAAAATTTCGAACTAGATAAAAATCTATCCGAACTCTTGAAGTCGTTTTTAATAAAACGATTATTGTCTTTTTAGAAAACCACAAACGACAAAACTTTGTCAACTTTGTATTGACGTTATACAATAAATGTGCATGTAGCCTACGTAGGTAATTAATAACCAAACAAGAACTACAACACACTTTTGTGGTTTTAATAACCTCACGTGAACAAACACTTCACGACAAACCTTAATCGCTGCTACTTCCCCAAATCGTTTCTATATCCAAAAACGATTATCACAACCTCGACCGACTCGTCACCTCGACCTAATACTAACAGTTACACTTTAGTATAGTACGTTTTTGTTTTGTTTTGTCATGAGTATATATATGAAGTTTTATATGAGCTGATCATAGTTTGTTTACATGAAACTGTTGAATATAGTTTCCTATCTAGTTAGCTTATCGATTAGGGTAACTTTCCTAATAAGGTTGTAATTAAGCCGGGTGGATCTAAGCCCAATCCCTAGTCGTTAAGACTATGGAACCGACCCCCTCACCCTATAAAAGGAGGTGAGGGGGTGATGCTCAAATTACAGTCGCATCTTTTATTCTTTCATGTAAACCGATCGATTGGTATAATAAAGTAAATCGTTTGGTTACCTTTGTGTTGTGTCGTTCGTTTGGGTTTCGTTTATTACGACTCTGCGATCTTCTTTACAGTGTTCTAGGATTCCACGAATCGGTCTTCAGGTTTGTTGGTGTCGATTCAACAAGTGGTATCAGAGCCGTGGTTTTGTGGTCTTGAAGATCGGTGCTAGATCAAGAAGGATTGTGAATAAAAGGGCTTCGATTTTGGTCGAATTAAGTTTTCTTTGAAGTTTCAGGTCATAGCCAAACGGAGAAGACGAAGTTGGCAGGTTGGTTTATTATCTAAATCTGTGCACGTGATCTACATTAAATAAAAGGTCTCTTTTATTGTTCACGTGTGAGCTACAAAGTGGGATTGGATTATAATATAATATACACATATTGTTGTTATTCGGTTTTCTTTAAAGGAATAAAAGTGGTGGTATATTAATCAAAATGTTAGATTTAATTAGAGGTTACTTGTTGTGGGTCACTTGTGGTTCAAGTTTGATCGTGGTTTGCTTGGGTTTTCAAGTTTACGATCGGGTTTACTTGTACATGATAGAGGTTTAGAGTTATTCTAATTAATTTGATTTGCAAGAAGGATTTTTACTCAACAAGGGTTGAAAGAATATGTCGTCGATAGCGAAGTTTGACGTCGAAAAATTCGACGGGTCTAATGACTTCGGGTTGTGGCGTGTGAAGATGTGGTGTCTATTAATTCAACATGGTTGGGAGGCTGTGTTAGATCCATTCCCGGACACCATGACGGACGCTCAGAAGACTGCGGCATTAAAGACGGAAGTCTATGAAAAGCACACAGTGCCTTACTCTTGTGCTAGGATAACAAGGTGTTGAGGGAAGTCAACAAAGAAAATTCTGCTGCGGGAGTTTGGTTAAAGTTGAAAACTTTGTATATGACAAAGTCTTTAGCCAATAAATTTTACTTGAAGAAGAAGCTGTTCAATTTCTACATGCATTCAGGTAAGAAATTATCTCAACATATAGATGAGTTTAATAAGTTGATCGGTGACTTGGCGAACATAGATGTTAAAATTGATGACGAAGATCAGGCACTCATGTTACTTACATCATTACCGTCCTCGTATGATAACTTTGTGGAGACATTGCTTTATGGAAGGGAGTCGCTCACTTTATAAGATGTCTTGTCTACCCTTAATTCACGGGAGTTGAAGAAGAGGACAGATGCAAAGGATGATGGTGATGGGTTATTTGTAAAGGGGAGTCCGGAGCATAGGGGTAATCAAGGATGTGGTAGTTCGCGATCAAAGTCAAAGGGTAAAGGAACTTATAAACAGAAGTGTTACATATGCTATTCTGAGGATCACCTTAAGAAAGGCTGTCCAAAATAGAACAAGAAGAAATCAACTGGCTTTGTCTACAAGAATGCAAAACAGGACGCTAATTCGTATTCTAAGGGTTATGAAAATGGTAATTTGTTGATGGAGGTGAGTGAGAAAAGGTTCTTAGAGTGGTTCATGGACTCTGGTGGTTCCTATCACATGACGCCTAGGAGGGACTTCTTGTTTGATTTTAAGGATCTTGATGGTGGTATGGTTTTGCTCGGTGACAATAGAGCATGTGCCATCAAGGGGATAGGGAAGATGAGAGTACAAATGAAAGATGGTTCAAGTTTTGTGCTTGAGAATGTGCGTTACATTCCCGAGTTGAAAAGAAATTTGTTATCTTTGAGCAATCTGGATCGAGAGGGCTATACCGTGAAGTTGCAGAATGGAAGAGTAATGGTGATCAAGGGTTCTTTGATAGTTTTGTCAGGAACTTTGAAGGAAAATTACGTGTACTCCTTGGATGGTTGGGCTGAATCAAGTGAAGCTAGTGTCGGTTTAGAAGAAAAGGAAAGTCTTGCGCGGGTGTGGCATAAACGCCTGGGTCACATTAGTGAAGCAGGCTTGAATGAACTCAAAAGAAGAGAGATGCTGGGTAAGGAAGGTCTAGGTAAGCTCGAATTCTTTGAAAATTGTGTTCTTGGAAAATCGACCAGGGTGAGTTTTGGTCGAGGTCATCACACAAGTTATTAAACTCCTTCTCGGGTGGAATCGATGAGTGGTTTTCGTTACTTCTTATCGATTGTTGATGATTATTCGAGGATGGTTTGGGTTTATTTTCTTAGACACAAGAGTTAGGTGTTCAACAAGTTCAAGGAGTGGAAGCAGTTGGTAGAAAACCAGACAGGTAGAAAACTAAAGAAACTTCGAACATATAATGGTTTGGAGTTTTGTAATCAGGATTTTAATAACTTGTGCAAGGAGAGCGGGGTAGCAAGACATTTGACGGTTGCTGGAACTCCGCAACAGAATGGTCTAGTTGAACGAATGAACAGGACGCTCTTGGATAAGGTTAGGTGTTTACTGATTCAGTCTGGTTTGCCAGAATCATTCTGGGCTGAAGCAACGGTGACGGCAGCATATCTGATCAATAGGTCTCCATCTAAAGCATTGGAGAAGAAGACACCTATGTATTTATGGTCGGGACATCCGGCGAATTATGAGATGTTGAAGATATTTGGTTGCGTTGCTTATTCACACGTGAATCAGGGGAAGCTCAAGCCTAGAGCTATTAAATACATATTCCTGGGACATCCTGAGGGTTTGAAGGGATACAGATTATGGAGGTTGGATGACATTGAACCGAAGATAATCATAAGCAGGGATGTGGTCTTTAATGAGAGCCTTATGTATAAGGATACTCTCAAGGGTGCTGGTGCTGCAGATTTTGGGAAGGAAATTGAGTTTGAGGTGGAACTTCAAGGCAGTCGGGTCGAACCAACTGTGGATCCTTATACTGGGGTAAATCCAGGGAATGAATATGAGGATCAAGTTGAAGATGCAGTATATGCAATGCCTCAACAACAGAATCTGGACAACTATGTTCTGGTGCGTGATAGAGCTAAGAGAACAATTATTGTACCTGCAAGGTATAGGAATGAAGGTAATGTATCATTGTCTAGATCATCAGAGTCTAGGAAAGATGATGATATTACGGCTTATGCGTTTGCTATTACTGAGAAAGAGGATACACATGAACCAATCACATTCCAGGAGGTGATTAATTCATCTGAAAGGGATGAGTGGGTTCGTGCTATCGAGGAAGAGATGAGTTTTTTAAAGAAGAATCATACTTGGGAGTTGGTCGATCAACCATGTGGTCAGAAGCTGGTAAGCTTCAAGTGGTTGTATAAGATTAAAGAAGGGATTGAAGGCGTTCAAAAACCAAAGTATAAAGCAAGGCTGGTAGCTCGGGGGTTCACACAACGAGCAGGGATTGACTATAATGAGGTATTCTCACCCGTGGTTCGACATACATCTATTAGGGTGATTCTCTCATTAACTGCTTGTGAAGATTACGAGTTGGAACAACTTGATGTGAAGACGGCGTTTTTGCATGGTAATCTTGAAGAAACCATTTATATGAGGCAGTTTCTTGGTTTTGAAGAAGGAACGGGCAACAAGGTATGTTTGTTGAAGAAATCTATTTATGGTCTTACGCAGTCTCCAAGGCAGTGGTACAAACGGTTTGATGTGTATATGGTCAGCAATGGGTTTAGCCGTAGAAACTATGATAGTTGTGTTTACTTCAAGGAGTTTACACCAGGTATGTACATATATCTACTGCTGTATGTAGATGATATGTTGATTGCTTGTAAAAGCAAGTCTGAGATCGAATATACCAAGGGACTTCTGCGGAAAGAGTTTGATATGAAGGAACTTGGTCCAGCGAGGAAGATACTTGGTATGGAGATTATCAAGGATAGGGGTAACCGAACCCTGTAGGTGTCTCAGTCAGGATATGTGTAGAAAATTCTGAATAACTACAGAGTGGATAATGGCAAGTCGGTCTCTGTGCCATTGGGAGCACACTTCAAGGTATCTTTGAAGGATTGTCCGTCGAGTGACTTGGATGTGGAAAGAATGAGTAAGGTCCCATATGCGAATGTTGTAGGTAGTTGAAGGTACTTGATGGTTTGCACTAGACTGGATATTGCGTGTGCTGTTAGCATTGTGAGCGGGTATTTGGCGAATCCAGGTAAAATTCACTGGGAAGCGGTGAAGTGGATTTTGAAGTACTTGAAGGGCACTGCTGATGTAGGTCTAGTGTATGGTAGAGATCAAGGGAAGCACGTGGATGTTGACGGTTTCATGGATAGCGATTATGCTAAAGACCCTGACAAGGATAGGTCGATAACTAGGTACGTGTTTATGGTACATGGCTATGTTGTGAGTTGAAAAGAAACTCTACAGCATGTTTTTGCATTGTCTACTACAGAGGTGGAGTATATGGCACTTACGGAAGCTGTTAAGGAAAGCATTTGTCTTAAAGGGAATAAAGCTAAGGTCAGTGGTTGTGAATTGTGATAATCAAGGTGCAATTCATCTCTCAAGAAATGCAATGTTTCATAAGAGGATGAAGCATATCAACGTGAGGTATCACTTCATCAGGGTGATCGTAGAATCTAAAGAGATTGAACTGGCAAAGATAAGCACGGAGGATAATGCAGCTAACGCGTTTACAAAGTCGGTTCCAAGTCCGAAGTTCAAGTATTGCATGGAGATACTTGGTGTCGGGGCTAACTAGTCTTGTCACTAAGGTGGAAATTGTTGAATATAGTTTCCTATCTAGTTAGCTTATCGATTAGGGTAACTTTCCTAATAAGGTTTTAATTGAGCCGGGTGGTTCTAAGCCCAATCCCTAGTCGTTAAGACTAGGGAACTGACCCCCTCACCCTACAAAAGGAGGTGGGGGTGATGCTCAAATTACACTCGCATCTTTTATTCTTTCATGTAAACCGATCGATTGGTATAATAAAGTAAATCATTTGGTTACCTTTGTGTTGTGTCGTTCGCCTGGGTTTCGTTTATTGCAACTCTGCGATCTTCTTTTTAGTGTTCTAGGATTCCGCGAATCGGTCTTCAGGTTTGTTGGTGTCGATTCAACAGAAACAGGTGACATGCCATAAGTCCATAACGATAATGACTGCCATTGGAATTGATATTGGGAATGACAGCTGTGTTATTGCGGCTGAGAGGTATGGTGGGGTTGATGTATTGCTGAATTATGGATTGGAGCGTGAAACGCCTGCTTTTGTATCATTTTGTGAGAGTAAAATGTTTTTAGGTTCTGCAGGAGGGGCTGCATCTGCTTCCATAATATGAGATCAACTATTTCTCAAGTCAAGAGGCTTATTGGAAGGCAGTATAAGGATCTGAGTGTGCAAAAAGATCTTAGTTTGTTACCTTACAAGACTAGCGAGGGCCCACGAGGTGGTGTTTTGATCCATTTAGACTACTTGAATAAGAGATGGACTTTTATGCCATTGGAGATATTGGGGTTGTTATTTGTACATCAAAAACAGATAGCTGAGAAAAATCTTGAATCCCCAATTGTAGATTGTGTGATTGGGATTCCGTCATATTATACGGATCTTCAAAGGCGTGAGCACCTCAACGCAGCACTTTTTGCTGGTTTAAAACCTTTAAAGTTGATACATGATGGCACTGGCATTGCATTTGCTTACGGTATGCACAAGACGGATTTCACGGATTCAGGATCAACTAATGTAATTTTTGTCGACATTGGGCATTGTGATACTCAAGTGACCATTGCGGCTTTTGATCAAGGGAAAATGAAAATATTGGCACATAGTTTTGATCAGAACTTGGGAGGTAGAGACTTTAATGAAGTCTTATTTAAACATTTTGCAACACGATTTAACAAGGAGTACAATATTGATGTTTACTCGAATGCTCGAGCTTGGCGGGACAAAAAAACATGAAGTGTTGGGTCTTTTCCTCGCATACTAGGGAAAACCCGTCCGTGTCACCTTTGAGATAGTTTTTATGGACTAGAATAAAAAGCCGAAATGGAAAAGGCAGTTGTGAGGCAACCATTTAGTGTATCTGAATCTGTTTGAAACATAAATTGCTTCTATCCTCCGTAAGCAGACACATATACCCCTATTATGTCTAACGATTTATGTTAATATTTCTCTTTGTTTGCAGGTTCAGGATGTATTTCCATATTCAATAGCGTTCTCGGTAAATGAATGTGAAAACAAACCACGCCAAGAAATTACGTTTTTTCCTAAAGGCACCCCTTTTCCAAGTCATTGCATGCATGAAAATGAACAGACTCGGTTACATATACATGTTTTGTACACTAAGGCAGACTTACCTGATTGAATATTACCTATAGTTGGCCATTTCATGGTCAGAACCTCATATTGTGTGCTTGCGAGACTTCCATACTTGCACTTGAAATACTTTCCGATTCACACCTTGAGATTATTACGTACTTGTTTGTGATATATTATTTTAGATTGGTCCGTCTCAGTCCTCTGGTTCAGAAAGAGTGAGGGTCGTATGGTTTCACCTTAATAGACATGGAATTGTTGATATAAAGTCTTCATCAGTAAGTATTGATTCCTGTCCAACTGCTATACATAGAAATGCGAAGGGATGCATGTTCGATTAGCCTTTCTAAAGAAAATCATGTTCGTTTGATCAGTTTCAAAATTCAGTTGAAAAGAGATGCGATGCTAGAGAAAAATCAACAAGAGTTATGCTAACTCTTATCGAAGAATACCGTGCAGCAACAGATTCGATGCCCCCTAGGCTGAAAAAGGAGGTATATACAATTGATCCCTGTTCTTTATACTTTACTACTTATTGCAGCTAGTTTTTGAGTTATTCTGACAAATGATAGCGGTTCCGTCATGTAAAATAATTTACACTCTTTTTGTCAGATTCGCAGTCAATGCCAAAAAGCTGAGCAGTGGCTGGATCGCTATCTACAGCAAGAATCTGTCAAGAACATGGACCCTATACTCTGGCCACACTAGTACAAAAAATGGTATCCGTCACACTCAAAAAGAGTGACCGTAGGCATACAGTCACACGCGGTATTTTTTGTCTTTGTGACCAAAGGTCCCGCGACCGTAGGTACACTACGGTCACGATCTGATCTTTGTGACGATAACCAGAAAAAAAATGTGACCAATACTCGAAAATTTGTGACGAATTAGGTACAATATTTGGTGTTTTAGTGAATATGTGTGACGGTAAACACTCTACAGTTACATGAGTTTTGTTTAAGAGTGACTATTGTTTATAAATTTGTCACATGAATATACAATATGTGTGATATTTACTATGTGATTAGTGTATTTTGTGTGACTATATGCATCAAATAGTCACATGAAGGGTATGTTTGTGTGACCTTTTATAACATGTAGTCACACAAATTATGCTAATGGCTCTAAGTTTGTCACATACAATTAACCAAAGAGTTACCAATAGTAGTAATAAGTGTGACTGTATGCTTTGTCAAGTCAAGTCAATTGTATTTTATGTGACTATATGTATCTAATAGTCACATGAATTGTATGTTTGTGTTACCTTTTATGACATGTAGTCACACAAATCATGCTAACGGTACTAAGTGGTCACATACGATTAACCAAAGAGTTACCAATAGTAGTAATAAGTGTGACTGTATACTTTGTCAAGTCAAGCAAATTGTATTTTGTGTGACTATATTCATCCAATAGTCACATAAATTGTATGTTTGTGTTACCTTTTATGACATGTAGTCACACAAATCATGCTAATGGTATTGAGTTTGTCACATACAATTAACCAAAGAGTTACCAATAGAAGAAATAAGTGTGACTGTATGCTTTGTCAAGTCAAGCAAATTGTATTTTGTGTGACTATATGCATCAAATAGTCACATGAAGGGTATGTTTGTGTGACCTTTTATGACATGTAGTCACACAAATTATGATAATGGCTCTGATTTTGTCACATACAATTAACCAAAGAGTTACCAATTGTAGTAATAAGTGTGACTGTATGCTTTGTCAAGTCAAGACAATTGTATTTTGTGTGACTATATGCATCTAATAGTCACATGAATTGTATGTTTGTGTTACATTTTATGACATGTAGTCACACAAATCATGCTAATGGTACTAAGTTTGTCACATACAATTAACCAAAGAGTTACCAATAGTAGTAATAAGTGTGACTGTATGCTTTGTCAAGTTAAGCAAATTGTATTTTGTGTGACTATATTCATCCAATAGTCACATGAATTGTATGTTTGTGTGACCTTTTATGACATGTAGTCACACAAATCATGCTAATGGCACTAAGTTTGTCACATACAATTAACCAAAGAGTTACCAATATTAGTAATAAGTGAGACTGTATGCTTTGTCAAGTCAAGCAAATTGTATTTTGTGTGACTATATGCATCCAATAGTCACATAAAATTGTATGTTTGTGTGACTTTTTATCATATGTAGTCACACATTGGAATGTGAATAAGTGTGACTATGTTTCATCTTCTAGTAACCTTTCAGAATTAAATAAAAACAAATAACAAAATTCTGGAAATCAAATTTCAATTGCATTAATATATAAAATTGAATGTACATAATCAAATCAACAAATGTAATGTCGTATTATTCTCAAGTAACATACTTTTCACATAGAATCACATTTTTAAAGACTTTGAATCACCGTATTGTAAAGTCTTTTGAGCCTTGTTATTCCTAGCTTGTTTCTGTATATGAGTAATAGTCGTAAATGTACTGCCTGCTGGAACATTCATCGAGCGCTTAGATCCTATCTTTGGTGCACTTTCAACAACAGCTTTCATGGTATTTTGTGGTGTTGTTTCTTGTATGGAAACAAAAGCCGTGTATTAGACATTGAACTAAATATGAAAAGCTATGTATATGTAGGATGATAAATCAAGTGTATGTACCTCTTCCAAAAAAATAACCTTTTCCTTTGGCCATGCCACTAAACTACCTTTTACATCCTTAACAGTTTTTAAACCATTATTTCCGTCATTAGGTATGAATGTTGCATCCACTATGGATTCATCAACTGAAACTTTGTAGCAATTTTTTTGGTAGTGGTTGGTTATGGATCATTACATTGTCTCCATCCTTAGACTTGTATACCCTACCGTTACCAATGATCATTGTCCTAGATATGTTCCACAGTTTTCACTTAAACGTCTGAAGAAAAAATGTTTACATGCGTTAATGACAAATAAATTAAACAAGTAATTATATGAAAAATGATGAAATACTTACATCTGGTAGTGATGGTGGAGACTGATTTACTTTTGATTTAGAAGGTGTACGCTTCTTTCATAATGATGCAATATGTACATCTTGTTGTGTCGAGGGAGACAGATTTTGTTGTGATCCGAAAGCAGGATAAATATCTTCTTGAGATTGGGAATTTTGAAGTGGAGACTTCTTTTCTAACAATCATGTCTTATTTTTTCCTAACCTAGTTCTAGTAGGTACCTGCATATATACATAACACAGTAAATAAGTCATGTATAGTATAATTTAGAAACCAAACATGGTTTTTTTATAACTTACCTTCTTCGCAGTTGTAGTTGCAGCTGTAGTTGCAGTGTCCAAATCCTTGTTCAAAGTTGCAGTTGTCTTAGACATTGGAAATAACACACCCTTCTGAAGTCCACCACCACTGATCGACGTCCTTTGCTCTTCACTAGGTATTTTGCTTAATGCATTATGTTCTAGTTGTAATACCTGCAATATATAAGTATGTTAATTGTTAATGGTATTACAGACTAAAAATCATCAAATCAAAATTAGAAAACTAGTCTTACATTTGACTGACTTGGCATTAACTCGGCTATATTAACCCTTTGTGAAGACATAACTTTCAACATTTTTTCAATAGTTTCTTGTGTTTGTGACGTCTTGGTGTTTAATTCAGCGACCGTATCCTCTTTTTCTTTACGCGCCTGTCTCTCCTTCTCAAGTTCATTTTCAAGCAACGCAATCCTTACATCAGTTCCTTGTTTCCTTCTAGGCAGATCAAAGAACTTTCTGCACGTAACTCTGCCTCCCACTCCTCGTCCATACCCTCCCTTTTCCTTTCCTAATACATGTGATAATGAATCTCAGCCACTATCAACCGTCAAGGTTCCATCTCTGATCTGTTCCTCTGCTTCCAGCTGCACACAAAAAATGGTAAATAATTTATTATACGAATATAAACATTATATAAAAAAAATTGCAATAACACTTACAATCTTAGTTCCAACTTTGATTGTTTCATCATCTGTCTCTTTTCCTTCTTGTTTATCCCTTCCACTAAACCACAATACACCATGGGGGGGTTCTTGATCTGGTGTAATTTCTTTTTTTATGATCTTCCAAACATCAAATACATACAGATGAAAAGTTAAACCAACATGGACAACATTGTTAGGATATTACACCAATATAACCTTACCATTTTTCTATTTTATATATACATAACCACCACGTCCCATTGTATGCTGATAAAGAGACTTGGAACGCGCCAATTTATTAGCAGCTGATTTCACCTAACAAAAAAGATTAATGGATGAGAAGTTGCTAGTACGTAACAGACTGTGTTTGTCATACGGAGTTTCCAAACAATGCATACATACGGTTTTATAAATGTAAAACGAAATAGAAATTAACAACCTTAAATTCTTCTGTCGCCGTGTGGTTTACAAAAGCAACCCAGTGTTCGGCTTTGACGATTGCTTTGTAGTTATTTGGAACTACATTTAGTTTTTCAGGAGTATATAGGTTGGGAACTATGTGCTTTGCTGTCAATTTGCTTCTGAAACTTCTTAGCAGTTCACCTAGCTTATTCATAACCAACTTTTTGTAGGACACATCAAATTCAAAGTATTGATGCACATATTAACATAATGTTAAAGTAAATGTAGGAATACGACTAATAGTTGGGTAAAAAATTTTGTAATTGTACCGTGGTTTCAGTCCAAAGTTTTTCTCTTGCTTCCTCCTTCACATCCTTCCACGATAGAATCTTCAATCCTATCTGCTCCTGAACCGTGTCTCCTAAAAAACTTATAAACAATGATCTGTTTGGCCCTGATATTCTATTCAGTGCATCAAAGTTCACATTTATCTTCATGACATCTGGTTTTCCATATTTTATCTGAAACATAGCTAACCTAGTTATACCCCTCTTATTAACAACCTTCTGTTTACTGATGTCTTCATCCGCATCTGATTGATCACCATAATCCTCTGATTCATAACCTCCTTCATTATCGTGATTTACATCATCATTATTAGCCAAATAATCATCATCATTAACAATATAATCTTGATCATTGTTTTCAGTGTTCATGATTATTGACATGTGTACAAGAACAATAAGTGGAAATGGTATGAAACTAGTGATGGCAGTAATTGAGATGGAGATGGAGTTAGAAAATTATGGTATATTTTGTGATTTTGGAGAAAAATCAGGATTTGAGATGGAGATGGAGATGGAATTAGAATATTATGGTAATTGCATATGCATTAACTTAGCATGGACATTCAAAATTTTCGTGAAAAATTTGGCTCCAAATACAAAAATTAAACAACCAAATATTTTGAACTCTAATTTGCATCCAAATTAAACATTCAAACTATGTAAACTTTCCCTTTGAGTTTCCTGGTATAAATAAATTTTGAACAGAATTTTATACTATTTTACACATTTTAACATTCAACCAAAAACCTTTGATAGATAACTGATAATTGCTTGAGTACAGATATTGAATTTTACATGAACTTAAAATACTTATACTAACTAGTTAACAAACCATCTTGTTGATTACAGATAATTGATAATTGTTTTATAATGCTAGTAATGCATACAAATCTATTAAATTGTTGCAACCTGTAGTTTGATAATACAACAGGTGCCTAGCAATACCAGACCAACAAAACTCAAAAAAATTGTTCCTATTAAACAGGGAGAACTGACATCATCCAACCTTCCTTTTGCCTTTTTTGTTGCTCCCCTCTACAGCATTACTTGACCAACCCTTCTCAGCAATTTCTTTCCAAGTTTTTTTATTGGCTAGGCCAACAACGACATTTGGTCTTGGAGCTTTAGCTTAAGAAGATGGAGCTTTGTGAGTGTGCTTTGATCTGGGAGTGTGCTTTCATCTTGGAGCATCAGCTTGAGCAACTAATTCTTCATCAATAGAGTCAAAGAAAGGGCTCTTCCTAATCCAATCTATGTTTTCTCATTCCTCCTGGTATTTGACCACATAATGTGTTTAAAACAATTAATCGATGGTATAAACTTATACAACTTTATGCATAAACACATAACAACTTAACTATACCTTGTTTAAAATTTTCTTATATCCTTTCGAGTAAGCAGTCGGCTTTGACTTTGAACCTGACATAGCATTAAGTTGAATAAATTAAAACTTCACAATGATGTACATTAAACTATAAAATTTTAGTTTAAACAGATTTACCTTTAGAATTGCTATTCTTCTTGAGTTCTAACCCATAATCCTCATCACTCGTGTCTTTCTCCTCATCACTTGTATCTTCCTCCTCATCACTAGAATCTACCTTGGCATCATTAGTGTCTTCATCCTCATCAGATGAATCTGATTCATCCTCTGCTGTAGGTTTGAATAGAATAGGAGTTTCCAAACAGGGAGGACGAATAGAGGGAGGACGAACTTTTTTTGAAGATGTTGTGGCATTAGGTACACCTAAAATTTAAGTCTGAAGCAAGGCAGGACGAACAGAGGGAGGACGAACTCGAGCGGACGAACTTGTGGCATTAGGAGTTTGAAACAAAGAAGGACGAACAGATGAAGAACTTGTGACATTATGTATGCCTACAATAGGAGTTTGAAACAGTGGAGGACGAAAAGAAGGAGTACTTGAAGAACTTCTTGGCAAACTACGAATAGGACTTGTATTTCTAGGGGGTGGGCGAAATTTAGCACTTTCAGAAGTAGATGATGAAGTTTCGGATTCTATATGAATTACTTCTGCAAACATGTACATATTAATGTTAGTTATATGTTGATGAAGGGAGTGTTTGGCATAATGTGTATCATGGTTGTTGATGCCCTAATAACATTTGGATTTGGTTATACATATGTTTGTATAGGGGACCATATCCTTAAACTATATCATACCATGGGACCATATCTAGACACATTAACAAAACCCATATCCTAGATTGAAACATAGACCATATAAACACATTAACAAGGGTTAATCCTATAAATTGAATCGCGTTAATTAAATATGACATAGTTCCACATACATGCATTAAAAGTAAGTGTAAACTCTAATATCAGTAACAAACTTACACTATTCGTATGAACCCTAATATTAAATTTAACAATATTGATTTTTGCATTACCTCTTTCCTGATGTTTCATGTTGTTAATGATTCTGTAGATTGGCGACTATTGTTTATGAGGTTTGATTTTTTTGATCGATTATTGGGTGGTTAATTTAGGGTTCGTTCTTCCTGTGTGATTGTGAAAATGGTCGAAAATGGTGGTGGTTACAAGATGGTTACCGGATATCATGTGTGTTTAATGAAAATGTAAATATTAAATTTACTTAATAATAAAAGTATAATTAACATTTAATTTTTAAAAGTTAATAACAAATAAATAATTAAATAACTTATATATATAAATAATTAAATAACATAAATATATTAATAGTTAAATAACTTAAATATTTTTAAAAGTTAATAATAAATTTAATTTTGAAAAGTTAATAAGTAAATAAAAAAGCATATACGTTTTATTTTTATGAAAAACAAAAAATTAAAATATTACTTTAATTTTAAACATAATTAAAATTATAGTTAAATAACTTAAATATATTAGGTTATAATAATGCTTGACAACCGCGAGATAAATATCTTTTGTTTTTTAACAGTATGTGGGATTTAGTTGAGGTTTATATCAATCACCTTGAATAATCATCTCAAGCAATTTATTATGAATAAGGTCGATTTTTAATGGACGGCTTAATAAGGTTAGGGTGAGGACATTCTACTTTGATATTGGGTTACGGTTTATGGTTTATGGTTGAGTTTATGATTTAGTGTATATGGTTCACTGGTTTAGGGTTTAAGGTTTAGGGTTTAGGGTTTAAGATTTATAGTTTGTGTTTTAAGGGTTAATTAATGGTTTAATGTTTATAGTTTAAGGTTAAATGGTTTAAGGTTTATGATTAAGTATTTAGGGTTTTTTGGGGTTAAGGTTTAGGGCTTAGGGTTTGCGGTTTAGGATTTAGGGTTTAAGGTTTAGGATTAATGGTTTACTTAGCTAGGGTTTATGGTTTAATGGTTAATTAATGGTTTAATGCTTATAGTATAAGGTTAAATGGTTTAATATTTATGATTTAGTGTTTAGGGTTCATTGGTTTAGGGTTCAGGGTTTAGGGTTTAGGGTTTAGTGTTTAGGGTTTAAGGTTTATGGTTTGTGGTTTAAGGGTTAATTATTGGTTTAATGTTTATAGTTTAAGGTTAAATGGTTTAAGGTTTATGATTTAGTATTTAGGGTTTTTTGGGGTTAAGGTTTAGGGCTTAGGGTTTGCGGTTTAGGGTTTAGGGTTTAAGGTTTAGGATTAATGTTTACTTATCTAGGGTTTGTGGTTTAATGGTTAATTAATGGTTTGATGTTTATAGTATAAGGTTAAATGGTTTAATATTTATGATCTAGTGTTTATATATGGGTCATTGGTATAAGGTTCAGGGATTAAGGTTTAGGGTTTAAGGTTTATGGTTTATGGTTTGTGGTTTAAGAGATAATTAATGGTATAATGTTTATAATTTAAGGTTAAATGGTTTAAGGTTTGTGATTTAGTGTTTAGGGTTTTTTGGGGTTAAGGTTTAGGGCTTAGGGTTTGCGGTTTAGGGTTTAGAGTTTAAGGTTTAGGGTTAATGGTTTACTTAGCTAGGGTTTGTGGTTTAATGGTTAATTAATGGTTTAATGTTTATAGTATAAGGTTATATAGTTTAATATTTATGATCTAGTGTTTATATATGGTTCATTGGTATAAGGTTCAGGGATTAGGGTTTAGGGTTTAAGGTTTATGGTTTTTGGTTTAAGGGTTAATTAATGGTATAATGTTTATAATTTAAGGTTAAATGGTTTAAGGTTTATGATTTAGTGTTTAGGGTTTTTTGGGGTTAAGGTTTAGGGCTTAGGGTTTACGGTTTAGGGTTTAGGGTTTAGGGTTTATGGTTTACGGTTTAGGGTTTATGGTTTATGGTATGCATGATTATGATTTATGGTTTAATTAAGGTTTATGGTTTAATGGTTTATGGTTTACGGTTAAATGGTTTAAGGTTTGCGATTTAGGTTTTATTATTGGTTTTTGGTTTAATTTGTGTTTATGGTTTAATTGGTTAAGGTTTATGATTTAGGGTTACCATCATTCGAGATAGATGGGTTTGACATTTCATATTTTTTAAAAACTTTAATGTTTTAAAATCTATCAGATAACAAATTAATCGCCGTTTATGTTACATTCATTCGTGAGCTTGTTGAAATAAGTCATAAACCGTTTAATCACCCGACTTATATTATATAATTAATAAACAAGATTTATGTTATAATTATTAATATAATTATCATGATAATTAAATATGGCCATTTTATTTAAATAAACTTTAGGTTAAAATAATTATTAATTTAATTATTCATGTTACATTTAATTAATTATGAAACATAGCTTAATTATGTTATATTAATTTTTAACCAAGGTTTAATTATATTAATAACATGCTTTAATTTAATTATCCAATAATCATGTAAGGTAAAGTTCAATTAATAAAATCATAAAAATTAATAAGATTATACTACTAAACTCGACTTATACTAACGTGTCTAAAAAGTGAATCGTTTAATTTGCATGCAACTTGATATATTGCACCGGTACCCCATCCACTAATAACTCACTCACACACACACACATACACATTCAATATCCGGAGGTCAAATAATGAATAAACCACCCACCCACCCAGACACAAACATTAACAAATCTTCAAACCCTGATAAATCAAACCTAAGTGACCAGTTGGATATTGATTTTAAGATCACTCCTGAGATGATTGATTATGTGATAGATAAGTATGGAACCAACTGGAGATATCCTGATCCGATTACTGACACTAATGTTGAAGACTTGATGCAGTTAGATTTAAAAAACGGACTAAAGGAAAATTAAAACAAGGTTAGGGTTTTTACTTCGCAACAGTATTATTGAAGTTTTGATGATTTGTCTTTGTTTTGATGATGTTGCATGTTACGAAAATACCAATAATTGATTCTTTTTTAATATTTGTTATATAGATGACAAGGCAGATGAGGCTACGAAGGTTGATGAAGCTATGAAGGTTGATGAAGCTACGAAGGCACATATTAAAGGTCAATTTTGTGAAATTTTATGTTTATATGTTTGTCAGAAAGGTGTTAGATGGATCATTAGTTAGTGTTTACTATGTAATGTTTTAGGAATAGTGAAAATGATAAATGGTTCAAGTATTCTGTTGGTTATATGATGATGTAGATACAGGAGATAAGGGGGTGTTTGGTTTAGCTTATATAATGGGCTTATAAGCTCAAACGAAGTGTTTGGCTAAGCTTATATTAGTGGGCTTATAAACTTATATATGGGTGTTAGGATAAGCCATAAAAATATGGCTTTTTAGGAAGGTTTGGGCTTATATAACATATTTACCATTTTACCCTCATGTTAACTTAAGTTTATATAAGCCATGGGCTTATAAGTTTATTAAACATAGGCTTATATAAGCAAAAAAATGGCTTATATAAGCCCATTATATAAGCTAAAAAAACACACCATAAATTTTTAAAAAAGGGGTTAGTCATACTAGAAACCTTAAGTTCTCAAGTTTTTTTAAAGGGATGGAAGAGTATGGAAAGGGAAATTTAAAAAAATGTTGTTCTTAAGTTTTTTTGAAGAAGGAAGGGTAGGGAACAGGAAGGAGGAAGGAAGGAAAGGTGCAGGCGTTTTTATGTATATCTGTTCCGCCTAATTTTGGGGGGATTGGGAAGAAAAATGGGTTAAGCTTGTATAAAATTACATTTATATCCTTATTATTCATCCACATTTTATATTTCTACTAGGGTTTCTACCTTTTACAAAACTTATTCATAACTCGCATCTCCTTTATATATGTCCATTACATGCTAATTTTTTGATCATGTAAAAATACATTCTGATCAAGTTATTAGGTATAGTAAAAATGGTGTCAGATCATGTATTTGCATCTTTCTGAGTTAGATTATGAGTTTCGTTTGTCCTGGTCATAAAGGAATAACATCATGTATTTGCATCTTCCTTATTGTGTTGTTAGCTAATGGTTGGTTTTACTAAAATATCCTCCCCTACTTTGCCCTTCCCATTCCACCCCCTTTCATTCCTTTAAAATAAGACTCGAGAACAGAGCGTAAACATTTGAGTTGAGATTAGGTTTGATTATCTTGATGTGAAAACGTATAGACTTCCTGGCCAACTTTTTTGAATCTAAGATGGCATCGATAGAACAACCTACATCTTTTCGTTTACCCTTTTTTATGTAAGTACCTCTTACTATGGCCGTGTCATTTCCTTTTTCATGGTCCTTGTTAACATCAACTACGTTCTTTAATAAACAACCCTTTTCTTTTCTGTTGATTGGTCGAATGTTTTCATTCCCAGTTCCCAATTTTGGGGCTTCATGGGGTAGCAAGTTATCCGAGTCACCACTATGAATACTCTCTTTTCAGTTTCAGTTTCAGTATCTGAATACTCTTTCCAGTTGAGTATCTAGATACAGACTTGTGTGGTTTATATCATGCATTTAGTATTTGGATTGATCCATGTGTGGATTATATTTCGATACTGAAACTCAAAGTGAGAGTGAGCGTGTTCAGAGTGACGAATCGGATAATTTGATGCTGAAATAAGCGCCAAAATTTACAAATGGGAAGGAAATCCTTCGACCAATCAACAAAAAAGGAAACGGGTCGCTCAGTAAAGACCTTAGTTGATGGTAGTGATGCCCATGAAAAAGATAATGCGACGGCCATAGTAAGAGGGGCTTACATAAAAAAGGGTAAACAAAAATATGTAGGTTCTTCTGTCGATGCCATCTTAGATTCAAAAATGTTGGCCAGGAAGTCTATACGTTTTCACAGTTGCATTGGTTCATTTACTATGTTTTTTATATGTTGGTTATATGCTGATGCACATACAAGAGCTAACTTAAAGAAAAAAGAAAAAGGTAAGGGATCAACAGAAGTTGATAAAGCATTTGATCCTTTTAATCTAGATAATAGAGTGGAAAAGCTTGAAAGGGAATTCAAACTTCTTAAGCAGACACAGTTGAAGGGAGGTAAGTAAACTAAGATTTAACCTATAGAGAAATATAGTTATTCACTAGCTTCGGTATCACATGTATGCTATAAAGTATTACAGCTCCACATAGACGACATCTCAAGCGCGTTTCCTCTTCGAGGTAAATATCGCCATGATTCCTCTTTCTCGTGAAAATCATCATCTTCATGCCCAGTGTGTGAATTCAATATGCATTAACATCTTTTTGTTTAGCCTTTTTAGTAAAGGACCTCTTACTTTGGCACTCATATTCGCTTTTTCATAGGTATTGATGATATTGATATCAATCAAAGACCGAATGCGAATGTCAAATTTTGAGCTACTTACATAGAAAAAGGATAAACGAAAAAGAAGTAGGTCCATATTGGATTCATATATTGGGCATAAAGATGAACATGTTCACGAGATAAAGGAATCGTGGAGATATCTACCTCGAATAGCAAACGGGCTTAAGATGTCGTTTATGTGCAGCTGTTAAACTTTATAACAGACATGTGATTATGTATTTGTAGTTAACTTATGCGGTATTATGGTATGTAGATACAGGAGGTGACTTGAAAAACAAAGAAAAAGGAAACGGTTCAATGGAAACTGATACAACAACTGCTCTTTCTAACCTACATAATAGGGTGGAAAAGCTTGAAAGAGAATTCCAACATTTCAAACAGAGACTGTTGCAGGGAGGTTAGTATATTAACTTTTAACCTATAATAAGTTTGTATATGAATATTTTATTGTTTTGAGTATCTGGGTGGCTGTTAGTATCTGAATTTATTAAAATTTGTCTTGTAATTTACAGATGTTATCATCATTGATTCCTCTGTAAGCTCTAAAGAAGATACGCTATCATCAGATGAAAGCTTTGAAAGCTCTGAGGAAGATCTGTTGTCATTAGATGAAATCTTTGAACATGTAAACACTAAAGACTTCCAACACCCATTTCATGATGACCAGGATGAACCTTTCAAGTATTCCAGCACCTCTGCAGATGATTGTAGTTCGGACGATACTTGGGGAGAGACTAATTCACCGTCCAAGAAGAAAGGCAAAGCTATTGGCTCATCCAGTCAGACTACAGGCAAGGCGAGTGGATCATCCAAACATATACTCAGTCTAAGGTTTAGTAGGGGATGTACACCAAAAGTAGAGTCATCTTCTCGGTCTCCATTTTCTACAACAGAAAGGCCCCCACCTATCAGAAATGCAGTATGTTTCCTGCCTTGTCCAAAAAAATTGAAAGAATTTGAAACAAATTTAGGAAAAAGGAAGAGGGGGTAGGCTATGGAGGAACCTGTAGGGGGTAGGCTATGGAAGAACTTGTTATCTCTGTTTTATGGATGTTTCTGGTGAATTTTCTTTAGACTATTTCGGTTAAGTGTAGGTATAGTTTATGTAAACAACTTTAAACACTAATCTGCATGGATGGGTGTATCCATTATTTTTTGGAATGCAAATATGTTGTCATTCACATTTTGTATGAACCTGCAATATTATCATCAATATTATGAAATTAGACATGTATTTCATGGATTTAAACATGGTTCATCTTGTATTTTATTTATTCATGTTGTGAGTTGTATAATCCTAGATGCATAATACATATAACCAAGATTTTTGTGTCAAAGTTACCTGTTACACATCCGGTTAAGGCTTTCCACTTCGGTGGATCTTATAACCCAATTTTTTTCCCTAATTCTCCCGCCAAAACTAATTAAGCTTTTAGCAGTGTATGTTTTCGACTTAGCTTAACTCTAAGGTGCTTTTAAGTTTTTGCCATTACATCTGCAATTATTTTCCAATTGGATATAAGGTTGTTAGGCTATTGCCTTATTCTTCTGAAGTTCTGAGCATATGTTTGTAACAATACTGCTAGGCCATTCTTCACTCAGAACTAAGCTAATATTGAGTATTTCCTTGAAACGCTGCTTGTTTCAGCTTATTTTGTTTTTAATTATTATCTAGTCAAGCACAAGTTAAGATTTTTTTATCTTTTTAATATATTTTCACTAGTCCTCCCAAGTATTTATTCTAATTCGTGTCTAATTTCACATAAACAACTAATTTATTCAAACAATGTGCTTAATTATTAATCAAACTTAAAATGAAATGTTTGAAATGACTGAAGTAAAATAAAAATAACACAAGGTGAAAACTGATCAAACATAAATTCAATTCAATAATACTAAAGGATTACAGGTTTTTAATAAAACAAACATTTTGTTTCTCTAACTAATCAAACTTTGGAGATTTCTCAGGATCAAAAGCCAAATGAAGTTCATCGTAATCTAAAGCCTCTTTGAACTCGTCTTCGTCTTCTTCAATTTCATGATCAGAAGAATAAACATCATCATCAATGATTTGACCTTCTTCCTCCAGTTGCCTCCTATACGCTTCCTCCATCTGTCGCTGTTCCTCTTGCCTCCTTCTAAAGGAAGCAGCTTCCTCCCTCTCGCGTTGTTCTTGCTCCTGTTGCCTCCTTCTTAAGGAAGTTGCTTTCCCCCTCCGGCATTGTTGTTCAAGTCGGGCATTCACTTCGTCTTCCATCTTCCATTGTCTCTGTTCGTAAACTTCCTCAACATAGCAATCGTACTCATCATATTTATCATTGTAAGGACATCAGCAGGGAATTCTCCATCTGCATTAGCTTTTACTTTGGGCACCACACAAGGTTTCCTGAAAAGAACATAAAAGATTATTAGTACTAAATGATAACAAAGATACAACGTTAATAAAATAAATAATGATACATACTTGTTAGGAACTGCACTGGTATCTTCAAAAGCAGCAGAACATGTTCTTTTTGATGAAGAAGCCATTTTTTTATTCTTAAAATGCTGATAATTAAGTGTTTATTGTGTTTTTGTTATGATTAATTTCATTACTTAATCCCTGTTTATATAACCAATGATGGAATACAAAGGGTCAACAGCCTACATAAACATCTAATGCATATTCATGCATCTAATTAATTTTTGTGAAGTTCCAAGAATGAGCATTCTCATTTGGCGTGTAGAAAGTGTGTTTTTTCTATGTTTTTAGGGTTTATGGTGTTTTTAAAAAAATAGCAAAAAACAAGGTCTAGGACTCGAACCCTAGACCTTCCATTCAAACACTAACACACTTAACCAGTTTGCCACATGAACATATTTGGTTCTAAATATGTGACTAATATTAACATTAGTGAAAATAGAGATTACACTTGGTTATAAACATTTGTCACATGAATATTTTACTGTGTGACGTTTTCAATGTGTTGTTCATAGTTAATCCCATTATAATGTGACCATAAGTATAATTTAGATACACATTTCTCAAATGTTGTGACTATTGGCAATCATATAGTCACATATTGTTTAAGAATTTAATATGTTCATGTATTATATTTGATCATAGTCTTCAAGTAATTGTAAAATATTTGTCATATTTAAATAAATATAGTGGCAAATGTTTTAATACCTACTTTCAATTTGCCACACACACAAAATTCATGTGTGGTTAACATTTAGTCACATTAAAATAATGTGTGTGACAACCTTGTTTATCAATTTGTCACTTGTAAAATAAGTCTATGTGACCATATATGATTTTTGGTTACATTCAGTGTGTGTATGACAAATATTTGCCACACATGTATACGTATAATATGACTACTACTTGAACCAGACTTTGATTCGGTAACACTCTCAAATTATTAAGTGACTAACGACTCATCCAAAAAGCATTTGTTAGCCCTAGTCACGTAAATATTCATATGCGTGACAAACAAAATACGAAATGGTCATGCAAACTGACTTCAAGTGTGACCGTTTATTTATGACTGGCGAATTCAGTCACACAAAAAATTTATTTGTGATTACACCAAATTTGGTATGTGTGACCGAAACCCATTTTTTAACTAGTGCCAAGTATAATGAAAAAAACCGCGGACAGATTAGAGCAGTTAGTTTCAAAATTTTAACCACTTAACCGATTTTTCTCTAATTAAGATTTCTTTTGAAATTATCTTAATATTTATGGTACAATATCCCGAAACCGGCCCAGTCCTGCTAAAGGAAACACATGGCATGGAATGTGAAATCTGGCTTTTATTATTTGTAAAATCACAGCTTTGGTCACTTGTATCATTAGAAATTGCAAATTGTTCAACCTTGATGGAATCAGTCCCTTTAAACACGGACTCGCACCACACACTAACACCAATCAAAACAGCAATTGGTTTTTGATGCTTCTGTAAATTAATATAAGGGAAAACTGATTTCAATTTGATAGACAAAACTATGGCTATTTATAGCCTTACAGATAATAGAACGTGCCCTACAAAACCACTAAGATAGTGCTAACTGACTTCCTAAAGAACAGGTATAATGTGCTCCATGCACATCCTTAGAATCAGCCATGACTCTTTACTAATTCCTATTATTATTCATATACTAAAACATAAAAACATGCACACTTATACTAGAAGTGTTCCAGCCATGTATACGCGAATCCGACAACCCGATTAAACCCAACAATCACCCCTTAATCGGTTGTTCACGTCACCTCGGTCACGTCTTGAACACCTTCTTTCGAACCATCTCGTTTCTCGACTTTTTCCCGAGCACATCCAAGCCATCTCGTTAATGTGACTTCCAACGTCAAACTGATTGATATAACACCAACGTACTTGTGTTGAAGTCATCCAGCTTTGATGTCTTCGTGTTCCACGAGAGCTAGTCTTCATGCGTCTACCTTGCTCTTGCTGCTCGCAATTATTTTCTATGCGCTTTCTTTCGTTCTCCTTGCTACTTTCCTGTTTTCCAAAAAAAAGCAGTTCTTGCGGTCTTTCTGTGTTCGGTCGATATGTGAATCTTCGATTCTTTGATTCAACAGTATTCGGTCTTCTTCGGTCTTTGGACTTTGGTCCTCGGCCTTTCGGTCTCTTCGGTCTACTCTTACTAGCGTCGGTCTTTTCGGTCTTCGGTCTTCAGTCTCACGCCGGAGCTTCCTCGGTCTTCTCTACGGCGTCGGTCTTTTTCGGTCTTTTCTTTCTCGGGCAACACGCGGTCACGGTCTCGGTCTTGGTTGCCTCCTTCGGTCTCGGTCTTCTACTTCAACAGTCCTTCGGTCTTTTGCTGTTGAAATTTCGGTCTAGATAACCCGCCGGTCACGGTTATCTCTTTCGGTCTTCGGTCTATTTTTCTCAGGTGAGCTTTCGGTCTATTGCCACCCGTGTCGGTCTAGGTGCTGCCCGGTCTTTTGCAGCTCCTCCGTCTTCTCGGTCTCTACTTTCTTCGGTCTAGGTACCGCCGTGCCGCCGGTCTTTTGCGGTTCGTCAGCCCTCTCGGTCCTATGCAAGTCACATGAACTTGCTCCTCTCTTTCTTATTTCCCTGCCCAACACAAGGCACTCCTACTGTTTTCAAACAGCCACCCGCTGTCCGAACCTTCTCAACACCTGCCCTCCACCACTGACACACCCGCCGATGGCGGAGGCTTCCCCGGTACGAGCCTAGCGCTCTGATACCAAATGATGGAATCAGTCCCTTTAAACACGGACTCGCACCACACACTAACACCAATCAAAACAGCAATTGGTTTTTGATGCTTCTGTAAATTAATATAAGGGAAAACTGATTTCAATTTGATAGACAAAACTATGGCTATTTATAGCCTTACAGATAATAGAACGTGCCCTACAAAACCACTAAGATAGTGCTAACTGACTTCCTAAAGAACAGGTATAATGTGCTCCATGCACATCCTTAGAATCAGCCATGACTCTTTACTAATTCCTATTATTATTCATATACTAAAACATAAAAACATGCACACTTATACTAGAAGTGTTCCAGCCATGTATACGCGAACCCGACAACCCGATTAAACCCAACAAACCTTTTCTCCTTATCTGCTACTTATCAATTTCTTTAGCAACTACAAGATCATTATGAAATCTGAACCTTCATCCCGAAAGCATGATGAAGCTGTGGAGAAGGACAAAAGGGACCACCTGGTGGATTCAAGCCAGAAGGGGAGACCGATGGGCTCGAACCAAAGAAACTATCCCGTGGAATCGAACCAAAGGGACAAACCCATGGACTCAAACCTTCAGATTTTTGAGAATGTAAACGTGGCCGCAACAAAAGATGAGTTACGTGAAGCTCAAGAAAGGGAAAAGATGTTGGCTGAACAAGATAGAAAGGTGGAGGAAACTAAGGACCAAAGAAACAACCTCGAGTCCTTTGTGTGTGACACTCGTCGCAAGGTACTTGTTATCATCACATAAAGTTATTTGCCATCATCAAGGTTGTCAAAGCCTGCAATTCTTTAATGAGATACCCGTGTCACAAACCTCTTACAATAAATAAGGCTTTTGATTTCTTTTCTACAAGTTCAATTCAAATTGGTTTTATCCGTGTAACGATAATAGATTGAACAAACCATGATAAAACTTTGTTTCACTTGATGTACAGGCGGATGAAATGAGGAATAATGTTGGAGTTTCTGAGAATGTATTAGGTGATAGAAGAAAATACAAGGTAAGCTCAAATGGAGTTTCTGTACTTGCATTACATAGAAACTGATAAAATTTGCGCAGGGCGTGCATTACTATGATGAAAAATACTCGCAAGACTTTCCGGGAAAACCTGGAAATCTCAGAAAGGTGTTGCTACCTTTAATGAAACTGATAACTTTCTTTTGCAAAGTACAGCACGTATACATCTAACTATTTTGTTTATCTAGCCATCGGATTTCAATTGAAAACAATAATAAAGACGAAAATGCTAAAGCGCTAGGGACAAAATCTCTGCTAACATGTATCGCAGAATATCGTTTAATTTCTGTTTCACTTCCCCCTATCCAGAGAGACAAGGTATTAATTAGCCCTTCAATTCCGTTAATACTTGACATCTTAAGGCATCCAAATTGAGATTTACTTTATATAACAGTTGAAAAATGAATGCATAAAAGCCGAGCAGTGGTTGAATGATCACTCTCGATCAACATCATTCATCTCCCGATAACATTGACCCCTTACACTGGTCAATTATCATTAAATACTCTGTCGAAGCGTTTCAGAGGTTAGTTTGAACTTTTAATTCTGCATTTGTACTACTATGTGCTTTGCATAATCCTATGTAACAATGAGAGCTATATCTAATTGATTGCTTGTGTGTCACTGGAAACATCTGCAACTCATTAGCTTTTCCCCTTTACATACTACTTATGGCCTTATATTTGCTTCAGGAGGTGCGAAGATAAAACACAGTATTTGGATTCCCTTCGATCATGGCAGTGGGTTTGCCACATCTCTTAAACATCTGTACGTTTTTTTTTTCCGCATTTCAGTTTATTATACAATCAAAGGTGATTTTATTTGAAGGTGTGTGGAAGATTTTAAGGTTCAAAGATGTGTGGAAGATTTGAATGACATCTTGTGTTCTTGACATTATGTCTTCAAAAAAACCAAAAATTCATGTAAGTTCAAATGTGTTAAAGACGAAAGCTCTAGCATTCTAGTCGTTTCGTTTTTTCCAGGGACGAAAAGCTCACTTGTGTCCCACAATTTGACCGACGATGATTTTCGAAATTTACTCATTGTTTTATTTATAATAAACGTGTACCTGCGCGTTGCAAAGGCGGGTACGTATGCCAAAAAGCAAGTGATTATTTGAGCATATATAGATAAAGTTGTTTAAGCAACACACACGTTTGAAAGTATTGGTAGTCTGGATGAATTCATAAACCATAGGACTTTGTATGATGCTAGATTAAGTCATAAATTTATGAGTTAATGGGTCAAAATGAGTAAAGATGGACTTGTGGGTGGACTAATACATTCCCTATGTTGCTTGAAATTCAAAATGTTAGTTTGGATCAGCAAATGAATGACAAGAGGATGCGGAAGAATTAGGGGTGTTCAAAAATACCGAGAAACCGACAAACCGAGCCGAACCGAAGAAATCGAAACCGAAAAAACCTGAAACCGAAGAAACCGAAACCGAAAAACCCGCTCATCACGGGTCGGTTTTGGTTTTTACTTTTAGAAATCCGCGGTTAACCGAACCAAACCGTGCATATTATACATGTTTTTTTTAGCTAAATATTCAAATAATCATTCAAACATTAACCATTTTTATTGCACCACTCGTATTATATAAAAACTTTTTAACTCCTATTGTGAGCTTATGTAATAATTTGTGTGTGAAAATTAATTAATGTAATCGTAATATATAAAAGAAATAACTTTTATACGATAAAATTCAATTATATTACTTTTATATAGTTTTTATCTACTCGATATCATTTGATTATACTAAAATAGGATGTTATGTTCTAGATCACGTTATTCTTTATACGGTTAATTCAATTAAACATAAAAAATGGTTAACCGCGAACCGAACTGGGGTAACCGCTCAATTCGGGTACCGCATGTTCGGTTACCCGCCTAGTGCGGTTCGTTTTCGGGTAGTAAAATTAATTACCCGCCCGCGACGGATAGTTAAAATCTTCAAACTAATTGAACCGAACCGACCCGTGAACACATAAAGACGGAAGAATGTGCAAATTCTTTATAAAACAAGTCTGATGATCTGATTTAAGACAGTGTGAAATGGTGGAAGCTTATTTGGTTTCCCCACAATATTCCCAAACATGCTTTTATCCTTTGGATGGCAGTGCTTAACAAGTTGGCTACACATGACAGAATAAGTCTTAGAACAGTCGCCCTAATTAGCTAGTGCGTGTTTAGTGTACACAAATTAAACTTGTCCTCGCCAATACTTTTATTGACGAGCGTTTGGCGACGACCTTTTATCGCGAACATGTCCTCGCCAAAGACCTTTAGTGAGGACATTTCCTCGCGAAAGGGGACCAAATGGTCCTCATCAATGTAGCCTAGCCGGTAGATGCAATGTTAAGCCATGAATGGCGATGCTAGCGGATATTATACGGCAATCAATAAAATCCATTAATGAAACACTAAAAATTGAAATGTTACTATCAAAATATAAGATAATGAAACTAAACATTAACACAGCACTGAAGAAATACAAATATCAGTGGTCTTTTAAGATTGTTGAAGCTTTTGAACCTTGTTGAACTTTTTACGATGGCTAATACTTTTTTGTCCGATCATTAATTAGTAATGCAATGGCAACGTTTGTATAGGGGAGACCAACATGTAGTATATGGAAAGAATATAATCTCAATAGTCTGATTACATTTAATAACCAAAATATCAAGGCATAAGTATGGAACATATCTTTTCCTTTTTTTAATCCAAAGAAAAGTGTTCACAAAGAAAAATTTAATCCAAGTTTTCATTATATTATACGGGAAAATAGTAAATTGTTGTAAATAAAGACATAAATATAACTATTGTGTAGGGACGAGCACGGTATTGGTTCCGTATCGATCACGTACTGAATTAGTAGTACCGATTTTTCTCTGAGCATACATTAGTGGTACCGGTACCGTATCGGACGAGATTCGGATATCGGTACCTGTACGGGTATCTGTATCGGGAAATCGAGATTTTCTCGTTTTTTCGTAAATTTCCTGATTCGTATCAATCCCCGTATCGAATTAATAGTCCTGTATCGAATTAATAGTCCCGAATTTTCTTTCACTTAATTTCGTAATTTTGGTACTGTATCGAATGAAATTCGGATACTGACAATCGATATGATTCCGGTACGGTCTCGAAATTCTAGAGACCAAGATATTTCATTAAGATTGATCTCACAATATACCAATAAACCTTAATTTATAACGCTTAGTGCAATCATTAAAGAGAAAATACCAAAGATATAATAATAAAGAGGTTCATAATCACAATCAGGTGTAATCGAGCGGAGCCGAGTTCGAGCTCAATAAAGCTCGAGCTTGGCTCGAAACATAAAAATTAGGCTAAAGCTACGCTCGATTAAGATTCGAGCAAAGCTCGAGCTTAACTTAAAAAACTTGAAATTATATATATGAAACAAATACATCATTAACACCACTATAAATTTTATGTTTGTAGTCAACTATGATAAAGACTATGAATAAATTATTTAATTTTTTATAAGGCTAATATTCAAATTAACGTTTAGTTACTTATACAAAAAAATATTTATACTACTGCTCGAAAAGCTCGATAAGGGCTCGAGTCGAGCTATCGAAGGCTCGATCTCGGTTCATTGTATGTTTCGAGGCTGTTATTAAGCTTGAGCTCTGGCTTGAGCTCAATAAAAGCTCGATTTGATTGAATTGAGCTTGAGTTACTTGATAAAAATTTGGGTCATTTAACAAAAATCAAATATTATAACATGCCTCAGTTTATCAAAACAGTTTATTTCAAGCATGCATAAATAATCCATACATAAATAAAAATTAGCAAATCACTAAAAATTTAAAATCAATAGTCTTCAACAACAGCAGGAATTCCAACCTCTTGATGATTTCGTAAACTTTCAAACTTGTTGCAGTAAGTAGTTTCGAAATCTCGACGTAATACCAACTGTCTGAGTTCATATTCACAATATGCTCTAACTTTTCGTATATATTCGTTCACAATAATATCCTCAATTTTGGCTGGCTCTTCACTTTCAAGAGGATATTTCTGATTAAAATGGTAAGATGGCACGTAAAACTCGATTCCATATGCTTTTGTAGTCATTGGCAATGAGCAATCATCCTGTATTTCTAATGAAAATTCTGGGATTTTTGGCGGCTGCGTCGCGAGATCAGAAACCGAAAGCAAAGCTAGAAGATACAAAGTAACAATAAACAAACAGGTTATTATGCAACACCTGCATTACGGGAGAATATAACAGTCACCAACCCAACAATCATCTTCATCTCTTCGAAGCATGGCAATCCTAGAGACATAAAATGTCAATATGAATGTCAACATAAAAATGGCATATTTGCAAGAATTTGAATTCACTATGATTAGGCTAATTCAATTCAGTAAGTACTTGATTATTTAGTTTGGGGAAGATAGGTTTGTCCATGCAACTCGATCGGCTAACTCAGTTGGCCACCAAGTAGGAGTAGTAGAGTTTGTCCTCTAAGCCGAAAGGTTGGCTTTTTTACGGGAAGATAAAATAAAAACAGGAGTAGGGTTTATCCCTTAAGACGTTAAAGTTAGAGGCTTGCGTACTGTCCAACTGAAGGACATTATTGAGTTGAATCACTAACTAATAATTTATCGTTAAAAAAAAGTTTACCTTGTACTAGCGCTAAACCTTTTTATCCCAAATGGTTTTGGGCAAAAGTATCACTGGAACTATTAGGTACAGATTATGTATATGTCTCCTTAAAATTATGTTCTTAAATAAAGTTTATATTAGTAAGCTAACATATTTTTAAAGTTCAAACCCTAATTTTTTTATTTGTCCTTTAACCCAATGAAAACATCAAACCTTTTTTCTACAGATA
Source organism: Glebionis coronaria (assembly GCA_025667525.1). Taxonomy (NCBI): domain Eukaryota; kingdom Viridiplantae; phylum Streptophyta; class Magnoliopsida; order Asterales; family Asteraceae; genus Glebionis; species Glebionis coronaria. The sequence goes on along the minus strand of CM046878.1, from coordinate 19,451,763 downwards.
TAAGATGATGGTTTTGAAAAGATCCCACTAAACACACAATAAATCTCTCAATAGACTTCTATAAAACAAAAAACTAACCTCAAATGGTCTAATGTTAAGATCTTTAACTTAAAAAAAAACAGGTTAAGTGGTACAATAACAACGTATAGTCTTACAAATGTAACATTTTGATATGTGAACTATTTTTTGTTTCATTTAATGTAACGAACTTTCAGATTTTGTGTTACTTTGCACCACGTTTAACTTGCTAGCGGATAACCTAATACTCGAAGCCCTTAGAAACTTGACTCGATGAATGTTTATAATGCATAATTAAGCAACAACAGTAACAAGTAAACCTTTGTACATTAAAAGGGTTTACATACTGATCACAGTAATCTGAGAGTCGTGTCAAACACTTTCAGATCAAAGTATTTCGATGGTTCTATCGAAATCTCCAATCGGATAAAACTCAGATTGCGAACTGTAAATTATGTTTTTGTTGTTATGATCCAGAACCAGAAACCAGAAAGGTTATATGACCAAAAAACGAGTTTGCAGTTGTAACTGTCAAAAGACAGTTATTACAACCAAACTGCAACCAACTGCAACCTTTTTCAACGGGCAGAAAATTAGGTCCAAACGCCGGGAATTTTATTTTCTGGTGCGTTTTCGACAAAGCACTTTATACCAAATAAAATAGGGGCGCTGCCCCTTGGACCCTGCCAGGGGCTGCCGCCCCTTGGACCCTGCTCAGGGGCGCTGCCCCCGGACCCCCGTATGATAACCGTAACAATGTCATACAAGTGTGCACTCCGCACAACCCCGACTTGATGAACGTTTATCACGATTACTCATTGGTCAACAAAGTAAATCCATTACACTTAAATCATTATTGGTAACACATAATCACCAACAATCCTCCCCCATTTAAGTGTAATCTTGATTAACTTAAAGAAAATCATAACACAATCAAACTGATGCATAAATGAAATGTCGACATGATTGAATTTCACATTAGTATATTAGCATTCCAAATATTCGAATATTAGAGTGTCACTAAGGATTGAACTCTTCTATCCATAGAGAATACCTGAAGATAATATACACAACACATACCTTGGATCGCACGTAACAAAAACAAAAAGTTATGGTCGATGTATATTGCTCTTTGTTCGATTGTCAAATAAGCAATGACGTCGCTTAGATAGGGAAGACTCAAAAACTAATATTTAGAAAGAGAATAATTCCAATAATTACATTGTATTAATAACGAAAATATTCAAGGCATATTAAGTATATAAATATTTCTGTTCTCTATAAATCGATTACCAAAATTAAAACTAGAGGTAGCAAATCTTGTTTATATTGCTAATTATGGGTAATTTTTGACAATTTTTTTGATGGAACACTTTTTTCCCATAACTTTTATTACTTCCTTCTTCTTATATTACTAGACGAAAATCCGTGCATAGCAGCGGATTTGTCTTACGATAGAAAATTAACGATACGCTATATCGTGAGAAAATAAAATTGTAATTGCAAATTCAGTAAACTTGCATTGAAACCGTCCTTTCCCTTTCAAAAATAAATTTTAAACCAAGTATCGGAGATTAAGAGTTCTCATTTATACATTTTATATTTTCAAGATTCTTATCTTGAATTTTTAAAAATGAGGTAAAATCGTTCGTAGGAGGTTGTGTGGTGGGTATGACTATAACCTATATTGCTTTAAGAAGTTAAGTCGTTAAAATGTTTATCCTGGTAAATTAGTACATTATATATGTTAAAGCCGTCATCAGGAATTCTTGTAGTTGGTGCTATATATATCTATATGCGACCAACCATTAGTCCATTATCATAGAAAATATGTATTATCCTCATCGATCTTTCGTATGTTGTTTGAATGGAAATTTGATACGAAACTGAGCAGCTTGACTTGCATGGATGGAACTTATTGTCGTGCATCCTTTTACGATGTAATTTATTGTGTTATAGTGCAGCGTCCATTATAATTTTCTACGGTCTGCATGTATATATGTATGGTTTGCAAAGTATCATGTAAATGGGATAAGGGTGTTTAAGCATTGTGCATTTTTGTGACGCATATTCTACTTCAATGTTGTTTCACATGTATGTATCGATATATAATTAATCTTTATATTGCACCTAATATGCATGCTATGCACATCAAGTCGGGTTATGTTAAAAGTCCTAGTAAATAAAAATTAAACACACATTTAGTAGCATCGGCTCACTATATAGGTTAGAAAATTTTAACCAAACTGGATATAACAATGTATTGCAAATGATTTCCCCTAATATATTGTTTCATTTTTTTCGAATGTTTGTCGAATTTGAGTGTTACAAAATGATACGAGTACTCTAGTTTTTATGATACGAGTAATTGACAAAAAAAAGTATTGTAATTACCTGCTGTTTGATTAATAAACAAGTATGATCTTTTTTTTTCTTCAACCATAAAGCACATCATATACACCAGCTCTAGATCTGAATGAAAGAGTAAACACACAAATCGATGATAAAACCACCTACAAAAATCACCTAGCGCAATATAAATACCGAGAGCACGGTTGTTTTATGGTGGCGGCAATCTTTGTGGCAGAAAATAAGGGTTTGTGTGTGTTTGATGTAGAGAGAGCATTGTGCATGGATAATATAAGCAGTTAGTGAATGGAAAAACAATGTTTATTAGTGTTCTCTTTCCTATCTATTCAACAACAAGAAAAGATGATACTATATGTAGTATACTTTCTGCTAAGACTACGCACAAGATTTGATTTTTCAATATATTCCATTAAAAACGCTCTTCCAACACACCATATTAAATCACTGTCCAACAATACAATAGTTTCCCGTTTTAAACCATATTCTAAAGTCAACAAGGTTCCAACTATTCGTAGTTGTATATTTTTCAAATTGTGAATGTGTAATTAATTTTTCAATATTTCTATAAATATAGGGTTTTTCAACATACAACAATTGGGATACACCCTTTATAAGGTACTAGGTGAGTACCCGCGCATAGCGCCGGATATGCTTACGGAAGAAATTGTACTAAGTGTTCCGTGTAACGTTCAAAATTGAACGTAAATATGTCAAAGTGAAATTGCAAACGGGATACTAAAAAGATTTTATAGCGGAGAACATAATTTTGGTATTCGGATTGAAATATGGATTGCAGTTGAGAGCTTGTTTTTTATGAATATATAAAATACGAAAAAGAAAATGAATACGGATGTTTAAAACAATAAAATTAATAAATAAAATATGACAATTATACTAACCATATTTTGTTTTTAAACTTATCTAAGAGAGCAATTTATTGCCTCGTTCATTTTCGTCGCAGCGAGATATCAAACAATAAACATACAACCAGAGAATCTTGAGCACATAGAAGAATATGGTGAGTCTAAACCGACATACAACCAGAGAATCTTGAGCACATAGTGGAATAAGGTGAGTCTAAACCGACATAAAACCAGAGAATCTTGAGCACATAGAAGAATAAGGTGAGTCTAAACCGGATATTTTTTTATATGAAGTAGATAATCTGCAAGCAAGAACCAATTTACGGAAAATTAAGTGTTTAATATTTTATATAAATACACATATTAACTCGATAAAATTTTGTACGTACTATTTTGGAGATTCTCTTGTAAGACCAAGTATAAACTTTTAAGTGTTATATTGTGGTTATATTTTTCATGTTTATTTTTTGTACGGATATTTATGAATTAGTAATAACCACTAATCATATAAAACAAGTATTGAAGACCCGCGCTCTGTTACGACGGGTATTCGTTGTGATTGTTTGTTTTATGCATTTAACTGGACAATTTTAATGTTATATTTATATCTTAGGAAAAGTTCTAAAATCATAAAGGGCTAAGTGAATGTTTGAATCATAGTCATAATAGTGTCCATGTTCGTGTGTTAACCCATGGTGGGTCTTCTTTATGGACTTAGTTCCCTCGTACACGAATATATATGAAATTGAAACTACATTTTTAGTGCATACATATGTTAACATCTAACTTACTAGCTATTTTGTACATGGTTAATCTTGTCCTCAGTGGAACACTATATTTTTTACATTTCGATTGTCATTCCATGAGCTACTAAAAGGCGGCGAGTTATACCACCTCCTTTGCGACGTAATAACTATTGGAGAAGACATCCCGCCCGAAGGTTTTTATGACCTCCTTCACGGTGATGATCGTAACTCACATAAACGACAAAACATTATCAGATTTTGTAATCCCAAAGTTAGGAATAAAATAATGGCAAATATTTTTTCTTATAGATAGTAAAACCTTCTGCTACATCCATTCCACATGAAAAAGGTGGAAAGAAAAAAAGACACAAATGGCAAGTGGCCAAAAAATTCTTATAATAAATATTGTATTTTTTCTACATGAAATCGTTCATCATTGAAAAGTATCTATGCAAATATTTGAACGATATCATACACCTTCTATAAAATCCGTATGCTTTTACCATGAATAGTACCCTTAGTAACGTACGTACATTTAAAAACTTTCCTTTTATAGCATGAACACGAGTCACGATTAGAAATTACAGAAGTTATGTACGTATAATTATACGAAAAGTGTTAAGTACATATTAATAAACGATAATTATTATCAATAATAATTATAATCACGAACATGAAATCATGAACGTAAGAATCACGAACCTATAATTATGTATTTACGTATGTTATTAATACGATAAATATCGTTACGTACAAGTAATTATAATAACACGAATAATTAAACGTAACACGTAATCACGAACACACAAACACGTAATAAAATAGACACGAGAAAAGCTTCGGGTTTCTCTTGGTGGGCCCTCATAGCCGGGACACAAGGAAAGAGAGGGGCCCAGCCCACAACTTATTATTACTAAATAACAATTATAGTAACATTCATTCATAGAAGATTTTCAAGAAAAATAAAAACCCTAAATCTCTCTTGTCCCTCTTTGGCCGGCGGCATCATCACCACAAGAGGGTGATTGGTTTGATTTTTAGCTAAGAATTATAGGAGTGTGTTCGTGTATTCATCCTCCATTCATTGCACGCGTTTTGGTAATCCGAAAACCTTTCTTTTTAATTCTTTTTATGTTTTTATGAACATGTGATCATGGGAACAATTAAACAAGATTAGTAAACATGTAAAACCACAGGGGTAAATTAATAAAGGGTGTTTTTGGGTTGTTTGTCTCGGTCGCCACACAAACCGAGAGCCACAAGGCTCTCGGCGTCGTTTGGTTCGCACCACCAACCAAGACCTAGGTTTTGGTGGTGTTTGCGTTCGGTCGACAGCAGGGACAAGGCACCCTGACATGCGTCGGGGGTGTCCTTGTGGTTTTGGCTGGTCTCGGCAGCAACAACCCCACCACCGGCTTAAGCCGGTGGCTATTTTAGGAAAGCAGGGGGACCGCAGCGCAGGCAGCAGGGGCCACCGGCACACAGCCTATGGGAACCCTTGTGGTGTCAGCGGCTAGCCGAGAGCAAGACCACCGGCACAAAGTCGGTGGCAGCATACCGAAAGCAGGGGCAACCGGCTCAGCCGGTTTGCCACTGTTTTTGGGGGGTTTGGTTCGGACCGGTTCAATGGTTCATGGGTCCGGTTCACGATATGTTAATTAGTTAATTATACGGGTCCGGTTCATGAATATTTTTACAAGTTTAATTAATTTAACAAGTATATTATTTTTACAAGATAATTAAATTAATTAATGTATGACTTATAATTAATTTAATTAAACACGAAACTTAGGTTTTTATTATTATTAAATAATACATGTTTTAACCTAAGTATTTATTTATTTATTTTACACTATAGTATTAATTAATTAATAAACATGACATATAATTAATTAATAATTATGACTCAGGTTATATTAACATAGTATTAATACAAGTTTTAATCTAAGTATTTTTATACACTTTATTTAATTAAATCATGCTTATATTTAATTACATCATATAACTTATAGTTTATTTAATTAACAGAATATAATTAAATAACTATACTATAACTACCTGACTTGTGATATTAGTTCAGCTTAATTCTAAATATAGAAACTTTCTAATTCAGGAAACTTACTATTTTTGGAAACTTTCTACTTTTAGGATCTAATCTATTTTAAGCAGTTAATCCATTTTTGGAAACTTTCTATTTTAGGAAACTTGCTATTTTTAAAAAGTTACTTATTATTACACAACAAGTATAATAATATAAGAAATACAAGTAATACATAATCAGAATATACAAAATACATGATAAACACAGCATAACGTTAAAATCAGTCAAACAAGACATGAACATATAAAACAAGTTAAGACATGATAAAACCAGTTACGTATTCAGTAATCAGAATACTTATACATGTATACTATTTATGTAGCATTAGTGAGATCGAAGTAGGACTCTCTTCCGTTCGTCTTCTTCGTTACCTAGACTTAAGGTACGGATTTCCCGTCCTTTCAGTATGGACATTCTTTCCTTATTAGGATTCCTCGTTTGCAGTCAACTATTTTCCCAGTATTTGTTTTATATGTTTTGATAATTATGTTAGATTAAGAGCCTAAGCCATATACATGCATGACCAGTGTCACCTAGTTATGGAGGTACCATAACCATAACACTGGAGGTACCAGTGTTATGACTTCCCCACGGGGAAGTGATTGCTCGTGGAGTCCCTTTTCAGTTTTGGCCATTATATTATATTATCATGTGGGGCATATGGGTGTATCCTAATTACATGTTTAGCAGTATTATCAGAGTGAATGTGATGTGTGCCTTGCATCCTTCACTAGGAGTTGATCCCTCCTACCCATACTATTTAATTAGAGGCAACCCCTCTAATTGCATGACGAGGTCTCCCCTCCAAGTATTCATGCAAGGTGGAACCTCATGACCTATATGGGATATTTGGCTAATTAAACAGATTTTCATAGAAACATAAGTCTTTTCAAACTATAAAACCAATTTTATGAACATGAATCCAGATTACTTAGAACTTATGATATTCCACTGCTATTAGTCCTATATGCTTATGTTATTCCATGTCATACTTGTATATCCGTGCACTGAGCGATTATGCTCAGCCGTTTTCCTTTCATGTTCCCAAACGGTAGGTACTCAAGGGCGCTCGTAGACTTTAAGCGTACGTGCATATGGATTGGAAGCTTTCTAGCCTTCATTACTTTATGCATTTCATCATACATTTTGCTACCTATTTTTATGGACATTGTTTAGTCATTTTCCTTTACAATACTTATGTTTGTGTGTGATGAGCTTATACTTTGGCGTACCGATGTTTGTTTCTGGTATTTCCTTTTTTGGTCATGTAATGTTTAAGACATTTTCCTTGTATGCTTTGATGACACGCCATAATCACGTGTGACATTCCATTTACCAAAATGGGGTGTTACAATTATGGTATCAGAGACAAGGCTTCGACTTGTAGGCTCTCAAAACACGACCTGTGATTAGTGGGTAGTCACTATGGTCTTCCTAGAATTGACAGTCGGTTTTCATGCATTCATTGTTTTCATGCATTCATATATATATCATTGTCGCAGGTTTATGACTAAGTAATGGTTGATAAAAGACTGGCCCTATTTAGTCGCATGTGCTTTTATCGATAACTTTGGGACCGACCCATTGGCGTCCCCTCGCCGTGTCTTTTGTTTTGAGTGAACTAACCATAGGCGTTCACTCTCGCGCATATAAAAGTTTTCATAAAACTACATCATGCATTCATGTACTAGTTTTCCTGCATAAAATTTTTCTCATAATTTATTAGTATAAATTTTTTTCATGTATATATTTTATGTTTGATCAGTTTAATCATGTATTTTATTTTACACTGTCAGATGGTTCTCACACGTGAGCAGGAATAACTCAATGCAGCAGTCCAAGCTGCGATGCAAGCTTTGCTTCCTCAGCTGAGGAACGAAATCAGGGCTGAGGTGCAGGCTGCCAACAATCAGCAACAGCACCCAATATCTCCTCCTCCTCCTCCAGCAACATTGGTCACATGGCTGGAGAGATTCAACAAGCAACGTCCTCGATCCTTCGAGATAACTGATAGCCCCAGTGAAGCTGAAAGGTGGTTGGCTCATATCGAGAAGATATTCGATGCAATGGGTTGTGACCCTGTCTTCAAGTCGAGGTTGGCCAGTTACAAGTTCGAAGTTGATGTACTAGGATGGTGGAAGGCAGTCAAGCAGTCTGAGGGAGGTGAAAATTGGGTGGCTGGTTTGACTTGGGCTCAGTTCAGGGAGTTAGTGATGGGACAGTTCTTCCCCAAGGCTGAGCAAGACAAGCTGAAGAGGGAGTACCACAGAATCAGGCAGAGAGCTGGGGAGAACAGCAACGAGTTCATGCAGCGCTTTCTTCGTTTGGCTAGTTTTCTTAGCGCAAACAGCAGGTACTGCCGAAGAGCAAGTATACCACTTCCGGTGGGCTCTTCGTACATCGCTCGCCAACAAATTGGTGTGTGCTACTTTCAACATGGTGGCACAAGTTTCCAATGCAGCACGTAAGCTGGAGATGCTGCAAGAAAAAGAAGAGTTCGGGGAAGCAGAGAGACCCGAAAAGAGGTATTTATTCGTTATTCAGCGGTGACCATTTCGAATTCATTCAGTATTATACAATATTTATATCTCTCTTTAAACTGCATCTTTCAGGCAGAAGATTGGGGAACGGTCTCAGCCGGCTACTCAGCAACAGCCTACTCAGCCTAATGGTAACGGTCAGACCCAAGACCGTTCTGCTACGGATAGGCGTGGCGGTAATGATAATTACCATAACAACGTTGGAAACTCCAACAGCAGCAGGTCCTTACACTTACTCATTTCCTTATGTTACATGTGATATTTCATAATTCTGACACATTAGCAATCTTCTACCAGGAATCATGGTAACGGGAGGGATCAGAACCAAAGAGGTTCACAGCCTAACCGTCCAGCTATCACTGGTATTATATTTTACGATTTTTCCGCATTGTCCTTTTGTACATATAAATCATGTCTCATGTGTACTTTTCCAAACAGGCTCCCAGCCAGAAAGGGCACCTACTGGATGGTATACTCACCCTCTTTGCACTACCTGCAACCGTAGGCACCTAGAGCCATGTCGCTGCAACAGCGACGCATGCTACAAGTGTGGCCTTATTGGTCATCACATGAAGGACTGCCGCATGGACGAGATGGAGGGCACATCTGGACATGCTGATTCCAAGCCGCCTTGTAAAACCCGCATTAAAAACCTATGAACAGTACACGTAAACAGTAACTTACGAAAACACGATAAAATTTAAACTTTCCATTTATAATATTAATACATGTGTCACGAAAATAAATAACGAACAATCATGAATATTATAAATGTGACACGATCACGAATACCAAAATCACGAATAATAAATCACGAACACACACGCTAATTATTTTAAACACGGAAAAGCTACGGGTTACCCTTGGTGGGCCCCATATGCCACGGCAAGACAAAGAAGGGGGCTAAGTGGGCCTTTTGGCCCAAAACCAATTTTAATAAAAACATCAGGAGAAACCTTTTTCATTATTTTAGGTTTACAGAAAGTTTTTGTCTCCTCCTTGTCCTCTCTTGTTGCTGCCGGCCTACATCAAAGAAAAAGGAGAACCGGACGATTTTTGTCACTTGTTTTATTGTTCGTGATCATCTTTTCGTTCTACACGCGTTGGTATAATCAAACCCTTTTCTTTTCTTTTTAATTCTTTTTATTTCATGTTAATTATTTATTAATCATCAAGAACACAAATAAAAACATGTAATGGATTAATTAAATACATCGGACGGGTTTGGTTTGTGGTTCGACCGAGACACTGAGACCCCAAAAGGGGTGCTCGGCTTGCGTTTAAACACCACCACTGAGACCATAAAGGTCTCGGCTTGGTTTGTTTGTGGCTGGACGCAGCAAGGAACCCCGACCTGGGGTCGGGGTGGGTTTCGTTTTTGGTTTGTGTGCACCGAGGCAACACCGAGACCCCCTATGGGGCTCGGTTGGTTTTGTTGTTCGGACCCGAGACCAAAGGGACCCCGACTTCATGTCGGGGTATGGATACATGTTTGGTTGGTTTATTTAGTGTCAACTGAGACCCCTCCAAGGTCTCGGTGGGACTTTTACATAGCTTATTTGGTTCGGCTTATATTAAACACAGGCTTGGGATTCGGGTTTTCATGAAAACTATATTTATAAGTCATGTTATATTAAACTTTAGTTAATTAATTTACTAAATTAATTCATGTATAACCTAAGGTATTTATACTTAGTCATTTTAATTAAACATGTATTTTAATTAAAATCATATAACGTATAGTTTAATTAAATTAACTAGTTATTTAGTTATTAAGTTATAACCATGACTTGTATTGTACTAATTTAACTTCTTTTATTATTTATAATTCAACTTAATTTTATTTATAGAAACTTACTATTTTTGGGAACTTTCTACTTTTGGAAACTTTGTATTTTTAAAAACTTACTATTTATGGAAACTTGCTATTTTTAGAAAGTTACTTAGTATTACAATACAAGTAAATACACTAATACATGAATAATACTCAACAGAACATAAGAATAACCACAGTTAGACATAGTAAACAGTAAAACATGACAGAATACGTATAACAAGCTAATAACACATGAAACCAGTAAAAACACATGTAATTCAGACAACTCATACACGTCCATATTTCTTATGTAGTGTTATCCGTCGAGACGGATTAGTCTTCATCGTTTTCCTTAGCTTCTACTGGACATAAGGTACGGATTTCCCGTCCTTCAGTAAGGACAATCTCTTCCTTCATTAGGATTTCCCGTATGCAGCCAACTGTTTTCCCCAGTAGTTACAGATTAAATGCTTATGTTTTATTAGTTACCTTAGCCATATACATGCATGACTAGTTTCACCTAGTTATGGAGGTACCATAACCATAACACTAGAGTCACTAGTGTTATGACTTCACCACGGTGGAGTGATAGCTCGTGGCGTCCCTTTTCAGTTATTTGGCCATTATATTATTATATTATCATGTAGGGCGTATGGGTGCATCCTAGTTACATGTTTCAGTCAGGATTTCATGGTGAATGTGGTGTGTGCCTTGCATCCTTCACAAGGAGCTGATCCCTCCTACCCATTTACCAGTTAATTAGAGGCAACCCCTCTAATTTGCATGACAAGGTCACCCCTCCAAGTATTCATGCACGTTGTTGACCTCATGACCTATATTGGCTATTATGGTACATTAACTAATATAGATTTTCATAAGTAACATAAGCTATGTTTTCAAAACTAAAACCAGTTAACATGACAGACAACTAGGTTTTCCAGGACTTACTCATTTCCGCTGCCATTCATGCTTAATATTCTTTATATGCTTCCATATTCTATGTTTTCCATGCTTTATTGTATATCCGTGCACTGAGCGTTATGCTCAGCCGTCTACTTTTCCATGTTCTCAAACGGTAGGTACCCAAGGACGCAAGTAGGAACGCCAGAGTATGTGCATTCGGATTGGAAGCTATCCGGCCTCTTTTACCTTATGCATTTATTCCTACTTTATCATACTTTACTTCCTTTGGACATTGTTTAGTCCTTTTCATTTACAGTACTTATATTGCTTGCGTGTGAGTTACTAGACTACCGATTTTTGATTCTGGTATTTCTATTTATGGTCATGAATGTTTATACATTTACCTTGCATGCTTTGATAATACACCATAATTTAATGTAGCATCCTATCCTATTAAATGGGGTGTTACAATTATGGTATCATAGCCAAGGTTTCGACCTGTAGCTCTGTAAAACATGACCTGTGACTTATGGGTAGTCACTAGTGTCTTACTAGAACTGACAGTTGGTTTTTATGCATTCATTCATTTTCATTTTTTTCATGCATTCATATCATTGTAGCAGGTTTATGACTAAGTAATGGTTGGTATAGGACTGACCCTATTTAGTCGCATGTGCTTTTATCGAAACTTTTAACTTTGGGACCGACCCATAGGCGTCCCCGCGCCATGTCTTTTATTTTGAGTAAACTGACCATAGGCGTTCACTCCCGTTCATATAAAAGTTTTATAAAGTGCATCATGCATTTTTACATTGTTTCATGCATTATAAACTGCTTCTTTGATTTATACATTGTTCATGCATTCTTATGTTATCTCATTTCAGATTTGTGACTTATGTTGCATTTTGTTGTTTTAAACTGTCAGATGGTGAACAATCGCAATACTCCAGATTTAGCAGCAGTTGTCAATGCAGCCCTGCAAGCCCTCCTTCCCCAATTTCGCAATGAAATCAGAGACGAAGTTCGTGCGGAATTTCAGGCTCATGGCAGCAACAACAACAATCCTCCACCACAGCCATCCCTTCCCAAGACTGAGAGGCATGAGCTGTTGAGGGAGTACTATGGGATTAGGCAAGGAGTTGGGAAGAGCAGCAACGAGTTCATGCAACGTTTTCTTCGGCTGGCCGACTTTATTGGCACAACAACACATACTGCTAAAGAATAAGCACACCACTTCTGATGGGCTCTTTGTACATCGGTCCCCAATGAGTTGGCAGATTCCACTTTCAGCACGGTGGCATAAGTGGCCAATGCAGCTCGGAAGTATGAGATGCTTCAGGAGCAAGGGGTGTATAGTGAGGACAACCCAGCTAAGAGGTACCTTAAATCACCATTTGTAAACTCGGTGAAGCTTTTCAGTATGTCATTTTACATCATTCTCTGTTCAAATTCCTCATTTCAGAAAGAAGACTGAGGCCCGGAATCCTCTAGTTGCTCAGCAACAGTCCTCCAAAGAAAACGGTCAGTTCTATGATCATTCTGCTCCAGGAAGGCAGGACGGTAATTACAACTACCAAAATGATGTTAACGAGAGCAAGTCCTCACCTTTACATTCAATATTATTAAGATGCGTACATTTCACTATTCTGACACACCAACGCTTATATTCAGGAACAATGGTTACGATAGGGACCAGGACCGCAGAGGTTCGCAGTTGAACCATCCTGCGACACCAAGTAGTGCTCAAACCTTTTTGTAATCATGTTTATGTTCCATGATCATGTCTCATGCATGAAATATGGTCACAGGCTCTCAGCTAGTTGAAAGTCCTACTGGGAGATTTATACACCCTATCTATCCTATTTGTCCGCACAGACATTCGGGTGTTTGCCGCCGAAGTACTGGTGGATGTTTCAAGTGTGTCCAACAAGGCCATCAGCAGAAGGACTGTCGCCGGGGTGAGATAAAAGGCACCTCTGGACACGCCGACACCAAGCGTGTTCACTACTACTCGAGATCAGGCGAATAAGACTTCAGGTACCATCACCGAAAATCTCTTTATGAATGGTTTGGCAGCATGTGTTCTATTTGCTACTGGAGCGACGCATTCAGTCGTGTCCACTACTTTTGTTGTACGTGTTAGGATTTCCCCGATGCCATTAGATAATGCCTTATGCATTTCCACGCCACTTAGGGACCCTGTACGAATCACTTGGGTGTACAAAGATATTCCCCTAGAATTTGATGACAAGATCCGTAGAGTTGACGCACTTCCTTTGGACATGTGCGATTTTGACTTGATTTTGGGCATGGACTGGTTATCCAAACACCATGCCACAATTGACTACCACACTTATCAGGTTATCTTCGGTGATGTTAAATCTCCAGAGTACATACACCATGGTTTTCTGACAGGGAGGTCAGTACAGATTATTTCATCCATAGAGGCGCGTGCATTGCTATCACATGGCTGTCAGGGCTTCATAGCCAATATTCATGACAGTACTGCCGAGTCTCCATCGATCCAAGATCAGCCTATTGTGTCAGAGTTTCCTGACGTATTTCCAGATGAACTTCCGGGCACACCACCTGTTCGTGAAGTCGAGTTTGGAATCGAGCTCATACCAGGTGTAGAGCTGATTTCCAAAGCTCCTTACCGTATGGCTCCTATAGAGCTTAAGGAACTAAAAGATCAGCTGCATGAACTTTTGGAACGAGGTTTCATTCGTCCCAGTACATCGTCATGGGGTGAACCGATACTGTTCGTGAAAAAGAAAGACGGCAGCATGCGTTTATGTATAGACTATCGTGAGTTGAACAAGATCATGATCAGGAATCGTTATCCTTTGTTGCGAATTGATGACCTGTTCGATCAACTTCAGGGCACCATGCATTTCTCCAAGATCGATCTGAGGTCCAGCTACCATTAGTTACGGGTTAAAGAGCAGGATATCTCCGAGACTGCTTTCCGTACATGTTATGGGCACTACGAGTTCGTAGTCATGCCATTTGGACTCACTAATGCTCCAGCTGTCTTCATGGATCAGATGAACCGTTTCTTCCATGATTTTTTGGACAAGTTCGTTATTGTGTTCATTAATGACATCCTGATATTTTCCAAATCCAAGGAGGAAGATGAGGAACACCTTCGTACAGTCTTACAGATTCTTCGTCAGAAGCAGCTGTACGCCAAGTTCTCTAAGTGTGAGTTCTGGTTAACCAAGGTGGCATTTTTGGGCCATATTGTATCTGTAGAGGGGATCACCATGGATCCTACCAAGGTTGAAGCTATCACTAAATGGCTGGGACCTACATCTGTAACAGAAGTTAGAAGTTTTCTGTTTTAGCTGGCTATTACCGCAGGTTTGTAGAGAACTTTTCACGGTTAGCCTTACCTTTGACTAAGCTGATGAGGAAAGGAGAGAAATTCGTCTGGACGGAAGAGCGAGAGAAGAGCGTTGAAGATCTGAAGCAGAAGTTAGTGACTGCACCTATTCTTACTCTCCCATCTGGCTCAGGTGGATTTCAGATATATAGTGACGCTTCAGGAAAGGGTTTAGGCTGCGTTCTCATGCAACATGGGAAGGTTATTGCATACGCATCACGACAGTTGAAACCTTATGAAGAGAACTATCCTACTCACGATTTAGAGCTTGCATTAGTTGTTTTCACGTTGAAGATCTAAAGACATTATTTGTATGGTGAATCATGTGACATATTCACCAACCACAAGAGTCTCAAGTACATCTTCACCCAGAAGGAACTGAACATGAGACAGAGGAGATGGTTAGAGCTATTGAAGGATTACGACACCAACATTCAGTACCATCCTGGTAAGGCAAATGTGGTGGCAGATGCTCTAAGCAGAAGGTCGGGTATGATTGCTGGCATTTGGATTGCAAAGGAGATCATTCGTGACCTAGAGATGACTGACATTGAATTTTGTGTACGAGGACAACACGGTTACTAGGCTAATCTTAGAGTAGAACCAAACTTACATTCTAGGATCAAGGAAGCTCATAAGTCCGATGGTGAGATTTGGGCTATCATTCAAAACCTTGATCAGCAGACAGAATTTCGTGTTGACGAAGACGATATCTTATGGCAGGGCACTAGACTAGTGGTTCCTGATGACTCTACTCTCAGGGAAGCTGTGTTGACTGAGGCTCACAGTTCTCCATTTACCATACATCCTGGTTCTACCAAGATGTACCACGACATCAAGCAACACTTTTGGTGAAGTGGTATGAAGCAGGATGTTGCCACCTTCGTTTCTAAGTGTATGATCTGCCAGCAGGTGAAGATCGAACATCAACGAGCTAGTTGTTTACTACAATCATTAGATATTCCAGCGTGGAAGTGGGACAAAATCTCCATGGATTTTTTTACTGGTCTTCCGATTACTAAGAAGAAGAATGACGCTATCTGGGTCATTGTGGATAGGTTGACTAAATCTGCTCATTTCTGCCGATTCGCAAGGAGCATCCGGTCAGCAAATTAGCAGACACATTCCAGAGGGAGATCATGAGATTGCATGGTACTCCATCAGAAATCATCTCTGACAGAGATCCCCATTTCACATCACGTTTCTGGCAGAGTCTACAGAAAGCTTGGTACACCAGACTTAAGCTCAGCACTGCCTTTCATCCTCAGACCGATGGATAGTCAGAACGTACCATTCAGACATTGGAGGACATGCTGCGATCATGTGCTCTAGAGTGGTCAGGAAGCTAGGATGACTATATATTCCTAGTAGAATTCGCATACAACAACAGCTGGCACGCTAGCATCAAGTGCGCTCCCTTCGAGATGTTGTATGATAGAAAGTGTCGCGCCCCAATCTGTTGGGATCAGGTGGGCGAACGACTGCTTGAAGGTCCAGAGATGATTGAAGTGACCAATGAGAAGGTCGTTGTCGCCAATGCAAAGCTTCAGGAAGCTCGTGCTCGTCAGAAGAGCTATGCTGATAAACGTCGTAGAGATGTGTCTTTCAACGTAGGTGATCACGTTTTCCTCAAGGTATCACCTGCACGAGGAGTTAGACGTTTTGGAATCAGAGGGAAGCTCAGTCCTCGCTTCATCGGACCGTTCGACATCACAGAACGCGTTGGTGAAGTGTCATACCGTTTAGCGTTACCGCCTCAGCTATCACACGTTCACAACGTGTTCCATGTGTCCTTACTCAGAGGATACAACTATCATCCAGTTCATCTTGTCCAGTATCCACTTGATCAGATTCGAGAGGATCTTTCATATGTCGAAGAACCCGAGAGAGTTCTTGAGCGACAAGATCGTGTCATGAGGAGGAAGACGATCCCTTTCGTCCAAATCCTCTGGAGGGAACTGTAGAAATGCTAAATCGGATCCGGTGGTCTAATGTGGTGGTAGATGGTGGTGGAAGCCATTGTTGGCTTAGAGAGAGAGAGGAGAGGTTGAATGTTGGTGAAAGAAATAGAAAATGTAATAAAAGTGAAAGTGAACACAAGCAACACCCCTCCTTGGAAGCTAAGGAGGGGTATATATAGTCACACACGATACGCTTAACAGTACAAGAACCTAGTCTAGTCTAAACATGTGTGACTATGATAACTAATAGGAATTCTTAAATGTCGTCACATAAAGTGAGTTTCCAACAATCTTCCCCCATGGGACGACGTGTAGAATTCCTTACAATATTTTTTCCTAACAAGTACATAATGATAAGAACAAGAGCTTTCATGAAGCGTCCAATGCTGATGATGTCTTCTGAGGCCTTTGACTTCAAAACGACTCATCTTTAACTTGTAGTAGAAATACTGTAACGGCACGAGCTAAGTAACCCATACACTTCTGGTTAAGGAGAAGCTTCTGAATTAGCTTCCCCCTAATTCATGCCACATAAACTTGATGTAGAAGCATTTTAAATAGCTTCCCCCTAAATCGACAATCCTCGTAAGCAACTTCAAAGCTTTCAATAAAGCTTAGAATGATTAAGCGCACAGCGGAATCTAACAAGCAAATCCCATCATATAACATGATAATGTTGCTAAGAGAGATTGAAAGTTTGGGGTACACCAATTAGATCAACAACTTTTCTTCTCACGCTTGAATAATTCTTCTGAATTTTTCTTCCCCCTGAGAGTTCAAGTTATGCATAAGAGAAAGAATCAAGACATTTCTTCCCCCACATGGTTGAAGAAAGTAAATCAATCCCCATTATGAAGCTCAAATACTGAAGTAGACACTTTATCCCATTCATGAAGTTGACATCGTAACACCAGATTCAATTAAGTCCCGGAAATGCACATATCTTCTTCCGGAGATGCACCAGAGTCAATTAAGTCCTGGGAGTGCATATAGGATAATGATGATGAATAATTGCAACAACCAAACAATTAATCATCGAATCAGTAGTATACCGTTTAGAGATTGAAAACGCCACGAGTTAAAACACTGATTTTCTCTATGGCTATGACAAATGTCATCCCGGAATGTCTTCAAATCAAAAGAAGGTATGAAGTTCATCACGTATACTCGTTGTGCGTTCGATGTGTCTTCTTCTTCCCTTGATGGTTTCGAAACTCGGAACCATCAATAAATCGTAAGCACATAAACCTGAAAATCTCGAGAGAATAATAAATAAGCTTAATTATATTCGGTGAGAATCAGCTGTTGATTGAAAATCTCTTCTCATAAACTCTCCATGGCCATCTTTACCAACCCAATTGAAGGCAATTTGAAGTGACCACTGATGAAATGAACCAGATACATCAAACATGAAACTGAATAAGAATCCTTCGATCTTGTGACTTAAGCTTGCACTATTGTTGAATGAAGAACGGTGGATAAAATTTTAAGTACCCAATGCATCACTAAAGATGTCTATAAGCACAACCCCTCTTGAAATTATCCACGTCGACTATGCGCGTGACACTGAGTACAACAAAGTAACCCCTTTGAGTGATAGTTATCCGAGTCATCAACCATCCACCCCGAACTCGGAAACCAGATAACCAAGTCTTCATTCTAAGATTAAGCACGAACAAGTTATCTATTAAAAGATAAAATAAATCCACGCCTTCGAAAAATTCGTCTCTGTCTTCAAATAATTAATATCCGATCCAAAAAAATCTGTAGCCACTAAAAAATCGCCCATTTTTTCTTGTCTCGTCAAAATAAATTCTCGTTACGTTGCCTCGTCACTTTGTCACGTCACGATGTCACAGTTAAATCCCGACAATATTCACAAAATTTTATTCAAAATAATTAATTTTGAAATCAAAACTTGTTTATATTGTGTGTTTAAACCAAACGGCCCATAGCCATGTGTATAAAACCTCGAGTCCAAGGCCCAAGTCGTGTCATGGCCCATTCTCCATAACCCGGTCCATCACCATTGTTTATAACACTCACATATCCCTAATCTCTCGTAACCCTAACCTAATCTCACACCTTGTTTTATCCGCCTTCACTTCTCTCACTACCCCCTTCACCTAATTCTCCCAAC
This sequence comes from Glebionis coronaria, assembly GCA_025667525.1. NCBI lineage: Eukaryota > Viridiplantae > Streptophyta > Magnoliopsida > Asterales > Asteraceae > Glebionis > Glebionis coronaria. Next base: position 19,432,920 of record CM046878.1, on the reverse strand, counting down.
AGATGAAAAAATAATCATCATTTAATCTCCAGTTTCTCCCAGCCAACTAATCTCAACTAATCATCATCTCCTTATCAAGTATAATGATTCGCAACCAAGAACTCCATCAATATAAATCAATCTCAATCTCAGTCTGCTACACAATTTAATCCATCTTACCAATTTGATCAAGCCTTGAAACCTCAAATAAACACACCGGTCATCACACAATCATATGAGTCCTCCCATTCTTGTTATTAGTTAATCTTGATCCTCGAAAAGTAATTACAGATCGATGATGAAGTTTGTTTTCGTGTTTTCGTGTTTAGATCTTAATGGATCTTACACATGCATGACCAAAATCTGAGATCAAATTAATTTATCCGAATCTAAATAAGTTGTTTTTGTAGTCCGAGTCTAGATTGGATAGGGAATTAGGAGACGATGGGAGTAGGTTAAAATTGGTGTTGATTAAGGAGTAATAAGGTTGGAAGAATCGAGTCGACTCAGTGAGTTAACTGAGTCAGCTCGGTAAATACCGAGTTGACTCGGTTGTCATGGATTTGGTTTTGGTTGTGGTCTCATATTTGGTCCACTGATTTTAAAAGAACACAGTGCATCGGAATAAAAATCCATCGCAAAGTCAACCTTTCATCGCAATGTTTTCTATAAGAAGTCCATCGAAGTTTGATGTCTCATTACGATGGTACCCATTGCGATGGTACCCATCGCAATGGTTACCAGCCATCGCAATGTTGGGAAAAAATGGGCAGCATGACGTTTGACTTATGCCATTGCGACAGGTTCAGCCACCCATCGCAATGTGACTCATCGGAATGAGTCCCATCGCAATGGGTATGTCGAACCCATCGGAATGTGTCAAAAACAACCCATCGCAATCATGCGATCGTACCATGTAGCTGAAATCCAAAAGTGGTCCTTGTTCCTGAAAATCCGGGACTGGTACACTGAATATTTTCTGGGTAAGTTTATCATCAGAAACATCAAGATAGATCCAGAAAAACTACCAGATCAAAAATTAAGCCAGAAATCACTTTTGACCAAATTTTGAATATCAAAGACAACAAGATAACAGTTGACCATGATATGATGATGAAACCGAGAAAGAGTATTGGCTAATAAATTGATACCCAAGACATGTGACTGTTTGGACATTAATATAAAGACGTGACAATAAATCTTGTGAAACTGATAAAAACACAACAAAACCGTGACAAAAATAATATAGATTCGAACCAAAAAAAATGTTTTAGACCACCAAAATCGAAACCAAAAACGATCCAAGGATGGAACCGAGGCTCTGATACCAAATGTAGAAATGCTAAATCGGATCCGGTGGTCTAATGTGGTGGTAGATGGTGGTGGAAGCCATTGTTGGCTTAGAGAGAGAGAGGAGAGGTTGAATGTGTGTGAAAGAAATAGAAAATGTAATAAAAGTGAAAGTGAACACAAGCAACACCCCTCCTTGGAAGCTAAGGATGGGTATATATAGTCACACACGATACGCTTAACAGTACAAGAACCTAGTCTAGTCTAAACGTGTGTGACTATGATAACTAATGGGAATTATTAAATGTCATCACATAAAGTGAGTTTCCAACAGGATCATCCTGAGCGGGAAGCCACTTGGGAGACGGAGGAGTCTATACGGACTTCTTACCCTCATTTTCAGTTCTAATTCGGGTATGTTTTCTTTCAGTTTACATTTCTCCAATTCGAGGACGAATTGTTCTTTTAGAGGGGAAGAGTTGTAAAACCCGCATTAAAAACCTATGAACAGTACACGTGAACAGTAACTTACGAAAACACGATAAAATTTAAACTTTCCATTTATAATATTAATACACGTGTCACGACAATAAATAACGAACAATCATGAATATTATAAATGTGACACGATCACGAATACCAAAATCACGAATAATAAATAACGAACACACACGCTAATTATTTTAAACACACGAAAGCTATGGGTTACCCTTGGTGGGCCCCATATGCCGCGGCAAGACAAAGAAGGAGGCCAAGTGGGCCTTTTGGCCCAAAACAAATTTTAATCAAAACATCAAGAGAAACCTTTTTCATTATTTTAGGTTTAAAGAAAGTTTTTGTTGGGAATTATTTGTTAAGTGTCAAGTACCGTTAGTATATTCCAAGTACTGTTAGTGTTATGTAAGTACCGTTAGTGTTAACGCGATACATAGTAAGTACTGCTACTTATAAAGTAAGTACTGCTATGATGATTAGGACGAATATATCTTTGTATAAGATATGTCATAGTTATAGTTCGAGTATATCTTATGTGATATACCTAAATAGTTAGAATATTGATAATATATCGTCTGTGATATAGTTATCTTTATAGATTATTCTAAGGTTACTAGGGTTCCTTACTCTATAAAAGGAACATAGTTACAATGTCTTTCATGTACCTCATTCAAGTCGATTAATAAGAGAATCGAATAGTTAAAAGTAATTTTGTTCTTCTGTGCTTTATAAGTTAGATTCCGCATAACTTATTTAGTGTTAGTAAGAGTGCTCAAAGTGTTTTAGTTTGATTACAAACTATTATACTAATTCTTAACAGAATATAGATCCAACCAAAGGGATCAACAAGTGGTATCAGAGCTTGTTGAGAAACTCTGAAAAAGAAGAACACAATCCCAAACACTCCACACATACCAAATCTCAGTGTCTCAACCAGATGGTGATAATGCTCACTTGGATGATGTTCAGAACTCTGATCCTGTCCTGCCACAGGGACAACCACAAGTTGTGCATCCTGCACCAGCACAAGGTGCTCAAGCCGTGAATGTTGTAGCTACCTCTACACCAACACCTTCTCATACTCTGTCTGCTGTTAAACTCCCAGTTTTCAAAGGTGACAATTATGAGACATGGACTATGCAGATGGAACATTACTTGAATCACACAAATCACACTGTGTGGCAAGTTATCAAGAATGGGAATACACCAAAGAAGCTACACTGGTTGCCAGACAATACATGCTATGTTCTACCTGCTGTGACTACTAAGGAGCTACAAGCAGAGATCAGAGAAAGAAAAGCCAGAACTGCTTTGGCTATGGCTCTTTCTGAAGACATTCTACCAAGCTTTTATCATTATAAAGATGCCAAAGCTATGTGGGATGCTATAAAACTTAGATTTGGAGGCAATGACAAATCTAATAAAATTAAGAAGATTGTTCTTAAGCAAGAATTTGATAACTTCTCAATTACCAGTATAGAGGGGATACATGGTGGATATGGAAGGTTCAACAAGTTGCTTATTCAGTTAGCAGTTTATGGACAAGTAATTCCTAATGAAGAAGCCAATCTAAAATTCTTAAGAAGTGTTTCACCAGAGTGGAAAGCAATGGCTATGCACTTCATCACAAGAGATGATTTGGAAACAATTCCTTTTGATCATCTCTACAACAATCTTAGAGCATATGAGATGGATGTGAAAGGCACTAAAGTAAAGACAACAACTACTTCAAAGTCTAACTTGGCTTTTGTGTTAGATGGGAACAGCGGTACTTATTTTCAAAATACCCCCGCTAGTGGATCTAGCATCGGTACATACTTCACAAATACCGCTGGAGGACTTACAAGCAGTACTTACCCACAAAGTATTGAAAGCAGTCCAATAGTCTCTCAAAATCCACATGGAAGGTCTTCACCATTGTTTAATGACAATGATGCCTTCTCATTCTTTGCTGGACAAGACAACAGGCCAAGATTAACTCTCAATGACTTGTTCCAAATGGATGATGCTGATGTTGAAGAGATGGATCTTAAATGGCAAGCTGTTATGGTGTCAGTAAGATCTAATAGGTTCTTCAAGAAGACTGGAAGAAAAATGACTGTTGATCCTAATGAGCCATTAGGATATGACTAGTCCAAAGTTGAATGCTATAACTGTGGAAGGAATGGACACTTTGCAAGAGAATGCTCTAGAGATAAAGCTGAGACTAGCAATCAGAAGTCCAAGAACAGCTATAGAACCAGTCCAAGAGTAACTGAAAGCTTTCCAAAAGGAAACAACAGGAGTCCTAAAGGAACCAAAGCATTGGTTATTGTAGATGGAGTGGTGAATTGGGCAGAAGAAGAAGAAGAAGAAGAAGAGCTTGGATTAATGGCTCTCTCATATGAAGATACTAAGGTACATCCTTGTTCTAAAGATTGTATTCTTAAATTTAATAGCCTAAAAGTAGAACTAGAGGAACATTATCAAAAGGTTAACACATGCACTGTAGAAGTAAAAGCTTTCAAACAGGGTGTTGTTAAATTAGAAGAAAATATAGTTTTGTACAAAAAGGCTCAACAAAACTATGAAGAGAAAATAAGGATTTTGACTCTTCAAATGAGGGAAAAAGATGTGGAAATAAAAGCTTTTGAAAGACAACTTTTAAAAATAAATTCAGAAAATGAAGCTTTAAAAACCAGTCTTTGTAATAAAAGGGAAGTGATTAGTCATTGGCAACAATCTTCTAAGGGATTAGGAAAATTGATTAATTCACAAATGGGGTATTATGATAAAACAGGCCTATGATATATTAAGGACCAACCTGGGATAACCTTAACTAACAAGGACTATCAAAAGGGATTTTTGATAGTTCTAGTAAGGTAGATGATACACCTGAAAATGATAGATATGCTGAAGGAATGAAGGCAGTTCCTCCACCATTATCAGGAACTTTCATGCCCCCTTGTAATGATACTAGTATAGAGTTAGAAGAACCTAAGATTAATAATGTCTTAAACTCTAGTACTCTGTCCCAAGAAAAGACTGTTGTGACCAAGAATATTGTTTATCCACCTTTAATGAACAACTTTGTTTCTGAGGAATCTATGACTAGTTCTGCTCCCAAGCAAGTAAAAACTCCTAGCAAGATAATGGAAAACAATACAAAACATAATAAAGTCAAAAGGGGTGAGCTAGGTTTTGAAAAAGTAAAGTCAAAACAACCTTTTGGGTCTTCTTTAAGAAGAAAAGGATGTTATGCTTGTGGTACTCTAAATCATTTTATCAAAGACTGTACATTACATGAAGATACAATTGTGAAACAAAAAGCTACACAAAGGGTCATGAAATACAGTAATGGGAAAATGCACAGGTTTATAGGAAACAGAAACTTAAAGATGACAAACCTAAGTTTGATCACACAAGGGTAGTTAAACAGGTTAAAAATAATCCTACCAAAAGTTTTGTTCCTAGGGCAGTACTTATGAAACAAGGACTAGTATCTTTAAAGTCTGGTAAACCAAGTACCGGCAAGTCTAGACCTGCAAGTACTGCTAGACCAAACTCAAGTACTGTTGGTTTAAAGTCTATAAAACCAATGTTCTCCAAGCCTTCTAAGAAAGTTTTTAAAAAAGTTAAAATACCTAGAAGTAAGGATAAGAACAAACCAGTGCAAATGTGGGTTCCTAAAAGAAATATACCATGTGTTAAAGCAAGTACCGCTAAAGCAGTACTTAAGAAGTCAGAGCACATAGAGTCACCCTATGACTTTGACTACATAAATGAAACCATGAAGTATAAGAGTAAAAGTAGCATTACTGGGAATGCTTCAGTACAAACTCTTAAATGTGTAGGTCCCACAAGATCCGAGCCAAATGTGGCTTTGGTCCCTATTAAAAACTAATGAGTTTTATTTTTGTGCAGGACATCTCATTGATGAATTAAAAGATAAAGGAATTATAGATAGTGGATGCTCAAGACACATGACAGGAAACAAAGATTTTCTTGCTGAATTTGAAGAATTTAGAGGAGGTCCAGTAGCCTTTGGGGGTAGCAAAGGTAGAATCACTGGCAAAGGAAAAATCAACACAGGAAAGTTGGAATTTGAAGATGTTTTCTTTGTAAAAGAATTGAATGAGTTCAATCTCTTTTCTGTATCACAAATGTGTGATAAGAAGAACAAGGTGCTATTTACAGACAAAGACTGCTTGGTGTTGTCCAAAGACTTTGAGATGCCTAAGGAATCTCAAATACTGCTTAAAGTGCCCAGGCAAGAAAATATGTGCACCTTTAATCTTCATACTATTACTCCAACAGGTGGTATTACATGTTTGCTAGCTAAGGCTTCTTTAGATGAGTCAAATTTATGGTATAGAAGGTTAGGTCATGTGAATTTCAAGAATCTTAATAGATTGGTGAAAAGGAATTTGGTTAGAGGTCTACCTAACAAATCTTTTCAAAATGATTTCACATGTGCTGCTTGTCAAAAAGGTAAACAACATAGAGCCTCTTGTAAGACCAAGACTGTAAACACTGTGACAAAACCTTTGCAACTTCTGCATATGGATTTATTTGGTCCAGTTTCTATCAGAAGCATTAGTCATAAGACCTTTTGTCTAGTCATAACTGATGATTATAGTAGATTCAGTTGGGTTTTCTTTTTATCCCTTAAAAGTGAAACAAGGGAATTACTAAAGGATTTTATCATTTTAGTTGAAAAGCAGTTCACTAAACAGGTATTAATCATTAGGACTGATAATGGGACAGAATTTAAGAATGCTGATTTTGATGAATTATGTAGGTCTAAAGGAATTAAGAGACAATTTAGTAATCCTAGAACTCCACAACAAAATGGAGTAGCTGAAAGGAAGAATAGGACATTAATTGAGGCTGCTAGAACTATGCTGGCTGATTCACTTTTGCCAAATACCTTTTGGGCAGAAGCAATCAATACTGCATGTTATGTGTTAAATAGAGTCCTAGTAACTAAGCCTCAAAACAAAACACCTTATGAACTCTTGACTAATGTAAAGCCTAACATAAGTCATTTAAAACCTTTTGGGTGTCATGTGTCTATACAAAATACTCTTGATTATTTGGAAAAGTTTGATGGAAAGTCTGATCTAGGATATCTTGTAGGATATTCATTGCAAAGTAAAGCATATAGGGTTTACAATTTGGAAACTAAGAAAGTTGAAGAAAATGCTCATGTCAATTTCTTAGAAAATAAACCCAATGTTCCAGGAATAGGTTATGCTTGGATGTTTAATTTAGATTATCTAACTAACTCCATGGATTGCTACTCTTTGCAAAAGGATTGTCAAACTAACAATGCAGGTAGGGAGTCAAGTGCAACTAATTCAGGTACTCAAGAAGATGTTTCTTTATCAGATGATGATGTTCATGTCTATGTGCCCAACATGCCTACTGTTACTCCCATGTCTGCAACTCCCAAGAAGCAAACCATGCCATCAAATGATGATCAAGCCTCCCAGGAGCTTCAGAGGCTTCAAGATCAAGAAAAGAATGCTACATCTGCCAATAAGCATTCAGGAGAAGAGTCTTTTGAGTCACAACACTCAACAGTACATACTATACCTAGCGGTACTTCATCTGCAAGTACTGCTAAGTCAAAATCTGCCAAATCTATTGACTTACTAGAAGAGATTTTACAAACATTGGACGATGAAGACTTATATGCCAGTCCAGCTGAAGGAATCTTCTCCAAAGCTTCCTATGATGAGCAGGGTGCAGTAACTGATTTCAACAATTTGGAAACAGAAATTCCAGTCAGTTCCATTCCCACTCATAAAGTCAACAACAACCATCCTACTACACAGATTATTGGTGATCCAAAATCTGTTGTACAAACCAGAAGACAACTACAAACCAATATTGAAACTCATGCACTAGTGAGTTATGTCAAACAACAGCAGAGAACAAATCATAAAGATACTCAGCATTGTTTGTTTGCCTGTTTCTTATCTCAAGTAGAGCCCAAAAACATCTCTCGGGCTCTTGATGAAGAAAGTTAGGTAGATGCCATGCAAGAAGAATTAACATAATTTGAGCTACAAAAAGTTTGGATTCTTGTGGATCTTCCCTCAGGTAAAAGAGTAATTGGTACTAGATGGGTCTTCAGGAACAAGAAGGATGAAAGAGGGGTTGTTGTAAGGAACAAGGCAAGACTTGTTGCTCAAAGCTATAGACAGGAAGAAGGGATAGACTATGATGAGGTTTTTGCACCAGTGGCAAGGATAGAAGCCATTAGGTTATTTTTGGCCTTTGCATCATATATGGGATTTATAGTCTATCAAATGGATGTGAAAATTGCCTTTCTATATGGTACTATTTCAGAGGAGGTATATGTCTCACAACCTCCAGGTTTTTTAGATCTTAAATTCCCCAATAGAGTCTACAAGGTTATCAAAGCACTTTATGGTCTGCATCAAGCTCCAAGAGCCTGGTATGCAACCTTATCCAACTTTCTGCTAGAACATAGATATAGGAGAGGAACCATTGATAAAACTCTGTTCATCAAGAAAAATTCCAAGGACATCATTCTAGTTCAAGTTTATGTTGATGACATCATTTTTGGTTCTACCAAGAAGACATGGTGTGAAGAGTTTGAAGCTTTGATGAAAGGAAGATTTCAAATGAGTTCTATGGGAGAACTAACTTTCTTTTTAGGACTGTAAGTCAAACAAAGGAAAGATGGAATATTTATCAGCCAAGATAAATATGTTGCTAAAATCTTAAAGAAATTTTCATGTATGGATACAAGGAGTACAAGCACACCTTTTGAAGCCAAGAAATCTTTATTAAAAGATGAACATGGAGAAGATGTTGACATTCATCTATACAGGTCAATGATTGGTTCATTGATGTATCTTACTGCTTCAAGACCAGATATAATGTTTGTTGTGTGTGCATGTTCAAGGTTTCAAGTTCATCCAAAGGTGTCACATCTACATGCTGTGAAGAAAATTTTTAAATATCTTAAAAGTCAACCCAATTTAGGATTATGGTATCCTAGAGATTCCACCTTTGAATTGGAAGCTTACTCGGATAGTGATTATGCTAGAGAAAATCATGATAGGAAATCCACAACAGGAGGTTGTAAATTCCTAGACAGAAGACTCATATCATGACAGTGTAAGAAGTAAACCATTGTTGCTACTTCTACAACTGAAGCTGAATATGTAGTTGTTGCTCATTGCTGTGGATAAGTACTTTGGATTCAAAGTCAATTGTTGGACTATGGTTTTAACTTCATGAACACCAAGATTTACATTGATAATGAAAGTACTATATGCATTGTCAAGAATCCAATATTTCACTCCAAGACTAAGCATATTGAAATAAGACATCACTTTATAAGAGATGCTTATGACAAAAAGCTTATTCAAGTCTTGAAGATTCATACAGACAACAATGTAGCTGATTTGTTGACCAAGGCATTTGATGCAAAGAGATTCGCATTCTTGGTGACACACATTGGTATGCTCAACCAATAACATGCTGCATATGTTGAGGGGAGGTAATAGTTGTACAAATTTTTATATTTTTATTGTATAGTCTATGTTTTGTGTTTTTGATGTTATTGCAGGTTTATAGAAAAAGATAAAAGAGGATACATTTTTAGTGGAAAGCATGAACTGCTCAAATTTGTGAGGTACCGTTGTCACTCCAAGTACCGCTAGCACAAAACCAAGTACCGCTTATGTTCCATGTACCGCTACATATCCGTTGTATCGTTAAGGGTCTCTTTTGTAAATTTGGCGGGTTCTTCGCGCTTGGGTTTGTTATTTACTTAAATACTTACCCCAGTTACACAGTTGATTCACCTAATCTTTTATTTTTATCTCTTAATTCTATAATCTTCTCTCTAATCTTTCGATCATCAAAAATACTAATGGCTGCTTTACAAGTAATCTCTAAGCATAATTTGGTTGCGAATCTTGCTATGAATGATGACTCTCTTGGTTTCCATGAGATGCTTGGTTTCCTATCTCGAAGTCATGTTCGCTTTGCACTCACTGTAAGTCTAGTCGTCTCTATACCCATTCTTGAACAATTTTGGGATACTGCTGTATTAGGTACTCGGTTTGGTCAACCTTGCATTAGGGCTAGGGTGAATAATAGAAGTATATATGTCACTGAGGTACTGCTACGAGCAAGTTTGAGATTAAATGACGAAAATGGACTTAGTATGCTTAATAATATAGAGATTCATGATGGCCTTGCAGCCATGGGCTATGGAGGTGGTAGGGAAAATCTTACTTTCTTTAAAGCTTTATTTTCACCTCAATGGAAATTGCTTTTTCATGCTATTATTCACTATTTAAGTTCAAAAAGTACATCTTTTGATCAAATGTTGCATTGGCATCAGCTGGTATTTGTCTAGCAAATAACAGGATTTTTAATTTTTCAAAATTAATTTTTGAAGGCATGACTAGGAATTTCGAAGGGACTAAGAAGTTTTTAATGTATCCTAGATTCATTCAGACTTTAGTTAGTGACCAAATACCTAACCTACCAGAGTTAACTGATACATGGGATGTTCCTTCATTCACAAAGAGAAATTTCTCTTTCTTGACCAAACAAGGCAATGCCTTTACAGGAACAGTAACACCATTGTTTGCTCATATGTTAGCCCAACCTGCCAATCAAGAAGGTAAGGAACCTATCAATGCTAGTGCTTCTCAGCAAACTCCTTCTCACCAGAGCTCCCACTCTTTAGAAGATTCACAATCTTGTTCTCACAATGTTGGTGTTCCACCAAACACTGATGAGATGATACACACACATGCTGCTTCTATTGCTGCTAGTGGTTCACCACAAGCACAAGCACCAAAGGTGGTGGATGTTGCAAATTTAACTGCTTTGTGTACAAGTTTGTCCCAACAGGTACAGGTATTGCAGAAAGAAAAACTTGTTCAGTACAAGAGAATTGCTGAATTGGAAGCTAGCCTACTCAAGTTAAGGAACAAAGTGTCACCTTGGATGAGGCAATATGGATCTGTTCAGAAATCTGCAATCAAGAAGCAAAGATTCAGGAACCACAAGAAAAGGCAACTGAATGCAACCAAACAGGGGAGGAATTATGAAGGACAACCACCTTCTTCTGATAATCAGACAAGGATCTCTAGAAATGACATCAATTTTGAATTGGATGAAGATGTCATGGGGACATATGAAGATGGAACTGGTATAGAGACTGGTGTGGATGGACCTTCAAACATGGAGATTCAACATGAAGAACCACAACCTACTCATGAGGAGCCACAAGTTGAAGAAATTTTGGTAACTCAGCCAGCACCACCACCCCAATCACCACTTCAAGCTAATTGGAGTGCTTTCTATGAGAAGTTGGAGGAAATTACTATTCAGTTTCTTGTATATTCAACTCCATCACCACAAAGACAAGTATGGTTTCAAAGAAACAGACTTTACAAGTATTGTCTAGATCAAGAATGAGCAATGAATCAGATAGGACTGAAGAGGTGCAAGTTGATATGATGGATTCTATAGAAGAAAGAGTATCCAAGGATACACAAGTGATTGAAGAAACAAGTGTGTCTAATACTGGTGAAGTCAACATTGTTGAACATCCAAGTACTGCTAAGCCAACTAAGCTGACTGCAAGTACTACTGACATTGTTGAAGACCCAAGTACTGCTAAGCTAATTAAGCCGATTGCAAGTACCGCTGGTGATCATCCTTCACTAGAAAGTCAAACTCCATTTGGAGAAGATGAGACTTTAGCCCAATTGCTGCTTGATTTAAGAAAGAAGAATTTAGTTGAGAAGACTAAACAAGCAGTAGAGAAAAAGACACAACAAGAAGTTCTTACCAAAAAGGATCAAATTCAAGGTAAGAAAGTTCAAGCTTCACACCCTACTAAAGGTATAGTCATTCAACAGCAAGCTAATGAAGAAACAACTACCAAGCTGAAGAAGAAGCTACCTAAGATTGATCCAAAGGATAAGGGGAAGAAGCAATTATTATCAGAATCTAAAGATGAAAGTGATTCAGATGATGATATAAACAAAGTCATGTAAAGATTTAATCAAATAGACCATGATGAGGAATTTGCTTATAGAATGCAAGCACAAATTCATGAAAATGAATTGCAGGAAGAACTTGCAGCAAAGCAGGATTTGCTAGAAGCTAAAAGAATACAGCAAGAATGGAACATACAAGAGTATGACAAGATTCAAGCTGAAATACATGTAAGTGAGCTTCTTGTAGACTCATTGATAGCTGAAGAGAGAGATACATATGATGAAGAAGAGAAATAGAAATTGATTGATGATCTGGTAAGGGAGCAACAAAGATTCTTTGCTGAAAAGAGAAGGAAATAAAAGATTAAGCCTCCAACTACTATGCAGATTAGATATCAGATGATGAACTTTCTTAAGAAAGTTAAAGGATTTATTCATATTTAGCTGGTCAAGAAGAATTTTGAAGAAATCAAGACTTTGTATGAGCAAAGTAAGAGGACTGAATTGAATTTTGTTGAGATTGGATCTGAAGCAGATAGAAAAGTTGTTGAAGAACTTAAGAAACATCTGCAACAACAAAGACAATTTGGTAGTACTCCTAGAATTGAGCCAAGTACTGCTGAACTTACAAATATATCTCCACCTATCAAGACCACTTATGTGAGGAAGAATAGAAAGGGGAAGGTAAGTTCAAGGGAGGAAGAGACTGCTCAAAGAATGAATACAGGAGTTGAAACTCAAGATATTGCTCAGACTGAAAATGTACAAGCAGTACATACACAGTCAACAGTACATACAACAGTACATACTGAGGAGACGGTACATACAAACTTGGAAGAGGATTCAACAGAACTTGAGAGAATTTCCAAGGGTGCTAAAAGGAAAAGGTCAACAAAGATAAAGAAGAAAGCTAAGAAAGCTAAAACAACAGCAGAGGATAGTGATGATGATGAGAGCTTAAAGAAGTACTTGAAGATTGTGAAATTTGAAGATCAATGTATTGATACAGAGATTTTTGGAAATAGAGCATCCATTGCTAAGTGGATTTACTCTATAGATCAAGGACTTGAAGCTCATGGAATTCAGAGAACTGATGGCACAACAAGAGTATTCAGACTTTTGGAGGATATTCTTCACATTCTTGACATACAAGATATTCAAGATCTTTCAAGGTTAGTTCAAGAAGGGAGTGCATGTTAAACTGAAGTATAACTAGTATACTGGGAATTTCTTTTTATGTATGAGCCACACAATTATGATCAAAAATGTTGAAGGAATTAGAAAATCAGGTTCCTAGTTAGTGGAGATATTACAAGTCATGTGGATTGCATATTTTGGATGTAGATGATGTTACATACTATATGCTGCAAGAGAAAACTTACCCTTTCAAAAGAAAATTGTTGGAAAGGATGCTAGAACAACAATTAGAAGTTACAGAAGAATCTGTTGATGCTTTGGAGTTGATCAGAATGGTTAAACAACAAATCAAGGATTTGAAAGATGAGGAAGAAGCTGAGAAAGAATCTTAAGTGTTTGACTTTCAGTCACACTTCACAAATGGTTCTCAGTTCACCATGTCTAACACACATAAGAACTGACTAGTCCATAAGCAAACGGTTTGTGGTAAAGACTTATCAAATCCGTTGAAAGCTGATAGTTTGCTAAAAACTGTATGGTTCTAACTCACCTTGTTTCGAGACAAAGAGTTGGCTAGTCCTAGAAAAACGGTACTAGGTAAAGACTTCATCAAATCCGTTGATGGTTGACAATTTACCAAAAATTGTAAGGTTTTCATTACACCTTATTCTTTGTGAATAAAGTATTGGCTATTACAGAGTGTACGGCTAACTGGTAAAGAATTTATCAAATCCGTTGATAGCTGGTGATTTGCTATAAATCATGAAGCTGATACAGATTGGTGTTTGTTGTTAATTGTTTTATTTCAGGTATGAAGATTGCAGGCAAAGAAGTATTTAAAAATAATACTTAGAAAGTTTTGTCATCATCAAATCAAGACAAAGGTTCATGATTAAGAGTTCAAGGACTAAACTCAAGAAGATAATAACTGATGCTGCAAAGATAATGAATGTTTAGAAGACACAAGAAGATCATAGTTTGAAGACAAAGATGATACTCATGATGTTTAAAGATTGTCTTATCAGAAGAAGATCTCATTTGAAGTGTTTGGCTACATTCAGTTGGATATAAATACAAATTACCAAGTTCAATCCAAGGATGAAGGAAAGACCGAAGACATGTATTTTTAATACATCCAGTACAAGAGAAACAAGAAGACAACAAGTTATCATTTCTTGTTTAGGGGAGGATTGCTGGGAATTATTTGTTAAGTGTCAAGTACCGTTAGTATATTCCAAGTACTGTTAGTGTTATGTAAGTACCGTTAGTGTTAACGCGGTACATAGTAAGTACTGCTACTTATAAAGTAAGTACTACTATGATGATTAGGACGAGTATATCTTTGTATAAGATATGTCATAGTTATAGTTAGAGTATATCTTATGTGATATACCTAAATAGTTAGAATATTGATAATTCTAGGGTTCCTTACTCTATATAAGGAACATAGGTACAATGTCTTTCATGTACCTCATTCAAGTCGATTAATACGAGAATCGAATAGTTAAAAGTAATTCTGTTCTTCTGTGCTTTATAAGTTATATTCCGCATAACTTATTTAGTGTTAGTAAGAGTGCTCAAAGTGTTTTAGTTTGATTACAAACTATTATACTAATTCTTAACAGAATATAGATCCAACGACAGGGATCAACAGTTTTTGTCTCCTTCTTGTCCTCTCTTGTTGCCGCCAGCCTACATCAAAGAAAAGGGAGAACCGGATGATTTTTGTCACTTGTTTTATTGTTCGTGATCATCTTTTCGTTCTACACGCGTTGGTATAATCAAACCCTTTTTCTTTTCTTTTTAATTCTTTTGATTTCATGTTAATTATTTATTAATCATCAAGAACACAAATAAAAACGTGTAATGGATTAATTAAATACATGGGACGGGTTTGGTTTGCGGTTTGTGGTTCGGCCGAGACACCGAGACCCCCAAAGGGTTGCTCGGCTTGCGTTTAAGCACCACCACCGAGACCATAAAGGTCCCGGCTTGGTTTGTTTGTGGCTCGGACGCAGCAAGGAACCCCGACCTAGGGTCGGGGTGGGTTTTGTTTTCGGTTTGTGTGCACCGAGGCACCACCGAGACCCCCTATGGGGCTCGGTTGGTTTTGTTGTTCGGACCCGAGACCAAAAGGACCCCGACTTCAAGTCGGGGTATGGATACATGTTTGGTTTGTTTATTTAATGTCAATCGAGACCCCTCCAAGGTCTCGGTGGGACTTTTATATAGCTTATTTGGTTCAGCTTATATTAAACATGGGCTCAGGAATCGGGTTTTCATGAAAACTATTTTTATAAGTCATGTTATATTAGACTTTAGGTTATTTAATTTACTAAATTAATTCATGTATAACCTAAGGTATTTATACTTAGTCATTTTAATTAAACATGTATTGTAATTAAAATCATATAACGTATAGTTTAATTAAATTAACTAGTTATTTAATTATTAAGCTATAACCATGACTTGTATTGTACTAATTTAACTTCACTTATTATTTATAATTCAGCTTAATTCTAATTATGGAAACTTACTATTTTTTGGAACTTTCTATTATTGGAAACTTTCTATTTTTGGAAACTTACTATTTATGGAAACCTGCTATTTTTAGGAAGTTACTTAGTATTACAATACAAGTATTATAATACACTAATACATGAATAATACTCAACAAAACATAAGAATAACCACAGTTAAACACAGTAAACAGCAAAACATGACAGAATACGAATAACAAGCTAATAACACATGAAACCAGTAAAAACACATGTAATTCAGACAACTCATACACGTCCATATTTCTTATGTAGTGTTATCCGTCGAGACGGATTAGTCTTCATCGTTTTCCTTAGCTTCTATTGGACATAAGGTACGGATTTCCCTTCCTTCAGTAAGGACAATCTCTTCTGTTGAGTCTTAGGATCTAGACTCATCTGGGATATATAACAATGATTGTAATAAGAACAACAGAACTTAAAGAACACAACCAAAGTTATGAACAAGGCTTTCTTATTCATAAAATACTAATAAGCTACTACTACTCCTGGTGCCTAATAGGCTTGACACCAGGAGAACGCACACATACCTTTAGTTTACATTGTATATGAATCAGTGAATAACAACCAAGGTGGTACCCTCTTTATATAATAGAAGGACTAGGGTTACATCACAACCCTAGATTACTATCTAAGCTAACATATTACTACTAGGTCGTTCATCTTGTTTTGTCATATCAACTCAAGATCTCTAAGTCCCAACAATCTTCCCTAGTTGATTTGACAAAAACAGTAAGCACAAGCTTCCCCTGAAGCTAATATAGATGAAGGCTAAGCTTCCCCTCGATCCATGCATTCTTCCCCTTTTTGTCACATCAACTCAAAAGGGATCGTCTTCCCCTTAAGAAGTGCATGTCGAATCCAGTAGGTTCCATGGAGTGATCACTGATGAAGAAAATCAAGTATAACGAATTTTATGAAGAAGTGGAATCTCCCAAACTTGTGTCTTATGTCTTGCATTAACCACGTGACGTCGAGCACGAACAAAATCCTCAAATAAATGAGACACTGAGCACAATAACGTAACTCCTTTAAGTGATAGAAAATGTACGCATAGAGCAAGTTATCTTAAAAGGCTGCTACTCCTTTGAAGATATGAATAGATCGTACCCCTTCGCTAGATATGTCAAGTCTTCGTCACCATACAAACCAAGCAAGTTATCTTAAAAAGGTGCTCCCTTCCTTTTAAGATATGACAAGAACACAAAACCTGTGAAAATCAACTACAATATAAAATAAGTGATAATCAAATGTCTTCTTCAATGAATTTCCCCAATAAACTGATGATGGCTGAGAACTTCTCCTCCAATAACAGTAGTAACATCATACTAGTCACTAAATCAGAGTAGTAGAAATCTTACTTGACTATTAGGAACCAAAACCGGCCAAATAAAAGTTAGTATACAACAAGCCAGCAGGAACCAACACCTTTTGAAGTCAGCAAGAATATAACCCAGTGATACGGACCAGTAGGAAGCGACTAATATTACTAGGAGGAACCAACAACACAACCAACATGAATGTATGAGACCAGTAGGAACCATAGCGCACCAGTAGTAAGAACGAACACCTATCAGTAGCATCTCAAAACACCTTTTTTTTAACCAACTGTCACCACACTGTCGCTAAGTTGTTGTTGTTACAAACAAAGATTAGATATGGACAGTACTTGTAAAAAGCCCAGCCCATAAAGTAGCAAACCACGTCCAAAACGTCACCACCATACGTCCAAACCATCACACTAATATACTCCCATAAAATCTACATATATCTCTTTTAGGAATGTATGAGATATTATAAGGTCAAATACTAGCGCTGAAAATCAGGAAACCATAAATTCCATTAACATTTGTCCACGTTCAACCATAATCCACTCTTACACACGTCTGCTTTGATAAATAGCTCATATCTATCAATCTCAAAACCCATTCTCACCACGTCAACAATGACTTTCATAATAGAGGAAAGAATATTATCCTCCCATAAAATCAAAAGCTTACGAGATCACCTCCTAAAAATCAGTAATATGTAACAGACTTTCAAATCGTTAATTAAGGAAAGAATCACGCCCAAAGTAAAGTCATGATTAAACCCAGTGATATCTCCATAAATCACGGAAGTCATACACAGCTATCACAACGTGTGATATTAACATCAGGAATAGCTTCCAAAAATAGCATGTATCTCCAACTGTTTTGAATATCAAGATCAAATATACTCCCTAGAAATCAGCGATATTCTACCAAATAAACTCTTCATAAATCACGATCAATACCATACTTTTGTCTTTTGAATCTTTCAACCATATAAGATCACGTCCATATAATATTAACATAAAATAATACTGCCAAAACATTCGTACCATCCAAAAATCACGCTCTTTTTGGACCAGTGAAATAGTACGCAGCAAATAAGCTTAAACCAATGAAAAATTCAATAACACGTACCTTGAAGTAAGAAATATTCGAAGCCTCACGTGAATATCTTCTTTTATCATAAAGCAAAAATCAGAAATAGTAAGAACCTTGTATCATCCACACACGTGGATCATAACTTTATTCTCACGTCTTTTTTTCATTCTGTCATTATCTTTAGGAGACCCATAAGAATCTTCAATTCTGTTCGTGAACAGTGAGCAACAACAAACATAAGATCCTATAATTTGGCACCAATCAACATGAAGGTACCATAATTGATTCATACATCACACGTGAAACAAAATTTGTATCACAGAAGATGTACTTCAACAGGATTTGAACAGGACCATCAATCAATACCATGAATTAAACGCCTGCTGCTTCCTGATCAAACTCAGCAAAAGCACCTAGTAGATCTAGGCTTTCATAATCACACGAAACCCTAAAGCGAATTTCTTCTACAGATCATAGTAGCAACACGCATATCAACTCACCAAAACCAGTATGACCGCCATAAACGTACCAACAACAACATCATAGTAACAACACAGCAACATGATACACCAGCAACAACAGAACAACGAATCATCTAGGGTTTTGTTGGGAAAAACCCTAGATCAGCAACTTTATTTATATAAAAACAGAAAATACAAACGAAAACCTTTTAGATCAACCAGATCGAGAGCCAACAAGCTCTGATACCACTTGTTGAGTCTTAGGATCTAGACTCATCTGGGATATATAACAATGATTGTAATAAGCACAGTGGAACATAAAGAACACAATCAAAGTTATGAACAAGGCTTTCTTATTCATAAAATACTAATAAGCTACTACTACTCCTGGTGCCTAATAGGCTTGACACCAGGAGAACGCACACACCTTTAGTTTGCATTGTATATGAATTAGTGAATAACAACCAAGGTGGTACCCTCTTTATATAATAGAGGGACTAGGGTTACATCACAACCCTAGCTTACTATCTAAGCTAACATATTGCTACTAGGTCCTTCATCTTGTTTTGTCATATCAACTCAAGATCTCTAAGTCCCAACATCTTCCTTCATTAGGATTTCCCGTATACAGCCAACTGTTTTTCCCAGTAGTTACAGATTAAATGCTTATGTTTTATTAGTTACCTTAGTCATATACATGCATGACTAGTTTCACCTAGTTATGGAGGTACCATAACCATAACACTAGAGGCACTAGTGTTATGACTTCACCACGGCGGAGTGATATCTCATGGTGTCCCTTTTCAGTTATTTGGCCATTATATTTTTATATTATCATGTGAGTCGTATGGGTGCCTCCTAGTTACATGTTTCAGTCAGGATTTCATGGTGAATGTGGTGTGTGCCTTGCATCCTTCACAAGGAGCTGATCCCTCCTACCCACTTACCAGTTAATTAGAGGCATCCCCTCTAATTTGCATGACGAGGTCACCCCTCCAAGTATTCATGCACGTTGTTGACCTCATGACCTATATTGGCTATTATGGTACATTAACTAATACAAATTTTCATAAGTAACATAAGCTATGTTTTCAGAACTAAAACCAGTTAACATGACAGACAACTAGGTTTTCCAGGACTTATTCATTTCCGCTGCCATTCATGCTTAATATTCGTTATATGCTTCCATATTCTATGTTTTCCATGCTTTATTGTATATCCGTGCACTGAGCGTTATGCTCAGCCGTCTACTTTTCCATGTTCCCAAACGGCAGGTACCCAAGGACGCAAGTAGGAACTCTAGAGTATGTGCATTTGGATTGGAAGCTATCTGGCCTCTTTTACCTTATGCATTTATTCCTACTTTATCATACTTTACTTCCTTTGGACATTGTTTAGTCCTTTCCATTTACAGTACTTATATTGCTTGCGTGTGAGTTACTAGACTACCGATGTTTGATTTCGATATTTCTATTTATGGTCGTAGATGTTTAGACATTTACCTTGCATGCTTTGATGATACGTCATAATTTACTGTAGCATCCTATCCTATTAAATAGGGTGTTACACGCCTCCTACTAGTGGACGCGTTTACACGACTTCTCGCGACCAGGCCAACAAGTCTACATGTACCATCACTAGAATCTTGTATATGTACGGTCAAGCTGCATGTGTTTTATTTGACACGGGTGCTACTCATTTGGTCATTTCTACTGCTCTTGCTAAGAATGTTAGGATATCCCCTATGCCATTAGAGAATGTACTAAACATTTCCTCGCCTTTAAGCGACTCGGTACGCATAACCCATGTGTACAAGAGCCTTCCCCTAGCGTTTGACGACAAGATTGTCCGGTTGATGCACTTCCATTGGATATGTGCGATTCTGACATGAGATTAGGCATGGACTAGATATCCAAACATCACACCACCATTGATTGCCATACATATCGGGTCATATTCGGTGATGTAAATGCACCAAAGTACATTCATAACGGGTTTGTACCCGGAAGGTCTGTATAAATCATATCTACCTTGCAAGCATGTGCACTACTCTCACATGGTTGTGAGGGCTATCTTGCTACTGTTAGCTCCATCTATTCAGAATCAGCCGATCGTGTCAGAATTCCCAGACGTATTTCTAGAAGAACTTCCAGGCATACCACCTGCTCATGAAGTGGATTTAATATTAAGTTCATCCCAAGAGCTGAGCCAATATCCAAGGCTCCTTATCGCATGGCTCCCATCGAGCTGAAGGAGTTAAAGGAACAACTTCAGGAACTGTTAGAACGCGGTTTCATTCGACCTAGTGCTTCTCCATGTGGTGCACATGTTCTGTTCGTAAAGAAGAAGGACGACAGTATACGTCTATGCATAGATTAGCGTGAGCTTAACAAGATCACCATCAGGAATAGGTATCCGATGCCACGCATTGGCGACTTGTTTGACCAACTCCAAGGGGCCAAACATTTCTCCAAGATTGATATGAGATCGGGCTATCATCAACTACGGGTTAAAGAGCAGGATATCGCCAAGACTGCTTTTCGTACACGTTATGGGCACTACGAGTTTGTAGTCATGCCTTTCGGCCTTACCAATGCTCCAGTTGTTTTCATGGATCTGATGAACCGTATCTTCCATGAATTCCTGGACAAGTTCGTCATTGTCTTCATTGACGACATCCTGATATTCTCTAAGTCCAAGGAGTAACATGAAGACCATCTTCGTACAATATTACAGATTCTTCGCCAGAAACAGTTGTATGCTAAATTATCCAAGTGTGAGTTCTGATTAGAAAAGGTGGCGTTCTTAGGTCACATTGTATCAGCAGAAGGAATCACCATGGATCCAGCAAAGGTTGAGGCTATTACCAAGTGGCCAAGACCGACATCAGCGACTGAAGTTCGCAGTTTCCTAGGCTTAACTGGTTACTACCGTAGGTTCGTAGAGAACTTTTCCCGTTTAGCACTACCATTGACCAAACTGATGCGGAAAGGGGAGAAATTCGTCTGGACTGAAGAAAGAGAGAAGAGCTTTGAAGACCTAAAGCAGAAGTTAGTATCTGCACCGATTCTTACTCTCCCATCTGGTACAGGTGGATTTCAAATCTACAGTGATGCTTTAGGGAAGGGACTTGGCTGTGTTCTCATGCAACATGGGAAAGTGATTGCGTACGCTTCACGACAGCTTAAGCCTTATGAGGAGAATTACCCTTGACTTAGAACTTACAGCAGTCGTGTTTGCATTGAAGATATGGAGGCACTACTTATATGGAGAATCATGTGACATCTTCATAGACCACAAGAGCCTGAAGTACATCTTCACTCAACTGAACTGAATATGAGACAGAGGAGATGGTTAGAGCTGTTGAATGATTATGACATTAATCTGCAGTATCATCCCGGCAAGGCGAATGTAATAGAAGATGCACTTAGTAGAAAGTCCGGAATGATAAACGAGTATAAAATCGAGGAGGAAATTATAAGAGATTTCGAACGACTAGACATCGAGATCATGGTATGTGGACAACATGGTTACTGGGCTAATATTAGAGTGGAACCTGAGTTACTCTCTAGGATCAAGGAAGCTCAGAAGGATGATGGCGAAATTTAGGCGATCATTCAGAACTTGGAACAGCAGACGGAGTTTCGGTTAGATGACGACAGTATCTTATGGCAGGGCACTAGACTTTGTGTTCTTGATGATCCTACTCTCAGGGAAGCATTACTAGCTGAAGCTCATAGCTCCTCATTCTCCGTTCATCCTGGTTCGACCAACATGTACCATGACATCAGGCAATACTTTTTGTGGAGTGGTATGAAACAGGATGTTGCTACCTACGTCTCCAAATTTCTTACCTGTCAGTAGGTTAAGATCGAGCATCAACGGTCTAGTGGTTTACTACAACCGTTAGACATTCCAGAGTGGAAATGGGACAAAATCACCATGGATTTTGTTACCGGTTTTCTGTAGACAAAGAGGAGGCACGATGCTATTTGGGCTATCGTTGATCGACTTACTAAGTCAGCTTATTTCTTACCGATCCACAAGGATGATCCAGTCAGTAAACTCGCCGACACTTACAAGAAGGAGATCATGGGAGACTTCATGGTGCTCTATCCAGTATCGTCTCAGACAGAGATCCTCGTTTCACTTCGCGATTTTGGAAGAGTCTGCAGAAAGCTTGGGGTACAAAACTTAAGCTTAGCACGGCTTTTCATCCTCAAACAGATGGACAGTCGGAGCGAATGCTTCAGACATTAGAAGACATGTTGCGGGCATGTGCGTTGGAATGGATAAGAGATTGGGACGATTACGTCTGTTTGGTAGAGTTTGCATACAACAATAGTTGGCACGCAAGTATTAAATGTTCTCCATTCGAGATGTTGTATGGCAGAAAGTGTCGCGCCCCAATCTGCTGGGATCAGGTTGGTGAGCGAACACTTGAAGGACCAGAAATGATAGAGTTGACCAACGAGAAGGTCGCTGTAGCTAAGCAAAAACTGCAAGAAGCACGTTCACGTCAAAAGAGTTATGCCGACAAGCATCGTAGGGACTTACATTTTAACGTAGGAGATCACGTCTTTCTTAAGGTGTCGCCGGCACGTGGTGTTAAGCGTTTTGGAATCAAAGGGAAGCTCAGTCCTTGATTCATCGGACCATTTGATGTCATTGAGCGAGTCGGTGAAGTATCTTATCGTTTAGCGTTACCTCCGCAGCTTTCTCACGTTCACTACGTTTTCCATGTGTCCTTACTCAGAGGGTACAAGTATTATCCCCTTCACATGGTTCAGTATCCACTAGAACAGATTCGTGAAGATCTTATCTTCATAAAGGAACCCGAACGAGTTCTTGACAGGCAAGAACGAGTCAAGAGGAAGAAGACGATTCCATTCGTCAAAATCCTCTGGAGGGACCATACCGAGCGGGAAGCCAATTGGGAAACAGAGGAGTCTATCCGGGCTTCTTACCTTCATTTCATATTTTGAATTCGGGTATGTTCCTCTTTCGATTATTTTATCTATAATTCGGGGACGAATTATTCTTTTTAGGGGGGGAGAGTTGTAAAACCCGCATGCTTTTACCATGAATAGTACCCTTAGTAACGTACGTACATGTAAAAACTTTCCTTTTATAGCATGAACACGTGTCACAATTAGAAATTACAGAAGTTATGTACGTATAATTATACGATAAGTATTAAGTACATATTAATACACGATAATTATTATCAATAATAATTATAATCACGAACATGAAATCATGAACGTAAGAATCACTAACATATAATTATGAATTTACGTATGTTATTAATACGATAAATATCGTTACGTAGAAGTAATTATAATAACACGGATAATTAAACGTAACATGTAATCACGAACACACAAACACGTAATAGAATAGACACGAGAAAAGCTTCGGGTTTCCCTTGGTGGGCCCTCATAGCCGCGACACAAGGAAAGAGAGGGGCCCAGCCCACAACTTATTTTTAGTAAATAACAATAATAGTAAACATTCATTCATAGAAGATCTTCAAGAAAACTAAAAACCCTAAATCTCTCTTGACTCTCTTTAGCCGACGGCATCATCACCACAAGAGGGTGATTGGTTTGCTTTTTAGCTAAGAATTCTAGGAGTGTGTTCGTGTATTTATCCTCCATTCATTGCACGCGTTTTAGTAATTCAAAAACCTTTCTTTTTAATTCTTTTTATGTTTTTATGAACATGTGATCATGGGAACAATTAAACAAGATTAGTAAACATGTAAAACCACGATGGGTAGATTAATAAAGGGTGTTTTAGGTTGTTTGTCTCAGCCGCCACACAAACCGAGAGCCACAAGGCTCTCGGCGTCGTTTGGTTCGCACCACCAACCAAGACCTAGGTCTTGGTGGTGTTTGGGTTCGGTCGACAACAGGGACAAGGCTTCCCGACATGCGTCGGGGGTGTCCTTGTGGTTTTGGTTGGTCTCGGCAGCAACAGCCCCACCACCAGCCGGTGGTTATTTTAGGAAAGCACGGGGAACCGCAGCGCAGGCAGCAAGGGCCACCGACACACAACCGGTGGGAAACCTTGTGGTGTCAACGGCTAGCCGAGAGCAAGGACACTGGCACACAGTCGGTGGCAGCATACCGAAAGCAGGGGCAACCGGCTCAGCCGGTTTGCCACTGTTTTTGGGGGGTTTGGTTCGGACCGGTTCAAGGGTTCACGGGTCCGGTTCATGACATGTTAATTAGTTAATTATACGGGTCCGGTTCATGAATATTTTTACAAGTTTAATTAATTTAACAAATATATTATTTTTACAAGATAATTAAATTAATTAATGCATGACTTATAATTAATTTAATTAAACATGAAACTTAGGTTATTATTATTATTATTAAATAATACATGTTTTAATCTAAGTATTTATTTATTTATTTTACACTAGTATTAATTAAATATTAAACATGACATATAATTAATTAATAGTCATGACTTAGCTTATATTAATATAGTATTAATACATGTTTTAACCTAAGTACTTTTATACACTTTATTTAATTAAATCATGCTTATATTTAATTATATCGTATAAATTATAGTTTATTTAATTAACAGAATATTATTAAATAACTATACTATAACTACATGACTTATGATATTAGTTCAGCTTAATTCTAAATATGGAAACTTTTTAATTCAGGAAACTTACTATTTTTGGAAACTTTCTATTTTTAGGAATTAATCTGTTTTAAGCAGTTAATCTATTTTTGGAAACTTTCTATTTTTGAAAACATGCTATTTTTAGAAAGTTACTTATTATTACACAACAAGTATAATAATACAAGAAATACAAGTAATACTTAATCAGAATATACAAAATACATGATAAACACAGCATAACGTTAAAATCAGTAAAACAAGATATGAACATATAAAACAAGTCAAGACATGATAAAACCAGTTACGTATTCAGTAATCAGAATACTTAAACACGTATACTATTTATGTAGCATTAGTGAGATCGAAGTAGGACTCTCTTCCATTCGTCTTCTTCGTTCACTGGACTTAAGGTACGGATTTCCCGTCCTTTCAGTATGGACATTCTTTCCTTATTAGGATTCCTCGTTTGCAGTCAACTATTTTCCCAGTATTTGTTTTATATGTTTTGATAATTATATTAGATTAAGAGCCTAAGCCATATACATGCATGACCAGTGTCACCTAGTTATGGAGGTACCATAACCATAACACTGGAGGCACCAGTGTTATGACTTCCCCACGGCGAAGTGATTGCTCGTGGCGTCCCTTTTCAGTTTTGGCCATTATATTATATTATCATGTGGGGCGTATGGGTGTATCCTAATTACATGTTTAGCAGTATTATCAGAGTGAATGTGATGTGTGCCTTGCATCCTTCACTAGGAGTTGATCCCTCCTACCCATACTATTTAATTAGAGGCAACCCCTCTAATTGCATGACGAGGTCTCCCCTCCAAGTATTCATGCACGGTGGAACCTCATGACCTATATGGGATATTTGGCTAATTAAACAGATTTTCATAGAAACATAAGTCTTTTCAAACTATAAAACCAGTTTTATGAACATGAATCCAGATTACTTAGAACTTATGATATTCCGCTGCTATTAGTCCTATATGCTTATGTTATTCCATGTCATACTTGTATATCCGTGCACTGAGCGATTATGCTCAGCCGTTTTTCTTTCATGTTCACAAACAGTAGGTACTCAAGGGCGCTCGTAGACTTTAAGCGTACGTGCATATGGATTGGAAGCTTTCTAGCCTTCATTACTTTATGCATTTCATCATACATTTTGCTACCTATTTCTATGGACATTGTTTAGTCATTTTCCTTTACAGTACTTATGTTTGTGTGTGATGAGCTTATACTTTAGGGTACCGATGTTTGTTTCTGGTATTTCCTTTTATGGTCATGTAATGTTTAAGACATTTTCCTTGTATGCTTTGATGACACGCCATAATCACGCGTGGCATTCCATTTACCAAAATGGGGCGTTACACCTTCTATTTAAAGGAAGTGCAACATTTATGACTAAATAGAAAATCCTTCAGGCTTCTTCATATTTATGGTCAACAAAAGTCTTCATTTTTTGTGATTTATTGTTGTAGCTAGAAGTAGTTGCACCTTCATTCGCCTGCAATTTTATAAGAAGTTATTTCATTTAGTCGTAAGTTGAACATATCAATTGGTAAGAACCCTAACTAAAGATTAATGAATAGCTGCAACAGGTAGTTTAAATAACAAAAAGCTTCAACATATATGACTGGATAAAAATAACACGCTGCAAATATGTTTGAATGGCTGTAAAGATCATATACTAAATGCAAACAAATAATCAATCTTGTATAACACTTTGCAAATATTTTTCACATGTAAGAGATATAATTTTAGGTAAAAAATTTGTTAGAAAATAAAGAGTATCCATTGCGATGTTGGGATGTTAATGAAGCAATACCCACTGCCCCCTTTGTGATAGTGAACTCATTAAACAACCATGATAGTACTTTGTATGGATCGTGCATCTTGAAGTTAACATAAACACAAACAACTAAGAGCTATATAAATGGTAATTAAGAATAAAAGTAGTTGTAATATAACAACTACATATTTAGCTAATGACTACTAATTCAAATCATCCCATCAACAAACTGTTAATTATTCCCATTCAAGTGAATTTTAATGCCATTCAACTGTATGATTTTCGTTTCAAGGTTCTATTATTCTCATTCAAGCAATCATAATTCTATTCATGCCATTCCATGTTTCATGTTATGATACTTGGACCTCTATGAAGTTATTCATAGCTTAAAATGTATTCGGCTAAGTTCACTAAAGAGCTTAGATCTTTCAGATTATATGCATATGTACATGAACAATATAAACTGAACTTAAAAAAAAATTATTTAGCAAAAAGGCTTATAGTTCCCCTGAATTGGAATCAGCTTCTATGACTACTACGTTAAAGTTAGACCAAATCTAAGATACATTTTACTTTGAAGTGAAATAAGCAAGCAATAAGAAATTAAAACTTTAGATCATGTGTAATTCGTATTCGAACACAAATATTATCAAAAGTAAGACAACAAAATGAAAACTTGCACCTTATTGACTAAAAAAACTCGTACCACCTTCTCTAGCACAAAACTAAATCAGAATAATAAGTATCCCTATCATATTCAATATATTGACACGATTCTTTACATTAGAAAACTTTAGATTTCTCGACGGTTGTCAATTTTTCATTGTTGCTATAGGGGTGTCGAAAAAGTCGACCCGACCCGAACTCAAATAAGCATATTCGGGTCGGGTCACTCGAGTCCAAAAATGTATTCGGGTCAATTTGGGTTGACTCGAATTGACCCAAGTTCTAATCAGGCTCGAGTTCGGGTTTATAGTTTTTAGCTTTAACCCGACCCGACTTGACCCTAACCCGACTTTACCCGACTAAAATTACACTTTTTACATTGTATTATAGCTTAAATGAGACACTTTTTACACTTTTTCCTTATACTCGCGTTGACCCGAACCCGATTTGACCCGACCCGAATTGACCCAAACCCGACTGACCCGAGTTTTAACTAGGCTCGAGTTCGGGTATGAATTTTTTGAGTCTTGACCCGACTTGACCCGACCCGACTTGACCCGAACCCGACCCGATTCCCACCCCTAGTTGCTATGTCATCTATCATACTCACATGATTCATTTAATCGCTAACTGGAAGTCTCATATATCCTAAAACCTCATATTGCTATCAGACTGGAAATGTCGTTGTTAGTTGATTTAATGCTCCGGTTCATGTGACCATGTATGTGTGGTCGAAATGTAGTTTCTACAAAATGATTCTAGCTGGATTCTAGCTGAATCCTATACCTTAAGATGATAGGTTCTCAGGTTGTTTCTATATGTTTAGTGCTTGAGGTAGCATTGTTAATTATAATCCTAGCAATGGAAATTAAAATTAAAAACCAAAAATAATGGCTCAAATCATGAAAACATACTTATTGTATTGGCAGTGTTCCACATTTTGTCTACTTCAAGTGGTATTTCTTTCATTCTGCAACCACGATCTACTGGTACATTCTTTCCGACTTCTTCAGCTGTCGCAACGGTTACAACCTAATGGACATGTACGTACATACATAGACCGTTAACATGAATTCTATAACGGAATGCAAGTGCTATAGTCATGCACATTAACATCACTTCCGTTACTCAAACATTTCATCAAAAAATCTTAATCACCACCGAATAACAAACCCACATTAAACGCCAGAATATAGGTTTGCTTCTATATTAAATTGACTTCATTCTAATTCTAGTGTCTCTTTCGTTTTCTTATAGTATAAGAAACTCACTTCCCTTATTATTTTTTAGATCAAGCCAAAGAATGGTGTTGTAGTACTGAAGTATGTTAATTATGGCAACAAATGGCAGTTTTTGAGCATACGTGACTGGGTTTGCAACAAAAAGTCTAAAACATTTTTTAACCATAGTAGAAAACTATTTCGATAAGGGTATTTACCTTGATTGCCGGTCGAACTTGTACATGTGCTCTCCAACATATGTGCTTGGTTAATGGAATTCTCTGAGGCAAGATTGCAAATTTCAAAAATCGAAATTAGTTAAATGTCTAGAACTCTATAATTCTTTTTAAAATCTACAAAAGTATACGTTAATCAAACTGGCCTGATAGAGTAATCCAATTGGAAAGACACGTCATTTAACTAACTCCTGATAAAGAGAGCGGCCACAAACACCGAATTACATGTGGCATGCAGGGTGTTAAGTGAGGATCTTTTCGAATGCATAGAGAAGCAGCTTGCATCATTCAACAAAGCTCATGTGCAAAGAAACAATTTCTGAGCAGAGGATCAACAGACTCGTTAATCCTGCCTTGCTTCATCAAAGGGCGTTCCTTTAAAAAAAAGATATCTTTTATCAAATATTTTGAAAGTTGAAGCATTACTTACAATAATAAACAACTGATACCGGATGATAAAAAATGAACTGAATTTACTTGGGGCAAAATCAACAAATGAAACAGTAAAACCACATCAAACATGTGTGCAATGAGTAACTTGTATGTCCCGTGATCATCTACGCTACAATTTTCAAGTTTGCAATATTTCAGGGAGACTCCTCAATGACATGCTCAAAAACCAAGCTAGTGACCCCTCTAATCATAACGGGCTTTCTCAGCACACTTTAATGTTCGATGAGCATCAATGCCAGCATTACGTCAGTTAATAATCCTACACATATAAGCTTTACTGGTTAGTAAGTTCAAAATTCAAAAACAAAAAAACATTAAACCCAAAAGCCATCATCACAAATTATAGAAACAAATGTCACCTTGATTAACAAAGCATCTGAACCTATCCATGATTTTACATAGAACATCAATTCCTCGCTGCATGAAAATGATTCAACAACCTAAGACTTGTAAAAAGAATTAATATCCATCTTGGTTAATAGCTACAAATAATTAATTGACAGAAATCATAATAATGAATCATAAAAACTACCATAGGGCAATCCAATTAATTAAGTATCTGATGTATGTAATTGGTAGTACTAATGATCCGGCCTTTACTTATTATGGCGGTTAAGATTGGGGTCGCTGGAATTTTTGATCGAGTGATAAGGTTAATATGATGATCTATTCTGATGATAAGGTTAATATGATTTGGGGGTATGTTGAAAAAAGATTCGTGTTGTAAAGTTTTAGTTGGCTTCATTAGATAATAAACCCCTAAAAATAAAAAAAATTAAGATATGAGATTAAAACAAACACATGGTATGCATAAATAGTAAACATCATAAAACCACAAAACCCCCTTACCAACTCCTGTGTGTAAGGAGAAACAACTTTATAAAGCAGAAAACCTGATTAACCAACATTATAATAACATGAAAAACTAAAGATAAGCATCTGACCTCATTAATTTTTTTTGTCATTCTCTTCCTCTTATGTGATACCTAACACCAAACCTCTATCAATACCTAACATAAGAATTGATTGTAAATGAAAATGATAACAAGCAAACATAATTGTAAATCCGAAAGTAACCTTTTTTGGCAAAGACGTTGTCAAGAAGATTTACCTGCTAACAAAACAAAACGTAGTCAAACCGTATCCGATTTCAAACACAAATCAATTTCTTAAATTAATAGCTTAGGGGCACAAATTACGACTCACAACTTATGATATGTTATTCTTTTTCTCCAACCCCATATCGTCGCACAATCTGGAAAACACGAAATCATTTTTTAGGAGAACCTGAAAATTAATAAAATAGATGTTTCAAGAATATACATGTGCACAAAAATCAAACCGATAATGTATATTCAGATTGAGTTATATACCTTTTACTTTTTTCATGCGGTGATCTTGTTCGGTGTTGCCGATAATGATGATTGATTAATATATCCGTATGTGTGCGATTTGGCTTGTACGTTTGAAGAATCATAACTGGTGTGTGTGAGGTGAGAGTTTTTTTTACGTCTTGTTAGGTCAAAGAATAGAGGAGGCGGTGGTGGGTGGAAAACTTCAGAAAATGAGAAGAGATAATGGGGAAGAGCACGTGACTTATGATAATATAAGGGTAATATGGTGGGTTACAACTGGTATAGTCTGGCCTAAAAAACAAGAGGCTTACACAAGAAGTCGAAAAATATCTGTTCCAGCATTAACTAATTTGTTAGTTTCCTTTTATGCAATAGGATGAAGCTTACAACAGAAGCTACAAAAGAATTTTTCAATTTTCAACAATATGCATCCCTCCTTTATAATTAGTTAAGATAAGATATAGATAGTTTAGTATAATATTTATGGGCGTGCCAAATTAATTATCTACTTTCAAAAATAAATAAATCATGTAGAATAAGTTTACCTTACTCTTAATTGAATGCATTATTAAAAAGAAAAAAAGTTATAAATTAATTGGTTAAATGTAAAATTGTTATCGTGTCAAAAGTAAGAGAACAATATGAAAAAGTGACATTTTTATTAGACTGGGTGTTTTTTTTTGCCGGTGGACTATAATTATGGGACGGATGGAGTAATAGAATAAACGGGCGCACATGTAGCACACTAAATGAGTTCAATGGACACATATGTAAAATACTAAATAAGCTACTCAACAAGTCTTTTATATTTATTTTTCCCGCTTTCAAACAAGTACTATTATATTTTTATTTCTATGTTTTTTTCCGTTTTAGTCTACGCTCGTTTAGCCCGCCCATTTGTCACGCCCGTGCCGCCTCCCACCCTTTTTACCACCTATAAACAAAGTTTTAGGAATGTGTTTTTATTCTTTGGTGTGTTCAAAATGAGTAAAAATAGTCCTACAATATAAAAAGGGTTCTAATTCGGTCACTATATTTCAAAACAACGTTTCCTAAAGACTATTTACGTGATTACTCATTTTAAAAACATATATTTCTTTCGTCTCAAAATTATAGTCCACTATATTCAGATTTGGACATCCCAAATTAATAAACAACTTCAAAAATAAATAAAGAAAAAATAGATAAATTTTACCATATCACCCTCATTTAATAGTATTATTACAAACATTACTAAATTAATCAGTTAAAAATAAAATCAATCATTTTATAAAATATAAAAAAAAGTTGAGATAATAATATTTTATTAAACTGTCTATTTTTTGTATATAAACTATATTCATAAAAAATATATTTATATAAACACTCCCAAACACCCTCTTAAACACCACCTAATCACGATTTGAAAAACCTTAAACTCGACCAGACATATCAACATAAGTCCGAATCAAACCGAGAACTCATTTCATCTAAAATATTAGATCGAGAATCAAACCGAAATAGTTAAACCCAACACGGAAATAAGAAAAAAGACACCATCGGTCCGGTCCGGTTCAGTCTGATTTCTCGATTCAATCCGATCCGCGGTGTATTAACTTAAATAAACACCCAAAGTACAAAACACCAAACACTTTAGATACTTTATCCAAACAACAAAAAAAAAAACCATGCGATAAAAATGAACCCAGTTCAAACCCATTAATAAAAACTAAAACCCATCTTCTTCAATGGCTATGCAATCTTCTCACACTGTAAGTCTTTTTTGAGCTGCACACCAACTGTTTGATGAAATGTTTGTGTAAAAAAATGGTGTAAATTTGGAAAGTAAGTGTGACCCATT
This sequence comes from Glebionis coronaria, assembly GCA_025667525.1. Classification (NCBI taxonomy): domain Eukaryota; kingdom Viridiplantae; phylum Streptophyta; class Magnoliopsida; order Asterales; family Asteraceae; genus Glebionis; species Glebionis coronaria. The sequence continues at coordinate 19,400,384 of CM046878.1, read as the reverse complement.
TGAGTTCTTGCTGTTCAGAGGTGTTCTGTGTAGTTTTTTCGGGTTTTTGTACATGGGGTTGATGAAATGTTTGAGTTTTTGTGAGCCATTTGAGGTGTTATAGTGGTATGTTAGTGTGACCCATTTGAGTTTTTGTTGGTTAGATTGTTTCTATGTAGCGAAATCGGATAAGTTAGTAGGATTAGTAGTTCTTGAAGCGTGGTGGAGTTTAAGGTTTATGTTTGTTTTTGAGGTGGTTACACGTCAGGAAAATGTATTATACGAGAAAGAAAATTGAAAGGTTGCTGTTCATAACAGGCTTTTTTTTTTGAATGGCGAGTTATTAGTTAGTGATTCGAGCCCACAGTGACCCATTTGAAGGAATAAGTATATTTCTTTGATACAGATTTGGACGTAAGTTGCTAACCCTTGATGCAGTGTCTGATTGAAGAAATTGTGTAAATTTGTTATGTAAGTGTGACCCATTTGAGTGTTTGTTGGTTAGATTGTGATAAGTTAGTAGGATTTGATGTTATGGTAATGGAATTTCTGTAGACAGTTTGCGGCTTAGGATTTTAGTAGTGATTGGTTATTCTTGAATGGTGATATAGTTTAAGGTTTGGGTGTGTTGTTAAGGTGGCTACATGTCGGCAAATGGGTATTTTTTTGCTTGCACGCCAACTGTTTGATGAAATGTTTGTTTAAAGGAATGGTGTAAATTTGTAAAGTAAGTGTGGCCCATTTGAGTTCTTGCTGTTTAGAGCTGCTCTGTGTAGTTTTTTTCGGCTTTTCGTATATGGGTTTGATGAAATGTTTCGGTGGTGGATAGTGGTATATAAGTGTGACCCATTTGAGTTTTTGTTGGTTAGAGCTGTTTTGTGGAGTTTTTTCGGGTTTTCGTACAAGGATTTAGTGCTTATTTGCTAGGTTAGTTGAGTTGCATATCACGTGTTTGATGAAATGTGTGAGTGGATAGTGGTGTGAATTTGTTATGTTAGTGTGACCCATTTGAGTTATTGCTGGTCAGATTGTTTTGATATAGTGAAACGCCGAAACCGGATAATTTAGTAGGATTAGACGTCTTATGATAATGGAACTTTTTTACATTGTTAGTAGTTTAAGCCCGAGGTGTCTGGAAGCGGCCTCTATCTATTGGATAAATTAGTAGTGGTAGATGTATCACTACTAATTTCACTTCGACATAGATGTGGAAGTAAGTTGTTAATACATGGCTTTAACCCATGATGAAATATTTAATAAAATAGTGATGTAATTAGTTTATGTTAGTGTGCCCCATTTCAGTTCTTGTTTGTTAGACTGTTTTTCTGAAGTGAAATCAGATAAGTTAGTATGATTAGGTGTTATGATAATGTGGATTATTTTAGACAGTATGCGGTTTAGGATACAAGTGTGATTAAGAAGGTGGTGATTCTTGAATGGCAGTGGAGTTTAAGGTTTATGTGTGTTGTTAATGTGGCTACATGTCAGCAAAATGTATCATATCATATGAGGACTAAAATTGGAAGTTTGTTGGTCATAACTCATAAGTATAGCTGTAATAAGAATTTCACTTCCATGGAAATTTGGAAGTAAGTTGTTAATATATGGCTTTATCCATCGATGAAGTGTCTGATTGGATAGTGATCTAATATGTTAGTGAGAGTCATTTGACTACTTGTTAATTAAATTGTTTTAGGAAGTGCTTTCGGAGAAATTAGTCGCATTTATGGGTGTAAAAGAGACGAGAGAGATCGACTTGTAAACTACTCGAAATCGACTCGATCTAAACGAGTCGAGCTCGAGTTCGAGCTACTCGAGTATACTTTCGAGTTGAGTTCGAGCTCCAAAATACTCGGCTCGTGAAGCTCGCGAGCTTTATCGAGCTTCAGTTTAATTACATTTTTCCCCATTTATAGTCATAAATCGAGCCGATCCGAGCTTGATATGCTGAGTATTTATCGAGTTCGAGCATAAAATGCGGAAATAATCGAGCCTGAGTCGAGTTTCGAGCTCGAGTTTTATGTGACGAGCCGAGCTCGAGCTTGAAATATAAAGCTCGGCCGAGCTCGAGCCGAGTTTCGAGCTTGGTAGCGAGTTCGAGCCGAGTTTCGATAATGGGAACTTTGTTCTAGACTGTTTATGGTTTAAGATATTAGCAGTGATCAAGAAGTTGATAATTCGTGAATGGTGATAGATTTTAACATTGATATGTGTTTATTGGCTTATGAGAGTTGAGTTATATGGCAATTGTTTGATTATATTTGTAGCCAGTCTCTTTATCATCGGGTAGCGGTGACTGTCTACATCTTACTTCCCACACACACCGCTCCCGGAAGGACGTTGTTGTTTGGTTATGTTTGTACTTGAAGAAGGGTGTAAATTGCTCATCTGTTTGGTATTTCAAGTATCTGCATTTTCATATTGATGAAGGACAAAGAATGATAGAATCCAGAATAAACGAACATTCTGGCACATTTAACATTAGGATCATAATTTGTTTATCTAGTTTATAGGAACATTTTATAATTAGGAATGCATCCGTCAGTTTCCTAGTTATTGCCGTATTAGGATTTGTTGTTCCTAAAGTCAAGAAACTACCAGGTAACATGCGTTTGCAGATCATTCCTGTTCTCAACATTGGTTATGAACTCCAATATAGGCATAAACGTAATGGTGTTTAGACATCTCTTTAATAACCTTGTTACCAGCTCCTGTGAAGAATCTTTACACTAATATATTTAATTGTTAATCATCTTATAATCTTCGTATGAATGAATGAAATCACAATCTCAAATTTATTTTATGGTTAATCTATTCTCTGTTTGAATTTTGCATGTTGTTTGCTCGGCGTGTATGTTCATAGTATTCACTAATTTTATCCTACAAAAACTGTCAGGTTCTGTCACTGAGAAGTTGCTCATCATTTACAAATCCGTCTTCTTTTAGCAGCATTGATTATCGACGGTGCTCTTCCATTGAGCTCTCTTCGCTCTTCCATCTTACATATTTCTATATAAATCCTAGAAATGCCTTTTGTACTCAGTCAAAGCGAAGGTCTCGTGGACCTGTTATGGCTGCCAAAAAAGAATCTAAAGGTACATGCTGGATTTTTGTAGTCAGTAAAATTGTCTCTTCTGAAGTTCTTACCGTGTTTTTTTACTTTAAAATGATTTTATTCTGTTGTTTAGGAACAAAGCAAGGAGACGGAAAGTACAAGCATACCGTTGATCTTCCTAAGACAACTTTTGGCATGAGAGCAAATTCTGCTGTAAGGGAACCTGAACTCCAGAAATTATGGGATGAAAATCAGGTCTTTAAGAAAGTTGCTGAAAAGAATAACGGGGTCAGTTTAGGAGCTTATTCAAGTCCATTTTGTCTACTACAAAGCTTCATTTCTTTACTCGTATTCGATATTTCTTCTGCTTTCAACAGGGAAGTTTTATTCTTCATGATGGACCTCCGTATGCTAATGGTGATTTGCACATTGGACATGCATTAAACAAGATTATAAAAGATATCATTAACCGGTATAAGGTATGGCTGCAACATTCGCTTTGCACTGCAATGTTTGAAATGTGTTACTGATACAATTGAATCTGACAGCTTCTCCAAAACTGTAAAGTTCAATACGTTCCTGGTTGGGATTGCCATGGTCTACCTATCGAGTTGAAAGGCAAGTGGTAATTTGTTGCTAGGTTTTATTTTCTTCTTGTAACTCTTAGATTCAATCATGGGTAATTTTCTGTTGAATTATCTTAGTATTGCAGTCATTGGACCAAGATGCGCGAAAGGGGCTAACACCTATAAAATTGAGAGCAAAAGCAGCTAAATTTGCCAAAGCAACCGTGAAGGCTCAAATGGTGTCATTCAAGGTCAGTTTAAAAAGTAAATCCGCGTAAGTAAATAATTCATGAATTCATTATGTCCTACATAATCTATTACTTATTTACTTGGTAGCATCATTCTTTTGGTTACATATTCAAACGATTAAGGATTACTATAACAGAAGACATCTTTACTATCTGTCTACAGAGATTTGGAGTATGGGCTGATTGGGATCATCCTTATCTCACCCTTGATCCAGAATATGAAGCTGCTCAGGTAAAGTTAGGCTAGTGTATTATTATTATATTGCTATTCCTATCGTTATCTTAAAAATCCTTTTGGCTTTCCAGATTGAAGTGTTTGGGCAAATGGTTTTCAAAGGTTACATATATCGAGGCAGAAAGCCAGTGCACTGGAGTCCCTCATCCCGCACTGCACTTGCTGAGGCTGAGTTAGAGGTAAATGGATTAACAGCTTCTTTGGTGGATAATAGGATCTTTTGATTAATAAAAATTGGCAACTCTTACTTAGGTTCTAGTTTTAGTTCTTCATATAAAGTTAGTAACAAATATAAATTTTCATGCAGTATGAGGAAGGCCATATTTCAAATAGCATGTATGCAAATTTCAAAATACTAAGTACTCCAACTAAAGGTGGATTACTCGATGAATTTCTCCCTAAATTGTCCCTAGCAATTTGGACCACCACTCCGTGGACTATTCCTGCTAACGCTGGTACGTGTTTCTTTATTGTATGCTTGTGAAGTTACCTAACTATATATTATATAATCACATGCTTATCGCTACTTCCTTTCTTTCCGTATTTTATTTCAGCTGTTGCCGTGAATTCCAGTCTCCAGTATGCTATTGTTGAAGTGCAGTCATGCTCACCTGATGTTGCTTCATCTTCTGAAGATAAAAAGAAAAGATTTGGTAGTGTCTTGAACGATGACGAAAAACCATTTTTCATTGTTGCACTGGACCTTGTGCCAATGCTGGAAGCCAAATGGGGTGTGAAGCTTGTTGTCAAAAAAACAGTTTTGGGCTCAGATCTTGAAAATTGCAGGTAAGTAAATTAAAGTAAAATAATCTTCTATTAAATTTACTTATTCACATCTTTGATATTTTATGATAGATATGCACACCCGATAAGCGGTCAAGAATGTCCTGTTGTCATTGGTGGAGATTATATCACAACAGAATCCGGAACTGGGCTTGTCCACACAGCTCCCGGTCATGGTGACGATGATTATAAAACCGGTTTGAAATACGGTTTGCCTTTAGTATCTCCCGTGGACGATGAAGGAAAATTCACTGAAGAAGCTGGAATTTTTTGCGGGCTTGATGTATTAGGTGATGGTAATGTTGCTGTGATAGATCACTTGGATGAACGCTCATCAATAGTCATGGTAGAACCTTACAGTAAGTAGCATCATCCATCTATATTATCAACATTTTCCCAATGAGTGCCAGCCATATGAATAGTATAATTAAATGCCTTTTACTTCATTTTCCAGAGCACAAGTATCCATATGATTGGCGAACAAAAAAACCTACAATTTTTAGGGCAACAGCACAATGGTTTGCCTCTGTTGAAGGATTCAAAGAGGCTGCTATGAATGCGATTAATCAAGTAGTATGGACTCCATCTCAGGTACAAATATTGTTTTGATCTTCAGAACACGAAATTGCTCACTCCCAGGATTTGATTGACGTAAGCTCATAAGAGTTATAATTTATATTTTCTGGGCTGGTTAACATCAGAACCTGAGTTTAAAGCAATTAGTAAACTCCTTTTCATAAGCAAAAGTAGGATACATTTAGGAACACTATATAGACCAAAATAGGATAGGACCAAAGATAAGTAAACCATTTTAATGGCAGCTACAGGTTTGTATGTGTACATGTTTGCAAAACGGGTAAGCGGATTAGGTTTTCCCTCTTTAGGTTACCTTGGGAGGGGGAGTCTTTGAATCAGATGTACGCGGCCTAGCTGGGATATCCCGGTGACCGTTCCCAACCCTTCCATGGCTACCCACAAATGTATACCTAGTGAGGTTTCAACTTTCAACCCTTGACCTCTTGTTAGTAGGTAACGTGCGTTACCACTTGTTTATAAATAACACGGAGTAGTTAAGAAATTATGACTATCCTATGCATTTTACTGGCAGTATTCCTCTAAATAATCATGATGTCATTCAGGCAGAAAACAGAATTTCTACAATGACTTCTAGTCGTTCAGATTGGTGTATATCTCGTCAGAGGACATGGGGTGTCCCAATTCCAGTTTTCTATCATACAGAGACGAAGGAACCTCTGCTAAATGAAGAGACTGTTGATCATATCAAGTGTAAGCCCCAAATAAAGTTGCTGGAAAGTTTTGAGTTAATTTAAACTTACTTTTAAGTGTGCACATTTAAATCTGTGTTTGGCAGCAATCATTTCCCAAAAGGGCAGCGATGCATGGTGGTACATGTCAGTAGAAGAGTTGCTTCCTGAAAAATATCGTGATAAAGCATCAGATTATGTTAAGGGAATGGATACGATGGATGTTTGGTTTGATTCAGGTCTATTTGTTAGTTACATTTTAAACATAAACAGTTCCTGTATCAGTTATGCGACTGGGTCTGTATATTAACCTATTAAACATACATAAACTGCAGGATCTTCGTGGGCTGCTGTTTTAGAAAGTAGAGATGGACTCAGTTATCCTGCTGATTTGTATGTTGAAGGTACCGATCAGCATCGGGGTTGGTTTCAAAGCTCTTTATTGACCAGTGTTGCAACCAAAGGTATCGTGACCATCAATATACTCTTAGTTTAACTGATTTCATTGTTACTAAAATTTTATTATATGTGGCAGGAAAAGCTCCATATTCTGGAGTTATAACGCACGGATTTGTGCTCGATGAGAGGGGTAAAAAAATGAGTAAATCTGTGGGTAATGTTGTTGATCCACGTACTGTAATTGAAGGAGGGAAAAATCAAGAGGTTCGTGTCGTTTAGCTATGATAAAAAATCATAATATTGCTTAATAGTAAACTAGGATGCACCGAAACGGCTGTTAGGGTGCCGTGCCCGTTTGGGAACGGTTTGGGAACGGGAACGGCCGCGAAACGCGTCCGAAACGTATCCTTCCCGTATCCTTTTTGGCCGAAACGTATCATTTCCGTATCCACAGCCGTTTCTTAAATCAAATTTTATATTTTTACTATGTTGTGCTCGACTGAAAATATTGAAGAAAGTAGATAGATGTAAAAATGAAGAAATAGTGTTAAGGGAAGAAGATGAAGTTTGGAGGAGAGAGAAGGATAGCCACGTGATTGACAAAGGAATAGATATTATAGTAAAAAATAGATGGTAGGTAGTACAGTAATATTTTTCCATAACTTTTTTTATATTCTTTATTTACTCAATTGGTAAAAGAAAACCAACATGTTATTATTACAGTATCTTTTTATAGTAGTAAAGGTCTCAAAACATGATACTTATTAAATCTGTTAAGTTAAGCAACTAATTATATGTGTTTTACTTATCTGATAATTGGTTAGTAAGTCTCTTAATGTAAGCAACTAATTATAAAATTTAGTACTTTGGAGTTTACAATTTACATCAATAAATATCTATTTTGGATTTTCGTTAATATATATATATATATATATATATATATATATATATTTTATATTTTTTTTTGCCGTATCCATGCCGTTCCCGTATCTTGAATTTTTGATTTTTGCCGTTCCCCGTTCCCGTATCGTTCCCGTATCCCCTTGCCGTTCCCGTATCAGTGCAACCTAGATAGTAAATCAAATTGTTTCTGTTTGTTTCTCCAGCAAGAACCTTCGTATGGAGCAGATGTGCTTCGGCTTTGGGTCTCAAGTGTAGATTTTACAGGAGACGTTCAGATTGGACCTCAAGTCCTCCGTCAATTGTCCGACATCTACAGAAAACTAAGAGGAACTTTGAGGTTTCTTTTGGGAAATCTTCATGATTGGAAAGTATGTTTTTGTTATTTTTATTTTTTCCAAATATTTCTCTGATATGCTTTTGGTTTATATAGAGTTAATTTATTACCTTATATCGTGGTTTCATTTTGTAGGCAGAAAATTCTATTGCGTATGACGATCTTCCAGAAATCGATAAGCATGCTCTGTTTCAACTTGACAGCGTTGTGAAAAACATCAAAGAAAGCTATGAAACGTATGAATTCTTCAAAATATACCAGGTAAAGTGTTGTTTTTACTTAATAGATGGCTTCTCATTTTTTTATACTAACTGAATTCTTTCCGTTTCAGATGATTCAACGTTTTGCTATTGTTGATCTCTCAAATTTCTACTTTGATGTTGCCAAAGATCGTCTTTATGTCGGGTAACTTTTTTCTCTCATAATATAAAGAAGGTTGATTGGTTTTATAGTCAAATTAGTTGACTTTGATACGTTGGTCCTGTTTCAGTGGGGCTTCAAGTTTTACAAGGAGAAGCTGTCAAACGGTGCTTGCAGCTCATTTGCTCTCAATAGTGAAAGTAATTGCTCCAATTCTACCTCATTTAGCTGAAGACGTGTGGCAAAATCTTCCTTTCGAATATAGCACTGATAACACTGATGTAGCCAAATTTGTTTTTGAGTCCAAATGGCCCGAAGTCAATGAAAGATGGCTTGCCTTTCCTGAAAAAGATGTTGAGTTTTGGGGAAATATACTTGAGGTAACTACAATTATGTTTTCCTGATAACATATGATTTTTTTAATAATCATCTATAGTATAATAATTTTGAAATTGTGTGCATCTGATTTGTATGAATATGGTAGTTGAGAACTGAGGTAAATAAAGCTTTGGAGACCGCTCGCACTGGCAAGCTCATTGGTTCCAGCCTGGAAGCAAAGGTGTACCTCCATAGCTCTGACGATAGCTTTGCACAGAGATTAAGGAATATGTGTGAAGCTAGACTTGATGCCGACTCTCTGAATCGGATATTCATAACATCTCAGGTATTTCAATTCATTATTTGGTAGGATTGGCATGATGGTTGGGTCGCACGGGTTGGTCTCGGGTCACAACACAACAGGTTCCAACGGAAACGAGCCAGATTGGTTTGGTGTTCCTGGAAACTTTTCTTTGTATTTAAAAGCATTTAGTCTGCTAATATTGACACCAAGAAAAAAAAGATAGAAAAATATAATTGTTACGGTATTAATCTTAACTTTTTGTATAACGAGTTAGGAGGCTTGCATTAAATCTATACTTTTGTCGAATTTGAAGGGGCTTGACCTGTTAGCCTTACTAATATAGTATTTCCACTTCCAATATATTGCATACGAGACAAGTTTGTGAATAACTAAGTTCTATCATTTGTTGTTCTTACATAATAAAAAACGTTGGACGTGTTTTTGCTAATTTTGTTGTGAGTTTTTTTTTTTCTTCTAATAAACCTATTAAAAGTGATACCAAGGGTATCCATCGAGGGTATCCTGGGTATATGAGTTCCCCACCGACCTAGAGGTTGTGGTTTCAAGCCTCTCTGGAGGCATGTGTGAAATCTATTGTGAAATAGATATCAAATAATTGGCGTTCTAAAGAAAAAGAATTCCATTATCACGCGGATGGGCATCTTTGAGGATTCTACTGAAATAGACATAGCAGAAATTAGTGGTCCGTTCAATGTGGAATTTCAGCAAGAGCCTGAACCGAGTGATTTATAACTATACAAGTCGAAATTGCCAAATGTAGTATATAGCGTTGAATTAGATGTTTACACATCATTGCACATTTTGTTAGGTGTTAAAAAGTCTGATGATATTTGTATATAAATTTCATTGTTTAAACTGCAGGTTGAGATTCTTTCTACCATGGATGATGCACCAACCGAAAATATACCATATTCCGGAGATTATTTGATTCAAGGAGTAAAGAAAATATGGATTGGCGTTTCACGTGCAGAAGGTTCAAAATGTGAACGATGCTGGAACTTCTCACCCCAAGTTGGTTCATTTCTTGATCACCCCACACTTTGCAAACGTTGCTATGATGTTATCGCTGATCAACCACTTCCCGCCCTTGCAGCGGTTGGTTGATATATTTGGGGGTGAAATTATCAGAAAAGCGCATTGTAAGTTCTAGAAAGGGAGTAAAATGGTCATTTAAAAGAAAGAAAAAAACCACAATAATGATTTTTGCAATTTACTCGAACTATTACTATCACTTCATGAATGCATTTCCACAACCGATACGCATTCCCAACATAAAAAAAACTTGGTCTATATGTTAAAGGCTGTTTGTATTAAGCTAAGTACTTATTTTTAAGATAAGTATCTTCTAATGCTTAGCAATCCTTTCAGATACTTAAGTGTAACGGTTTAATATATAGGTCTAAATATCGAGTTCAAGTTATTTATCTTTATCTACATTAGCAAAAAGATTTAACAAATAAATATGTGATGAAAAAACTACAACTTGAACTCGGTCTTCCATAATTATAGTGAAGCTTATAGATTATTGTTCAATCGAATTGTATTTCACAGCTCATATGTATGCCTGATATAAAAACACTTGGTCTATATAAAAGGCTGTTTGATTTAGGTTATATTGTAAAGATTATTGGGCATACAGGCTCATTGAAACTCGTAAAACCAATTAGATCAAAATTCGAGGCTTATAACCTTACCCAAGGAGGAACTTATCACTGAGAGTGCCATTTAGTAATAGGTTTTTCTTCACTAAGTTGTTCGTTCTCTCAGGGTGATTTTCTTTTAGAATCTCAGTGTTCTTAAGCTGAAAGGTTAGGGGAGATAACTTAGCTTGTTTAACACTAGTAGTTAATTTCTACATGCACTTAATTCGGGGAGGTAACTTAGCTTGTTACCTTTCTCGTGACGATGTCTACTCGTTCACCATTCCTTGCATGCTTCTTTGAAACAACCAAATTCTCATCATCATTTAATGCTATCGATACTTCGAGCTCAACCATTTCTCTAGCATAAAAGGAGACTTCCTCTTCATCATAGTCATATGTTTCAACAAGTAGACCTTGTTTGAGTTGGAATTTTGAGGCTTTTGGAAATTGATATGAGGGCATCAAAAGATTTTGTTGCATCGAACCTGGTTGAGCCTCTTTTGATAAATCTTTTGGACTTGGAAAGTAAATCCTTAAAATTCATTCTCAAGATCATTCATGTGTTTAGCCATGAAAACTGTTTACAAAGCCAATTCAGGATTTGAAAGAGTGACATCCTCATTCTTAAGTTCATTCTTAAGTTCATGAGTGACACCTATATAAGGGGTTTGTTTCTTATATAGGTGATAGTGCGGGTAACAGTGTACTACACTTACATACTTCTATTATTGGAGTATGGAATCTCACTTTAAGTAACTATATTGACAAGCCTTTTTCATAAACGATGATCATTGTGGGTAAATCCCGTCTGCAAGGTAGTCCCTCCTCGAAGGAATGTTTGCCTGTTTACTGTTGGGATTTTATAACTAGTTAAACTATTAACTACGAGTACACAGCGGAATAAATCTAGTTTGATATTATGAGTTAACACATAAAATAAACATATAAAATACTAACCTTTAGTGTAATGATATAAAATCAATAAACAAAAACCAGATAAAGATCTTGACACTTCAAGTGGTTAAATTACCACCTTTACGGTATGCTCACACTACACGTCATACAAGCACATTACGATGCTAGTAATTGCTTCACGCGACAAACAACGAGTGTCTAGTTTTTCTTGAAAACCCAAACGAATATTTCAAGTGAGTAAACGTTCGATTGTTAGAGTTAAGGGAATGATAGTAATAAGCCATAACAAGGGATTACACTATTATTAAATTTGTTTTTTCTTTCTACAATAGAATAAAACTACCTTTATCGGTATATGTATTTTCTTTCTACAATAGACACCAATTAGTGCTTTGGCATATCGTATCTCGTAGGTTTTGAAAAAAAATTAGTATATGTGTTTTCTTTTTGGTGTAGGACTTTATATAGAAAAATATATCTTGATATGTATGGATCAAGAAACCAATCAAATATAGTTTATTTCTTCTACCGACATAATATATCAAAGGAAAAAGAATCAAAGTTATCTTTATCTTTTGGGATAGATATTCATGTCGTAGGTATACAATATATTTTCTATTCGTCAGCTTGTGGAATATATTTTCTAGTCGGCTGGCTTTTGAGAATGATATAAATTATCATCCGAATTTCAGACCATCTATATTTGACGAAAACTTGCTTTAAAAGTTTCAGTGAAATATCTCACCATTTTTCAAAAATTCGACATTTAATCCCTTCTTTTAATATTTAACGAATATTTGTTAGTTGATAAGTATCTAACAGTTAAATCAACAATTGTTAAATATATTGCTGTGAAACATATTATATATTTAATACATAGAAACGAGTTATATATATTAAACATATAATAAACGTACTCTTTGTGTATTCGAGTGTGCCCCCGATAGGCTCATTCATTTTCGATGGCTAAACGATCGCATATTCTGACAGCTCCCACTTGTGAGAGTTTAAGACATAGTACGTCATAATAAAGTATCTAGCAACACTTTATTATAAGCGAAAATGATTGAGGTATAGTTTCAAGAAGAATATTTCAAAAGTATAAATGATATACGATTATGTGACTTGCTAATAATCATCCCTTTGTTACTAGTACCGTTAAACCATGGATATGGATCCTAACTCATTCCATATAGTTTAACTTTTAGTTTCTCGTTATTGAAGTTAATTCAGACATGCCAAAAGTAAACAAGTATCATCTTGATAAACTCTTTGGGTGCGGCCACACAGTTATCTAATTAATTCTAGAGAGGGCGCAGTGGTACTAAACTGCACTATATCAAGTGGAGGAACAAATTTTATATTGACTGCAAGTGTCTGTGGATCGCTGCTTCACAACACTTCCAACTATAGCCTTTATAACTAACTCTTGTGAGAATAACGTTTAACTTATAATCAAGAAATGATATCCACACATGCACAAACGTGTTTGCATCTCAAGTCTAAGGACGACTTAATCACCATTTTCAAAATCTTACTCATGACAAGGATCCAAAAGTAACGATTCGAAAGTTCGGGGGTGTCCAATATGCATCCCTTATGAATAACATATGAGTTTGGTGGGAACCGTCTATATATTCAAAGAATATAACAAACACTCACATTTGTCTTAATATAGACAATATTCCCATATTGCTAACCGACAATGGACATATTTAGAATAATCAAATATTCAAGGATTAAATATACAAATATAGGACAACAGTAATTATATGAATGAAAGCAAATATAGAGTATCTTCATCAGAAAATAATTACTATCTTACAATCCCAATAATCCAAATACTAAAACAGATATGCATGAAACTAATTTAGCAAATTGAAGTCAAATGTTTCCAAGATTCTCAACTTTTCTTTACAAGAAAGCTAAATAGTCATCTGAGTAAACTTTCCGAATACTTGCTTCAAATTTCACAACTTGTAAAAGATAAAACAAGATGAGTGTCTAATCTCACATGCTTATACTATTGCAAGTATCATAGTATGGGGATATCGTCATACCTTGTATAAGGTATTTAAAAACAACGATATATTGACAGTCATCTTTATAGTTTCTTAAAATGTAAAGTATTCTTATTCCTTAATGTGTAATGCAACAGTGCTCTTGATTGAGCATGTCTAGTTAGCAGATTTATCAGAAAGTTATAATAATAATAAAATCTCACTTTACTAGAATTGATTATCATCTAGCATGAGTGTACACATACAACACTATGCTTTATAATTCGCAAACATTTGTATTAACCATAATCTAATTACTTTCAATTAGATATTTTTTTGTAATCTCACTTTTGCTCTCGTGCAAAAGTAACAACGAGTCTTATACACAATATAATATATACATAATGAATCCTTAGTTAAAAACATAAGGTTTCCATTCATGTAATAAATTATGTCAAGTGAAATATGTCATTCAAGACTTGCTTTAATGATGTATTGCATTGTGTTGGACTTAATTACCGCATATGTTTATTTCAATAAACATTTATTCCAAAGCCATTAGTTTTATTCCCTAAATTCTCGAATGAAGTTTCATTCCAATCTTAAGGATTATCATCTAGCTTAGATGGAATGATATCTTCAAGATGTTATACAACATATGAATTTTAAAGGAAAAACACAATACTCCTACTTAATGTCAAGTGTACTCAAAGCTATCTAAATTTAATCAAAATCATATTGTAATTAAATTCTAGATTCATCTCCTAGATGCATGATTTAATCCATACTTGGATTATTTTATTTTGTATACTACATAAAGATTTTGTAGCCTCATAAACCTTTTAATTGCACACCGTTCTCGCTAAGAGTAATCATAAAGGAAAATGATATAAAGCTTAATCACCATATTTCATATACACTGAAACATGTATGACAATTAATTATCTTTATTTAATCAATACGTGTAGGGAAGAATGATTTAATCATAGTCAATCGCTTGAGTATAATTGAAAGCTTCTCATTATTAGTCATGCATTCATTATGTATACCATTTTGTCCTTGTGAGTCTTTCTTCATAATTAGGGAAGAATGATTTAATCATAATACGTGATTAAAAAAATCACATGTGATTCATCTAATGTGGGTTTGTTAGAAAAAGTTACGGTTTCGGTATGCTTGAATCATATGTAATGCAAGCAAAATCACATGTAATTATCACCGAATCACATGTAATTCAGAAGCCAATTTGTTTTACATATTTTTTTTTTGGGTAAAGGGGACTCCACCCCGGTAAAATGAACATATTTTATATTAATGGCAACAAACATTTTAATATATTAACAAAATTACATGTGATTCAAACAATTTAATGTAATTCACATAAATCACGTGTGGTTTTAAAATAATAACGAAAATATTTTTGTCATTTAATAGACGGTTATTTTCATATACTTTTAACGATTTTACAATGTTGAAATTCTCGTAAAAAAAATACACGTGATTTCACAAATCGCATGTGACGTTACAAATTCAAATGTGATTTTTAAAATAATTAATCAAACATGAGTTTTCGAGAATTACATGTAATTTTTCGAGAATTACATGTGATTTTTTTACGAATTTTTTTTAAAAAAATTCGCCGAAAGTATATAGAAGTGCATATCTATGGAAAGATAATTTAATTCCCGTCGTGACGGTATAATTATTTTTTCATAACGATTAACGGTTTGAGAGATATTTAATTTTTAAGAAACATGATGAAAATGTGTTTTTTTAATTAAATTTATAAATATTAATATTGGATGGTGGAGATTGCTTCCTTTGTTCTTTTTTGGATGCATGTTCCTTATAGAACTTTTCTCTTGACATATAAGCAAAATCAAACGATATTATTGGTTGAAAAAAGTTAAAATTAAATTCATTTTAGTTAAAATTAAAAAATTTGATGGAAACAAAGAAAGATTTATGTGTCAAATTTGTGAAAATAAAATTTTTTTAAAAATAAGGAAAGGATTAATAAAACTTTAAGGGTCGAATTTTAAATAAATTAAATACACTCAAGTGTAAATTTATAATTTTCAATATTTTTTATTAATTTTATAATATATAAAAATACCCTCTTAAACTTTATATATCTTCTAGACTTTATATTTTAAAAATATAACATATATGTTATGCTAAAAAATCAACAAATCACATTATTTTAAATATTCAAATAAAAACACAAATTATTTTCTATTTCTATTTTTACACTTAACAAATTCAACCAATGCAATCTACGTAAATTATTATTAACATAGATATAAATACCAAAATGAATGTAGGATCTCATACATCGGTGTAAGACGGGGTTCTACATACTACAACAACATATATTTTTTCAAGGTCGTTATTTGTTACTAAAGACACAATGTCTAAAAAATGATAGCTAACATTTCGTTAAACAAAGTCAAATTCTTTATGTA
The DNA here is from genome assembly GCA_025667525.1 of Glebionis coronaria. NCBI lineage: Eukaryota > Viridiplantae > Streptophyta > Magnoliopsida > Asterales > Asteraceae > Glebionis > Glebionis coronaria. The sequence goes on along the minus strand of CM046878.1, from coordinate 19,384,591 downwards.
ACAATATTTATACAAAATATCAATTAACATTATCATATAATAAAAAAATCATATAAAACTCGTGGGTCCATGAGCATCGTAACTATTTAAGTATTTAAAATTTAATATTGTTTTATAAAATAACTAGCAGGGTACACGCGCGTTGCGGCGGTGGGTACCCTGTAACATAACTTTTGGCGAACTTGATTTTAATGTTACGTTTTTTTTACAACGATATCTCGAAAAATGACAATTTGAGTTTTGGGTAACTTTATGTTACTGGCTAGTCGAACTCATGGTGACTCCGCTTTTCGGTTGAACCCGTTGGCATGGTTTAGTTTTTAAAACTATATACACTATCATTTTAGATACACAACATATGTATATTTTTGTATATATATGTTTAACTTGTTGTACAATGTGAATATATATACTTATACTTTTAGGTAAAGGGATGTTTTAATTATATATTAAGTAGTATTAATTATTTTTATTTTCAGTTGTGTATTAATTAGTTTTAATATAAATATTAAATTGTGTTTGTATTAGTGAGGTGTCAAAATTTGCTATTTTAAATTTAGGCTTGTTTGGTTATACACAATGCATTAATAGATGTAACTTGAATTTTTAAGTATTTTATTAATAAAAGGTCTAAATGCTTTATATGTAGTATATAAATATATATGGATTATAACTTATGTATTTTTTATTTTAAAGTGTTTTAAAAATAACATTAATTAGTGTATTTATTTTATTTTTTTGTACATTATATTTTATTATATATATCTATTAATTATATTTAAAATTTAAAAGATATCTAATGAATGAATGGTTTTATTATATGTATTGATTATATGTATTAATTGTATTTGTAGATAAGCTTCATAAGTTGTATTACTCAAAGTTAAGTTTTGTGAATATTACAATTGTATTATAAGGCTTAGGAGTTCTACTGCTTAATATTAAATGAAGAGAGAGATATCAATCTCTTTTATATGTAGTATAGATATAGATATTAGACATTAAAAATCATGAATTTATAAATCGTGTACGTGTAAGTTTGATGTAAATAGTTTGTTGATTGATAATTAAAAGATAGTTATTCAGAATAAAAATATTAAAAGTAAAAAAGGTATGAAATTCAAAAAATAAAAATTAAGGTGAGTTTATATTAATTTACACAGTGCACAGTAAAACAACAACACAATTAAACATATAAACATTAAATGTTATAAAAAAAACATAAATATACATAAAATCTTAATGACAAAATCATTACTTTTTTTATCCCTTATGTGTAAGTCTCGCGTGTGCACGGGAATTAAAACTAGCTAAACAATAAACAAATATAAATAATTGGATAAGTGACCGGGTCACGGGTTCGATCATCAGATCAACCCGGTCGAGTCACCTGGTCACGGGTTCTACCAACGGGTTAACCCGATCGAGTCATCGGGTTCCACCACTGGACTGACCCGATCGAGTCACCGGGTCACGAGTTCGACCACCGAGTCAACTACTATATCCTTAACTATTTGCCGCTAGGCAATTACTGCCGTTATGCACGGGTACACGTTAGTTGCTTTAATTGATGTATTGTATCGTTATAATAGTAATAAAATAATAAATAAATAAATAAATAATAATATATAAAATTAAAAAATATAAACAATTGGATAAGTGACCGGGTCACGGGTTCGATCATCGGATCAACCTGGTCGATTCACCTGGTCACGGGTTCGACCAACGGGTTAACCCGGTCGAGTCATCGGGTTCGACCACCGGACCGACCCGATCGACTCACTGGGTCACGAGTTCGACCACCGAGTCAACTACTATATCGTTAACTATTTGCCGCTAGGCAATTACTGCCGTTATGCGCGGGTACACGTCTAGTTGCTGTAATTGATATATTGTATGATAATAATAGTAATAAAATAATAAATAAATAAATAAATGATAATAATATAAAAAATTAAAAATATAATAATAATAATAAATATTAATAATAAATAATTGAATAATTAAATAATAATAACAAAAGATATTTATAATATTAATAATAATAAATATTAATAACTAAATTTATTAATATTATTTTATTATTATTATTATTATTATTTTTTTTATAAACTTCACTTCATTAGAATAAAAATATCTTACAAAAAGTTAGTGGGGAGCCGAGATACTATCTGAGCCCCCACTCCTTTAGCAATAGCGAAACTTATCCTATTAAATATATGAACAGCAGCACGTGCTCCAATGTCCTGAAAAAAAAAATAATAATAATAATATATAAATAGCATAATAGTAATAAAAATAATATTTATGTCTATTATTTTTAGTTTTTTTAATAATATTTAATTTATAACAATAAAAATAATATTAAACTTTTTATTTTTATGTTAATTATTTGTTTAATAATTAGGGTAAACTGCAAATTTCGTCCTTCGACTTTGTAAAATTGACAATTTTGCCATCGAGTGCAAACTTCAGGCAACTTTGCCACCATACTTATATATAACATGCAAAATAACCCCCGAGTTAACCTTTTTTTAACTTTTGGCTGCTTTCTCCGTTAACTCCCTCACGTGGCATGCACGTGAGGGCACTTTCATCATTTCCACTCGTACCAGTCATGCTAGGACTCTTTCCCCTTTACCTTCGTGCAAAAAACGTCCCCAAAACCAATAATCCACATTTCCTTCCCGCTATTATTATACTGAGATCTTTTGTTCCAAGGACTATATTTGCAATGAAATCAAAATTTCCATCTTCTACATATATTAGCTTGAAACAAACACACTCACATAGACACGAACACTCTCTTAAGCAGACACAGTACATTACCCTTTCGTTAACTAGTGATATAATGGCTCGATGTGATGAACTAGTTTATATTTCTAAGTCATTTCACCTAACAGAAATAATGGTAGCCTCGTACCAAAAAGATATTGATGAGGACAGATGGCAGGCGAGAGAATTGATGACTAACTCTGAACGGCTGACCGAGCGGGTCATGCCTAGGGGGAGTTGATTCTCGAGCTCTAAAATGACAATCCTTCTAGATGTGCAAGGGCAACTGTGACAAGGCTCAAGGCACTCCAAACTGCCGACATTCACAAGACAAGGATGTTGATGAGAATGGTCACACATATTCGCAACAAGATTATTCACAAGATTTACTTTTGAGTGAGGAATAGGGAGATGTGAATTGATTGGCTCATGAAGGTTTAAGGGGTTGTTGTGTGTAGATAGGTTTTGCTAATGCCTAGTCTTTGGGTTGTTAAATGTTAATCGAATGTTAATTACTATGTTCTAGTTTGAATTAAGGTGTTATGTTGTTGTTTTAACCTTGAATTAAGGTGTTTTTTAATTGTTAATCGCGTGTTATTATGTTTGGTAGAGAAGTTGTTGGGTCCTTTAGAGATAGATCTTTCAGCCTGTTGCAGATGGTAAATAACTTCTGTAATCACAAGTTATCTACATAGAGACTCTAAAAGAAAACAAGTGTTTATACGGAATATAAACACAAGTAATAAGAAGAAGCAGATACTAAATGAATGGCATGATCCTTTCTAAGGATTTCTAATATTACTAATGAAGAAATGAAAATGGTGAAGGTGTGTCACCTCAACCGTGGGTTCCTTTTATACTAAGGAAACCCTAATTGGCATTTACATCAAAACGTGTAATAGTGATATGAATATCATTTCCTAAGATATTTCATGCATATCCTTAACTAGCTATACTAATAACACGGTCTGACTAAGTCATAGACCAGGACTAACTATTACTCCTACCAGTAGGAACTACTCCTACTACTACTATAACCAAGAGAAACTACATACCTCCTAGTAGTAACTATTACAAGATCATAAGTAACTTCCAGTTACAATATTACTAGCAATCCTCCCCTAAACTTGAATTTGACTATGTTGAGTTCAAGTTTCCAGATTGATCTTTCACGTTGAAGCTCGAGGATTGCAATAACCACTATAGCAGCAGCAGCAAGTCTGACTTTATTGTACCCAAAGAATCCCAAATAACTTGCGATTCACTCTAACACTTGGCTTCTTTAAAGCTTGAAAATATCAGTACATGTTGAATCTTTACAAAAACATGAGCAGATTTGATAAGCCTTTACCAAGCAGCTACTCACTCTTGGGCTAGCTAATCTTTTTGGTGGTATCATGACATCACCTTGAGAGATCAGTCTCCAGTCCAACTCTTGGAACATGAATCAATAGTGAGTTAGAATAACCTAACGATTTTGGCAAATCATTACAACCATAAACGGATTGATAAAGTCTTTACCTGTAGTTGTTTGCTCAGGACTAGCCAACTCTCAGTAATGAAGCATGGGTGAGTTGAAAAAACTATAGTTTTGAGCAAACTATTATAGCTATCAACGGATTTGCGATTGTCTTTACCATAAGTCGTTGTTATGGACTAGCCACTCTTTAGTCCAAGACCAAGGTGTGAAAACTATCCAATTTTAAGTAAACTTGCAACCATCAACGAATTTGACAATCACATTGGAGTGGTACCCTCATGGTGAATCAACTCTTTCTTGTCTCTGAGACATGGTGAGTTGAGCACCGTTTGTTATGTGGGGGCCAGCCAACACCGAAAGTGTACAATCAGAGGATTACAAAACCATTCAGCCCAAACACTTTTAAGAGAAAAAACAGCCAAGTTTATGGTATAAAAGATGATTTACAAGGAGAAAAAGGCACTGAATATATAGAAAAGGAAAAGTACAAAAGAGATAAAATAAAATAAAACAAAACAGATACATACTAGATGAAACACCAGAAGCTACCTCGTAGCAGTAGCAAGTTGAGTCTGAATGGATTCTACCAAAGTTACAGCCACAGACACATAATTTCTGTTGGAGTTTTGGAAATCAGCAACTTCCAAGCCAACATGCTCTAAATGGTCCTCGTGGACAGGGGATAGGTCTGATCTACAAATATATGAACACATAAGCCTGAAATGATCTCCAATATATGAACTCCAGAAAGACTATATAGCTTCCAGCGCCTAATAAGCCATTGAGATTGATCATTCCAAATAGTAGCAGTAGCGGTACCAGGAAGTTTATCCATTAAGACCTTTAAATCACCCCACAAAACAAATCTAGGCTAATCATCTTTTTTCCCTTGATATGCTGCATGCACTAACCCATAGAGAATCACCAGATCCTGTCTATACACCCAATACAAAATCTCTTGTAAGCTGTAAAAATACTTGCTCTTGCCATCCGTCTGAAGAATAACATAAGTATGTGACAAGCCCGCTAGAATGGGTGATGGTTGCATATCCCAACTTGCAATGTGACCTTCCCCAAGAGGGTCCTCCTCATCACTGTTTGAACTTTCCTCAGTAAGGGTATTAGGATCTACCCTATCAACAAGAACTCGAGCACTCCTTCTAGAAAAAAGTTTCTTATGCTTACTAGTGGAAGTAGGGGATGAGCCAACCTTGGAAGCAGAGCCAACAGATGTAATGGAGACAGACTCGGTGACCTCAACAGCAGTAGTAGAAACTTCTGATAGAGCGTCACTATCAGAAGGAACTATGCCAGGAGCATCATCATCAACAAGAACTATTGGATAAAAAGTAGGTGCAGGTGGAGAAGTAGGAGAAACATGTGGATCAACATGATCAGGGGTAGGATCAACGGAAGAACCACCATCAGCATAAACAGTTGTAGGAACACCAGCTGTAGTTGTAGAAGCAACCTTTGATGTAGTAGGGGCAAAATTAGGTGGTAGAGTATGAGCAACATCAACATCAATAGTTTCAGCAACATGATGTGTAGAGGATGACTCAAAATCAGCCCTCGATTGTTTGACATGATTGCGTAGGGTAGTTTCTTAAAGCTGCTTGTTAATCCGTTGCATCTTCTCAAATTCAGATTTGAGCTCCACATCCATCAACCTTTTAATTCACTACATAGGCCAACAAGTAGTGTAGATAGCATCACTTTGATCTTCACATAACGGTTCATATAGTCCCTTTGTTGAGCCCTGGTCATTGGCTTGTTTTTGCGTTCCTTTTTAAGTTGAGCAGCGAGTATCCCCTTTTGCTTTTGAATCAAAGTGTCAATGCGAGCTAGATAATTTTCTTTAGTGACATTATCTCCCAAAAGATCCTTACAAAGGGAGAAATCAATGCTTATGATCGTCACAATGTAGAGCCAATCAGCATCATTGTAAAACATTTTAGCTCGGCGAGCATCTTCTTGTCGCTTTAACCTATTTTCCTCCTCTTGGGCCAACTGTTCATCATGCATTCTATTAGCATCCTCTTCCCCTAACTTCTCCACCTCCTTTATCTGAAAGTTCTTTTCAGTGCAGGAGTAGGTTCTTCATCTATAGGAGCCTTACCTTTGTCTACACCACCTTGTGTAGCACTAGTAGAGACTCTTATGGGATGTGGCATGAGAGTAGGACCAGAAGAAGTAGTATAAGGAACCTCTGGAGTGGCACTAGGAGGAACAACAACTTCTTCAGCAGGCATAGTAGCAAAGGCAGCTCTAGCAAAAACAACCAGTCCATTCTCCTCCATAGCATCTGCTTCATCTTCAGAATCAGTCATAACTAGACGTCTCCTCTTGCTCTTCACCTTTCTCTCTAACAACTTAACCATGTCAACCAACTGAACAACAACATCCCTTGTTATCTGTTGAGTCATAGGATCTAGACTCATCTGGGATATCATGATCATGATTGTAATAAGCACAGTTGAACATAAAGAACATAATCATAACCAAGAACAAGGCTTTCACTAATAAAGATTACTATTAATAATGCTACTAACTACTACTCCTGGTGCCTTATAGGCTTGACACCAGGAGGAACTCACACACACCTATGGTTTACATTGTTTGTGAATGAGTGAATAACCATGTGTGCCTAACCCTCTTTATATAATAGAGGTACTATGGTTACATCACAACCCTAGCTTACTTACTAAGCTAACTATTTATTATTAAGTCCTTCATCTTGTTTTGTCATATCAACTCAAGATATCTAAGTCCCAACAATCTTCCCCTAGTTGATTTGACAAAACCAGTAAGAACAAGCTTCCCTTGAAGCTAATATAGATGAAGGCTAAGCTTCCCCTCGATCCATGCATTTCTTGTTGAGTCTTAGGATCTAGACTCATATGGGATATCATGATCATGATTGTAATAAGCACAGTGGAACATAAAGAACACAATCATAACCAAGAACAAGGCTTTCACTAATAAAGATTACTATTAATAATGCTACTAACTACTACTCCTGGTGCCTTACAGGCTTGACACCAGGGGGAACGCACACACACCTATGGTTTACATTGTTTATCAATGAGTGAATAAAACCAAGGTGCCTATCCTCTTTATATAATAGAGGGACTAGGGTTACATCACAACCCTAGCTTACTATCTAAGCTAACATATTACTACTAGGTCCTTCATCTTGTTTTGTCATATCAACTCAAGATCTCTAAGTCCCAACAATCTTCCCCTAGATGATTTGACAAAACCAGTAAGCACAAGCTTCCCTTGAAGCTAATATAGATGAAGGCGAAGCTTCCTCTTGATCCATGAATTCTTCCCCTTTTTTTCACATCAACTCAAAAGGGACCGTCTTCCCCTTAAGCAGTGCATGTTGAATCCATTAGGTTCCATGGAGAGATCACTGATGAAGAAAATCAAGTATAACGAATTTGATGAAGAAGTGGAATCTCCCAAACTTGTTTCTTATGTCTTGCACTAACACGTGACATCGAACTCGAACAAAATCCTAAAATAAATGAGACACTGAGCACAATAACGTAACCCCTTCAAGTGATAGCAAATGTACGCATAGAGCACTATGAAAATAGATGTAAAACCAGTAAAAATAAGGTCATATTTATTTTCTCACGAATTTTAATTATATTATATTTTAATTATTTTTCTACTTATTTAAAATGATTTATTTGGATTTATGGAAATTTTTATATATTTTTCCGTTTTAATTTAAGTCATGAAAATTGATTTAAATGCTCTCTCGCATAAATTTTATAAAACGTGACGGATCAATGGAACGGGAACCGACGGCGACATAATTCGACTATATTTAGTCAAAAATATTATTTTTATAACTTTTATATTTACGTAAATAAATTTGCACCGAATAGGATTTATTAGCGTTTTTAAGAATCGAGTCGGACTAGAAATTGATGCATTTTATTTTTGGGCTTTAGTTGGTTGATAATAGGAAGTATACACATGGGCCAAAGCCCATTTTCTTTTCCTTTCCTTGCTGTGCGTCGACTAACATACAAACACATACAACTGCTCTTTTTTTTTTAACATACTAAAAACACAAACACTCTCTGCTTCTTCTTTGTGCAACGAACCATAACCAAAACAGCCCCATCCATTGATTTTTCCTCATCAATCACTCAATTAAACACTACCACCTTCGTCTTTGGTAAATCCTAAACACAAACCCATGTTTTATTTGCACATGCAATTAATTTTTATAAAATCATAAAATTCAAGGTTTGTGTTCTTGCATATTTGATCATGGGATTAGACATACAATATGTTTATTAGTGTTTATACTAATAGAATTACTAGGAATTTTGTCCAAGAACACCCATGGTGGCTTGTTTGAGCCGCGGCCAAAACATGATCCATAGGGATCATGTTGTGGTTTTTGAGTGATTGGTTTTGTTGATTAGCTTTGTTGTTATGGTTATTGTTCTTAGGTGGGTTTTGATTTTTGACCATGCATGATATGGATTTATAGTGTTTTGATCTATCTAGGTTAATATAAGATGTGTTTTTGATTGTTGGAGATGAATTAGAGGTTGTTTGGTATAGATGTTATGATGCCAAAATTCGGACAGCAGGTATGTGAGCCCAAAACACACATATTTTCTACTGTAACGTGCACTTTTTACAGCTTAAATGGGTTCCTTAGGCCTTTTACATGTTAGTGGTGAGTTGGATAGGCACTCAACTCGTCCGGATGAGGAAGTTATGACCTATTTAAGGTCGAAAGACATATTTTGGGACAGCAGGTTTGCATAGCTTGTAGCTACAGGTTATTGACCCCCATTTGTGCATTTTAAGGTTTGATACAGCAGTAGAGCTCATATGTGAAGTCCTCCCGCTGACCTCATGTTAATATCTATCACCAAATGGTTTTTATGACTAAAACGGTAAACCCGAGTTTAAAAACAAAATTCTGATTTTGTAACCTTTCAAAGAATGTAACTTTCCCGCTAATTGGTAGTAGCTATTTACTCGTGGTTGGTATGGGCCAAAAGTAGAATCATGAGGCTTTCCAATGGTGGAAATCACAGTCCCTTAAACCTTATAGGTTAACGGGTTATTTTGTCCCAAGTTTGACTAGTGCAGTTTGACCATTAAGTTCTTACGGTATGGCTGTTAGTGTTTTGGACTTTTAGAAAGTTCCATAAACTCTTAGATCGAATGGTTGGACATTTTGAAAACTAGATTTCAAGTGTGTTCCAGGGATTTAAATCCCAAAATCATTGGATTTACAGTTTCGGATATATACTCTTCTCAAAACAGTCCCGCCGAATAATTTTGACTTTTACATCTTTTGTTATGTAAACTTGAGGCATTTTGTGTGCAAACCGTATTGAATACTTGGTTTAACACTTATAACATGTAGAATATATAATTCCTACAGGTTGTAAACCTTGTTTAGCCTTGGTTCACTTTGAATTAGGTGTTGGTGCAAATTTTTATCCGTAATACATTTTTATCGAATTACTTTCGTATAATTGTTTTATAAGCATATAAAACGCGTACTTAAGGGGCGTAATCACTTTTATAGGTCACGAATAGCCTTGGAGTGCTAATATCTACTCTTCTACAGCCCGGTTCCATTATTCATCCGTCATCTGTTCCGTTCGCCTAAAGGTGAGTTTATAGCCTCACCTTTAAACTTTAAATGTTTAATTAAACCCGCGAGGGGGATACATGCTGTTTTATAAAAATGAACACAAGTTGTTTTCGGTATGCTAGACCCGAATGTGATGATAAATGCATAAGTACCATTGTCTAATGAAGTCCCTGAATTTCATGCACTGTTAATTACTCGAAGGGGTAAACGCTAATACATATGATAGATCTATTTGGTTTGACAGCCTTATCCTAGGGTATGTATCCTTGTGAGCACCTGAAAGGGATATTATGTATAAGAGGTCGTTGGTATATGACAATATTACCTGTTAGTAGGGGCGCCGTAAGTGACTCGGTTTGATATGTTGGTTAACGTTCAGTGGCGTGAGCTTAATGCATTTATCTGTATATATGACTTGTCTGTGTGATAAGTTTCAGATGATTAAAAATTCTTGTGTTCACTTATTATTCTTATAAACTCTATAAATTCACTCGACTTTTTAGTTGAATTTTTAGCATGTTTATCTCAGGTAATTAAAGATGGATGCTGGAGGTTTGGAATGGACGAGGAGACAAGCGCTAAAGTTTTGGAAAACATGTTTTCGTTCCATTCAGTTATCTTTTACTTTTAAAATGTTTGTGTACTTTTAAAAGGTTTGTGTATGAAATGTTGGTAACGGTTTGTGGACCAGTACTCTGATCTTTATGAATGGAACCCCTTATCTAAAAACGTCTCTTTTAGAGTCGTTCTTTATATTCTTTTGTGATTGTGCTATTTCTTAACACCCAAATGGTTGGTTTCCGCTGCGAGTAAATTTGGGGGTGTTAAAGATTGGTATCAAGAGCTTAAGGTTATAGAGAAATAGGTCTTTTATTTTCAAAAACCTAAACTATAACCGTGTTTTGTGCGCTAAGTCTTCTCGTGTTCCTAGTCCAAGCTTCCAGGTAACTTTTATGTTATTGTTAATGCATATCTGAGAAGCATTATTGTTAAGTATTTATTAATAAATACTTTGAGATACTTTGAGATATTCGAGATTTTTGAGATATATTGAGATATAAAATATATATATCGACTTTGAACGATATTTTGATGTAAATGTATCCATTCGTATTTTTCATAATTTTTGAAATTTTATAATGACCTTACATATCCGGCAGTGCGACTAGTTAATGTTTCATTCTTTTCTCGGTACATTTCGTGTTTTTGGAGAACCGTGCTTACAAGGAGAATTCTCTACCTTACATATCAAAATCTAAGTGATGGACGTTATGAAACATTTTGCTTCTTAGTTTTCTTGTTGATATTTTTGCAATCTTTTATGCCATATATTCTTTATGTGCTCAGCTATATAACTTATTTGTCGTTGTTGTAAAATCCACAAGTCATGTGTGTATATAAATTTTAGGTCATTAAAAAGTGTTGGTAAAATATATTAGATGACGTGGAATAGAAATTGCGTTATTATTGAAAATTCTAATAAAGTTTGATTAAACTTTAAGTTATGTCAAAAAAAAAATAAAAAAAAATAAAAAAAAAATGCTGTGCAGAATCTGCATGGGCAAAATCGTCTATTTCTGGTTCGTTTCAGCTTTCGTGTAAAACTAAAAAGTTGTTTAAAATGTCATTTTACTTCTAGCGCGAGCAAAACCAGTTCTGAAAACGAATATAGACGGGTCAAAACATAAAAGTTAAATCTGCATTTTATAGTAAAACAGTCAAACCTGCGCAACGGCTTGCAGGGGCATTTTAGTCATTTTCTGTTGAGTTTCAGGTTTCGGGTAAAAATAGAAAGTTGCTTGAAACGCCGTTTTACATAAAATTGCTTTAGACTCCGAGTCTTGAAAATGTTATTTAGTTGGCCAATTAGTCGGGTCAAATCTGAAAAGTCAAAGCTGAACGTAAAAAGTCAAATCTGATAGAAAAATTGGAATATGTTTTTTTTAAACGTTTCTAAGCGTTTTTCAATTCATTTGAGATCATAAAGTTTTAACGAATACTATTTTACAACTAACGAATACTGGTTGCATGTGAAAATGTTTAAAAACAGAAACTTTACATGATTAGCAATTACATGATTAGTGGTGTAATTTGAAAGCGAATTATATTTTTTTTTAAAGCATGTTTGTATCGTGTAGCTTACGATGAGTACACATATGGATTGATTTATTCTTTTTATATATATGACTCATTTGTCATTCGATGTTATTTTATTTTTATTTTCTTCTACCCTTCCATTGATTTGGGTTGAGTTTTGAAGTTTTGCCTTCACATTCTTCGTCGACATTCTTATCACGTGTTTCATGGCGTTTTCGTCTAAACCTTATAACCATTTGAAACCTTAACAACTTGTAACCATTTCATTGGTTGTTTTATGAGCTACTATTTGCTACTTTTTGCAAACCTTTGGCTACTTTACACGTTGTCATAATGTCACCTTATAAATAAATCTGATAATGTTTTACGATTATTTTCACCAATTGTTTTTACTTTGGTCTTATTAAATACTTTTCGTAACATTAAAAGTTGCTTATTGAGTATCTCACAAATTACTTGTATCCTATAAATTTATAAAATATTTTTATATTCCATTTCACAAATGGCATGGTTTATATATAAGCATAAGAAACGTAATACTTTTTGACGAAACTGAGCACTGCATTGCTATTCCTAAATTATACATGGCCTGATCACCTATGTCTAATTTAGAAGGAGCCATGCTAGGCTGAATAGTAGTCATCTTAAAAATCTTGATAATAATCAACTTTTTATTTGTAATTATGATAAAGATAAATAAAATGAAATAAAGTGAAAAGAAGTTTTGAAAACCTTTATAATTTATGCAAGTGGCGCAATTTCTATGCATCCGCATACGTTTTCTTATCTTTTCTTGAATAAATTACTCGTTTACGAATACGTTTTTACTCGATGATCGTTTTTCTACTTGTTACTTCATTTTGTCTTATAACTGATTTCTTTTGACCGTTCATTTAATTACTGACTGTTGATAAATGACTTGAAAGTCTCGATGTTTTATCCTTCCTTCTCGTCCAATCTTCTTTATGCGACTGGGTAGATCTTTGGAATGTCTCCGCACGTGAATAATGAATTATCACTAGAGTGATTTCCGTATATCCGGGATGACGTCCGTCACTCTCGTTTGTCTTGAAATCCACTCTTGTGAACCGTGCTTTGACTTCTCTCCTTAAACACTAATATCATCCATTTGATTTATTTTATTTACAAGTGATTATTAGGAATTTTCTTAGATTAAATGTTTTGTATGGATCTTATTTCCGATCATGTATCGACCACCGCTAAGTTAATGAGCTGATATTGGTGAACCACCGACTGCACTAACAAAATTGACAACTTGTTTGATCTATTATTTCTTATCATCTTACCATCAACGCCTTTATTTTATTATTCTCTTAAGAATTCATACAACATTTCTTCGTCCTCTTTTTGTACCGCTGATTTCGTACTAATTGTTGACCATTATTTCCATTCGTATTCGTTCATTATCTTGTCACATTTTGAAACCAAATATATCCCATGTTTATTTTAAAATAATAAACATCTTTATGTATTTCTACAACATATTATAATAATTTTATAGAACTTGTCTACATTTTCTAATGATTTTCAATTAATAAAATAACTATCATAAAAAAAAGGTCAAATTTATACATCATATTTTGTATAACTAAAACAAATGTTTAAAATGAAATTATCTCTATCTTTGAAGTAATTGACTTATAATACTTTACTTTTAAATGTAATGAAATTATCGGTTTAACTTATATTCCTAATAGTGATTTGATTTGGAAATTATATTTTCTAATTGTAACCATCAGTATGAGTTTAATTTATAAATTCATGTCATTCTTTTAAAATTTCTTAAGACAACCAAAATAAATTACGAAGCTATTTAACTTCTATTTTTAATATATCATCCTTATCAAGAAGGTACCTCAACTGAGTTTTAAGGTAATACCAAATCCGGGACGGACAATTGTGACAAATGTTATTTTAATGTCAATATTTAATTTATTCTTCGCTCTCATTTTTCTAGTATTGCGAATTATTATGTTTTACGGTTACGTGAGTCGAGATCCCTCGTCGATCGTCAACCCTAAATCATTTTACCACATCTTGTCCGTTTATGCGTTTATTGAATTCATTTATATCTCGTTCTGTTCCTCGTATTGAAGATCACTATTTTATTCTGAGTTTAAAATGAATCTCGGGAAGCAGTGTATAAGAAGAAACGATAAGTGTCACCATGATTTATGCGTGTACTTGTGGAATGATTAAAGACCGAATCTCTTAATGAATGGAGTTAATAAATTCGTTACAACCTCGATGAGTATGTTGGAGCCGACACCGCAAGTGGAAAGACTCTTGAGATCAAGTGGTTATTATCAAGGGTTCGTTCAAGGTTTTCTCGATGATTAACGGTGTAGATCTATACTCGATGTTTATGTTCGACCTTTTCTTTTATGTACTTATATGGTGTGTGATCTAGTCAAATGATCATAAGTTGTGAGAACTTGAGACGGCATCATCCGATGACGTTCGATCATGTAGAACACATATTATGTAATATCTTTTTGACTTTCAACGACGATGTTTATTGAGACTTTAATGCGCGTTGGCGAAAGTGAGATGGTGTCTTTGTATTATCTTTTGAGTAGGGACCCGCGTGTGAGCACCCTCCGATGACGAAAATGTTTTTCTTGTTAGTTCTTTTTGATGTGTGTTCATGGCTATCCGGCCGATGGATATCCTTTAATTTGCAACCTTCCTTTTAACTGGACTTACCCGAGAATCTTGTCATCTATTCTTGTCGTCGAATGAGCTTCGTGTGATTCATAAAATTTTCATGTGTCGAGCTTGACGGGTGACTGGTGGATAAGGATTTATTTATTCCTTTTTGGTGAGATACAACTTGACGACAAGTTACGTTTTGTAGAAGAACCAGTGGAGATCATGGATCGAGATTCACGTGGGAACGTGAGGACTTCTTTATAAGGAATGCCCTCATCCTTCCGGGTAGTGAACAACTCGAGTATGAGGTGAGTTGAGCGTCGTGACGTCGCTCCCTTAAGGTGGCGAGGATGTAAAACCCGTAAAAATAAGGTCATATTTATTTTCTCATGAATTTTAATTATATTATATTTTAATTATTTTTCTACTTATTTAAAATGATTTATTTGGATTTATGGAAATTTTTATATATTTTTCCGTTTTAATTTAAGTCATGAAAAATGATTTAAACGCTCTCTCGCATAAATTTTATAAAACGTGACGGATCGATGGAACGGGAACCGACGGCGACATAATTCGACTATATTTAGTCAAAAGTATTATTTTTATAAATTTTATATTTACGTAAATAAATTTGCACCGAATAGGATTTATTAGCGTTTTTAAGAATCGAGTCGGACTAGAAATTGATGCATTTTATTTTTGGGCTTTAGTTGGTTGATAATAGGAAGTATACACATGGGCCAAAGCCCATTTTCTTTTCCTTTCCTTGCTGTGCGTCGACTAACATACAAACACATACAACTGCTCTTTTTTTTAATATACTAAAAACACAAACACTCTCTGCTTCTTCTTTGTGCAACGAACCATAACCAAAACAGCCCCATCCATTGATTTTTCCTCATCAATCACTCAATTAAACACTACCGCATTCATCTTTGGTAAATCCTAAACACAAACCCACGTTTTATTTGCACATGCAATTGATTTTTATAAAATCATAAAATTCAAGGTTTGTGTTCTTGCATATTTGATCATGGGATTAGACAGGCAATATGTTTATTAGTGTTTATACTAATAGAATTACTAGGAATTTTGTCCAAGAACACCCATGGTGGCTTGTTTGATCCGTGGCCAAAACATTATCCATAGGGATCATGTTGTGGTTTTTGAGTGATTGGTTTTGTTGATTAGCTTTGTTGTTATGGTTATTGTTCTTAGGTGGGTTTTGATTTTTGACCATGCATGATATGGATTTATAGTGTTTTGATCTATCTAGGTTAATATAAGATGTGTTTTTGATTGTTGGAGATGAATTAGAGGTTGTTTGGTATAGATGTTATGATGCCAAAATTCGGACAGCAGGTATGTGAGCCCAAAACTCACATATTTTCTACTGTAACCTGTACTTTTTACAGCTTAAATGGGTTCCTTAGGCCTTTTACATGTTAGTGGTTATTGGATAGGCACTCAACTCGTCCAGATGAGGAAGTTATGACCTATTTAAGGTCGAAAGACATATTTTGGGACAGCAGGTTTGCATAGCTTGTAGCTACAGGTTATTGACCCCCATTTGTGCATTTTAAGGTTTGATACAGTAGTAGAGATCATATGTGAAGTCCTCCCGCTGACCTCATGTTAATATGTATCACCAAATGGTTTTTATGACTAAAACGGTAAACCCGAGTTTAAAAACAAAATTCTGATTTTGTAACCTTTCAAAGAATGTAACTTTCCCGCTAATTGGTAGTAGCTATTTACTCGTGGTTGGTATGGGCCAAAAGTAGAATCATGAGGCTTTCCAATGGTGGAAATCTCAGTCCCTTAAACCTTATAGGTTAACGGGTTATTTTGTCCCAAGTTTGACTAGTGCAGTTTGACCATTAAGTTCTTACGGTATGGCTGTTAGTGTTTTGGACTTTTAGAAAGTTCCATAAACTCTTAGATCGAATGGTGGGACATTTTGAAAACTAGATTTCAAGTGTGTTCCAGGGATTTAAATCCCAAAATCATTGGATTTACAGTTTGGGATATATACTCTTCTCAAAACAGTCCCGCCGAATAATTTTGACTTTTACGTCTTTTGTTATGTAAACTTGAGGCATTTTGTGTGCAAACCGTATTGAATACTTGGTTTAACACTTATAACATGTAGAATATATAATTCCTACAGGTTGTAAACCTTGTTTAGCCTTGGTTCACTTTGACTTAGGTGTTGGTGCAAATTTTTATCCGTAATACATTTTTATCGAATTATTTTCGTATAATTGTTTTATAAGCATATAAAACGCGTACTTAAGGGGCGTGATCACTTTTGTAGATCACGAATAGCCTTGGAGTGCTAATATCTACTCTTCTACAGCCCGGTTCCATTATTCATCCGTCATCCGTTCCGTTCGCCTAAAGGTGAGTTTATAGCCTCGCCTTTAAACTTTAAATGTTTAATTAAACCCGCGAGGGGGATACATGCTGTTTTATAAAAATGAACACAAGTTGTTTTCGGTATGCTGGACCCGAATGTGATGATAAATGCATAAGTACCATTGTCTAATTAAGTCCCTGAATTTCATGCACTGTTAATTACTCGAAGGGGTAAACGCTAATACATATGATAGATCTATTGGGTTTGACAGCCTTATCCTAGGGTATGTATCCTTGTGAGCACCTGAAAGGGATATTATGTATAAGAGGTCGTTGGTATATGACAATATTACCTGTTAGTAGGGGCGCCGTAAGTGACTCGGTTTGATATGTTGGTTAACGTTCAGTGGCGTGAGCTTAATGCATTTATCTGTATATATGACTTGTCTGTGTGATAAGTTTCAGATGATTAAAAATTCTTGTGTTCACTTATTATTCTTATAAACTCTATAAATTCACTCGACTTTTTAGTTGACTTTTTAGCATGTTTATCTCAGGTAATTAAAGATGGATGTTGGAGGTTTGGAATGGACGAGGAGACAAGCGCTAAAGTTTTGGAAAACATGTTTTCGTTCCATTCAGTTATCTTTTACTTTTAAAATGTTTGTGTACTTTTAAAAGGTTTGTGTATGAAATGTTGGTAACGGTTTGTGGACCAGTACTCTGATCTTTCTGAATGGAACCCTTTATCTAAAAACGTCTCTTTTAGAGTCGTTCTTTATATTCTTTTGTGATTGTGCTATTTCTTAACACCCAAATGGTTGGTTTCCGCTGCGAGTAAATTTGGGGGTGTTAAAATAGATAGTACCCCTTCGCTAGATGTTTCAAGTCTTCGTCACCATACAAAGCAAGCAAGTTATCTTAAAAGGTGCTCCCTTCCTTTTAAGATATGATAAGAACACAAAACGTGTGAAAATGAACTACAACATAAAATAAGTGATAACCAAATGTCTTCTTCAATGAATCGACCCAACGAAATGATGATGGCTTAGAACTCTTCCTCCAGTAACAGTAATGACATCAGACTAGTCACTAAATCAGAGTAGTAACAATCTTACTTGACTAGACGAAACCAAAACCAGCCAAAGAAAAGTTAGTATACAACAAGCCAGTAGGAACCAGAAGAAAGTCAGCAAGAACATACACCTACCCGTAGGTACAAACCAGTAGGAACCGCCAGTGGTACGGACCAGTAGGAACCGACTAGTATAAACCGATGATTCAACCAGGAGGAACCATCAAATATTACTAGGAGAAACCAAGAACAAAACCAACATGAATATATATGACATATAGGAACCATAGCGCACCAGTAGCATAACAAAAACCTACTAGTAGCATCTCAAAACCCCTTCTTTTTTTTTCTTTTTTTTAACATTCTGTCACCACACTGTCGCTAAGCTGTTGCTAATATCAAACAATATTCCCTCCGTACTTTTAGCAACAAACTGTCCATACACATACATAAATGGAAAGAGCACGTTTTTAGCATATATAGAATCACCCCATAAAACACGTCCATCAACTGTTTCCATCCTATCATGCGTAACAGACCACATCTCTTCCATCCTTAATTCACGCAGAAAATAACTTAACATATGTTTGACCATCAACAGCTCACATTTCCAAAGATAAAGAAAATAATTATAGAACAAACTATAATCCCTATAGATTTGGAATCAATAAAATGTTTCCATGACATACGTAACAACCTATATTATTTCCATAAACAATGAGAATATTACCCTCGTAGTGATGTCCACGAAATCAGGAGATGCATTCCCTACAAGTCAGCATCAAACATCCATAAATTTGGAAAAAATCATGCATCATCATAATCCCATTGTATCACTCCAAAGGTTTTGACCTATTCTCCACAAATTATGGCCAAACAATATACCCAAAAATCTCGTTCAATACATAAAAACGTGTCCTACATTTTTTTATAGTAACTGTTTTCTCTTTATATATCAACATCCATAATTAGAATATATCATGCCATAATGCCATCCATAATCATCGTATCACACAGCCCAACAATCTCAATATTTTGGCAAGAATATTCCCATATTATAGCTGGTTATCACACGTTTATTCTTTGTATACAGATACTTACGAACGTAACAATAGTACCATACGCGTATTTTCAAAGAAATAAAATAGTGTGAATAGTTCCTAATGTATGCTTTTTGCGTATACTAGCAAATGGTGCTAACTCATGTGAGCAATACTTCGCATATCCATATCAAACAACAGTCATTGAAAAGTAATATCATGTGAAAGATCAATGACACAAAAAGTCGAACAATACCTTTCTTGGGCCACGAATGATTTACTGATACTCTTTCCTCACGTCTCTTTCTTTCATCATTCCCCAGTACCACACCTGACAACCATACGAAACTCAACCTACTGTGATCGCATGTCCACCAATCAACAAATTAAAGTGGCTGCAACGAATCACTATTATATGGCAGCTAGGTTTTATAAATACCCAGATACCAATGATACGATTTGCTCCCATGAACCACTCTAACTGCTGCTCAAAAATACGAATCTAGGGTTTCCAAGGCGGACCCTAACAGTGAAGATCACAACAGTCATAAAATCATTCACCACCCAAGATCATTCTAGGG
The DNA here is from genome assembly GCA_025667525.1 of Glebionis coronaria. Taxonomy (NCBI): domain Eukaryota; kingdom Viridiplantae; phylum Streptophyta; class Magnoliopsida; order Asterales; family Asteraceae; genus Glebionis; species Glebionis coronaria. The sequence goes on along the minus strand of CM046878.1, from coordinate 19,364,862 downwards.
TTCATCGTTGATTTAAGAATCAACTCACCAAAGCTAGAACAATCACCATCATAGTACCAACAGCAACATCAATGTTACAGCATATGAACAGCAGCAACAATCATCTCAGCGGGAACACCATTATTTATTTAAAAATAGAAAATAACATAACATGAAAACCTTGTAGATCAACCAGATCGAGAGCCAACAAGCTCTGATACCACTTGTTGAGTCTTATGATCTAGACTCATCTAGGATATCATGATCATGATTGTAATAAGCACAACGGAACATAAAGAACACAATCATAACCAAGAACAAGGCTTTCACTAATAAAGATTACTATTAATAATGCTACTAACTACTACTCCTGGTGCCTTACAGGCTTGACACCAGGAGGAACGCACACACACCTATGGTTTACATTGTTTATCAATGAGTGAATAAAACCAAGGTGCCTACCCTCTTTATAAAATAGAGGGACTAGGGTTACATCACAACCCTAGCTTACTATCTAAGCTAACATATTACTACTAGGTCCTTCATCTTGTTTTGGCATATCAACTCAAGATCTCTAAGTCCCAACATTATCAACTTATGGCTAGCAAGAGTAGCTTCCAATGATTGCACCTTTTCTTGGTACCTATTAACAAGAGCAGCCAAAGATGTGAGAGTAACATGGACCTCGGCTTCCCCACCAGGATTACCTAGTGCTGGGGAGCCTCATTGGTCCTTGGAGGAGAAATATGAGCAGAAACTCCTTGTTTTTCATCCTCCATAAAGATGGAGGGAGTCTCATCATGAGCAAATTGCATAGAGGGTTGACCCTTGTTTAAGCTCATGGGGTCAGGATGAACCTGAATGGATGGAGTTTCGTTCAGAAGACGCAGGGTCAGGAGTTGGTAAAGGGGATGGTCTTGGTGAGGGTGGTGGGGTCTCCACAAAAGGAGATGCAGCAGGAGCAGGAGCAGCAACCTCATCCACCCTCTCCAGCATAGCTGGTAGCAGTAGCATGTGATCCCCAATAAAGGCTAATTTCATATTGGAGAAAACTTTAGAAGTAAGCTTAACTAGAGCATACTCCATGGGGTCAAAGGGCTTATAGTCTAGAATCATTTGTAGAAACCTTGGTTACATCAAGAACTTCTTCTTAAACCCACTTAGATTACCCAACATCCGATCAAAATATACTTTGAAAACTTAAAAGTCTGTCCTTGGGATAGACAAATGAGGCCAGTAGCAAGAGGAGTAGGAAATTGATCCCAACTCTCAGCCTTAGGGATCAAGAAATGGATCAAGAAATGGATTAAAAACATCTATTGAGGGGAAAACTTGTTCTTTAGGAACGTGAATTTTCCCTTATGGGGGTAGCCAATGGCTGCCATACCCTCAAGCACCTCAGAATCATGTATCAATATAACCCCCACCCCCCTCATCCCTTAGGTTTAGTGAGGTCTTAATTTAAGTCTTAGTTATAACAAATTGACGACCATCAATGGTGGCCACAAGTTCAGTTGGTCTCCCAACAATGTCACGAATAGTGACAGAATCCCAAAATTGCCAATTTAAAGACTCATATACAATAGGACAATGAATTAGAGAGTACTTAATGTGAGATGCTTCAAAAATGCCAAGATGTTACGATATTCGTCATTCCCAAGACCGGCCTCAAGATATGCTACCATATTGTGATCCACCTTGAATTGAAGTTGCGCCATTGAATCGAGGATGATGGATTGATCGAGATGGAGAAGATGATTTGATTGATAGAAGCTTGAAGTGAATTATTGGTACTGGTGAAGAAATCAATTACCCTAATTGAATATTTATAATTAATGTTGCTACTGTTACAAATACCCTTAAGTAAATAATTTTCCCTTTCAAAATTTACCATTAATGGTATAACTACTTGCCCCTTTTGCATTTAAGGATAAATTCCCACTAACGAATAAAAAAGACGTTGTTATTTTTATTTGTAACTATCCTTGACTAAAAGTCAAAAGTAACCAGAACCTTCCACCAGTCAACAAAAAATATAGCGAAACCAACTTCCACCATGAGCAAGTGGGTCAACCCAAGAGAAAAATTCTAACATTTGGAATCACCATGAGTCCACTAGCAGGAACATATGAAGCACCAGGAAGAACAATGGTCCACCAGGAGCAATATGAGTGCAACTAGGAGGAACCATTGGTCGACTATAAGAAACTTAGTTCTACTAGGAGGAACCATATCCACCAGTAGCAATGTCATTATAAAAATTAATTAGACGAAAAACAAAAAAATATACACAATAATACATACAACAAGCTTACTCTTAGGCTAAAACCTCCCGTCAATCCCAAAACTCAAGGATTGAGCATTCCAATAGTGACCACCAAGAAATTAAATCTAGGTCCATCAATAGCTTTGGTTAACAAGTCAGCCACATTATCATCAATATGAACCTTTAAAACCTTTATTAGCTTTTTCTCATTGACATCTTATGAAATGATGTAGAATTTTAATGTGTTTGGTTCTTTGAAAAACTAGATTTTAACAATACATATGGTACTTTGGTTATCAATAAAGACGTTGGTGTTCATGAAGTTCATAGTCTAACATTTGATTTTGGATCTAATGTACCTTACCACACTAGCTAACAGCATCTACATATTCAGCTTCAGTAGAAGAAGTAGCCATTATAGTTTGCTTCTTGAACTGTCATGAAATCATCCTTTTAACCCAGAAATTGTAAGCCATTAGTAACCGACTATCTATCATTATTGACACCAGGATAGTCAATATCACTATAAGCTTCCAACATAAAAAGAGATTCCTTTGGATACCACAAGCCTAACTTAGGTTGGGCTTTGAGGTACTTAAAAATCTTCTTCACAATATTCAAACTAGAAGTCAAAGGAGCAACTTGATGTCTTGAACAGGCACTGACTACAAACATAATGTTAGGCCTAGAAGTAGTTAAATACATTAGAGAACCAATCATTGATCTGTAGAGATGGACATTCACAGGTGAGTTTGGTTCATTTTTTAGCTTGATTTTAGAGACCTCATAGGGGGTATTAGTTGGTCTTTGGGACTCCAAGTCAAATTTCTTGATAATGTCTTGAACATATTTATCTTGGTTAATGAAAATCCCATCCTGCTTTTGTTGAACCTAAAGTCCCGGAAAGAAAGTGAGCTCACCCATGGCACTCATTTAAAATTCACCCTTCATCGGTACTTTAATATAGCACACCATTCTTTCTTTGTAAAGCCAAAAATTATGTCATCTACATAGACTTGAACAAGAATGATATCTTTGGAGTTCTTTTAAGAAACAGTGTCTTATCAATGGTGCCCCAGATGTACCCATGTTGCAACAAAAAGGTAAACAATCTCTCCTATAAGGTGTGACAACCCCGGTTTTGAGGGTCGTCACTTAGACTTATTAATTAGGTCATTTTATGTGTGACTATGTATCTTATATGCTTACATGTTATTTTGTGTGAATGAGGTAGGAAGGGACATCGTTTATGGGTACGGAATACTCATAAGTAAATCGATGGGCGGATATTACATGATCATGAGTTCACAATATAGTGACTATGAAATGAAATGGAATCATTTTGATGATTTACGTATACGTATAAGTATTATAATAAATCGTATTTTTACGATTTTGGGTTTCGCATTTTGGGGTGTCGGATAAGGTAATTAGTCATGGAGATATTTTTCGGGATGGTTTTGAGTCATTTGGGACTTAGTTACTTAACTTATTTCATATTTAAAGAGTTTTTATAAAATTGTATATTTTTACGGTATACGCGTAAAATCAGCTAGTTTTACGGTTTAGATGTCCGGGAGGTCTTAAAGTTTGTAATAAATTAGGGAAATTTAAGGAAACATTAGTAGTATTATATTAAGTAATAAAAAAGAAAAATAAATAAAATAAATATATATGGGGCGGTGGAGGGTCGACGAACCAAAAAGAAGGGAAAAGTAAAGGGAAAGATGGACATGGGTTGGACTAGGATTGGTATACACACTATATATAGTCTTTTAATAAAAAAACACATAATCATTCTCCTGGAGATCATAAGTCGCGACATAAACCAAAAGGTTAGGGTTTTCCTGTAAAAATATTAACTTTCATAAAACAAAGGTAAATCATTAATACCTTCTCAATTTAATTATTTTTAATTCATTCTCAATCATTATATGATGGATTTAGGTTATGGTTTATTATAAAATCTGTTAATTAATGATAAAACAATGATTAGATTAATTAGGGATTGTAACTAATTAATTGTTGGGTAATTAACTAGGTTAGTTTAATTAAATTCGTAATAAAAACTGGGCAGAATTTTCGGTCTATTGTTTTGATCATATCTAGAGTTCTAGGAACATTCATTAATCAAGCAGGTATCCCTGAAAATTTATTTGAGTTGGCTTTTGAATGCAAGAAACGAGGAATAAATTGGATGTCGGAAAGTGGGTCAAAAACAGGTTACAACAGTGAAAGGTCTAAACATTTTTAAAATCAGTCGGGTTTAAATTAATGTTGTAAGATGGTTAGGGTACTTAGGAGTACAATTGGACCGTTAGATGAACATCAGAGTTAGTTTATATGTTATAAAAGATATATGGATGAGAGATAATCAATTGGGATTGTGGAAGGCCCTCTGATCATAAAAAACGTTTTATTTGTTCAAAATCAGTAAAATTTGGTAGACAAAAGTATATACATGTATATTGAGGCCTTAGCAGTAGCCTTATGGTTGGGGCAAAAGAGAGGAGTTAACTAACACATGTAAGGGAATAGGTTTTTCTATACAAAAATAATTGGTATGATTAGGTGGGCGTTTGGTTTATAGTTTGGGGACTAAAAATCAGGACTGTTTTGAGGATAATGTAAACGGGATAGGTATCAAACTTAACCAAGTTAAAGACTTGTTAGAGAGGGGTAATGGGATGCTTAGAGCATATGAATGGGGTATATATATGGAAGAAGGGTAGATGTCCATCATAGATTGATGAGCCATATTAGTCATTGGTTCATGTCTTGATGTTCTATTTGTTAGGTTTTTGCTAGTACGCGGGATAATTGGAGAATCTCAATCAGGTGAGTTTCATAGTCCCATTTTCTTTATCTTTTTACTTCCAGATGAGATGGTAGGGACACTTTCGTTACTTGTTGTTATAAATGTTCTTTTAAATGAAATTGCTGTGAATGTTTTTATATGTTAGTTTGGACAATTTTGTGTTTACTTATGCATTGAACTGCTATGTGGAAATACTTAATATAGTTATGTATACTTGATATCAAGGAGGACAAGGCTGGGCCCTGGGGACAAGACTGGGTCTTGGGGATTGATGTTAGGTGTATGGGCGCCTAATATGCCAAGGAAAGGAAGGAAGGATAGGTAAGGCTTGGAGCCTTTGGATGGAAAGGATAAGCGCTTAGTACTGAATTAGTTATGCATGTTAGTAGTAAACTGTCCAAATGTCCAATTGTCTAAATGTTATTGAATGTCGTTATTCACAGCTAATGTACTAAAATTTTATATATTTGGCATCGGAGTCTAAACCTATGACTCTCACCAACATTATTGTTGACGTGTTTTAGTCTTTCTTTCAGGTATAATGGGGTTAAGCGTGAGAATATAAGTGGCTAGGACTGGAGACGCTTAGGAAAATGCATATAGAAGAAGATCCTCGTTCCTTCTTAGTTTATTTATGTCTTTTAATAAGTGATATTATGAACACCTATGTGTGAATGTTTGTCTGTTTGTCGTCTTTGGTAAGAGGTGGGGCATTTACCTACTTACCTAGACTCCTACATTTATGAGATATTGTCATGACATTTGTGTCACCTTTATATGACATTTATTTATTCATTTAGTTATCTCTATAGACACGCTATTGTTGTGATGATATCCATAGTTCGCGTCCTATATTTCGCCATGGTGGGATGTGACAGAATGGTATCAGAGACAATGGTTATAGAGAATTAGGTTGCTTACCTTAGTAGCCTACTCTATAGCCTAAGGGTCCCTACATATAGGCGTCATAGGAGTATGTGTGCATTTTATATTAATTGAAGTATTCATGGATAAATTTTGTTTATTGTGATGTTTGTTATGTTATGAACTGTTATGGTTCATACATAACCACATATTATTTTCCTTTTCGGGTTTTGACTAGTGTGGATTGAACCAGCATCGTTCACGCTAGTCATTGTTCTACTTTGCTTAGAAATGTACATTATAGTATATAATTTGGTACATGATACTTTCTGCCTTTCGTTGTGTTATTCTATGTATTTAATGGGTAGTGGTGCAAGTAGTGGTGCAAGCCACTAGAGTTACAAGGATAGGATGCAACATACGTACAAATTATAGGAGGACCATTTCGTATGAATAGGATCCATGTGTGGCGGTAGAATGCATGTCTAAGGTGAAAGTGAACAATATGTGGGTCTATAAGACTGTGCTAACGATACCGGCTAAGGAAGGGAATAAGGAAGTACTATTGAGGAATGTCAAGACTAAACCGGTTTATCCGGATAGTGGTAATAATGGAGGAGAAGAATCGGATACTAAATCCACGGCATGCAACAGTTATTTGTTTGTTTAGTTTAGGTCGTTCCACTCTTATGGGAAACATGACTTACTGTTAATTTTGCGTTCATTTAGAATTTGTCTATGCTATTTTAAGCTAGACTACGAATTTATGTGTTTTGACTATGTTATTTAAATAAATGGATATTTGAACCTTTATGGTTACGTGAGTGTGCTTAATTGGTAGATGTATGTGATATATGTTTTATTGATTCTCATATGTGTCATCATAGGAGGGAGTGCATAGGGGAAAGGGTAATTGTATAAGTATGGTGGCCAACATAGTTATACAATTATCACAGTTTCAATAGATTCCTAAGTATGATTGCATGAAAGAGGGTTAATACATGCTTGCGCTATGTAAGATGGTAATATTATGTATGGATATGGTAGACGTATGTATGGAGTAGTATTTATACTACATGGAATCATCTGATAGTTATTAACGGATGTCATGTATTACTATAGAATGGTGAATACGCGAAATGGTGCTGGAAGTGGGGGAGGTGAAAATCTGGATTTGGCTGCTCAGATTGCTGCTCAAATGGCCAACATCATACCAACTATTGTTCAACAACTGAATAATAACTTGAACAACAATAACAACAACGGACAAGGAGAAGGTGGTAACAATGGTTGCAGCTACAAGTCATTCACATCTTGTGGTGTTAAGGAGTATGACGGAAAGGGTGGTGTAGTAGCACTTACCCAATGGATATAAAAGATGGAGAATGTGATCCAGATGAGTGGTTGTCTGCCCAATCATAGAATCATGTATGTAACTAGCTCACTTTTGGGGAAGGCTTTAATTTGGTGGAACCCTCAGGTCCAAGGAAGATTTGCGGCAAATGTTATGGCTTGGAACGAATTTAAAGCTCTTATGACTATGGAATTCTGTCCAAGTAATGAGATGGAGAAGTTTGAGAACGAGTTTTGGGGACATGCCATGGTTGGAGCAGCTCATGCCGAGTATACGGATTGCTTTCATGAGTTGGCGAAGTTGGTTCCTCATTTGGTTCCCCCTGCGGCGAACAAAATCAAGACTTACATTGCTGGATTGCTTTCTCAGATTAGAGAAATGATCAAGGCTACTCGGCCTACCACGATACAGCAGGCTATACTGCCAGCAGGAATACTTACTCAAGAGGCTGTATCTAGTGGAACTTTTAAAAAACGGGGGATAAAAGGAAGGAGCCAGAAATTTAGAAACAGTCAGACACCAATTGGAAAAGTGAGGGCATCCAAAAATTCTGGTAATCCAAATAGCAATACCAACAATAACACACCTTGTAGGACCTGCTCTAGGTTCCATCCAAGAGGCACACCCTGTGTTGTGTGTTATAATTGCCAAAAACCAAGGCATTTTGCTAGAGATTGTGGGGCGCCTAACCGGAGCGTGATGCCACTTCAATATGTGGGGATGAATGTAGTTGGAGGAAATTGCTATGAGTGTGGACAACCTGGACATTTCAAGAGGGGGTGTCCTAGATTGCCTGGAATAACCAATCAGGGAAGGGGTCAGCTAGCTTTGGAAGGGAATCAAGGAAATCAAGGTGGTGGCAATCAGAACAATGCTAACCGTAACTATGGAAATAATAGAAACCATGGGAATCAGAACTGGAACAAAATCGAACGAAATCAGAATAGGGGAAATCGGAATGGATGCAAGGTTTATCTTGCGAATGCAGTAGAGGCAGTTCAGGACCCGAATGTGGTAACGGGTACGTTTTCTGTTAACAATCACTATGCTACTATCCTTTTTGACTCTGGGCTGATTTTAGCTTTGTGTCTTCCCAATTCGTGCCTTTGTTAAATATGAGCCCTAGTGTAGCAAAACTCGGTTATGTGATTGAATAGCTAGTGGTAAGCAAGAAGAGGTAGATGAAATATTTCTAAACTGTAACTTAGAGTTAGGAGATTCTAAATTCACCATAGATTTAATCCCTCTAGGTCACGGGAGTTTTGATGTTATCATTGGAATGGATTGGCTATCGAAGCATAAGGCTGAGATCGTATGCCATGAAAAAGTTGTTATGATTCCCATAGGTGATAATAAGGTGCTATACGTTTATGGAGAAAGAAGGGAGAAGATGACCAAATCCCATATGAATGCCAAGGATGACGAGCCACAAATCAAGAAGATTCGGGTAGTGAGAGAATTCATCGACGTATTCCCAGATGACTTGATGGTATTACCACCGATGAGACAAGTGGAATTTAAGATTGACTTAATACCCGGGGAAACCCCCGTAGCTAAGTCACCTTATCGTCTAGCACCATCCGAAATGCAAGAGTTAGCTAAGCAACTTATGGAGCTGCAGGACAAGGACTTTATTCGGCTTAGTTCTTCACCTTATGGAGCACCAGTGTTGTTTGTGAAGAAGAAGGATGGATCATTTCGGATGTGTATCGATTATCGGGAGTTGAACTAGTTGACCATTAAGAACCGTTATCCTCTCCCGAGGATTGACGATTTATTTGATCAATTGCTAGGGGCGAGGTACTTCTCAAAGATAGACCTTAGGTCCGGTTATCACCAACTAAGAGTCTATGAGGAGGACATACCAAAGATCGCGTTCAGACAAAGGTATGGACACTTTGAATTCACCGTTATGCCATTTGGTTTAACCAACGCGCCAGCAGTGTTCATGGACCTAATGAACAGAGTGTGTAAGCCATACTTAGACAAGTTTGTCATAGTCTTTATTGATGACATACTCATCTATTCTAAAACGGAGGAGGAGCACAGCAAGCAGTCGAAGTTAGTGTTGGAACTACTCAGGACAAAGAAACTTTATGGGAAGTTTTCTAAGTGTGAATTTTGGCTGCAAGAAGTACATTTTCTGGGACATGTGATCAACAAGGATGACATACATGTAGACCTAGGAAATATTGAAGCCGTGAAGGACTGGAAAGCACCTACTACGCTGTCTGAAATAAGGTCATTCTTAGGCGTGGCACGATATTATAGGAGATTCATAGAGAACATTTCAAGAATATCAAAGCCTTTGACATTGTTGACACAGAAGAACCAGAAGTATGAATGGGGAGAAGATCAGGAGAAGGCGTTTCAAACATTAAAGGACATGTTGTGTAACGCACCAATTTTGTCTCTACCGGAAGGAGTGGAAGATTTTGTGGTGTATTTTGATGCATCAAATCAAGGGTTCGGCTGCGTTCTTATCCAGCGAGACAAAGTTATTGCCTATGCATCACGGCAGTTGAAGAATCACGAAAAGAATTACACTACCCACGACTTAGAGTTAGGGGCGGTAGTCTTTGCTCTCAAGATATGGAGACGTTACTTGTATGGGACGAAGAGTGTGATCTATACGGATCACAAGAGCTTGCAGCATATCTTTGACCAGAAGGAGCTAAACATGAGGTAGAGAAGGTGGTTGGAGTTTTTTAGTGATTACGATTGTGAAATCAAGTATCACCCAGGAAAGGCCAATGTAGTGGCAAATGCCCTAAGTAGGAAGGAGAGTCTGAAACCGAGAAGAGTGAGGGCTATGAGTATGACTATTCAGTCGACTCTTAAGGATAGGATCCGGGCAACGCAATTAGAAGCTACTAAGGAAGAGAAGCTGGGAGAAGAGAAATTACATAGTATGGACAAGTACATGGAGGAAAGAGGAGATAATTGTAAGTATTATTTGGATAGAATCTGGGTTCTGTTATTTGGTGATAAAAGGAAGGTTATTTTAGATGAAGCTCATGCATCGAAGTATTCGATACACCTAGGAGCTGATAAGATGTATCGGGACATGAGAGATATGTATTGGTGGCCAGGAATGAAGAGAGATGTAGCTTTGCACGTCAGTGAGTGTCTGACTTGTGCCAAGGTAAAAGCTGAGCATCAAAGGCCATCAAGACTATTGCAATAACCTGAGATTCCTGAGTGGAAGTGGGAAAATATTGCCATGGACTTCATTATAAAACTGCCAAGGTCTAACAGTGGTAATGACATGATCTGGCTAATAGTGGACAGATTGACTGACTCTGCACATTTCGTGGCAATGAGAGAGGACGACAAGATGGAGAAGTTTGCAAAGAAATACATGGAACATGTGGTGGCAAAACATGGAGTGCCGGTGTCGATCATATCGGACAAAGATAGTAGGTTTACGTCTAGGTTTTGGGGGGTATTGCAAAAGGCGTTAGGAACCAGGCTGGATATGAGTACGGCCTATCATCCGTAGACGGATGGACAAAGTGAGAGGACCATACAAACGCTAAAGGATATGTTAAGGGCGTGTGTGATAGATTTTGGAAGAAGTTGGGAGACTCACTTATCGTTGGCAGAATTTTCCTACAATAATAGTTATCATACTAGTATAGAGTGTGCGCCTTTCGAAGCACTTTATGGTAGGAAATGTAGATCACCATTAATTTGGGCGGAGGTTGAAAGTAGTCATCTAATTGGACCGGAGATGGTTCTGGGAACTACGGATGTGATAACAATGCTTAAGGAGAAGTTGAATACGGCTAGAGATCGACAGAAGAGCTATGCGGGTGAGAGACGTAAGCTGTTGGAGTTTGAGGTGGGAGATAAGGTGATGTTGAAGGTTTCACCATGGAAAGGAGTAATGCGGTTTGGAAAGAAAAGAAAGTTAGCACCAAGGTTCGTAGGTCCATTTGAAATCATCGAAAGGATTGGACAAGTGGCATATAGGTTGAGGTTACCGGAAGAGTTGAGCAGTGTGCAATATGTATTTCATGTATCGAACTTGAGAAAGTGCTTAGCAAGAACCGACTTGCAAGTACCATTGGAAGATATTAGCATAGATACAAGCCTTTGTTTGCTGAAGAGCCAGTGGAGATCATGGATCATGAAATTAAAACAGTTAAGAAAAGTAAGATACCGTTAGTTAAGGGTATATGGAATTTGAAACGTGGACCCGAGTTCACGTGGGAGAGAGAGGAATTTATGAGGAACAAGTACCCTCATCTATTTGTTAATGATGATCCTAAGGAGTAAATCTCGAGGATGAGATTTCTACTAGGAAGGAGTGATGTGACAACCACGGTTTTAAGGTTCGTCACTTAGACTTATTTATTAGGTCATTTTATGTGTGACTATGTGCCTTATAAGTAAATCGTTTATGAGGTAGGAAGGGACATCGTTTATGGGTATGGAATACTCATAAGTAAATCGATGGGCGGATATTTCATGATCATGAGTTCACAATATAGTGACTATGAAATAAGATGGAATTATTTTGATCATTTACGTATACGTATAAGTATTATAGTAAATCGTATATTTACGATTTTAGGTTTAGCATTTTGGGGTCTCGGATAAGGTAATTAGTCATGGGAATTTTTTTGGGATGGTTTTGAGTCATTTGGGACTTAGTTAATTAATTTATTTCTTATTTCAAAACTTTTTATAAAACTGTATACTTTTACGGTATACGTGTAAAATCGACTAGTTTTATGGTTTAGAGGTCTGGGAGGTCATAAAGGTTGTAATAAACTAGGGAAATTGAAGGAAACATTAGTAGTATTATATTAAGTAATAAAAAAAAGAAAAAAATAAAATAAATATATATGGGGCGGTGGAGGGTCGACGAACCAAAAAGAAGGGAAAAGGAAAGGGACAGATGGGCTTGGGTTGGACTAGCATTGGTATACACACTATATATAGTATTTAAATAGAAAAACACATAATCATTCTATTGGAGATCATAAGTCGCGGCATTAACCAAAAAGTTAGGGTTTTCTAGTAAAAATCTCAACTTTCATAAAACAAAGGTAAATCATTAATCCCTTTTCAATTTAATTATTTTTAATTCATTCTCAATCATTATATGATGGATTTAGGGTAAGGTTTATTATAAAATATGTTAATTAATGATAAAACAATGATTAAATTAATTAGTCTTGTAATTAATTAATTGTTGGGTAATTAATTAGGTTAGTTTAATTAAATTCATAATTAAAAACTGGGCAGAATTTTAGGTCTATTGTTTTAATCGTGTCTAGAGTTATAGGAACATTCATTAATCGAACCAAGTATCCCTGAAAAGGTATTTGAGTTGGTTTTTGAATGAAAGATACGAGGACTAAATTGGAGGTTGGTAAGTGGGTCAAAAACAAGTTACAACAGTCGGAGGTCAAAATAGTTTTGAAATTAGTCGGGTTTAAATTAATGTTTTAAGATGGTTAGGATACTTAGGAGTACAATTGGACCTTCAAACGAACATGAGAGTTAGTTTATATGTTATATAAGATATCTGGATGAGGGATAATTAATTGGGATAGTGGAAGACCCTCTAATCATAACAAACTATTTATATGTTCAAAATAAGTCAAATATAGATAGACAAAAGTATATACATGTATATCAGGGCCTTAAAAGTATCTTTAAGGTTGGGTAAAAAAAGAGGATTTATATAGCACATGTAAGGGCATATGGTTTTCTTTACAGAAATCATGGGTATGGTTAGGTGGGCGTTTGACTAATAGTTTGGGGACTAAAAATCGGGACTGTTTTGGGGAAAATGTAAACGGGATAGGTATCAAACTTAACCAAGTTAAGGACTTTTTAGAGAGGGGAAATGGGATGATTAGAGAATATGAATGGGGTATATATATGGTAGAAGGTTAGATGTCCATCATAGATTGATGAGCCATATTAGTCATTGGTTCACGTCTTGATGTTCTACGTTTATTTGTTTGGTTTTTGCTAGTACGCAGGATAATTGGAGAAACTCAATCAGGTGAGTTTCATAGTCCCATTTTCTTTATCTTTTTACTTCCATATAGGATGAAAGGGACAATGTTGTTACTTGTTCTTATAAATGTTCTTTTAAATGAAATTGATGTGAATGTTTTTATATGTTAGTCTAGACAATTATGTGTTTACTTATGCATTGAATTGCTATGTGGAATACTTAATATAGTTAAGTATAATTAATATCAAGGAGGAGAAGGATGGGCCTTGGGGACAAGACTAGGTCTTAGGGATGGATGTTAGGTGTATGGGCGCCTAATATGCTATGGAAAGAAAGGAAGGATAGGCAAGGCTTAGAGCCTTTGGACGGAAAGGATAAGCGCTTAGTAGTTATGCATGTTAGTAGTACACTATCCAAATGTCCAATTGTCTAAATGTTATTGAATTTCTTTATTCACAACTAATGTACTAAAATGTTATATATTTGGCATTGGATTCTAAACCTATGACTCTCACCAACATTATTGTTGACGTGTTTTAGTGTCTCTTTCAGGTAATAATGGGGTTAAGCGTGAGAACATAAGTGGCTAGGACTGGAGACGCTTAGGAAAATGTATAGAGAAGGAGATCCCCGTTCCTTCTTACTTTATTTATGTCTTTTAATAAGTGATACTATGAACACCTATATGTGAATGTTTGTTTGTTTTTCGTCTTTGGTAAGAGGTGGGGCATTTACCTACTTACCTAGACTCCTACATTTGTGAGATATTGTCATGACATTTGTGTCACATTTTTATGACATTTTTTTATTCATTTAGTCATCTCTATAGACACGCTATTGTTGTGATGATATCCATAGTTCGCGCCACATATTCCGTCATGGTGGGGTGTGACACTAGGCTCTTGGAGCCTGATGAATTCCATATAAGGCTTTAACAACTTTGTAGACCTTATAGGGTGCTTAGGATCTACAAATACCTTAGGTTATTTGACATAAACCTCTTCTTCAATCTTACCATACAAGAAAGCACTCTTTACATCCATCTAAAAAACCATAAAACCCATGAAAGAGGAAAAAGCCAAGAATAACCTTATGGCCTCAATTTAGAAACAGTAGCAAAACCTTCATCATAGTTAATTCCCTCTGCTAAGTGTGTCCTTGTGCCACTAACATGGCTTATTTCGAACCACAATTCCTTTGGCATCTCTTTTGTTCTTGAGAATCCATTTTGTACCAATAGTAGTTTTGCCATCAGGCAAATCTATCAAAATCCATACGTTTTGAAACAGAAATTGTTGCATCTCCTCGTGCATAGCTTCTATCCAACTTTGATCTTCAAGTGCTTGAGAAACATATCGTGTGTAAAACCCGCATGCCTTTACCATGAACAGTACACATAGTAAACATACGTACATATAAAAACTTTCCTTTTATAGCATGAACACGTGTCACGATGATTAATTACAGAAGTTACGTACTTGTTATTACACGATAAGTATTAAGTACGTAATAGTACACGATAATTATTAACAATAATAATTATAATCACGAACATGAAATCATGAACGTAAAAATCACGAACACGTAACTACGTACTTATTTAATAGAATATGATTAATATCGTTACGTATAAGTATTTATATATAACACGAACATTTAATTATATTATAACACGAAAACACGAACATACGAACTCGTAAAATATTAGACATGGGAAAACTTCGGGTTTTCCCATGTGGGCCTCATATGCCACGGATACCAAGGAAAGGGAGGGCCAAACCCATGTTAATTTTACTAAGTAAACAAATAAGGGTTAACACTGTTAATGCAAGTAATGCCTAAAAACATTATTAGTGTTAACTAATCTTTCTTAGTTTTGATCACAACAAACCATACAACACATTTAGTGTAGAAACACAAAATGAATTATTTAACTAACACTATCATCAAGGTAATAATCATATCACTAACCTTTCTTAATCATACTTAGTGATCATCAAAATGATTATCCTTAAAACTCACTTTTGCTAATAAGACAAAAGACTTTTTAATAAACTTTCTTTTTTAGAAAATGTTTTATTAAAATGGAAAACGAAAATTTGAAAATGGCATATTCCAAATGCTGTTAAAATATCCTTTGAAGGGTTCAAATACCTCAGATATTCCCACTCCACTAAAAGACAAAAAACGGAGCGGAGTCTAGTGGCGGTACCTTAAGTACCTACGCGGTACCTTAGCGATATGGTATCGCGGGGTGAGATAAGGTACCGCGCACAGTAGCCGTTATATATCTGTTGTAACTTTGTCTCCTTTAAATAGTGGGTCAAATCTCATTTTCCAGTAAGCCTCTTGGACGTTTTTCTCAGCCCTTTTTCTATTTTCTATAGCATAATCATTAGTAAATGATCACTTAATTTGTTAAGGATGTTTACATATGATTACCCTCTTGATCCCCTCCTTTACCATGTCCAATGAGAAGATCACTCACTCACTAGTGTAGTGATAAAGATGAATTTATGAGCTAGTCATATTCATCATGATACCTTTGTGTTTTAGGTCAATCCAATGTATTTATGAATACTTGGACTAGTTGTGTTCATCCAAGTTTTTGTGAATACTTGGATTTGTTGTGTACATCCATTGCATATGTGTTTGCTTGGATTTGTGTTGTGTAAATCCAAGATACATGTGTGTACTTGGATAAGTCTATTTGAGTTGTAATAGATTTGATTAGGAGTTCTCACTAAACTAGAAAGTGATGTGGTTGTGTCTTGTGAGTTCTCACTAAACTTTAAAGTGATTAGTAGTTGTGTTGTGCGAAGTTCTCACTTAGCTTCAAAGTGAAGAGTCGTGAAGATTGGTTCTAGCTTTCGATTAGAACTCGACATCTAGCCTTGTGTCGTAAAATGGTGAAGTAGGCAACGTCGTGAAGATTGGTTCTACCTTAAGATTAGAACTCGACATCTAGCCTTGTGTCGTTAAATTGTGAAGTAGGCAACGTCGTGTAGATTGGTCCTAGCTAAAGATTAGGTCTCGACATTTAGCTTAGTGTCGGAAAATAATGTAAGCAACGATGTAAGGTTTTCTCCGCCGAGAAGGGAGCTTGTGGATATAGTGGAAATCTCGAGTAGGTGTACTTGAGGAGTGGAGTAGAAACGAGGATAGAGCCTCGTTGTCGAACCACTATAAATCTTGGTGTCTTCCCACTAGGTTGTCTCCTTCCTTGCTCTTTACTTATTTCATTATCATTATACTTGCTTATTATTCTTGCTAGTGCATTTCAATTGAACCTAATCATTATGCAACTTAGCTTTAAGTAAAAGATAGTTTTGATACAAACCAAATTGAAAGAAATTTTAATTTGGTCACCAATCGAAGAGAAACTATTCAACCCCCCTTCTAGTTTCTACAATTGGTATCAGAGCGATGGTCACTCAAGATCTTTGAAGTATATTGTGCTTTAAAACTTGGATCGATCCATTGTCTCCTCAAATTAGAAGGTCTAGTTGTACTAAAGTTTCTCTTTGGTCAAAACTATGTTTTCTTTGAAAAATAGGTCTTTTAATTGATAACATTGCATCCCACTTAAGATTAGTAGCCTTTATGCATTTTAGATATACTCTTGAAATGTATCTACTAGTTTGCATCTTGATTTGTGTAGGTACTCATGAAGATCAATCATTTAATTGGTTGTGGATTGAGTTACTTACACTTGTAGAAGAATCATTTTCATTGATCTTTAACATCTTTGAATGATGATACCAAGATGATTGGGAATGACACTAGTCCTTGAAGACTTAGTACTCATCATAGTCATTGATTGGGCATAGCACTTATTCCTTCATGGATTTCTCTTTGTGGCCAAGGTACGCTTTCGTTCTTCCACACGCCCTTTGATCATTCTTTTGATCATTGCTTGACTATGTGCTTGTTCTCGGCATCCTTGCCTTGACATTTATTTGTGGTTTGTGTTTCTTTTCTTCTATCCTCTCAAACCTTCATTGCTTGGATACTTGACTCACTATGGTGATGTAGAGTGAGTTAGTAGAAGCTTAAAGTATCAAGCATGATTTACATGGTTTGCACCCATACGGTTAGTAGGCCCTTCGTGGGAGAGAAAGTGAATTAATACTTTGCTCATATTTTAGTTTAGATTAAGACTATTATTGAAAGTGATCTTAGTTTAGACTTGAATAATTGCTTTGTGCTTATTCATTACCAAAGCCGTTTATCGTTTCGCCGGAAAGGCACGTCTTAAACCACTATATATGACACAAGCTCTTCGTTTCAACTACTTGAAGATTGTCATTAATCCCTTGAGCATTGATCCTAGTCTTGATTCACTTCTATTGACTTCTCTTCACTTAGTCGTTTTGCTACGAGTAGTCGTTTGTCCGTTTCGGTTCTTTTCGATCTTGATTTAACTCGTAATCCTTCGTTAAGGCATATTGCTTGGTGTTATGATGATCAAATGATATTCTAAAAGGCTCATGATTTAATTTCAAGTATTTTAGAAAAACTGTATTTTCAAAATTTGGCGTTTTTCAGAGATAGAAACCTGCCTCTGTAGGCGGTTCCTTATCTCCGCGGCTCAAACCCGCGGTTCCTTATCGATAAGGTACCGCGGGCAGTAACTTTTGTCAGAGCGCCAGTTTGAGTTTTTTATTCTTTTTCAAACCAAACTCTCTCTGTCCCAAAAACACACAGCCGACGGGTTTTACCTTTTCCACCATTGTTGAAGCTTCCAAAACCTTCAATCACTCAAATTAATTGATTCCAAGTTGTTGGTTTCACTCATCCTTCATCTAACATCAATTAATTGTAAGTATTTTCTTTTAATTTCATCTATTTTGTTCTAGGGTTCATCCTTTCATAATTGGGGATTTTTAAAATTGAAATTGAATTAAAACCTTAATAGGAATGTGGGTTGACATAGTTATTTTACTATGATTCCTTAGGTTCATATTCATTATGATTTCACTAAAACCCACTTGTAGAACAAATCCGAAATTAAGCTAAATGATTTTGGTTGAATTATGGATTTGAGATGAACCCATGAACAAGTAGGTAATGACATTGTTAATGCTTACCTAAAAACCTTGTTTTGAAAAACCAATGTTCTAATCCATTGTTGATCTAACATAGATCATGTGTTCTTGGTCAATGATGGAATAAACACATTGTGAACATGAAAATGATATGGATTCAATCCTATGTTTGTCAAGAAATTGATATAACACATTTTTATTTTTCGTTTTCCTTTTGATTTTCATATGAGTGATTGGAGAAATATTGTCTTGTGTTTGTATTTAGGTACTTAATCATGCCTTCTCAATATCAAAAAGATCATCAATTCACTAAAGATTATATGCCCGACATCTCCCAAACCTATGCTTCCCCCTAACTTCAAAACGCGTTTCCATCCCTTTCCACTCGTTGTTTTCATGAGGGTAGAGTCGTTGACAAGGAAATAACAGGTTATGTCTATATCCTATCTATGTTTGAGCTTTCGGGGTTTGATTGCTTGCTCAACATAGAAGAAGATATTTACCCCTTATTCCTTCTTGAATTCTTTAGCACCTACTCCATGATTGAATACAATGGACAAATCTTCATTCGTTTCGTATTGAATGATCAATTGATTCAATACTCTCTTGAAGACTTTGGTCAAATTCTCGGTGTGCCATATGAAGGCACTTGTCGTTTTACGGATAAATGGAGACTTGATGCTCTCTCGGAATCGTTCGATAAACCTCCAAATGACCACACCGAAATTGATCTAGAGTTCATTCTTGAAATCGTCTCGAAAGAGCGTGATGGTAACGTTGTGAGAAGCCTTCATTCAAATGTACGAAATGTGAATCGATATGAAGTGCTCTCTAGCGACCTTAAGGATTTTATGGTTTAATGGGCCAATATCCTTAGGGAGAATGTCTTTTGTCTTGGTGGAAACCGAGATCATATCCCGGGGTGTATGGTGCATATGTTGAGTTGCATCTTTACATCCACCAAGTACAACTTGGCATTCTATATCGCTCGACGAATCAATTATGCCCTTTCGAAGCCCAAGACAAACCTTCCCTATGCTATGCTTCTAACTCGTCTTTTCAAAAGGGTTGCTCATGATTTTCCCCACCTTGATCTTTCTCGCTTCTACCCGGTTCATCGGGTTATGTTGCCCATTCAAGAGGCATATCCTAGAAAGACAAGAAGTGATCGAGGATCGAGAAAATCTGTTCATCAAGAGATGGATGATGAGGACATGGACATGCCAACAAGTGATGGTGATGGCATACGTACTAGTTCTCATTTCCACTCTTCGAGTAATTCCCATCCATCCTCAAACCCATTCGAGGATGAATTTGAAGACTTAGCTCCTCCTCCTCATCATTCTAGTGAAGTATCGGAAGATCTCAATATGGAGCATCTTTACCGCGAAAACCTTAGAACTCGAGGGGAATTGCACGAACACCGGGTTGAATCAAGAAAAGGTTTCAAGTTCTTGGGGAATATGATCAAGGGATTGGGGAAGAAGAGGAGGTGAAAGCATTGAAGCTTTTCAAAGAATACATGTTGGTAAACATGTATTGTTGAACAATTTTATTTTATCTTGGATATGTATTAACTTGTGATTGCATGTTAGAATTATCATTTATCTTGATCCTTAATGTTAATTATGCCTTCATGTTTATGTTTTACATAGCTTTGTGCATGCCTTTTGATAGTTAGCTTATTAGATTATGATCTGTAGTTAACTTTGGCTTGTGAAACCTTTGTGAAAAATCTGGGTTTATCAAAAACTGGAATGGGAAATTTTTGAAAACCTTCTGGTCGCGGTTCAATATCGACCCTCGGTTCCTTATCGATAAGGTACCGCCGGTCCTAGATAAGGAACCGCCGGCCACTGTGCACGACAGCATCTTTGTTTTACACTGTTTTCTTAATTTTGTGTAAACCTTGCATGATTTTCAGTAATAAACTGCACATTTCCTAAACTAGGGTATCTAAATTCATTATTCACCTAAAATGATTTTAACCCATTACTAGTTTGGATCATCCCCTCAACCATTTAAACCCACCTTGTTTGCTATGTTCTTCACACATCAAACATACTTCCCTAAACCTTAAACCACCCTAATCAACCATGGTGTGTACCAAAACCTCAAACACTTCCAAGACCTCCACCCCAAGAAAAACACTCAAAATAAGGGTTAAGGTAGCTAAGCCTAACTCTTCACCTTTCCATACACCTAAGAATGAGAATGCTCCTATCCTCATTTCTTCATCACCTTCCCCACCTCTTGCACCATGCAAGACTTCTTCCACCCATGGTAATAACCACTCCATTGGTTCTACCTCCTCTTTATTCAACTCTAGAATGAATGAGCTTTCTTCACCCTTCACTCCAAGTGCACCCTTGGAAGTGACCACACAACCTCAACCAATCCAAAGCATTCCTTTTGCAAATGACTTTGATGACATTTTGGTGACTTCACCATTTACCCCTCACAACTCACCAATTTTACCAACCTTGGAGGACTTTCCTCCACACTCACCCATTTCCCTTTTGGGGAACATGCCTACACTATCACCCACATCACCCTTGGAGAACATGCCTCCTCCACCTCCACCCAACTCAAACATCCCAATTTTGGGTGTCCCACTTTCCCTCCTCTTGGGTGATCCTTACTTTGGGTTTCAACAAACTCGTGGTCCTAGATGTCCATGTTGTCTCTACAACCACTTCCTCATCCAAAACCTAAGGATGGATATGTATGGACTACATAGGGGTTTGCAAGATTTCTTGCTTACTTTGTTCTCCATGCCTCCTCCTAGGAGATGAATGATGGAGTTGTCTTAATAAGAGTTTTCAACAAAAACCAAGCCTAAGAAAACTACTTATCTAGATCTTATGATAAGCTAGCTATGTATTAGTTAGTTTTATTTATCTTTGTACTTGTTTCCTTATTAATGAATGTTTCTTGTTGTTGTGTTATGGATTTAGCTTTGTGTGATTCTATCCTTTTGTGCACATTAATAAACTTTAATTTGAAACTAAAATTGAACCTAAATCTATCACAACCCCTAAACTTGACTAAAATTGGTTCAAAATGGTATCTAAATTATTTTGTCATCCTTTGTCAAGACATTCTTTGTGAATGTGTTGCTTTATGCAACCCTAGCATATTTTGGTTCTAATAGAGGTAAAATTCCAAGATTTGCAACTTTTTGAAAAAGTCTTAGTTTTTCCCAAAACCCAGGAAAAACATTGTTTAAAGTCCACTGGACGCGGTTCCTTAAGGACCCGCGGTTCCTTAGTGATATGGAACCGCCAGCCCATATAAGGTACCGCGGCCAGAATGTGGCTTTTGACGAATTTTTGGTCAAAACCTTTAAACCCTATTCCCAGTCAAGATTCCTTGTTTACTCAAATTGACTAAACATTCCTTGACAATACACATTTTGTATTCAAATTCTTACCTTGATTACATTTTACTTATACCCCAACCTTGAGATTTCATTCTCACACCTTCCCAACCTTGAGAATTCATTCTCACATAACCTTGAGATATCATTCTCACACTCTCACAATGCCTAAATCCTACATTCCTAACCTTGACATTTCTTTGTCACAACCCCACTCACCCAAAGCTTCCTCATCCAAGCTTTCAAAGAAACCGAAAATTTCGGTTCGACCCATTTGGGTTAAGAAGAATGAACCATCTTCGTCCAAACCACCCAAAAACCCTACCTTCTCTCCAATCAAGTATTGGAATGAGACTTATACCATAAACCCCATCACCGGAGCAAAAGAAAATGTTCCACCACCACCACAATCCTTCAATACCCCCCCAACTCAATGACCTTTCCACCTTCCCAAACCTCACAAGGCATTGTGAAAACATTCCCAAACCCTTACCCCACCACCACCAAACCCTAAGTTTGATGCCATACCCCCATCAAACGATTTTGTGTTGCATCATGGATCCTCGTGTGATTGTTGTAGATTTCAACAAATTGAACTTGCTCATGTGTATGAGAAGTTAAATTTTCTTGAATTCCTCCTCACTCGACCTCCTATTCAAGTTTTCGTTCCGGTGGACCAAACTTCGAATGATGCATCGTCGTCTTTTTAGTTTTATTTTTTAGCAATCTTGGAAAACATCACTATTAGACTAGCTTATGCTTAGTGGTTTATTTTCCATATTTATTGCTTTTAGATACTCATACTATGTGTATGACTATCTTCTTTGTTGTATTATTTATGTAACTTTTGTGTTATTTGCGTGCTATCTAATTAGTTCTATTTTTGAGTTGATCTTGGTTAAATTTTACAATTGCTTATGGGTGATTCCATCAATTCTAAAGCTTTAACCCATTGACAAGATTATCATCTTCATTTTATTGAAGTTTGATTTTGTCAATTACCTCTTTGGACATACTTAGCAAAATACTTGCTTCTAATTTGAGATTTCTTCTCTTTCTCCCTCTCAAGTTACTTAGTAGGTAGTGATCATATATATATTGGTGTTTCTTTCCTTTCTACTAACCTTTGTGTAGCATGTCACCTTAGCTCACAAACTTGGTGCCCCGAGCAAGGGGGAGCAACCACCAAGGGGGAGCTACTAGCAAAGTTCGATGCACTTCAAAGACTTATTCTAACCTTTTTGCTACGACAAAGGGGGAGAAATGATAGTGATAAACTAGTTAATAATTCCATAGTTTGTGTTTATACGTAAATGAGTTTATCGTTTGTCGTAATCAAAAAGGGTGAGATTGTTAATGCAAGTAATGCCTAAAAACATTATTAGTGTTAACTAATCTTTCTTAGTTTTGATCACAACAAACCATACAACACATTTAGTGTAGAAACACAAAATGAATTATTTAACTAACACTATCATCAAGGTAATAATCATATCACTAACCTTTCTTAATCATACTTAGTGATCATCAAAATGATTATCCTTAAAACTCACTTTTGCTAATAAGACAAAAGACTTTTTAATAAACTTTCTTTTTTAGAAAATGTTTTATTAAAATGGAAAATGAAAATTTGGAAATGGCATATTCCAAATGCTGTTAGAATATCCTTTGAAGGGTTCAAATACATCAGATATTCCCACCCCACTAAAAGACAAAAAACGGAGCGGAGTCTAGTGGCGGTACCTTAAGTACCTACGCGATACCTTAGCGATATGGTACCGCGGGGTGAGATAAGGTACCGCGCACAGTAGCCGTTATATATCCGTTGTAACTTTGTCTCCTTTAAATAGTGGGTCAAATCTCATTTTCCAGTAAGCCTCTTGGACGTTTTTCTCAGCCCTTTTTCTATTTTCTATAGCATAATCATTAGTAAATGATCACTTAATTTGTTAAGGATGTTTACATATGATTATCCTCTTGATCCCCTCCTTTACCATGTCCAATGAGAAGATCACTCACTCACTAGTGTAGTGATAAAGATGAATTTATGAGCTAGTCATATTCATCATGATACCTTTGTGTTTTAGGTCAATCCAATGTATTTATGAATACTTAGACTAGTTGTGTTCATCCAAGTTATTTGTGAATACTTGGATTTGTTGTGTACATCCATTGCATATGTGTTTGCTTGGATTTGTGTTGTGTAAATCCAAGCTACATGTGTGTACTTGGATAAGTCTAGTTGAGTTGTAATAGATTTGATTAGGAGTTCTCACTAAACTATAAAGTGATGTGGTTGTGTCTTGTGAGTTCTCACTAAACTTTAAAGTGATTAGTAGTTGTGTTGTGTGAAGTTCTCACTTAGCTTCAAAGTGAAGAGTCGTGAAGATTGGTTCTAGATTTCGATTAGAACTCGACATCTAGCCTTGTGTCGTAAAATGGTGAAGTAGGCAACGTCGTGAAGATTGGTTCTACCTTAAGATTAGAACTCGACACCTAGCCTTGTGTCGTTAAATTGTGAAGTAGGCAACATCGTGTAGATTGGTCCTAGCTAAAGATTAGGTCTCGACATTTAGCTTAGTGTCGGAAAATAATGTAAGCAACGATGTAAGGTTTTCTCCGCCGAGAAGGGAGCTTGTGGATATAGTGGAAATCTCGAGTAGGTGTACTCGAGGAGTGGAGTAGAAACGAGGATAGAGCCTCGTTGTCGAACCACTATAAATCTTGGTGTCTTCCCACTAGGTTGTCTCCTTCCTTGCTCTACTTATTTCATTATCATTATACTTGCTTATTATTCTTTCTAGTGCATTTCAATTGAACCTTATCATTATGCAACTTAGCTTTAAGTAAAAGTGTGACAATCCATCAATTTATGGTTGATATTTTATTCTCAATAATTATTTGAAAACATTATTTTAATGTTACAATATGAACTCACTTATTTTTGGGAAGTAATTTGGATTTAGGTCTTGAAGTAGCGTCGACTACGTCTAAACCGGAGGATTCTACGTGTGACACCCTAGAACCGAGGTCATTAACGTTACCCTAAATTATGCTAATTTTTGAAATTTTTAATAAATTTTAATTTCTATATTTATAAGTATTTTGGTTAAAGCCGATGTTCGAGGTTATAATTTTTACGTTTGACGATTCAAGAAGGACGATGACGATTACGATCCCGATGGATGCCCAAATTTTCATAATTATTGACGATTTATCGATAATGTAATTTTTCGAGAATTTTACTTACGATTCGTGTTAAGTTGAGTCGGGTGAGTTTTATAGCCTTCCGAGTACATTTAAAGTATCCCAAAAATATTTTGGAGTGTTCGGGATGATTTCCGACTCCCGTAAAATTTTCAAAATTGACTAGTGAGTCGAACCCGCAAAGTTTTAATGGCGTTTTTAACTTAAGGCCAAAAGAAAGCCTTAATTGCACATTTGGTCCTTCCAAATTTACAAAAAGGGGAAGGAATGCACACATTTCACAAAACACTTAGAAAAAAAATTTGGTTCTCTCCTCTCTTCTCCCTCTAGCCGACGGTCACCCCCAAAACCACCAAGAACACCATCAAAAATTTTTTTCACTTGATTTTCATTGAAATTAAGGTTAGACCACATCTAATCTTGTCATTCCCCACCTTTCTATGTACTTAAATCCCACATGCATTCAAATAAATTTTCCAAAAATTTTCAAGATGATTCAAATCCGTTTTTGAGGCTAATTGTGATGATGCATGTTAATTTCATGCCTAGTGTGAGTATAATCACCAATAAAACCCACCAAAATTCATTTGGTTGTGGTGATTTGGTCACCCAAACCCCACGGCACAAGGGGTGTTTGGGGAGCCATGGTGGTTGATGAATTTCTAGCATTGTCTTGTGTTTGGTTTAGTGTTTAGTGATGTTTTAGATAGGTTTAAGTGGTTGCATGTTCGTTTTTAGATGATTAAGATTATGAGGTTGGTTGATCAATAGGGGTATGACTGAAAATTTGTGTTTGGATATGTTTGGGAAGGCTTAGGATGATGCCTAGTAGTGATTAGTAGGCTTGGAAT
The DNA here is from genome assembly GCA_025667525.1 of Glebionis coronaria. Taxonomy (NCBI): domain Eukaryota; kingdom Viridiplantae; phylum Streptophyta; class Magnoliopsida; order Asterales; family Asteraceae; genus Glebionis; species Glebionis coronaria. The sequence continues at coordinate 19,339,116 of CM046878.1, read as the reverse complement.
CGAGTTTAAGCATGGTTTTGGTATAGCCAAATTTAGGCAGAAAGTTTAAGGTCATTTCATAAAAATTATTTTTCCTACAGGTCTTGAAAACTAAATGTAGTTATAGAGGGTCTTTTTATCTTTAATTTGGTATAAGGTAGAGCCCGTGACTCAAAACGAGCTAAAAGTTATGAGGTTTTAAAGATCGAGTACCGGGAGACGAGGACTTTCATAATCCGAATTTATGTATAGTTTTAGTCAAATCCCGAGGACCACAAGTATGAATTGGTAAATGGTCAAGGGTCAAATTTTGGTTACAAACCTGTATAAATGAGTCTATAAGTTGACTTAGGAGTCAAAGAAGTCAAAGGTACATTTCATATAGGTCAAAGAGGTCAAAGTTGGTCGAAGTACAATTTCAGCCCGTAAAATGTAGTTTTGGAAAAGCGTTGCGTAACGGGTCGTAAAAGTAAAAACTTTTATTGGGATTAAAAACATGTTATCTACAGGTCTTATAGGATTTTTGAGAATTTTGTCAAATTTTATAAGTATGGTTAAATATGGTAAAACAGCCCGTACTTTCGGTAAGTACCGGCGAGAATGAGTAAAAATGGATAGCGTAAATAATGAGAACGAATGGTATAAAATGAGTGATGCTTGTTGTTTTGTTTTTGGCGTGAGTTATAATTGTCCTAAGTGACTAGTATATGTGTATTTTATACAGTACCGTAAGGTATTTAAAATGAGATTACTCATTACGCGTTATTTGTGATAGGTGTTGATTTACCCGGACATCCGTTTCGTCGTTAGTGATCATCCCTCGAACTACCGACTACTTAATATATAAGGTGTGAATTTATAGCCTCGCTTATATTTATTTCAAATTGTTTTACCCGCGAGGGAAATGCATGCTAGTTTTTAAAAGGAACGTATATCATGAATGATTGTTAGACCCGAAAGTTGCCTTAGAAATTGTGTTGAGTACCAAGTTGCAAAAGACCCTAAATTCATGAACTATTAACTATTGTCCTGTCCTCGAGTAGGGGGAAATAGCCGCTTATACAATTTGTAGTACTACGGGGCTAACGACCCAATGCTAGCCGAGAAGCTGTACGTTTAGTAAGTTCTGCGGTAGATTATCTTGTATGAGAGATAAGGTATAATTGCAACTGATGCCTTTAGAAGGGGCACTGGTTTCATCTGAATCACGCCGGTATTTATTACGCGGGTGATTGAGTTAACGGATTAGTGTCATGAGCTTAAACACAATTGTCAGTATCCTGAATATAGATTGTTTGATCGACAAGTCTATAAATGATCACGAATGGTTTTTATTTTATATACGTTCAAATTGATTGTAAAACCTATGAATTCCACTCAACGTTTTCGTTGACCAAATTTTTGGCATGTGTTTCAGGTAACCGCTGAAGTGTAGAATGGAGCATGCATGGGATGGATGTTGTGTGTATGGCTTGGAGTCCGCTTGTTTTTCCTCCTTTTCTACTTAAACATTTTAAATTTTAATGTTATGTTGTTGTAAAACTGAAATTCTTGGGTTGAGGTTCATGGGGACCGAAAACGCTAAACTCTGTTGTACCAAATAGGGGTTGGAAAAACCGTGGACATGTATCATCTAACAATTTTAAATTCAAGTTTTAAGTTGACGTCTTTTTAGCGTCGTTTGATATATCTTGTGTGCAATGAATACTGTGTAGCACCCATTATTGTAGTTCCGCTGCGCATAGCAATTGTGGGGGTGTTACAGATTGGTAATCAGAGCCATGAGTTATAGAGAACTAGGTCGTTTTTGAAAATCCTAAACTATAACTTTTGGTGTCGTAAGAAATGGTCCAAACACACACAACTATCCTGCATGGCTCCGGTAAGATTTATTTTGTATTTATGGCATTTGACGTATACTTTTGAGTGAAGTATATATGTGGGTAATTATTACGTAAGTATGGAATTACTATATGTAGACGTTGAATTATACGTGGAATATCCGACATCGTAATTTTTGTATTAATCATGCATGAGCATCATATTATTACATTTCGGGCATATGTACCACCTTTGCATTGCATTTGCATGCATGTATTTATAACTATTGTATAATTACTTATGTACCCTCCGAAATTCGCTGTTATTGCAGGAATGGCCGAGGTACCGCCTAATGATAATGGAAACGATTACGTCGCAGGTCACGAAGGGGGACCGTTTCCTCCGAACCCACCGGATAATGATAATGGATGGATTGCTCCAGAAGAGGAAATAGGGCCGGAAAACGACAATGACGAAAGCGAGGTGGAAAATTTTAGCATCAGTAGTGACGAGAGTGAGGATTCTGAGGAAGAGCCCGAGGAGCTAATGGATGATGGCATTCCCGAGAATGCTGTAGGCCAGACCGAACCTGATTTGTTTCAATCTCCGAATTCGCCGAAGGGTTATGAAGTACCACCGACCGGTCGATATGAGCAGCAACCCTTTAATCGCCCGATGGACAATTGTAAGGACTATTTGAGAACAGTGCTAGGATTTGTTCGAGTAAGTAATGGGAGCGGTGGAGAGTCCAGCAAATCATCCAAGTCGCAATCGATTCATGAGAATATCGCAAGGGTCTACTTTCCGAGACCAAGACACTACTGGGATCCCGCAGGTCGTTTGAGGAGGATGGAGAGGTTGATGTATGAGCGGTTTGTAGTTGAGACCAGGGTAATTAAGAGGTTTGATAAGAATGAAAGGGAACACCAAAGACTGTTGGAAAGGACTGCAAGAGTTGAGTATGATGGGAATGTGAACAAAAGTGACATCAACAGTCTAAGATCGATGGTTGCAAATTTTAGCGCTAGTCTTGACCGTGTTAGAGAAGATCAAGTGAGGTTGTCAAGGATGCAGAGTTGGGAGCATCGGGTTAGAGCATCATTTCCCCCGGATTGGAGATTCGTGGACGATTTGGAGATGGAGGCTAACGACTTCATGATTCAGCCGCCTACTAGAGGTGCTTGTATTACGGTGGGAAGTCAGGTAGCAATTGAGTGTGGATCCACATCAGGGACGAAAAAGGAGACGGAATGTGGGCCGGATGACAAAGGAAAGAGAAAAATGGATGATGTGGATGAGGACGATAGTGATGAGGAACCTGAGGAAGACGATGACGAGCCGCCATCCAAGAGGCCGTGTGGATCACCACATGCCTAGTTACTTGTTTTGTATTTTCTTTGATCATTGTAATAGAACTGTTTTAGACTTTTGTATGATGGTATTATGACGAGAAACTTAAGTACTTGAGTTTTGTGGTGAACGATTGTAGTGGCAATACTTGTCACAATTTTGGTTAATTATCAATACAATCCATGTTACCTTTCATGATCTGTGATATGTCTTAAATTTGATCTTTTGTGATGTGAATTGATGAATATTAGTAACTCTATAGTGATGTGTCGTTGTATGTATATTATGTCTCGGAAACTTGATGTGTATACTTACATTTTTTTCTATTTTCCCTGTCTTGCAGAAAGAGATATTCGATAACACCATGCCTCCAAAGTTGACCGCCGATCGTGTTAACACAATGATTCAGGAAGCTATAGCAAATGCGTTGGAAGCGGACCGAGCCGGGAGAAATCAGGATCAGGGAAGGAACGCGGGGAGAAAGCAAGCCCCGAGAGTGTGTACCTATTCTAGTTTTATGAAGTGCGGTCCCACGCAGTTTCGTGGAACGGGTGGAGCTTTAGAACTTAGACGATGGTTGGAAAAGGTTGAAAGTACGTTCGAAATCAGCGGTTGTGCAGAAGCGGATAAAGTGAAGTTTGCGGCTGCTACGTTTCTTGATGATGCGTTAAGTTGGTGGAACACCCAGGTAGCTACGGTTGGATTGGCTGTAGCAAACGCAAGGACGTGGAATGCGACAAAAGCTCTGTTGACTAAGAAGTTTTGCCCGGAAGAGGAATTGGGGCAATTGGAGGATGAGTTGAGGCACCTGACCTTGAAGAACAATGATATAGCTGCTTACACCAGGAGGTTCAATGAATTAAGCCTTTTGTGTCCAGATGTTTTTGCCAATGATGCCAAGAAGATGAAGCAGTACATTAAGGGTTTATCTAGCAATATCAAAGGTGAAACAACTTCGTCAAAACCTGGGACGTTTGATGAAGCGGTCCAGATGGCTCACGCATTGATGGACGTCAAGCTCCAGGACAAGCAGAACTCCATTGCTGAAGGCAACAAGAGGAAATGGGAAGCGGCACAAAGCAACCAATCCCAGGGCCAGAACCGAGGTGGAAATCGAAACAACCATGGTCCGAACCGAAATCAGCAGTTTAACCAAAAAAGGAATGAAGGGATGAGGGCAGTGACGAACCCTAGAGGTGTAAAAGTGAATCCCTATTGTGGTAGGTGCAATTTGTACCATGTCGGGAATTGCCCGCCTGCATGCGGCAAGTGTGGGAAAGCAGGTCATAGGACATCTGGTTGTCGAACGGGAGGAGTAGCCACTGGGGCTAATGCTATCAGAATGAGGGGATGTTATGGTTGTGGAGAGAGAGGTCATGTGCAAGTGAATTGCCCGAAGGCAGGAAATAAGCGGGGAGGCAACAATGCGGCTGCTGTGTATCAAGTGGGAACGGCTGATAAACCACAGGGTCCTAATGTGGTTACCGGTACGGTTTTGCTAGACGCTTGTTATGCTAGTATTTTGTTTGATTCTGGCTCCGACAAGAGTTTTGTAGATGTTAAATTTAGTCGTCATATCGATAGAAAACCGGTGTTGTTAGCGACTAGTTATAACGTTGAGTTAGCCGATGGAAAAATTGTTAGTACGAATTCTATACTGAAAGGGTGTACCTTGAAGTTAGGAAATTACGCTTTTAAAATCGACTTGATGCCTATAGAGCTAGGATCGTTTGACGTGATTGTGGGAATGGATTGGCTAATGGCGCACAGTGCTATGATTGTCTGCGGCGAGAGATTAGTTCAGATTCCGTTGAGGAATAAAGTTTTGACGGTAAAGGGAGACGAATGCACTTCTCGTTTGAAAGTGATTTCCTGTTTGAAAATGATGAAGTATGTAGAGAGCGGATGCGATGTGTTTCTGGCACAAGTTTCGAGTGATGGTGATTTAGAGGCGAGGATTGAAGAGGTACCAGTTATTTGCGAGTATCCGGAAGTTTTTCCAGACGAGTTGCCGGGTTTACCGCCTGCCCGTGAGGTCGAGTTTCGAATTGATTTGGTGCCAGGAGCTGCGCCGGTTGCACGTGCACCTTATCGCTTAGCACCATCTGAGTTAAAGGTGTTATCGGATCAACTGAAGGAATTGATGGACAAAGGATTTATTAGGCCGAGCTCATCACCTTGGGGAGCGCCAGTGTTGTTTGTGAAGAAGAAAGATGGTTCGTTTCGGATGTGTATTGACTATAGGGAACTCAATAAGCTGACGGTTAAGAATCGGTACCCATTGCCGAGGATTGACGATTTGTTTGATCAATTGCAAGGTTCCAGTGTATACTCAAAGATCGATTTAAGATCAGGGTATCATCAACTGCGTGTAAGAGAGGAGGACATTCCTGTAACTGCCTTTCGTACGCGGTATGGACACTTTGAATTTCGAGTGATGCCGTTTGGGTTGACGAACGCGCCTGCTGTATTCATGGACCTTATGAATCGCGTGTGCAAGCCGTATCTAGATAAGTTTGTTATTGTTTTCATCGACGATATACTTATTTACTCTAAAAGTAAGGAGGAGCACGAGAAGCACCTAAGAAAGATTATGGAGTTGTTAAAGAAGGAGAAGCTGTATGCGAAGTTCTCGAAGTGTGAATTTTGGTTGGAATCAGTGCAGTTTCTAGGTCACGTGATTGATAGTAAGGGAGTTCGTGTGGATCCTGCCAAGGTCGAAGCGATCAGGGAATGGTCGGCACCGACGACGCCGACTGAAGTTCGACAATTTCTTGGTTTAGCTGGGTATTATCGAAGGTTCATTGAAGGATTTTCGTTGATTGCAAAACCATTGACAAGGCTTACCGAAAAGAATAGGGTGTATGAATGGGGAAATGAGGAAGAACTTGCTTTCAAAACGCTCAAGGACAAGTTATGTTCCGCACCGATTTTATCATTGCCTGAAGGAACCGAAGACTTCGTAGTGTATTGTGATGCGTCTCGTAAGGGTTATGGAGCGGTATTGATGCAACGTGAAAAGGTGATAGCTTACGCGTCGAGGCAACTAAGGAAGAACGAGGAGAACTACACGACGCACGATTTGGAATTAGGAGCTGTAGTTTTTGCGTTGAAGTTGTGGAGACACTATTTGTATGGGACGAAGTGTGTTGTATTCACTGACCACAAGAGTTTGCAGCACATTTTAGATCAAAAGGAGTTGAATATGCGACAGAGACGATGGGTTGAACTACTGAGTGATTATGACTGCGAAATTCGCTACCACCCTGGCAAGGCGAATGTTGTAGCGGATGCACTAAGTAGGAAGGAACGGGAGAAACCTTTGAGGGTTAGAGCTTTAGTGATGACTGAGAGCGTTGACTTAACCGAAACTATACTAAAGGCTCAAGAGAGGGGACTAATGAAAGGGAATGTTGAAGCCGAGAACTTGGGACGAATGTTGAAACCTCTTTTCGTGATTAGGTCAGACTGACTGAGATATTTTGAGAATCGGATTTGGTTACCATTGTGTTCATCTGAGGAAGGAAAGCCTGGAGTTAGAGAATTGGTTTTGAACGAGTCGCATAAGTCGAAGTATTCGATACATCCTGGATCGGATAAAATGTATCACGACCTGAAGAAAGTTTATTGGTGGCCGAATATGAAGGCGGATATTGCTCGTTACGTTAGTAAGTGTTTGACTTGCGCGAAGGTTCAAGCAGAACATAAGAAACCATCTGGATTGTTGGTACAACCAGAGATCCCAGAATGGAAATGGGAGAAAATCGCTATGGATTTCGTGACGGGTTTACCTAGGACTCCTAGTGGATGTGATATGATATGGGTAATTGTGGATAGGTTAACGAAATCTGCTCATTTCTTACCTATGAAAAAGACGGACAGCATGGAAAAGCTCGCCAGTGTGTACGTGAAAGAGATCGTCTGTAGACATGGAGTGCCGTTATCGATCATTTCGGATCGCGATAGTAGATTTACGTCGGAATTTTGGAAATCGCTTCAACGTGCGATGGGCACTGAATTGAGTTTAAGCACGGCTTATCACCCGGAAACTGACGGCCAGAGTGAACGAACTATTCAGACGATGGAGGACATGCTCCGAGCATGCGTGATTGATTTTGGAGGAAGTTGGGAACGCCACTTGCCTCTAGTGGAATTTTCGTACAATAATAGTTATCATGCGAGTATCAAGGCAGCACCGTTCGAAGCATTGTATGGAAGGAAGTGTAGATCGCCTGTGTGTTGGAGTGAAGTAGGAGAAAGTCAATTGACTGGACCCGAAATGGTTTTAGAAACGACAGAGAAGATTGTGCAAATCAAGAACCGACTACTTGCTGCGAGAAGCCGACAGAAGAGTTATGCCGATAACCGAAGGAAACCGTTGGAGTTTGAAGTTGGAGATATGGTTATGCTCAAGGTATCGCCGTGGAAGGGTGTAATTCGTTTTGGGAAGAAAGGAAAGTTGAGTCCAAGGTATATTGGACCATTTAAGATCGTTGAACGAATTGGACCAGAAGCGTACAAGTTAGAATTGCCGAGCGAACTTAGTGCTATTCACGGCACGTTTCACGTATCGAACCTGAAGAAGAGTTTGGCGGATAAGGAATTGGTGATTCCTTTGGACGAGATTCGACTGGACGACAAAATGCACTTTGTGGAAGAACCTGTGGAAATTATGGACCGAGAGGTCAAGCGGCTGAAGCGTAGTAGGATTCCTATTGTGAAAGTCCGATGGAATTCTAAGCGTGGACCGGAATACACTTGGGAACGTGAGGACTTTTTCAAGGAAAGGTATCCTCATCTGTTCCAGTAGAACGAAATGTGAGTACAAGAAGAGGCGAGCGCCGGGACGTCGCTCTCTTTAAGGAGGGGTGGATGTGACACCCTAGAACCGAGGTCATTAACGTTACCCTAAATTACGCTAATTTTTGAAATTTTTAATAAATTTTAATTTCTATATTTATAAGTATTTTGGTTAAAGCCGATGTTCGAGGTTATAATTTTTACGTTTGACGATTCAAGAAGGACGATGACGATTACGATCCCGATGGATGCCCAAATTTTCATAATTATTGACGATTTATCGATAATGTAATTTTTCGAGAATTTTACTTACGATTCGTGTTAAGTTGAGTCGGGTGAGTTTTATAGCCTTCCGAGTACATTTAAAGTATCCCAAAAATATTTTGGAGTGTTCGGGATGATTTCCGACTCCCGTAAAATTTTCAAAATTGACTAGTGAGTCGAACCCGCAAAGTTTTAATGGCGTTTTTAACTTAAGGCCAAAAGAAAGCCTTAATTGCACATTTGGTCCTTCCAAATTTACAAAAAGGGGAAGGAATGCACACATTTCACAAAACACTTAGAAAAAAAATTTGGTTCTCTCCTCTCTTCTCCCTCTAGCCGACGGTCACCCCCAAAACCACCAAGAACACCATCAAAAATTTTTTTCACTTGATTTTCATTGAAATTAAGGTTAGACCACATCTAATCTTGTCATTCCCCACCTTTCTATGTACTTAAATCCCACATGCATTCAAATAAATTTTCCAAAAATTTTCAAGATGATTCAAATCCGTTTTTGAGGCTAATTGTGATGATGCATGTTAATTTCATGCCTAGTGTGAGTATAATCACCAATAAAACCCACCAAAATTCATTTGGTTGTGGTGATCTGGTCACCCAAACCCCACGGCACAAGGGGTGTTTGGGGAGCCATGGTGGTTGATGAATTTTGAGCATTGTCTTGTGTTTGGTTTAGTGTTTAGTGATGTTTTAGATAGGTTTAAGTGGTTGCATGTTCGTTTTTAGATGATTAGGATTATGAGGTTGGTTGATCAATAGGGGTAGGACTGAAAATTTGTGTTTGGATATGTTTGGGAAGGCTTAGGATGATGCCTAGTAGTGATTAGTAGGCTTGGAATCGAGTTTAAGCATGGTTTTGGTATAGCCAAATTTAGGCAGAAAGTTTAAGGTCATTTCATAAAAATTATTTTTCCTACAGGTCTTGAAAACTAAATGTAGTTATAGAGGGTCTTTTTATCTTTAATTTGGTATAAGGTAGAGCCCGTGACTCAAAACGAGCTAAAAGTTATGAGGTTTTAAAGATCGAGTACCGGGAGACGAGGACTTTCATAATCCGAATTTATGTATAGTTTTAGTCAAATCCCGAGGACCACAAGTATGAATTGGTAAATGGTCAAGGGTCAAATTTTGGTCACAAACCTGTATAAATGAGTCTATAAGTTGACTTAGGAGTCAAAGAAGTCAAAGGTACATTTCATATAGGTCAAAGAGGTCAAAGTTGGTCGAAGTACAATTTCAGCCCGTAAAATGTAGTTTTGGAAAAGCGTTGCGTAACGGGTCGTAAAAGTAAAAACTTTTATTGGGATTAAAAACATGTTATCTACAGGTCTTATAGGATTTTTGAGAATTTTGTCAAATTTTATAAGTATGGTTAAATATGGTAAAACAGCCCGTACTTTCGGTAAGTACCGGCGAGAATGAGTAAAAATGGATAGCGTAAATAATGAGAACGAATGGTATAAAATGAGTGATGCTTGTTGTTTTGTTTTTGGCGTGAGTTATAATTGTCCTAAGTGACTAGTATATGTGTATTTTATACAGTACCGTAAGGTATTTAAAATGAGATTACTCATTACGCGTTATTTGTGATAGGTGTTGATTTACCCGGGCATCCGTTTCGTCGTCAGTGATCATCCCTCGAACTACCGACTACTTAATATATAAGGTGTGAATTTATAGCCTCGCTTATATTTATTTCAAATTGTTTTACCCGCGAGGGAAATGCATGCTAGTTTTTAAAAGGAATGTATATCATGAATGATTGTTAGACCCGAAAGTTGCCTTAGAAATTGTGTTGAGTACCAAGTTGCAAAAGACCCTAAATTCATGAACTATTAACTATTGTCCTGCCCTCGAGTAGGGGGAAATAGCCGCTTATACAATTTGTAGTACTACGGGGCTAACGACCCAATGCTAGCCGAGAAGCTGTACGTTTAGTAAGTTCTGCGGTAGATTATCTTGTATGAGAGATAAGGTATAATTGCAACTGATGCCTTTAGAAGGGGCACTGGTTTCATCTGAATCACGCCGGTATTTATTACGCGGGTGATTGAGTTAACGGATTAGTGTCATGAGCTTAAACACAATTGTCAGTATCCTGAATATAGATTGTTTGATCGACAAGTCTATAAATGATCACGAATGGTTTTTATTTTATATACGTTCAAATTGATTGTAAAACCTATGAATTCCACTCAACGTTTTCGTTGACCAAATTTTTGGCATGTGTTTCAGGTAACCGCTGAAGTGTAGAATGGAGCATGCATGGGATGGATGTTGTGTGTATGGCTTGGAGTCCGCTTGTTTTTCCTCCCTTTCTACTTAAACATTTTAAATTTTAATGTTATGTTGTTGTAAAACTGAAATTCTTGGGTTGAGGTTCATGGGGACCGAAAACGCTAAATTCTGTTGTACCAAATAGGGGTTGGAAAAACCGTGGACATGTATCATCTAACAATTTTAAATTCAAGTTTTAAGTTGACGTCTTTTTAGCGTCGTTTGATATATCTTGTGTGCAATGAATACTGTGTAGCACCCATTGTTGTAGTTCCGCTGCGCATAGCAATTGTGGGGGTGTTACACTACGTTACGTGCTTACGTTTACATACACCGTCTTTGGTGACATTCCGACATTTCAGAAAATAAATTTGTCCGTGAATATTATTTTGGAGTTTTAAATTTGTGTTGGTTCATAAACTCACAAATTTACGAGAAGAGACTAGGACTTACGATTTTATTTTTAACGTCCTTTACGACTAAACCGGAAACCTTAGGATTACGTATTTACGTTTTCTAACTCCGTTTTTTATGAGACAATTTTTATTGGATTCGTTTTGTGACGTTGATTCATAATTTATAAAAAAGTTTTTCGTAAAACGACCCGAGGGCATGCAAATCGAGGAAACTAGAATCGAGGAATACCCGTAAATTAGTGAGGTGGGACAAAATACATTATCCCACCCCACTAATATACATGGGGCGGCCAAAAACTCACCAACACACCATTGATGTGTCAAATATTTAGCTTATTATTTAAACATGTAACAATCTTACTTTGTAAGCTTCCACTACACCAAAAACAACTAGCTAATACCACTTCTCTCATTCACAACATGCAAAACAACCACAAACTCTCTCATCTCCTCTCAATGTGCCGTCCATACTCCACCCTAAACATCCATTTTGATCAAAAATTAACCATGAATTCACATGTTATTTCTACATATGTTGAAGCCCTCTTGAAGCTCTCTTGAATGATGGTGATTATAACATCCATGGAGGAGTTTTCATGGTGTATTGGGGCTGATTTTCCACAAGGAGTTCATGAAGCATGGTGGTCTTGAAGATGGTCTTGGCTATGCACAAGTTTCTCCATCCAAATCCATGTCAAACTCATAACCTACATCAACTTGGTGGTATAAAGATTGTCCTCCTCATCTTCTTGTTATTTTGATTATGTAAACATGTATTTTATTTCCTATTGTATATGTATATGATGATTATATGATGATAAAAATGTTATGTGGGGATTTGGTGTTGATAAATATGATTAAAAAGGTGAAAAACTATAAAGAACAAGGCTAAAATCTTGCTTAATTTACATGGCTGTATAAAACAGTAAAGAAACATGTTATGAACTGATAAAGTGATGAAGTAGAATCCATTTACAGTAAGCTATATGTCTTGTACACATGTGAGAGTTGGCCATGCAATAGAATCATTGTAATGAGTGAGATATGATCAAAACAAGTTTAAGGTACAAATCTGAGTTCACTGTTTTGGACGATTTTTAGAAAATACTTAGAAGATGATTCAACAGTAGCTATAGAAGATTTAAATGGAGCAAATATCATGTAGTTTATGTGATAAAAATTTGAGCTTCTATCTCCATATAGAACTCTAGATATGGCCGTTTTGGTGAAAGTAAAGATAAAAATCAGATTTTGGAAATTAAAGTATAATACTATTATATAAGCACTCAAAATTTAATAGTATAAAATATAAAATAAAACCCACTAACTTATATAATAAATTTATATAAATATGTACAATGGTAAATAATTGGAAATTTTATAAAAATGGTAACTTGTTAAGTTTTATAAGTTATAAAACTATAAACATGATTTTTACGACTTTTTCGGCTAATACCGTAAAATTAACGTTTTTGTTAAATAAAACTTAGATGGTTGGACCCGTCTAATTTAAACTTTATAAAACCTATATACTGATATATAAACATGTATAACAAGTAAAAACCTATAAAACCCGAACTATAGGACACACGGACGTTAACGGACTAAATTAACGTTATTGGACTAATAATACAACAAAATGGACTAAAACACTTATAAACTTATTTATTGGACTTAACCATTTTAGGCCCAACTTGTAAAGTTTAAATACTGATAATATAAGTATAAAATGGATTAAAACAAGTTAAAAGAAATTATAATAAGTTTATTGGACCTAAAACACGTAAATAGGTAAAACTAGTAAACTAATATAAGAGTTGTCGACATATAACACTAAAATGAGTAAACGAGAATATGTAAACCCACTTGATCATCATATATATAATCATCATATGTATACATAATTGTTATTTTTATAAAGTCATTGTACATGAGTCTAAGACGAGTATTATTTGTCTAGGTTTCCGTGATTGAAACACGTACTGTACGTCCGAGTTGCCGATAACCCGCCTTCCCACATCAACGTGAGTTCATAGCCTCGCACTCTTTTAAATGTTTTATAAATGTTTTATAAACCCGCGAGGGAGATAACATGTTAGTGTTTATAAAATTAGGACACCATTTGTCCCGATTGTTTGTTTATTGATTTTGGACCCGAATGATTGAATGACCCGATTGTGTGACCCAATAAATGATTAAAGGACCCGATTGATGAAATTAAATGGATTATTAAAGTTAGGTTATGTCACTAAAAGTCCCATTAGCATGAATTGTTAACTACCAGGATTTGGTAGATGCTTGTGCATATAATAGTACTATTTGGGGACGATCACCCCAGTTCGCGCCTTGACGGTTGATCCCCGTCATGCCACATTGATTGGTAAGCGAATTTATGTATGAGAAGATTTCCATAGCGTGACCTTTGTGACGACACGCTACTTTAGATGGGCAAATTGAGTATCGGGTTAGCTACCCGTTGTTGGTTTAGTAAGGTAACAATGTCATGCGGCTTATAATAATCCAAAACTAACGAAATACTACTAGACGCTCCGAATTATGATGTATTGCCTGACTAGCAATACAGGGTCATACTATTGATATTATGTTCGTGTTTTGGTTTTCATAACCATATTCATATAACGGTTTTTATTTGATTTTATACGACGTCATAAGACGTATTGTATGATGTTTTTACGACATTGGCTCGTATAATGATTTTTAAGGCAAATGCCTATATTATGATTTTGATAAAGATTTGTATAAAATGACTTTGGCTATTTCATGGCCTATTAAAATGATTTGTACAAAATGATTTTCAGTAATAATTTTATACTGATATTATATTGATGGATTTTATTAAACTCTATGAATTCACTCGGCGTTATCGCTGACCTTTTCTTTTAACATGTTTTATCTCAAGTACTTGAAGGTAATTCTCGGGAAGACGACAAGAATTCATGGCCCGCACTTAAACAATATTTTCCATTCAAATACTTTGTAAAACTTTGTATGAAATAATATGACTTGGGACCGATGTAACATTGATATTTATGAATGGAAATGCTTTATTAATAAACGACGCGATTTTTATGCGTTGTCTATGATGTGAGTAATGTGCTATCCCGTAACAACAACTAGTCTTCCGCTGTATTGAGTTGTATAAATTTGGGGGTGTTACAGTTTGGTACCAGAGCTCTCGTTATAGAGAACGAAAGATTTTTAAAACCAAGGTTTTGAATAAAACATTTCAAAATCTTTTAGCTATAAACATTTTCTAAAAATGTCTAAAAATCTTTTGACTATAACGGTGCCGAAGAATTCCCGAGTTACCGACAAGGCCAGACTGAGAAGTGTTATTTTAATATATATATAACTTAAATTATATATATATATATGATGTAATTTGATTACATGATTGTTTGATGATTATTTTAATATTTATACGAGGTATTTATACGACGTAGATTTTCACAAGAAACCCTAAATCCCCTAGTAAATTAATCGAAGCTATTCTCGTAGGAATTCTAGCTATTCTAGATCTAAACCAAGTTGCGGATATTTATGATCCCAACAAATGGTTGATATTCGTAGAAATGTAGATAATAGTTGATTGTGATATTGAAAAAGAATTGGCGAGATTAAATCTGATATCGATGTCATGACGATCTTTCCTTATAAAGTGGAGTTTGACAAAACTTTACCACCTAGAAAGATGTCATCTGACTCGTTGTCATCCAATTCTTAAATTTGAAATCGAAAGGGTGAATGTTGCACTTGATGCTTTCATTGGAACCATTACCCAAAAGCCTCATGCCACTAATACCTTTCCGAGAAGTCTAGTTGAATGATCAAGTCATTTCGTACTAGTGACTCATTTGATAATTGTTGTTGTAAGAGATATTGGATTGGAAATTAAGTGTTATTCATATCGAGCTTTTATTGCCCTATTAAGGCCTAAGAATAAGGTTGAAAGTATTGGAGAACGAAGTAGGATATCGAATTAAGTATAAAATTTGTTAAAATTTGAATAAAGTAAAATTTAACCCATATCGAATAAGAAATTGTTAAGAGGAAGTCGTTAAGTTCTGTGACTGAATTAAGGTTTTAATTGATTATAGGTTCGTGTTAAGGATTGTTCCTAGACCATTGTCCACTAACAAGGATGCCCAGTATCCGATAAATAAAGTGAAGAAATCTTCTTCTGAATTGGGACCAATGGATCTTCCGGGACATATGGAACACCTAATGACTCTTGTAGATTAGTATTCATGGTGGTATCTTTTAAAAATCCCTAACTTAACTGAGATATCAGTTGGTAGGATGAGTTCTGAGAATTGTATGACATAGTGACACGTAATGTGTTACAGTACAATTTTGACTAGTTTGTGATTAATGAAAAGACTACATTTGATTGCTAAATCCTACATGTATCGATGTTATCTATCTTTTATTGCTTCATCCTAATGTTCGCATTAGTGATGCAACCATTGATCAAGTACTCATCTTGAATTGAGTTACGTTGTGGATTATTCTTCCTGAGTGCCATCGAGGTCATGAACCTCATGACAAAGTGGCTAAGCTCATTTCCTATCATATCGTAGTTAAGTTCTTGGTGAACAACTCTTCGTCACTCTTTTGCAGATCACTCATTCTTTTTATAAGATGAAACAGTATGCCTTGAGAAAAATTGAATTTTCATCACTATAAGGATTATTCATAGTAAGATTTATAAGTGATTGTTATTGAAATAAGGTTGTTTATAAAACGCTTTGGAAACTTAATTATTTTCATAACAAGGAAAATCTTTGTAAATTTATTTTGATTCTTATTTAAGAATTAAGAATGTAAATGTTTTTATTATAAACATGATGGTAAAATTTTGACGAACTGAGTATTGCATCGTTAATCTTGAAATTGTATATAGTTGCGCGCCTACATACAATTTGGAATGGACCATGCAAGACTGATTAGTAGTCACCATAAAACTAATGAATAAACACTACTTTTTCTTTGAAGATTGTGAAAGATTAGATTTTATGAGATCTGCAAGAAGTGAAGAATCAGGACATAGTGTTAGGGACACCTACATATGTGCCTGTAACATCTATTCCTCTGAGTTGAATTTACTCATCCGTGGAAATTGTCTTATTTGACAATTGACAATTCTTTCCTGTCCAATTCTCCCGTAGTGAGGTTCTTAGGAAAAGTATCTGATTATCGAGTATTGATACCCGACTGGATGCATCGACGTTCATATCATTTCTTTTGATTTGATTTCATTTGAATGACCTGGGTAACGATCCGAGGAGCTTTCGAATGCGTACTCAAATTATGAAAACATGGGATATATTCATATTCGTTAAATGTTTTCATCTGTATCTGATTTGAAATTCTCTCGCATAGATTATGCGTTGACCTTACTCTTTTAATAGTAGTTGTGTATCCTAATATCCCTGAATTTGTGAAGCATTATGAATTATTATTAGCCTTTTGAGAAGTTCACATCTGTTGGGAATAAAATATGGGTCAGATCACTAAACGCTGATAAGAAGAAAGTCAACGCTGATAGATTGACATTGGACGCTGATAGAAGTCAACGCTGACAGCCTAGAAGATTGACACTGATGGAATATCTTCATACGTATCTTTTGTTTATTTGTTTGTGGTAAAGATAAACACAACATTGTATTTTCTATTATTATCTTTACCTAGAATAGTTGATTCATAGCTTATTGTACAAGACTTCTTGTTCTATAAAAGAAGGTCTTTTAGGTTAAAGTCATATATCAGTTTTCATAGTATTCACAAGTTAAACCTTTCATTGTAATCAACACGATTATTCTAATACAAGTGAAAGTTTGTTTAACATCATTGTGTTTTAGATCAAGTGTTAATTCCGCATAACACTTTGTTACTTTATTCATAAGCAAAGGTTTCTCTACGTGTAGTACTTGATCTAATCTCGTATACACAAAGCTAATCGATCTAAGTTTGGGATCAACAAGTGGTATCAGAGCTTGTTGAGAAACTTTTGATCTTTAAGTAACGCAGAACCCTAAAACACCAAACCCTAAAAACCCTAAATTCTCAAAACCCTAAAAACACCATGTCTGGCACAAATCAACCTCCTGCTTTGCTACAAAACAACTTCTCAAACCCTAGTATCAAAATTCCCATGTTTGATGCCAGGAACTTTGAACTTTGGAAGTCAAATTTTGAGCAATACATAGCTATTCATGACTACACTCTTTGGGAAATTATCGAATATGGGAACACATTCGATAAAGCAGCAAAGATTACTGCTGCTATTGCCGCAAGGACAGCTGTTCCTAATTGTCCTGAAGCTGATAAAGTGGAAAAGCCTGATGATGGGAGAGCTGTTGCTGTTGAAGACATAGCCAAGAAGAGGGTGGACATGAAAATCCTGAACATCTTGAAACATGCCCTAGGTCATGAGAATCAGCACAAGTACAAACGTTTTGAGTCTGCAAAAGAGCTTTGGGAAGCTCTTGAAGTAGCACATGGTGGCAATGCTGACACAAAAGAAGAAAAGAAGAAGCAACTATTGCATGAGTATGCTGTCTTCAAAGCTCAACCTAATGAGAATCTCAGCAGTGTGAGAAGTAGACTTCTTGACATCACAAGTCAACTTTCTTTCATGGGAAAACAGATTGATGACCCTGAATTGAATGCTACTTTTCTCAAAAGCCTTGGTGATGTATGGAAGATTGAGACAAGATCTATCCTTGTCAATAACACCCACAAGACTTCCAGGTTTGATGACATCTTCAACAAGTTAAGGCTGTTGGAGAATGAATGGCAATTGGAGAGTGATAACAAATCTTCCAGCAGCAACATGGCCTTCTTTTCACAAAGTGAAGGCCAATTTGATTCCATGAACTTCTATGGACATTCAGCAACTGGATCTCAAGGTGTCAGCGCTGGATGTCAATCTGTCAGCGCTGGATCATATCCTGTCAACGCTTTGTACTCAAGCGCTGACACACACAATCATGGCGCTGATAGAATTAAACCTGCTGGTTTTGATCTTGATACTGTGTGTGCATTCATTGCTTCTTTGCCTAGTGATTCAAGGATTACTTATGAAGATCTTGAGCAGATAAGTGATGAACAATTGGAAGAGATGGACATCAAATGGACTATGGCTCTTGTAAGTTTAAGAGCAAACAGGTTCAATAAAAGGTTCAAGAAGAAGATGACCTTTAATGCTAAGGATGTTGCTGGCTTTGACAAGTCCAAGGTAGAGTGCTACAACTGTCATAGGATGGGGCACTTTATGAGGGAATGTAGATCTCCAAGGAGATCTGATGCTGGGAAGCCTTCTAGCCAAATGATTAAGAACCCAGATCCCAAGGCCATGGTTGCTGTTCAACAAATTGATGGCGTTGGAGAATGGGATTGGAGCTGGATGGCTAAGAATGAGGAAGAGGACAGAGCTTTGGTTGCTGAAGTTAAAGAAGAGCATGCTGAATATGCTCTCATGGCACACTCCTCCTCTTCATCAGATAATGAGGTATATGATGATGCTTTCTGTTCTAAGGGTTGTCGTTTAAATACTGAAAAATCAAAACAAGAGATAGTTAAATTATTAGATGAAGCAAGTACTCTAAGGTGCAAAGTATCTAACTATCAAATTGCTCTTACCCAAACAGAAAAGACAGTAACTGAGTATAAGAAAATGGAGTTTGATTTAAAGGATCAAATAAATATCTTAAAACATGAGTTACATCAGAGTAAGGATGTTCAAGATATAGTAAATAGGGTTAATCTTGATTTGATAGCTCAGTTAGAGGAGGCTAACAAAAATAAAGATAATGTGAGTCTTAAAATCCAGAGATTTGATAAGGCCACACAATCCCTAGGAGAGTGTGTTAGTAAACAAAGAGACTCTAAGGATATGAGTGGGATTGGGATGAATGACTATACTATTGTTCCACCACCAGCTGGGAATTTCTATGGTGTCCAATCAAAGGACTTATCTTGGACTGGCTTGCCAGAATGCCAAGAGGAGGAGTTTATTCCTCCACCTAGAGTGACTTCCCCAGTTGAGGAATATCAGCAAAAGCTGACTGACCTAGAAGAGTGGAAGAAAGCAAACCACACTTTGTTTGTTAAGGGAGGGTTATTGTGTGAAAGTCCAAATGAGCCCACACCAATCACAAAACCAATTGATGATCCTAAACCTATTAAGATCACACACCCTACCACTGGCAAACCTGTTGACCTTGGCCCACAAAATGTTAGAAAACCTAGTGTTAAATATGCAGAAATGTATAGAAATTCTAGGTCACCAAAAAGCCAAGTTAGTAACCATGGAACAGGCTTCTTTGCTTCTAGACCTAAGACTATGTCTAGAAAAGCTTGTTACACATGTGGGAGCTTTTCACATTTGGCCTACAAATGTGTCAACGCTTCCAATGTCAACGCTGACAGGAACCATTTCAGCGCTGACAAAAGTCAACATAGGTCAAACACTGTCAGACCCAATACCTTTGTGAACAAAAGTTCACAAGCTGTTAGACCAGCCCCATTCTTTTCTAGAGGGTCTAACACACAAGGCCTAAGACCTTTTCAAAAGTCAAATACTTGGTCAAATAGGCAATGGGTTCCTGTAGCAAACCCTAGGTTCAACGCTGATAAGAGCAATCGGGGCGCTGACAGGAGAAATTACAGCGCTGACAAACCTAGGTATTTGCAGCCACAGGGAAATAGGTCTAAAGCTTCTACTAGCTTAACATGGAGACCAAAACAAGACCAGAACCCTAATAATACTGGTATTTCTATGACATGCAACAGGTTTCATTATATTTCAAAGGCATTGTCAACACCAATTGGGGTTAACTGGGAATTTCATTCAAACAGGGATGAAAATGGGGTTGTTATGAGAACCAAGTCTGTTCTTGTTGAACAACCAAATGAATCCAAGTCTTCCAAGGCTTGGGTTCCCAAAGAAAACTAATGTGTTTTCTTTATGTGCAGGGCATTCAGAAGAAGATCAATGACTATGGATACTGGGATAGTGGATGCTCAAGGCACATGACTGGAAAGGAAGACTATCTGACCAATTTCTCTCCTATTCAAGATGGTGATAAGGTATACTTTGGGGGTGGCTATGGCACAATCACAGGAAAAGGAACCCTTGTCACCAACAATCTTAGGTTTGATAATGTCTTCTTGGTGAAAGACCTGGATTATAATTTGTTTAGTGTATCACAAGTATGTGATAACAAAAATAAGGTTCTTTTCACAGATACTGAGTGCTTGGTGTTAAGCAAAGATTATAAGCTCCCTGAGGAGAAATACATAGATTTTAGAACACCAAGGCATAAAGACATATATAACGTGAATCTTAATGGAATTAAGGTAAATAATAAGATGTCATGTCTGTATGCTAAAGCCTCAGTAGATGAAAGTAATCTTTGGCACAGGAGACTAGGGCACATAAACTTTAAGAATATTAATAGGCTTGTGAGGCTTGGTTTAGTTGATGGTTTGCCTGAAAAGGCTTTCCACAATGACCACTCTTGTGTTGCATGTCTTAAGGGCAAGCAACACAAGGTCTCATTCAGGTCTAAACAGGTGCACTCTAGTTCTAAACCCCTTCACTTATTGCATATGGACCTCTTTGGTCCTACTAATATAGAAAGTCTGAAGGGTAAATCATATTGTTTTGTCATTACTGATGATTACTCCAGGTTCACATGGACTTTCTTTTTAGCCAAGAAAAGTGAAACTGCCCTAAGTCTGATTAATTTTATTACCCAGATTGAAAAGAAAAATGGCAATGAGGTCAAAATTATTAGAAGTGACAATGGGGGTGAGTTTAGAAATCAGTTGTTAGATGATTTTTGTGCCAAGAAAGGGATTACTAGGCAGTTTAGTATAGCTAGAACCCCACAACAAAATGGGGTTGCTGAGAGGAAGAATAGGACCCTTATTGAAGCAGCCAGAACCATGTTGGCTGATGCCCACTTTCCTATAGCTTTTTGGGCTGAAGCTGTTAACACAGCTTGTTATGTTCAAAATAGGGCATTGGTCAACAAGATACATAATAAGACACCTTATGAATTACTTTGGGGAAGGAAGCCCAATATTGGCTTTCTTAAGCCATTTGGTTGTCATGTAGTTGTGTTAGAAACTAGTGAGGCCCTAGGAAAATTTGATTCAAAAGGTGATGAAGGCTACTTCATGGGTTATTCAGTGCAGAGTAAAGGATATAGGGTTTACATTAAAAAGGAAAAACGTATACTTGAAAAAGTACATGTTAGGTTTTTAGAGAGTAAACCTAGTGATCCTGAGAGTGGTCCAAATTGGTTGTTTGACTTAGAACCTTTGTCTAGAGCTTTAAATTATATGCCTGTTACTGATCCAGACATTGTGAAGGTAACTTCAAGTGTTCTGGAAAAGAGAATTGGTAATGTTTCAGGTATACAGGTTGCTAAGGAGGATGGACCACCAGCAGTCATATCATCTCCCACACAAGAATTTGTTACCCTTCCTATATGGACAGATGAGTATTATGCTGCTGCTACTGCTGCTACTGCTGCAAGGAAAGATAATGGTGGTGTTCAAATACCACCAACTACAAACAGGCATGATTCTTCAAGCGCTGACAAAGGGAAATCAAGCGCTGACACGACCAATTCAGACGCTGATGGCTCCAACGCTGACAACACCAGTTCAGGCGTTGTTAGCCCAAACGCTGACACACAAGGATCAGACTTTGGAGACACCTTTACACAGCTTTTCTCTTCTCATTTTGAACAGGGTGGACCTTCCAATATCCATGAAGAGATTCCTGTTGATGAAGAAGAAACTGAAGAAGATATTGGCAACATGGAGCGTGAAATTGAGGACACCAGACTTTTTGAAGGAGGAGTTCTCACTTCCACAGCAAAGGATCACCCCACATCTCAAATCATTGGTGATGTTATGGCTCCAGTTCAGACAAGAAGATCCCATCAAGGTCTTGGTGGATTTATTGCCAATATACACAAGAAGGTTGATACCCCTCTTGTACAAGCATGTTTGTTTGCCTGTTTTCTGTCACAGGAAGAACCCAAGAAGATTTTTGATGCTCTCAAAGAACCAAGTTGGGTGGAAGCAATGCAGGATGAGCTTCACCAATTTGCTATACAGGATGTTTGGGAGCTGGTTGATTGTCCTAGGTATGTGAGACCAATTGGGACAAGATGGGTTCTAAGGAACAAGAAAGATGAAAGAGGCATTGTGGTCAGAAACAAGGCACGTTTGGTAGCTCAGGGTTATACACAAGAGGAAGGCATAGATTATGAAGAAGTCTTTGCTCCAGTTGCAAGAATTGAAGCTATCAGAATTTTCTTAGCTTATGCTTCTTGCATGAATTTTACTGTTTATCAAATGGATGTGAAGAGTGCTTTCCTCTATGGCACAATTGTTGAGGAGGTTTATGTAATGCAGCCTCCTGGTTTTGAAGATCCTGAGAATCCAGACAAGGTTTATAGAGTAAAGAAGGCAATGTATGGCCTTCATCAAGCCCCAAGAGCATGGTATGGTACATTGTCCACTTACTTGGTGGAAAATGGTTTCAAAAGGGGCACCATAGATCAGACACTATTTACAAAGAAGAAAGGAAAACATGTGTTGCTGGTGCAGGTCTATGTTGATGACATCATTTTTGGGTCTACTGATCCAAAAATGAGTGAGGATTTTTCCAAGCTCATGACAGATAAATTCAAGATGAGTGCAATGGGTGAGATGAACTTCTTTCTAGGTTTACAAGTTCAGCAGAAAGAAGATGGTATCTTCATCTCCCAAGACAAGTATGTAGCTGAAATCTTGAAGAAATATGGTTTTTCTCCACATGAGAAGGAGGCTTCCACTCCTATGGATAGGCAATACCCTTGGGGAAAAATTGGAGCTGGAAAGGATGTGGATGTTAGGCACTATAGA
The DNA here is from genome assembly GCA_025667525.1 of Glebionis coronaria. Lineage (NCBI taxonomy): Eukaryota > Viridiplantae > Streptophyta > Magnoliopsida > Asterales > Asteraceae > Glebionis > Glebionis coronaria. The sequence continues at coordinate 19,316,239 of CM046878.1, read as the reverse complement.
TCAATGATTGGATCATTGATGTATCTTACAGCCTCAAGACCTGACATCATGTTTGCTGTGTGTGCATGTGCACGCCATCAAGTGACTCCCAAAGAATGTCACCTTTTTGCTGTGAAAAGGATTTTTAGGTACCTAAGATGTTATCCAGATCTTGGATTATGGTACCCAAAAGATTCTCCATTAGATCTTATTGCATATTCAGACAGTGATTATGGTGGTGACAAGTTTGATAGGAAATCCACAACTGGTGGATGCCAATTTCTTGGGAGCAGATTAATATCTTGGCAATGCAAGAAACAAACAGTGGTGGCTAACTCTACAACTGAAGCAGAATATGTTGCTGCAGCTGCTTGTTGTGGACAAGTCTTATGGATTCAGAACCAGCTGTTGGATTATGGGTATAATTTTATGCATACCAAGATTTTTGTAGACAATAACAGTACTTTATGCATTATTAAAAATCCTGTACATCATTCTAAAACCAAACACATAGAAATTAGACATCATTTTATAAGAGATTGCTTTGAGAAAGGTTTAATACAACCAGATAGGGTAGATACTGAAGATAATGTAGCTGATTTATTAACTAAACCTTTTGATGCTGGAAGATTTCAATATTTGGTAACAAATATTGGAATGGTTAATCTCTCTTAATATGTGTTTTGGAATATTTTTGTAAAAGTATGTACAGGATAATGCATTGTTATTGGTCTTTGTGATGATTTAGATTTTCGACATTCTTTTTCTAACACTGACAAAGGTAAATGCAACGCTGTCAAGTGTTATTTTGCCATTGTTGGAGATATTATTGTCTAACGCTGACAAGAGTTCCTTCAACGCTGTTAAGTGTTGTCGGGACGCTGTTAGCAACAAGTGTTAGTTTTGTGGTTTTCATCTAAATGTGCAGGTAATGGTAGCTTTATGCCATTGGATACAGAGTTGCTTATGGAACTTTGAAGAGCTATTTGAACATGTTTTGTTTATGGATGATGGTTGGAATATTTATATTCCTATCTTGACATAAATTTTTAATGTTCATATATATGTTTTGAGAACTCATGTATCATAGTTTAAGGGGAGGTTTAAGGAACCTTTAGGACTCTTGGGTATTCTTAGAATACTCTCATCACAATTCTAGATTGTGTCCACAGGTGAGTATGGGTTAGTTTTACTAAACCATGAGGCACTGTAGCATGCATAGTATATCAACTTTGCATGCTGCCAAGACATTTTTGACTTAGAATTGGTTATGGTCTGATGGGAGACTTGGGAATACTTTGGATATGGGTTTACCTGGGAGTTACAAAGAATTTTATGAAATAACTTTGTTGGTAAGTATTTTGGTTAGCAAGGGACTCTAGAGGACATTTGTGTCTATCTTGCTTATGCAAGTGTGTATAAATGGACAGTGCTTGCCGCCCAGTAATTATTATCAACTTGTAAGATATTTACCTTAGGATAAATTACTTTGTTAAGGTCTTTTTCTTTTTAAATATTTTTATTTTTACTTTTTAGACGCTGACAAGTTTTTCTCCAAACGCTGTTACGTCCAATCGAGACGCTGACAAGGCTTTAGGCAAACGCTGACAAGAAAATATAGCCGTTGGGCGCTGATGGGCTATTTTTGACCGTTGACACCTAGTGGGCCCTACCCAGTTGTTATTTTTTGACTAATCTTTGGCCGTAATTTTGGGGAGAAGTTACTTTTAATTAATGCATGAGATAAGTTATATTTGATTCAAGATTTTCATGATTGCTCTTTGAATATAACCGCCTCATTTTTGACCAATCAAAATCATGCATCTCTCCTATAAATTTGGCTAATCTTTTTGTTCTGGGTATTCATATTTCCTTGTCTAACACTTTTCCTCCTAGATTTTTCCCATATCATATAACCTAAACAGCTTTAAATCATGGCACCCAAATTCAACTCAAAGAATTTAACATTGGAGTTCAAGAGCCAACACAATATGATCGCTTACTTGACTGCTGATGATGCTTTATTTCCTCAGTATTCACAGATGGTGGCATTTTTAAATGCATCTTCATTGAGGTATGCACTTTCTCATACATCATTAGTCCCTGTCGTACACATTAGACAGTTTTGGAACAATGTTAGTTCCACAACAACTAATGGAGTGACCACATTAACATCTACTGTTCATGGAAGAACATGGGTGGTCACTGAAGCTTTGGTTCGCCAAGCTTTGCGTCTTGATGACGCTGATGGTGTGACTACTCTTGCCATAGCAACAATAGAACAGGGTCTTAGGGAATTGGGTTATCCTATTCCTGCTGATGTCACTTTAAATAAATATCATAAGCAGGAATTTCCCTCTGACTGGAAATATTTGATACATGTCCTTTTACAATGCTTAAGTCCAAAATGTACTTCTTTTAATGAGATAAACAGGTCAATTGCAAGTGCTTTGGTTTGTATAACACGTGGGCTTAAGTATAATTTTTCAAAAATGATTTTTGAAGGGATGTGTAAAAACAAGGGAAGTAAAATGACTTTGGCTTACCCTAGATTTTTGCAAATGGTCTTTGATTTACAAGAATATTGTTCTAGGGATCATGACACTTTTTATGAGATCCCTAAACAACAGAAAACCATTTTTGCTAAAATGAGCTCCACAAACGACCCCATACCTCTTACCCAACCCATGCTTGAAGTAATTCAGGCTGCTCAACCACAACCAGACCCTGAACCCCAACTTGAGCCTATTCATGAACCATCACCTTCACCAGAAAACATGGACATTGACCAACCCAGCGCTGACACTCAAAATGTGGGCGCTGACACAGCCAATCCCAACACTGATACACTTCCTGAACAATCCCAAACACCCCTTAATCAACCCACACCCACACAATCTACTTCATCTTCCACCCCATTACAATCTAGGTTGACTAAACGCCAAAGGGTTACTGGAGTGTTCTCCTCTAGTGATCCTAGCTTTGTCGCAGAGAGAACCACCTCCACAAGTGTGGCTGGTGAAATGGGTGAGGCTGGGGCTATTGACACAGGCTTAGATGCTGGTCAAGACAGTCCCAACATCATTAAGACCTCATCCATGCCCCATGATCCTATTTTGGGAGGTCAAATCCCCATTCTAGCTGAGGGCAGATTGGAACCTATGACCATAATTGAATTGACGGCGGCTGTCATTAGCTTGCAAAAGCAAAATGTCAGTCTTGTACAAACTGTCAACAAACAGGGACGAGAACTCCAAGCTTTGAGGGAGAGAGTAACTGTTTTGGAGAATCCAAGTAGCAGGAGTCTAATGGAGGAATCTTCCAAAGGGGAGGATAAAGAGGATGAGGAGGATGAGTTGATTCATACAGCTAGTGAGAAGAGTTCAGAAAAGAGTTCACAATTTAGTGAATCTTTGCAGATTGCTGAAGCTCTCACCAATTTGAAGAAGCACCCAGTTGTTGATACATCCAAGATGACACCAAAGAACTTGGAAGGATCTTTCAAAGAAACATTGGGCGCTGATACAGGTTTGGACGCTGACACATCCAGCGCTGATAAGGGTAATCGTGGCACTGATAGGAGCAACTTGGACGCTGACAAAGTTGCAGGTAGTGTTGATGTATTCCAGTCATCAACAATTATCAAAGATGTGTCCACACAGGTTTCTTCTTCTACTTTACCAATTATTGATCCAAAAGACAAAGGTAAAGGTATTTTGATTGAAGAAGATGTTCCAAAGAAAGATGCAGCACAAATAGCATTTGATGAACAGTTGGCTGCACAACTTGTGGAAAGAGATTTGAGGAGGAGTAGAAGATCACCATTTGTTGTTTCTGAAAGTGAGGAAGAAAGTGGTGATGGAAAAGATGATGATAGCTCAGATTCAAGCATTCAAATTATTGAAGATCCAGAAAGGCTTGAATATGGGGATGAGCTAGCAAAGGAAAGGTTGAGTGAGTTGAAGAATCAGGTTGATTGGGACCTACCAGAAATCACCAGAATGTATCATGCTTGGGAAGACCAGGTGATGGACAACCCAGGTATGAGTTTATCAGATCAAATTTGGGGGTTGGAAGTTCTTCTTAGGGTACAAGAAGACATAAAGGTGATTATGAGATTTAATGCACAAGAGGTCAAGACCTGGCTCAAAAGAGATAGAAGGCAATTGTACTATAAGTTGCTTAGATGTCATCAGCCTAATTGGACATCAAAGAAGTTGCTGGCCTTGTCTTTTGAGGAGTTAGAGTATAGGGCACATCCTATTTGGAGGAAGGTGCAAGAACAGAATGTCTACCAGTTTCTTTCAGAAGAAAGAAAACAAGAGCTTGCAGAGGAGATGCAAATTCAAAAGGAAATAAGGATTGCTCAAAGACCAGTGAAGAAAGGAGATCCTTTTCAATTTCCTAAAGACATGGATGTGTATTTTCCAACTGAAGGTGTTATAAGGAAGCATCTCAAGCTTTCTCCCTTGGAAGCTTCAGATTTGGTAAATGTGATACCTCTAGATGACAGAAATCCAATCATCAGTTTTGATGAAGATGAGTGTGGATTTTGGAAGGTTGGACGATTTGGAAAGGAGGTACATACTTTCACTTCAGTTATTTCTATATTTGCAAGCATAGACAGGGAAGACTTGGTGCATCTATGGAGGTTAATAGAGGCCAAGTATACAGCTGAAGCACCTACTTCAGCTAATGGAATAAGACTTTGGAACACATTTATGACTTTGTGTGGTCCAAAAGAAGCAGATCCTGCCATTTGGAAGGATCTTGAAGATGATCTCAGTAATCTTCATTGGAGGCTATATTCTACTTGTGGTGTATTTCATATGAGCTCTACAAAGTTTTCAGAATATCTGCTTGTGGATGCTGACTATTTCTTGTCCAAAGAAGTATTGGAGAAGATGCTAGAGACACCCTTGGAGATAGATTATACTAGTGATGTGGCCAAGGACTTGATCAGATATGTTTATCACCAACATAAGAAGTTATTGAAAGATTCCTCCTAAGTCTTAAGGTTTTATTCAGAAACTTGATCATTGGAATGGATATCAAGTTTAGGGGAGGATTGTTGGGAATAAAATATGGGTCAGATCACTAAACGCTGATAAGAAGAAAGTCAACGCTGATAGATTGACATTGGACGCTGATAGAAGTCAACGCTGACAGCCTAGAAGATTGACACTGATGGAATATCTTCATACGTATCTTTTGTTTATTTGTTTGTGGTAAAGATAAACACAACATTGTATTTTCTATTATTATCTTTACCTAGAATAGTTGATTCATAGCTTATTGTACAAGACTTCTTGTTCTATAAAAGAAGGTCTTTTAGGTTAAAGTCATATATCAGTTTTCATAGTATTCACAAGTTAAACCTTTCATTGTAATCAACACGATTATTCTAATACAAGTGAAAGTTTGTTTAACATCATTGTGTTTTAGATCAAGTGTTAATTCCGCATAACACTTTGTTACTTTATTCATAAGCAAAGGTTTCTCTACGTGTAGTACTTGATCTAATCTCGTATACACAAAGCTAATCGATCTAAGTTTGGGATCAACAACATCTTATCGACGGCAATGCAACTGGAAAGTTGATAGTGCCCGTAGAATGGATTGATTGATTATGACATGACGACATTGTCTTAATTGATGGGAACTCGAGTAGAATTCCCCTAAATGATAAGATGTTGATTATCAAAAGTGATCTAAATAATTCTTGATGGATGACCATATCCTGCATTTAGACTTGAAATTATAACGTGAATGGTTGTGAACTAGTTATAGACATTGTAATCTAGAAGAACCTAATATGAATTTATTAAAAGACGTTTTTGTTATCTGATACTTTAGGAGGTATTTATTGGTAAATTACCTAGACTTTCGCCATTAAGGCAAGTAGAATTTGGTATTGATTATATTCTCGGTGTTGCACCTGTGGCATGTGCACTGCACGTCAGCACCATCTAAATTAAAGGAATTACCGTACAATTAAGAAAGTTGTCGGAGAAAGATTTTATTATACCAAGCCTGTCATCATGAAGAGCTATGGTGTTATCATTCCTTATATTTATAGATTACTATGAACTGAGTAAATTGACAATCGAAAACGATATCCATAACTCGAAATGGAAGATTTGTTCGATCATTTACAAGGTTCTAGCGTATGTTTTAAAGATTTGATCCATGGCATGGTTATCATCAACCTCGCATCTACGAAAAAGATTATGTGTTCCAATCACTACATCCGGTACTTGTAATGAACGTTATGAGTTTCACGTGATGTCGTTTGGATTGACTAATACACATGTAGCATTCATAAATTTGATGAATCACGTGTATAGGCTGTAATTTGATAAGTTCATGCTTATGATCATTAAGGACCATTTGTTTGTTTATAAGAATAAGAATGAGTTAATAATTATTTATAGATTGCCCTGAATTGGCCGAACAATTAAAAATTGTACCTTGAATATTTAACATAAGACTTAAGACTTAATCCTTTACATGATTTAACCGTGTGGTTAATAGATAATGGAATATAAATTGACTCTTCAAAATTTAGAAGTCATTTAAGACTTTGAGTTATACTAAAAAGAAGGTGAAAATATATTTTGACAAATGTTTTAACAAAGGATTTTAAGGGATTATTCCCTTATACACAAACCATTTAACTAAACTTCTGTTTAGGGGTAAATGTTTGTGTATACCTCAAGATAACCAAAGAAGGATTGAGGAAACCCATTTAAACCATAACTTGAAATTTGAAACGATAATTTTTACTTTTCAAACTAAGAAAACTTTGACCAAAGTATAAACAAAGGTTTTTCGAACATTTACGAATCGTATTAATTATTTTCGATAAATTAGCAAAAATATTGATAATTAAAATCAAATTTATTTTGAACATTTTAATATAATTGGTCGAACTAAGAAATTTAAAACTTTTACGCTTCATAAAAACTAACTAATAATTATTTAATTAATTATAATAATTATCGACGCTTTAGACGACGGATTGAGAAAAACGGATAAAAATGATAGTTGAGAAGAAACTAAAACTCAGAAAATGTGAAGAAAGAATTTTGAATAAATACGGTTGTGATATTTATTTCATCAGGAAGGTGAACGTAATTACTGACGCATAATATAGAAAGAATATCTGAGTGAATTGTGGACATGATAATTACATCATCATGAGAAGTGAATATAGATACTGACATATTATATAAAAAGGATAAAGAACCAATTAGGATATATTTCTTAATAATGAAGGTGCAAAATAAATTGCCGAACGATTTAAAAATAAACGATGTTTGTAAAAAGGATAATATAGATAATAAAAAGTGGTTCGCGGCTAATGTGAACCATTAAAATAGAGAAGCCAATAGCGTTAAATGTTTTAAAGGCCACTTGTGGTTGCCTAAATATGGAGATTATGAGATATAGTTATGTTGGAATTTGTAAGTATAAGTATTCTATTTATGTCATTTACGACTAAAAGTATCTTTGTCTGAAGAAGTTGTACTGATGGCAAATTATGAAGGCAGACATCGCCTCACACAATAGTAAACGTCTAGCTATTGCAAAGGTCATCATCTGAATTTGATTCTATTTGGGTCATCGTCGACAGACTGACCAAATCTGCTAAAATCATTCCCGTTAATGATAAATGCAAAAGAGTTGTGTAAACATGGTGTGCCGTATCGATCATCTCTATCAGGATCCTCGCTTCGCATCGAATTTCTTAAGATTTGCTCAGAAGTCATTGTGAACGAATCTTGATGAGAGTACTATGTACCACCCCAAATCGAAGGGAGGAGGTAAAGTAACGATACAAAATACTATAAGTGTTGTTTTATGTCTGAATGATTGACCTTTGGTAATAAACCGTATAACCGTTTTCCTTTGGAAGAATTATCATTGATAACTATCGTATTAGGATCGAGATCTAATCTTGTTAGGATCTAAATCTTAGAGCATCTGTAAGCAGGAGTTGAGATAAAGACACCCGACATACACCCATTGTGAGTTGGACATGTCTTTTAGGTTAAGGTTTCCTATGATGGCGAACCTAACCTTACAAAATACCCGACCCGCGAGATCTGAAATGATTGTTGAAATTAGGATCTGATTATTGACTGCCGATAGTAGGCAGGGGGTTATGTGAATATGAAATGTAGATCTTGAAGTGCCAAATGGGTAGCGAAGTTGTTAGAAATACATTTTAACGTATATTAGAAGTATCGGTCACTCCACAATATTGTTTATGATTGTAATAGCTCGTAGTTAATAGTTACTTATTTAGTTAAGTAAGAACCGGTCCATGGGCTTGTCATGGGCCGGCCCAAGTCCATTAGTGACTTGGAAGTATAAATACCCCTTTCCTCCTCGGAAAGGGGTTGGTTGTTGTTCACTTTCTAGTTTCCACTTAATAAAAAGACACACATTTTCTCTCACTTTCTCTCTCTAGTTTCTCTCTCTCTCTAGAAAACATCAACCCACTTCATAGATTCATAGGTTATCAAGATTCTACATTTGGTATCAGAGCTATGGGGTGATTTAAGGTAATGATTTGTGTGGCTTTTTAGTTTTTGATTGTATTAGTGTTCTTTAAGAAGATCCATCTTGATTCTTGGTGTTTTTGTGATTGGGATTAGTAGATAAGTATTTGTTTTTACTTATTATTGTAGAAATCACAAAACTTTTTAGGTTATTTGGTAAAAAATCTGGATTTATTTCATTTTTTATTGATCGACTGTTCATCGAAAACAAAGTTTCTGATTACCCAGCAAACTTCCGAACCAAAAAGTTCCGGATCAAAAAGTTCCAGATCAACCAAAGTTCCGGATCAACAAAAGTTCCGAACCAAAAGTTCCGAACGAAAAGTTCCGGATCAACAAAAGTTCCGAACCAAAAGTTCCGAACGAAAACTTCCGGATCAACAAAAGTTTCGGATCAAGAAGTTCCGAACCAAAAGTTCCGGATCAAGGAAAAGTTCCGGATCAAGGAAAAAGTTCCGGATCAAGGAAAGTTCCGGATCAAGGAAAAAGTTCCGGATCAAGGGAAAGTTCCGGATCAAGGAAAGTTCCGGATCAAGGGAAAAGTTCCGGATCAAGGGAAAGTTCTGGATCAAGTCTTCCGAACCAAAAGTTCCGAATCAAGGTATTTCCAAGCCAAATCTTCCGAATCAACACTTCCGAATCAACAAAAGTTCCGAATCAAGGGATATTTTACTTGTTTTTTCGACGATTTTTTAGAGGATTTAATCTTGGTTTCTTACAACAAAAACTCAACACAATTCACAAGCTTTACTTCACTGCTCGATCAACCGATAATCTTTGTCTCTTTGAAGTGAACAAAATGAATCCGAATTCAGTAATGCCTCAGATGACATCACTTACGGATATTTCCATCATTACGGGAACGGATAATCGCCCGCCAATGCTCATCAAAGAAGTTTTTGAAGCATGGCAAGGCCGGATGATGTCTTACCTTAAGGGAAAACCGGTATATGGGAGGCTTATGGTCAAGTCAATTTTAAATGGTCCACTTGACTATGGTACCATCGTGGTTAACAACGTGACTCGACCACGAGAATTTGAAGAACTCACTCCAGCTCAACAACTTGTTGCAGATGCAGACGAAAAAGCTCTTCAAACCATTCTCCAAGCTCTTCCACATGATATCTATCAGATGGTAAGTCAGTATACTGTGGCAAAGGATTTATGGGAACGTCTAAAGGTGTTGCTACAAGGTACGTCTCTCACCAAACAAGAAAGGGAATGTCAGTTGTATGACCTGTTTGATAGATTCACGTACAAGCCAGGGGAAACGCTTCACGATTATTACTTCAGATTCACCACTCTCATGAATGATCTGAGTGTATATAATCTCGTGATTGCTCCATTCTAGGTTAACACCAAATTCTTGAATACTTTACCTCAAGCTGAATGGGGTGAGTATATTACCGATGTTAAGTTAACCAGGGATTTGCATAAGTGCAATTTGGATCAACTATATGCTTTTCTTCAGCAGCATGAGAAACATGTGATCATGCACCGTTCGCCTCGAGGTATGTACCCTGATTCCTTAGCTTTGATGGCGAATCAACCAAGCTTGTCTCACAACAACACTCCTTATATCTTGGGACATCAAGCCTATCATCCATCACCTTACATGACACCAACCTTTCCCCAATACTCGATTCTACCGCAACCACCCACCTCACATCAGCAACAATATCGGTCCAATGCACCTTCACCACACTATGCTTCACAACATCACCCAACAAGTATTTCACCTTATGCTCAATCTTCATATTCTTCTTATCAAGAGAATGCAGCATATCCAACAAGCTACCCTGATCAAATGAGTATTCCTTCTAGTGATTATGCAGCTCAACAAGACCAAGCAATGTATTGTGATGATGATGAAGTCCCCATTCCTGTGTTCAAACAAGGAACTGACCCAGTTGAAGTGTTAACCACTATGTCTGCTTATCTCACAAGGACTTTAAGCAAACGAGGATTTAGGGGATCAACTCCGACTAACAATCAGTTGAGAAATTCATCCAATTATCGCCAACAAGCTACTATTGAGAATGGCAGGGTAATGGTTCAACCTATTCAACCTTATCAGGGGAGACCTACTACATCAACCACCAATGCTCGCACGGTCAATCCTGCTCCAATGGTTAACAATCCTCCACGGGCTAATTCCACAGGCAAGTTGAGAATGATTACATGCTACAACTGCAAGGAAGAAGGACACATGTCCAGGGATTGCAAGAAACCCAAGAGGAGAAGGGATGGTCAATGGTTTGCAGAGAAGATCTATCTGGTGAATGCTCAGGCACAAGGAAGGGAACTTGATGAAGAGGAGCTTGCATTCCTTGCTGATCCAGGGATTGCTGAACAAGACACTGTCACCACACATAATGCAGCATACCAAGCAGATGATCTCGATGCGTATGACTAAGACTATGATGAATTTCAATCTGCAAAGGCTGCTCTCATGACAACTATCTCCAGCTTAGGGCCAGAAAAGAGATCTGAGGTACTTATTAATACCACTGATAATACCACTGATGCTAGTATTCAACCACATCAAGTTGAGCAAGAGAGTGCTGATTCGAATGAGTCTTCGATGGTGAGTCTTTCAAATGAGGAGACAATCAATGATAGTAATATCAATGTGAGTCCCCAGACTTTGAGTGAATCACAACCGGGAGCCATTTCGAATACGCATACTCCTGCTCAACAAGATCTGGTCATGGTTCCTGCTACATTACTTAGCCAAATGAATGCTGCACTTTTAGAAACCCTAGCTAAAAATAAGAATTTGTCTGATGAGCTTGCTTTAAGCAACGAGAAAGTTCAAACTTTGGAATTAGTGCCTTCGTCTAGTGTTCTAACAAATCCCGAATATGATCACTTTCGAAACAAACAAATGGATCACTTGCAAGAAATTGAAAACTTAAGAGCAAATCTTTCTGATGAACTTAAAGAAAAGGAGTTAGTGGTCACTAATTTTCAAAAACTTCAAACGGATTTTGAATTACTCGAGTCTAAGAAGAATGAAATGGAGATTAATGCTGCTAATAAGATTAGATGTCTAGATTATTTGCTTTTAAGACAATACGCTGCTTCTCAACTAGTGCACTTATTTGATGCTTCGTTTAGAGAATTTAACTTATCACGTCAAAAAGGCCTTCCCCCTAACCCACGGTATGCAAAACAAGCTTTGATCCATAGTCCTAGACTTTATAATGCAACCCAATTAGGATTGGTCTTAGACCCGATTGTTATTTTCGATGATCGCACAAGTAAGGATCTAGTTGATGAGGATCGGTCATACAATTCTGCAAAATATCCCGAGTGTGATTATTTTAAAATGAATCAGGAGCTTGCTAAAACGGATTTTAGAATTCGCTTCCATATGGACAAAGATCTCATTACAGCACCAACCTACATGTTGAATGAAGAAAACCCTAGTACATTTCCTACCCTTGTCAACATGGAAGGTCCTAAGGAAATTCCAAAGGATCTCCCACCTGTTAGCACTGTATGGTTAAACTTGCAAGAGATTAATCAATACTTTACTAATTTTGACAAGGTCATTTTGGAATGTACGACTTCAAATGGCCTAAACGCCAGAGAATGGGCTTTCGAACACATGAACGAGGTGTTTAAAAATGAGATCAATCCATTTGTCGAAAGTCTAAAAGGAAGTTTTGCATCTCTTAAGGAAAATCTTGAATTTGAAATTGGAGAAGTTCAAAAAGTGTTTTATGAAATGGACACCGCCTACGAACTACAACTAATTGAAAACGAAAAGATTTTATCTGAATATGACCGATTCTTGTCCGAAGTAATCTCGTGTGATGTGCTGACTACTGTAAATGTTAATTATTCGAATGAGCTTACATCCGCTATGATTAAATGTGATGATATGAATATTTGTGATGATGTGTGTGATCTCTCTGTAAATGTTGCTGATTCTATAAATGAGGTAGATAATCATTCTTGTCACGAATCTAACGCTGAGTTTTTAAAGCTACAAGATTCTTACAATTTACTTTCAAAATGCTTTAATCAACTAGAACAACATTGTATATCTTTAGAATTAAAACAACAAACTCAAAATGAGGATCTTTTGATATCAAATGGTTGTGAAAACGGTGTTGAGACGAGTGACAAGATGATTGAAATAGTTAAGGCATTAGAGGAAGAGATTATGAGATTGAAGAGAGATGTGTCATCAAATGAAACATTAAAATTGGAACTAGAGACCGCAGAGTCTAAAAACCAGGTCTTAGAAATTAGACTTTCGTCTGTTCTAGGGGAGATGGATCGGACAAGACAGGGACTATCCGCTCTTTATGGTTCACTAGAAGAACGCTTCGCTTTTAATGCGGCACAGCAACAATATTATGTTGAACAACTGAACCAAAAGTGTGAGGAAATCTCTGACTTAAACATCCTGCTCATTGACAAAAACATGGTTTTAGCCGAGTTAAAGGAGACACTTCTTCTCACCCGACAAGAAGTTGTTGATAACTTAGCTACCGACTCTGCACCGTCCACTAGTGCTCCAACAACCAAGTCAGTAGTGCTTTATAAGAACCCGCTCCATAAGAAAAACCCGGTTACCTACGATGATTATATGAGGAACGCAATTAAGCATGTAGATCTTGTTAGGGATATTTTAGACGATCTTTATGCCTTAGATCCCTCAAGTAGCTACTATTATTCAGCCCATGAATATATTAAGCGTGTTCAATATTGCTTAGCCTACTTGCAATACATAGGTAAACCAGGTTCTGCACTACTCACTAATCGACCCATTGCTGTAACTCCATTTAATAAGACTCCAGGAGCAAAACCGTCATTGGCACCATCAAGTAAGGAACCTTTAAAATCTGTTGCTAATGTTCCCACTTTGCCTTCTACATGATTAAAAGAGACTACTAAGGCTAAAGGATCGCCACTCAAGAAAGATAAGATCAAGCCCTCCACTAGTAGTGCCAAAAAGAAGAAAGTAGAAGCTCACCATAGGAATGTTAGTTCAGTTTTAAATAAGAAGAATCATGTTAAGACTAAAAGCTCTGCGCCTGTTCAGAAGCCTAAACCATTTGTGAATTCTGATTTAAAATGTTGGAATTGTAATAAATGTATGTTTTCCCAACGTCATGATTTGTGTCTTATTGATCATGTGAATGAGATGAATGCCATTAGGAATGGTCTTGAATGGAAGCCAACGGGTAGAACTCGTGCCCAGGTTGGCTGGCAATGGCGTCCCACTGGTAGGACCTTTACATTCGATGGAACAAAGTGCCCTTTAACTAGGAATGCATCCATTGAGGTTAGGTCTGAGCGTCCTTTAGTTAGGAACACTCGCACTCAAGTATGGAAACAGCGCCTTTTAATTAGGTCAGCCCCCACTATAGTGCCTATCAGTGAAGAAATACCTCAGGATTTAAGCCAACTAGAATCTACACCACCAACTAAGAAGAAGAAGGCTAGGAAATCTAAGAAACCTAAAGTTAGCAAATATAAGATTATTAAATCTGTACCTGCTAATAACAAGGAACATTCAGATTCCGATACCTCTACATTGTCTTCGTGTGGTGATATTTTCAGGTGGTCCAAATCATCCTCTGGTATTTAGACTCCGGTTGTTCAAAGCATATGACCGGAGATCGCTCGATGCTCCGAAATTTCGTCAGCAAGTTTCTTGGTACGGTTAAATTCGGTAATGATCATATTGCAAAAATAATGGGGTATGTTGAATATCAGATTGGAAACGTTACGATTTCAAGGGTATACTATGTAGAAGGTCTTGGTCATAATTTATTCTCAGTAGGACAGTTTTGTGATTCCAACCTAGAGGTTGCTTTTCGACAACATACTTGTTTCATCCGCAACTTGGAAGGAAAAGACTTGTTGAAGGGTTCTCATGGTGCAAATCTTTATACGTTGTCCCTACAAGACATGATGGCCACCTCTCCAGTATGTCTTCTCTCTAAAGCATCTAAGACCAAGTCATGGTTATGGCATCGCAGATTATCTCATCTTAACTTTGATGCTATTAATCATCTGGCTAAAAACGAATTAGTTCGTGGTCTTCCAAAGCTCAAATTTCACAAGGATCATTTATGTTCCGCGTGTTCAAGGGGGAAAAGTACCAAGAAATCATACAAGCCCAAAGCTTAAGACACCAATCAAGAAAAACTTCATCTTTTGCATATGGATCTTTGTGGGCCTATGAGAACTGAAAGTGTGAGCGGTAAGAAATTCATTCTTGTCATTGTGGATGATTTCTCCAGGCTTACATGGGTTAGATTTCTACGTACAAAGGATGAAGCACCGAAGACTATCATCACTTTTCTGAAATTCATTCAGGTACGTTTGAATACTACTGTCCGCCGTATTCGTACAGACAATGGAACAGAGTTCGTCAACCAGACTCTTCGTGATTATTATGAAGGAGTTGGTATCTCACATGAAACATCCGTTGCACGCACTCCACAACAAAACGGTGTCGTTGAAAGACGGAATCGTACGCTAATGGAAGCTGCTAGGACTATGCTGATTTATGCGAACGCTCCATTGTTCTTGTGGACAGAAGCTATATCTACTGCATGTTTCACCCAAAACCGTTCAATCATTCGGAAACGCCATGGAAAAACACCTTACGAGCTTCTACATGACCGTAAACCCGATGTTTCATTCTTTCATGTGTTTGGTGCTCTTTGTTATCCAAACATTAATAGTGAGAACTTGGGCAAGCTTCAACCGAAAGCCGATATAGGTATTTTCATTGGTTACTCACCCTCCAAGAAAGCATACCGAATTTACAACCGTCGTCTTGGTAAGATTGTAGAAACTATGGACACAAATTTCGATGAGCTGACAACAATGGCTTCTGAGCAACACAGCTCTGAACCCGCGCTTCATGAGATGGGAACCGGTGCTATTAGTTCCGGATTAGTTCCCAATAATCCTACTTCTACATCATTTTTACCACCAACAAGGCCCGAGTGGGATAAACTGTTTCAACCGTTGTTTGACGAATTCTTTGATCCCCCAAATGATGAAGTTCCAACACCTGTAGTGATACCTCCAATCCCTGAAGTTGTTGCTCCTGCTAATGAAGCTTTATCTAATGCATCTTCAATTAACATTGAATCGGATGCACCTTTACCAAGTGATTCTCAAACTACACCTGAATCGTCACCCCTACTTGTGCCTAATGATGTGGAAGAGGATTCTATTGATCACGATTTAGAATATGCTCACCTGCAAGAGCTTCCTTTCTTTGGTGTAGCGATACCTGAAAACCCTTCAGCCGCGTCTACCTCAGAAGAAGCTCCTTCTATTGTCCACTCCAGACCACCTAGGATTGAAAACTATAGCACCAAATGGACAAAAGATCACCCAATTAGGAATGTCATTGGAGATCTAGATCGACCAGTCTCTACACGCCATCAATTACAAGAGAGTGCACTCTATTGCTACTTTGATGCATTTCTCTCTGAAGTTGAACCTAAAAATTGGCAGCAGGCTATGACTCAATCATCTTGGATTGAAGCCATGCAGGAGGAACTAAATGAATTCCAAAGATTTGAAGTATGGGAATTAGTTCCTCTCCCTGACAAGGTTAACATCCTTACTTTGTTGTGGGTTTATAAGGTTAAACTTGATGAGATGGGTGCAGTATTGAATAATAAGGCTAGATTGGTCGCTAGAGGATATAAACAAGCCTTGGGTATAGACTTTGAAGAATCTTTTGCTCCTGTTGCAAGATTGGAGGCTATTAGAATATTCCTTGCGTATGCTTCTCATATGAACATGATCGTCTATCAAATGGATGTGAAGACGACATTTTTGAACGGTGAACTAAGGGAAGAAGTCTATGTTAGTCAGCCGGATGGGTTCGTTAGCACGGAGTTTCCTAATCATGTGTACAAGCTTAAGAAGGCTCTCTATGGGTTGAAACAAGCTCCACGCGCGTGGTACTATCTCCTTTCAACATATCTCATTTCGGAAGGCTTCTCGAAAGGCAAGGTGGACCCCACTCTATTCACTCTCAAGGAGGACAACGACATGATTCTGGTACAAATTTATGTTGATGATATAATATTTGCTGCCACTAACATAGAATTGTCAAATCGCTTTGAGAAGATAATGTCCACACGCTTTCAGATGTCGATGATGGGAAAAATTTCATTTTTCTTAGGATTACAGATTTCTCAGAATCCTAGAGGCATCTTTATTAATCAATCCAAATATGCTCTAGAATCTTTAAAGAAATATAACTTTGAAAATTGTGACCCCGTGGACACTCCAATGGTGGAGAAATCCAAGTTAGATGAAGATAGGAATGGGACTATTGTCGATCCAAAACTTTACCGTGGGATGATCGGCACCCTTCTCTATCTGACTGCTAGCAGGCCTGATTTGCAATTTGTTGTATGCATGTGTGCCCGGTATCAGGCTCGGCCTACCGAAAAGCACCTACATGTTGTTAAAAGGATCTTTCGGTATCTCAAAGGAACACTTCATCGTGGTCTATGGTATCCGAAAGATTCCTCTATTGCTTTAATATCATACGCAGATGCCGATCATGCTGGATGTCAAGACACGAGGCGTAGCACTTCTGGATCTGTGCAACTCCTTGGAGATAGATTGATTAGTTGGTCTTCAAAAAGGCAGAAAAGCGCTGCAATTTCTAGCACGAAGGCCGAATACATCGCCATGTCCGGTTGTTGTGCTCAAGTCCTTTGGATGAGATCACAATTAACTGACTACGGTTTGGGATTCAATAAAATCCCGATGTATTGTGACAACAAGAGCGCCATTGCCCTTTGCTGCAACTATGTTCAACACTCCCGGGCCAAGCACATAGACATTCGCTACCATTTCATTAAAGAGCAGGTGGAGAATGGAGTGATCGAGCTGTATTTTGTCACTACTGAGTACCAGCTGGCAGATATGTTCACCAAAGCCTTAGATCGAGGACGAATCGAGTTTTTGATCGACAAGCTTGGCATGAAATCATTCACTCCAGCGACTCTCAAAGAGTTGGCAGAAGAATCAGCTGAATAGTGGTGGTAAACTATTCAGAGTATCCTTTGTTCGTGATCATGTATATTATCGTATATATATAAACCACAAAAAGAAAATACAAAAATATAAAACCAAGAAAAACAATAAAAAATATAAAACCAACAAAAACCATAAAAATTATAAAACCTTGAAAAACCAAAAATATTTTTCGTTTTTAAATCGGGCATGTCTTTTAGTACGGTAATATTTACGGCCTTAGAAATGTCGATCAATATTGACACGGTGCCATAAATAGAGTCCGTATAAAAGTTGTATATTTTTAAAACATGCCCATTATGGCTTGTAGTTATTTCAGACTGCAACCCGGTTTTCATATTAAAGTCACGTATTTCCTTGGAAAACGTTGGCTCACAACGAGAATTAATTTTCTCGGGCATGATTTACAAGCCAAATCATGCAAAGGCATCAAGTTTACTTTATAACTTGATCTAACACGAATTAGTGTACGTCTCAGTGCATTAATTTGTATAAAATAAGAGAAATCTTATTGACACCACAAATCAATCTTTTTCAAGATACTAATTGGAAATGCTTTCATCAATATTTGACTCTTTAAACTATGACTACAGCTCTTTAAATAGAAAACGGGTCATCGTTTAAGGGGGAGAAAATATTAAATCATCTTCGTCATTAAATCAATTTTCAAAAGTGTTTGTGGAAAATTAATGGCTAAATGGTAAATGAGTGGTATTGCTTTAGAAAACGACTTGTGCTCGTTCAATGTGATAGGACTTGCTTTAGATTTTGGAGATTTGCAAATAGGTTGCGATTGCTAAGTTGTGTGAAAGTTTAATAGTGGCTAAGTTTAACAATGGTTAGGAAAAATGAAAAGTAATAAACCAAAAAGGAATAGGAGTGAAAACTTAGGGACTTAAGTGACAACTTGTGAAAGTTGCCAAAAACTTTGACCTAGTCAAACAAAACCCCCCTTGCGTTTTATTTTCTCCTTCACTGTTTCATCTCCATCTTGCCGCCATTAAAACACACTTAAGCTTTCAGAAACTTTCGTCTTAATCATCCAATCTGTTCCTTTCAATCTAAAAGGTAAGTACCCAAGTATTATCTTGTTTAAATTCGTTTCTAATCAACTGAATCAATCCATTTTAAGCAGATTTAATCCAATTAGGGTTTGTGTTAATTTAAGGGTTAATTGATTAGGGTTTTAGATGGGTTATGCTCGGAATATCTTTAGATTGTGGTTGGTTACCTTAGATTGCTTTAGAACTCACTAAATGCGACTAGATTAATCTTTCATAGCTGCGTTTGTTAAGTTCCGAATGAACATGGATATCAACTTCCGAATGAAGGAATTTTCTGAAGAACTTCCGAATAAAGAAGTTCCGAATGAAGGACTTCCGAATGAAAGAAGTTCCGAATGAAGAACTTCCGAATGAAGGAAGTTCCGAATGAAGGACTTCCGAATGAAGGAAGTTCCGAATGAAGGACTTCCGAATGAAGGAAGTTCCGAATGAAGGACTTCCGAATGAAAGAAGTTCCGAATGAAGGACTTCCGAATGAAGAAGTTCCGAATGAAGAAGTTCCGAATGAAGAAGTTCCGAATGAAGAACTTCCGAATGAAGAACTTCCGAATGAAGAACTTCCGAATGAAGAACTTCCGAATGAAGAACTTCCGAATGAAGAACTTCCGAATGAAGAACTTCCGAATGAAGAACTTCCGAATGAAGAACTTCCGAATGAAGAAGTTCCGAATGAAGAAGTTCCGAATGAAGAAGTTCCGAATGAAGAAGTTCCGAATGAAGAAGTTCCGAATGAAGGATTTCCGAATGAAGAGTTCCGAATGAAGGAAAGTTCCGGATGAAGAGTTGTTTGATTGATAGTGGTTTGCATATTCTAAGTACTTGTTGAAATATGTTATGCTTAGAAGTAAGAATGATATATATCTATATATTTTTGTGCATCAACCTTTCATGTCTTATCTTAAGCAGATACAATGACAAATCCAACAGTACAAGCAATCCAAGACTCTAGAGAAGCCGCAATTGCCGAAGCACGAACACTCAAGTTCATACCAAACAACCACCGGCTTAAACCAGTTTCAAAATCCACTCACCATGGATTTAAAGTAGCCATAGCAATCCTTGATCAATCTCATTTCAAGAATGCTTTAAGGAGTACTGCCTCGGTGCCTTATGATTATATGTATGAGTTCTGGGCTACCAAGGAAAGTACTTCAAACAAGATCACCTTCACCATCGACAACAAACAGCAGACACTTACTGTATCAGACTTCCGTAAGATATTTGGCATTAGGGATTCACCCAAAGGTATGGCATTTTCGAGGGATCCTACTAAAGACGAACTCATGGAGTTGTTCGATGCTATTGGATGTCCTGACATACGAGTTGCGTCTGAGTTTACCACTGCTAAAGTAGGACAGCCTTGGAGAGCAATGTTGGGTATTCTTAGTCGATGTCTTACACCGAAAACATCTGGGCATGATGCTTTGCGTAGTCCAATAATGAACATCTTTCATGGGATGTACACAGGCGCAAATGCAGATTATGCATTATTGTTGTGGGAAGAATTCACCTTTCAACTCTTCCAAAACAAGAAGCTGAAGAATAACTTCTTTCCTTACCCTCGATTTATCAAGCTTATCATTAACTATTGTATGAAGAATGATGTTTCAATTAATAGGCATGCAGTAAGTCGTCATCACACAGAAGAGGCTGATCACACTGTAGATCTAAGGCATGAAGGACCATCTGGTGGTGTTATTCCTGGTCCTATTCCCGATTACCTTCTGACGGATAGAATTAAAGGTTCTGCTGATTACAAGCTACTGCAGCTAGAAATCAAGAAGCTAAAAGCAAGCCTTCAGACTGGAGAAGACTCGTCTACTACGGTCAAGAGTAAAGGTAAACGCAAGCAACCAGCTGCTTTACCTGAACCCGAAACCAAGAAGAAGAAGACTGGGGTTAAGAAGGGAATGGGTAAGGCTGATGAGTTAGTTCTACGTGGCGAAGAAGATGTTGTTGATCCTACTCTTGACAAGGCTGAGAGGAAATTAATGAAGATAGCTATTGAAAGGAGTAGGAAAGATACGGGCGGTAGTGGTTCAGGTGCAAGGATAAATATTGAAGAAGAGTACGAGGAGCCAGAGGATATTGATGAGTTTAGGTCACCTGAACGGTATTCTACTTCGAAGGAGACATCCATTCCGGTTTCAGCAAGTGTTGAAAAGGAGTCCGTTGCTCCTACAATCATGGTGTCTACTCAACCGTTAGTAACTCAACCTTTAGCAACTCAACCTTCACCAATACAACCCTTACCAACCAGACCGGTTTAAACACCATTCCTTCCACCACCAATAACTCCCATCCTTAGTACCGTTGTCACAACCGAGCCTCTTCAACCAACCCAAAGTAGCTCTGCATCATCTTCAATGGCTGCATTTGTTATGGCATAGATGTTGGATAAACACACGGATAGCCAAAGACAAGAGATGAAAAACCTTCGAGAAGAGCTACTTAGAAGAGTGCAAAGTGAAGAAGCCTCAAAGAAAGCACAAGAAGAGATGATTGCTAAATTCGCTGCAGAGATGGAGACGACTCGTAAAGCTCATGCAGAAGAACTAGCTCAAGTTAAGCAGGCGGAGGCTGATAAGCATGTTGCACGAATCACAAGACTTCAAGCTATGAGGGATAAATACAAGGAGCAGAAAGAAGCACTTGAAGCAACTGTTGAAGAGAGAGTGAAAGAATCTGTTGAATCCATTATGCCAAAATTGCGTGATGAGATGAAGAAAATCGCAGCTAATAACTTGATGATCAAGTCATCCAATCCTTCTGAATTCGCCTACAGAATTGCTTATGAGTTAACGGATTTTGAATTAAAGAAGATCCTGAAAGCTCGAATGAGGGAACTTGGATCGTTTGATAAATCTAGGATTCAACGGGCTCTTTACAAATCCCTGAATGACTCTATCATGGAGGATGATAGGTTATTTACAACGTTTGGAAGTGTGGTACCATACCACATTCTGCCTGAGGAAGAAAGGGAAGAAAGTGAAGAAGAAGAGGGTACTGGTGAAGAAGAAGGTGGAGAAGAAGAAGAAGAAGAAAAGGATGATGACGATGACGATGATGGTGATGATGATGAGGATGATGATGATGATGATGATGATGATGATGATGATGATGATGGTGATGATGGTGGTGATGGTAATGAGGAAAGTGCTAAGGGGAGTAACGAGGATAGCGACGAGGATGATGATGGGGGTAAACAACCTGAAAAGGGAGATAAGGTTGCCAGCTCAAAGAAACCTGCTAAGTCTGGAACCAAGTCTAAGAAAGATGCTGAGCAGAAGGAAAAGTCTACCTCAACGGAATCAAGACGTTCCAAGTGGTGCCACGATGTGAATGCTACTACGGCGTCATCGATTCCCGGTACATCTATTGCTGTGTCTTTACCTATTACCACTAACCCCGTTAGTGCTGTTTTTGTTGCTCCTGTGATTGTAGAATCGGTAACTGAACCTGAAGCTGCACAACACTCACCCGTTCATGACACCGCCGAGATGCCTGAATCAGAACCAACACGTGTTCAAGTCTCCTCTCCTCTACAACAAGAACCACAATCTACTGTTCCTGAATCAAGCACACGGGATTGGGCAGACACGTTGGAGATTGACGAGACTGCACCGACACACGCTTGGATCACGGCAGCGGCGCAATATGATCCGATCACAGACGCTGACAGAGATGTTTTGTATCTCCGTATCCGCAGTCCGATTGACTTATGTGCATTTCTGGCTCATGAGTATAAGACTTCGGTTACTCCGTCTTTGGTGAAGAGAGCGCTGAAGGATAAGAGAATTCGCGCCAAAACCCGATTAACCCGAATGGAGTTCGAGTACTATGCTGATGAGATCCTGAAAGCTCTGAATACCGTTCAACGGCCAGGTCTTCATGAATCAGAAAGAGCTCCACCTCCACTTGATCCTACTCAAGATAATCAGATTGCTCTCGACTTCTTCGTCACCTATGATCTTGAGTATCTGCTGAAGGGTTCATCAAAGTACGCAACCTCCTTGACCTTGCTGAAAGCTGCCAACTGGGGGACAATACCCTGGATCGAGGAAAAGGTAAACCGACTCTGGGTCCCAAGGGTAACTCGTAATTATGATATGTATGTTGTTATAGGTGCATCTCATTGGGACGAACGAGTCCGAAGGGCGTACAGGGGTTGCTGCTTAGTCAATTCAGGAAGCAACGTTAGATCCGATATCCGCATCTCCAGTATTTTAGGGCTGAAAACTGAAGCCAAGAATGGCTATTATCATGTGACGGAGATTCGTTTGAAAAGGGAGGATGACAGAGAATACAAAATCCAGCAGGGAGATTTTTCTATCATTCGCCTTGAGGATATCGAAGATATGTTGCTTCTGATGACCCGTGATCAACTCACACATATTCCTCGTGAAGACCTCATTGCCTTGAATACAGCACTTCGTATGTTCACACGAAGCGTTGTTATCAAGAAACGAGTTGAAGATCTTCAGTTGGGAGTCGAAAGTTACCAAAGGAAGCTTAACCTAACCCGTCCAGTGAATCAAGGGTTACCTCAACATGTCAACAGATGTCCCTATACCGGCATTTCTGTTCCGAATTGTGGGATTTTCTACTTGAACAGTCGAGGGTTAATGAAGTTTATGAGGGTGGGTGAGCTTTATAAGTACAGTGATGGGACTCTCCTATACGTCAGAGGAAAGTTGGAGCATCTTAATTCGGGTGGGACTTTACCAGAGATGACTGAGGATTGGCATCAGGGTTATCGGCAGATGGCGAAGTATGTGATCAAGAAGATTGATCAAAAGCTCCGTGAACGTAGATTGATGAGGAGCTTGGAAAGATTCGTTGGTGGTAGACCATATTTAGTGCACCACAAGCTACTGCAACGATCCATCTAATGGGTCGTACATTTCAGGTCCACTTTATATTGGTTTTCAATTGTGAATATGTATATTTGTGAATATTGTGCTTTTGCGGCTTTATGTAGTGTCAAGGTATGATAATTTTTCTAGAATTTCTCACGAGATTCTAAATCTTTCAAAATATATCATACTAAAGCACTACAAATATCCCTTATTAATTTAAGGGGGAGCATTAACATGTTCTATGGCCAAACATCGATTTCATTTTTACCCAAAGACCGGTTAATCCATTCAATATCCCAAATATTAATGGTTAACATTTTGGATAAGGGGAGAAAATGGGATTAAGGAGACTTAAATGATACTTGGCTAAAAGATGAAAAAGACTTAACGATAATCCAACTTAATATGTGTAAAGCACGTGTTAAGGGGGAGCGTTTTTGATGAACAGAACACCTAAGGTACAAAACTTTTGATTTCAATATCAAAAGTACCTTAGGTGATTTTCAATGAGTTTTCATGGTGGCTATACTCTCCCAAAACACGCTTAATTCACGACGAATGTGGTGACAAAAGGGTGGTAGGAATAGGTTTAGTCCAATGATTCATCAGAGCCGATGGAATCTTCCCAAGGACAATTCCCTAGATAGAATTAGAAGTCCTAGGAAAGTTGGAGAAAGATTGTGAACGTAGCTGAATGCCGACCAAGTACTTAAGCTAGCACTAGAACAATCACAACAAGGTGCTAGTGATGACGTATTGGTAAGCATTGAAGGGGTTGAA
This sequence comes from Glebionis coronaria, assembly GCA_025667525.1. Lineage (NCBI taxonomy): Eukaryota > Viridiplantae > Streptophyta > Magnoliopsida > Asterales > Asteraceae > Glebionis > Glebionis coronaria. The sequence continues at coordinate 19,291,945 of CM046878.1, read as the reverse complement.
GAATGAAAAAGAATTGTAAAGATAAAGGGTGTAAAGAAAGAAGCCCTCCTTACAACTTTAGGCAGAAACCGGGTCAATACATATGCTATTGAGGTCATTTTTGTTAATGATTCTCGATATTGAAGAAAGACGTCATGGACCCAGTGATGCAATGCACAACCCTTCCCAGCTAACTTAAATATCTCTCAAAAGGTATTTGTTTTAATCACACGGAGATATTCACTCCAAATAGACTGGTATTGAAAAGGTGGCACTCCTCTCCAGCCATCGCTCACTAAATCAAAACGCACAATTGAGTCTAGAGCCAAGAGATCATCAAAAGTCTCATTAGGACACTTTCCATTTATTCCTTACTTTCTCACACACTGTGAAAAGTAAGACATTTTCATGAGTCCTACGCAATATTCCTGTAATATTGCCAGAACATCCGAGTAATACGTAAGTATTACAATGAAGATGGAAATTCTGCTTGAGCCAACATCAAACAAGCTCATGGTAGGTTACACGTGCGGTTCTTTTAGAACCAATCTTGTGAAAAACTGGAAAGAAACAGTGGTTTAATTCTTAATTGAACTTAAACTCGTTCCAGGCCTCTACGCATCATCATATGATCTTGCCAGAACACTCAGAGTGACTCTTTATTGATCACAGTGACGAGTGGAAATCCTTCTAGTGTTAACATCAAACAGCACTTGGTAGGTGACGTGCAAGATTCTTTATGAATTGAGCTCGTGACAACTGGAAAGCAACAATGGTGAAAATCTTAATTGAAATTCACTTGTTCTAGGTTCCATGAATTGACGGCTTCAAATCACAAGGATAATTTATCCAAGTGATTCACTCTTTATGTTCGTAGTCAGCTTTGGACGGTCGAATAAAGAGAACGGGTTTACCCGCGAAATCCTGTCAGGAAGTTACTTAATTGAAACTATCCGTCACAGGTACGATATCTAATATCGTCCAACGGTCTTCACCGACCGGAGGTAAAATGCTACCGAATTAGAATAAAATGTTCAAAGCCATTTTATTCGTGTCGTTGCTGTGTACCTGTTAAAGACGGTGGCGTTGCTGTGTACCTGTTGAAGACGGTGGCGTTGCTGTGTACCAGTGAAGACGGTGGTGTTGCGGTGTACCTGTAGAAGTCGTTCCCACATGCTTATGTTTTTCTGCATCAAAGCTTAGCAAAAATTCAAGAAAGTACAAGATAAAGTCTTCCGCTGTACCAAACTCTGAAACTTTCGAGAATTCAACAAAAAGACATAAGTGTGTGGAACATGGAGTCACGAGGAGGCAAGTTTCACAAGAAGGCAAAGATCGCACGTGAAAGGCCAAAAGAACAATGCTCTCAAGCCAAAGCCAAAAAGATCAAATCAAAATATTCACAACAAAAAGAAAAAGAAGAAAAGACTACGAGCTAAAGAACGAAGACTTAGTATAGTATGCTAGGTTTAGAACTTTGTAACGTGGAGTGACCTCCCTTAGGGGGAGATTGTTAGAAATACGTTTTAACGTATATTAGAAGTATCGGTCACTCCACAATATTGGGTATGATTGTAATAGCTCGTAGTTAATAGTTACTTATTTAGTTAAGTAAGAACCGGTCCATGGGCTTGTCATGGGCCGGCCCAAGTCCATTAGTGACTTGGAAGTATAAATACCCCTTTCCTCCTCGGAAAGGGGTTGGTTGTTGTTCACTTTCTAGTTTCCACTTAATAAAAAGACACACATTTTCTCTCACTTTCTCTCTCTAGTTTCTCTCTCTCTCTAGAAAACATCAACCCACTTCATAGATTCATAGGTTATCAAGATTCTACAGAAGTTATGCCAAAATTTTTAACCTTGGAAGAATGAATTAATGATCTGACAAATCATGGGATATAAGTCCCCGTTGTATGGGACCATTGAGATGATGTAAAGGATTGGTTTGAAAGGCATATAAGCTGGATCTACCCTAGGACTTCAAGAGCTGCGTGAATTATGTTTCGTAAATCGAACTTGATAAAACATCTATCAAGTGAAAATCTGAATTCTTCTTAATAAATCTTAGATCGGAGAAAAGTTGCATTCATCAGAAACCCGTGAACATCATGGATAGAGAAAGTAAGTCAACATTAAGCCTGATCTTATTCCCGTAGTTATGTTTGATGAAACTCGCGTATTGTAATGAATTACACTTGTGAGAAAAGACCGAATGTGGAGGAAATACCCACATGGCTTTAACTCTATAAGAAACAAGTAGTAAGATGATCTTTGAGGACAAAGATCCTGTTTAGGGGTAAATGCTGTGACAATCCGTCAATTTATGGTTGATATTTTATTCTCAATAATTATTTGAAAACATTATTTTAATGTTACAATATGAACTCACTTATTTTTGGGAAGTAATTTGGATTTACGTCTTGAAGTAGCATCGACTACGTCTAAACCGGAGGATTCTACGTTACGTTCTTACGTTTACATACACCGTCTTTGGTGACAGTCTGACATTTCAGAAAATAAATTTGTCCGTGAATATTATTTTGGAGTTTTAAATTTGTGTTGGTTCATAAACTCACGAATTTACGAGAAGAGACTAGGACTTACGATTTTATTTTTAACGTCCTTTACGACTAAACCGGAAACCTTAGGATTACGTATTTACGTTTTCTAACTCCGTTTTTGATGAGACAATTTTTATTGGATTCGTTTTGTGACGTTGATTCATAATTTATAAAAGCGTTTTTCGTAAAACGACCCGAGGGCACCCAAATCGAGGAAACTAGAATCGAGGAATACCCGTAAATTAGTGAGGTGGGACAAAATACATTATCCCATCCCACTAATATACATGGGGCGGCCAAAAACTCACCAACACACCATTGATGTGTCAAAGAGTTAGCTTATTATTTACACATGTAACAAGCTTACTTTGTAAGCTTCCACTACACCAAAAACAACTAGCTAATACCACTTCTCTCATTCACAACATGCAAAACAACCACAAACTCTCTCATCTCCTCTCAATGTGCCGTCCATACTCCAGCCTAAACATCCATTTTGATCAAAAATTAACCATGAATTCACATGTTATTTCTACATATGTTGAAGCCCTCTTGAAGCTCTCTTGAATGGTGGTGATTATAACATCCATGGAGGAGTTTTCATGGTGTCTTGGGGCTGATTTTCCACAAGGAGTTCATGAAGCATGGTGGTCTTGAAGATTGTCTTGGCTATGCACAAGTTTCTCCATCCAAATCCATGTCAAACTCATAACCTACATCAACTTGGTGGTATAAAGATTGTCCTCCTCATCTTCTTGTTATTTTGATTATGTAAACATGTATTTTATTTCCTATTGTATATGTATATGATGATTATATGATGATAAAAATGTTGTGTGGGGATTTGGTGTTGATAAATATGATTAAAAAGGTGAAAAACTATAAAGAACAAGGCTAAAATCTTGCTTAATTTACATGGCTGTATAAAACAGTAAAGAAACATGTTATGAACTGATAAAGTGATGAAGTAGAATCCATTCACAGTAAGCTATATGTCTTGTACACATGTGAGAGTTGGCCATGCAATGGAATCATTGTAATGAGTGAGATATGATCAAAACAAGTTTAAGGTACAAATCTGAGTTCACTGTTTTGGACGATTTTTAGAAAATATTTAGAAGATGATTCAACAGTAGCTATAGAAGAGTTAAATGGAGCAAATATCATGTAGTTTATGTGATAAAAAATTTTAGCTTCTATCTCCATATAGAACTCTAGATATGGCAGTTTTGGTGAAAGTAAAGATAAAAATCAGATTTTGAAATTAAAGTATAATACTATTATATAAGCACTCAAAATTTAATAGTATAAAATATAAATTAAAACCCTCTAACTTATATAATACATTTATATAAATAAGTACAATGGTAAATAAGTGGACATTTTATAAAAAATGGTAACTTGTTAAGTTTTATAAGTTATAAAACTATAAACATGATTTTTACGACTTTTTCGGCTAATACCGTAAAATTAACGTTTTTGTTAAATAAAACTTAGATGGTTGGACCCGTCTAATGTAAACTTTATAAAACCTATATACTGATATATAAACATGTATAACAAGTAAAAACCTATAAAACCTGAACTATAGGACACACGGACGTTAACGGACTAAATTAACGTTATTGGACTAATAATACAACAAAATGGACTAAAACACTTATAAACTTATTTATTGGACTTAACCATTTTAGGCCCAACTTGTAAAGTTTAAATACTGATAATATAAGTATAAAATGGATTAAAACAAGTTAAAAGAACTTATAATAAGTTTATTGGACCTAAAACACGTAAATAGGTAAAACTAGTAAACTAATATAAGAGTTGTCGACATATAACACTAAAATGAGTAAACGAGAATATGTAAACCCACTTGATCATCATATATATATAATCATCATATGTATACATAATTGTTATTTTTATAAAGTCATTGGACATGAGTCTAAGACGAGTATTATTTGTCTAGGTTTCCGTGATTGAAGCACGTACCGTACGTCCGAGTTGCCGATAACCCGCCTTCCCACATCAACGTGAGTTCATAGCCTCACACTCTTTTAAATGTTTTATAAATGTTTTATAAACCCGCGAGGGAGATAACATGTTAGTTTTTATAAAATTAGGACACCATTTGTCCCGATTGTTTGTTTATTGATTTTGGACCCGAATTATTGAATGACCCGATTGTATGACCTGATAAATGATTAAAGGACCCGATAGATGAAATTAAATGGATTATTAAAGTTAGGTTATGTCACTAAAAGTCCCATTAGCATGAATTGTTAACTACCGGGATTTGGTAGACGCTTGTGCATATAATAGTACTATTTGGGGACGATCACCCCAGTTCGCGCCTTGACGGTTGATCCCCGTCGTGCCACATTGATTGGTAAGCGAATTTATGTATGAGAAGATTTCCATAGCGTGACCTTTGTGACGACACGCTACTTTAGATGGGCAAATTGAGTATCGGGTTAGCTACCCGTTGTTGGTTTAGTAAGGTAACAATGTCATGCGACTTATAATAATCCAAAACTAACGAAATACTACTAGACGCTCCGAATTACGATGTATTGCCTGACTAGCAATACAAGGTCATACTATTGATATTATGTTCGTGTTTTGGTTTTCATAACCATATTCATATAACGGTTTTTATTTGATTTTATACGACGTCATAAGACGTATTGTATGATGTTTTTACGACATTGGCTCGTATAATGATTTTTAAGGCAAATGCCTATATTATGATTTTGATAAAGATTTGTATAAAATGACTTTGGCTATTTCATGGCCTATTAAAATGATTTGTACAAAATGATTTTCAGTAATAATTTTATACTGATATTATATTGATGGATTTTATTAAACTCTACGAATTCACTCGGCGTTATCGCTGACCTTTTCTTTTAACATGTTTTATCTCAGGTACTTGAAGGTAATTCTCGGGAAGACGACAAGAATTCATGGCCCGCACATAAACAATATTTTCCATTCAAATACTTTGTAAAATTTTGTATGAAATAATATGACTTGGGACCGATATAACTTTGATATTTATGAATGGAAATGATTTATTAATAAACGACGCGATTTTTATGCGTTGTCTATGATGTGAGTAATGTGCTATCCCGTAACACCAACTAGTCTTCCGCTGTATTGAGTTGTATAAATTTGGGGGTGTTACAAAAAGATAGTTTTGATACAAACCAAATTGAAAGAAATTTTAATTTGGTCACCAATCGAAGAGAAACTATTCAACCCCCCCCCCCCCCCTTATAGTTTCTACAAACACATTTTTCATTTACAGAGTTTTTATAAAATTTACAAAACCCTAGCCTCCTTTGTCCCTATTGTCGTTGGCCTAAAGGAACACCACAAGGGTGTTAGATTTTGATTTTGGTTGATTAATTCAAGCATTGTGTTCGTGTTATTAACCTCCATTCGTTACACACATTCGGTAACCCGTTATCCCTTTTCTTTGATTATTTTATTTAATTATGAACATGTAAACATGGGATTAAATAAACAAGTAATTAAACATGTTAGATTAGTCTTGGGGGAAAATTAAAGGGATGTTTCGGGTTGGTTTGTTCGGCCGACACCCAACCGAGAGCCCATGGCTCTCGGCTTGCTTTGGTCCGCACCACCAACCAAGACTTCGAGTCTCGGGGTGGTTGGTCTCGGTTGGCAGCAGGAACAAGGGACCCCGACGCGAGTCGGGGTGGCCTTGTGGTTTGTTTGGGGTCTCGGCAGCGGCAGCCATCACCAGCAGCACACAGCCGGTGGCAGTTTTGGTCAAGCAGGGGGAACCGCAGGCGCAGCAGGGGAACCACCAGCACACAACCGGTGGGAACTTGTTGTGGTCAGCGGGTAGCCAAGAGGAAACCACCGACTGTAGCCGGTGGTGTGGTTACACGAACAGTGGAAACCGGCCGAGCCGGTTTGCCACTGTTAAGGGTGTGTTTGGTTGGTCCGGTTCATGGGGTTTCTGGTCCGGTTCACATTGTGTCTAAATTAAAAGTCAGAGGTCCGGTTCATGACTAAATTTTTACATGTATAAATTTTTACAAGTTATATTATTTAACAAGAAATTAAATTAATTAAACATGATTGATAATTAATTTAATTAATCATGAACTTAGGCTAATATTATTTATGAAATAATACATGTTTAAACCTAAGTATTTATTTATTTAAATTAGACTATAGTATTAATTAATTATTTAAGACATGGATATAATTAATTAATAAACATGACTTAGGTTATAATTAATATAATATTAATACTTGTTTAGCCTAAGTATTCTATACACCTTAATATAACTAAATCATGCTTATATTTAATTAAATCATATAACCTATACTTTATTAATTAACATGATATTATTAGTAAACTATACTATAATCACATGACTTATGTTATTTAACCAGTAAACTTAAGCTTATATTATTAGTTTATTAATCCAGCTTTTTCCTAAATATGGAAACTTTCTAGTTCAAGAAACTTACTATTTCTGGAAACTTTCTTTTTTAGAAACTGATCTATTTTATGGATTTAATCTATTTTTGGACACTTTCTATTTTTGGAAACTTTCTATTTTTGGAAACTTAGGAAACCTGCTATTTTTAGAAAGTTACTTATTATTACACAACAAGTATAATAATACAAGAAATACAAGAAATATAAGTAATACTTAATCAGAATACATAGAATACATGATAAACACAACATAACCTTAAAATCAGTAAAACAAGACAAGAACATATAAAACAAGCTAAGATATGATATAATTAGTTACGTACCCAGTAAACAGGATACTTATACATGTACCCTATTTTATGTAGCATTAGTAAGATCGAAGTAGGACTTTCATTCTTCGTCTTTTTCATTCACTGGACATAAGGTACGGATTTCCCATCCTTCAGTATGGATATTCTTTCCTTATTAGGATTCCCCGTTTGTAGACAACTGTTTTTCCAGTATTGTTTTATATGTTTGATTACTTATGTTAGTTTAAGAGCCTAAGCCATATACATGCATGACCAGTATCACCTATTTATGGAGGTACCATAACCATAACACTGGAGGCACCAGTGTTATGACTTTCCCACGGCAAAGTGATTGCTCGTGGCGTCCCTTTTCAGTTTTGGCCATTATATTATATTATCATGTGGGGTGTATGGGTGCATCCTAGTTACATGTTTTACCAGTATTATCAGAGTGAATGCGATGTGTGCCTTGCATCCTTAACTAGGAGTTGATCCCTCCTACCCAAACTATTTAATTAGAGGCAACCTCTCTAATTGCATGATGAGGTCTCCCCTCCAAGTATTCATGTATGGTGGAACCTCATGACCTATATGGTCTAATGGCTAATTAATACAGATTTTACATAAAAACATAAGTCTTTTCAAACTATTAAACCAGTTTTATGAACATGATTCCAGGTTACTTAGGACTTATACTTTTCCGCTTCTATTAGTCTTTATGCTTATGTTATTCTATGCTATGCTTGTATATCCGTGCACTGAGCGTTATGCTCAACCGTTTTCCTTTCATGTTCCCAAACGACAGGTACTCAAGGGCGCTCGTAGACATTAAGCGTACGTGCATATGGATTGGAAGCTATCTAGCCTTTTCTACTTTATGAATTTCATCATACATTTAGCTACTTATTTCTTTGGACATTGTTTAGTCATTTTCCTTTATAGTACTTATGTTTGTGTGTGATGAGCTTATACTTGGGGTACCGATGTTTGTTTTCGGTATTTCCTTTCTTGGATTTAATGTTTTTAAGACATTTACCTTGAATGTTTTGATGACACGCCATAACCATGCGTGACATTCCATTTACCAAAATGGGGTGTTACAATTATGGTATTAGAGACAAGGCTTCGACATGTAGGCTCTCAAAACGTGACCTATGATTAGTGGGTAGTCACCATGGTCTTCCTAGAACTGACAGTCGGTTTTCATGCATTCATTGTTTTCATGCATTTTTGTCATATGTCATTGTTGCAGATTTATGACTAAGTAATGGTTGGTACAGGACTGGCTCTATTTAGTCGCATGTGATTTTATTGAAACTTTTAACTTTGGGATCGACCCATAGGTGTCCCCTCGATATGTCTTTTGTTTTGGGTGAACTGACCACAAGCGTTTACCCTCGCTCATATAAAAGTTTTTATAAACTACATCATACATTCATACATCGTTTTCATGCATAAAAATTTTCTCATGATTTATTGGCATAAACTTTTTTTCATGTATATATATTATGTTTTATCAGTTTAATCATGTATTTTGTTTTATATTGTCAGATGGTTCTCGCACGCGAACAGGAACAACTCAATGCAACAATTCAAGCTGCGATGCAGGCCATGCTTCCTCACCTGAGGAATGAAATCATGGTCAAGGTGCAAGCTGCTAACAATCAGCACCAACATCCTAATCCTCCTCCTCCTCCTCCAGCAATACTGGTCACATGGATGGATAGATTCAACAAGCAACGTCCTCGATCATTCGAGAGAAATAACAGCCCCAGTGAGGCTGAAAGCTGGTTAGCTCATATCGAGAAGATATTGGATGCAATGGGCTGTGACCCCGTCTTCAAGTCGAGGTTGGCATGTTACAAGTTCGAAGGTGACGTACTAGGATGGTGGAAGGCAGTGAAGCAGTTTGAGGGATGTGACAATTGGGTGGCTGGCTTGACTTGGGCTCAGTTCAGGGAGTTAGTGATGGGACAGTTCTTCCCCAAGGCTGAGCAAGACAAGCTAAAGAGGGAGTACCACGGAATCAGGAAGAGAGTTGGGGAGAACAACAAAGAGTTCATGCAACGTTTTCTTCGTTTGGCTGGTTTTCTTGGCGCAGCAGCAGGTACTGCCGAAGAGCAAGCATACCACTTCCGTTGGGCTCTTCTTACATCGGTCACCAATAACTTGGTGTGTGCTACCTTCAACACGGTGTCACAATTAGCCGATGTAGCACGTAAACTGGAGATGCTGTAGGAGAGAGATGAATTCGGTGAAGCAGAGAGACCCGAGAAGTGGTAATTGTTCGTCACTCACCGGTGATCATTTCAATTCATTCAGTACTATCCAATATTTATCTCTCTTATAAACTACATCTTTCCGGCAGAAGACTGGGGACTGGTCTCAACCGGCTACTCAGCAACAGCCTACTCAGCCCAAGGTTAACGGTCAAACCCAAGACCGTTCTGCTACGGATAGGCGTGGAGGTAATGATAATTACCGTAACAACGCTGGAAACTCCAACAGCAGCAGGTCCCTAGACTTACTCATTTCTTATGTTACACATTTATAATTCATAATTCTGACACTTTAGCATCTTCTACCAGGAATCATGGTAAAGGAAGGGAGCAGGACCGTAGAGGTTCACATCCTAACCGTACAGCTATCACTGGTATTATATCTTACGATTTTTGTTGGAAATACGTTTTTCCAAGGAAAGTCTCGGTCACATCATTGTTAGCATAGATCAAGAGCTATAGACTATTTAGGACATTGTAACTTGGAGTGACCTCCCTTTGGGGGAGATTGTTGGAAATACGTCTTTACGTATTTAGAAAGGATTGGTCACTCCAATGATATTGGGCTCGTGATCCAATATAGCCCATATAGCTCACATGTAGGGTGGGATATATATACCCCCTCCTAGCATGTTAGGAGGGGTTGGTCACTTTGTGTTTACACACACATTCATTCAATCAACCATTTCTCTCATTCTCTCCTTTCTCTCTCTTCTTTCTCTCTCTAAGTTCTTCCTTCTTCCATCATTCAATAGATAAACTCATACATTGCTCAATCCTTAGAAAGCGTAGACCTACAATTGGTATCAAGAGCTTTGGTTGATTCTTCGGATTAGCGTGTCTTTATCTATTGATTTGGTGGTAACATTTCCTTCTTTCACAATTTCTTTCTTTCGTCTATTTTTTTTCTTTAAGCTTACGTTGTTAAAATTTACTTTTATAAAATCTTTGATAAAAAATTTTATCAAATCTTTCTACTAAAAATTTCTTCTACCTTTATCCATTTTCAAAAATTTTATCCATTTTTTAACACTAATTCTTATCAAATCTTTATCCATTTTTATAAAAAGTTTTTGTTTTGTCCTTTTATCTAAGTTTCTGTTTTGTCTTTTTATCCAAGTTTTGTATCGGAAAAAGTTTACACATTCAGATGGTTATTCAGATGGATTCCTTTCTTGTTATATTCCGATAGAAAGTTGCCTTTTCTGATCTTGGTACATTACGATCGCAATTACCCTCGGGTTCTACTTTGCGATCACGTATTCCAATACCTTATTCCGACGTGGATTCCGATCGCCCATTGCGATCGTGGATTGCAACGGTTTTTAAGGGACATTGAGACGATACTCTGCCGAAATTTTTATCGAGACATTCCGATGTTGTGGTTGATATTGCGATGAAGATGACACATATTGCGATGGGTTGTAGTTTACATATTGCAATGGAAAAAAATTTCAATATTGCGATGACTGTCTTCAAATATTGTGATATAACCAAAACTCTCTCAATTTTTTAATCTGATTCTCGACCCATTTTTGACCACAAAACAGACTTAGACTTGTCACGAATCACACCTCGACTCACTGTCTCACACAACAGACTCAACACACGACACAAAGACAATCAAACAGACTCAAACCTCACTCTCGACTCCATCAAACATCCACTCACCCTCGACTCATCGTCCAAGACCAATCATCTATCTAACCCCATCGTCTTGTTTGACTCTTATCTCTCGAACCAAAATCAGACTCGACTATAGACAACACCCTCGAACAAAAACACAGAACAAGACCCTCGAACAAAAACACAACCACAACCCTCTAACTCTTGTTTAAACCATTTCGATCAAACCAGACCTCTCTCGTTTTTTTAATCTTGACTCAACCCAAACTCAGCACAGAAAAACCCACAAACACTCGAAGACCCGACTGACTCACTCTTATCTCTCGAACCCACTAATACTCTATCGCACAAAGACTCAAGATCTCTGTCACAAAAACATCATCGATCTAAGACACAACAACCAAAAACAAAAATCAAAAACCTACCCGAGACCCACTTTAAGGATCTTGAAGATCTTCTTCACGTCTGATGATTGGACACACGATTCGTAAAGTGATTCATTTGATGGGCTTTGCTTTGGTTAACAAACAATGAGTGATTTGTAGATTGGTGGCTGTGTGACTTAGTGATTTAGTAAGAGATTGGGATTGATAGATGATGATGATTTGTTTTATATAATCAGGGAGCATCGATCGATTTAAAGGGGGCGGAGATAACAAGAGGCATAAGCAGATTTGGAGAAAGAGTGTAGTTTGGTGGCTGTGGGAAAAGTTGGTAAGTTATACAAAGAGGTTAGTAGTTGTGAGAAATTTAGAGAGAGATTGGGGGCAGAAACAAAGGGACGGAGTTTTTGAGAATTGTAAGTTTAGGGTTGCTTAAATTTAGGGTGAGTTTGGGTTTTATTTTATCCCAAGTGGGATACACGTATTGCTTCCCCAAAATGTGGACATCAGTAAATGCTAACTGTCAAAATGTGGCAAGATTGACGTGGACAATATAAATAAATGCTAACTGTCAAAATGTGGCCACGTTAAGTGGTTGGTTGTTTTGGTTGTGTTAACTTTTAATTATAACCATTTTACTAATTCGCATTTTGGCAAGATTATTAAAGTTATTAAACATTTTTTTTAATTATTAAACGTTTTGGCAAAGCTATTAACGTGTTTTGGCAAATTCATTGGGCTCAGATAGAGTAAATTTAAAGGGGTCGAATTTTATGGTATGCGTTGTTTTTGGATATAATTCGTCGGGCCGATTATTATACTCACCGAAGGTTGGATTTATTTGTTGAGGGGCTTTATTTTTTTAAGTGAGCCGAATTTTACTTGGACTCCGGTTTGTGCTATCATAGTTTGAGCCGAAAAAAAATTCTTGAGCCGAGAAAAGAGGTATATCATCTATCGAGGATTTTTAGAGTCATTTACGGACTTTTCGTTGGTTTGTAAAAACCCGAGAAATCAATTTCTCGTCGAATCATACTCTCCCGTTGCCATTTACCTTTCATTATAATTCAATGGAGTCTTTGAATTCGACTTTGCAAGAGGGAGAATCGCATCAAATGAAAGACATAGCTAGAGAAAGTGGTATCACTTCATGTCGACTACTTCAATCACATCTTATGACCATTGCATGGGTTCAAGAAAGAAGCGAATTTGTGACACTCTCTGGTCAAAATCATCATACATTCATCGATTCACTATTCCTTAACGTGAACCACCTAGCTGAGCAACTTCACAAAGAAGACTTTAATCACTCTGCATCAGAAACTTCATATCAGGCTCTTGTGACACAACTCACGCCTTTCCTCCAATTCAATATCATCAAGTCTGACAATTCAGGGATATGTCGGTCATTTTTTCAATACACACAGAACGAGGTTAAAGATTTCCGTGATAAACTGTTGAAATTTATGACATCGGTTTCATCTTCGATTTATGAAAGATCCCGACTTCAGCAAGCGTATGATAATGGATTGCAAGAATCTATGATGCAGATGCAAGAGGAGAATGATCATATGGTTGACAACTTGGAGCCTAACGATGGCAAGAGCACGGAATCAAGAGGACAACATGATACTAGTGGCACGTCAGGAAATGTTCACGAGATCTATTTTGATGACACCTTACCCGTTAATGACGAAGAGCCTGCGAACATCGTGCAATGTAATATTGTTGATGATGTATATGCTGATGAAATACCACATATTGAGCATTCTGAACCTAACTATGACAAACATGGGATGGAAAAGAGTGATAGAAATACCACTTTTGATTCATCCGATGTGAGTCATAATGGGGGAGAAAGTGTTCAAAATGCTAAACATCATGATAATTGTCTTATAACTTCTTCTTTGACTTCTTCTGATTCCAAGATTAGAGAGCTCGAAACGATTGTAGCTCAACAATCAAAAGATCTTGAGGATGCCAAATTAGAATTTTCCAAGAAAACGGACAAATTTGAAACATATTTTGAAAAACTTGAAAAGTCAAACGTTGTTCTTGAAAGAAAATTGGATCAAAAAGTTTTAGATTCTAAAGCTGAAAAGGATAATCTTTTGAAACAAATTCAACTTCTTGAATCTAAGTTGGCATCCCAAGATAGATTGCTCAAAGAGAATGAGACTTTAAAATCTCAAGTTCAGGAAAAGGTCTTTGCTATAGCTGCATTGAGAAATGAATTAAGGAAATCTAAAGGAACTAGTGTGGACACTAAGCTTGAAAAACCACCAATCTTGGGGAAACCGCCTACAAATCAGTTCATTAGAAAACCGACTGCATTTAGATCCGAGCGACCTCAATCCTCGAGATCGTGGTTTGCCTCCCAAGTTGATTTGGTTCATCTTTCTAGACCAGTCACTCCAACAACTAGGCCTAGTGTGACCAAAACAGCTTTAGCAAGACCTAATCACATGATTGCCTCTAGTTTCTCTAAAAATACCAAGACCACGTCTAGAACTAGTTCAAATGACGTTCACCATAAATCGGGTCTAATGGAAGCTATTCAAAAGACACATATAAGAGATAAGAATTTCAAACCTAGTCAGATGCCTTCTAGATTACCCAACACTGCTAACCGTAGCATGTCAAATCCTAAGAGCATCAATCAATCGTTCAAGAATTCTATATCTTACTCGGACATTAAATATGCTACTTGTAAAACATGTAGAAAATGTGTCTTTACGGCAAATCATGACTCTTGCGTCAAGAAATTACTTAATGAGGTGAACTCCCGTGCTAGACTTAAAACCCAGTGGATAGCTAAAATCAAACCCGTTGGTAAAATGTGGCGCCCCACTGGTAGAACTTTCACTCTTGTAGGAAACGAGTGCCCTTTAACTAGGATAGTCTCTGATTCTACTAAGACTACTAGGGAGGAAATTGAAAAGGAGGATACATCACTTAAGCCTGAACTTAAGGTTTTCTATAAAAGGAAACGTTTGCCAACTAAGACAAGTGAATCATCTCCTCAGGTCACCTCTAGCACAAGAAAAGAAAACTATGAACCCCCACTTGCTTCTAAGATAGATATCGCTAACCCCTATCAAAGCATGCAAATTCCTAATGAGAATGTAGGTACCAAAGAGGATGTTCCAAAAGAACGAAGCGGTCCAATCATTGTATGCCATTCAATTAAGGACACTCTCAGAGTTTGGTTGTTGAAGAAGCTGATATCTAAGAAACAAGTGTCTCAGGGGACTCGCAGTTAAGTTATATAGGACTTACAGTCACATAACATACTGTAACTCGCTCTCAAAAGACAGGAAAGTTCATCCCGATGATGACTTATCCTCAAAACGAGAAATTAAATTTTCTCTGACACGAGCTTACATTTAAAACTATTTAAGGGTTTTAAGCTCGTGTAAAGGACTTACAGTCACATAACATACTGTAACTCGCTCTCAAAAGACAGGAAAGTTCATCCCGATGATGACTTATCCTCAAAACGAGAAATTAAATTTTCTCGAACACGAGCTTACATTTAAAACTATTCAAGGGTTTTAAGCTCGTGTAAAGGACTTATAGTCACATTACAGTCTATAACTCGTTCATTAAAGAAAGGAAAGTTTATCGCCGATGATAAACTTATCCTTACAACGAGAAATTAATTTTTCTCGGGCATGAGATTATATCAAAAACATTCCAAGTTTTTAAGCTCATGCACAATGGCTCACAGTCAAATCACAGTCTGTGACCCGATCTTCAGAGAAAGGGAAGTTTATCTACGCAACGATAAACTTACACTCAAAACGAGAAATTAAGTTTTCTCGTACACGGGCTTATCCTAAAACCATTCAAAGGTTTTAAGCTCGTGTATATGGCTCCTTGTTAGATGACAGAAGATGACCCGGACTTTAGAGACAGGGAAGTTTATCTACGCAACGATAACTTACCCTCAAAACAAGAAATTAATTTTTCTCGGACACGAGCTTACATTAAACCCATTCAAAGGTTTTAAGCTCGTGAACAAGGCTCATCATTAAATATCAGATGATGACCCGATCTTTAAATAAAGGAAAGTTTATCGCCAATGATAAACTTATCCTCATTAACAAGAAATTAAATTTTCTCGGACACGAGCTTACATTAAAACTATTCAAAAGTTTTAAGCTCGTGTAAATGGTGTATAATTATATTTCAGATTATACCCCGGACCTCAAGGAAAGGAAAGTTTATCACCGATGATAAACTTATCCTTACAACGAGAAATTAATTCTTCTCGGGCATGAGCTAATATTAAAAACATTCGAAGTTTTTAAGCTCATGCACAATGACTTACAATTAAAATATTAGACTGTAACTCGGACTTCAATTTAAGGAAAGCTTATCTTTAAAGATAGCTTATCCTTGTAACAAGAAATTAATTTTTCTCGGTCCTGAGCTTGTATTAAAACATTCCAAGTTTTAAGCTCATAAAGAAAAGTGTATCTTTTAAATTAGAGAACTTTTCTTCTTAACGAGAAATTCATCTTTCTCGGTCATGAGCTTTACGTTAAAACATTCAAAGTTTTTCAAGCTCATGAAAACGACTTGTAAGTAAATGCCAACTTAGAACTCGTTCTTCAATTAAAAGGAAAGTTTATCGCCGATGATAAACTTATCCTTACAACGAGAAATTAAATTTTCTCGGGCATGAGCTAATAATAAAAAACATTCGAAGTTTTTAAGCTCATGCACAACGACTTACAGTTAAATATCAGATTGCAAATCGGATTTCATATTTAGGATAGCTTATCTTTAAAGATAGCTTATCCTCGTAACGGGAAATTAAATTTTCTCGGTCATGAGCTTGTATTAAAACATTCCAAGTTTTAAGCTCAGAAAGGAAAGTGTATCTTTTAAATAAGAGAACTTTTCCTCATAACGGGAAATTCATCTTTCTTGGTCATGAGCTTTACGTTAAAACATTCAAAGTTTTTTCAAGCTCGTGAAAACGACTTCTAAGTAAATGTCAACTTAGGACTCGTTCTTCAGTTAAAGGAAAGTTTATCGCCGATGATAAACTTATCCTTAACAACGGGAAGTTTACAACTTCTCAGACTTGATCTCGTTTTGCAAGATATTCAACATCTTAAGCTCAAGTAATTGGTTTTCAAAACGTTGAACACAATTTTTCGAGAATTTCTCAAAAAGGTTTTCAAAATCTTTCAAAATTGTGTGTTCAAAAAATGTTTTGATAAAAAGAGCATGTCTTCTGGAATCGATAATATTTACGATACTAGAAATGTCATTCAATAATGACACAGGGTTGTAAATAAAGTTCGAGCAGAAGTTCAAATGTTTTAAAACATGCTCAAAATGGTTTGCAATTATTTTAGATAGTAACCCGCTTTTCATACTCAAGTCAAGCATTTCACCGAAAAGCTTTGACTCAAAAACGGGAATTAATTTTCTCGGGCATGGTTACTTTATAACCATGTAAGGGATTGTGTTTACGGAATAACACAATCTAACACGAATTTATGTACGCTTCAGTTCATTTATTTGTTCAAACAAGAGAAATCTCGTTTTTATGAGGTTATCATCTCCGCCAACCGTAGCAATTTACAAATGATATCTACATACTTGACGATGCGACTACTCAAACGGCGACTACAGCCCTTTCAATAGAACACAGGTCAACAATTGAGGGGGAGCAATTGTCCAGCATTCAGAATCCTTGATGCCGAGAGTGCCAAGTTCACATTGGTGTCAAGACAACGATATCAATCATACACATGGAGTCAAGAGATAACTTCAGACGTGACGAGGCGACCAACATTCGTGAACAAGAACCATGTGATTCTATCATATGATGTTCTCCATCATTCAGGTCCAACCTCGTAAATCGCTAATCTTGTGAATACATTATCATATATGATCTTTGCACGTGATAAATACCTTACACTTGTGTTTAAAAGGTATTTAATTTACGTTTCAAGTACACCCTCACTAATTTGAGAGGGAGCTTGTGTAATTCATGAAGATAATTGGATTTGCATTTTTCTTCCCAAATTTTCTTAAAATGTTATTAAATCAATTCATATTAAAAACATCGATTGGGTTAATATTTTTAATATGAGGGAGAAAATGTGATTTAATATGGGAAATGATTAATCACAAATGGTTTGACTTAACGTGCTATCTCATCCCGACATGTGCGAAATGTTTTCGGATATCGTGGCATATGTTAAGGGGGAGCAAAATGGATTTGCACTTCAAAATGGATTTCATGGTGACATACACTTACCCAAAACATCTCTATTCACGACGGTGAAGATTGTGGTGACATAAGGATGGTAGGATAGGTTAAAGTCCAATGATTCCTCTAGAACCAGAGGAATCTTCCCAAGGACATTCCATAGCTAGAAATAGTAGTCCTTAGGAAAGATGGAGAAAGATTGTGAACGTAGCTGAATGCCGACCAAGTACTTAAGTTAGCACTGGAACAATCACAACAAGGTGCTAGTTATGACATATTGGTAAGCATTGAAGGGGTTGAAGAATGAAAAAGAATTGTAATGATAAAGGGTGTAAAGAAAGAAGCCCTCCTTACAACCTTAGGCAGAAACCGGGTCAATACATATGCTATTGAGATCATTTTTAATGATGCTTGATATTGAAGACAGACATCATGGACCCAGTGATGCAATGCACAACCCATCCCAGCTAACTCAGATATCTCTCAAAAGATATTTGTTTTAATCACACGGAGACAACGCATTATCTATTTATTTATTCACTACTAACAAATTGGTATTGAAATGGTGGCACTCCTCTCTAGCCTCCGATCACTAAAATCCAAAATGCACGATTGAGTCTAGAGCCATTTGAGATCATCAAATATCTCATTAGGACACACTTTCATATTTCCTTGCTTCCTCACACACTGTGAAAAGTAAGAAAGATCTTAAGAGTCCTACGCAAAATCTTCATGATCTTTCCTGAACATCCGAGTAATACGAAAGTATTTACAATGAAGATGGAAATCCTTCTTGAGCGAATATCAAAAAGCTCATGGTAGGTGACTTGTGCGATTCTTTATGAATCAAACTTGTGATAACTGGAAAGCAACAGTGGTTTAATTCTTAAATGAATTTAAACATGTTCCAGGCCTCTACGCAATATCTGAGTGATCTTGCCAGAACACTCAGAGTGATACCTTAGTGTTCACAGTGATGAGTGGAAATTCTTCTAGTGTTAACCTCAAACAGCACTTGGTAGGTAACTTGCAAGATTCTATACGAATCAAGCTCGTGACAACTGGAAAGCAACGATGGTGTGGTTCTTAATTGAATTTCACTTGTTCCAGTAACATGAATTTACGGCTTCAAATCATGCGGATATTATTATTCAAATGATTCACTCTTTATGTTCGCAGTCAGCTTTGGACGGTCAAATAAAGAGAAAGGGTTTACCCGCGAAATCTTGTCAAGGAGGTTCTTAATTGAAACTACCTGCCACAAGTACGATAGTTAATATCGTCCAACGGTCTTCACCGACCGGAGGTAAAATGCTACCGAATTAGAATGAAATGTTCAAGGCCATTTCATCCGTGTATATATTTTGTTGCTAACTGTCTTATGCAACGTAACAAGAAGGTGGCATTGCGGTGTACAATCCAGAAGAAATCGTCACCACATGCTTATACTATATGCACTTAATACTTCATCAAATTCAAGAAAGTCTAAAAGTCAAGTCTTCCGCTGTATCAAACTCTGAAGCTTTCAAGAATTTATAAAAGTATAAGTATGTGGAACATGAAGTCACGAGGAGGCAAATATCACAAGTGATGAATGCACAAGGTCAAAGCAAGGACACATGCTCAAGACCAAAGTCAAAGATCTCATCAGCAAATTCACAAGAACAAGATCGAAGACTCAAGCATAGTATGCTAGGTTTAAGATTTTGTAAAATGGTGTGACCTCGCTTTGGGGGAGATTGTTGGAAATACATTTTTACAAGGAAAGTCTCGGTCACATCATTGTTAGCATAGATCACGAGCTATAGACTATTTAGGACATTGTAACTTAGAGTGACCTCCATTTGGGGGAGATTGTTGGAAATACGTCTTTACGTATTTAGAAAGGATCGGTCACTCCAATGATATTGGGCTCGTGATCCAATATAGCCCATATAGCCCACATGTAGGGTGGGCTATATATACCCCCTCCTAGCATGTTAGGAGGGGTTGGTCACTTTGTGTTTACACACACATTCATTCAATCAACCATTTCTCTCATTCTCTCCTTTCTCTCTCTTCTTTCTCTCTCTAAGTTCTTCCTTCTTCCATCATTCAATAGATAAACTCATACATTGCTCAATCCTTAGAAAGCGTAGACCTACAATTTTCTGCATTATCCTTTTTCTACCCATAAACCATGTATCATGTGTACCTTCCTAAACAGGATCCCAGCCAGCAAGGGCACCTGTTGGAGGGTATACTCACCCTCTCGGCACTACCTACAACCGTAGGCACCCAGGGCCATGTCGCCGCGACAGTGATACTTGCTTCAAGTGTGGCCTTACTGGTCATCGCATGAAGGACTGCCGCACGGGTGAGATTATGAAACCCGTATTTAAAATTTAGAATATTAAATACGCAGTCTCGACTATTGTAAACTATATACATAATTATTCAGAAAAATTATTATTACGAACGTATTATTATATACAAAAGAGACGTTTCTGAAAGCTATAAACGCGAGAATTAAATACGAATGTGCGTAGATAACTTTACAATGTTAAAAAAATTCAAGACTATATGAGTCTTATAAAAGCCGAACAAAAAAAAAGAAAAAATAAATGATGAAACTATTACAAGTTATATTAATGGCCGGTTATAAAAGAATAAAGGAAAACAAAGATTTTGGGCTTAAGCCCATAATACAAAAAAATTTAAAACGGGGATCACCCCTTTGTATAGTCAGACGCAACAAAGAAAATTAGGAGAACTAGGGTTTGAGCAGGGCAGCCGATGGCAGCCAGAAAAAAAAGAAAAGAAAGGGGTTTTGATCTAAGTGTTGATTCGACTGCGGGTTATAATCTATTTCATATATCTAACAAGGTAATCATCCTCCTTAGTTCTTTTCAAATCATAAAGGTGCGAGTTTTATATCAAGAACACATAGGTGCATTTAAATAACAAGTTTTAGAAAGAAAGGGGTGTCGGGTTTTCGCTTGATACACGAAAACTGAGACTAATTAGTCTCGGTGGGTGTCTTTTGATCAGCCGTGAACCAACAGGGGGCTGTTTGGCTTTTCGAACCGCAGAAACAAACAACCAGGGGGCGTTTGGATTGTACATGAGTGTTTGTGTTAACAAAGCAGTGGGAACAAACAACTAATCAGCAGGAACTTTAAAAAAATCAGTGGGGATCTTATATTAAATCAGTGGTTAAATTCAGACAGAAAATAACATCTTTTAAAATGACTTTAGCGACAGATTAGCGACAAAAATTTCTGTCGCAAATTCCGAGTGACAGTTTTTAGGGACAGTTATGAGCATGTTTTAGTCACACCGTTTTTAGCGACACAGATTTCTGTCACTAATTTATATAGGCAGATTTTGTATATTTTATTGATTGTTTTAGTGCGACCGAGAAGGGGTATCTCGGTAGGCTCGGGATATAGTTAAAATAATAAAAAATGAAGATTTTTAAATTATACCTTTTATTACTTTTTTTAATGTCTAAATGGTATATTAAATGAATTAAATTAAAATAATTCTATAATATATAAAAGGGTATAATTTTATTAAAGAAATTATAAATGATTTGGAAACATTCTAAATTAGGAAACTTTCTATTTTTAACAGGTTACCTAAAATAGTATTAATAGAGCGTCAGAATACGTTTGTACCATAATTAATAATAGAACAGGAATACGTTAATCAGAAATATTAGAACATTCAGAATTGTGAGTATATATAATAACATTATTACAAGGATAAATAAATTAACTTACAGTTGAGATAAATGAAATAAACAAATGTCAGTCAACTTATGTTCACGTCCATTATTCATGTAGTATCCGTGAAGTTCGAGTAGACCTTTCAGCTTACGTTTCTATATCATTACTGGACATGAGGTACGGATTTTCTGTCTTTTCAGTAAGGACTTCCTTTCTATGCATAATTAGGATTCCCCGTCAGCCAAATATTTTCCTCAGTATATGTTATAAATTATCTGAAATTATTTTAATAACTAAGAAATTGCCTGAGCCTTATATACAAGCATGACCAGTCAGTAGTACTAGTTACGGAGGTACCGTAACCATGACACTTGAGGCACCGGTGTAATGACTCACCTGTGGGAGAGTGATATCCCGCATCGTTCCACTCAAATCAGCTTGGCCATTTTATCAGTATTATTAGTGGGGCGCATGGATGCATTCTAGGCTTATCAGTTTATAGTTATCAGGTGAATGTGATGTGTGCTCTAAATCCTTCACATTGAAGCTGATCCCTCCACCCAGTACAGTTATTTAGAGGTCACCCCTCTACAGCATGACGAGGTCACTCCTCCAGTTATTCATGCAACAGTTGTTACAGAACATGACCTATATAAGCTCTTGGCAATAAAAATACAGTAAATGCATGTTTTCAAATTTAACAGATAAGAGTTCAGTTTTATTATTTATAAATCAGACTTATCAGATTTTATATAGTTTTCATCACACTCCGCATATCAGTCTTAGCTTCAGTAATTATTAATTATTTCAAGTGCAGTATATTCTTATCATGCTTTATGTCCGTTCACTGAGCATTATGCTCAGCCGTAATTCTTTCGTGTTCTAACGGCAGGTACACCAGGACGCTCTTAGGGTTCTGAGAGTATGTGCATTTGGATGGAAGCTATCCAGACTCCTGACTTTATGCACTTATTACATTATTCTGCTTATTTGGACATTGTTTAGTCCTTTCCTTTAGTATTTACTTTTCATGTTTGAGCTTATGTTTGGATTACTGATGTTTGATTCCGGTGTTTCCTTTATGGACAATAAATATTTTAGGACATTTACCTTATGCTTTGATGACACTGGTCCACTTATCCAAGTGGGGTGTTACAGTTATGGTATCGGAGAGCAAGGTTCGACCTGTAGGCTCTAAAACTTGACCTGTGACTAGTGGGTAGTCACCTGGAACTTCCTAAATTTTGGTATTGTTATCTTTCATGGTTCTCATTTATTTAGCAGTCAGTTTTATTTAGTTATTAGTAGGTTTTCTTAAAGTTTTTGACTAAGTAAAAGGTTGGTACAAGAGTGGCCATATTTAGTCGCATGTGGTTTTCTACGAAATTTGTTTTAGTGAACCGACCCACAGGCGTTCACCCTTGCCGTTCAGATTTTGTATTGGTAAACCGACGATAGGCGTTTACCATTACTCATAACAGATTCATGTTTTCAGTCAAATATTACTTGGTGAACCAGCCATAAACGTTTACCATTATTCAGGTCAATTTTCATGCTTTCAGACGAATGTTGTTTTGTGAACTGAACCATAGACGTTCACCTTTGCTCATATGATGACATTCTATAAATTTTGACAAGTATGGAATGGACTACATCAATCCATATTTAGTCACAGGTTGTAAATTCAATCATGACAGTTCTCATGAAATTTTGACAAGTATGGATCGAACCAGAATAGCCCATACTTAGTCACATGTTTTCTTCTTTGAATTCGGTGGATAGAACCATAGCCGTCCACATCAGTTAATATTACACCTCAGTTGATTAGACTTTTTATGTTCCTTATAACAGTCAAATTTTCATACCCTCACGTTGATGTCGTCTTCATGATGATTAAGTTTCATGTCTCCTTACGAGTATTATGTTTTCAGCAAAGTAATGATGTTTTCATGTTAAGATACACAAGAATTAGTAAAACCCGTTTTCATGATAAATCATGATTGGCCTTCATTAATCATGCTTCATGATGACCACTGTTGGGACTTCGATTATATCATACTTTTCAGCCTCCATACAACCAGTAGTAACTCAACGCATGAATTGTCAGCCTATCATGTTACTTATTTTGGATCAGTTTACTACCATTTAAATCAAATTATTTCCTTGATCATGTCAGACAAGCGACACCAGTATCGATCATCCCATAAAATTTCCACCAGTGCTATGTATAGTATTTCATGTTTACTCCACGTACAGTGTCTCATATATGCTCAATGTGCAGTATTCATTTTGTACTTCATGTACAGTAGTCCAGGTGTACTCCAGGTACCCTACTCCATGGATATGGCTAATCGATTCTCAATCATCTCAGGTGTTTCCTCTTGTCGATATTCTACCAGGTGCTGATGTTGCTCGTGAGTTGAAAATTTTACCAGATGCCCATGCTGCTAACACATTGAAGACCTCATAAATGCTGATGATGTTGATACTTTGGAGATTTCTCAAGACATTTATGCTGCTTATGCTATGAAGACTTTTTAGAACAAGGACAAAAACTATAAATTTGAAATTTTTGACAAGAATAAATTTTAACCATCAAACGCTACCATCCCATCCCATGATTTTTACTTTCTCAGCTAGATGTCACACTTCACTCAGCTAACCTTTCATTCAGAAGAGTGGGAATCGGAACCTAGGCGGCCACTCAGCAGAATAGTTACATGAATCACAATCATAATAATGACCATCATAAATTGATAGACAAAGCATTAGTGAAAACCACGGTGCTTATAATTAATCAGTCAGTAACCATCAGAACTCTAGAACGGACGTGACCAGAAATATAGAGTTCAGTAGTCTAACCGGTCTGCCAACCCTAGTAGTTACCAGAAATTCTCAACCTTATTCAGACTCACCCATTAAAATACTTGTTCAGACAACAGTCAAGACACAGGTCTCAAGTATCATTTCAGAAGACACGTGTCAGGACACCAGTCATAGTACACGTCTGTAGGTCCACGATTTCTTATGTATGTACAAGTGTTGTTAAGATCTAGAGAGTGGGAGGGAGAGATGAAGATCTTGAGATGAACTAGAGAGAGAAAGGAGAGGAAAGGAGAGTTAGAGAGAGAAAGTGATATTAGATTAATGAGAGAGTTCAACAACTAATGACCAACCCTACCTAACATGCTAGGATGGGGTATATATAGCCCACCCTACATGTGGGCTTTATGGGTTATATGTTTACATATTAGATCACGAGCCCATACTTCGTATATATCGTTGGAGTGACCAATCCTTCCTTAATACGTAAAAACGTATTTCCAACAATCTCCCCCTAAGGGAGGTCACTCCAAGTTACAATGTCCTAAATAGTCTACAGCTCGTGATCTATGCTAACAATGATGTGACCGGTACTTTCTTTGGAAAAACTTATTTCCAACAATCTCCTCCTAAGGGAGGTCACACCATTTTACAAAATCTTAAACCTAGCATACTATGCTTGAGTCTTCAATCTTGTTCGTGTGAATATGCTGATGTGATCTTTGGCTTTAGTCTTGAGCATGTTTCCTTGCCTTGACCTTGTGCATTCATCACTTGTGAAATTTGCCTCCTCGTGACTTCATGTTCCACATACTTACACCTTTATAAATTCTTGAAAGCTTTAGAGTTTGATACAATGGAAGACTTGACTTTTTTTCTTAAATTTGTTGAAGTATTAAGTGCATACATTATAAACAAGTGTTGACGACTTCTTCTGAATTGTACACCGCAAAGCCACCTTCTTGTTACGCTGCATTAGACAGTTAGCAACAAAACATATACACGGATGAAGGCCTTGAACATTTCATTCTAATTCGGTAGCATTTTACCTTCGGTCGGTGAAGACCATTGGACGATATTAAATATCGTACTTGTGGCAGGTAGTTTCAATTAAGAACCCCCTTTACAAGATTTTGCGGGTAAACTCATTCTCTTTATTCGACCGTCCAAAGCTGACTGCGAACATAAAGAGTGAATCATTTGGATAATAATATCCGCTTGATTTGAGGCCGTCAATTCATGTTCCTGGAACAAGTGAAATTCAATTAAGAACCGCACCATAGTTGCTTTCCAGTTGTCACGATCTTGATTCGTATAGAATCTTGCAAGTTACCTACCAAGTGTTGTTTGAGGTTAACACTAGAAGGATTCCCACTCATCACTGTGAACACTAAGGTATCACTCTGAGTGTTCTAGCAAGATTACTAAGATATTGCGTAGAGGCCTGGAACGTGTTTAAGTTCAGTTAAGAATTAAACCACTGTTGCTTTCAAGTTATCACAAGTTTGATTCATAAAGAATCGCACAAGTCACCTACCATGAGCTTTTTGATGTTCGCTCAAGAAGGATTTCCATCTTCATTGTAAATACTTTCGTATTACTCGGATGTTTAGGCAAGATCATGAAGATTTTGCGTAGGACTCTTAAGATCTTTCTTACTTTTTACAGTGTGTAAGGAAGCAAGGAATTATGAAAGTTTGTCCTAATGAGATATTTGATGATCTCAAATGGCTCTAGACTCGATCGTGCATTTTAGATTTTAGTGATCGGAGGCTGGAGAGGAGTGCCACCATTTCAATACCAATTTATTCGGAGTGAATAAATCAACAGATAATGCGTTGTCTCCATGTGATTAAAACAAATATCTTTTGAGAGATATCTGAGTTAGCTGGGATGGGTTGTGCATTGCATCACTCGGTCCTTGATGTCTATCTTCGGTATCGAGAATCATTAAAAAAATGATCTCAATAGCATATGTATTGACCTGGTTTCTGCCTAAGGTTGTAAGGAGGGCTTCTTTCTTTATACCCTTTATCTTTACAATTCTTTTTCATTCTTCAACCCCTTTAATGCTTACCAATACGTCATAATTAAAACCTTGTTGTGATTGTTCCAGTGCTAACTTAAGTACTTGGTCGGCATTCAGCTACGTTCACAAACTTTTTCCATCTTTCCTAAGGACTACTATTTCTAGATATGGAATGTCCTTGGGTAGATTCCTCCGGTTTTGGAAGAATCATTGGATTTAACTTATCCTACCGTCCTTATGTCACCACAATCTTCATCGTTGTGAAATAAATGGGTTGTGGGTAAGTATAAATCACCATGAAATCCATTTTGATATGCAAATCCATTTTTCTCCCCCTTAACATATGCCACGATATTCGAAAACATTTCGCACATGTCGGGATGAGCTATCATGTTAAGTCAAACCATTTATGAGTAATCATTTCCCATATTAAATCACATTTTCTCCCCCATATTAAGAATATTAACCCAATCTATGTTTTTAATATCAATTGGTTAAATAGCATTTTAAGAAAATTTGGGAAGAAAAATGCAAATCTAATTATTTTCATGATTTTCACAAGCTCCCACTCAAATTAGTGAGGGTGTACTTAAGACGTAAGTTAAATACCTTTTAAACACAAGTGTAAGGTACTTATCACGTGCAAAGATCATATATGATAACATATTCACAAGATTAGCAATTTACGAGGTTGGACCTGAATGATGGAGAACATCATATGATAGAATCACATGGTTCTTGTTCACGAATGTCGGTCGCCTCGTCACATCTAAAGTTATCTCTTGTCACCATGTGTACAATTGATATCCTTGTTTTGACACCAAATAGTGACCTTGGCACTTTCGGCATCAAAGATTCTGAATGCTGGACAATTGCTCCCCCTCAATTGTTGACACGTGTTCTATTGAAAGAGTTGTAGTCGCCGGTTGAGTAGTCGCATCATCGAGTATGTAGATATCAATTGTAAATTGTTGCGAATTATGGAGATGTTAACTTCATAAAAACAAGATTTCTCTTGTTTTAACAAATAAATGCACTGACACGTACATATATTCGTGTTAGATTATGTATTACGTAAACACAATCCCTTACATGGTTATAAAGTAAACCATGCCCGAGAAAATTAATTCCGGTTGTTAAGTCAAAGCTTTCCGGTGAAATGCTTGACTTGAATATGAAAAGCGGGTTACTATTTGAAATAATAGTAAGCCATTTTGAGCATGTTTTAAAACATTTGAACTTCTACTCGAACTTTATTTACAACCCCGTGTTATTATTGAATGACATTTCTAGTATCTAAATATTATCGATTCCAGAAGACATGCTCTTTTTATCAAAACATTTTTGAACACACAATTTTGAAAGATTTAGAAAAACCTTTTGAAAAATTCTTGAAAAATTGTGTTCAAAGTTTTGAAAACCAATTACTTGAGCTTAAGATGTTGAATATCTTACAAAACGAGCTCAAGTCCGAGAAGTTGTAAACTTCCCGTTGTTAAGGATAAGTTTATCATCAGCGATAAACTTTCCTTTTAACTAAAGAACGAGTCCTAAGTTGACATTTACTTAGAAGTCGTTTTCATGAGCTTGAAAAACTTTTGAATGTTTTAACATAAAGCTCATGACCGAGAAAGATGAATTTCCTGTTATTAGGAAAAGTTCTCTTATTAAAAAGATACACTTTCCTTTCTGAGCTTAAAACTT
The DNA here is from genome assembly GCA_025667525.1 of Glebionis coronaria. Lineage (NCBI taxonomy): Eukaryota > Viridiplantae > Streptophyta > Magnoliopsida > Asterales > Asteraceae > Glebionis > Glebionis coronaria. The sequence goes on along the minus strand of CM046878.1, from coordinate 19,263,843 downwards.
GTAATATTTTAATACAAGCTCATGACCGAGAAAAATTAATTTCCCGTTGCGAGGATAAGTTATCATTAAAGATAAGCTTTCCTGAAATTAAAGTTTGAGTTACAGTCTGATATTTAACTGTAAGTCATTGTGCACGAGCTTAAAAACATCGAATGTTTGTAATATTAGCTCATGCCCGAGAAAAAAATAATTTCTCGTTGTAAGGATAAGTTTATCATCGGCGATAAACTTTTCCTTTCTTTGAAGTCCAGGGCATAATCTAAAATGTAATTATACACCATTGTGCATGAGCTTAAAAACTTCGAATGTTTTTAATATAAGCTCATGCCCAAGAAAAATTAATTTCTCGTTAATGAGGATAAGTTTATCATCGGCGATAAATTTTCCTTTATATGAAGATCGGGTCATCGTCTGACATTTAACGATGAACCATATACACGAGCTTAAAACCTTTGAATAGTTTTAATGTAAGCTCGTTCCGAGAAAAATTTAATTTCTCATTTTGAGGGTAAGTTATCGTTGCGTAGATAAACTTCACTTTCTCTGAAGTTCGGGTCACAGACTGTGATTTGAATGTGAGCCATTTTACATGAGCTTAACTGCAAATCCCCTGAGACACTTGTTTCTCTGATATCAACTTCTTCAGTAACCAAACTTTGAGAATGTCCTTAGTTGAACGGTGTACAAAGATCGGACCGGTTTGTTTTGGTTAATTCTTGACTTTGGTACCTGCATTCTTAGTTGAAGTTTGTATGCTTTTATCTGCGTTAGCGATATCTATCTTAGAACCATGTGGGGATTCATAGTTTTCTTTTCTTGTGCCAGAAATGACCTGAGGGGATAGTTCACTTGTCTTAACTAGCAAACGTTTCCTTTTATACAAAACCTTAAGTTCAGCCTTAAGTGATGTATCATCCTTTTCAATTTCCTCCCTATTAGTCTTAGTAGAATCGAAGACTATCCTAGTTAAAGGGCACTCGTTTCCTACAAAAATGAAAGTTCTACCAGTGGGGCGCCAAACTTTACCAATGGGTTTGATTTTAGCTAGCCATTGGGATTTAATTCTAGCATGGGAGTTTACCTCATGAAGGAATTTCTTGACACAAGAGTCATGATTTGCCTTAAAGACACATTTCCTACATGTTTTACAAGTATCATATTTAATGTCCGAGTAAGATCTAGAATCCCTAGATGATTGATTGATGCTCCTAGGATAAGACATGCTACGGTTAGCAGTGTTGGATAATCTAGAAGGCATCTGACTAGGTTTGAGATTCCTATCTCTTACTTATGTCTTTTGAATAGCTTCCCTTAGACCAAATTTATATCGAACGTCATTTGAACTAGTTCGAAATGTGTTCTTTGGACTATGTCTAGGGAGACTAGATGCAATTATGTGATTAGGTCTTGAAAAAGCTGTTTTAGTCACAGTGGCCCTATTTGGTGGAGTGACTGGTCTAGAAAGATGAACCATATCAACTTGGGAGGCAAACCGCGGTCTCGAGGACTGAGGTCGCTCGGATCTAAATGCAGTCGGTTGTCTGACGGACTAATTTGTAGGCTGTTTCCCCATGATTGATGGTTTTTCAAGCTTAGTGTCCACACTAGTTCCTTTAGTTTTCCTCAACTCGTTTTTCAGAGCCTCTATTGCAAAAACCTTTTCCTGAACTTGAGCCTTAAGAGTATCATTCTCTTTGAACAATCTATCTTAGGATGCCAATTTAGATTCTAGCAACTTAATTTGTTTCAAGAGATTATCCTTTTCAGCTTTAGAATCTAGAACTTTTTGATCTAATTTTCGTTTAAGAACAACGTTTTACTTTTTAAGTTTTTCAAAATAGGTTTCAAATTTGTTTGTTTTCTTCGAAAATTCAAGTTTGGCATCCTCAAGATCTTTTGATTGTTGAGCTACGATCGTTTCGAGCTCTTGAATCTTGGAATTAGAAGCAGTTAATGAAGCACTCATAAAGCAATTATCATTACAATAAGCATTTTGAACACTTTCTCCCCCATTATGACATACATCAGATGAATCAGAAATGGTATCGATATCACTCTTTTCCATCCCATGTTTGTCATAATTAGGTTCGAAATGCTCAATATGCGGCATTTCATCAGCATATACATCATATACAACATTACATTGTACCATGTTTGAAGGTTCTTCATCATAAACAGGTAAGGTGTCATCAAAAGTGATGTCTGTAACATTCCCTGACGTGTTGCTGATATCATGCTTACTGTTGAGTCCATGGCCTTGCACTCTTTAGCAGCCTCCAACTCGTCAATCATATGACCATTTTCCTCTTGCATCATAGAAACTTGCACTCCATTACCATACACTTGCTGAAGTCGGGATCTTTCATAAATCGAAGACGAGACCGATGTCATGAGTTTCTGTTAGAAATACGTTTTACGTATATTAGAAGTATCGGTCACTCCACAATATTATTTATGTTGTAATAGCTCGTAGTTAACAAATAGTCTTTAGTTGCTTATTAAGTTAAGTAAGAACCGGTCCATGGGCTTGTCATGGACCGGCCCAAGCCCATGTTAGCTTGGAAGTATAAATACCCCTTTCCACCATGGAAAGGGGTTGGTTGTTGTCATTTTCTAGTTTCCACTTAATGAAATAACACATAGTTTCTCTCACTTTCTCTCTCTAACTTTCTCTCTCTAGAAATCAACAAACCCCTTCATAGATTCATAGGTTATCAATATTCTACATTTGGTATCAGAGCTATGGGGTGATTTAAGGTAGTGATTTGTGTGGTTTTTTAGTTTCTGATTGTATTAGTGTTCTTTAAGAAAAACCATCTTGATTCTTGGTGTTTTTGGTGTTTTTGTGATTGTGATTAGTGGATAAGTATTAGTTTTTACTTATTATTGTTGAAATCACAAAACTTTTTGGGTTATTTGGTCAAAATCTGGGTTTAATCTCTTGTTTTGAGGTCGACTGTTCATCGAACAAGGTTTCTGATTAACCCAGCAGAAGTTCCGGATCAAGAAGTTCCGGATCAAGAAGTTCCGGATCAAGAAGTTCCAGATCAAGAAAGTTCCGAATCAAGAAGTTCCGAATCAAGAAGTTCCGGATCAAGAAGTTCCGGATCAAGAAAGTTCCGAACCAAGGAAACTTCCGAATCAAGAAGTTCCGGATCAAGAAGTTCCGGATCAAGAAAGTTCCGAACCAAGGAAACTTCCGAACCAAGAAGTTCCGGATCAAGCCAAAAAGTTCCGAACCAAGAACTTCCGAACCAAGAAGTTCCGGATCAAGCCAAAGTTCCGAACCAAGAACTTCCGAACCAAGAAGTTCCGGATCAAGCCAAAAGTTCCGAATCAAGGTAATTCCAAGCCAAATCTTCCGAATCAAACTTCCGAATCAACAAAAAGTTCCGAATCAAGGGTTATTTTGCTTGTTTTTTTGACGATATTTAGAGGATTTAATCTTGGTTTCTTACAACAAAAACACAACACAATTCACAAGCTTTACTTCACTGCTCGATCAACCGATAATCTTTGTCTCTTTGAAGTTAACAAAATGAATCCGAATTCAGTAATGCCTCAGATGACATCACTTACGGATATTTCGGTAATTACGGGAACGGATAATCGCCCGCCAATGCTCATCAAAGAAGTTTTTGAAGCTTGGCAAGGCCGGATGATGTCTTATCTTAAGGGAAAACCGGTTTATGGGAGGCTTATGGTTAAGTCAATTTTAAATGGTCCACTTGACTATGGTACCATAGTGGTCAACAATGTGACTCGACCAAGAGAATTTGAAGAACTTACACCAGCCCAACAACTTGTTGCCGATGCAGACGAGAAAGCTCTTCAAACAATTCTCCAAGCCCTTCCCCATGACATCTATAGGATGGTGAGTCAGTATACGGTGGCAAAGGATTTATGGGAACGTCTTAAGGTGTTGCTACAAGGCACGTCTCTCACCAAACAGGAAAGGGAATGTCAGTTGTATGACCTGTTTGATAGATTCACTTACAACCCAGGGGAAACGCTTCATGATTATTACTTCAGATTCACCACACTCATGAACGATCTGAATGTATACAATCTGGTGATTGCTCCATTCCAGGTTAACACCAAATTCTTGCATACTTTACCTCAAGCTGAATGGGGTGAGTATATTACCAATGTTAAGTTAACCAGGGATCTGCATAAGTGCAATTTGGATCAACTATATGCTTTTCTTCAGCAACATGAGAAACATGTGATCATGCACCGTTCTCCACGAGGTATGTACCCTGATTCATTAGCTTTGATGGCGAATCAACCAAGCTTGTCTCACAACAACACTCCTTATATTTTGGGACATCAAGCCTATCATCCATCACCTTACATGACACCAGCCTTTCCCCAATACTCGATTCTACCACAACCACCCACCTCACATCAGCAACAATATCGGTTCAGTGCACCTTCATCACAATATGCTACACAACCTCACGCAGCTAGTATTGCACCTTATGCTCAATCTTCATATTCATCTTATCAAGAGAATGCAGCATATCCAACAAGCTACCCTGATCAAATGAGTATTCCTTCTAGTGATTATGCAGCTCAAGATCAAGCAATGTACTGTGATGATGAGGAAGTCCCCGTTCCTGTATTTAAACAAGGTGCTGATCCAGTTGAAGTGTTAACCACTATGTCTGCCTATCTCACAAGGACTTTAAGCAAACGAGGATTTAGGGGATCAGCTCCTACCAACAATCAGTTGAGGAATTCATCCAATTCTCGCCAACAAGCTACAATTGAGAATGGCAGGGTAATGGTTCAGCCTATTCAACCATATCAGGGGAGACCTACCACACCAACTACCAATGCTCGCACGGTAAATCAGGCACCAATGGTCAATCCTGCTCCACGGGCTAATTCCACGGGCAAGTTGCGTATGATTACATGCTACAACTGCAAGGAAGAGGGTCATATGTCCAGGGATTGTAAGAAACCCAAGAGGAGAAGGGATGGACAATGGTTTGCAGAAAAGATCTATCTGGTGAATGCTCAAGCACAAGGAAGGGAACTTGATGAAGAGGAGCTTGCATTTCTTGCTGATCCAGGGATTGCTGAACAAGACACGGTCACCACACAGAATACAGCATACCAAGCAGATGATCTCGATGCGTATGACTCAGACTGTGATGACTTTCAATCTGCAAAGGCTGCTCTCATGGCAACTATCTCCAGCTTAGGGCCAAAAAAGAGATCTGAGGTACTTATTAATACCACCGATAATACCATTGATGCTAGTATTCAACCACATCAAGTTGTGCAAGAGAGTGCTGATTCGAATGAATCTTCGGTGGTGAGTCTTTCAAACGAGGAGACAAACAATGATAGCAATATCAATGTAAGTCCCCAGACTTTGAGTGAATCACAACCGGGACCCATTTCGCATACGCCTACTCCTGCTCAACAAGATTTGGTCATGGTTCCTGCTACATTACTTAGCCAAATGAATGCTGCACTCTTAGAAACCTTAGCTAAGAATAAGAATTTGTCTGATGAGCTTGCCTTAAGCAATGAGAAAGTTCAAACCTTGGAATTAGTGCCTTCGTCTAGTGTTCTAACTAATCCCGAATATGATCATTTTAGAAACAAACAAATGGATCACTTGCAAGAAATTGAAAATTTAAGAGCAAATCTGACTAATGAACTTAAAGAAAAGGAGTTAGTGGTCACTAATTTTCAAAAACTTCAAACGGATTTTGAATCACTAGAGTCTAAGAAGAATGAAATGGAGATTAATGCCACTAATAAGATTAGAAGTCTAGATTACTTGCTGCTAAGACAATACGCTGCTTCTTAACTAGTGCACTTATTTGATGCTTCGTTTAGAGAGTTTAACTTATCACGTCTAAAAGGCCTTCCCCCTAATCCACGATATGCAAAACAAGCTTTAAGACATAGTCCTAGACTTTATAATGCAACACAATTAGGATTGGTTTTAGACCCGATTGTTTTTCCCAATGATCGAACAAGTAAGGATCTAGTTGATGAGGATTGGTCATACAATTCTGCAAAATATCCCGAGTGTGATTATTTTAAATTGAATAAGGAGCTTGCAAAAACGGATTTTAGAATTCGCTTCCATATGGACAAAGATCTCATAACAGCACCAACCTACATATTAGATGAAGAAAACCCTAGTACATTTCCTACACTTGTCAATATGGAAGGTCCTAAGGAAATTCCAAAGGATCTTCCACCGGTTAGCATTGTATGGTTAAACTTGCAAGAGATTAATCAATACTTTACTAATTTTGACAAGGTCATTTTGGATTGTATGACTTCAAATGGCTTAAATGCCGGAGAATGGGCTTTCGAACATATGAACGAGGTGTTTAAAAATGAGATCAATCCGTTTGTCGAAAGTCTAAAAGGAACTTTTGCATCTCTTAAGGAAAATCTTGTATTTGAAATTGGTGAAGTTCAAAAAGTGTTTTATGAAATGGACACCGCTTACGAACTACAACTAATTGAAAAGGAAAAGATTTTAACCGAATATGACCGATTCTTGTCTGCAGTGATCTCGTGTGATGTGCTTACTACTGTAAATGTTAATTATTCGAATGAGCTTACATCCGCTATGATTAATTGTGATGCTGTGCATATATGTGATGATGTTTGTGATCTTTCTGTAAATGTTGCTAATACTGTAAATGAGGTAGATAATCATTCTTGTCACGAATCTAACGCTGAGTTTTTAAAGCTACAAGATTCTTACAATTTACTTTCAAAACGCTTTAATCAACTAGAACAACATTGTATATCTTTAGAATTAAAACAACAAACTCAAAATGAGGATCTTTTGATATCAAATGGTTGTGAAAACGGTGTTGAGACAAGTGACAAGATGATTGCAATTGTTAAGACATTAGAGGAAGAAATCATGAGATTGAAGAGAGAGGTATCATCAAAAGAAACATTAAAATTGGAACTAGAGGCTGCAGAGTCTAAAAACCAAGTCTTAGAAATTAGACTTTCGTCTGTTCTAGGGGAGATGGATCGGACAAGACAGGGATTATCCGCTCTTTATGGTTCACTAGAAGAACGCTTCGCTTTTAATGTGGCACAGCAACAATCTTATGTTGAACAACTGAACCAAAAGTGCGAAGAAATCTCTGATTTGAACATCCTGCTCATAGACAAAAATATGGTTTTGGCTGAGTTAAAGGAGACACTTCTTCTCACCCGACAAGAAGTTGTTGATAACTTAGCTACTGACTCTGCACCGTCCACTAGTGCTCCAACAACCAAGTCAGTAGTGCTTTATAAGAATCCGCTTCATAAGAGAAACCCGGTTACCTACGATGATTATATGAGGAATGCCATTAAGCATGTCGATCTTCTTAGGGATATTTTAGACGATCTTTATGCCTTAGATCCCTCAAGTAGCGACTATTATTCGGCTCATGAATATATTAAGCGAGTTCAATATTGCTTAGCATATTTGCAATACATAGGTACACCAGGTTCGACACTACTTAATAATAGGCCCATTGCTGTCACTCCATTTAATAAGACTCCAGGAGCGAAACCATCATTGGCACAATCAAGTAAGACACCTTTAAAATCTGTTGCTAATGTTCCCACTTTGCCTTCTACGGGATTAAAAGAGACTACTAAGGCTAAAGGATCGCCACTCAAGAAAGATAAGATCAAGCCCTCCACTAGTAGTGCCACAAAGAAGAAATTAGAAGTTCACAATAGGAATGCTAGTTCAGTTTTAAATAAAAAGAATCATGTTAAGACTAAAAGCTCTGCGCCTGTGCAGCAGCCTAAACCATTCGTGAATTCTGATTTAAATTGTTGGAATTGTAATGAATGTATGTTTTCCCAACGTCATGATTTGTGTCTGATTGATCACGTTAATGAAATGAATGCTATTAAGAATGGTCTTGAATGGAAGCCAACGGGTAGAACTCGTGCCCAAGTTGGCTGGCAATGGCGTCCCACTGGTAGGACCTTTACATTAGATGGAACAATGTGCCCTTTAACTAGGAATGCATCCATTGAGGTTAGGTATGAGTGTCCTTTAGTTAGGAACACTCGCACTCAAGTATGGAAACAGCGCCCTTTAATTAGGTCAGCCCCCACTATAGTGCCTATCAGTGAAGAAATACCCCAGGATTTAAGCCAACTAGAATCTACACCACCTAGTAAGAAAAAGAAGGCTAGGAAATCTAAGAAACCTAGAGTTAGCAAATCTAAGATTATTAAATCTGTACCTGCTAATAACAAGGAACACTCAGATTCCGATACCTCTACATTGTCTTCGTGTGGTGTTATTTTCAGGTGGTCCAAATCATCCTGTGGTATTTGGACTCCGGTTGTTCAAAACATATGACCGGAAATCGCTCGATGCTCCGAAATTTCGTCAGCAAGTTTCTTGGTACGGTTAAATTTGGGAACGATCATATAGCAAAGATTATGGGGTATGGTGAATATCAGATTGGAAACGTGACGATTTCAAGGGTATACTATGTAGAAGGTCTTGGTCATAATTTATTCTCAGTAGGACAGTTTTGTGATTCCAACCTTGAGGTTGCTTTTCGACAACATACTTGTTTCATCCACAAATTGGAAGGAAAAGATTTGTTGAAGGGATCTCGTGGTGCAAATCTCTATACCTTGTCCTTACAAGACATGATGGCCGCCTCTCCAGTATGTCTTCTCTCTAAAGCATCTAAGACCAAGTCATGGTTATGGCATCGCAGATTATCTCATCTTAACTTTGATGCTATTAATCATCTGGCTAAAAACGATTTAGTTCGTCGTCTTCCAAAGCTTAAATTTCACAAGGACCATTTATGTTCCGCGTGTTCAAGGGGGAAAAGTACCAAGAAATCTTACAAGCCCAAAGCTGAAGACACCAATCAAGAAGAACTTCATCTTTTGCATATGGATCTTTGTGGGCCGATGAGAACTGAAAGTGTGAGCGGTAAGAAATTCATTCTGGTAATTGTGGATGATTTCTCCAGGTTTACATGGGTTAGATTTCTACGTACAAAGGATGAAGCACCGAAGGCTATCATCACTTTTCTGAAATTCATTCAGGTACGTTTGAATACCACTGTCCGTCGTATTCGTACAGACAATGGTACAGAGTTCGTCAACCAGACTCTTCGTGATTATTATGAAGGAGTTGGTATTTCACATGAAACATCCGCTGCACGCACTCCACAACAAAACGGTGTCGTTGAAAGACGGAATCGTACACTTATGGAAGCTGCTAGGACCATGCTTATTTATGCGAACGCTCCATTGTTCTTGTGGGCAGAGGCTATTTCTACCGCATGTTTCACCCAAAACCGTTCTATCATTCGGAAACGCCATGGAAAAACACCTTATGAGCTTCTACATGACCGTAAACCCGATGTTTCATTTTTTCATGTGTTTGGTGCCCTTTGTTATCCAAACATTAATAGTGAGAACTTGGGTAAGCTTCAACCGAAAGCTGATATAGGTATTTTCATTGGTTACTCACCGTCCAAGAAAGCATACCGAATCTATAACCGTCGTCTTGGCAAGATTGTAGAAACTATGGACGCAGATTTCGACGAGCTGACAGCGATGGCTTCTGAGCAACACAGCTCTGAACCCGCGCTTCATGAGATGGGAACCGGTGCTATTAGTTCCGGATTAGTTCCCAATAATCCTACTTCTACATCATTTTTACCACCATCAAGGCCCGAGTGGGATAAACTGTTTCAACCGTTGTTTGACGAATTCTTCGATCCCCCGACTGATGAAGTTCCAGTACCTGTAGTAATTGCTCCAATACCTGAAGTGGTTGCTCAAGCTAATGAACCTTTATCTAATGCATCTACAATTCACATTGAACCGGATGAACCTTCACCAAGTGATTCTCAAACTACACCTGAATCATCACCCCTACTTGTGCCTAATGATGTGGAAGAGGATTCTACTGATCACGACTTGGAATATGCTCACCTGCAAGATCTTCCTTTCTTTGGTGTAGCGATACCTGAAAACCCTTCAGCCGCGTCTACCTCAAAAGAAGCTCCTTCTATTGTTCACTCCAGACCACCTAGGATTGAAAACCATAGCACTAAATGGACAAAAGATCACCCAATTAGGAATGTTATTGGAGATCTAGATCGACCAGTCTCTACACGCCATCAATTACAAGAGAGTGCACTTTATTGCTACTTTGATGCATTTCTCTCTGAAGTTGAACCTAAAAATTGGCAGCAGGCTATGACCCAATCCTCTTGGATTGAAGCTATGCAGGAGGAACTAAATCAATTCCAACGACTTGAAGTATGGGAATTGGTTCCTCTCCCTGACAAGGTTAACATCCTTACTTTGTTATGGGTTTATAAGGTTAAACTTGATGAGATGGGTGCGGTATTGAAGAATAAGGCTAGATTGGTCGCTAGAGGATATAAACAAGCCTTGGGTATAGACTTTGAAGAATCTTTTGCTCCTGTGGCTAGATTGGAGGCTATTAGACTATTCCTTGCGTATGCTGCTCATATGAACATGATCGTTTATCAAATGGATGTGAAGACGGCATTTCTGAACGGTGAACTAAGGGAAGAAGTCTATGTTAGTCAGCCGGATGGGTTCGTCAGTACGGAGTTTCCTAATCATGTGTACAAGTTTAAGAAGGCTCTCTATGGGTTGAAACAAGCTCCACGCGCGTGGTATGATCTCCTGTCCACATATCTCATTTCGGAAGGCTTCTCCAAAGGCAAGGTGGACCCTACACTATTCACTCTCAAGGAAGGCAACGACATGATTCTGGTACAAATTTATGTTGATGATATAATATTTGCTGCCACTAACATAGAATTGTCAAATCGATTTGAGAAGATAATGTCCACACGCTTTCAGATGTCGATGATGGGAAAAATTTCATTTTTCTTAGGATTACAGATTTCTCAGAATCCCAGAGGCATCTTTATTAATCAATCCAAATATGCTCTAGAATCTCTTAAGAAATATAACTTTGAAAATTGTGACCCCGTGGACACTCCAATGGTGGAGAAATCCAAGTTAGATGAAGATAGGAATGGGACTATTGTCGATCCAAAACTTTACCGTGGGATGATCGGCACCCTTCTATATCTGACTGCTAGCAGGCCTGATTTGCAATTTGTTGTATGCATGTGTTCCCGGTATGAGGCTCGACCTACCGAAAAGCACCTACATGTTGTGAAAAGGATCTTTCGGTATCTAAAAGGAACACTTCATCGTGGTCTATGGTATCCGAAAGATTCCTCTATTGCTTTAATATCATACGCAGATGTCGATCATGCTGGATGTCAAGACACGAGGCGTAGCACTTCTGGATCTGTGCAACTCCTTGGAGATAGATTGATCAGTTGGTCTTCAAAAAGGCAGAAAAGCGCTGCAATATCAAGCACGAAGGCTGAATACATCGCCATGTCCGGTTGTTGTGCTCAAGTCCTTTGGATGAGATCACAATTAACTGACTACGGTTTGGGTTCAACAAAATCCCGATGTATTGTGACAACAAGAGCGCCATTGCCCTTTGCTGCAACTATGTTCAACACTCCCGGGCCAAGCACATAGACATTCGCTACCATTTCATTAAGGAGCAGGTGGAGAACGGAGTGATCGAGCTGTATTTTGTCACTACTGAGTACCAGCTGGCGGATATGTTCACCAAAGCATTAGATCGAGGACGAATTGAGTTTTTGATCGACAAGCTTGGCATGAAATCATTCACTCCAGCGACTCTCAAAGAGTTGGCAGAAGAATCAGCTGAATAGTCGTGGTAAACTATTCAGAGTATCCTTTTGTTCGTGATCATGTATATTATCGTAAATATATAAACCACAAAAGAAAAATACAAAAATATAAAACCAACAAAAATCATAAAAAATATAAAACCTAGAAAAACCATAAAAAATATAAAATCCAGAAAAACCAAAAATATGTTTCGTTTCTTAAATCGGGCATGTCTTTTAGTACGGTAATATTTACGGCCTTAGAAATGTCGATCAATATTGACACGGTGCCATAAATAGAGTCCGTATAAAAGTTGTACATTTTTTAAAACATGCCCATTATGGCTTGTAGTTATTTCTGACTGCAACCCGGTTTTCATATTAAAGTCACGTATTTCCTTGGAAAACGTTGGCTCAGAACGGGAATTAATTTTCTCGGGCATGATTTACAAGCCAAATCATGCAAAGGGATCAAGTTTACTTTACAACTTGGTCTAACACGAATTTGTGTACGTCTCAGTGCATTAATTTGTTAAAATAAGAGAAATCTTATTGACACCGCGAATCAAACTTTTTCAAGATATAAATTGGAAATGCTTTCATAAATATTTGACTCTTTAAACAATGACTACAGCTCTTTAAATAGAAAACGGGTAATCGTTTAAGGGGGAGAAAATATTAAATCATCTTCGTCATTAAAATTGATTTTTCAAAAGTGATTGTGAAAATTAATGGCTAAATGGTAATTGAGTGGTTTTGCTTTAGAGTAAGATTTGTGTTCGTTCTAAGTGTTAGGCATTGCTTTTAGATATTGGAGATATGCTAATAGATTGCGTTTGTTAAGTTGTGTGTAAGTTAAACAAGAGTTAAGAGAATTGAAAAAGTTAGAAACAAAAAGGAAAAGGAGAGAAAAGTAGAGGGACTTAAGTTGATAATGGGTATAAGATGCAAAAATTTGACCTAAGTCAAATATAACCCCCCCCCCCCCCCCCCCCCCCCCGCCCCCTTTTCTCCTATCACTGTACTTCTATTTCAATTGCCGCCATTGTTAAAAACTCACACACAAGATCTAACATCTCTCGGTTAATCATCCATTTTGATCCTGTTCATTCGCTTAATAAGGTAAATACATCAATATTTAAACTCATTATTCGTCTAATTCTTCACTATCTCCTAGCAAATGATTCGTTTAATTTAGATTAAGTCCAAGATAGGGTTTTGCGTCTAATTAAACAGTAATTGATTAGGATTAGTGGTGGGTTTTGCTCGGAATCTCATTAAATGATGTTTAATTGCCTTAGTTTGCCTTAGAACTCACAAACGCACATCGATTAGATCAACAAAGGCTGTGTTTGAAAAGTTCCGGATGAACATGGTTATAACTTCCGAATGAAGGATTTTTTCTGAAAAACTTCCGAATGAGGAAGTTCCGAATGAAGGAATGTTCCGGATGAAGGAAGTTCCGAATGAAGAACTTCCGAATGAAGGAAGTTCCGAATGAAGAACTTCCGGATGAAGGAAGTTCCGAATGAAGAACTTCCGGATGAAGGAAGTTCCGAATGAAGAACTTCCGGATGAAGGAAGTTCCGAATGAAGAACTTCCGGATGAAGGAAGTTCCGAATGAAGAACTTCCGGATGAAGGAAGTTCCGAATGAAGAACTTCCGGATGAAGGAAGTTCCGAATGAAGAACTTCCGGATGAAGGAAGTTCTGAATGAAGAACTTCCGGATGAAGGAAGTTCCGAATGAAGAACTTCCGGATGAAGGAAGTTCCGAATGAAGGAATGTTTCGGATGAAGAAGTTCCGAATAAGGAAAAGTTCCGGATGAAGAGTTGTTTGATTATTATTGTTTGCATGTTATATGTACTTGTTGTATTATGTTATGAAATGTGTTATGCTTAGAAGTAAGAATGATATATATCTATATGTTTTTGTGCATCAACCTTTCATGTCTTATCTTAAGCAGATACAATGACTAATCCAACAGTACAAGCAATCCAAGAATCTAGAGAAGCCGATATTGCTAAAGCACGAACCCTTAAGTTTATACCCAACAACTACCGGCTGAAGCAAATTTCAAAATCCACTCACCATGGATTTAAAGTAGCCATTGCGATCCTTGATCAATCCCATTTTAAGAATGCTTTGAGAAGTAGTGCCTCGGTGCCTTATGAGTATATGTATGAATTTTGGGCTACCAAGGAAATCACTTCAAACAAGATCACCTTCACCATCGATAACAAGCAGCAGACACTCACAGTTTCAGACTTCCGTAAGATTCTTGGTATACGGGATACACCCAAAGGCATGTCATTCTCGAGGGATCCTACTAAAGATGAACTCGTGGAGTTATTTGACGCTCTTGGATGTCCGGAAATACAAATTGTGTCTGAGTTTACCACTGCTAAAGTAGGACAACCTTGGAGAGCATTGATGGGTATTCTCAGTAGATGTCTTACACCAAAAATAAGTGGCCATGATGCTTTGCGCAGTCCTATAGTAAACCTCTTCTATGGCATGTACAAAGCTGCAAATTCAGATTATGCTTTGTTGATATGGGAAGAATTCACCTTTCAACTCTTCTATAACAAGAAGCTGAAGACAAACTTCTTTCCTTATCCTCGGTTTATCAAGCTTATCATTAATTATTTTATGAAGAATGATGCTACTATTGATAGGCGTGCAGCTAGTCGCTATCACACTGAAGAAGCTGATGATACTGTGGATCTGAGGCATGAAGGACCGTCTATTGGTGTGATTCCGGGTCCTATTCCTGATTACCTTATGTCTGAGAAAATCAAAGGTTCTGCTGATTACAAGCTACTGCAGATAGAAATCAAGAAGCTGAAAGCAAACCTTCAGACTGGAGAAGACTCGTCTACAACGGTTAAGAGTAAAGGTAAACGCAAACAACCAGCTGCGTTACCTGAACCCGAAACCAAGAAGAAGAAGACAGAGGGTAAGAAGGGAAAGGGTAAGGCTGATGAGATGCGTTTACGTGATGAAGAAGATCTTGTTGATCCTGCTCTTAACAAGACAGAGAGAAAAATGCTGAAGATAGCAATTCAAAGGAGTAGGAAAGATACTGGCGGTAGTGGTTCAGGTGCAAGGGTAGATGTAGAGGATGAGTACCTGGAACCAGATGATGTTGATGAGTTTGGGTCACCTGAACATTATTCCACTTCGAAGGAGCCATCAATCCCTATTTCAGCAAGTGTGGAAAAGGAGTCTGTTGCTCCTACGATCATGGTGTCAACTCAACCCTTAGCAACTCAACCTCCACCCATACAACCCTTACCAACCAGACCGGCTTCAACACCATTTCTTCCACCACCTACAATTCCCATCCTTAGTACCGTAGTAACAACCGAGCCTCTTCAATCAACCCAGAGCAGCTCTGCAACATCTACAATGGCTGCATTGGTGATGGCCGAACTGTTGGATAAACATGTGGATACTCACAAACGAGAAATGGATGAACTTCGCCAAGAGTTACAAAGACGAGCTCAAAGTGAAGAAGCATCTAGGAAAGCCCAAGAGCAGATGATTGCTAGGTTCGCTGCAGATATGGAGTTGACTCGAAAAGCACATGCAGAAGAACTAGCTCGGGTTAAGCAGGCTGAGGCTGATAAGCATGTTGCACGTATCACCAGACTTCAAGCGATGAGGGATAAATACAAAGAGCAAAAAGAAGCACTTGAAGCCTCTGTGGAAGAAAGAGTGCAAGAATCTGTTGAATCCATTATGCCTAAACTGCGTGATGAGTTGAAGACGCTAGCAGCTGATAACTTGATGATCAAGTCATCCAATCCTTCAGAATCCGCCTACAAGATTGCTTATGAATTGACGGATTTTGAATTGAAGAAGATCCTTAAGGCTCGTATGGTGGAACTTGGATCATTTGATAAGTCTAGGATTCAACGGTCTCTATACAAATCCTTGAATGACGCTATCATGGAGGATGATAGGTTATTCAAAACGTTTGGAAGTGTGGTACCTTATCACATTCTACCTGAAGAAGAAAGGAAAGAAAGTGAGCAGGAAGAGGGTACCGGTGAAGAGGAAGAGGAAGAAGAAGGAGAAGAAGAGGAAAAGGATGACGATGATGGTGATGATGAGGATAAGGATGAGGATGAGGATGATGATGACGATGATGATGATGATGATGATGATGGCAATGATGGTGGTGATGGGAATGAGGAGAGTGCTCGGGGTAGTAACGGGGATGACAATCAGGATGATGATGGGGGGTGAACAGCCTAAAGAGGGAGACAAGGTTACCAGCTCCAAGAAAACTGCTAAGACTGGAACCAAGTCCAAGAAAGATGCAGCGCAGAAGGACAAATCAACATCATCGGAATCAAGACGAACTAAGTGGCGCCATGATGTGAATGCCACTACAGCGTCATCGGTTCCCGGTACCTCTATTGCTGTATCTTTACCTATTACCACTAACCCCATTAGTTCTGTTGTTGTTGCTCCTGTGATTGCAGAATCAGTAACGGAACCCGAAGCTGCACAACACTCACCAGTTCACGACACTGCTGAAATGCCTGAAACTGAACCAACAAATGTTCGCACTTCTACTCCTCTACAACAAGCACAACAATCTACGGTTCCTGAACCAAGCACACGAGACTGGGCAGACACGTTGGAGATAGACGAGACTGCACCACCACAAGCTTGGATCACGGCAGCAGCACAATATGATCCGATCACAGACGCTGACAAAGATGTGTTGTATCTCCGTATCCGAAGTCCGATTGACTTATGTGCATTTCTTGCTCATGAGTATAAGACTTCGGTTACTCCATCCTTGGTGAAGAAAGCGCTGAAAGATAAGAGACTTCGTGCCAAAACCCGGTTAACCCGAATGGAGTTCGAGTATTATGCCGATGAGATCCTGAAGGCTCTGAATACCGTTCAACGGCGAGGACTTCATGAATCAGAAAGAGCTCCACCTCCAATGGATCCTTCTCAAGATAATCAGATTGCTCTTGACTTCTTCGTCCCCAATGATCTTGTGTATCTACTGAAGGGGTCATCAAAGTACGCAACCTCCCTGACCTTGCTGAAAGCTGCCAACTGGGGGACAATACCCTTTATCGAGGAAAAGGTAAACCGACTCTGGGTCCCAAAAATAAATCGTAATTATGATATGTATGCTGTCATAGGTGCATCTCATTGGGACGAACGAGTCCGAAGGGCGTACAGGGGTTGCTGCCTAGTCAATTCTGGAAGTATCGTTAGATCCGATATCCGCATCTCCAACATTTTAGGGTTGAAAACTGAAGCCAAGAACGGCTATTATCATGTGACGGAGATTCGCTTGAAAAGGGAGGATGACAGGGAATACAAAATCCAGCAGGGAGATTTTTCCATCATTCGCTTGAGGATATCGAAGATATGCTGCTTCTGATGACCCGAGATCAACTCACACATATTCCTCGTGAAGACCTCATTGCTTTGAATACAGCACTTCGTATGTTCACACGAAGCGTTGTCATCAAGTCACGAGTTGAAGATCTTCAGTTGGGAGTCGAAAGCTATCAAAGGAAGCTTAACCTAACCCGTCCAGTGAATCAAGTGCTACCTCAACATGTAGAAAGATGTCCCTATACCGGCATTTCTGTCCCGAATTACGGCATTTTCTACTTGAACAGTCGAGGTTTGATGAAGTTTATGAGGGTGGGTGAGCTCCATAAGTACAGTGATGGGACTCTTCTACAAGTCAGAGGAAAGTTGGAGCATCTGAACTCGGGTGGAACTTTGCCAGAGATGACGGAGGATTGGCATCCGGGTTACCAGTAGATGGCGAAGTATGTGATCAAGAAGATTGATCAAAAGCTCCGTGAACGTAGATTGATGAGGAGCTTGGAAAGATTCGTGGGTGGAAGACCATATCTAGTGCACCACAAGTTACTGCAACGATCCATCTAATGGATCGTACATTTCAGGTCCACTTTATATTGGTTTTCAATTGTAAATATGTATATTTGTGAATATTGTGCTTGTATGGCTTGCTGTAGTGTTAAGGTATGATAATTTTTTCAAGAATTTCTCACGAGATTCTAAATCTTTCAAAATATATCATACTAAAGCACTACAACTATCCCTTATTAACTTAAGGGGGAGCAATAACTTGTTCTATGGCCAAACATCGATTTCATTTTTACCCAAAGACCGGTTAATCCATTCAATATCCCAAATATTAATGGTTAACATTTTGGATAAGGGGAGAAAATGGGATTAAGGAGACTCAAGTGATACTTGGCTAAAAGATGAAAATGACTTAACGATTATCCAACTTAATATGTGTAAAGCACGTGTTAAGGGGGAGCGTTTTTGATGAACAAAACACCTAAGGTACAAAACTTTTGATTTCAATATCACAAGTACTTTAGGTGATTTTCAATGATTTTTCATGGTGGCAATTCCTTCCCAAAACACGCTTAATTCACGACGGATGTGGTGACAAAAGGGTGGTAGGAATAGGTTTAGTCCAATGATTCATCAGAGCCAATGGAATCTTCCCAAGGACAATTCCCTAGATAGAATTAGAAGTCCTAGGAAAGATGGAGAAAGAATGTGAACGTAGCTGAATGCCGACCAAGTACTTAAGCTAGCACTGGAACAATCACAACAAGGTGCTAGTGATGACGTATTGGTAAGCATTGAAGGGGTTGAAGAATGAAAAAGAATTGTAAAGATAAAGGGTGTAAAGAAAGAAGCCCTCCTTACAACTTTAGGCAGAAACCGGGTCAATAGATATGCTATTGAGGTCATTTTTGCTAATGATTCTCGGTATTGAAGAAAGACATCATGGACCCAGTGATGCAATGCACAACCCTTCCCAGCTAACTCAAATATCTCTCAAAAGGTATTTGTTTTAATCACGCGGAGATCAACACGTTATCTATTGGTTTATTCACTCCGAATAGACTGGTATTGAAAAGGTGGCACTCCTCTCCAGCCATCGCTCACTAAATCAAAACGCACAATCGAGTCTAGAGCCAAGAGATCATCAAAAGTCTCATTAGGACACTTTCCATTTATTCCTTGCTTTCTCACACACTGTGAAAAGTAAGAGATTTTCATGAGTCCTACGCAATATTCCTGTAATATTGCCAGAACATCCGAGTAATACGTAAGTATTACAATGAAGATGGAAATCCTGCTTGAGCCAACATCAAACAAGCTCATGGTAGGTTACACGTGCGGTTCTTTTAGAACCAATCTTGTGAAAAACTGGAAGGTAACAGTGGTTTAATTCTTAATTGAACTTAAACTCGTTCCAGGTCTCTTCGCATTATCATATGATCTTGCCAGAACACTCAGAGTGACTCTTTATTGACCACAGTGACGAGTGGAAATCCTTCTAGTGTCAAAATCAAACAGCACTTGGTAGGTGACGTGCAAGATTCTTTATGAATTGAGCTCGTGACAACTGGAAAGCAACGATGGTGAAAATCTTAATTGAAATTCACTTGTTCCAGGTTTCATGAATTGACGGCTTCAAATCACAAGGATAACTTATCCAAGTGATTCACTCTTTATGTTCGCAGTCAGCTTTGGACGGTCGAATAAAGAGAACGGGTTTACCCGCGAAATCCTGTCAGGAAGTTACTTAATTGAAACTATCCGTCACGGGTACGATATCTAATATCGTCCAACGGTCTTCACCGACCGGAGGTAAAATGCTACCGAATTAGAATAAAATGTTCAAAGCCATTTTATTCGTGTCGTTGCTGTGTACCTGTTAAAGACGGTAGCGTTGCTGTGTACCTGTTGAAGACGGTGACGTTGCTGAGTACCAGTGAAGACGGTGGTGTTGCGGTGTACCTGTAGAAGTCGTTCCTACATGCTTATGTCTTTCTGCATCAAAGTTTAGCAAAAATTTAAGAAAGTACAAGATAAAGTCTTCCGCTGTACCAAACTCTGAAACTTTCGAGAATTCAACAAAAAGACATAAGTGTGTGGAACATGGAGTCACGAGGAGGCAAATTCACAAGAGAGGCAAAGATCGCACGTGAAAGGCCAAAGAACAATGCTCTCAAGCCAAAGCCAAAAAGATCAAACCAACATATTCACAACAAAAGAAAGAAAAGAAGAAAAGACTACGAGCTAAAGAACGAAGACTTAGTATAGTATGCTAGGTTTAGAATTTTGTAACATGGAGTGACCTCCCTTAGGGGGAGATTGTTAGAAATACGTTTTACGTATATTAGAAGTATCGGTCACTCCACAATATTATTTATGTTGTAATAGCTCGTAGTTAACAAATAGTCTTTAGTTGCTAATTAAGTTAAGTAAGAACAGGTCCATGGGCTTGTCATGGACCGGCCCAAGCCCATGTTAGCTTGGAAGTATAAATACCCCTTTCCACCATGGAAAGGGGTTGGTTGTTGTCATTTTCTAGTTTCCACTTAATGAAATAACACATAGTTTCTCTCACTTTCTCTCTCTAACTTTCTCTCTCTAGAAATCAACAAACCCCTTCATAGATTCATAGGTTATCAATATTCTACAGTTTCAATATTCTAGCACGGAAGTCTTGAAGCTCGGTATGTGTATCTCGAAGAAATGACTGGCAAATCACAGAACTTTTAGACTTGACAATATTGAATTGGAGGAAAGGCGTAAGTTGTGTCATAAGAGCCTTATATGCAAGTGCCGATGCTGAGTGATTAAAGTATTCATTGTAGAGGTTTTCTGCAAGTTGGTTCAATATGATGAACATCGATTCCATGAATATATGACAATCTTGACCAAATAGTGTCACAAATTCGCTCCCTACTTGAAGCCATGAAATGTTCACAAGATGAGACTGAAGTAGTCTAAATGAAGTGATGCCACTTTCTATAGCTTTGTCTTGCATTGGATGCAATTCTCCCTCTTGAAATGTCAAATTCAACGATTCCATTGAAATTCGATAAAGGTGATTGTGTTGATTGTCGAAAGACCAAAACGATATTTGACAATTCATGGAGAAACCAAGAAGTCGAATTTGCGAGATTTTACACACCAACGAATA
This sequence comes from Glebionis coronaria, assembly GCA_025667525.1. Lineage (NCBI taxonomy): Eukaryota > Viridiplantae > Streptophyta > Magnoliopsida > Asterales > Asteraceae > Glebionis > Glebionis coronaria. The sequence goes on along the minus strand of CM046878.1, from coordinate 19,243,067 downwards.
AACCGTAAAACTTCTTAAATTCTTGTTTGGTGATATAAATCAATGATTAAAATCCTCTAAGTTTGTATACTCGAAAAAACCAAAAATTCTTGAATTTGGAATATCAAATAAGTCACGACTTTTTGTCACGTCACTTTGTCACTTTGTCACTTTTTCGTTTGAAAAATAACAAATACCCGAGTCAATAATTTATAACATCTTGAAACCAAATAGTACTAGGCACAATAACTTATGTCCGATGTCACAATAAGCATTAACCAAATCCTTTTATTTTCTTAACGGTAAATTTATTAAGAAAAACGCCACAAAGGCAGAGTACACAAACCCCAAAGCTTAACAAAAATTTAATTGGGACACCCCCCAATTAAACAGCTTGGAGCAGCAAAAAAACATAAGAGTACATATCCCTAACAAACATATCACTATCAAAATAAACAGACCATGGACAAGTCCCATGCTCAGAAACATAAGCAACCAAAAACTAAAGCTGCTTCCCATACCAATAACACTTGATCACAAAGGAAAGACCAAGAACCTGCAAATCTATGGCACACCAATAAAAATAAGGACTGTTTTATAGTTATGTGTGAGAACCACTTCAGAATACATGGCAGATTTGATTCAACCACAAAGGGAAGCAACCAAAAACTACCAATCCATCCCCCATGGAAAACCCCACAACATAACTATAAAGACAGTAATGCAGGCAATAGCAAACCTACACAAAAACGCCATCAGATCATACGCAGGAAAATAGATAGAGAGGTGCCAGAGTAGCACATCAGGGTTATTGCCTCCTCAAAACCTCCAACTATGTAAAACCCAATGGGAAACCATAGAAGGAGGAAAGAGTACAACTAACCATAAATCCTCTCATGATGCCACAACCTAATTATCTGTCATCACAACATTAAGCAGATATCTGGTTAGTGAAAAGGAGGACAAAGCATCAAAAACATAAGCTTGGAATCTAAAAATATGTTCAATGGAAAGAAACTCAAAGAAAAAGAATACCATGCCTTACAAGACGGCACATCTTTCAGCACGCTCTTGAAAACATAGCACACCTTTCCAAGAGAAACTAACCAGAGTCCACTAATAGCACTTCAAGCTATCCTGTAACATCCAAAATATGTCCTCCCCAGACTCCAACAAAGAGAATATCAGAATATAAGACCCCAACCAGACAACCATCAAAAGCAACAACCAATGTAACATAACTAGTAAAGATCTTACAGCAAAACCACATCAACCTGCAAAACTTATTAACCAAAACCTCAACATCATAGATTAGACAGATGTGAACCCAATTCCTGTTACAATTCCAAAGGCCAGTCCCCCCACAAGACAAGCTAACCCACACCTCACAACATAAAATACACATTATAAGACAATTTTATCATCCCCCTCAGCCCTCCCATTGAGGCTGTCATTACTTCCCATATTCATGCTCACACTCCAAATATTAGCAGCCTTAGAAACATTGTTAGAAGGTTTAACCCTGAGAGTAAGCAGCTTAAGTCTGATATTGCTAGTAATCAAATTAAAAAAAACCACCACATCTCTATGGGTCATACCCATCCTCCTATTATTTCTTTCCTGCCAAATATAATAAATACAGGAGCAAAAAACAAGCCTTTGGATAACACTCCAAATATTGTTCCTAGGAGGATAATTAACAATACCAGAGATCACACTAGGCCAAATGTTACTGATATTATCCATGCAAGCCATAGGTTTCAGTCTTTCCCAAAGACGTTTAGAATAGCTACACTCAAAGAAAAGGTGAATATGGGACTCCAAGTTACCACCACATAGAAAACATCCCGTATTACTAACATTAAACCATTTTGACAGCCTATCACTAGTCTTAAGCCTACCCTTAATCGCTAACCAAGTAATAAAGGCATGTCTTGGTATACATTGAGAGAACCAAACATGCTTATACCAAGTCACCTCAGGGCACTCATTCCTAAAATTCTTCCATACTTCCGTGGCACTAAATCTTTGCTCCTTCCTATATTTATCCATCCATACAACAATATCTCTTTTGCCATCAACTAACTCAGGTACAGGAATATCCAATACACCATTGAACTCCCCTATCCAATTAATAGGCCAATTCCAAGAATTATCACTAATCATGTCCTTCACCTTAGCATTAACAGATAACCCAGCTTGATCAATAGATGTCTTATCAATTGAGTTGCTAAGTGGACCCCTAGGATGCCATCTATCAAACCAGATATTACACCTCCTACCATTTCCTAACTTAGTCAACACAAATTCCCTAATCTTATCTCTTAGACTAAGAATGTGTTTCCAACACCAATACATACCCCTAACAATTTTAATATCCCAGAAATTTTGACCCTTAATATTATAGATTTTAATCCATTTCACCCAGATTGAATTCTTGTCGCATAAAATGTTCCATAAATTTTTAATCATTAACGCATTATTCCAACTATGCATCGACTTTAAACCAAGGCCACCTTGACTTTTAGGTTTACAAACATCTTCCCATTTAACACTAACTAAGGCACCCGTTTTCCTATTATTCCCGCATAAAAAATTACTAAGAAAATTATCAATATCATCACAAACTGCTAACGGAAGAATGAATAACGACCCCTAATATACTTGCATCGAAGATAAAACCGCAGCAATCAATTGTAATCTACCAGCAAAAGAAAGACATTTATTCTTCCAACTATTGAGCTTATTTTGAATCACTTCTAGAAGGTAACTACAATCTCTCTTTGTAATCATCTTAGAAACTAGAGGCACACCTAAATACCTAATTGGCAGCTCACCAATGGAAAAAGGCATAACCATAAGAATTTCCTCTTTGACATTATCAGGAATGTTACAAAAGAAAGCATTGCTTTTCGTCATGCTAGGGTACAAACCAGAAGCCAAAGTAAATTCATCTAAACCTCTCCTTAAAATAGAAGCCGACACCATATCGCCATGACACAACATTATTAAATCATCAGCAAAGCATAAACTATTAATTTTAAGCTTCTGACACCCCGAGTGATATCTAAATCTTCTATCAAGCCTAATCTGCCTCTTAACCATTAAATTCAAAACTTCCATGACCAAAGTAAATAGGTACGACGAAATTGGGTCACCCTGCCTAAGCCCTCTCTTAGCTTTAAAAAAACCATGAGTTTCCCCGTTAATGCAGATCAAAAAATAAGCAGTCTCAAGGCATGTCATAATCCAGTGGATCATAACAGGATGAAAGCCAAATTCCTTAAGACAACATTTCAGAAAGCTCCAACTTACCGTGTCATACGCTTTCTGAATATCTATCTTAAAAGCACAATTCCTAATCCCACAATCCCATCCATACCCCTTCATGAATTCCTGAGCTAACAAAATATTATCACTAATCAGCCTCTCAGGTATAAAAGCACTCTGATTAACATCAACAAGTTCACTAAGAACTAAGAACTAATTTAAGCCTATTGGTAATAACTTTGCTTATAATTTTATAGACTATATTACAACAAGAGATTAGTCTAAAATCTGTAACTTTAGCAGGGATAGGGATCTTAGGAATAAGAGAGATAAGAGTAGTGTTAACCTGTTTGAGCATTTTACCACTACTAAAAAATTCTCTGACCCCTTTACACACATCATCCTTCACGACATCCCAGGCCGCTTTAAAGAACTTAGACGTATAACCATCTGGTCCAGAAGCTCTATTATCGTCAATACTGGCAAGAGCAGCTTTAATTTCACCTTCGGGTACAGGCTTGATCAAGTCCACAGCTTTATCAATGTTAAGCTTCTTCACAAATAAACTGCCCGGGTCTTCTATCTCAAACACCTCACCACATTTACCAAGGAATGAACTAAAATGTTTAACAAATTTATCCGCAACTTCATCCCCATAAAAAGCCTTGCCATCATCATCGTAAATAACTTGAATCCTATTTTACTCACTCTACCTTTAATCACATTATGAAAATACTTGCTGTTTTTGTCCCCATCTTTGAGCCATTCAATTTTCGTCTTCTGCAAGAGAACCTTCTCTTCATCTTCCATAGCCTACTTGTATGCACAGGCATAAACACTCTCCTCTTCTCTTAACTCACTATCCGACGGGTCTTTCTCCAGATCAATCTGAACTCTCTCAAGCTCCAACTTCAAATCTTTCACTTTATTAAACACATTACCATTCTCCTTATTTAATTGTCTCATAAAAATCTTCATGGCTTTCAGTCTCTTCACAAGTCTAAACATAGCACAGCCTTTAATACCCACATTCCAATTTTTGCTCAACACCTCCTTAAACTCTTTCTTATCCGCCACATAATTCATAAATCTAAAAGACCTAGGTTTAAAAACACCAATCTCAGACAAACATAGGATCGCAGGACAGTGGTCCGAAGACAGGAAGGGCTTGAAATTAGCAAAGCTAGCAGGATAATTATAAAAAAAACCTTCATTCCCCATCACCCTATCTAACTTCTTAAGAATTCCCATCTCTGGATTCCTCATTCTCTGAATCCAAGTATAGAACATTCCCCGACTGTTAATATCCTCAACACCTAGCTGCTCCACACATTCCACAAAATCCCTTCTCTCAACAAAACGACTAAACCTACCACTAGAATTCTCATTGGTTCTAAGGATGATATTAAAATCACCCATAAGAACCCATGGACTATCATTCACAACACCAACATGTTCTAATAAATTCTTCCACAGCTTAGTTCTAGGAGTTAAATAATTCTCTCCATAAACGACAGAGATAAATATACTCCTATTATCTCTTAGAAACACCACTTTGAAATGCATAACCTGATCAATTTGGGAGACAAGCTGAGCATCAACTACATTCCTATCCCATCCAACAGCAATCCTACACCCCTTAGGACTGTCCACAGAATTAGAAACCCACGGCCAACAACCAAAAACATCATTACAAACATTATTCACCAATTTCTTTCTCAATTGAGTCTCTATTAAACCCATAAAGACAATACCATTCTCCCTAATGAAACTTCTAACTTATTTTTGTCTAAGGGTATTACATATCCCTTTGACATTCCATGAAGCGATATTTGTACTCTTCTTAAAACCTGTGGGGGCGGTGTAGACATGCCCTGCGACTGGCTTAACTATGAATCCATAACATTGCTACCTACATTGCTCACCATAAACTTAGCATTCACACTTCGATCCTCAGCCACATCTTCTTCCATCTCACCACTATCCTTTCTAATTGCTTCCACAGCAGCATCAAAAGCCTCTTTACCAATAGAAGCTTTATAGAACTCTAAACTCTCCACTGACCAGTTATTCAGCTCCAACAAAGACAAAATTTGGCTAGTTTTGAAAAACAGCTCTACCTCAGCATACTGTTTCCAAATTCAAAGGACTTGAAGCCTATCAACCTCATCACTATACACCTCTTCATACACTTCCTGAAACGCCTCATTTTCTGATATCTGCTTCTTATCCATAATCGACCGGTACAATTGATCAGCTATGTTTTTACATTCAATAGCTATCATTCGATTACCATGAATAATCTGTTTATTATATATGTCTACTTTAGATTTTAGTTCCCGAACAGACCATTTTTTTGTAACCTCCTGCATTTTCATCTTAAAATGCTCCTTTAATTTATCATCCCAACAATTTTTCTCAGCAACCGGGATATGAACACCTTTCTCACAGCATAAATCAATCTTTTTCCTCATAGTTTCCCATACTAAAACTTCCTCAACCTCCTCTTCATCTTCCAACGTGGCAAACCTATTATGAGAACTCGTTGGTTTAACTGGCTTGCTCACATTATCTCTCACATTCACAGGTTTCTCATTAACAGCCTTACTATTACCATTATTCTTCCCATTTGAACCACTATCTATATCCATCCTAATAGCACCTTTATCAGCAATTTCCCCATTAGACTTTTTCATGCTCCCACCATCATTTCTTTTAGCCTGATATCTTTGTTCAACACCCTCTCTATTAAATCTTTGATCACCCAAACCTCTACCCCCTCTGCCCATTCCACCTCTACCATTACCATCTCTACCCCTAGCATTATATCCACCCCTGCTATTTCCTTCACCAAAAATATTCCGCACTCCTACACTTTTCAAACCGTCACCATTACCATCTCTACCCCCACCATTGTTCCCACTTCTGCTAGTCCCTTCACCAAACATATTCCGTACACCTACATTATTTATATTATCACCATTATTACCTTTCCTATTACCAACCGTCTTCCATCCACCCTCATCATTCTGACCACCATTAGTAACCTTAGCTTTGCCCTTATCAGCTTCCAATTTACTCTTCTCAGCTTCAATAATACTTCTCTTTATGCAATCATCAAAATAATACCCAAACACCTTACAATGAGAGCAACAAGGTGGTCTCCACGGGAAGTCCACCCTAAGCTCCATTGCCTTGCCAAGACTTTGATACGTAACATCCATCGTTTCTGGTAATCCTCTAGCAGCATCAACTTCTATAAGAACTCTAGGAAAACTTGCCCTACCATACGCCTTATTGCACATAGACGTAGTAATGATGTCCATCATGATAGGTGTACCTATGCAACTAGAAATCCTACCTATTCCCTCAGTCGTCCAGGCCTCTAGAGGAACATCCATTATTTTCACCCACAATGGAACTTTAGTAGGTTCTGGCTTAACCATACACATACCCGGCTCCCATTTCTGGACAAATAACGGAAAACCATTTACAATCCATGGACCATTTTCTAACACAAACTTCATTCCTATATCTGATTTGAATTTAAGAAAGTACAGCCCACAATCATTAGTGATAATCTCCTCAAAATCATAACTTCTCCACATCCTTCTCAAATGCCCCATAATATCCCTATAACTCATTTTCATGCCTACAAAATACCCCACTAATGTCAGCGCCCACTTTTAACTACCATTTTCTACAATAGGGTCCAAATCAGCCTATTGATAAATCATAGCCCAAAATCAAATTTATATGCTCGGCCCAAAACGTATGACAAAAATAAACGTGGCGTTGTTTGTTACAATATTAAGCGAATATTGTCAATTTAGACTCAATTTAGACACAATAAAATATTAAGCGAATATTGTCAATTTATACTCAATTTAGACATAATAAATTTAGACTCAATTTAGACAACAAATCGTCCCACCAAAATTAGTAGTAAAATAGAGCAGCCCACGTGTCTATAGTGGACCTAATGATAAAAAAAATAAAAAATGTGGCTTAGTCAAAGCACACGTGTCTTAGGCAAATTGAGTTATAAATGGACCTAAACTCTCATATATCTCAGACGTAATAAACTTGCAACCTCCATGTTACCTTGTTTCCTCCGCCAATCAAAAACACATCCACCAATGTCACTCTTCTCTCAACCCTAATCTTAAGTAACTCCGCCCCATATCTTCTATCAAATCACTCAGCCACCAATCAATCAATCAATCAAAACTGATCTACTCATCAAAACCCCCTTCAGTTTCATTCATCTCGAATCACAAACTTATATCCCATTACACCGTATATAAATCAAGCAAGAATCTGTCCAATCTTTTGATACGAACCCAAACTCTTTCTAATCCTAATACACTCAGTAACCAAACTAAACTCTCCAATCTCGAAATCTCCGTCTCTTTTAACTTTCCATCAAACGCAGTTTAAACAAAAACCAAACACCTTTTTGTTTATTGTATCTAAACTGAAACGAGGTTTAATTTTCAGAAGGTTATCGAGACCCACAAAGAAATGAAACCGGCTTCAAGATCTTTGAAGATAAAGGTCTCCGGTAGGTATTTATTTGATGATTGCGTGTGTTTGATTTTCTTTTTTAGTCTTAGATCGATGATGGGTTGCCTGAGATCTTACTGTTTTTGGTTTTTGATTGTGTGTTTGAGTCGTGAGAGTTTGAGGTGTTGTTTAGAGTGTGTTCTAGAATCTATGCTGGTTTAGGTTAAGATTCGTGTGCTATATGGGTTTAATAGCGGCTCTGATACCAATTGTAGGTCCAGGATTTCTTATGATGAATAAGTGTTGTTAAGATCTAGAAAGTGGGAGGGAGAGATGAACTAGAGAGAGAAAGGAGAGGAAAGGAGATTTAAAGAGATAAAATGATATTAAATTAATGAGAGAGTTCAACAACTAATGACCAACCCCTACTAATATGCTAGGAGGGGGTATATATAGCCCACCCTACATGTGGGCTTTATGGGTTATATGTTTACATATTAGATCACGAGCCCATACTTCGTATATATCGTTGGAGTGACTGATCCTTCCTAAATACGTAAAAACGTAATTCAAACAACGTCATATGATTATATTCTCAAAGTACGAGTCAGATTCATAACACCAGTATGCCTTCTAAACCAGGTCCTCAGAAATTCAGGGTACTCCAAGGGGGTATACACGTTCTGTTATGCCACATATTAATCAGACCAATACAATTCAGTTATCACCACCGGAGTACTATTCAGGTTAGGCACATTCTATGAGGTTACAGATGAACACAATCAGTGAAAGTTGTTACGTTTACTTCACATATTCCTATGTCAGCTTTGTCTTAAATCATGTATTACCTACCTCCCAGCCAGATGACTCCATAGTACCACCTATATTTATTTAGGTTTTCCTTTTTCTTTTAGTTAACGACGAGATCCGTCTTACGAAATCCCAAATATAGTCATTTTATTTTTCTGCCAGAAAATTAGTACTAGTTGTTATACTATACAGCAAGTGATTTATTATTCCAAAGCTACGAAGACTTTTCAACTACCAGATTTAAATTCACTTCTGAAATTCCTTAAATTCATGACCAGCAGGTTATTCCAGAGTTCCCAGAAGTAATTTTAGAAAGTTTTTCAGAAATTCCTTTCAAACCACGAGACAAAATTTTACATCGAGTTTGTCTCAAGAACCGAACCTTTTTTCAAAAATCTTTATTCCAGGGCTTCAGCTAAGTTAAAAGAGTTGCAGCAATTGCTGCAAGAGTTACTGGAACGAGATTTTGTTCGCCCTAGCGCGCCACCAGAGGGTGCACCATTCCTGCCTATCAGACAGAAGGTTGGTAACATGAGATCATGGATCGACCACCAAAAGTTTGACAAGATTATCATCCCATTCCTAAGCTGTTATAAAGTCCTAAGCATCTTTTCAGAATAATTCACGATCATACTACCATCTATGGCGAGTGAAGGAACATGATGTTTCCAAGACTGCTTTTGCACACATTATAGTCTCTCCAAAGTTTGATTTCTACTTTTGAGATCCCTAACGCTCTAGTTATATTATAAAATTTATAAATAAAATCTTTTTCCATGACTCTCAGACAAAATCGTCAGTATATTCATTGATCACATTCGGATCTGCCAAATTCTAGAGAAGAACACGAGAATCATCTTCTCGCAGTTGTACAAAATATTCGATAGGAGAAAATTTTATATACAGCTTTCCAGATATGAATTCCAATTAAACAAAGTGGCGTTTCTGAGCCATTCTACCTTAGTAGAAAGAAATTTCAAACAATGTTGCGAAGGTGAAGGCCATCACCAAATGGTCAAGACCGACATCGGTGACAAACATACAAAATTTCTAGAACTCAGAAAACTACTACCATAGAAATTCCCGACAGTTCTTACGATCAGCCTTTCATGACTAAGATTACGCATAAAGAAGGGAACCTACACCGAATTATATATTCCACAAGACCCTACGTTAGTAAAGGTCTAGTTACCGGGACTCATACCTTTTCGTGAATATTCACCCAGGTTCCACCAGAATGTACCAAAATTCCAGGCAGGATTTTGGTAGAAACAGTATAACACGTTGAGGCAGCTATGTTCATATCTAATGCCTGCCATTCCAGCATGTTTAAGATAGAACGTCGTTATGCTATCGAGTAATTACTACCAGTAGAAATTCTGGACCGAAAGGAGACAAGACTCCATAGAGATTGTTATCAGTTATCACAAACTTAGAAGGGGTATAATACGATCTAAGTCATTGTCGACCATTTAAACCAGCCTACACGTTTTCTTTCATCCGAAAAGATTACGCAACAACGGATCTGCAGGAAATTTAGCAATACATTGTACGATTTCACGGTATTCCATCAACAATCATATCAGATAGAAATTCACGTTCGCGTATCACGCTCACGTTCATGTTCACGATCACGTGTACATTCACATTCACGTTCACGTTTACGTTCACCTTCACGTTTACGTCTTACGTTCACCTTATGATGTTGTTTCAGTCCATATTTTGTGATACCTCATGATTTAAGTTCGCATTAGCGTTCATAATATTGTTCATGTTAAAGTTCGTATTCCATCCCGCGATACACGTTTCACAGATTATTGAATATGGTTATGAAAGCTTAAGAAACCAGACTAAAGATTTGCACTACTATTCCATAACCAGGCAGACGTTCACATCTCAGGCCGTATTGTTTGGCATTCCTTCTTTAGTCAGCATACGTTCATGTTATGTTCTAGTATCACGCCTACAGCATGTTTCACGTATCACATTCATGATGTAATTCATGCATAGCGTTCCTCTTATGATCACAAACCACGTTCACAATTGCTCACATAGCACGTTCACAATTGTTCATGTAGTTCGTCCCTATATGTTTCAGCAGCTTACTCAGAGATATAAATGTTATCTTTCAGGATATTTGTACGTACCGTTTCATGTATCCTACATGCTATAGCTTACTCATTCTATCAGATTCAAAAAATCCATCTTAAGTATGGAACCAGAATTTATTCAGCATTCATCAGGACAGGGTCAGCAAGACCAAGATTTTTTTTATTATGTTTAGACCTTTAAAGGAATCGTTTTGAGCGGGACGACCACTCGAAACGGAGGAGTCCATCCGGACCTCTCATCCTTTCCTTTAATAAATTCAGTTAAGTTCTTTCAGTCATGTTACGTTCCATGTCCTTTTCAGTTAGGACACATTCAATGTTTACTCCAGTCATGTCACGTTTATACCCTTTCAACAGCAGTATGTTTTAAATCAAGGATGAATGGTCTTTCAGCTTATATGTCTTTTAGCTTTCATGTCCTTTCAGTCTATATGTCCTTTTAGCTTTTATAACTTCATAAGCTTATTACCTTTAATTCGAGGACAAATTTCTCCTTTTTAGAGGGGAAGAATTTTAAAACCCATTATAGTCGTATCCTTAATTCGAGGACGAATTATTTTTTTTAGGGGAAGAATTGTAAAATCCGTATTTAAAATTTAGAATATTAAATACGCAGTCTCGACTATTGTAAACTATATACATAATTATTCAGAAAAATAATTATTACGAACGTATTATTATATAGAAAAGAGACATTTCAGAAAACTATAAACGCGATAATTAAATATGAATGTGCGTAGATAATTTTAAAAGTAAAAAAAATTGAAGACTATATGAGTCTTATGAAAGCCGGACAAAAAAAAGAAAAAATAAATGATGAAACTATTACAAGTTATATTAATGGTCGGTTATACAAAAAAATTAGGAGAACTACCCCTTTGTATAGTCAGACGCAAAAAAAATAGGAGAACTAGGGTTGGAGCAGGGCAGCCGACGGCAGCAAGAAAAAAAAAAGAAAAGAAAGGGGTTTTGATCTAAGTGTTGATTCGACGACGGGTTATAATCTATTTCATATATCTAACAAGGTAATCATCCTCCTTAGTTCTTTTCAAATCATAAAGGAGCGAGTTTTAGATCAAGAACACATAGGTGTATTAAAATAACAGGTTTTAGAAAGAAAGGGGGTGTCGGGTTTTTGCTTGATACAGGAAAACCGAGACTAATTAGTCTCGGTGGGTGTCTTTTGATCAGCCGTGAACCAACAGGGGGCTGTTTGGCTTTTCGAACAACAGAAACAAACAACCAGAGGGCGTTTGGATTGTACATGAGTGTTTGTGTTAACAAAGCTGTTGGGTCAAAAAGTTGATGTGGCAGAAACTCAAAAATGAAGAAAACATGAAGTTATTGTCCAAGCGTTGTCAAGAGCAATTTAGGCGTTGACAAGAACAAATGAAGCGTTGTTGGCTCAAGAGTTGTCGTGTGCAATCCAAGAGTTGTTACATGCAATTCAAGAGTTGATAGAATTGTAGACAAGAAGCTTTTAGAAGATTCTATTTGGATATATATGTAGGAGATATTCTATATATAGTTATTTAAATATAAGATTCACATGTTTATTTATCCTTATCTCTTGTAAAACCCTAATCCTTACACTATAAAAGGAACCAAGGGTTATTAGGTTTTTCATATAACTTTCATTCACAATGTAAACCTAAAGTGTGTGTCGACTAGGTGTGGGATTCAATGTACACACACCTAGTGATTGTTCGTTATTAATATAATGAGCAATCCAATTGTGTTTTAATTCATGTTATTGTGCCTAAACACCTTGTTAATGATTGTTGTTCTAATTCCGCTTTGATTGTTTAATCATATGAACAATGATCATTCCTAGTAGCTTAAAAGATCCGGAAACCAAGGTTTCCACAATTGGTATCAGAGCCTCGTGGCTCGTGATGCTAGGACCAACAAGGTGTTCGTGTTTCGTGAAGAAGAAAAAAAATCCGTCTAGGGTTTTTCTGGACGTTTTTGTGTGCGCAGCAGTATTCAGAAGGTCATAACTTTTGATTGAACCGTTGGATCGTCACGAAATTTTAGATGTGTGTTCTACTTACATAGATCTAAACATCCACCGGAGGGATTGTCGAGTTTTATCCCCAGGCAAAAGTTATTAGGCGTCAAAGTTGGCTGCAGAGGTGATTTTCACTTTTCTGATTTTACATTAAATAATGATTTAGGGTTTCTAAAAAAAACCCTAGATCGTTTCTACACCAGAAAAGGGGAGTTTTGCAGCATGATGGTGTTATTTAAAGCAGCAAGTAAAGGGGTTTTTCAAAACCCTAGATGATATTCATTGGTTTAGAGCAACAGGTTTGAGTGTTAAATCGATCTTGCTGCTAATATGGATGATGCTACTTATCTTTTTAGGGTTTTTCTCAAACCTTCAAATTCGTCTTTATTGATATATAGTAGCAGGGATCTTGGTTCATGTAAGCAGTCATGAAACGGTCTGATGATGTTACTCGTCTGATCATTATCCAAAGAGGAATATGTTACGTCATAAATCAAGAAGAGATCTTACTTTTGATAAAGCCTAAGACGTGCAGTACTCCTACTTTGTAGGATTGGATTGATTGTTTATTCTACAAAATCAGAACGTGATAAATGGTTGCTGGTTTTGAGGAATGTAATCTTGAGCGTGATTTATGCATATAAATCAAGGTTAAAACTGTGTGATTTAAAAGGATTATGGAACTCAACCGTGAATCATGGAGAAACTGGTATAACACACGCATTCTTTATATTTGGACATTATAATGTTTCTGTTTGGAAGTAAGTATACGTGTGATATATCTGGATGATTCAAAACCGTTTGTAATGACTACATTCTAGGGATATATTTTAGTTAAATATATGCATCCCTAATCTTTAGGGTTTGTATATATTTAGATTATGATATATCTTTTGAATATATGGGACGTGGACACGGTATTTGCTGCAAGAAAATAGTAAGTGTACGTGATTGGTTAAGATATATGGATTTACTTTTACTTAGAGAAGAAAGTTATTTCATGAAAGCCTATATACGAGGAAGGCAGTTAGTAAAAGGAAATACATGATGAATCACGTATGAAGTATTTGTTGATGACGTTAGCATCAGATGTAGACGCTGACAAGAGCTTCATTGACGTTGACAAGAAGAAACGTAACGCTGACAGAACAGGCATTGTTACGTGTTGTCCGAGATATGTAAATTCAAACACTGATAGGTGTTGTTCGATATTGGTTAAAGCATCTGATAATGATATTGGATAAGAGAGGTTCTTGGACAACAAAAGGTTTGCTGCTGTTGAGAAAATTGGTACGTTTTTAGCACACAAAAAGGTGGTATTTACACACGAAGGTACATGGAATCTCCGTTTTAATTTAGAATATCATGATGATATTTATGGCTCGGATATTTTTAAACGGAATTAATGGTTTTAATGCGAGTTGACAACAATTCGTGAGGAAATTTATTGGATTTGATTATGTAATCGAGGTAGCCTTGTAAAAGAGTTATCCATCCAATAACTTTTACATATGATATGAAGAATAAGTTTCGTCATGAAGAGGTGTTGGCTTAAGGGGAAGAGTTCTTATGGTAATTTTGATGATTGAAGAAGATTTTCGCGAGTTTGTGTTCTATCATATCTTAAAGTCATGCACTCCCAGTCATAGTCTTTAAAGGTAACTTGTTCGTGCTTTACATGATTGGTGACGAAGACTTGTCATAACACTTGAAGGAGTTACATTATCGTGCTCAGTGTCTCACAAAGGATGAGAATATTGACAAGGGATCGAGGTCTACTTATAATTTTCCAGGTATAAGTTCTTCATCACGTGGATAGTACAAGACATGGAACACAAGGTTGGGTTATTCTACTTCTACATCAAGAATATCTTTTTTTTTCTTCAAGATCATTACATAGAGCTACATTTGGAGAATCTTCAAAGATTGCAACATTGTTTACTTCCCTGTTGATGTGACAAAAAGGGGAAGAAATACGTGCTACACTTGAGGGGAAGCAATTTGAAGATCATGTACAACTTACAAGAGATACACATAGAGTTTTGCCACCATCAACTAGGGGAAGATTGTTGGGTCAAAAAGTTGATGTGGCAGAAACTCAAAAATGAAGAAAACATGAAGTTATTGTCCAAGCGTTGTCAAGAGCAATTTAGGCGTTGTCAAGAGCAACCTTGGTTTCCGGATCATTGAATTTTAAGGTCAGCATTATCTTTATTCTTAATGGCCTCATCTAACTTAGCCTGTAATTCACTATTAACCTTTTTCATGATGTTTCTAACATCCATACTACCCTCTAGCTCATGTTTTAAGATATTGATCTTATCTTTTAAGTCAAATTCCATTTTCTTGTATTCAGAAACGGTTTTCTCAGTTTCAGTAAGAGCTAGTTGGTAATTAGATAATTTACACCTTTCAGTACTCATATCATCTTTTAGTTTTAACACCTCTTTGTTAAGTCTTTCAGTGTTTAACCTACAACCTTTGCTACAAAAAGCATCATTATATACCTCATTATCAGATGAAGAGGAGGAGTGTACCATGAGAGCATATTCAACATGCTCTTCTTCTTCAATATCAGCAACCAAAGCTTTATCCTCTTCAACATTCTTAGCCAGATAGCTCCAATCCCATCCTGTACCATCAATTCCTTGAACTGCAACCATGGCTTTGGAATCCTGAGCTTTAACAACCTGACTTGAGGGTTTACCAGCATCAGATCTTCTAGGAGATCTGCATTCCCTCATGAAGTGCCCCATACAATGACAGTTGTAGCATTCAACTTTGGATTTATCAAATCCAGCTGTGTCTTTAGCATTGAAGGTCATCTTCTTTTTAAACCTTCTGTTCCACCTATTTGCTCTTATACTAGCAAGAGCCATGTTCCACTTGATGTCCATCTCTTCCAAGTGCTCATCACCTATCTGCTCAAGGTCCTCATATGTAATCACTGAACCATTGGGCAAAGAAGCAATGTAAGCACAAACAGTATCCAAATCCAAACCAGCAGGTTTAACTCTTGGGGAGTCATTCTTGAATGTGTCAGCGTCTGAAAAGGAGACGTTGACAGGACTTGTTCCAGCGCTGACATATGATGATCCAGTAACTGGATGCATGTAAGAGTCTTTTTTATTGAATTGACCTTCACTATGAGAGAAGAAGGCCATGTTGCTGGTGGTGGATTTGCTTCCATGGTCTGAAAGAGTTTCATCTTCCAACAGTCTTAGTTTATTGTAGATGTCATCAAACGAGGAGCTCTTGTAAGTATTGTTGGCAAGAATAGATCTTGCCTCAATCTTCCATGCCTCACCAAGACTTTTAAGAAAGGTAGCGTTGGTGTCAACATCACCAACTTGTGTCCCCATGAAGGACAACTTGCTTGTGATGTCAAGCAATCTGCTTCTCACACTACTCAGTTTCTCATTGGGTTGAGCTTTGAAGATAGCATAATCATGCAGAAGTTGCTTTTTCTTTTCTTCCTTAGTGTTTGCATTGCCACCATATGCAACTTCAAGTGCTTCCCAAAGATCCTTAGCAGATTCATAGCCTCTATATTTGTGCTGGTTTTCTTGTCCCAAAGAGACTTTCAGAATATTTAGGGCTTTCATGTCAACCCTTTTCTTTGCAATATCTTCAGCAGCTACAACTCTACCATCTCTAGGTTTTTCTTTCTTATCGTCTTTAGGGCATCCTTCAACAGCTGTTCTTTGACTAATGGCATCAAGAATCTTTTGAGCCTTATTGAATGAGTTTCCATATTCAATAATCTCCCAGAGTGTGTAGTCATAGATCCCCAGATATTGTTCAAAGTTGAACTTCCATAAGTCAAAGTTGGTTGCATCAAGCATGGGAATCTTGATGTTTGGTAAGGGTGAGGAGGAGGAGGTTATTGCTTCAGACATGATGTTGTTAGGGTTTCTGTGAAAATTAGGGTTTTGGTGTTTTTAGGGTTTTGGTGTTCGTGTATGGTGTTCTTTAAAGATCAAAAGTTCCTCAACAAGCTCTGATACCACTTGTTGATCCCAAACTTAGATCGATTAGCTTTGTGTATACGAGATTAGATCAAGTAATACACGTAGAGAAACCTTTGTATATACTTTATGAATCTAAGTGTTATGCGGAATTTAACACTTAAACAAGAACACACAAGATGTAAACAAACTTTCACTTTGATTATCAATGTCGAAATTGCTTACAATGAAAGATGTTTACGAATGAAAACTTATATAAAAACTTACCTAATAAATAATAACCTAAAGGCCTTCTTTTATAGATACAAGAAGCCTTGTACAATAATCTACGTATCAACTATTCTAGGTATGGATAAACATAAAAAATACATTGTCGTTTCTATCCTTACTAGAAGTATTCTAGAATATAATAAACGTGTAGATTATATCTTCCATCCGTGCTTGTCTTCAATGTGTCAACGCTTGACTTTAACTTGTCAACGCTTGAGCTGTCAGCGCTTGTATTGTTCTTGTCAACGCTTGATTTGTTCTTGTCAGCGCTCAAGTGATCTGGCCTTAATTTATTCCCAACATAGAATTCACAACAAATTGGATAACCTGTCAAGAGTTCATAATAATATAAACACAAGAAAACAAGTAGATGATAACATGTCAATTCTGGTGAATAACAATATAATGCAAGTACGACCAATCTAAGACAGGGATCCAACAATCCTGTCTGAAATAGTGGTACACATGTTTGTAGTACAACAAAAGATAACCTACCTACTAAGGTTAGGTGCTAATGATAAAGATACAACTGAACTGAAATATAAGTACAAAAGACCTAAATCATGCGAGATGAGATGCAACTCAATGCTTGTCATGATGTACAAAGATATCTATCCAACACTAGTATGGCTTCCAATAGGTGCGGATGGTCCAACTGGTGGTGTGGGTGCACGAGTATCCTCCATGTGAATCATAGCTCTCTTGGTCTCCCAGGAGAACCTCATAGTCTCGAGCAACTTAATATGGCGTGTAGTATCGGCACTCCGAAGGACATTTGTCTCCGTAGTGACCCCCCTGGTGGCGAAGATCTGTCAGGTCGATGAAGGTCTTGGAGGTCTCCTCCTGCGTGAGTATGGCAGCCTGGGTCTCGTACTGATGACCCTCTAGTGAAGCTAGGAGATATCTGAGGTAAGAAACCTCATCCAAAAGCCATTGTATGGTTCCCTGGGTCATCCCCAAAGAACTCTGAGTGGTATGTGACTCACCAGCCACAGTCCAGTAGAGAGAGTTAAACCTCTCCTGAAGTACGGCGCGACCCTGCTAGTCCGTCTGAAGTAAGGCATGGATGAGTGTGGTATCCTGTGCCAGTCGGGCTACAAGAGCGTCGACTTATGCCTGTAGAGCGCCAAGTCTAGCCTGACTAGCTCCCGAACCCTCTCCTATCTCGAAGGTCGAGTCAGGAGTATAGTCACGTCTCCTCTTGCGAGGTGGCAAGGCACTGGTAGGATAAGAGTGGAGTGTAGAAGGTGGTGGCAAGGGTGGTAGAGTAGGTACAACCTGATCTGCTTCCCTCGATGGAGATGCAGGTACGACTAGTAGTGGTGATGTGGGAGAAATAGCAGGTGGTGATGGGGTATGAGAATCTGACAGTATGATAACTCCATAAGGCTGGTCACCTCTAGACTCGGTGTCGGATGCATGTCTGGCAAGTACCGATGTCGGTGATAGCAGTGCGAGGGTAGGAACCATGAGCTCCTCGAAAGTAGTCACGATGGTAGGTGTCGTCTTGATATCTGAAAATAGTAGCATTTCAAAGTTGAGTAAGTATTAGCTTACACAATTCAAAAAGTTTTCAAAATGCATATGCAGTGCGGTTTATGTCTCTTTAATAATGCTTGTTAAAAGTATGAGTGGATACTTAAGTGATTTAATAACTCAGAGGTTATAAATCGACGTACGATTAGTTCACATAATATGCATGCTCTATATGCTATATGCCTAACTATCAGGGCTCCCCAAAAATAGATTTTTCATTTTAATTGATTTAAAATTTCAGTTATAGTCCAATTTAAATTTTTATTATTTAAAAATTTTATTTTTGATCCGGTTCTCTATAACTATGCGCTCTGATACCATTCTTGTAACACCCCCATAATGGTCAAATGCAGCGGAATAGTACGTGGGGTGTTACTTTGGTGGATCGATAGCACACAGTATATAGAGCAATGATCATAATAGTCATTTAAAAACATATCATATGAATTAAATTGTACACATTTAGTATCTTGTCTGAAAACAGCATTTATTAATAATGTGAAAAATATCCCAGCCCGATGGTAACATGATGCTTCAATGATGATGGAATCCAATGCATGAACCTGTTTATTTTCCTGAGAAAACATATAAAATAAAATGTGGGGGTCAACACGAGGTTGGTGAACTCACATGTTTAATTTAATAAATAAATGTACTGATATGCCAAACACCACGATCATAGTAGGACAATCACATCCAATACTATAGAAGTTCCTATTGCCCTGTAATAGAAGCTAGACATGATGCTCAGGCGCCATTATGGTCAAACCTGATGTTGTTTCCCTCAGTCCGACAATGAAATAAACCTGTTTCTTGGCCTAAGCATTTCATGATAGCAAGTCACACAGGCCGGGTGTTGTCAATACCCGAATAGATTTATTCATAACATTTCGCGCTACACTACTAACTATTACAGTCCACGGGAATGGGGCAGACAATAGGCAATAAGTTGTTATATGTTGTTGTTATCCGTGCATGTTTGCATATAAAAGAGTTAAGTATGTTTTCTCCCCAGTTATAAATACAATAAAGATTGGGCCATGAACTCACCTCAGTGGTAATGATGTAGTGATAATGTCACTGAATAAACTGGCACAATGTAATCACGAAGTGGTGAAATTACCTAAGTAATTTAGATGACTTAGTAAATGCAAAATAATAATGCATGATAAATGTAACTGATGAAAATGCATGATCACGAATTAATAAGTCGTTACGATTGTTTAAGTGTTTACACTTATAGTGAGCTGTCAAATAATATAATATATATTTTAATTTCTGAAAATATATTTTAGATTATCCAATAAAAAGGTAATAAATTAAATAAATAGATTTTTATTTAATTTAATTAATTGTAAAAATATAATATATTCCCTTTAATTTTTCTTAAGGATCTAAATATATTTAATAAGATTTGTCTGTTTATATGGTTTCGTAAATAAATCTTAATAATTTATTTAATTATCAAAATGACTTAATTTAATTTATTAATAAAATAATTTATTAATATTTTTAATTAATAAATTTTAAAGTTTCGTTCGTTAAGTGTTTCACCTCGTTAGTCCTTGTTTGTTAAGTGTATTCCAAAACACGCCCCTAGGGCTTATAATACTTTCGTTATATGGCAATTTAGGTCCCTAGAGTTTCTTAGTCTCGAATTAATTACAAAACGAGTCCCTAGGTCTCGGTTTAACTTTGTAAAATGGCAAAATACCCCCCTCAAGTATCGAAAACATTAAAATAGGAGTTAGGGCTTGTATTAAGTTTCGATAATGACACAACTAGTCCCTCATATCTCGAAACTATATATTTGAGGACTAGGGCTTGTATTAAGTTTCAAAAATGACACAATTAGTCCCTTGAGTCTTGAAAACATTTAATTGAGGACAAGGGCTTGTATTAAGTTTCAGAAATGACACAATTAGTCCTCATGGTTTGGTTAGTTCTCGGTTTAAACACAAACGCACCAAATACCTTTGGAAATGGCAATTTTGGTCCATAAACTTTTTTTAAAGTCACGAAAACATATATACATGTTTTATTAAGTTATATTTTTCACTATGACTTTCACCAAATGACAACAAAGGCACGAAAAGTTTCCCAAACATGGTTTTGGGCTTGGTTGGCCCAATAGGGTCACGGTTTGGGCTTTATGGGCCTAACGGGCTAACTTTTGGGCTTTTCTAGTTTTCTACTAATACACTAGTCACTTTGGGCTTATGGGCTTGTTTGTTTAGGCTCATATATGGGCTTATATGTCACGGCTTATATGAGCTTATATGTCTCGGCTTATATAAGCTTATGGCTTATTTGTCTCAACTTATATAAGTTTATTAGTTCCTCTAATCCTAAACATATTATAACTATATGGGCTTATCAAAAATGTGATTCCTATTCGACTTAATATTAAGCCGAGACTAATGGCTTATAGTTTGAGCTTATTGCTTAGGTTATAACACTAACTTATTTAACTAGGGCTTACTTAGGTTTCTTTAAGCAAGGTGTCTACTAGTTCATCATAAGTATAGTGTTTTGAGGTATGTTTGTCCACGAAAAAAATATAAGTCATGGGCTTATATGTTGTTGGTGGGTTGACTTATGGTATTTTACGTGTGCATGCAATTCTAGCTTCATTTCCTTGGCTTATATATGCATGACATGTAAAGAGGAGTATGAAAGGATTGAAATGGAGTCTTGGAGGGTTTATACTTACTTGTTTTTAGAAGAGATGGTGGAGGATCAAGTATTAGGGCTCCTAAGCGTCGGTTGCTCCTTAAACGTGACCTAGGAGGGTCTTTCACTTGTCTTGAATGCTATGAATCTTATGTAGACTAGTTATAAATGTCTTGGAACCAAGATTTTGGTGTAGTAAATGTTTGTGTATGAGTTTGTTGCGTCTAGGTGTTATGTGAATTGGTGTGATCCGAAAATGAGTGAAGTAAGTGAGAAGTGAAGTCCAATGTGCTAGCTAAATATCAAGGTGAGGCTTGTGTGTGTGGCTTGGGGTAAGGCCATGGCAAGATAGAGTTTTGGGCAAGATTTGAAGTGATTTTCCCAAGTACTAGAAGTACTAGGTTATTAATGCATTGTATGTAAATTTGGCTTTTGGTAAGCCCCCACACGTCTCATTTATTCATGCCAAGGGGACAAAATGGAGTTGCATAGTGTATGTTTAATGAGGGTGATGTACATTGTGGATTGTTTGTGTGGCTTGGGATTTCTACACGTCTAAAAGGAAAAGATATGTGCTTGTTGTCCTAGTTCTTACTACTTGCATATCTTAGGACTTAGATATACCTAGTACATTCTATAAATGCAACAAATGTACACTTTGTCTTTTGGCTTGAATATGGCCGACGGTTTTGCTAGTCAAGGAAAAAGGAGATGACTTAAATAATGTAAGGTTTTAATTAGGGTGTGTTGTACATACTTGTAAAGTCAAATGTATATTAAAAAGGTTCCTAGGTAAGTATAGTTGTGACGTTTTGGGTATTCGGCTAGAATGTAAGTCTAAGGTAGTTTTAAGTTTGTTTATAGTCTCTTGGTATGGTTACTAGGAGTCTAAGTATAATATAGTAGGAGTAGGTTCAAGTCCTAAATCATTTTGGTTAAGTTTTGGGATCCTTGGTGAAAGTATAGTCATATTTAAATTAAACATATAATTTACTTTATTTAAAATGTAACACACTTGTGAAAAATGAGTTAAAGTGGATAGTTGTAGTGTTTAATAGTAAAAAGTAGTTGATGTCGTATTGTAGTATTGTTTTTGAGGTGAGGAAAATATATAAATATATATTTTGAAGCATAAAATATTTCTTTGGTAAGTGTTATTAATTTGTGATCATGAGTTTAGATTTATATAAATCAAATTGATGAATGCTTATGATCAAGTGTTTCAGGTGACTAAATAGTCCCAATGTATGATTGTTCAAAGCCTTGTATGCTCATATAATGTAGTCATATAAATGTCCTTATGATTAAATACTCATAATCATAATAAAATGTCATATGATCAAATGTTTCTATGTTCTGATGATTTAAAATGATGTATGCTCATGTATGATGCATATGATTGCTCAAAGATTTCATGCAAAGGTGGTAATATATATAGATATCATGAGGTGACGTGTACAATGATGTCCAAAACCTAAAGTTTATAGGTTTTACAAACGGCAGGTACACCAGGACACTCTTAAGATTATGAGAGTATGTGCATTTGGATGGAAGCTATCCAGACTCCTGACTTTATGCACTTCTTACATTATTTTGCTTATTTGGACATTGTTTAGTCATTTCCTTCAGTATTTACTTTTCATGTTTGGGCTTATGTTTGGATTACCGATGTTTGATTCCGGTGTTTCCTTTATGGTCAGTAAATGTTTTAAGACATTTACCTTATGCTTTGATGACACGCCATAAATACACATAATGGTCCACTTATCCAAATGGGGTGTTACAGAGATAGGGTCACATTTGGACATGCCGATTCCAAGCCACCTCCTACTACTGGGCGGGTGTACACGAATTCTCGTGATCAGTGTGACAATCTAACATTTTCAGGTAGTGAATTATTTTCTCGTATAATATTTTGAAACTTTTTTTTGTCTTGGTTGATGAACTCACAATTTACGGATTTAAATTTGGGCTTACGTGCATAATTTAGCGTCCTTTACGACTAAACCGGAAACCATTGGATTACGTATTTACGTTTTTGGACTCCGTTTTTTATGAGAAAATTTTTATTAGATTCGTTTTGTGCCGTTGATTCATAATTTATAAATAACGTTTTTCGTAAAACGACCCGAGGGCACGCAAATCGAGGAAACTAGAATCAAGGAATACCCGTAAATTAGCGGGATAGGACAAAACAAGTTTATCCCACCCCACTACTAAGGGACGGCCAAACAAGGACACCACATCACTTGATGTGGCACCCTTGTAGCAACTAGCTTACACTTGTTAAGTTTAGCTTAACAAGTAAGCTACACTTCCCACTCAAAAAACAAAACCACTTCCTTGTTACCATTTGCACTCATAACTCATGCAAAACAACTCACAAACTCTCTCCCACTCCTCCCTTTTCCGTCCCATATTCACCATCAAACACCCCATTTGGTCAATTCTAGCCACAAATCTTATGTTATCTATTCACATAATGGAGAAACCTTGAAGCCTTGATTGATTGGTGATCATATTAACATCAAAGAAGGTGATTTGCTTGTGTCCTAGGGCTAATTTCTCAACAAACAATCTTGGTGGTTGATGATCTTGAAGATATATTTGGTGTTCATCAAGTTATTGTCATCCAAAAACAAGATATAATCTTGGTTGGTAAAGAAGATCATCCTTTCCATTTCTCTTGTTATTTTTGTAAAGATCAAATGTATTTTCTTTCTTATTTTATATATATATGATGAATATATGATGATAGAAATGTTGTGTGGGGATCAAGTTTTGATAAATATAATTAAAAAGATGAAAAACCATAGGTAACAATGTTAAAATCATGCTTAAAATGTTGGCTGTATAAAAACAGTAAGTAACCAAGTTATAAACTGATAAAATTTCATGGTTGAATCAATTTACAGTAAGTATTAGATGTCATACACATGTGAGAGTTGGCCATGCAATGGAATCATCAAAATGAGTGAGATATGATCAAAACCAAATTGGTATACCAATCTGAATAGTCTGTTTTGTAGGGACTGTTAAGGATACTTAAACATGGATTGAGCAGTATCTATAACTAACTTATTTGTAGCACATAATATGAAGTTTATTCCATCCAAAAATGAGCTTCTATCTCCTTATAGAACTCAAGATATGATAAAAATGGTGAAGATGAAACTAAAAAACAGATTTTGTAAAATTAAAGTTTAATAGTATTATATAAGCACTCAAAATAATATATTAAAACCCACTAACTTATATATTTCATTTATATAAATATGTATAAGGTTAAATAAATGGAAATTTTATAAAAATGGTAGTTGAATAAGTTTTATAAGTTATAAAAACTATAAACATGATTTTTACGTCTTTTCGGCTATTACCGTAAAATTAACGTTTTTCGCCAATTAAAACTTAGACGATCGGACCCGTCTAATGTAAACTTTTTAAAAGTCATATACTGATATATAAGTACCTAATACAAGTAAAAACCGATAAAACCCGAACTATATAACAAACGGACATTAACGAGCTAAGTTACCATTATTGGACTAATAATTCAACTAAATGCGCTAAACACTTATAAATTTACTTATTGGGCTTAACCCACTTGGGCCCAACATGTAAAGTATAAATACTGATAATAAAAGTATAAAATGGATTAATACAAGTTAATGGACTTATAATAGGCTTATTGGACCTAAAACATGTAAATAGGTAAAACGAGTAAACTAGTATAAAAGTTACCAATACATAAGCACTAAAATGAGTAAATAAGAATATATAAACCCACTTGATCATCATCATATATACAAAATCATCATATGTATACTTTTTATTTTGATAAAGTCATTGGAGAAAA
Organism: Glebionis coronaria; assembly: GCA_025667525.1. Classification (NCBI taxonomy): domain Eukaryota; kingdom Viridiplantae; phylum Streptophyta; class Magnoliopsida; order Asterales; family Asteraceae; genus Glebionis; species Glebionis coronaria. The sequence goes on along the minus strand of CM046878.1, from coordinate 19,218,074 downwards.
GTCTAAGACCGATTATTATTTATGTAGGTTTCTGTGACCGAAGCTCGTCCGTAGCCGATAATCCGCCTTTCATTATCAACGTGAGTTCATAGCCTCGCACTCTTTCAAATGTTTTTATAAAATGATTTGTAAACCCGCGAGGGAGATAACATGCTAGTTTTTGATAAAATAAAACACAAGTAGTCCCGATGGTATGCTTAATGATATGGACCCGAATGATGCGATGACCCAATAAAAGAGATAAAAGGATTATTAGTAGTTAGGTTATGTCACTCAAAGTCCCATTAGCATGAATTATGAACTACCGGGATTTGGTAGACGCTTATGCATATGATAGTACTATTTGGGGACGATCACCCCAGTTCGCGCCTTGACGGTTGATCCCCGTCGTACCACATTGATTGGTAAGTGAATTTATGTATGAGAAGATTTACATAGCGTGATTTTTGTGACGACACGCTAACTTAGATGGGAAAATTGTTTGTCGGGTTCGCGGTCCGTTGTTGTGATAGTAAGGTAACAATGTCATACGGCTAATAATAATCCAAATGTAATCCAATACGATTTAATAATGATATGATTAACGATAATAATATTACCTATAATGGTAATATTGAAGCTACGGTCTCATGGACGGTTTAAGATGTATGCTTTGATTTATATATTGCCTGACTAGCAATACGAGGACTTACTTCTGATATTATACTTGTGTTCTGATTTCAACAATTGTTTTATATAACAGTTTTATTAAACTCTATAAATTCACTCGGCATTCACTGATATGATTTTTGCATGTTTTTTATCTCAGGTGCTTGAAGGTAATTCGGATGGAGATCGACTCTGATGGCCCACATAATAATAAAATTGTTCATTCGATCTATGTTTTGTAAACTTAATGACCTGTATAATTTGGGACCTGTTGTACACTTAAAACTTTTTATCGAATGAATGTATGTTAAACCTTGTACAACCATTTTTATGTGTTGTCTATGATTGGAGTTATTGTGCTATCCCGTAACACTCTAAAAGACCCTTCCGCTGTACCGATATGAAATTTGAGAGTGTTACAGTTTGCTATCAGAGCTCTCGTTATAGAGAACGAAAGATTTTAAAAACCAAGGTTTTGAACAAAAATTTTCAAAATCTTTTAACTATAAACATTTGAGAAATAATTGAAAAATCTTTTGACTATAACGGTGTCGAAGATCTCCGACGTTACCAACAAGCCTTATTGAGAAGATATATATTTTGATATATATAATTTAATTTATATATATGTATATATTTTGGTTTTAGTATTTAATTGTTTAATAAGTATGTTATCCTAATACGAGATATATATAAATGCAGATTGTCATGGCTGACACTAATATTCCTATAGAGAACCATGCTATTCCCGAATTTAATGTTGATGATGATCCTTATTTAGACTTAGTAGATTATGATATGGATGATGATGAGGAGGAACCATTTGAGGATCCCAAGCCCGAGATAGGACTAGGAGATCAGATTGCCCCTCAGGTTGATATGGTAGAGAATGAGATTGATATTGAGAATGATGATGAGATTGGGATAGATTATTTAGATAATGAGGTTGATGATGAGGATGTCGAGGAGGATATAGGTATAGACGATGAGGTTGATGATGATGAGGAAGCTGAGCTTATTTACCCTTATGATGTTTCGGAGGACGAGCCCTTACCCCCCTCCAGTTTATTTGTCTGATTCTGAGGTTGAGCTACCTAGAGATGAAATGTCTAAATCGTCTGAATCTGATTCTGAATCAGAGGAGGATGAGGATGATGATGCACCTGATGGTACTGATGGTATTGCTACTCGTAGACATGTGATAGGAGAGTCGTCTAGTCTTCAAGAGGCTACTCATATTGATGGTCTTGCACCTTGGGCCTTGAGACGTGATTTAGATGCTTCCCGTGCTCAGAGTAGTATGACAGAGATTGGATTAGGTGTTGTTCAAACTCATGTTGCTTATTTGAAGTCGAAGACTAAGGTTGGTGAGAAAGAGCGGGAATTGCTTAGTTTAGATTTGACTGATGTAGAGCGTGGGTTGAATGAGGCTTTTAGGAGGTTATCTGTGTTAGAAAGTGGTGAGTTTGCTGCAATGAAGAAAAATGTGAATTCTATGGAGATTCAGTTGAATGTAGCTCGTGTGATGCGTGAGAAAGCTGAGAAGGAGTTGAATATATCTGTGGGTTGGAATAGTATATTTTATTCTGATATGGTTGAAAGAGGAGTGATCCGTAAGCGCCCAACTGAAGATGTGTCTAGTGATCATCCGACAAAGATACAGAAGACGATGGATGATGGACCATCTGGCGGTTCTTAGTAGACCAGTCTGTGTTTAGTAGTGACCTTTGTATCTTTTTTACCTTTGTAACTTTGACTGAACCGACTTGTTAGTAGTAGATCTGGCACGAATTTTGAGTATGTATAGTGCTAGAACATTGATATGGGATGTAAATTAAGACAATGCTTTTGTTTCAAATCCAATGAAGTATGTATCTTGTCTTAAATTCCATATTGTGCCTTATTTGTATTTTGATTATGAATTCAATCCATATTATATGAATCCCTTGTTGGGTGAATTCTTAATACTTTGAAATTGTGAAATTATAGGACTATGTCGCCCAAGAAAGCTGTGACTGAGGATGATGTACGTAGGATTATTACGGAGCAAGTTACCGCATCTATGACTGAATTTATGGCAAATGCTAGAAATGAAGCTGGCGGTAGTGGAGCTAGTGGTAGTGGAGATGGCGGTAGTGGAGTTGGCGGTAGTGGAGCTGGCGGTAGTGGAGCTGGCGGTAGTGGAGCTGGCGGTAGTGGAATTGGTGGTACTAATGTGAATGTGAATGCTAATAATGTGAATGCTAATGTTGGAGGAAATGTAGGAGGACTTGGAACTAATGCACCTGAAATTGGTGGTTGTACTTATGTGACGTTCATGAAGTGTGAACCTCTACCTTTTAATTGAACTGAAGGTGCTGTAGGATTAAGCCAGTGGATTGAGAAGATTGAGTCGGTGTTTCGGATTAGTAAGTGTAAGGAGGAAGATAAGGTGACTTTTGTTATGGCTACTCTTAAAGGTCGTGCGTTGACTTGGTGGAACAGGAGAATTGCTTTCATGGGTATTGATGCTGCTAATGCTACTCCTTGGGCTAAAATTAAGAAGTGGATGACTTTGGAGTTCTGTCCCCGTAGTGTGATCATTAGGCTAGAACAAGAGTTGATTCATCTGAGAATGAAAGGTGTAGACATTGATAGTTATACAAACCGATTCCATGAGTTGGCCTTGCTGTGTCCTTGATTGGTGGAACCCGAAGAGATCCGAATTGAACAATATATTAAAGGGTTGACCAAGAATATCCTGGGGACGTGACATCATCTAAACCACTAACCATTGATGATGTTGTTCGAATGGCTTACCAACTCACTGGACAGATAATTAAGGATAAGGAAGATGAAGCCCGTATTGGTGAGAAAAGAAAGGGTGATGGTGATCGTGTAGATAGAGGTGATAATAGGAAGAATTTCAATTGCCGTCAGAACCAGAGAAAGGGGAATGCAAATTCTCTTACCAACAACACACAGCGCAACGATGATAGATGTCCTAAGTGTGGCAACAAGAGGCATGCTGGCGACTGCTGGAAGTGTCGAAATTGCGGAAAGCTTGGACACAAGGTTGAAAGGTGTAAGAAGGAAACCATTAGCTTCAACTATAATGAAGAAGGTCATAGGAAATCGGATTGTCCTAAGTTGAAAGCGATTGTACCTGGAAGAAACCCCCAGGGTGGTGCTTATCAACTTGGAACAGTCGAGGTGAAGAAAGAGGATCTGAATGTCGTTACTGGTACGTTTTTACTCAACAATCATTATGTTGTTGCTTTATTTGACTCGGGTGCTGATAGGAGCTTTGTATCCACTAAATTTAGTGCCCTTATTGACATTGAACCTGTTAAGATAAATACCAGTTACGAGGTGGAATTGGTTGATGGTAAATTTGTGAAAACTAATAAGCTATTAGAAGGATGCTCTCTAAATCTCCTAAACTATTCCTTTCCGATTGATTTGATGTTGATAGAGTTAGCTAGTTTTGATATTATTATTGGTATGGATTGGTTGTCGTTGAATAATGCTACTATTTTATGTGGAGAAAAGAAGGTTAAGATTCCTCTTAGGAATAGGACGTTAGTAATTGATGGTAATCGAGGTGAATCCCGTTTGAAAATCGTTTCATGTATTAAAGTCCAAAAGTACATCAGGAACGGTTGCGAGTTATTCTTAGCTCAAGTGATCGGGAATGAGTCTAAGGAGAAACGATTAGAAGATGTACCTATTATCAGTGAATTTCCTGAGGTATTTCCTAAAGATTTACCCGGACTTCCACCGATAAGGCAAGTTAAGTTTCGAATCGATTTAATTCCTGGTGCTGCACCGGTGGCACGTGCGCCATACCGATTAGCCCCTTCTAAATTAAAAGAGTTATCTGAACAACTTAAGAAGTTGTCCGATAAAGGTTTTATTCGACCGAGCTCGTCGCCTTGGGGAGCTCAAGTCTTGTTCATTAAGAAGAAGGATGGATCTTTCCGTATGTGCATTGATTATAGGGAACTGAACAAGTTGACGATTAAAAATCGATATCCTTTACCAAGGATTGATGATTTGTTTGATCAACTACAAGGATCTAGTGTGTATTCTAAGATTGATTTGCGGTCTGGATATCACCAACTTCGCGTCCGTGAAGAAGATATTCCTATAACTGCATTTAGAACTCGTTATGGACACTTTGAATTTCAAGTAATGCCATTTGGGTTAACTAACACACCTGCGGTTTTCATGTATTTAATGAATCGAGTGTGCAAGCCCTACTTGGATAAATTTGTGATTTTCTTTATTGACGATATTCTAATCTATTCAAAGAATGAAGATGAACATAGAGAAAATTTAAGGATTATTTTGAGTTTGTTAAAGGATGAAAGGTTGTATGCTAAGTTTTCGAAATGTGATTTTTGGTTAGATTTTGTGCAATTTCTTGGTCATGTGATTAACAAGAATGGAATTCATGTTGATCCTGCAAAGGTTGAAGCCATTAAGAATTGGTCTGCACCGACAACGCCAATGGAAGTGCGACAGTTCTTAGGATTGGCTGGCTATTATAGACGGTTCATTAAAGAATTTTCTTTAATAGCTAAACCCTTGACTAAGCTTACCTAGAAGAATAAACCTTTCCTTTGAGGAAGTGATGAAGATGGAGCATTTCAGATATTGAAGAAAAAATTATGTAGTGCGCCAATTCTATCATTACCCGACGGGAGTGAAGATTTTGTAGTATATTGTGATGCATCTCTTAGAGGCTATGGAGCTGTTTTGATGTAGCGAGAAAAAGTGATAGCTTATGCTTCTAGGCAATTAAGGAAGAATGAGGAGAATTATACTACTCATGATCTTGAGTTAGGAGCTGTAGTCTTTGCTCTTAGGTTGTGGAGACATTATCTGTATGGCACCAAGTGTACGGTATTCACCGATCACAAAAGCCTATAGTATATTCTTGATCAAAAGGAATTGAACATGAGGCAACGAAGATGGATAGAATTGTTAAGTGATTATGATTGTGATATAAAATATCACCCAGGAAAAGCCAATGTTGTGGCCGATGCATTGAGCAGAAAAGATAGAGAGCCTATCAGGGTACGTTCTCTAGTCTTGACCGTGCACAATAATTTGCCTGAGCAAATTAGAAATGCGCAAATAGAAGCTTGTAAGAAAGAAAATTTTGTTAATGAAGGGTTCCGAGGAGAAGGAGATCCTTTAGAGGTTAGAGCTGATGGAGTGAAATGCTTAAGAGGTCGTATGTGGATACCTAAGTTTGGAGGCTTAAGAGATTTTGATTATGTTAGAATCCCATAAATCTAAGTATTCCATTCATCCTGGATCTGATAAAAAGTACCATGATTTGAAGAAGTTGTACTGGTGGCCGAATATGAAAGCTGATATTGCTATGTATGTTCTTCAATGCTTGACTTGTGCTAGAGTCAAATCGGAACATCAAAAGCCATCAGGACTAATTCAACAACCAAAGATTCCTGAATGGAAGTGGGAGCGAATTACAATGGACTTTATCACCAAGCTTCCTAGAACATCATCTGGAAATAACTCGATTTGGGTTATTGTCGACAGACTGGCCAAATCAGCACACTTCATTCCAGTTAAAGAGCAGTTCTCACTAGAGAAGTTGACTTGTATTTATCTTGAGAATGTTGTATGCAAGCATGGAGTGCCTGTATCGATCATTTCAGATCGAGATCCTAGATTCGCATCGAATTTTTGGAAATCTCTCCAAAGATCTTTGGGAACGAATCTCGACGTGAGCACTGCTTATCACCTCCAGACTGATGGGCAGAGTGAAAGAACGATACAAACATTGGAAGACATGTTGAGAGCTTGTGTGATAGATTTTGGTAAGAATTGGGATAAACATTTGCCTTTATTAGAGTTTTCGTATAACAACAGTTACCATTCTAGTATTAAGGCTGCACCGTTTGAAGCTTTGTATGGTAGGAAGTGTAGATCTTCTGTATGTTGGAGTGAAGTTGGGGATACCCAGCTCACGGGACCGGAATTGATCCGGGAGACTACCGAGATGATAGTTCAGATTAAGAATAGGCTGTTGACTGCCCGTAGTAGACAGAAAAGTTACGCGGATGTGCGGTGGAAACCGATGGAGTTTAAAGTGGGTGACCGAGTAATGTTGAAAGTATCGCCATGGAAAGGCATTATAAGATTTGGAAAACAAGGGAAATTGAATCCCCGCTATATTGGACCCTTTAAGATTTTATCTAGAGTAGGTCCGGTGGCATATAAACTAGAGTTACCCCCAGAACTTCATGGTGTTCACAACACATTCCATGTATCTAATCTGAAGAAATGTTTAGCAGTAAGTGATGAGAAAATTTTGTTGGATAAGGTTCGAATAGATGGGAAGTTGCATTTTATCGAAGAACCCGTAGAGGTTATGGATCGTGAGGTAAAGCAACTGAAACAAAGTCGGATACCTATTGTCAAGATCCGATGGAATTCAAAGCATGGACCGGAATTTACTTGAGAACGAGAGGATGAAATGTGGAAGAAATATCCGCACCTCTTTGATTTCAATAAGAAACGGACATCAAAATGAAATGGATCACGAGGACGTTGATCCCTTTTAGGAGGAAAAGCTGTGACAATCTAACATTTTCAGGTAGTGAATTATTTCTCGTATAATATTTTGAAACTTGTTTTTGTGTTGGTTGATGAACTCACAATTTACGGATTTAAATTTGGGCTTACGTGCATAATTTAGCGTCCTTTACGACTAAACCGGAAACCTTAGGATTACGTATTTACGTTTTTGAACTCCGCTTTTTGATGAGACAATTTTTATTAGATTCGTTTTGTGCTGTTGATTCATAATTTATAAAAACGTTTTTCGTAAAACGACCCGAGGGCACGCAAATCGAGGAAACTAGAATCAAGGAATACCCGTAAATTAGCGGGATGGGACAAAACAAGTTTATCCCACCCCACTACTAAGGGACGGCCAAACAAGGACACCACATCACTTGATGTGGCACCCTTATAGCAACTAGCTTACACTTGTTAAGCTTAGCTTAACAAGTAAGCTACACTTCCCACTCAAACAACAATACCACTTCCTTGTTACCATTTTCACTCATAACTCATGCAAAACAACTCACAAACTCTCTCCCACTCCTCCCTTTGCCGTCCCATATCCACCATCAAACACCCTATTTGATCAATTCTAGCCACAAATCTTATGTTATCTATTCACATCATGGAGAAACATTGAAGCCTTGATTGATTGGTTATCATATTAACATCAAAGAAGTTGATTTGCTTGTGTCCTAGGGCTAATTTCTCAACAAACAATCTTGGTGGTTGATGATCTTGAAGATATATTTGGTGTTCATCAAGTTATTGTCATCCAAAAACAAGATATAATCTTGGTTGGTAAAGAAGATCATCCTTTCCATTTCTCTTGTTATTTTTGTAAAGATCAAATGTAATTTCTTTCTTATTGTATATGTATATGATGAATATATGATGATATAAATGTTGTGTGGGGGTCAAGTGTTGATAAATATGATTAAAAAGATGAAAAACCATAGCTAACAATGTTAAAATCATGCTTAAAATGTTGGCTGTATAAAAACAATAAGTAACCAAGTTATAAACTGATAAAATTGCATGGTGGAATCAATTTACAGTAATTATTAGATGTCATACACATGTGAGAGTTGGCCATGCAATAGAATCATTAAAATGAATGAGATATGATCAAAACAAAATTGGTATACCAATCTGAATAGTCTGTTTTGTAGAGACTGTTAAGGATACTTAAACATGGATTGAGCAGTATCTATAACTAACTTATTTGTAGCACATAATATGAAGTTTATTCCATCCAAAAATGAGGTTCTATCTCCCTATAGAACTCAAGATATGATAAAAATGGTGAAGATGAAACTAAAAATCAGATTTTGTAAAATTAAAGTTTAATAGTATTATATAAGCACTCAAAATAATATAGTATAAAATGTGAATTAAAACCCACTAACTTATATATTTCATTTATATAAATATTTATAAGGTTAAATAAATGGACATTTTATAAGAATGGTAGTTGAATAAGTTTTACAAGTTATAAAAACTATAAACATGATTTTTACGTCTTTTCGGCTATTACCGTAAAATTAACATTTTTTGCCAATTAAAACTTAGACGATCGGACCCGTCTAATGTAAACTTTTTAAAAGTCATATACTGATACATATATATAAGTACCTAATAAAGTAAAAACCGATAAAACCCGAACTATATAACAAACGGACATTAACGAGCTAAGTTACCATTATTGGACTAATAATTCAACTAAATGGGCTAAACACTTATAAATTTACTTATTGGGCTTAACCCACTTGGGTCCAACATGTAAAGTATAAATACTGATAATAAAAGTATAAAATGGATTAATACAAGTTAATGGACTTATAATAGGGTTATTGAACCTAAAACATGTAAATAGGTAAAACTAGTAAACTAGTATAAAAGTTACCAATACATAAGCACTAAAATGAGTAAATAAGAATATATAAACCCACTTGATCATCATCATATGTACAAAATCATCATATGTATACTTGTTATTTTGATAAAGTCATTGGACAAAAGTCTAAGACCGATTATTATTTATATAGGTTTCTGTGACCGAAGCACGCCTTTCATTATCAATGTGAGTTCATAGCCTCGCACTCTTTCAAATGTTTTTATAAAATTATTTGTAAACCCGCGAGAGAGATAACATGCTAGTTTTTTATAAAATAGAACACAAGTAGTCCCGATGGTATGCTTAATGATATGGACCCGAATGATGCGATGACCCAATAAAAGAGATAAAAAAAGATTATTAGTAGTTAGGTTATGTCACTCAAAGTCCCATTAGCATGAATTGTGAACTACTGGGATTTGGTAGACGCTTATGCATATGATAGTACTATTTGGGGACGATCACCCCAGTTCGCGCCTTGACGGTTGATCCCCGTCGTACCACATTTATTGGTAAGCGAATTTATGTATGAGAAGATTTACATAGCGTGATTTTTGTGACGACACGCTAACTTATATGGGAAAATTGTTTGTCGGGTTCGCGGCGCGTTGTTGTGATAGTAAGGTAACAATGTCATGCGGCTAATAATAATCCAAATGTAATCCAATACGATTTAATAATGATACGATTAACGATAATCATATTACCTATAATGGTAATATTGAGGCTACGGTCTCATAGACGGTTTAAGATGTATGCTTTGATTTATATATTGCCTGACTAGCAATACGAGGACTTACTTCTGATATTATACTTGTGTTCTGATTTCAACGATTGTTTTATATAACTGTTTTATTAAACTCTATGAATTCACTCGGCATTCGCTGATATGATTTTTGCATGTTTTTTATTTCAGGTGCTTGAAGGTAATTCGGATGAAGATCGACTCTGATGGCCCACATAATAATAAAATTGTTCATTCGATCTATGTTTTGTAAACTTAATGAATTGTATAATTTGGGACCTGTTGTACACTTAAACTTTTTATCGAATGAATGTATGTTAAGCCTTGTACAACCATTTTTATGTGTTGTCTATGATTGGAGTTATTGTTCTATCCCGTAACACTCTAAAAGACCCTTCGGCTGTACCGATATGAAATTTGAGAGTGTTACAATCAGACCAACAAGTCTACAAGTACAATCACGAGAATCTTGTATATGTATGGTCACGCTGCATGTGTTTTAATTGACACGAGTGCTACTCAGTCGGTCATTTCTACTGCTTATGCCAAGAATGTTAGGATATCCCCTATGCCATTAGAGAATGTATTAAACATTTCCATGCCTTTAATAGACTCTATACGCATAACCCATGGGTACAAGAGCGTCCCCCTAGAGTTTGACGACAAGATTCGTCCTGTTGACGCACTTCTATTGGATATGTGCGATTTTGACATGATATTAGGCATGCACTGGCTATCCAAACATCACGCCACCATTAACTGCCATTCATATCAGGTCATCTTTGGTGATGTAAATGTACCAGAGTACATTCACAACGGTTTCGTACCCGGAAGGTCTGTACAAATAATTTCAACCTTACAAGCATGTGCACTACTGTCACATGGTTGTGATGGCTATCTTGCTACTGTTCATGATCTAGAGGCTGAATCTCCATCTATCCAGAATCAGCCGATCGTGTCAGAATTCCCAGACCGTGTTTCCAGAAGAACTCCCGGGCATACCACCTGCTCGTGAAGTAGAGTTTAATATTGAGCTCGTCCTAGGAGCTGAGCCAATTTCAAAGGCTCCTTATCGCATGGCTCCTATAGAGCTAAAGGAGTTAAAAGAAAAACTGCAGGAATTGTTGGAACGCGGTTTCATTCGACCTAGTTCTTTTCCATGGGGTGCACATGTTCTGTTTGTAAAGAAGAAGGATGACAGCATGCGTTTGTGCATAGATCATCGTGAGCTTAACAAGATCACCTTCAGGAATAGATATCAGTTGCTACGCATTGACGACTTGTTTGACCAACTCCAAGGGGCCAAACATTTCTCCAAGATCGATCTACGGTCGGGCTATCATCAGTTACGGGTTAAAGAGCAGGACATGGCCAAGACTGCTTTCCGTAAACGTTATGGGCACTACGAATTTGTAGTCATTCCATTTGGCCTTACCAATGCTCCAACTGTTTGCATGGATCTGATGAACCGTATCTTCCATGAGTTCCTGGAAAAGTTCGTCATTGTCTTCATTGACGACATTCTGATTTTCTCTAAGTCAAAGGAGGAACACGAAGACCATCTTCGTACTGTACTACATATACTTCGCCAGAAGCAGCGGTATGCTAAATTCTCCAAGTGTGAGTTCTGGTTAGACAAGGTGACGTTCCTAGGCCACATTGTATCAGCAGGAGGAATAACCATGGATCCAGCAAAGGTTGAGGCTATTACCAAGTGGCCAAGACCGACATCAGCGACTGAAGTTCATAGTTTCCTAGGCTTAGCTGGTTACTACCATAGGTTCGTAAAGAACTTTTTCTGTTTAGCACTGCCATTGACCAAACTGATGCAAAAAGGGGAGAAATTCGTTTGGACTGAAGAAAGAGAGAATAGCTTTGAAGACTTAAAGCAGAAGCTAGTATCTGCACTGATTCTTACTCTCCCATCTGGTACAGGTGGATTTCAAATCTACAGTGATGCTTCAGGGAAGGGACTTGGTTGTGTTCTCATGCAACATGGGAAAGTGATTGCGTATGCTTCACGGCAGCTTAAGCCTTATGAGGAGAACTATCCTACGCATGACTTGGAACTTGCAGCAGTCGTGTTTATATTAAAGATATGGAGGCACTACTTGTATGGAGAATCATGTGATATCTTCACTGATCACAAGAGCCTGAAGTACATCTTCACTCAAGGTGAGTTGAACATAAGACAGAAAAGATGGTTAGAACTGTTGAAGGATTATGACATTAATCTGTAGTATCATCCCGACAAGGCAAATGTAGTGGCAGATGCACTTAGTAGAAAGTCCGGTATGATCAACAGCATTAAGATTGAGGAAGAGATTATAAGAGACTTGGAGGGACTAGACATTGATATCATGGTACGTAGACAGCACGGTTACTGGGCTAATCTTAGAGTGGAACCTTAGTAACTCTCTAGGATCAAGGAAGCTCAGAAGGATGATGGTGAAATTTGGGCGATCATTCAGAACTTGGATCTGCAGACGGAGTTTCGGTTGGATGACGATGGTATCTTATGGCAGGGCACCAGACAATGTGTTCCTGATGATCTTACACTCAGGGAAGTGTTATTTGTTGAAGCTCATAGCTCCCTATTCTCCATTCATCCTGGTTCAACCAAGATGTACCACGACATCAAGCAATACTTTTGGTGGAGTGGTATGAAACAGGATGTTGTTACTTATATCTCCAAATGTCTTACCTGCCAGTAGGTTAAGATCGAGCATCAGCGGTCTAGTGGTCTACTACAACCGTTAGACATTCCAGAGTGGAAGTGGGACAATATCACCATGGATTTTGTTACCGGTCTTCCGCAGACAAAGAGGAGGCATGATGCGACTTGGGTTATCGTTGATCGACTTACTAAGTCGGCTCATTTATTACCGATCTGCAAGGATGATCCGTTCAGCAAACTGGCCGATACTTACAAGAAGGAGATCATGAGACTTCATGGTGCTCCATCCAGTATCGTCTCGGACAGAGATCCCCGTTTCACTTCGCGATTTTGGAAGAGTCTACAGAAAGCTTGGGGTACAAAACTTAAGCTTAGCATGGCTTTTCATCCTCAAACAGACGGACAATCGGAGAGAACGATTTAGACATTGGAAGACATGCTCCGAGCATGTGCATTGGAGTGGACAGTAGATTGGGATGATTATATCTGTTTAGTAGAGTTTGCATACATCAACAGTTGGCACGCCAGCATTAAGTGTGCACCATTCGAGATGTTGTATGGCAGGAAGTGTCTCGCCCCAATCTGTTGGGATCAGGTTGGTGAGCGAACACTTGAAGGACCGGAGATGATAGAGTTGACCAACGAGAAGGTCGCTGTAGCTAAGAAGAAATAGTAGGAAGCTCGTACACGTTAGAAGAGTTATGTCGATAAGCATCGTAGGGACTTACATTTCAACATAAGAGATCATGTCTTTCTTAACGTATCACCGACATGTGGTGTTAGACGTTTTTGAATCAAAGGGAAACTCAGTCCTCGACTCATCGGACCGTTTGATATCATCGAGCGAGTCGGTGAAGTATCTTATCAATTAGCGTTACCTCCGCACTTTTCTCACGTTCATGACGTTTTCCATGTGTCCTTACTTAGAGGGTATAATTATCATCCCCTTCACATGGTTCAGTATCCACTGGAACATATTCGTGAAGATCATACCCTCATAGAGGAACCCGAGCGAGTTCTTGACAAACAAGAACGAGTCATGAGGAAGAAGATGATTCTATTCGTCAAATCCTTTGGAGGGATCATACCGAGCGGGAAGCCACTTGGGAAACAGAGGAGTCTATCCGGGCTTCTTACCCTCATTTCAAGTTTTGAATTCGGGTATGTTCCTCTTTCAGTTTACTTTATCTATAATTCGGGGATGAATTATTCTTTTTAGGGGGAAGAGTTGTAAAACCCGCATGCTTTTACCATGAACAGTACACATAGTAAACGTACGTACATATAAAAACTTCCCTTTTATAGCATGAACACGTGTCACGATTATTAATTACAAAAGTTACGTGTGTGTTATTACACGATAAGTATTAAGTACGTGATAGTACACGATAATCATTTACAATAATAATTATAATCACAAACATGAAATCATGAACGTAAAAATCACGAACACGTAACTACGTACTTATATAATAGAATACGATTAACATCGTTACGTACAAGTATTTATATATAACACGAACATTTCATTATATTATAACACGAACATACGAACATGTAAAATATTAGACATGGGAAAACTTCGGGTTTTCCCATGTGGGCCCTATATGTCACGTACACCAAGGAAAGGGAGGGCCAAGTCCATGTTAATTTTACTAAGTAAACAAATAAGGGTTAACACATTTTTCATTAATAGAGTTTTTATAAAATTTACAAAACCCTAGCCTCCTTTGTCCATATTGTCGTTGGCCTAAAGGAAGACCACAAGGGTGTTTGATTTTGATTTTGGTTGATTAATTCAAGCATTGTGTTCGTCTTATTAACCTCCATTCGTTACACGCATTCGGTAATCCGTTATCCCTTTTCTTTGATTCTTTTATTTAATTATGAACATGTAAACATGGGATTAAATAAAAAAGTAATTAGAACATGTTAGATTAGTCATGGGGGAAAATTAAAGGGATGTTTCGGGTTGGTTTGTTCGACCGTCACCCAACCAAGAGCCCCATGGCTCTCGGCTTTCTTTTGTTCGCACCACCAACCGAGACTTCGAGTCTCGGTGTGGTTGGTCTCGGTTGGCAGCAGGAACAAGGGACCCCGTCGCGAGTCGGGGTGGCCTTGTGGTTTGTTTTGGGTCTCGGCAGCAGCAGCCACCAACACCGGTACAAAGCCGGTGGCGGTTTTGGTCAAGCAGGGGGAACCGCAGGCGCAGCAGGGGAACCACCGGCACACAGCCGGTGGGAACTTGCTGTGGTCAGCGGCTAGCCGAGAGGAAACCACCGGCTGCAGCCGGTGGTGTGGTTACACGAACAGTGGCAACCGGCCTAGCTGGTTTGCCACTGTTAAGGGTGTGTTTGGTTGGTCCGGTTCATGGGGTTTCTGGTCCAGTTCACATGTGTCTAAATTAATAGTCACGAGTCCGGTTCATGACTAAATTTTTGCAAGTATTAATTTTTACAAGTTATATTATTTAACAAGAAATTAAATTAATTAAACATGACTAATAATTAATTTAATTAATCTTGATAATATTATTTATGAAATAATACATGTTTTAACCTAAGTATTTATTTATTTAATTTAGACTATAGTATTAATTAATTATTTAAGACATGGATATAATTTATTAATAAACATGACTTAGGTTATAATTAATATAATATTAATACATGTTTAACCTAAGTAATTTATATTATATTTAATTAAATCATATAACCTATAGTTTATTAATTAACATGATATTATTAGTAAACTATACTATAATCACATGACTTATGTTATTTAACCAGTAAACTTAAGCTTATATTATTAGCTTATTAATCCAGCTTATTCCTAAATATGAACTTTTTAATTCAGGATACTTACTATTTTTTGAAACTTTCTATTATTAGAAACTAATCTAATTTAAGAAGTTAATCTATTTTTGGAAACTTTCTACTTTTGGAAACTTTCTATTTTAGGAAACCTGCTATTTTTAGAAAGTTACTTATTATTACACAACAAGTATAATAATACAAGAAATACAAGTAATACTTTATCAGAATACATAGAATACATGATAAACACAGCATAACCTTAAAATCAGTAAAACAAGACAATAACATGTAAAATAAGCTAAGATATGATATAATCAGTTACGTACCCAGTAAACAGGATACTTATACATGTACCCTATTTTATGTAGCATTAGTGAGATCGAAGTAGGACTTTCATTCTTCGTCTTCTTCGTTCACTGGACATAAGGTACGGATTTCCCGTCCTTCAGTATGGACATTCTTTCCTTATTAGAATTCCCGTTTACAGCCAACTGTTTTCCCAGTATTGTTTTATATGTTTGATTACTTATGTTAGTTTAAGAGCCTAAGCCATATACATGCATGACCAGTGTCACCTAGTTATGGAGGTACCATAACCATAACACTGGAGGCACCAGTGTTATGACTTCCCCACGGCGAAGTGATTGCTCGTGGCGTCCCTTTTCAGTTTTGGCCATTATATTATATTATCATGTGGGGCGTATGGGTGCATCCTAGTTACATGTTTTACCAGTATTATCAGAGTGAATGCGATGTGTGCCTTGCATCTTTCACTAGGAGTTGATCACTCCTACCCAGACTATTTAATTAGAGGCAACCACTCTAATTGCATGACGAGGTCTCCCCTCCAAGTATTCATGCACGGTGGAACTTCATGACCTATATGGGCTATTGGATATTTAATATAGATTTTACATAAAAACATAAGTCTTTTCAAACTATAAAACCAGTTTTATGAACATGATTCCAGGTTACTTAGGACTTATACTTTTCCGCTGCTATTAGTCTTTATGCTTATGATATTCCATGCTATGCTTGTATATTCGTGCACTGAGCGTTATGCTCAGCCGTTTTCCTTTCATGTTCCCAAACGACAGGTACTCAAGGGCGCTCGTAGACTTTAAGCGTACGTGCATATGGATTGGAAGCTATCTAGCCTTCTCTACTTTATGCATTTCATCATACATTTTGCTACTTACTTCTTTGGACATTGTTTAGTCCTTTTCCTTTATAGTTCTTATGTTTGTGTGTGATGAGCTTATACTTGGGGTACCGATGTTTGTTTCTTGTATTTCCTTTCATGGTCATTTAATGTTTTTACGACATTTACCTTGTATGCTTTGATGACATGCCATAATCACGCGTGACATTCCATTTACCAAAATGGGGTGTTACATCGTGGTTCAACTTGAGAGAGATAACAGGAAAACAGACAATGAAGAAAGTCGGTATGATTGTTCCTTTGCTAATCTTGAACATAGCTGACAAGATCAATGTTACCAGAACCTGCTTACTTAACCATGTTTCGTGTCTTAACAATTTAACGAGGGTCTCCAATGATTTAAGATTTAGGATGCACGGTATCGATTCTTTTAGTGACATTTGTGTCAACCTCCACTGATGGTGCCAAGTTGTTAAGATCATCACCAAAGTGTTCATTATAGGATGAGGAAGAGAAAATGTCAGAAGATGGATGTTTGTGAATATCTGCCAGCTTAGAAGATAATCTTCTTTGAGCATCTTTAAGGTCCGATGGACTAGAAAATCATGTTCAAGATTTAGTACACCCAAGCTATGACCAAGGGAAGTTGAGAAGCACTAGAAGGAAGTGTGCTACTACCAGCAAGAAATGGTACATTCTCATAAGGAAGTGACACGCTATCAGAAGGAAGTGGTACACTACCAGAAGGAAGTGGCACACTATTAGCATCAAGTGCAACCTTCCTCAATAACTCCTCAGTATCTTTTGCAAACTCAAAACCAAGTTAATTCAGCTACATCAGTCGCTTCTTGTTGTTGTCTGAGCAATATGTCAAGATCTGTTTGAGAGCTTGAATTAGCATCCCAAGCATCAATCAGTAGCACCGGCAACTCCTTGAAACATGTTGATAGATAAGAAGGAATAACAACCACCTGTTCATCATCCTCTGAATCAGAATCATTTACTTGAGTACCTACAAAAGGAGAAGTAGAACCTAAGGGACCTGCATTTTGGTTAGCTTTTAAATGATAATATCCTAAGGAATCACTTAGATAGTCAAGATCAAAGTATCATTCAGGACCTGATCCCTAAAGGTTGGTCTTATCTTCAAAGTACCTCAAATTTATTGTCTCTTCTACTCTCTTATTGGCTAAATGGTATACCTTGTAGGCTTTAGAATGAGCAAAATATCCAACAATGAAACTGTGACACCCTAGGCAAATCTCACATCGGATGTGGCCAGGAGAGATCCATAGTTCATAAGATAACAGTCACCTTCTCATGACACAACGCGTTTTGTGGTCTACTGCAAGTGGGGTTCTGAGAAACTAGCAGTTAAGCGTGCTCATGGGAGAGTAGTACTGGCTTGGGTGACCTGCGGGAAGTCTTCGCAAGAGGGCCACAAAGCAAAGCCGTGAGCTTGCAGGCAAAGCGGAAAATATTATGGTCTGAGTAGGCGGGATGTTACAAGCGGTATCCAAGCCACTCCTGAGCCGTTCGGGATGGTGGGGAAACCTCATCAAGAACGATGAGTCCCGAAGGGGTGATTGTGACACCCTAGGCAAATCCCACATCGGTTGTGGCCAGGAGAGATCCATGGTTCATAAGATAATAGTCGCCTTCTCATGACACAACACGTTTTATGGTCTACTTCAAGTGGGGTTCTTAGGATCTGGCAGTCAAGCATGCTCATGGGGGAGTAGTACTGGCTTGGGTGACCTACCAGGAAGTCTTCACAAGAGGGCCACAAAGCAAAGCCATGAGCTTGCAGGAAAAGCGTAAAATATTGTGGTCTGAGTAGGCGGGATGTTATACGTGATTGTGACACCCTAGGAAAATCCCACATCGGCGGTGGCCAGGAGAGATCCATGGTTCATAAGATAACAGCCGCCTTTTGATAGGTGTGTAAACACCCATCCTTTTACCACTTAATTATAATAATAACCAAGCCAAAACGTATACTTAATGTCGTAAAAGTCAGAATTATGCGTGGTTTGTTTTTTTGTTGTGATTTAGGACAAAAATGTGGAAAGGGAAGAAAACACGGGCTTTCACGGACTTATATCGAAGAAAAAGACAAAAGACGAAGTCAAAAGATCAAGAGTGCAAAAAGAACAGAAGTCCAAGGCCTATTCTGAAGATTTATCGAAGAAATAGTCTAAAGGCGGAAGTTTTATGAAGTCGAAGAACCAAATCTAATAAAAGAAGAAAATTAGAAGACGAGTTCATTTCATATCGACAAATCCCGAGACAACGTCGAGAAAGAAGAAGAATTTAAAAGACGAAAAGACGAGATGAAAGAAGAAAGCATCAACACATTTTCCTCCTCCTATATATATAGTCCTTAAACACTTCATTAAGAGGAGAGTAGTTATTAGTTTTATTTTTGTAAGGTAATTAGGAGTAGATTAATATTACTTTCTCTCTCTAGCTTTTCTTTAATGTTTTAATCTTTTACATTAATCTTGTATTGAATCTCTTAATCTTAATCTTTAATTCAAGCTTTTTAGATAATCACTCTCACTCTACCTTTCTTATTATTAATCTTGTTTTGATTTTATTAATCATGTAGTTTAATCTTTATGCTTGTTGTTTGATTGATGTTTTAGATTGATTATGCTTATTGGTTTTGATGTGTTTGATTTTTATAGCTTATTGTGTTTGGTGCTTATTGTTTGATTTTACTTATTTTGGATTAAGTGTTTTTATTAGTTTATTTTATAAAAAGTTGATTTTAGATTTTTTAGATTAATCAGTGTTTTTCAAGTTTTTGATTTGTGGTTTAATTAGTTTTTCTTAAAGTTTGTTTAGATTAAGTTTTAGTTATTTGCTTATTTGGTTTGTGCTTATTTCGGAGCTTATTCCCTGTTTACCAGATAGTACTGTTTCTGTTTTTCCCATTTTTTCATATCTTCGGATTAGGGTTTTAAATTCCGAAATATACCCCCTTATCCGAACTTCGTTTATCCGAAGTTTTTGTTTATTCCGAAATTATTTCCTTTTATTCCGAAATAACTGCTTTATCCGAAATTATTAGTTAATCCGAAGAATTTCCATTTTTTCGAATTTATGCCTTTATTCAGAAGAATTTAGTTTTTTTCCGAAATTTTCTTTTTTCCGAAATTATTGGTTTATTCCGAAGATATTACATTTCTCCGAAAATATTTCTTTTTCCGAAATACATCCATTTATCCCAATTAATCTATTTATCCGAAATTATATAGTTTTTCTGATATTCTTTATTTATCCGGATATGTAGTTTTTATCCGAAAATATCTTTTTTTCGAATATCTTTATTATTCCGAATTTCTTTTTTATTCCGAAAATGTTTCCTTTATCCGAAAATAATTTGTTTTTCTGAAATAGTTAAGTTTACTGTTTAATTTTATTTTCAGTTTTATTTTTATTCAAGTTTTAAGCTTTTATCATTTAATTTTTATAGTCTTAATTTTTAGTTTAATATTTTCAAGCTTTCATCTTTGTTTTATTTTACCTTTACTCAACGACATTACTTCTTTTATTTTAAAATAGATAATTATTTTCTTTTCCTTTCACCAAGAACAACTGAGTCACACTTTCAACTATAATCAATTCGATAAGACCGTGAACAACGAACTTTATTTTTATACTTGGCAAATCCTTGTATTAAATGGCGCCGCTGTCGGCTCTTTTCGTGAAGATTAACGGTTTTTTGTGAGAGACGCGTTGGATTTTGCGATCTGTTCACTCTTGAACGTTATTTTTCTTGCTCAAAAATTTTTAAAAAAATCCATAAAAATTAAAAATTTCAAAAATCCAAAAACATTTGAAAAATCATAAAAAGCATTTCTTTTTCAAAGTTTTATACCAAAAATATTTTCTTTTCACGTTAACTTTATTTCTTCTATTTCTTTGCTATTCTTTTCTTTTGTAGGTGTATGCGTACTCGTTCACGCAAAAGGAAGTCCATTCAAGCCGCTACTATTGATCCTCCTGTTGTAGAGCCTCCCGTTGTCAACACAATGGAGAACCGTCCAATGATCGAGCTCTTGCAATCACACGTCGAAGGCAACGATGATGCGATTGTGGTGCCGGCTATTGACGCCAACAACTTCGAGCTCAAGTCCAGTTTCATTCAAATGGTTTCCGCAACACCTTTCTTTGGTCGCACTCATGATGATCCACACGATCACATTAAAAGGTTCTTACACTTATCCAATACTGTTAAATACAATGGGGTTTCACAAGAGGCAATTCGTTTGCTCCTCTTTCCTTTCTCCCTCGAGGGACAAGCCCAGACTTGGCTCGATAAGGAACCACCCCAGAGTATTATCACATGGACGGACCTTGAGACCAAGTTTATCAATTGCTTTTTCCAACCCTCACGTACTACCTCTTTGTGGAATGACATTATCAACTTTGAACAAAAGTACGGTGAGACGTTTAGTGAATCTTGGGATCGCTTTAAGAAACTTTTAAGAAAGTGTCCACAACACGGTTTTACAAAGGTACATCAAATTAATACTTTTTATAATGGATTAACTTTGAGTGAGCAAGATTCACTAAATAATGCTTCGGGAGGTAATATTCTTGTCAAGACTATGAATGAGGCTTGGGCTATCATTGAGAACACGGCCAAAGTCCAAACCAAGAGTGTTAGGGCTACTATGGCTAGTGCCAGTGAGAGTGAGTTGAACAATCATCTTAAGGAACTTACTTCAGCTGTAAAGCAACTTATTTTAAGAGATCATCCTCCTAATCAACATGCCCATGCTCTCAATATTACTTATGAAACTTGTGGTAGGCCACACTCTTGTGCTAATTGTGATAAAGCTTATGATCAATCTCACGAGGAAGTGTATGCTTACAACAACACCGAGAGAGTTCATTTCAAGCCTAATGTCGATGTTAATCACTTGTCTTACAACTCGACCAATTATTTGGCTCCACCCGGTTTTCAACAAAGACCTCACCCACCCACCCATAACAACCAAGGGCCACCTAGAGCAAATGTTCAGCAAAATGCAAATGTGAGGGGCTAAAATTCAAATCAAGGAGCTTATCCAATGCAAAACCAAGGCTTTCAAAACCAAGGTTTCAATCCTCAAGGTTTTCAACCATATAACCAATACCCAAACCAAGGTTTTCAACAACAAGGGTTTAATTTACCTCATCCGCACATGGACTTAATTCTACAAAAATTAACCGACCATGAGAAAACCATGAAGGAATGCAAGAGACCATGGATAGGAAATTCGTTCAAATGTTTCAAACCCTTCGTCCCCAAGGTTCTCTTCCTTCTACAACCGAAACAAACCCTAGAGCGAATGTGAGTGCTATTACTACACGCAGTGGAGCAAATTTATTAGGACCGTCTATCCCTCCCCAAGTTACTCCTTCTAAACCTCCTCAACCCCCATTTATCCCTCCTACTTCCATGCCTAGTACTAGTTCTCCATTACCGTCTCCACCTCTCTCGGAAGAAATACCCAAGAAAAACCCTTCACCAACACCACCTTCCACCTCTAAACCTTCTACTTCTTAACCTTCAACATCTCAACCTTCACCTTCTACACCCACACCACCTAAACCCAATATCCCTTATCCTTCTCGGTTAAACAAGTGCAAATTGCTTACTAAAGAGGATGCTCAAGTTACTTCTTTTTTGAAGATGATCTCCCAAATGAATTTCAACATTACCCTTGTTGAAGCACTTGTCCAAATGCTGAAATTTGTCAAAGCATTCAAGGAATTGCTTAATAAGAAGGAGAAGATGGTTGAATTTGTCAACACACGCTTAAATGAAAAATGTTCTGTTGTCCTTCTTAAAGACCTTCCGGAAAAACTTGGAGATCCCGGTCGTTTTGTGCTACCTTGCATTTTTAACAAAGTTGAAGAATTTATTGCCTTAGCCGATCTAGGGGCAAGTATAAATTTGATGCCATTAAGTGTTTGGAAAAATTTATCATTACCCGATCTTACACCAACAAAGATAACTCTTGAGCTAGCAAACCGAACTCTCGCTTACCCCATTGGTATTGCCGAAGATGTGTTTGTTAAAGTTGGTACCTTCACTTTTCCGGTCGATTTTGTTGTTGTTGATTATGAAATGGACCCTCGTATTCCGTTAATACTTGGATGGCCATTCTTAAGAACCAGGAAAGCTCTAGTCGATGTTGCCGAAGGTGAACTAATCTTAAGGGTCGGGAATGATCAACAAATTTTTAAGATGGGGAAGATTACAAGAAAATCACATGGAAAAGAATCGGTAAAGATGATTGATGTGCTTTCAGACGAGTTTGTCACAACTCCATTGGAAACTACAAAGGTTGATGTCAATGATTTTATCGTTTACAACAATCCTCTTTTCGAGCCTATCTATGATAATCCACTTTTTCAAGAAAATATGGAAGATTCTAAAGATCCTCTTCCCAATTTGTATCCCCCACAAATTTATTAGTCTCCACCGATATATGATGACTATGATGATGATTCTAGTTCCGATGTGGATGATTATGATGATTTTTCTTCAGAGTATAAAGACATGCCAACTTATGATGACTTTGATGATGTTGATACTCTTTCGAGTGGTTCTTCAAATGATGACCTTGCTCCTACTTTTGATGAAGATCCTCCACCAACAATGCTTGATCCTACTTTGGATGATTACTCATTTGAGGAAGATTTTGCTACTTTTCTCAATACATACTTCCCCAATGAGCATGATTCTCGTCCTTTGGACTTTATTTTGGTCTTTATCCTCCTTCGGATATTAAGAAACCCGTTTCAAAGGAGAAGAATCTGGACGACACCAATATCCGTAGTACCTATGTCTTAACACCTTTCTATCCACCTTCTTCGGATGAGATTGTGCGGTTTATGGGCGAATCTTCAAGGTCTACTAAGTCTATGTCTTATTTTCCCCTAAAGGAATAGGTGTTCGATCCGGGCATCACAATTTTTAAGCCATCTCAGTCTCCATCTGATGAAATAAAAGGAAATATGTTTGGAAACATTGGAGATATGCTTGCACTTCATCATACTTTCTACTATCGTGCTCAACAAATGCTTAAGGGAACCTCGCCTACTCTTCTTTGGCTTGTCTTGTTCACCTTAAGCTTGCGCTATTTGATGGACGAAAACCATGTATTTTATCCCGGTGGATGTTCTTCAAGGTTCTTACCATTCTAATCAAGGTCGAGTCAGGCTCACGACTCGACGAACAAGAACAAGCACTTCTCGGGAGGCAACCCGAGTATCTATCCTTTTTATCCATTTTTATAATAAGTGTAGGGGAGACCCTCGTAGGTGTTTGTTGTTTTCTTTCTTATGATGTGCAGGGATTCGATTATCAAAGATCCATTCTTGATGACTTTTTAAAATCCGTGATTCCATGTTCCCGTCTTCCCGGTTCTATCCTAAACTCTTTTGATTCTCTATTTTATATTCTTCAATATTAAAATAGGAATCACTTCTGTTGTCTCTTCCTTAGCAAGATTAAACAACGTGCACAATGTCCTAAGTGTAGGGGAGTTTACTTCCACATGCTTAAACATTAAGGATAATGTTTATATTGAGTGTAGGAGGACTTCTATCGAAGTTAAGTGGGCTTTTCCATTTATTTGTCCTCATTTTCACAGAAAATTGATTTTTCGACATTTTTCAAATTTTTTGATCTATTTTCGCCTTGTTGTATTTCCTTTGTTATCGTGATTTTCTTTCTTCAGAATAAATTTTAATAAAATAGTTTTAATAAGTTTAGATGTCTTTGATATATTAGGCACGTCATGAATCTTTTGACTCAACCCGAGTTTACTGATCCAAGTTTACTCTAGCTAGTATCCTTAACGTGTTTAAATCGAGTTTTGCTAGGCTTTTATATAGGGAACTTTAAAACGCGAAAGTCTAACTCTTACGGGTTAAGAACAAGAACTTTTCGCAAGTTCCTATAATTGATCCTAGAAAGTCGTTTATCAAGGGAACTTTAAAATACGAATTCTAAACGTGAAAAACTCTAAGAAGTTGCAAGATCCTATAGATGACTTGAAAACCAAAAACTTTGATTTAATAGGCTAAGCATCCACGAGTCTCATTCCTTTAGATTTTAAATTGTGGAGAACGAGAGATGATAGAGTCAATTATAAGTTTGGTATTCTTTCATGAATTTATGTGAGTTAATTATGAGCTTTTTATCCCATCGCTTGTTAATAAATATGATTGCAATAAGTAAGGTTGTATGATTTGAAAAGTTACTTAGCTTCTAGCAGAAGATCGTTTAAAAGTTGCTCGGTATTAATTACAGTTCATAGCCAAGGCATAACTTATTGAAGCGGGAAAAAAAATGGCGAGTCCGAAAAGGCCCTAACAAGGCATGAGGGCTACATTTTGTTGCTAAAGATCCAAAGTGATGTGAAAAATAATTTATCAAAAATCAATATGAAGGATCAAGACACACGACGAAAAGCAAATACCCCCTAAAGATCATGGAGAAGTCGATCCAAAAAGGCCCTAGCAAGGTATGAGGATAAATAGATCCAAGTCCTAAAAGGAGGCAGATCGTTGTATATCAAAATCCCAAATAAAGATTGGATAAAAACGAAGAAGTCGTGGTCCAAGTATTAAGAATCTCTCAAAACTTCAAGTGAAGAAATTCCTATTATGAAGAGAAGACCATTATTTCATGAACGTCTCTCAAGATCTGAAGTATGAAGTCAATGCCAAATACCGATCCGAGAAATGTCTCAAATCGTGAAGCGAGTTATGCCAAGATATGAACTTTATGAGGTTTCGAGAAGCAGTTTTAAAAGATTTTGTCCTTTAGCTAACTGTTGATTAAATCGTCCTACTTTATTTTTAGCCTAATAAACTATCGAAATAAGTCAACAATGCATCCTCGTGATCATTCAAGACAACAATAAAATATAAGAGATACACCTAGGAATAAGGGAGTCTAAGTGAATAACTGAGCCACATGAGTTTGTGTTAGTTTGCTAACTTATAATAACAATGATCTCGTTTTTAAGCTTGGTATGGGGAACGTAAAACTTGAGGGTGATAAACATTCATGACATCCAAGGCCCTAATGTAAGTCTTTGATCTCTTTACTTGTTATTTTCCTTTAAATATTTTGTAATTTTCTATCTTTTTAAGTTTCCTTAATGTCTTGTGTTTAATAAATGCCAAGGTGGGTTAATTATTATGGAAAATGTAAATCTTGCTTTGCAACTAATGCATTGCATGAGGGCATTGCAATGGTCAAGTGTAGGGGATTTGATAGGTGTGTAAACACCCATCCTTTTACCACTTAATTATAATAATAACCAAGCGAAAACGTATACTTAATGTCGTAAAAGTCGGAATTATGCGTGGTTTGTGTTTTTGTTGTGATTTAGGACCAAAATGTGAAAAGGGAAGAAAACACGGGCTTTCACAGACTTTTATCGAAGAAAAAGACAAAAGACGAAGTCAAAAGATCAAGAGTGCAAAAAGAACGAAAGTCCAAGGCCTATTCTGAAGATTTATCGAAGAAATAGTCTAAAGACGGAAGTTTTATGAAGTCGAAGAACCAAATCTAATAAAAGAAGAAAATTAGAAGACGAGTTCATTTCATATCGATAAATCCCGAGACAACGTCGAGAAAGACGAAGAATTTAAAAGACGAAAAGACGAGATGAAAGAAGAAAGCATCAACACATTTTCCTCCTCCTATATATATAGTCCTTAAACACTTCATTAAGAGGAAGTGGTTATTAGTTTTATTTTTGTAAGGTAACTAGGAGTAGATTAATATTACTTTCTCTCTCTAGATTTTCTTTCATGTTTTAATCTTTTACATTAATCTTGTATCGAATCTCTTAATCTTAATCTTTAATGCAAGCTTTTTAGATAATCACTCTCATTCTACCTTTCTTATAATTAATCTTGTTTTGGTTTTATTAATCATGTAGTTTAATCTTTATGCTTGTTGTTTGATTGATGTTTTAGATTGATTATGCTTATTGGTTTTGATGTGACAATCCCACAAATTTATGATTGATATTTTATTCTCAATATTTATTGAAAATATTATTTTAATGTTATATTATGAACTCACTTATTTTTGGGAAGAAATTTGGATTTACGTCTTGGAGTAGCATCGACTACGTCTAAACCGGAGGATTCTACGTTACGTGCTCACGTTTACATACACCGTTTTTGGTGACAGTCCGACATTTCAGAAAATAAATTTGTCCGTGAATATTATTTTGAGATTTTAAATTTGTGTTGGTTCATAAACTCACAAATTTACGAGAAGAGATTAGGACTTACGATTTTAATTTAACGTCCTGTACGACTAAACCGGAAACCTTAGGATTACGTATTTACGTTTTCGAACTCCCTTTTTGATGAGACAATTTTTATTAGATTCGTTTTGTGCCGTTGATTCATAATTTATAAAAACGTTTTTCGTAAAACGACCCGAGGGCACGCAAAACGAGGAAACTAGAATCAAGGAATACCCGTAAATTAGTGGGATGGGACAAAACAAGTTTATCCCACCCCACTAACACATGGGATGGCCAAGAGGACAACACCTCATCCCATGAGGTGTCAAAGCTTAGCTAATAAGCTTAACACTTGTATACACTCCTAAAACCATCCAACAACAAAACCATTTTCTCACAAAACTCTTACATGCAATACCACCCATTATCTCCTTCATCTCTCTCTAAAAATTCGTCCAACCTTCACCCTTGAACACCCCATTTTGATCAAATTTAACCACAAATCCTATGTTATCTCTACATATGATGAAAACCCATTGAAGTTATGAAGATTGGAGGTGATCTTAACATGTAAAAAGGAGTTTTCAAGGGAGTTTGGGGCTGATTTCTCAAGGAGTTTTCATGAAGAACAAGGGCTGATTTTTGGAGGAATCTACAAATACTTGGTGATCCTAGAAGTAGTGTTGATATCTCATAAGATTGGTTACCCAAAACCAAATCTTGTTCATCAAAAACCTCATCTTTTCATCACTAATGGTGGTATAGAGATTGTTCTTCATATCCTCTTTTTATTTTGATTATGTAATCATGTATTTCTTTCTTATTGTATATGTATATGATAAATATATGATGATAAAAATGTTGTGTGGGGATCAAGTGTTGATAAATACGATTAAAAAGATGAAAAACCATAAGAAACAAGGCTAAAATCTTGCTTAAATTGTTGGCTGTATAAAAACAGTAAGTAACCAAGTTATGAACTGATAAAATTGCATGGTGGAATCCATTTACAGTAAGTGTTAGATGTCATACACATGTGAGAGTTGGCCATGCAATGGAATCATTGTAATGAGTGAGATATGATCAAAACAAGTTTAAGATACAAATCTTAGTTCACTGTTTTGGACGATTTTTAGAAAATACTTAGAGGATGATTCAACAGTAGATATAAAGAGTTAAATGGAGCAAATATCATTTAGTTTATGTGATAAAAATTTGAGCTTCTATCTCCATATAGAACTCTAGATATGGCAGTTTTGGTGAAAGTGAAGATAAAAATCAGATTTTGGAAATTAAAGTATAATACTATTATATAAGCACTCAAAATTATATTGTATAAAATGTAAAGTTAAAACCCACTAACTTATGGATTTTATTTATATAAATATATAAAAGGTTAAACAAGTGTATAAATTATAAAAATGGTAGTGGAATAATATTTATAAGTTATAAAAACTATAAACTTGATTTTTACGACTTTTTTGGCTAATACCGTAAAATTAACGTTTTTGTTAAATAAAACTTAGATGGTTGGACCCGTCTAATGTAAACTTTATAAAACTTATATACTGATATATAAACATGTATAACAAGTAAAAACCGATAAAACCCGAACTATAGGACATACGGACATTAACGAGCTAAGTAAACATATTGGACTAATAATTAGACTAAATAAGTTAAACACTTGTAAAAAGAACTTATTGGACTTAACCCATTTAGGCCCAACTTGTAAAGTGTAGATACTGATAATATAAGTATAACATGGATTAATACAAGTTAAAGAACTTATAATAAGTTTACTGGACTTAAAACGTGTAAATAGGTAGAACTAGTAAGCTAGTATAAAAGTTACCGACATATAACACTAAAATGAGTAAACGAGAATATGTAAACCCACTTGATCATCATATATATATAATCATCATATGTATACATAATTGTTATTTTTATAAAGTCATTGGACATGAGTCTAAGACGAATATTATTTGTCTAGGTTTCCGTGATTGAAGCACGTACCGTACGTCCGAATTGCCGATAACCCGCCTTCCCACATCAACGTGAGTTCATAGCCTCGCACTCTTTTAAATGTTTTTATAAATGTTTTATAAACCCGCGAGGGAGATAACATGTTAGTTTTTATAAAATAGGACACCATTTGTCCTGATTGTTTGTTTATTGATTTGGACCCGAATGATTGAATGACCCGATTGTATGACCCGATAAATGATTAAAGGACCCGATAGATGAAATTAAATGGATTATTAAAGTTGGGTTATGTCACTAAAAGTCCCATTAGCATGAATTGTGAACTACCGGGATTTGGTAGACGCTTATGCATTTAATAGTACTATTTGGGGACGATCACCCCAGTTCGCGCCTTGACGGTTGATCCCCGTCGTGCCACATTGATTGGTAAGCGAATTTATGTATGAGAAGATTTCCATAGCGTGAACTTTGTGACGACACGCTACTTTAGATGGGCAAAATGAGTATCGGGTTAGATACCCGTTGTTGATTTAGTAAGGTAACAATGTCATGCGGCTTATAATAATCCAAACTAACGAAATACTACTAGACGCTCCGAATTACGATGTATTGCCTGACTAGCAATACTGGGTCATACTATTGATATTATGTTTGTGTTTTGGTTTTCATAACCATATTCATATAACGGTTTTTATTTTCATACAACGTTATAAGACGTATTGTATGATATTTTTGCGACATTGGCTCGTATAATGCTTTTTAAGGCAAATGCCTATATTATGATTTTCGATAAGGATTTGTATAAAACGACTTTGGCTATTTTATGGCCTATTAAAATGATTTGTACAAAATGATTTTCAGTAATAATTTTATACTGATATTGTATTGATGGATTTTATTAAACTCTATGAATTCACTCGGCGTTATCGCTGACCTTTTCTTTTAACATGTTTATCTCAGGTACTTGAAGGTAATTCTCGGGAAGACGACAAGAATTCATGGCCCGCACTTAAACAATATTTTTCATTCAAATACTTTGTAAAACTTTGTATGAAATAATATGACTTGGGACCGATGTAACTTTGATATTTATGAATGGAAATGCTTTTATGATTAAATGACGCA
Organism: Glebionis coronaria; assembly: GCA_025667525.1. Classification (NCBI taxonomy): domain Eukaryota; kingdom Viridiplantae; phylum Streptophyta; class Magnoliopsida; order Asterales; family Asteraceae; genus Glebionis; species Glebionis coronaria. Next base: position 19,188,153 of record CM046878.1, on the reverse strand, counting down.
ATTTTTATGCGTTGTCTATGATGTGAGTAATGTGATATCCCGTAACACCAACTAGTCTTCCGCTGTATTGAGTTGTATAAATTTGGGGGTGTTACAGTTTGGTATCAGAGCTCTCGTTATAGAGAACGAAAGATTTTTAAAACCAAGGTTTTGAATAAAACATTTCAAAATCTTTTAACTATAAACATTTTTCTAAAAATGTCTAAAAATCTTTTGACTATAACGGTGCCGAAGAATTCCCGAGTTACCGACAAGGCCAGACTGAGAAGTGTTATTTTAATATATATATAACTTGGATTATATATATATGATGTAATTTTATTACATAATTATTTGATGATTATTTTGATATTTATACGAGGTATTTATACGACGTCGATTGTCACAAGAAACCCTAACTCCCCTAGTAAATTAATCGAAGCTATTCTCGTAGGAATTCTAGCTATTCTAGATCTAAACCAAGTTGTGGATATTTATGATCCCAACAAATGGTTGATATTCGTAGAAATGTAGATATTAGTTGATTGTGATATTGAAAAAGAATTGGCAAGATTAAATCTGATATCGATGTCATGACGATCTTTTCTTATAGAGTGGAGTTTGACAAAACGTTACCACCTAGAAAGATGTCATCTGATTCGTTGTCATCCAATTCTGAAATTGAAATCGAAAGGGTGAATGTTGCACTTGAGGCTATCATTGGAGCCATTACCCAAAAGCCTCATGCCACTAGTACCTTTCCGAGAAGTCTAATTGAATGTATGAGTCATTTCATACTAGTGACTCATTTGATAACTATTGATGATGGAGCTATAGGATTGGAAATTAAGTTTTGCTTATATCGAGCCTTTATTGCCCTATTAAGGTCTAAGAATAAAAGTTGAAAATATTGGAGAATGAGGTAGGATATCGAATTGAGTATAAGTTGATTGAAAACTTGAATTAAGTAAAATTTAACCCGTATGAAATATGAGATTGATAAGAGGAAGTCATTAAGCCCTGTGATTGAAATATATGGTTTTAATTGATTGTTGATTCGTGTTAAGTGTTGTTCCTAAGCCATTGTCCACTGACGAGGATGCCCAGTGTCCAATAAATAAATTGAAGAAATCTTCTTCTAAATTGGGACCGATGGATCTTTCGGGACATGTGGAACACCTAATGACTCTTGTAGATTAGTATTCATTGTGGTATCTTTTAAAAATAATCCCTAACTTAATTGAGACATCAGTTGGTAGGATGAGGTCTTGGAATTGTATGACATAATGACACATAATGTGTTACGGTACAATTTGACTTGTTTGTGATTAATGAAAAGACTACCTTTGATTGCTAAATTCTACATGTATCAATGACATCTATCTTTTCTTGCTTCTTCCTAATGCTCGCATTAGTGATACAACCATTGAACAAGTACTCATCTCGATTTGAGTTACATTGTGGATTATTATTTTTGAGTGCCATCGAGGTCATGAACCTCATGATTAATTGGATAATCTCATTTCCTATCATATCGTAGTTAATTCTTGGTGAATAAGCTTTCATCACTCTTCTGCAGATCACTCATTGTTTTTATAAGATAAAACAGTATCCCTTGAGAAAAATTGAATTTTCATCGCTATAAGGATTATTCAAAGTGAGATTTATAAGTGATTGTTATCGAAATGAAGTTGTTTATAAAACACCTTAGAAAACTTAATTGTTTTCATAACCAAGAAAATCTTTGTAAATTTATTTTTGGTTCTTATTTAAGAATTAAGCATGAAAATGTTTTTATTATAAACATGATGATAAAATTTTGACGAACTGAGTATTGCATCGTTAAACTTGAAATTGTATATAGTTGCGCGCCTACATACAATTTGGAATGGACCATGCAAGGCTGATTAGTAGTCACCATAAAACTGAATAATAAACACTACATTTTCTTTTAAGATTGTGAAAGATTAAAATTTTATGAGATCTGCAAGAAGTACAAAATAGGGACATAATGTTAGAGACATCTACATATGTGCCCATGACCATCTATTCTTCTGAGTCGAATTTACTCATCTGTGGAAATTGTCATGTTTGACAATTGATAATTCTTTCTTGTCCAATTCTCATGTCGTGAGATTCTTAGGAAAAGTATCTGATTACCGAGTGTTGATACCCGATTGGTTGTATCGACGTTCCTATCATTTCTTTTGATTTTATTTCATTTGAATGACCTGGGTAACAATCCGAGGAGCTTTCGAATGCGTACTCAAATTATGAAAACATGGGATATATTCATATTCGTTAAATGTTTTCTTCTGTATCTGATTTGAAATTCTCTCGCATAGATTATGCGTTAACCTTACTCTTTTAAGGTTAGTTATGTCTCCATATATCCTTGAATTTGTGAAGGATTATGAGTTGTTATTGGTCTTTTGAGAAGTTCACATCTTATCGACGGCAATGAAACTGAAAAGTTGGTAATGCCAGTAGAATGGATTGATTGATTATGACAGGACGACATTGTCTTAATTGATGGGAACTCAAATTGAATTCCCCTAAATGATAAGATGTTGATTATAAAAAGTGATCTAAATAATTTTTGATGGATGACTTGAAATTATACCATGAATGGTTGTGAATTAGTCATAGATATTATAATCTAGAAAGAACCTAATATGAATTTATTTAAAGATGTTTCTGTTATCTGAAACTTTAGTAAGTATTTGTTGATAAATTACCTAGACTTTTGCCATTAAGGCAAGTTGAATTTGATATTGATTATATTCTCGGTGTTGCACCTGTGGCGTGTGCACTGTACGTCAGCACCACCTGAATTAAAAGAATTACCGTACAAGTGAGGGAGTTGTCGGAGAAAGATTTTATTCTACCGAGCTCGTCATCATGAAGAGCTATGGTGTTATCATTCCTTATATTTATAGATTACTGTGAACTGAGTAAATTGACAATCGAAAACGATATCCATAACTCGAAATGGAAGATTTGTTCGATCATTTAAAAGGTTCTAGCGTATGTTCTAAAGATTTTATCCATGGCATGGTTATCATCAACTTCGCATCTGCGAAAAAGATTATGTATTCCAATCACTACATCCGGTACTTGTAATGAACATTATGAGTTTCACGTGATGTCATTTGGATTGACTAATACACATGTAGCATTCATAAATGTGGTGAATCACGTGTGTAGGCTGTAATTTGATAAATTCATGCTCGTGATCATTAAGGACCATTTGTTTGTTTATAATAATAAGCAGGAGTTAATAATTATTTATAGATTGCCCTAAATTGGCCGAACAATGAAAACCTGTATCTTAAATATTTAACATGTGATTAAAAACATAATCCTTTACATGATTTAACCATGTGATTAATAGATAATGGAATATAAATTGACTCTCCAAAATTTAGAAGTCATTTAAAACTTTGAGTTATACTAAAAAGAAAGTGCAAATATATTTTGACAAATGTCTTAACAAAGGATTTTTAAGGGATTATTCCCTTATACACAAACCATTTAACTAAACTTCTGTTTAGGGGTAAATGTTTGTGTATACCTCAAGACAACTTAAGAAGGATTGAGGAAATCATTTAAACCATGACTTGAAATTTGAAACGATACATTTCGCTTTTCAAACTAAGAAAATTTTGACCAAAGTATAACCAAAGATTTTTCAAATATTTACGAATCTTATTAATTATTTTCGGTAAATCAACAAAAATCTTGTTAATTAAATTCAAATTTATTTTGAACATTTTTATAATTGGTCAAACTAAGAAATTTAAACTTTTAACGCTTACGTTTCATAAAAATTGAATCTTTAATATTTAATTAGTTGTAATAATTATCGACGCTTTAGACGTCAGATTGAGTAAAACGGATAAAAATGATAGTTGAGACGAAACTAAAACTTAGAAAATATAAAGAAAGAATTTTGAATGAATACGGTTATGATATTTATTTCATCAGGAAAGTGAACGTAATTACTGACACATTATGTATAAAAGATAAAGAACTAATTAGGACATGTTCCTTAATAATGAAGGTGCAAAATAAATTGCCGAATAATTTAAAAATAGCCGATGATTGTAAAAAGGATAATATAAATAATAAAAAGTGGTTCGCGGCTAATGTGAACCATTAGAATTGAGAAGCCGATAGCGTTAAAATGTTTAAAAGGCCACTCGTGGTTGCCTAAATATGGAGATTGTGAGATATAGTTAGGTTGGAATTTGTAAGTATAAGTATTCTATTTATGTCATTTTATGACTAAAAGTATCTTTGTCTAAAGAAGTTGTACTAATGGCAAATTATGAAGGCAGACATCGCCTCATACATTAGTAAACGTCTAGCTATTGCAAAGGTCATCATCTGAATTTGATTCGATTTGGCTCATCGACGACAGACTGACCAAATCTACTAATATCATTCCCGTTAATGATAAATGCAAAAGAGTTATGTAAACATAGTGTGCCTGTATCTAACATCTTTATCAAGATCCTCGCTTCGCATCGAATTTCTAGAGATTTGCTCAGAAATCATTGAGAACGAACCTTGATGAGAGTACTATATACCAACCAAATCGAAGGGACGAGGTAAAGTAACGATACAAAATACTATAAGCGCTGTTTTATGTTTGAATGATTGACCTTTGGTGATAGACCGTATAATCGTTTTCCTTTGAAAAGAATTATCATTGATAATCATCTCGTTAGGATTGAGATCGAATCTTGTTAGGATCTAAATCTTAGAGCATCTGTAAGCAAGAGTTGAGATGAAGACATCCGACATACACCCATTGTGAGTTGGACATGTCTTTTAGGTTTAAGGTTTCCTATGATGGCAAACCTAACCTTGCAAAATACCTGACCCGCGAGATATAAAATGATTGTTGAAATTAGATCTGATTATTGACTGCCGGTAGTGGGCAAGAGGTTATGTGAATATGAAATGTAGATCTTGAAGTGCCAAATGGGTAGCGAAGTTATGCCACAATTTTTAACCTTGGAAAAATGAATTCATGATCTGACAAATCATGGGATATAAGTCCCCGTTGTATGGGACCATTGAGATGATGTAAAAGTTGGGATTGAAAGGCATATAAGTTGGATCTACCCTAGGACTTCAAGAACTGTGTGAATTATGTTTCGTAAATCGAACTTGATGGAATATCTATCAAGTGAAAATCTGATTGTTCTTAGTAAAGCTTAGATCGGCGAAAAGTTGCATTCATCAGAAACCCGTGAACATCATCGATAGAGAAAGTAAGTCAACATTAAGCCTGATCTTATTCCCGTAGTTATGTTTGATAGAACTCGCGTATTGTAATGAATCACACTTGTGAGAAAAAGACCGAATGTGGAGGAAGTACCCACATGGCTTTAACTCTATAAGAAGCGAGTAGTAAGATGATCTTTGAGGACAAAGATCCTGTTTAGGGGTAAATGTTGTGACAATCCATCAATTTATGATTGATATTTTATTCTCAATATTTATTGAAAATATTATTTTAATGTTATATTATGAACTCACTTATTTTTGGGAAGAAATTTGGATTTACGTCTTGGAGTAGCATCGACTACGTCTAAACCGGAGGATTCTACGTTACGTGCTCACGTTTACATACACCGTTTTTGGTGACAGTCCGACATTTCAGAAAATAAAATTGTCCGTGAATATTATTTTGAGATTTTAAATTTGTGTTGGTTCATAAACTCACAAATTTACGAGAAGAGATTAGGACTTACGATTTTAATTTAACGTCCTTTACGACTAAACCGGAAACCTTAGGATTACGTATTTACGTTTTCGAACTCCGTTTTTGATGAGACAATTTTTATTAGATTCGTTTTGTGCCGTTGATTCATAATTTATAAAAACGTTTTTCGTAAAACGACCCGAGGGCACGCAAAACGAGGAAACTAGAATCGAGGAATACCCGTAAATTAGTGGGATGGGACAAAACAAGTTTATCCCACCCCACTAACACATGGGATGGCCAAGAGGACAACACCTCATCCCATGAGGTGTCAAAGCTTAGCTAATAAGCTTAACACTTGTATACACTCCTAAAACCATCCAACAACAAAACCATTTTCTCACAAAACTCTTACATGCAATACCACCCATTATCTCCTTCATCTCTCTCTAAAAATTCGTCCAACCTTCACCCTTGAACACCCCATTTTGATCAAATTTAACCACAAATCCTATGTTATCTCTACATATGATGAAAACCCATTGAAGTTATGAAGATTGGAGGTGATCTTAACATGTAAAAAGGAGTTTTCAAGGGAGTTTGGGGCTGATTTCTCAAGGAGTTTTCATGAAGAACAAGGGCTGATTTTTGGAGGAATCTACAAATACTTGGTGATTCTAGAAGTGGTGTTGATATCTCATAAGATTGGTTACCCAAAACCAAGTCTTGTTCATCAAAAACCTCATCTTTTCATCACTAATGGTGGTATAGAGATTGTTCTTCCTATCCTCTTTTTATTTTGATTATGTAATCATGTATTTTCTTTTTTATTGTATATATATATGATCAATATATGATGATAAAAATGTTGTGTGGGGATCAAGTGTTGATAAATACGATTAAAAAGATGAAAACTATAAGAAACAAGGCTAAAATCTTGCTTAAATTGTTGGCTGTATAAAAACAGTAAGTAACCAAGTTATGAACTGATAAAATTGCATGGTAGAATCCATTTACAGTAAGTGTTAGATGTCATACACATGTGAGAGTTGGCCATGCAATGGAATCATTGTAATGAGTGAGATATGATCAAAACAAGTTTAAGATACAAATCTGAGTTCACTGTTTTGGACGATTTTTAGAAAATACTTAGAGGATGATTCAACAGTAGATATAAAGAGTTAAATGGAGAAAATATCATTTAGTTTATGTGATAAAAATTTGAGCTTCTATCTCCATATAGAACTCTAGATATGGCAGTTTTGGTGAAAGTGAAGATAAAAATCAGATTTTGGAAATTAAAGTATAATACTATTATATAAGCACTCAAAATTATATTGTATAAAATGTAAAGTTAAAACCCACTAACTTATGGATTTTATTTATATAAATATATAAAAGGTTAAACAAGTGTATAAATTATAAAAATGGTAGTGGAATAATATTTATAAGTTATAAAACTATAAACTTGATTTTTACGACTTTTTCGGCTAATACCGTAAAATTAACGTTTTTGTTAAATAAAACTTAGATGGTTGGACCCATCTAATGTAAACTTTATAAAACTTATATACTGATATATAAACATGTATAACAAGTAAAAACCGATAAAACCCGAACTATAGGACATACGGACATTAACGAGCTAAGTAAACATATTGGACTAATAATTGGACTAAATAAGTTAAACACTTGTAAAAAGAACTTATTGGACTTAACCCATTTAGGCCCAACTTGTAAAGTATAGATACTGATAATATAAGTATAACATGGATTAATACAAATTAAAGAACTTATAATAAGTTTACTGGACTTAAAACGTGTAAATAGGTAAAACTAGTAAGCTAGTATAAAAGTTACCGACATATAACACTAAAATGAGTAAACGAGAATATGTAAACCCACTTGATCATCATATATATATAATCATCATATGTATACATAATTGTTATTTTTATAAAGTCATTGGACATGAGTCTAAGACGAATATTATTTGTCTAGGTTTCCGTGATTGAAGCACGTACCGTACGTCCGAATTGCCGATAACCCGCCTTCCCACATCAACGTGATTTCATAGCCTCGCACTCTTTTAAATGTTTTTATAAATATTTTATAAACCCGCGAGGGAGATAACATGTTAGTTTTTATAAAATAGGACACCATTTGTCCCGATTGTTTGTTTATTGATTTAGACCCGAATGATTGAATGACCCGATTATATGACCCGATAAATGATTAAAAGACCCGATAGATGAAATTAAATGGATTATTAAAGTTAGGTTATGTCACTAAAAGTCCCATTAGCATGAATTGCGAACTACCGGGATTTGGTAGACGCTTATGCATTTAATAGTACTATTTGGGGACGATCACCCCAGTTCGCGCCTTGACGGTTGATCCCCGTCGTGCCACATTGATTGGTTAGCGAATTTATGTTTGAGAAGATTTCCATAGCGTGAACTTTGTGACGACACGCTACTTTAGATGGGCAAAATGAGTATCGGGTTAGCTACCCGTTGTTGGTTTAGTAAGGTAACAATGTTATGCGGCTTATAATAATCCAAACTAACGAAATACTACTAGACGCTTCGAATTACGATGTATTGTCTGACTAGCAATACTGGGTCATACTATTGATATTATGTTTGTGTTTTGGTTTTCATAACCATATTCATATAACGGTTTTTATTTTCATACAACGTTATAAGACGTATTGTATGATATTTTTGCGACATTGGCACGTATAATGCTTTTTAAGGCAAATGCCTATATTATGATTTTCGATAAGGATTTGTATAAAACGACTTTGGCTATTTTATGGCCTATTAAAATGATTTGTACAAAATGATTTTCAGTAATAATTTTATACTGATATTGTATTGATGGATTTTATTAAACTCTATGAATTCACTCGGCGTTATCGCTGACCTTTTCTTTTAACATGTTTTTTCTCAGGTACTTGAAGGTAATTCTCGGGAAGACGACAAGAATTCATGGCCCGCACTTAAACAATATTTTTCATTCAAATACTTTGTAAAACTTTGTATGAAATAATATGACTTGGGACCGATGTAACTTTGATATTTATGAATGGAAATGCTTTTATGATTAAATGACGCAATTTTTATGCGTTGTCTATGATGTGAGTAATGTGCTATCCCGTAACACCAACTAGTCTTCCGCTGTATTGAGTTGTATAAATTTGGGGGTGTTACATTTGATGTGTTTCATTTTTATAGCTTATTGTGTTTGGTGCTTATTGTTTGATTTTACTTATTTTGGATTAAGTGTTTTTATTAGTTTATTTTATAAAAAGTTGATTTTAGATTTTTTAGATTAATCAGTGTTTTTCAAGTTTTTGATATGTGGTTTAATTGGTTTTTCTTAAAGTTTGTTTAGATTAAGTTTTAGTTATTTGCTTATTTGGTTTGTGCTTATTTCGTAGCTTATTCCCTGTTTACCAGATAGTATTGTTTCTGTTTTTCCCATTTTTTCGTATCTTCGGATTAGGGTTTTAAATTCCGAAATATACCCCCTTATCCGAACTTAGTTTATCCGAAGTTTTTATTTATTCCGAAATTATTTCCTTTTATTCCGAAATAACTGCTTTATCCGAAATTATTAGTTAATCCGAAGAATTTCTATTTTTACGAATTTATGCCTTTATTCCGAAGAATTTAGTTTTTTTCCGAAATTTTCTTTTTTCCGAAATTATTGGTTTATTCCGAAGATATTACGTTTCTCTGTAAATATTGCTTTTTCCGAAATACATCCATTTATCTGAATTAATCTATTTATCCGAAATTACATAGTTTTTCCGATATTCTTTATTTATCGGAATATGTTGTTTTTATCCGAAAATATCATTTTTTTTCTAATATCTTTATTATTCCGAATTTCTTGTTTATTCCGAAAATGTTTCATTTATCCGAAAATAATTTGTTTTTCTGAAATAGTTAAGTTTACTGTTTAATTTTATTTTCAGTTTTATTTTTATTAAAGTTTTAAGCTTTTGTAATTTAATTTTTATAGTCTTAATTTTTAGTTTAATATTTTCAAGCTTTCATCTTTGTTTTATTTTACCTTTACGCAACGACATTTCTTCTTTTAGTTTAAAATAGATAATCATTTTTTTCACCAAGAACAACTGAGTCACACTTTCAACTGTAATCAATTCGATAAGACCGTGAACAACGAACTTTATTTTTATACTTGGAAAATCCTTGTATTACCTTCTCATGACACAACGTGTTTTATGGTCTACTACAAGTGGGGTTCTTAGGAACTGGCAGTTAAGCGTGCTCATAGGGGAGTAGTACTGGCTTGGGTGACCTGCCGAGAAGTCTTCACAAGAGGGCCACAAAGCAAAGCCGTGAGCTTGCAGGCAAAGCGGACAATATTATGGTCTAAGCATTTGTTTTCCATCAAACTTTCCCAAATGGCCACTGGTGTTGAGAATGGTGACATGACATCCAAAAGGTTTAAGGTGACTGATGTTTGGAACTGTGCCATTTAACAGCTCATATAGAGACATGTGATAAGGGTTAGTGACAGAAACCCTATTCAGAACAAAACATGATGTATTGACAACTTATGTCCAAAACATGGTAGGAAGCTTAGAGTCAGCAAGCATTGTTCAAGCTGCTTCAATAAGGGTTCTATTCTTTCTTTCAGCAACACCATTCTGTTGAAGGGTTCTTGCAGCACTATAGTCCCTCTTGATGCCCTTAGACCTACAAAGTGCTATGAGTTGAGCATTCTTGAATTTAGTACCATTGTCACACCTAATAGCCTTAACCTTCTTTGACAGTTGATTTTCAATCAGGGTGATAAAATCCTTGAGTATAGGATACGTCTCATTCTTAGTCACAAGAAAGAAAACCCTTGAGAACCTACTAAATCCCTCAGTAACCACCAAAAAGAAGTATTTGTGATTAATACTTATAATGGATGTAGGACCAAACAAATCCATATGTAGTAGTTGTATAGGGTCGGAGATTTGTCTCACTGTTGTGATTGTCTTAAAGGAAGCTATAAGTTGTTTCCTTTATAGCAAGCAACACATTTATGATCATTCTTGAAGATTTTAGGAGGTAATCCATTGACCAAATTAATATTCACCATCTTATTTATTGTCTTGAAATTCAAATGCCCCATCCTCCTATGCCATTTAGTAGCTTCATCCTCGTAAGCTTTTGCAACCAAACAAGCCAGAGTAGCAGCAGGATTGACCTCATTCAATTTGATGCTATACAGATTGTGTAACGCCCATTTTAGTAAATGGAATATCATAGGTAATATGGCGTGTCATCAAAGCATGCAAGGTAAATGTCCAAAAACATTAAATAACCATGAATGGAAGTACGGGAAACTAACATCGGTAGTCCAAGTATAAGCTCAACACACATGAATATAAGAACTGAAATGGAAATGGACTAAACAATGTCCAAAGAAATAAAGTAACATAATGTATGGAAATGCAGAAAGTAAAGAAGGTTAGATAGCTTCCAATCCGTATGCACATACTCTTAAAGTCTACGAGCGTCCTTGAGTACCTGCCGTTTGGGAACATGAAAGGAAAACGGCTGAGCATAACGCCAAGTGAATGGATATACAAGTATAGCATGAAATGACATAAGCATAATAAGACTAATAGCAGCGAAAATGTATAAGTCCTAGATAACCTGGAAGATGTTCATAAAAATGGTTTTATAGTTTGAAAAGACTTATGTTTTTATAATAAAACTATATTAATTATCCAATAGCCCATATAGGTCATGAGGTTCCATCGTGCATGAATACTTAGAGGGGAGACCTCATCATGCAATTAGAGGGGTTTCCTCTAATTAGTTAGTCTGGGTAGGAGGGATCAACTCCATGTGAAGGATGCAAGGCACACATCGCATTCACCATGAAAATCTTGTAAAACATGTAACTAGGATGCACCCATATGCCCCACATGATAATATAAATATATGGCCAAAACTGAAAAGGGACGCCACGAGCAATCACTCCGCCGTGGGGAAGTCATAACACTGGTGCCTCCAGTGTTATGGTTATGGTACCTCCATAACTAGGTGACATTGGTCATGCATGTATATGGCTTAGGCATTTAAACTAACATAAGTAATCAAACATATAAAACATATACTTGGGAAAAACAGTTGGCTGCAAACAGGGAATCCTAATAAGGAAAGATGTCCATACTGAAGGAAAAAAATACGTACCTTGTGTCCAGTGAACGAGGAAAGATGACAGGATGGATAGTCCTACTCCGACCTCACTAACGCTACATAAATAAGGGACATGTATATGTCGTCTGATTACTAAATACGTTACTAGTTATATCATATTCTAGCTTGTTTTATATGTTCTTGTCTTGTTTTACTGTTTTAAATGATATATTGTATTAATCATGTATTTCATGTATTCTGATTAAGTATTATCTTGTATTCTTGTATTATTATACTTGTTGTTTAATAATAAGTAACTTTCTAAAAATAGCAGGTTTCTAAAAATATAAAGTTTCCAAAAATATAAAGTTTCCAAAAATATAAAGTTTCCAAAAATAGATCAGTTTCTAAAAATAGAAAGTTTCCAAAAATAGTAAGTTTCCTGAAATAGAAAGTTTTCATAATTAGAAATAAGCGGGATTAATAAGCTAATAATATAAGCTAATGTTTAATGGTTAGAAGTCATAAGTCATGTAATTAATTGTACAGTTTATTAATTAAATGTTATGGTGATTTAATAAACTATAGGTTATATAATTTAATTAAATAAAGGCATGATTAAGTTAAATTAAGATATATAAAATACTTAGGTTAATTATATATTAATACTTTATTAATTATAACCTAAGTTATGATTTATTAATTAATTATAAGTCCAGGTTTTAATAATTAATTAATAACTATAGTCTAAATTAAATAACAAAATACTTAGGTTAAAACATGTATTATTTATTAAAAATAAATATAACCTAAGTCATGATTACATTAAATTAATTATTAATCATGTTCAATTAATTTAATTTTCTTGTAAAATATAACTTGTAACAACAATCTCGTGCCCGATCCCGTGTTTTACATATAAGACGAACCAAACAACCCTTGACAGTGGCTACCCGGCCTAGCCGGTTGCCACTGTCTGATTAAACTTCCCACCGGCTGTTAGCCGGTGGTTTCCCCTGCTCGGCTGCGGTTCCCCCTTCTCAAGCCAAAACCGCCACCGGCTTAAGCCGGTGGTGTTGCTGTTGCTGCGTTGAAACCCAACCACAAACCAAACGCCACCCCGACTCGCGTCGGAGTCCCTTGTCCCTGATGTCGAACCACCAAGACCACACCGAGACCATGAGGTTTCGGCTATTGGTGATCACAAGACCACCGAGAGCTTAGAGCTCTCACTTTGCGTGTCGGCCGAACAAAACCCCACCAAAAACCCCCACGTTTACATGTTTCTTGGATTAATCTTACGTGTTTAATTATGTTTTTACTATTTATAATCATATGAACATAATTAAAGAAAATAAAATAAAAAGATGAAGGTTGTGGTGATACCGAATGCGTGATTGAAAAAGGACTAAGAACACGAACACGATTAACCTAATATCAATGATCAAAATCAACCAAACACCTCCTTGGTGTTCTTCAAACGGGCGGCAAGGGAGAGAGAGAGAGAGAAGGACTAGTGTTTTTAGTTTTTGTTAAAATTATGTATAATGAAAAGTCTGTATTTTACTTTTCCTTTAGTTAACCAAAACTTGGGCTTGGGCCCCCTCCTTGCCTCCTTGTTTCCGCGCCAACAATAAGGCCCAAAGGGCCTCCCGGACTTTGTTCGTGTTTAATTGTTTACGTGTTCGTTGGTATGATTAAATGTTCGTATTGGTTCATGTTTTAATATTCATGATATATTTATTATACGTAATACTTGTTTATCGTGTAATAATATATATTACGTAGTTCACATGTTCATGGTTTAATGTTCGTGATAATATACTCGTGATTATAATTATTATACTTTATAATTATCGTGTATTATCACGTACATAATAACTATCGTGCACTAACACATACGTAGTTTCTAAATTTAATGTTCGTGACACGTGTACATGACATAAAAAGAAAGTTTAATTGGTTCGTATATTTACGTAGTGTACTGTTCATGGCATTTATATGCGGGTTTTTACAACTGTTCCCCCCTAAAAAGAATAATTCGTCCCCGACTTATAGATAACGTAAACTGAAAGAGGAACATACCTGAATCAAAACTTGAAATGAGGGTAAGAAGTCCGTATAGACTCCCCTGTTTCCCAAGTGATTCCCGCTAGGTATGATCCCTCCAAAGGATTTTGACGAATGGAATCGTCTTCTTCCTCATGACTCGTTTATGTCGACCAAGAACTCTTTCAGGTTCCTCGATGAAGGTAAGATCTTCACGAATCTGTTCAAGTGGGTACTGAACCATGTGAAGGGGATGATACTTGTACCCTCTGAGTAAGGACACATGGAAAACGTCATGAACGTGAGAAAGCTACGGAGGTAACGCTAAACGATACGATACTTCACCGACTCGCTCGATGATATCAAACGGTCCGATGAATCGAGGACTGAGTTTTCCTTTGATTCCAAAACGTCTAACACCACATGCCAGTGATAACTTAAGAAAGACATGATCTCCCACGTTGAAATGAAAATCCCTACGATGATTGTCGGTGTAACTCTTTTCACGTGCACGAGCTTCTTGCAGTTTCGCCTTAGATACAGCAACTTTCTCGTTAGTCAACTCTATCATCTCTAGGCCTTCAAGTGTTCGCTCACCAACCTGATCCCAGCAGATTGGGGCGCGACACTTCCTGCTAGGGGTGTAAACGATCCGAGCCGAGTCGAGTTTTGGCCTAAACGAGCCAGGCTTGTTTATTAACTGCCTAGCTCGAGCTCGGCTCGAGCTCGAATAAAACTTTATAATCTGGCTCGAGCTCGAACTCGAATATTTTTTGTTGTTCGAGCTCGAGCTCGAAGCTCGTTTACGATTTTTAACTTTTGTTTAGACTAACTTCTATTATAAATATAGTTGGATAGACTCGTTTATTAACTCAAGCTCGAGCTCGAAAGCTCTTTTATAATTATTAAAATGATATTAATACTTAATGAGTAAGCTACGGTGTATATACAATATATATTTATAGATTTATCATTAAGCTCAAATAGCTCGTTCGGCTCGTTAAGCTCGAATAGCTTGTTCGGCTCGTTAAGCTCGCTCGGCTCGAGACAATTAAACGAGTTTTCGAACGAGCCGATCTTAATATTATTTTTCAAAGCTCGGCTTGCCAAATTAAACGAACATAGATATTTGTTCGAG
Source organism: Glebionis coronaria (assembly GCA_025667525.1). Taxonomy (NCBI): domain Eukaryota; kingdom Viridiplantae; phylum Streptophyta; class Magnoliopsida; order Asterales; family Asteraceae; genus Glebionis; species Glebionis coronaria. Next base: position 19,173,098 of record CM046878.1, on the reverse strand, counting down.
ATCGACTCGAGCTAGAGAGTATTAAGTTCGAACTCGAGTTAAACGAGCTCGAGTAGCTCGTTAAAAGTTCGACTCGTTTACACCCCTACTTCCTGCCATACAACATCTCAAATGGTGCACACTTTATGCTGGCGTACCAAATGTTGTTGTATGCAAACTCTACCAAGCAGATATAATCGTCCCAATATCATGTCCATTCCAAAGCATATGCTCGAAGCATGTCTTCTAATGTCTGAATGGTTCGCTCTGACTGTCCGTTTGTTTGAGGAAGAAAAGTCGTTCTAAGCTTAAGTTTGGTACCCTAAGATTTTTGCAGACTCCTCCAAAATCGCGAAGTAAACCGAGGATCTCTGTCCGAGATGATACTGGATATAGTACCATGAGTCTCTTGATCTCCTTCTTATAAGTGTCAGTCAAATTGATAACTGGATCATCTTTCCGGATCGGTAAGAAATGAGCTGACTTGGTAAGTCGATCAATGATAACCCAAATTGCATCATGCTTCCTCTTGGTCTGCGTAAGTCCGGTGACAAAATCCATGGTGATCTTGTCCCACTTCCACTCTGGAATGTCTAATGGTTGTAGTAGACCACTAGACGGTTGATGCTCGATCTTAACCTACTGGCAGGTATGACATTTGGAGACATAGGTAGCAACATCATGTTTCATACCACTCCACCAGAAATACTACTTGATGTCGTGGTACATCTTGGTTGAACCAGGATGAATGGAGAATGGGGAGCTATGAGCTTCAGCCAATAATGCTTCCCTGAGTGTAAGATCATCAGGAACACAAAGTCTAGTGCCCTGCCATAAGATATCGTCGTCATCTAACCGAAACTCTGTCTGTTGTTCTAAGTTCTGAATGATTGACCAGGTGTCACCATCATCCTCTGAGCTTCCTTGATCCTAGAGAGTAAGTCAGGCTCTACTCTAAGATAAGCCTAGTAGCCATGTTGTCCACGTACCATGATCTCAATATCCAGTCGCTCCAAGTCTCTTATAATCTCTTCCTCTATCTTAATGTCGTTGATCATATCTGACTTCCTACTAAGAGCATCTGCCACTACATTCGCCTTGCCGGGATGATACTGTAGATTAATTTCATAATCCTTCAACAGCTCTAACCACCTTCTTTGCCTCATGTTCAGTTCGAGCTGAGTGAAGATGTATTTCAGGCTCTTGTGATCTGTGAAGATATCCACATGATTTGCCATACAAGTAGTGCCTCCATATCTTCAATGCAAACACGACTGCTGCAAGTTCCAAGTCATGCGTAGGGTAGTTCTCCTCATAAGGTTTAAGATGTCATGATGCGTAAGCAATCACTTTCCCATGTTACATGAGAACACAGCCAAGTCACTTCCTTGAAGCATCACTATAGATTTGAAATCCACTTGTACCAGATGGGAGAGTAAGAATCGATGCAGATACCAGCCTCTTCTTTAGGTCTTCAAAACTCTTTTCTCTTTCTTCAGTCCACTCGAATTTCTCCCCTTTCCGCATCAGTTTGGTCAATGGCAGTGCTAATCCGGAAAATTTATCTATGAACCTACGGTAGTAACCAGCTAAGCCTAGAAAACTGCAAACTTCAGTTGCTGATGTCGGTCTTGGCCACTTAGTAATAGCCTCAACCTTTGAAGGATCCATGGTTATTCCTTTTGCGAATACTATGTGGCCTAGGAACGCCACTTTACTCAACCAGAATTCGCATTTGGAGAATTTAGCATACAACTGCTTCTGGTGAAGTATCTGTAATATTGTACGATGATGGTCTTCGTGTTCCTCCTTTGACTTAGAGAAAATAAGAATATCATCAATGAATACAATGACGAACTTGTTCAAAAACTCATGGAAGATACGGTTCATCAAGTCCATGAAAACTGCTGGAGCATTGGTAAAGACAAATGGCATGACTACAAATTCGTAGTGTCCATAACGTGTACGGAAAGCAGTCTTGGCGATGTCCTTCTCTTTCACCCGTAACTGATGATAGCATGACCTCAGATCAATCTTGGAGAAATGTTTGGCCCCTTGGAGTTGGTCGAACAGATCATCAATATGTGGCAAAGGATATCAATTCCTAATGGTGATCTTATTAAGCTCACGATAATCAATGCACAGACGCATACTAACGTCCTTCTTCTTCACGAATAAAACCGATGCACCCTATGGAGATGCACTAGGGCAGATGAAACCTCGTTCCAATAGTTCTTTTAGTTGTTCCTTTAACTCCTTAAGCTCTATGGGAGCCATGCGATAAGGAGCCTTGGAAATTGGCTCAGCTCCTGGGATGAGCTCAATATTAAAATCTACCTCACGAGCAGGTGGTATGCCCGAAAGTTCTTTTGGAAACACGTCAAGAAATTCTGACGTGATCGGCTGATTCTGGATAGATGAAGATTCAGCCTCCATATCATGAACAGTAGCTAAGTATCCCTCGTAACCATGTGACAGTAATGTACGTGCTTATAAGGTTGAAATTGTTTGTATAGACCTTCCGGGTATAAAACCGTTGTGAATGTACTCTGGTGTGTTTACATCACCGAAGATGACCCTATATGAATGGCAGTCAAAGATGGCATGATGTTTGGATAGCCAATACATGCCTAATATCATGTCGAAATCGCACATGTCCATAGGAAGTGCGCCAACTTGACGAATTTTGTCGTCAAACTCGAGGGGGAGACCCTTGTACCCATGTGTTATGCGTACAGAGTCTCTTAAGGGCGTGGAAATGTTTAAGACATTTCCTAATGGCATAGGGGATATCCTAACACTCTTGGCATAAACAGTAGATATGACTGAATGAGTAGCACCCGTGTCAAATAATACGCATGCAGCTTAACCATACTTATATAAGATTCTAGTGATGGTACCTGTTGACTTCTTGGCCTGATCACGCGAGGTCGTATACACCCGTCCAGTATGAGGAGGTGGCTTGGAGTCGGCATGTCCAGAAGTACCCTCGATCTCACCCTTACGGCAGTCCTTCATGCGATGGCGTGGCTGGCCGCACTTGAAACAAGCATCGCTATCACGGCGACACGGCCCTAGGTGTCTGAGGTTTCACGTAGTGCAAAGAGAGTGAGTATACTCTCCAACAGGAGCCCTAGCTGGCTGGGAGCCTGTTTAGAAAAGTATACATGAGACATGATTAATGGGTACAAACAGGACAATGCAGAAAATTGTAAGACGTAATACCATATGTAGTTGCACGGTTGGGTTGTGAACCTCTACGGTCCTGCTCCCGTCCGTTGCCATTATTCCTGGTAGTAGATGCTGAAGTGTCAAAATTATGAAACATAAAGCATGTAACATAAGTAATGAGTAAGTTTAGGGACCTGCTGTTGTTGGAGTTGTTAGCGTTGTTACGATAATTGTCATTACCGCCACGCCTATCCGAAGTAGAACGGTCTTGGGTCTGACCGTTAACCATGTATTGACTCTGCTGCTAAGTGGTCGGTTGGGACCGGTCCGCAGTCTTCTGCCTGAAAGATGCAATTATATAGAGAAAGATAAATATTTGGATAGTACTTAATGAAATGAAATGATCACCGCTGAATGACGAAATATACCTCTTGTCAGGTATTTCTGCCTCTCCAAACTCATCCCTCTCTTGCAGCATCTTTAACTTACGGGTTGCATCTGCTACTTGTGCTACAGTATTAAATGTAGCACACACCAAGTTATTGGTGACAGATGTGCGAAGAGCCCAGCGAAAGTGATACGCTTGCTCCCCTGCAGTCCTAGCTGCTGCGCTAAGGAATCTAGCCAAACGAAGAAACCTCTGCATGAACTCATTGTTGTTTTCCCCAGCTCTCTGCCTAATCCCATGATACTCCCTCTTGAGCTTATCCTGCTCAGCTTTCGGTAAGAACTGTCCCATAACCAACTCCCTGAGTTGTGCCCAAGTCAAGCCAGCCACCCAATCGTAGCCACCCTCCGACAGTTTCACTGCCTTCCACCATGCAAGTAAGTTCCCTTCAAACTTGTAACAGGCTAACCTTGCCTTAAAGACAGGGTCGTATCCCATCGCGTCAAAGATCTTCTTAATGTGAGCTAACCAGCTCTCAGCCTCATCGGGGTTGTCAGTCTTCTCGAAGGACCTTGGAGGCTGCTTATTGAATCTCTCCATCCATGTGATTAGTGTAGCTGGAGGTGGAGGAGGAGGATTTTGATGCTGGTGCTGGTGCTGATTTTTGGCAGCTTGCACCTCGGCCTAAATTTCATTCATCGGTTGAGGAAGCATGGCATGCATAGTAGCTTGAACTGCTGCATTCAGTTGCTCTTGTTCACGTGTGAGAACCATCTGACAGTATAAAACAAATGCATGATTAAACTGATTAAAACATAATATATATACATGAAAAAAATTATGCATATAAACATGAAAACAAGAAAAAAATTATGCATGAAAACAGTGTATGAATGCATGATAAATGAAATGACATGGGTTTGGGTGAACGCCTATGGTTCAGTTCTCCTAAATAAAATGACATGACAAGGATGAACGCCTATGGTTCGGTTCATCAAAAAAATGATTCGATTAAAAGCACATGCGACTAAATATGGCTAGTCCTGTACCAACCATTACTTAGTCAAAATTCCTGCAACAATGATACATGAATAAATGCATGAAAACAACTATCAGTTTTAGGAAGACCATGGTGATTACCTACTAATCACAGGTCATGTTTTAAGAGCCTATAGGTCGAAGCCTTGGCTCTGATACCATAATTATAACACCCTATTTTGGTAAATGGAATATCACAAGTAATATGACGTATCATCAAAGCATGCAAGGTAAATGTCCAAAAACATTAAATGAACATGAATGGAAGTACCGGAAACAAACATTGGTAGTCCAAGTATAAGCTCAACACACATGAATATAAGTACTGAAATGGAAAAGGACTAAACAATCTCCAAAGAAATAAAGTAACGTAATGTATGGAAATGCATAAAGTAATGAAGGCTAGCTAGATTCCAATCTGTATGCACATACTCTTAAAGTCTACGAACGTCCTTGGGTACCTGCCATTTGGGAACATGAAAGGAAAACGGCTGAGCATAACGCCCAGTGAATGGATATACAAGTATAGCATGAAATGACATAAGCATAATAAGATTAATAGCAGCAGAAATGTATAAGTCCTAGATAACCTGGAACATGTTCATAAAACTGGTTTTATAGTTTGAAAAGACTTATGTTTTTATAATAAAACTGTATTAATTATCCAATAGCCCATATAGGTCATGAGGTTCCATCGTGCATGAATACTTAGAGGGGAGACCTCATCATGCAATTAGAGGGGTTGCCTCTAATTAATTAGTCTATGTAGGAGGGATCAACTCCTTGTGAAGGATGCAAGGCACACATCACATTCACCATGAAAATCCTGTAAAACATGTAACTAGGATGCACCCATACGCCCCACATGATAATATAAATATATGGACAAAACTAAAAAGGGACACCACGAGCAATCACTCCGCTGTGAGGAAGTCATAACACTGGTGCCTCTAGTGTTATGGTTATGGTACCTCCATAACTAGGTAAAACTGGTCATGCATGTATATGGCTTAGGCATTTAAACTAACATAAGTAATAAAACATATAAAACAATACTTGGGAAAACAGTTGGCTGCCAATGGGGAATCCTAATAAGGAAAGAATGTCCATACTAAAGGAAGGAAAATTTGTACCTTGTGTCCAATGAACGAGGAAAGATGAAAGGATGGATAGTCCTACTCCGACCTCACTAACGCTGCATAAATAAGGGACATGTATAAGTCGTCTGATTACTGAGTATGTTACTGGTTATATCATGTTCTAGCTTGTTTTACATTGTCTTGTCTTGTTTTACTATTTTAAATGATATTGTAACACCCCCAAATATTCATACTTTAGTTCAGCGGAAGAGTCGTTGGTGTTACGGGATAGCACATTACTCAAATCATAGACAACGCTTAAAAATTACGTCGTTTAATAATAAAGCATTTTCCATTCATGAATATCAACTTTACATAGGTCCCAAGTAATAGTATTTCATACAATTTTTACAAAACATTTTAATGGAAATTATTATTTAAGTGCGGGCCATAAATTCTTGTTGTCTTCCCGAGAATTACCTCCAAGTACCTAAGATAAAACATGTTAAAAGAAAAGGTCAGCGAAAACGCCGAGTGAATTCATAGAGTTTAATAAACCATTAATATATCACCGGTATATACAATCGTTACCGAAAATCATTTTATACAATTCCTTGTCGTAGGCCATAAAATAGGCCAAAAACATTTTATACAAATCCTTGTCAAAATAATAATATAGGCTTTTGCCTTCAAAACCATTATACGAACCATTGTCGTAAAAAACATCATACAATACATTTCATAACGTTGTATAAGGAGTAATATAAACCGTTATATGAAAATGGTTATGTAAAACTAAATCACGAACATAATATCAATAATAAGACCCCGTATTGCTAGTGAGGCAATATCAGTATTTTCGTTATTGGATTATTATAAGCCGCATGACATTGTTACCTTACTATAACAAACAACGGGTAGCTAACCCGAAACTCATTTGCCCATCTAAAACAGCGTGTCGTCACAATAATCACGCTTATATAAATCTTCTCATACATAAATTCGCTTACCAATGAATGTGGCACGACGGGGATCAACCTTCAAGGCGCGAACTAGGGTGATCTTCCCCGAATAGTACTATTATATGCATAAGCGTCTACCAAATCCTGGTAGTTCTCAATTCATTCTAGTGGGACTTTTAGTGACATAACCTAACTATAATAATCCATTTCATTTTGTACACCAGGTCATATAAGCATTCATCGGTTCGTATAATCATTCGGGTCCAAATCAATAAACAAACAATCGGGACAACTGGTGTCCTATTTTTATTAAAACTAACATGTTATCTCCCTCGCGGGTTTATAAAACATTTCATAAAACATTTAAAAGAGTGTGAGGCTATGAACTCACGTTGATTGGGAAAGGCGGTTATCGGCGATTTGGATGTACGGTATGTGCTTCAATTACGGAAACCTATATAAATAATACTCGTCTTAGACTCTTGTCCAATGACTTTATAAAAATAATGGCTATGTATATATATGATGATATTATAAGTATGATGATGATCAAGTGGTTATTTATATCTTCATTCACATTATAGTGTTATGTTTTAGTCAAATTTTTGACTAGTTACACTAGATTCAACTTATTTATATATTAAGGCCCAATAAGCCCATTAAAAGCCCAATACATTTTATTAGTCCATTTATACTTTTAATACCAGGCCTATACTCATATTTTGGGCCCAAGTGGGGTAAGCCCAATGAGTAAGTCCATTAGTGTTTATCCAAACTAATTGGGTCAATAGTCCAATAAGGCTATTGTGGCCCGTTAATGTCCATACGTTATAAAGCTCGGGTTTTATCGGTTTTTACTTGTCGTATGTACTTATACATCAGTATATGAGTTATAAAAAGTTTACATTAGACGAGTCCGACCGTCTAAGTTTTAATTGACGAAAACGTTAATTTCTCGGTTTTAGCCGAAAAGACGTAAAACTTATGTGTATAGTTTTATAACTTAAAAAACTTATTAATTTGCCATTTTTATAAAGTGTCTCATTTATTTATTAAAGTACATACTTATCTATATGTAATATATAGTTAGTGGGTTTTAGGTATACATTTTATATTATATTAACTTGAGTGCTAATATTATACTATATACTTTTATTTTACAAATCTGATTATTATTTTCACTTTCACCATTTTACCATATCTTGAGTTATACAAGGAGATAGAAGCTCATTTTTGGACACCACAAACTACATGATATGTGCTACAATTAACTCAGATTTAGCTACTGCTAAATCAATCTCTAAATGTCCCTAATAGTCCGTCCAAAACAGACTACTCAGATTTGAACTTCAATATTGTTTTGATCATATCTCACTCATTTTATGGATTCCATTGAGTGGCAAACTCTCACATATGTACAAGTCCCTTATCTTACTTTGTATTAGATTAACCAAGCTATTTTAACAAGTTATCAAATAGTTCTTTACTGTTTTATACAGCCTACATTTTTAGCCATGATATTAGCATCCTTTCATGTACTTTTAATCATTTTAATCAAATTTATCAACACAAGATCCCCACCTAGTACTTTTGATCATCATTCATCATCATATACATATACATAAATGAAGAAAATACAATATTACATATTCAAAATAACAAGATGATAGGAATAAATAATCTCTATACCACCAAAGTGATGAAATGATGAGTTTTTGATGAACAAGGCTTGGTTCCTTGTTACCAAACCTTCAACATGGCAAATGAACTTCTTGGGTCCTTCAAATGGATAAATACCTTCTTGATAATCAGCCCATAAACTCCATGGAAACCCCTTTTTGGATGTTAAGATCACCTCCAATCTTCATCCTTTTAGCTAAGCTTCAACATATGTTGATTATACATAGAATTCATGGCTAGATTTTTAATGGTTATGGTGGTGGTGGTGCTATAGTGGACGGCCAAAAGAGAGCCAAGAGAGTGAGATGAGAGGATTTTGAGTTTTTGCATGGATGGAAATGAAGTTAGTTGTTTAGGCTTGGTGGTTTTGAGTAGTATGTGGTTTTGGAAGGCTTATGGGACAAGTGTCCCAAGTCTTGTTAAAAATTCACACCTAAATGTGTGTTTGATTAGCTTTTCCGCCCATTATAGGGGGTGGCACAAGTATTACTTGTTTTATCCCCTTATTAATTTACGGGTACTCCTCGATTCTAGTTTCCTCGATTTACGTGCCCTCGGGTCGTTTTACGAAAAACGTTTTTATAAATTATGAATCAACGGCACAAAACGAATCTAATAAAAATTGTCTCATCAAAAACGGAGTTCAAAAACATAAATACGTAAACCTAGGGTTTCCGGTTTAGTCGTAAATGACGTTAAATTATGCACATAAGTCCTAATTTTTCTCGTAAATTTGTGAGTTTATGAACCAACACAAATTTAAATTCCCAAAATAATATTCACGGATAAATTTATTTCCTGAAATGTCGGACTGTCACCAAAAATGGTGTATGTAAACGTAAGCACGTAACGTAGAGTCCTCCGGTTTAGACGTAGTCGATGCTACTTCAAGACGTAAACCCAAATTTCTTCCCAAAAATGAGTGAGTTCATAATATAACATTAAAATAATGTTTTTAAATAATACTTGAGAATAAAATATCGACCATAAATTGACGGATTTTCATAGGATTTACCCCTAAACAGGATCTTTTTCCTCAAAGATCAATTTATCTTACTACTCGCTTCTTATAGAGTTAGAGCCATGTGGGTATTTCCTCCACATTCGGTCTTTTCTCTCAAGTGTAATTCATTACAATACGCGAGTTTCATCAAACATAACTACGGAATACGATCAGGCTTAATATTGACTTACTTTCTCTATCCATGATGTTCACAGGTTTTTGATGAATGCAAATTCTCGTCGATCTAAACTTCATCAAGAAGTAATCAAGTTCGATATACAAAACATAATTCACGCAGCCCTTGAAGTCCTAGGGTAGATCCAGCTTATATGCCTTTCAAACCAACTTTTACATTATCTCATTGGTCCCATACAACGGGGACTTATTTCCCATGATCTTTCAGATCATCAGTTCATTTTTCCAAGGTGAAAATTTTTTGCATAACTTTGCTACCCATCCTGCACTTAAAGATCTACATTTCATATTCACATAACCTCCTGCCCACTACTGGCAGTTAATAATCAGATCCTAATTCCATCAATCATTTCATGGGTCGGGTATTCTGTAAGGTTAGGTTTGTCATCATAGGCAACCTTAAACCTAAAAGACATATCCAACTCACAGTGGGTGTATGTCGAGTGTCTTCATCCCAACTCCTGCTTACAGATGCTCTCACATTTAGATCCTCACAAGATTCTATCTCGATCCTAATACGATAATTATCAATGATAATCTCTCCAAGGGAAAACGATTATACGGTTTATTACCAAAGGTCAATTATTCAAACATAAAACAAGACTTCTAGTGTTTTATATCGTTACTTTACCTCGTCCCTTCGGTTGGGGGTGGTAAACAGTACTCTCATCAAGGTTCGTTCCCAATGACTTCTGAGCAAATCTCTAGAAATTCGATGTGAAGCGAGGATCTTGATAGAGATGATCGATACAGGCACACTATGTTTACACAACTCCTTTTAAATACAAAAGAGTCAACTTCTTCATCGAGAATCTATCATTAACGGAAATGATATTAGTAGATTTGATCAGTCTGTCGACGATGACCCAAATCGAATCAAATTCAGATGATGACCTTTGCAATAGTTAGACGTTTACTAATGTATGAGGCGATGTCTGCCTTCATAATTTGCCATCAGTACATCTTCTTTAGATAAGATACATTTAATCAGAAATGACATGAATAGAATACTTAATTTTATGAGATTCCAACGTAACTAAATCTCACAAACCTCCATATTTAGGCAACCACAAGAGGCCTTTTATACATTTAACGCCATCAGCTTCTCAATTCTAATGGTTCACGTTAGCCGCGAACCCCTTTTAGTATCTATATTATCCTTTTTACAAGCATCGGATTTTTTTTTAATTGTTCGGCAATTTATTTTGCACAGTCATTACTAAGGAACACATCCTAATTGATTCTTTATCCTTTCTACATAAGGTGTCAGTATCTACATTCACCTTTCCTGATGAAATAAAGATCATGACCGTATTCATTCAAAATTTCTTTCTTCATATTTTCTAAGTTTTAATTTTGTCTCAACTATCATTTTTATCAGTTTCGCTTAATCCGACGTCTAAAGCGTCGATAGTTATTACAAGTAATTAAATAATAAATATTTAAATTTTATGAAACGTCAATCATCAAAAATCTTTAAATTCCTCAGTTCATCCAATTATAGAAAAAAATGTTCAAATAAATTTGAATTTAGTTAACACGAATTTTGTTGATTTATCGAAAGTAATTAATAAGTTCCGTCAATTTTCGAAAAATTCTTTGTTTATACTTTGGTCAAAATTTTCTTAGTTGGAAAGCAAAATTTGTCGTTTCAAATTCTAAGTCATGGTTTAAATGGTTTCCTCAATCCCTCTCAGGTTGTCTTGAGGTATACACAAACATTTACCCCTACAGAAGTTTAGTTACATGATCTGGATATAAGGGAATAATCCCTAAAAATTCTTTTGATAAAACATTTGTCAAAACATATTTGCACTTTCTTTTTGGTATAATCCAAAGCCTTAATGGCTCTAATCTTTGAAGAGTCAGTATAGATTCCATTATCTATTAATCACACGGTCAAATAATGTAAAGGATTTTCTAAATTATATGTTAAATACTCAAGGTACAAGTTTTCACTACTCGGCCAACACAGGGTGTAGATCCCAAACTTAGATCGATTAGCTTTGTGTATACGAGATTAGATCAAGTAATACACGTAGAGAAACCTTTGTATATGCTTTATGAATCTAAGTGTTATGCGGAATTTAACACTTAAACAAGAACACACAAGATGTAAACAAACTTTCACTTTGATTATCAATGTCGAACTTGCTTACAATGAAAGATGTTTACGAATGAAAACTTATATATAAAACTTATAACCTAAAGACCTTCTTTTATAGATATAAGAAGCCTTGTACAATAATCTACGTATCAACTATTCTAGGTAAAGATAAACATAGAAAATACATTGTCGTTTCTATCCTTACTAGAAGTATTCTAGAATATAATAAACGTGTAGATTATATCTTCCATCAGTGCTTGTCTTCAATGTGTCAACGCTTGACTTTAACTTGTCAACGCTTGAGCTGTCAGCGCTTGAATTGTTCTTGTCAACGCTTGAATTGTTCTTGTCAGCGCTCAAGTGATCTGGCCTTAATTTATTCCCAACAATCCTCCCCTAAACTTGATATCCACTCTTATGATCAAGTTTCTGAATAAGCATTAAGAACTAGGAGGAGTCTGAAAAACCTTCTCATATTGGTAATGAATAAATCTGATCAAATCTTTTGCCACGTCACTTGAATAATCTATTTCCAGCTGAGTGTCCTTCATCTTTTCCAAAACAGCCTTGGATATGAAATACTGAGCATCCACAAGTAGATACTCAGCAAACTTTGTAGAACTCAAATAGTATACACCAGCAGCTGAATATAACCTCCATTGAAGACCACTGAGGTCATCTTCAAGATCCTTCCATAATGCAGGATCCTCATCTTTTGGTCCACACATTCTTTTGAATGTGGTCCAAAGTTTTATTCCATTAGCTAAAGTTGGTGCTTCAGCCTCATACTTGGTCTCCAGCAACCTCCAAAGGTCCACCAAGTCTTCTCTATCACAACTTGCAAACAACGATATGAGAGTGGTAAAAGTGTGTACCTCCTTGCCAAATCTTCCAATCTTCCAGAACCCACATTCATCTTCCTCATAGCTCACAATTGGGTTCCTGGAATCTAATGGTAACACTTGCACCATATCTGAAGCTTCTAATGGGGAGAGCTTGAGGCTCTTTCTTATAACTGCTTCACTTGGATATAGTGGATCCATATCTTTTGGAAACTCAAATTTACTTCCCTTCTTCACTGGCCTGGGAACCATCATAGCTTTCTTGATTTCCATTTCTTCTACAAGTTGCTCCTTTCTTTCATCTGAAAGAAGTCTGAGAGTGTTTGCTTCCTGCACTCTCACCCAAATGGGATAAGCCCTGTTTTCCAACTCATCAAATGTCAAAGCCTTCAACTTCTGATATGTCCATCCAACTCCATGACATCTGAGCAACATAAAGTAGAGCTCCCTTCTATCCCTTTTTAACTCTGAGAGAATATTGCTTGCCTTGTGTTTCAAAATTACCTTACAATCTTTCTGAACTCTAAGAAGAAGCTCCAAACCCCATATTTGATCTGAAATGGTCAAGTCTGGATTATCCATGCAGCTTTCTTCCCAAGCATTGTACATTTGAACCACCTCTGGCATGTCAAAGTCAACCTGCAATTTCAATTCTCTCAGCTTCTCTTTAGCCAACTCATCTCCATACTCAAGCCTTTCAGGTTCTATAATCATCACACTTGAGTCTGAGCTAGCTCCATCACTTTCTTCTTCTGAAGTCACAATAAATGGTGACTTTTCCTTTTCATCTTGTTCCATGATTTGTGCAGCTAATCTTCTATCAAATTCAACCTGGGCTGCATCCTTTGGAACAATCTCTTCTACCAATTTACCCTTACCCTTATCTGATGGTGCAATGGTTGGTAAGGTAGATGGTAATACCTGAGTAGAAACCTCCTTGATGATAAATGATGACTGGGATACATCACCTTCATGTACAGGTCTGTCAACGCCCAAATTTCTTCTATCAGCGCCCAAAATACTTTTATTAGCGTCCAAATTTTCCTTGTCAACGCTCAAATATTTTCCCTCAGCGCCTTGTGTAACCTCTCTCAACATAGCTGTAAATGATAAATTTAAATTGGTGGGAGAGACTAAGGACATATCAAAACCTGGTTGTTTCTTCAAAGTTGTAAGGGCTTCAGCAACATCCATTGATTGACCATCCTGACTGCCCTTATCACTCAGATTTATTTGATCTTCCTCCCCTTTGGAAGACTACTCCATACCCCTTCTAGCACGATCACTTTCCAAAACAACAATCCTCTCCCTCAAATGCTTGAGTTCAAGGCCTTGGGAGCTGACAATTTGTACTAAGTCTGCATTTTGCTTTTGCAAGCTAATGCAGACTGCCGTCAATTCCATAAGAGTCATTGGTTCCAGTCTGCCCTCTTCTAAAATGGGGATTTGACCTCCCAAGTCAGATTCATTGGGCAAGGATGAGGACTTAATGATGGTGGGACTGCCTTGACCAGCTTCTAAGCCAGAACAAATAGTCCTAGCCTCATCCAGGTCACCAGCCACACTTGTGGTGGTGGTTCTCTCTGCTTCATGGCTAGGACCACCAGAGGAGAACACTCCAGTAGTCCTTTGGCGTTTCATCAACCTATATTCAGGGGGTATGGAAGATGGTGTGGAAGAATGAGTAGATGTGGGTTGGTTAAGGGGTGTTTGGGATTGTGAAGGTTGTGTGTCAGCGTTGGAAATAGGCACATCAACGCTAACATTTGATGTGTCAGCGTCAAAGGGTTCTTGGTCAAGTTACATTTGTTCAGGTGAGGGTAAAGGTTCAGGAATAGGTTCAAGTTGTGGTTGAGGGTCAATTTGAGGTTGGGGGTCTGGTTAGGGTTGTGCTGCTGCAATAACAGCAAGCATGGCTTGGGTTAAAGGTAAGTCTCTATGGGGTGGTGAATCCATCTTCATAAAAATAGCTTTCTTTTGCTCAGGGATCTTATAAAAATCATTGTGATCCCTTGAGCAGTAACCTTGATCATCATAAACCATTTGCAGAAAACGGGGATAAGCTAAAGTCATTTTTGTCCCCTTGTTTTTACACATCCCCTCAAAAATCATTTTAGAATAGTTATATTTTTGCCCTGTTGCAATGCACACAATAGCACTTGCAATGGATCTATTGATCTCATTGTGTGCAGTACATTTGGGACTCAAACATTAAAGGAGGACGTGTATGAGGTACTTCCAGGCTGGGGGAAATTCCTGCTTATGATACTTATTAAGAGTACCTTCATCAGGAAAAGGATATCCCAAAGCCCTAAGCCCTTGTTCTATTTCATTTATGGGAAGGGTGGATATACCATCAGCATCATCAAGATGCAAAGCTTGGTGTACCAAAGCCTCAGTAACCACCCAAGATCTCCCATGAACAATAGAAGTCAATGTGGTCACTCCATTAACTGTTGAGGAACTGACAGTGTTCCAAAACTGCTTAATGTGTGTGACTGGAATGAGTGGTGCATGAGAAAGAGCATACCTTAATGGGGATGCGTTCAAATACGCCACCATTTGTGTGTATTGGGGAAACAGAACATTATCAGCTTCAAGACAAGCAATCATGTTGTGTTGTGATCTGAACCCCAATGCCAATTCTTCTGAGTTAAACTTTGGTGCCATTGATGAAAGCTGTTAATTTTAAGTGTAGAAGATGAAGTTGATAAGAGAAAATTGTTAGACAAGAATTATAGATACCCTGTTTAAAATAGGAGCCAAATTTATAGGAGAGTAAGAATGCATGTGATTGGCCCAAAAATAGGCAAAGATTTTTCAAAAATCAATCATGAAAATATTGAAAAAGTTATAAGTTATCTCATGCATTAAATGAAAGTAACAACTCCTAAAATTACGACTTGAAAATATGTCAAAAAGTAACAACTGGGTAGGTCCCATTGAGTGTCAACGGTCAAAAATAACCTATCAACGCCCAACGGCTATAATCTTGTCAACGTTTGCCTAAAGCCATGTCAGCGTCCAATTTGGTCACAACAACGCTTGGAAAATTCTTGTCAGCGTCCAAAAATAAAATTATTTTAAAAAGTGAAAAATGACCTTAACAAGTAATTTATCCTAGAGAAGATAACCAAAAGCTGATAATTATTATAGGGCGGCAAGCACTGTCCAGTTATGCACACTTGCATAAGCAAGATAGACATAACAGTCCTCTAGTGTCCCTTGCTAACCAAAAATCTTAACAACAAAGTTACCTTATAAAATCCTTGTTACTCCCAGGTAAATCCCATATCAAAATCATTTCCAAGTCTCCCAACAGACCACAACCAATTCTAGGCCAAAAATGTCTTGGCAGCATGCAAAGTTGATATACTATGCATGCTACAGTGCCTCGTGATTTAGTAAAACTAACTCATACTCACCTGTGGACACAATCTAGAATTGTGATAAGAGTATCATATGGATACCCAAACATCCTAAAGGTTCCTAAAACCTCCCCTTAAACTATGATACAAAAAGTTTGCTAAAATCATGCATGAACACAAAAATTTATGTCAAGATAGGAATGAAACATTCCAACCATATTCCATAAATAAAAACTTTTCCAAATGCTTCTCCATTGATCCATAAGAAACTCTGTATCCAATGGTATACTGCTAACACCATCTGCACATTTAGATTGAAAACCACAAAACTAACATTGTTGCTGACAACGCCCCGATAACACATGACAGCGTTGAGGGAAGCTTTGTCAGCGTTAGACAATTATATTGCTGACAACGTTGCAAAAACACTTATCAGCGTTCAAGCAACCTTTGTCAGTGTTAGAAAAATATAGTGGAAAATGTAAATCAACAATAGGACCAATAATAATAATGCATCATCCTGTACATATTTTTACAAAAAGAATTCAAAACACATATTATGTGAGATTAACCATTCCAATACTTGTTACCAAGTATTGAAATCTCCCAGCATCAAAAGGTTTAGTTAATAATTCTGACACATTTTCCTCACTGTCAACACTATCTGGTTGTATTAAACCTTTCTCAAAGCAATCTCTTATAAAATGGTGTCTAATTTCTATGTGTTTAGTTTTAGAATGATGGACAGGATTCTTAATGATGCATAAAGTACTATTATTGTCAACAAATATCTTAGTATGCATGAAATTATACCCATAGTCCAACAGCTGGTTCTGAATCCACAACACTTGACCACAACATGCAGCTGCAGCCACATACTCTGCTTCAGTTGTAGAATTATCCACCACTGTTTGTTTCTTGCATTGCCAAGATATTAACCTGCTCCCAAGAAACTGACATCCACCAGTTGTGGATTTCCTATCAAATTTATAACCTCCATAATCACTATCTGAATATGCAATCAGCTCCAATGGTGAATCCTTTGGGTACCACAAACCAAGACTAGGATAGCATCTTAGGTACCTAAAGATCCTCTTCACAGCATAAAGGTGACATTCTTTGGGAGTCACTTGATGACGTGCACAAGCACACACAACAAACATAATGTCAGGCCTGGAGGCAGTAAGATACATCAAGGATCCAATCATGGATCTATAGTGCCTGACATCAACATCTTTCCCATCTCCAATCTTTCCCCAAGGGTGTTCTCTATCCATAGGAGTAGTAGCCCTCTTTTCATGTGCAGAAAAACCAAATTTCTTCAAGATTTCAGCAACATATTTATCCTGGGAGATGAAGATACCATCTTCTTTCTGCTGAACTTGTAAACCAAGAAAGAAGTTCATCTCCCCCATAGCACTCATCTTGAATTTGTCTGTCAAAAGCTTGGAGAAATCCTCACTCATCTTCGGATCAGTAGACCCAAAAATGATATCATCAACATAGACCTGCACAAGCAACACATCCTTGCCTTTCTTATTTGTAAATAGTGTCTGATCTATGGTGCCCCTCTTGAATCCATTGTCCACCAAATAGGTAGACAAAGTACCATACCATGCTCTAGGGGCTTGATGAAGGCCATACATAGCCTTTTTGACTCTATACACTTTATCTGGATGCTCAGGATCCTCATAACCAGGAGGTTGCATTACATATACTTCCTCAACAATGGTGACATAGAGAAAAGCACTCTTAACATCCATCTGATAGACTGTGAAGCCCATGCAAGAGGCATAGGCTAGAAAAATCCTAATAGCTTCAATCCTTGCAACTGGTGCAAAGACCTCCTCATAGTCTATCCCCTCCTCTTGTGTATAACCTTGAGCCACTAACCTTGCCTTGTTTCTGACCACAATGCCTCTTTCATCTCTTTTGTTTCTAAGAACCCATCTTGTCCCTATAGGTCTGACATATCTAGGACAATCAACCAGCTCTCAAACATCCTGAATTGCAAATTGGTGAAGCTCATCCTGTATTGCTTCCACCCAACTTGGTTCTTTGAGAGCATCAAATATTTTCTTGGGTTCTTCTTGTGACAGAAAACATGCAAACAAACATGCTTGCACAAGAGGGGTATCAACCTTCTTGTGTATATTGGCAATAAACCCACCAAGACCTTGATGAGATCTTCTAGTCTGAACTGGAGTCATAATATCACCAATGATCTGAGATGGGGGGTGATTCTTCATGGTGGAAGTGAGAACCCCTCCTTCAAAAAGTCTGGTGTCCTCAACCTCATGCTCTATATTGCCAATGTCTTCTTCATCAGACTCTCTTATATCAACATAAGGAGGACCTTCTTCATAAGAATTGGAAGGTTCACCTTGTTCAAAAGTGGAAGAGAAAAGATGTGCAAAGGTGTTGTCAACGTCTGAACCTTGTTTGTCAGCGCTTGGGCTAACAACGCTTGAACTGTTGTTGTCAACGTCTGAGCCATCAACGTCTGAATTGGTCTTGTCAGCGCTAGATTTGCCTTTGTCAGCGCCTGAATGACCATGCATGTTTGTATCTGGTGGTACTTGGAAACCACCATTATCTTGTCCAGCAGCAGCAGCAGCAGCAAAAGCATCTGTCCAAATGGGAATTGTGACATATTCTAATGTAGGAGATGCCTTTTCTGCTTGTGATCCAACCTTCTCACGAACCTGTGTACCTGAAACATTAACAACTTGTTCCTCCACAACATTTGAAGTCACCTTCACAATGTCTGGATTAGTGACAGGCATATAATTTAAAGTTCTAGATAAGGGTTCCAAATCAAACAACCAATTAGGACCACTTTCAGGATCACTAGGTTTATTTTCTAAGAACCTAACATGTACTCTCTCAACTATACGTTTGTCCTCCTTAAGATAAACCCTATAACCCTTGCTCTGGACTGAATACCCCATGAAGTAACCCTCATCACCTTTTGCACTAAATTTCCCTAAGGCATCACTAGTATCCAATACTACTACATGACAACCAAAAGGTCTGAGAAAACCAATATTAGGTTTTCTTCCCCAAAGTAACTCATAAGGTGTTTTGTTCTGAATTTTGTTAACCAATGCTCTATTTTGCACATAGCATGTTGTATTAACAGCCTCAGCCCAAAAGGCTATTGGAAAGTGAGCATCGGCCAACATTGTTCTGGCTGCTTCAATTAGGGTTCTATTTTTCCTCTCAGCAACCCCATTTTGTTGTGGGGTTCTAGCAATGCTAAATTGCCTAGTAATTCCTTTCCTGGCACAGAAATCATCTAGCTTCTTGTTCCTAAATTCTCCACCATTATCACTCCTAAGCATTTTAACCTCATTGCCAGACCTTTTCTCAATCTGAGTGATAAAATCAATAAGAACATCAGATGTGTCACTCTTCATAGCTAGAAAGAATGTCCAAGTAAATCTAGAGAAGTCATCTATGACAACAAAGCAATATGACTTACCATTCAAACTTTCTATATTATTTGGACCAAAGAGGTCCATGTGAAGCATATGAAGGGGTCTGGAACTAGTATGCACCTGTTTGGACTTGAATGAGACCTTGTGCTGCTTGCCTTTAAGACATGCAACACAAGAGTGGTCATTGTGGAATGCCTTCTCAGGCAAACCATCAACTAAACCAAGCCTCACAAGTCTATTTATATTTTTAAAATTTATGTGCCCTAGTCTCCTGTGCCACAAATTACTTTCATCTACTGAGGCCTTAGCATAAAAACAAGACATATTGGTATTCATTTTAATCCCATTTAAATTCACATTATATATGTCCTTATGCCTAGGTGTTCTATACTCAATATATTTCTCATCAGGGATCTTAAAATCCTTGCTTAACACCAAACACTCAGTATCAGTAAAAAGAACCTTATTTTTGTTATCACAAACTTGTGATACAGTAAACAGGTTGTAATCAAGTTCTTTTACCAGGAAGACGTTCTCAAAACGCAAATTATTGGTGAGAAGGGTTCCTTTGCCTGTGATAGTTCCATATCCTCCTCCAAAGTATACCTTATCACCATCTTTAATAGGAGTGAAGTTCGTCAGATAGTCTTCCTTCCCTGTCATGTGCCTTGAGCATCCACTATCCCAATATCCATAATCATTGATTTGTCTTTGAATGCCCTGCACATAAAGAAAACAAATTAGTTTTCTTTGGGAACCCAAGTCTTAAAAGACTTGGATTCATCTGGTTGTTCAATAAGAACAGACTTAGTTCTCACAACAACCCCATTCTCATCCTTTTTAGGATGAAATACCCAGTTAACCCCAATAGGTTTTGTAATGACCTTTGAAATGTAACTAAATCTATTGCAAGTCATTGAAATCCCATTATCATTAGGGTTTTGATCTTTCTTGGGTCTCCATGTTAAGCTTGAAGAAGCTTTAGACCCCTTACCTTGTGGCTGCAAATATTTAGGTTTGTTCACGTTTCTGTCAGCGTTTGAATTTGTCCTGTCAACGCTGAAATTACCCTTGTCAGCGTTGAACCTAGGGTTTGCTACAGGAACCCATTGCCTATTTGACCAGGTGTTTGTCTTTTGAAATGGTCTTTGTCCATGAGTGTTAGACCTTCTAGAAAAGAATGGGGCAGGTCTAATCACTTGTGGACTTTGCTGCACACAAGGTTTGGGTCTGACAACGTTTGACTTTCTAACAACGTTGACTTTCTTCCTGTCAGCGCTGAAATTGTTCCTGTCAGCGCTGGCTTTGGAAGCGTTGACACACTTGTATGCCAAATGTGAAAAGCTACCACAAGTGTAACAGGCTTTCTTAGACACAACCTTAGGTCTAGAAGAGAAGAAACCTGTTCCATGATTGCTAACTTGGCTCTTGGGTGACCTATTATTCCTATACATCTCTGCATATTTAATGGTAGGTCTTCTAACAGTGTTTGAGCCTAGGTCAACAGGTTTACCAGTGATTGGGTTAGTAACCTTAATGGGTAGTGATTCATTGGGACTTTCACATAGCAAACCTCCCTTAACAAATAAAGTAGGGTTAGCTTTCTTCCACTCATTTAGGTCAGTCAATTTTTGTTGATACTCTTCCACTGGAGTGACAACTCTTGGTGGAGGAATGAATTCCTCCTCTTGGAGCTCTGGTAAACCAGTCCAAGATAAGTCCCTTCGTTGGACACCATAGAAGTCACCAGCTGGTGGTGGAACCAGAGAGTAATCATTCATCCCAATCCCAGTCATGTCCTTAGGATCCCTTTGTTTGCTACACAGTCTCCTAGGGTTTGGGTGGCTCTATCAAATCTTTGAATTTTGAGGTCAACATTATCTTTATTCTTAATGGCCTCATCTAACTTAGCCTGTAATTCACTATTAACCTTTTTCATGATGTTTCTAACATCCATACTACCCTCTAGCTCATGTTTTAAGATATTGATCTTATCTTTTAAGTCAAATTCCATTTTCTTATATTCAGAAACAGTTTTCTCAGTTTCAGTAAGAGCTAGTTGGTAATTAGACAATTTACACCTTTCAGTACTCATATCATCTTTTAGTTTTAACACCTCTTTGTTAAGTCTTTCAGTGTTTAACCTACAACCTTTGCTACAAAAAGCATCATCATATACCTCATTATCAGATGAAGAGGAGGAGTGTGCCATGAGAGCATATTCAACATGCTCTTCTTCTTCAATATCAGCAACCAAAGCTTTATCCTCTTCCACATTCTCAGCCAGATAGCTCCAATCCCATCCTGTACCATCAATTCCTTGAACTGCAACCATGGCTTTGGAATCCTAAGCTTTAACAACCTGACTTGAGGGTTTACCAGCATCAGATCTTCTAGGAGATCTGCATTCCCTCATGAAGTGCCCCATACGATGACAGTTGTAGCATTCAACTTTAGATTTATCAAATCCAGCTGTGTCTTTAGCATTGAAGGTCATCTTCTTTTTAAACCTTCTGTTCCACCTATTTGCTCTTATACTATCAAGAGCCATGTTCTACTTGATGTCCATCTCTTCGAAGTGCTCATCACTTATCTTCTCAAGATCCTCATATGTAATCACTGAACCATTGGGCAAAGAAACAATGTAAGCACAAACAGTATCCAAATCCAACCCAGCAGGTTTAACTCTTGGGGAGTCATTCTTGAATGTGTCAGCGTCTGAAAAGGAGACGTTGACAGGACTTGTTCCAGCACTGACATATGATGATCCAGTAACTGGATGTATATAAGAGTCCTTCTGATTGAATTGACCTTCACTATGAGAGAAGAAGGCCATGTTGCTAGTGGTAGATTTGCTTCCATGCTCTGAAAGAGTTTCATCTTCCAACAATCTTAGTTTGTTGTAGATGTCATCAAACGAAGAGCTCTTGTAAGTATTGTTGGCAAGAATAGACCTTGCCTCAATCTTCCATGCCTCACCAAGACTTTTAAGAAAGGTAGCATTGGTGTCAACATCACCAACTTGTGTCCCCATGAAGGACAACTTACTTATGATGTCAAGCAATCTGCTTCTCACACTACTCAGTTTCTCATTAGGTTGAGCTTTGAAGACAGCATAATCATGCAGAAGTTGCTTTTTTCTTTTCTTCCTTAGTGTCTGCATTGCCACCATATGCAACTTCAAGAGCTTCCCAAAGATCCTTAGCAGATTCATAGCCTCTATATTTATGATGATTTTCTTGTCCGAAAGAGACTTTCAGAATATTTAGGGCTTTCATGTCAACCCTTTTCTTTGCAATATCATCAGCAGCTACAGCTCTACCATCTCCAGGTTTTTCTTTCTTATCCTCTTCAGGGCATCCTTCAACAGCTGTTCTTTGACTAATGGCATCAAGAATCTTTTGAGCCTTATTGAATGTGTTTCCATATTCAATAATCTCCTAGAGTGTGTAGTCATAGATCCCCGGATATTGTTCAAAGTTGAACTTCCATAAGTCAAAGTTGGTTGCATCAAGCATGGGAATATTGATGTTTGGTAAGGCTGAGGAGGAGGAGGTTATTGCTTCAGACACGCTGTTGTTAGGGTTTCTGAGAAAATTAGGGTTTTGGTGTTTTTAGGGTTCTGGTGTTCGTGTATGGTGTTCTTTTAAAGATCAAAAGTTCCTCTAGAAGCTCTGATACCACTTGTATATCCCAAACTTAGATCGATTAGCTTTGTGTATACGAGATTAGATCAAGTAATACACGTAGAGAAACCTTTGTATATGCTTTATGAATCTAAGTGTTATGTGGAATTTAACACTTAAACAAGAACACACAAGATGTAAACAAACTTTCACTTTGATTATCAATGTCGAACTTGCTTACAATGAAAGATGTTTACGAATGAAAACTTATATATAAAACTTATAACCTAGACCTTCTTTTATAGATATAAGAAGCCTTGTACAATAATCTACGTATCAACTATTCTAGGTAAAGATAAACATAGAACATACATTGTCGTTTCTATCCTTACTAGAAGTATTCTAGAATATAATAAATGTGTAGATTATATCTTCCATCAGTGCTTGTCTTCAATGTGTCAACGCTTGACTTTAACTTGTCAACGCTTGAGCTGTCAGCGCTTGAATTGTTCTTGTCAACGCTTGAATTGTTCTTGTCAGCGCTCAAGTGATCTGGCCTTAATTTATTCCCAACACAGGGCAGTCTAAAAATAATTATTAACTCATTCCTATTCTTATAAACAAACAGATAGTCCTTAATGATCACATGCATGAATTTATCAAATTACAGCCTACACACGTGATTCACCAAATGTATGGATGCTACATGTGCATTGGTCAATCCAAACAACATAACATGAAACTCATAATGTTCATTACAAGTTCTGAATGTAGTAGTTGGAATAGATAATCTTTTTCGCGGATGAGAAGTTGATGATAACCATGTCGTGGATCAACTTTTTGAATATACGCTAGAACCTTGTAAATGATCGAACAAATCTTCCATCTTGAGTAATGGATATGAATTTTGATCGTCCATTTAATCAGTTCACGGTAATCAATAGATATAAGAAATAATAACACCATAGCTCTTCATAATGACGAGCTTGGTAGAATAAAAGCTTTCTCCGACAACTCTCTCAGTTGTACGGTAATTCTTCTATTTTAGATGGTGCTGAAGTATAGTGCACATGCCACAGGTGCAGCACCGGGAATATAATCAATACCAAATTCAACTTGCCTTAATGGCGAAGGTCTAGGTAATTTACCAGCAAATACCTCCTATAATTTCAGATAACATAAACATATTTTAATAAATTTACTTTAAGTTCTTTCTAGATTACAAGATCTATAACTTGTTCACAACCATTCATGGTTTAATTTCTAGTCTAAATGCAGGATATGGTCACCTATCAAGAATTATCTAGATCACTTTCGATAATCAACATCTTATCTTTTAGGGGAATTCTACTCGAGTTCCCATTAATTAAGACAATGTTGTCATGTCATAATCAATCAATCCATTCTACTGGCACTACCCGGCTTTCCAGTTTCATTATCGTTGATAAGATGTGAACTTCTCAAAAAAATAACTCATAATCCTTCACAGATTCAAGGATATCTAGGGACATAGCTACCAATAAAAGAGTAAGGTCAACGTATAATCTACGCGAGAGAATTTCAAATCAGATAAAGACGGAAACATTTAACGAATATGAATATATCCCATGTTTTCATGATTCGAGTACGCATTCGAAAGCTCCTCGGATCGTTACCCAGGTCATTCAAATGAAATCTAATCAAAAGAAATGATAAGAACATTGATACATCCATTCGGGTATCAACACTCGGTAATCAGATACTTTTTCAAAGAATCTCACCACGGGAGAATTGGACAAGGAGGGGATATCAATTTTCAATTAAGACAATTTCCACAGATGATTAAATTCGATTCAGAAAATAAATGGTACGGGCACATATGTAGGTGTTCCTAACAATATGTCCCTATTTTTTGCACTTCTTGCAGATCTCATAGAATTTAATCCTTCACAATCTTCAAAGAAAATTTAGTGTTTATTAATAATTTCATAGTGACTACTAATCAGCCTTGCATGGTCTCTTCCAAATTGTATGTAGGCGCGCATCTATATACAATTTTAGGATTAACGATGCAATACTCAGTTCGTCAAAACTTTGTCATCATGTTTAAAATAAAAATATTTTCCTGCTTAATTCTTGAATAAGAATCAAAAATAAATTTACAAAGATATTCTTTGTTATGGAAACAATTAAGTTTTCCAAAGTGTTTCATAAACAACTTTATTTCGATAACGATTACTCATAAATCTCACTTTGGATAATCCATATGGTGATGTAAATTCAATCTTTATCAAGGGATACTGTTTTAACATATAAAAACAATGAGTTATCTGCAAAAGAGTGATGAAAAGTTGTTCACCAAGAACTAACTACAATATAATAGGAAATGAGCTTAGCCAAATAATCATGAGGTTCGTGACCTCGATGGCACTCAAAAAGAATAATCCACAACGTAACTCAAATCGAGATGGGTACTTGTTCAATGATTGCATCACTAATGCGCACATTAGGATTAAGCAATAAAAGATAGATAACATCGATACATGTAGGATTTAGCAATCAAAGGTAGTCTTTTCATTAATCACAAGTAAGTCAAAAATTGTACCGTAACACATTACGTGTTGCCATGTCATACAATTCCAAAAACACATCCTACCAACAGATGTCTCAGTTGTTAGGGATTTTTAAAAGATGCTACAATGAATACTAATCTACAAGAGTCATTCGGTGTTCCACATGTCCTAGAGGATCCATCGGTCCCAATTCAGAAGAAGATTTCTTCAATTTATTTCTTGGACACTGGGCATCCTCGTCATTGGACAATGGCCTAGGAACAACCCTTAACACGAACCAACAATCATTTAAAACCTTATAATTCAATCACAGGACTCGACTTCCTCTTAACAATCTCACATTCCATACGAGTTAAATTTTACTTTATTCAAGTTTTCAACCAACTTATACTCAAGTCGATATCCTACCTCATTCTCTAATACTTTCAACCTTATTCTTAAACCTTAATAGGGCAATAAAAGCTTGATATGAACAACACTTAATTTCCAATCCGATAGCTTTTACAACGATAGTTATCAGATGAGTCACTAGTATGAAATGATTCTCACATTCAATTAGACTTCTCGGATAGATACTAGTGGCATGAGGCTTTTGGGTAATGGTTCTAATGACAGCCTCAAGTGCAACATTTACCTTTTCAAGTTCAATTTAAGAATTGGGTGACACCGAATCAGATGACACATTTCTAGGTGGTAAGGTTTTGTCAAACTCCACTCTATAAGGAAAGCTCGTCATGACATCAATATCAGATTTAATCTCGCCAATTCTTCTTTAATATCATAATCAACTAATACCAACATTTCTACGAATATCAACCATTTTGTTGGGATCATAAATATCCACAACTCGGTTTAGATTTGGAATAGCTAGAATTCCTACGGGAATAGCTTCGATTGATTTTCTAGGGGAGTTAGGGTTCCTTGTGACAATCTACGTCGTATAAATACCTCGTATAAATATTTAAATAATCATCAAACAATCATGTAATCAAATTACACCATATATATATATATATATATATATATATATATATATATATATATATATATATATATATATATATATATATATATATATATAATCCAAGTTATATATATATATTAAAGTAACACTTTTTAGTTTGGCCTTGTCGGTAACTCGGGAATTCTTCGGCACCGTTATAGTCAAAAGATTTTTAGACATTTAGAAACTAAAATGTTTATAGTTAAAAGATTTTGAAATATTTTATTCAAAACCTTAGTTTTAAAAATCTTTCGTTCTCTATAACGAGAGCTCTGGTACCAAACTGTAACACCCCCAAATATTCATACTTTAGTTCAGCGGAAGAGTCGTTGGTGTTACGGGATAGCACATTACTCAAATCATAAACAACGCTTAAAAATCGCGTCGTTTAATAATAAAGCATTTTCCATTCATGAATATCAAATTTACATAGGTCCCAAGTCATGGTATTTCATACAATTTTTACAAAACATTTGAATGGAAATTATTATTTAAGTGCGGGTCATAAATTCTTGTTGTCTTCCCGAGAATTACCTAACATTTTATAAAAATCCTTGTCAAAATCATAATATAGGCTTTTGCCTTCAAAACCATTATACGAACCATTGTCGTAAAAAACATCATACAATACGTTTTATAACGTTGTATAAAGAGTAATATAAACCATTATATGAAAATGGTTATGTAAAACCAAATCACGAACATAATATCAATAGTAAGACACCGTACTGCTAGTCAGACAATATATCGTAATTCAATGCGTATAGCAGTATTTTAGTTATTGGATTATTATAAGCCGCATGACATTGCTACCTTACTATAACAAACAATGGGTAGCTAACCCGAAACTCATTTGCCCATCTAAAATAGTGTGTCGTCACAATAATCACGCTTATTTGAATCTTCTCATACATAAATTCGCTTACCAATCAATGTGGCACGACGGGGATCAACCATCAAGGCGCGAACTGGGGTGATCTTCCCCAAATAGTACTATTATATGCATAAGCGTCTACCAAATCCCGGTAGTTCACAATTCATGCTAAAGGGACTTTAAGTGACATAACCTAGCTATAATAATCCATTTCATTTCGTACATCGGGTCATATAATCATTCGGGTCCAAATAAAGAAACAAACAATCGGGACAACTGGTGTCCTATTTTTATTAAAACTAACATGTTATCTCCCTCGCGGGTTTATAAAATATTTCATAAAACATTTAAAAGAGTGCGAGGCTATGAACTCACGTTGATTGAGAAAGGCGGTTATCGACGATTTGGATGTACGGTACGTGCTTCAATCACGGAAACCTATATAAATAATACTCGTCTTAGACTCTTGTCCAATGACTTTATAAAATAATGGCTATGTATATATATATGATGATATTATAAGTATGATGATGATCAAGTGGGTATTTATATCTTCATTCACATTATAGTGTTATGTGTTAGTCAAATTTTTGAGTAGTTACACTAGATTAGGGATGAGCATTTGGACCCGAATCCCGGAACCGTACCGATTCCCGGTACCCGAATCCCGTTCGGTACGGTACCGGTACCACGAAATAAGGTGAAAAAAAATTCGGTACCACTAATTCGGTACGGGACCGGTACCAAAACGGGAATTTCCCAAAAAAAGGGAAAATCCCGATGTCACGGTACCGGTACCGATATCCAAATCCCGTTCGGTACGGTACGGGTACCCTTAACTTATGCTCGAGAAAAATTCGGTACCATCAATTCGGTACCGGTTCGGTACGATACCGGTACCGTGCTCATCCCTACACTAGATTCAACTTATTTATATATTAAGGCCCAATAAGCCCATTAAAAGCCCAATACATTTTATTAGTCCATTTATAATTTTAATACCAGGCCTATACTCATATGTTGGGCCCAAGTGGGTTAAGCCCAATGAGTAAGTCCATTAGCGTTTATCCAAACTAATTGGGTCAATAGTCCAATAAGGCTATTTTGGCCTGTTAATGTCCATACGTTATAAAGCTCAGGTTTTATCGGTTTTTACTTGTCGTATGTACTTATACATCAGTATATGAGTTATAAAAAGTTTACATTAGACGGGTCCGACCGTCTAAGTTTTAATTGACGAAAACGTTAATTTCTCGGTTTTAGCCGAAAAGACGTAAAACTTATGTTTATAGTTTTATAACTTATAAAACTTATTAATTTGCCATTCTTATAAAATGTCTTATTTATTTATTAAATTACATACTTATTTATATGTAATATATAGTTAGTGGGTTTTAGGTATATATTTTATATTATATTAACTCGAGTGCTAATATTATACTATATACTTTTATTTTACAAATCTGATTATTATTTTCACTTTAACCATTTTTACCATATTTTAAGTTCTACAAGAAGATAGAAGCTCATTATTGGACACCACAAACTAAATTATATGTGCTACAATTAACTCAGTTTTAGCTACTGCTCAATCAATCTCTAAATGTCCCTAACAGTCCGTCCAAAACAGACTACTCAGATTTGAACTTCAGTATTGTTTTGATCATATGTCACTCATTTTATGGATTCCATTGAGTGGCCAGCTCTCACATATGTACAAGTCCCTTATCTTACTTTGTATTAGATTATCCAAGCTACTTTAACAATTTATCATATAGTTCTTTACTGTTTTATACAGCCTACATTTTTAGCCGTGATTTTAACATCCTTTCATGTAGCTTTTAATCATTTTAATCAAATTTATCAACACAAGATCCCCACATAATACTTGTGATCATCATTCATCATCATATACATATACATAAATGAAGAAAATACAAGATTACATATTCAAAATAACAAGATGATAGGAAGAAATAATCTCTATACCACCAAAGTGATGAAATGATGAGTTTTTTATGAACAGGGCTTGGTTCCTTGTTACCAAACCTTCAACATGGCAAATGAACTTCTTGGGTCCTTCAAATGGATGAATACCTTCTTGAAAATCAGCCCATAAACTCCATGGAAACTCCTTTTTGGATGTTAAGATCACCTCCAATCTTCATCCTTTTAGCTAAGCTTCAACATATGTTGATTATACATAGAATTCATGGCTAGATTTTTAATGGTTATGGTGGTGGTGGTGCTATCGTGGACGGCCAAAAGAGAGCCAAGAGAGAGAGATATGAGAGGATTTTGAGTTTTTGCATGGATGGAAATGAAGTTAGTTGTTTAGGCTTGGTGGTTTTGAGTAGTATGTGGTTTTGGAAGGCTTATGGGACAAGTGTCCCAAGTCCTGTTAAAAATTGACACCTAAAGGTGTGTTTGATAAGCTTTGCCGCCCATTATAGGAGGTGGGACAAGTAATACTTGTTTCATCCCCTTATTAATTTACGGGTACTCCTCGATTCTAGTTTCCTCGATTAACGTGCCCTCGGGTTGTTTTACGAAAAACGTTTTTGAAAATTATGAATCAACAGCACAAAACGAATCTAATAAAAATTGTCTCATCAAAAACGGAGTTCAAAAACGTAAATACGTAAACCTAGGGTTTCCGGTTTAGTCGTAAATGACGTTAAATTACGCACGTAAGTCCTAATCTTTTCTCGTAAATTTGTGAGTTTATGAACCAACACAAATTTAAATTCCCAAAATAATATTCACGGATAAATTTATTTCCTGAAATGTCGGACTGTCACCAAAAATGGTGTATGTAAACGTAAGCACGTAACGTAGAGTCCTCCGGTTTAGATGTAGTCGATGCTACTTCAAGACGTAAACCCAAATTTCTTCCCAAAAATGAGTTAGTTCATAATATAACAATAAAATAATGTTTTTAAATAATACTTGAGAATAAAATATCGACCATAAATTGACAGATTGTCACAGATATACTGTATTAATCATGTATTTCATGTATTCTGATTAAGTATTATCTTGTATTCTTGTATTATTATACTTGTTGTGTAATAATAAGTAAGTTTCTAAAAATAGCAGGTTTCCAAAAATAGAAAGTTTCCAAAAATAGAAAGTTTCTAAAAATAGATCAGTTTCTAAAAATAGAAAGTTTCCAAAAATAGTAAGTTTCCTGAAATGTAAAGTTTCCATATTTAGAAATAAGTTAGATTAGTAAGCTAATAATATAAGCTAATGTTTACTGGTTATAAGTCATAAGTCATGTAATTAATAGTATAGTTTATTAATTAAATGTCATGGTGATTTAATAAACTATAGGTTATATGATTTAATTATATAAAGGCATGATTTAATTAAAATAAGACATATAAAATACTAAAGTTAATCATGTATTAATACTTTATTAATTATAACATAAGTCATAATTTATTAATTAATTATAAGTCCATGTTTTAATAATTAATAACTATAGTCTAAATTAAATAACAAAATACTTAGGTTAAAACACGTATCATTTATTAAAAACAAATATAACCTAAGTTATGATCAAATTAAATTAATTATTAGTTATGTTCAATTAATTTAATTTTCTTGTAAAATATAGCTTGTAAAAACAATCTCGTGCCTGATCTCGTCTTTTACATATAAGCCGAACCAAACAACCCTTGACAGTGGCTACCCGACCTAGCCGGTTTCCACTGTCCGAGTAAACTTCCCACCGGCTGTTAGCCGGTGGTTTCCCCTGCTCGGCTGCGGTTCCCCCTGCTCAACCCAAAACCGCCACCGGCTTAAGCCAGTGGTGTTGCTGTTGTTGCGTCGAGACCCAACCACAAACAAAACGCCACCCGACTCACGCCGGGGTCTCTTTTCCCTGCTGCCGAACCACCAAGACCATACCGAGATCACGAGGTCTCGGCTGTTGGTGATCACAAGACCACCAAGATCTCAGAGCTCTCGCTTTGCGTGTCGGCCGAACAAAACCCCACCAAAACCCCACTTTTACTTGTTTCTTGGATTAATCTTACGTGTTTAATTATGTTGTTACTATTTCTAACCACACGAACATAATTAAAGAAAATAAAATAAAAAGATGAAGGTCGTGGTGATACCGAATGCGTGATTAAAAAAGGACTAAGAACATGAACACGATTAACCTAAAATCAATTATCAAAATCAACCAAACACCTCCTTGGTATTCTTGAAGCCGGCGGCAAGAGAGAGAGAGAGAGAAGGACTAGGGTTTTTAGTTTTTGTTAAAATTATCGTGTATTATCACGTACTTAATAATTATCGTGCACTAACACGTATGTAGTTTTTGAATTTAATGTTTGTGACACGTGTACATGACATAAAAGGAAAGTTTAATTGGTTCGTATGTTTACGTAGTGTACTGTTCATGGCATTTATATGCGGGTTTTACAGATTGTGCCTTCTAGGAACCTAGAGTAGAATTTGACTTCCATCTAGAAGCTCAAGGTCTCTAGACAACACCATGCACTCTGTCTTAGTGAAAAGAACATGCTGCTTTTTGTCAAACATTTGAGAAACGGAAATCCATTTAAAATGTTGTGGGGCTTCCACATAGTAGACATGCTCAAAGTCCAACTTGGGAGTTTTAGTGGTTCCTTTTCCTGTAATCCTCCCTTCACCACCACCAAAGTACGCCTTTCCACCATTAATGGGCACAAAATTGTCCAAGAGATCCTTGTTTCCAGTCATACTCTTGGAGCAGCCACTATCAACAATGCCAAAATTTGGATCTTGGTATGGATTAATCTACAACAACAACAACAACAACAACTACAACAACAACAACAACAACAACAACAACAAAAAGTATACAACAGTTAGTGTCTTAATAGGACCCAAGTCACCTCTGACTTGAGTCTGCCTTGTGGATCATTTAAAGTTAGCCATTTAGATTGACGAGATCCACCATTGTTCTTTGATTTCTTTTTCATAATAGTAGGTGGATGTGTTTGCCAAGAACAACCTGTTGAGGGCTTAACAGTAGTACACCAATGTCCTATACCCACATTCATGTGGTCATTAACAGTATGTTCATTGTGATACATCTCAGACCTATTCTAATTTGTAGAATTCTGAAAATATAAACTTGTAGGTCTGGTGGTTAGATCTGGATGTGGTTCTTCTCAAATCAGTATAAACTGAGGGAGAGTTCCTCCTACTAGTAGGAAATGATTTTACGGATGGATTTAGTCCACTAGGAGGAACATGATGACCAGTAGGGACGGGTAATGGTCTACCAGCATGAACATATTGGTGTTGACCATTGTAACTACCAAGTCTTTGTTCATAGTAATCCTTTAATCAAATGAAACTTACTACCACATACAAAACATGCTTTTGAAAAGAAAGAGTTTTTATTCGAATGACTTCTTTTATTTCTTCCATTCATATTACACACATTCCTAGGAAAGGGTACATTCCTAGTACAAGCAAAACTAGAATCAAAACTAATGGAAGTAGATGTTTGGGTAGCTTTCTCTTGACATGGCTCAAGGACACTAGAAGTTGAGGCACATAAGTCATTTTTCTTTGGGATTAGGGGAGCAGACTTTTCACTTGAATCACATGATGCAAAATCATTGGACTTGTCACTGAAAGTACAAAACACAATATCAATAGTATCGGTATCACTTTTATATGAGCTATGCATATGTGACTCATCTAAGTCAACATGTTTTGAGGAGGTCATAAATGTTCCTATATATATTTAGAATTATATTTGCATACATTACATCATACTTCACTACGGGTCTGTATATAATTAGAATTATATTTGCATTACGTTTCTCTTGTTAGTCACTTTCTATAATTCTCTTACTAGCATAGAGTAAGCATGATCAGCATAGCCACTTCCGGTAGCCTAATCAATATATGCCCTTATCTAAACATAAGGTTACAAAAGTAGAATATTATTTTTTAAATATTTGTAATTAATGATGAGCTTAGCATTTGTTGTCATCAATGTTTCAAATTACTAAATACTTTAAGTATTGTGAATGCTCTAAGTTTCTACACTTATAAATCCAATCGTTCAAACTAAAGGTCTGTTTGGTAGGAGCTTTTTTAGAGCTGTTAGTTTTTTGTTATAAAAATAATTTTTTTAGAACTTTTTAGTTTGTTAGTTTTTTATTTTAAACAAGTAGCTCTTAAATGAAAACTGATTTTGTAATGCTTTTTAAATTGTTAGAAGTTGTTAAAGCTCTAAATTACTGATATACCCTTCAATCATATTATAATTTATTTAAATATGTCCTTTTAAATTATCTTTACATATTAATTTTACAGTCAACAACTAATATACCAAACATCTTTTATATAATAAAAGAATTAGATTATTTAAAAAATTTAGTAAAAAGTGGAGGTTGTAGAAAAAATAATTGGATCAATCAAATGTCTTAATTTTGACACATAAGCAAAATCGAGCGATTTGGTGGAAAAAAGTCAAAATTGAATTCAGTTTAGTTAAAATTAAAAAATTGGGTGGAAGAATTTGATGAAAACACACAAAGATATTTGTGTCAAATTTGTGAAAATAAAAACTTAGAAAATCAGGAGGGCAATAATAAAATTTTAGTGGTTGAATTTTAAATAAATTAAATGGACTTTAGTGTAAAATTATAATTTTTTATATTTTTAGTAACTTTATAAAATAAACAAAATACCACTTAAACTTTATACCCTCTAGACTTTATATTTTAAATTATATTAATAAATCAACGTATAACTATTAGAATAAAAATATCAAAACTAAAAGATTATGAAATTTGAAAAATAAAAATTGAAGGTGGGTTTATATTCATTTACACGGTGCACAGTAAAACAACAATATAATCAAACATATAAACATTAGATGTTTTTAAAGCTATATATATAATAAATAAAATCGTAATAATAAAATTATTACTTAATTTATCCTTTATGTTCAAGTCCCGTGCGTGTACGGGGATTAAACTAGTTTTTATTAAAAAAATACACACTACAAAATAAATGACATTTACTTACTAAAAGTTTTACTTACTAATAGAATTTATAATTACTTAAGTCACTATAACTTTTCCTACTAAAACACAATGAATATAAAAGTAAGCAAAAGAAACCCATAACTTTTGCTTACTCTTTTTCCTACTAAAAAAGAGTCATTAAAAGTTTTACACTTTTGCTTACTCTTTTTTGAGTAAGAATAGATTTTTAGTGTTCCCCTCTTTTTCTTAAGAGTAGGAGTTGATAAAAATAACTTTTGGTGACTCCTTTTAGTATAAAATTGATAAAAAAAATACTTTTGCTTACTCTTTTTGAGTAAGTATAGACTTTTAGTGCTTCCCTCTATTACTTACTCTTTCACATTTAATTTAGTAAGCAAATGTCATAAATTTTGTATTGACAGCTTATAGCTCATGTTAATAGCTTTATAGTTAACAGCTTACAATTTACAATTAGTTTTGTCAACCATAACACAAGTCTTAAAACAGTCGCGGTATTAGCTAATGTTTCAAAGACTTTACACAAGCTTAATCTTATTTTCAAACTTTTCAAAACGCCATTCTATTTAATTGCAAAAAGCTTTTGAATAACTTTCTCAAATAATGACAATTATTTCCTCAAACACATCATTATATACTCTTATATTGTATAAGAAGCTGTCAAGCTGAAAAGAAAGCAAGTAGACTCGGGGCCACGTTCAATAGTTTTGATTTTGTATGAATTTTGAACAAGCGGTTCGAAGGATATACTTTAATAATTTAAAATATATCTTTAAACATTATTTTCTCACTTTTACATTTAATCCAAATTTAAACCCTAAACCAAATTCAAATACAACTAAAAAATTCTAATCATAAACCAAAAGGGACCAAAATTGTTTTTGTCTTCCCTATATAAACTACGTCATTGCTTATTTCACAATCGAAGAGAGAGTAAGCCCCAATCTCCTTTCCGTCCAGAATGTAGTGTAGAAAAGCAAAGAATCTTTCCTGCTTCAGGGCTATTCAGAACTAATAGGATAGGTATTCTATTTGACAGTAATATACATCGACTGTAAATTTTTATTTTGTTGCGGGTTTGTGTCATTCAAGGTAAACCTTTACTTGTTATTGTTGTTGTTGCTTATTTATGCATTATAAACATTCGTTGAGTCGAGTTTCTAAGGTCGCTTAGGAAGTTTGTATTCGGAAGTAGGGCAAATCACATGGAAATGTATCTAACTTACCAGTTTTTATAGTTTCATGTACCGAACTTTTTTTCCTATTATATTAAAGAACTTTTGAATTCATTCTATTTCATGTATCATGTGACCTGCAAAGGGATATACCATGACGTGAAACCCTTCACATGCCATTTCATTTCCATTTCATTTCAGTTTATTTGATTATATCATTATTTAGTGATATAAAATTCCAACACAACCATCATAACTAGACACTGGACACACAGTACATCATAATTCAAAACTTCAGCTGGATTCAACATTACCATACCTAAATACTTAAACAGGATAAATATACAAAATGGATTCAACATTACCATACTTAAATTACCATAAATATACAAAATAAGGCATCACAATGCCATCATAATTCAACACTTCAACTGCTAATGAAACATGAATCTGTGCACCACTATAAAAACCTAAAATAATACACAGATATTATTTTACAGTTTCATATATTACATAAAAACTAGAATTAAAGTGATTCATTATAAATCATAAGGCATTGGACATTGAAGAACCAACACCCTCGTGTCACTTTCCAAGCTTGAGCTTCTCAATTCGTTCACTCTTTTGTCTTGGCCTTACAAATCCACCTCTGAAAGTGTTGGGGTTTACTTCATTCCAACAGGGTGAAGATAATCAATAGCCTAACTACGTACCAATGAATGGTTACCGGATATCTCTTGAAGTCGTGTAATCACTTTCCAAAGAAGATTGTTCGACCCTATGCCTGGGTTAACACGAATACCTCCTTGGGATAAAACCAAGAGTTAGTTCTTGTTTTAGGAACAAATCAAGAACTCTGTGCGTGTAAGTGTTTCTTGTTTCTGTATATCTCATCATGCAAATATGATCACTATTTATAGTGATCCTAGTCCTAGAAGGATGTAACTCATAGTCAAAGGTATTAAGAGCATTAATCGGCCAATTAAGCTCATAATTACCTACATGAAAGCATAGTGGTTACATGACCATAAACCTGGTCATCAAGTTAATATTAAACCCTCATTGATTGGTCAAAGATGTTACAAAGA
Source organism: Glebionis coronaria (assembly GCA_025667525.1). Classification (NCBI taxonomy): domain Eukaryota; kingdom Viridiplantae; phylum Streptophyta; class Magnoliopsida; order Asterales; family Asteraceae; genus Glebionis; species Glebionis coronaria. The sequence goes on along the minus strand of CM046878.1, from coordinate 19,136,500 downwards.
CTTTTAGCATGTGGTTCATCACCAGGAGCAACTTCCTAACCAGGAGAAACTTCCTAACCAGGAGCAGCTTCCAACTGATGAACATTCAACCACTATATTGAGTCCAGGGAGGTCAGGGACTTCATGGGTGTACACTCTGTACCTCCAAGCCCATTTACAAGTATGACTTGATCCTATAATTGTAGTAAATTTCCAACAATCCTCCCCAATTTAGTACAATTCCTTTTTGCATGAAAATCAACTTTAACATAACCAGTGCATAAATGAAAATGTCCTGAGGATTGAATTTCCATATTAGTACACCACTTCAAATATTAGAGAATCAGGGTGTTCTAAGAACTGAACCCTTCAACTACTTTGAATACCTGAAGATAAAATACACACAAGTTTTCAAACACTTAAAACGCTCCTAACACCATACAAGCCATGTGTCCATATCCAATTCATAAATGTTGTAAGAGCCAAAGTCCATGCTCCTTGAGGCGGCGAAACCTCAACACTTACATAGGTGGTTCCTCTTTAGTTCTTGCTCCTGCTTAAGCACTTTTTGTAAAACCCGCATGCTTTTATCATGAATAGTACCCTTAAGATCGTACGTACTAGATTAAAACTTTCCTTTTATAGTACGATTACGTTTACGTGTTAGGATTTTACGTATTACGTACGTGTTAGAACAAGATAAGTATTTATTACGCACGAACACACAATAATTATGTAGGTCCTCGCGATCCTTGGATTATCCTTGTGTTGTGATTATCTAAAGAGATAGAAAGATAGATGAAGATGTAGAGAGAGAAACTAGAGAAAGGTTGGAGAGAATATGAAGTATTAGATTAAGTCTGTGAAAAGTGAATGACCAACCCCTCCTAACATGCTAGGAGGGGGTTTATATAGCCCACCCTACATGTGGGATATATGGACTATATTGGATCACGAGCCCAATATCATTGGAGTGACCGATCCTTTCTAAATACGTAAAAACGTATTTCCAACAATCTCCCCCTAAGGGAGGTCACTCCAAGTTACAATGTCCTAAATAGTCTATAGCTCGTGATCTATGCTAATAATGATGTGACCGAGACTTTCCTTGGAAAAATGTATTTCCAACAATCTCGCCCAAATGGAGGTCACTCCAAGTTACAATGTCCTAAATAGTCTATTGCTCGTGATCTATGCTAATAATGATGTGACCGAGACTTTCCTTGGAAAAACGTATTTCCAACAATCTCCCCCAAAGGGAGGTCACACCATTTTACAAAATCTTAAACCTAGCATACTATGCTTGAGTCTTCGATCTTGTTCTTGTGAATATACTGATGAGATCTTTGACTTTGTTCTTGAGCATGTGTCCTTGCTTTGATCTCGTGCATTCATCACTTGTGATATTTTCCTCTTCATGACTTCATGATCCACATACTTATACTTTTAGAAATTCTTGAAAGCTTCAAAGTTTGATACAGCGGAAGACTTGACTTTTAGACTTTCTTGAATTTGTTAAAGTATTAAGTGCAGAAAGCATAAGCATGTGTTGACGACTTCTTCTGGATTATACACCGCAATGCCACCTTCTTGTTACGCTGCATAAGACAGTTAGCAACAAAACATATACACGGATGAAATGGCCTTGAACATTTCATTCTAATTTGGTAGCATTTTACCTCCGATCGGTGAAGACCGTTGGACGATATAAAAATATCGTACTTGTGACAGGTAGTTTCAATTAAGAACCTCCTTGACAAGATTTCGCGGGTAAACCCGTTCTCTTTATTCGACCGTCCAAAGCTGACTGCGAACATAAAGAGTGAATCATTTGGATAAAAATATCCGCAAGATTTTGAAGCCGTCAATTCATGTTCCTGGAACAAGTGAAATTCAATTAAGAACCGCACCATCGTTGCTTTCCAGTTTTCACGAGCTTGATTCGTATAGAATCTTGCAAGTTACCTACCAAGTGTTGTTTGAGGTTAACACTAGAAGGATTTCCACTCATCACTGTGAGCACTAAGGTATCACTCTAAGTGTTCTGGCAAGATCACTAAGATATTGCGTAGAGGCCTGGAACGTGTTTAAATTCATTTAGGAACTAAACCACTGTTGCTTTCCAGTTATCACAAGTTTGATTCATAAAGAATCGCACAAGTCACCTACCATGAGCTTTTTGATATTCGCTCAAGAAGGATTTCCATCTTCATTGTAAATAATTTAGTATTACTCGGATGTTCAGGCAAGATCTTGAAGATTTTGCGTAGGACTCTTAAGATCTTTCTTACTTTTCACAGTGTGTGAAGAAGCAAGGAAATATGAAAGTGTGTCCTAATGAGATATTTGATGATCTCAAATGGCTCTAGACTCGATCGTGCATTTTGGATTTTTAGTGATCAGAGGCTGGAGAGGAGTGCCACCATTTCAATACCAATTTATTCGGAGTGAATAAATCAATAGATAACGTGTTGTCTCCATGTGATTAAAACAAATATCTTTTAAGAGATATCTGAGTTAGCTGGGATGGGTTGTGCCTTGCATCACTAGGTCCATGATGTCTGTCTTCAATATCAAGAATCATTAAACAATGATCTTAATAGCATATGTATTGACCCGGTTTCTGCCTAAGTTGAAAGGAGGGCTTCTTTCTTTACACCCTTTATCTTTACAATTCTTTTTCATTCTTCAACCCCTTCAATGCTTACCAATACATCATCACTAGCACCTTGTTGTGATTGTTCCAGTGCTAACTTAAGTACTTGGTCGGCATTCATCTACGTTCACAATCTTTCTCCATCTTTTTTAAGGACTACTATTTCTAGCTATGGAATGTCCTTGGGAAGATTCCTCCGGTTCTAGAGGAATCATTGGACTTTAACCTATCCTACCATCCTTATGTCACCACAATCTTCACCGTCATGAATAAAGATGTTTTGGGTAAGTGTATGTCACCATAAAATCCATTTTGAAGTGCAAATCCATTTTGCTCCCCCTTAACATATGCCACGATATCCGAAAACATTTCGCACATGTCGGGATGAGCTAGCACGTTAAGTCAAACCATTTGTGATTGATCATTTCCCATATTAAATCACATTTTCTCCCCCATATTAAAAATATTAACCCAATCGATGTTTTTAATATCAATTGATTTAATAGCATTTTAAGAAAATTTGGGAAGAAAAATGCAAATCCAATTATCTTCATGAATTACACAAGCTCCCCCTCAAATTAATGAGGGCGTACTTGAAACGTAAATAAAATACCTTTTAAACACAAGTGTAAGGTATTTATCACGTGCAAAGATCATATTATGATAATGTATTCACAAGATTAGCGATTTATGAGGTTGGACCTGAATGATGGAGAACATCATATGAAAGAGTCACATGGTTCTTGTTCACGAATGTTGGTCACCTCATCACGTCTGAAGTTATCTCTTGACTCGACGTGTATGATTGATATCGTTGTCTTGACACCAATATGTGAACTTGGTACTCTCGGCATCAAGGATTCTGAATGCTGGACAATTGCTCCCCCTCAATTATTGACCCGTGTTCTATTAAAAGAGTTGTAGTCACCGTATGAGTAGTCGCATCGTCGAGTATGTAGATATCAATTGTAAATTGCTACGGTTGTTGGAGATGATAACTTCATAAAAACAAGATTTCTCTTGTTTTAACAAATAAATGCACTGACACGTACATAAATTTGTGTTAGATTGTGTTATTACGTAAACACAATCCCTTACATGGTTATAAAGTAAACCATGCCCGAGAAAATTAATTCCCGTTGTTGAGTCAAAGCTTTCCGGTGAAATGCTTGACTTGAGTATGAAAAGCGGGTTACTATCTGAAATAATAGCAAACCATTTTGAGCATGTTTTAAAACATTTGAACTTCTGCTCGAACTTTATTTACAACCCCGTGTCATTATTGAATGACATTTCTAGTATCGTAAATATTATCGATTCCAGAAGACATGCTCTTTTTATCAAAACATTTTTTGAACACACAATTTTGAAAGATTTAGAAAACCTTTTTGAGAAATTCACGAAAAAATGTGTTCAATGTTTTGAAAACCAATTACTTGAGCTTAAGATGTTGAATATCTTACAAAACGAGCTCAAGTCCGAGAAGTAGTAAACTTCCCGTTGTTAAGGATAAGTTTATCATCGGCGATAAACTTTCCTTTATTTGAAGATCGGGTCATCATCTGATATTTAATGATGAGCCTTATACACGAGCTTAAAACCTTTGAATGGTTTTAGGATAAGCTCGTGTCCAAGAAAACTTAATTTCTTGTTAAGAGGGTAAGTTATCGTTGCGTAGATAAACTTCCCTGTCTCTGAAGTCCGGGTCATCGTCTGTCATTTAACGAGGAGCCATTTACACGAGCTTAAAACCTTTGAATAGTTTAAATGTAAGCTCGTGTCCGAGAAAATTTAATTTCTCGTTTTGAGGGTAAGTTATCGTTGACGAGATAAACTTCCCTTTCTCTGAAGTTCGGGTCACATACTGTGATTTGAATGTGAGCCATTGTGCATGAGCTTAAAAACTTTGAATGTTTTAATATAAGCTCATGCCCGAGAAAAATTAATTTCTCGTTGTTAGGATAATTTTATCATCGACGATAAACTTTCCTTTCTTTGATGTCCGGGGCATAATCTGAAATGTGATTATACGCCATGATGCACTGTAAGCTTAACTGGAAATCCCCTGAGACACTTGTTTCTTAGATATCAGCTTCTTTAGCAACCAAACTCTGAGAGTGTTCTTAATTAAATGGTATACAATGATTGGACCGCTTCGTTCTTTTGGAACATCCTCTTTGGTACCTGGATTTTCATTTGGAATTTGCATGCTTTGATATGGGTTAGCGATATCTATCTTAGAAACAAGTGGGGGTTCACAATTTTCTTTTCTTGTGCTAGAGGTGACCTGAGGAGATGATTCACTTGTCTTAGCTGGCAAACGTTTCCTTTTATAGAAAACCTTAAGTTCAGGCTTAAGTGATGTATCCTCCTTTGCAATTTCCTCCCTAGTAGTCTTAGTAGAATCAGAGACTATCCTAGTTAAAGGGCACTCGTTTCCTACAAGAGTGAAAGTTCTACCAGTGGGGCGCCACATTTTACCCAAGGGTTTTATTTTAGCCACCCACTGGGATTTAAGTCTAGCACGGGAGTTCACCTCATTAAGTAATTTCTTGACACAAGAATCATGATTGGCTTTAAAGACACATTTCCTACATGTTTTACAAGTAGCATATTTAATGTCCGAGAAAGATCTAGAATTCCTAGATGATTGATTGATGCTCCTAGGATATGATATGCTACGGTTAGTAGTGTTGGGTAATCTAGAAGGCATCTGACTAGGTTTAAAATTCCTATCTCTTACTTGTGTTTTCTGAATAGCTTCCCTTAGACCAAATTTATGGCGAACATCATTTGAACTAGTTCGAGACGTGTTCTTTAGACTATGTCTAGGGAGGCTAGATGCAATCATGTGTTTAGGTCTTGCAAAAGCTGTTTTAGTCACATTGGGCCTAGATAGTGGAGTGACTGGTCTAGAAAGATGAACCATATCAACTTGGGAGGCAAACCGCAGTCTCGAGGATTTTGGTCACTCAGATCTAAATGCAGTCGGTTGTCTAACAGACTGAATTTGAGGCGGTTTCCCCAAGATTGATGGTTTTTCAAGCTTAGTATCCACACTAGATCCTTTAGTTTTTCTCAATTCTTTTTTCAACGCAGCTATAGCAAAGACCTTTTCTTGTACTTGAGCCTTTAAAGTCTCATTCTCTTTGATCAATTCATCTTGGGATGCCAACTTAAATTCAAGCGACTTAATTTGTCTCGCAAAATTATCTTTTTCAGCTTTAGAATCTTGAATTTTTTGATTTAATTTTCTTTCAAGAACAACGTTTGAATTTTCAAGTTTTTCAAAATACTTTTCAAATTTATCTGTTTTCTTCGAAAATTCAACTTTGGCATCCTCAAGAGCTTTAGATTGCTGAGCTAAAATCGTTTCAAGCTCTTTAATCTTGGAATCAGAATCAGTTAGAGAAGCAGTCATAAAGCATTTATCATGATGAACTATAGCAATCTGGACAATTTCTCCCCTATTTTGACTCACATCGGATGAATCTGAAGTGGTAAAACTATCACCCTTTTCCATCCCATGTTTGTCATAATTAGGTTCGGAATGCGCAACATGCAGTGGTTCATCGGCATAGACATCATATACCACATTCCTTTGTACCGTGTTTGTAGACTCTTTGTCAGATGCGGGTATGGTGTCATCAATCCCTAACATGCTGCTTGTATCATGCTTTCCTCCTGAATCCTTGCTCTTGCAATCTTTAGGCTCCAAGTTTTCAACCGTATGATCATTCTCCTCTTGCATCTGCATCGTAGATTCTTGCACTCCATTATCATACTCTTGTTGAAGTCGAGATCTTTCATAAATCGAAGACGAGACTGATATCATTAATTTCAACAATGTACCACGAAACTCTTTAATTTCCGTTTGTGTGTACTGAAGAAATGATTGACATATCCCTGAATTGTCAGACTTAAAAATGTTGAATTTGAAGAAGTGTGTAAGTTGTGTCACTAGAGCTTGATATGCAGATGCTGATGCAGAGTGATTAAAGTCTTCTTTGTGAAGTTGCTCAGCTAGTTGGTTCAAGTTGAGGAATATGGAATCGATGAATATATAACGATCTTGACCGAAGAGTGTCAGAAATTCGCTTCCTCCTTGAAACCAAGAAATGGTCACTAGATGAGACTAGAGTAGTCGAAAGAACGTTATACCACTTTCTCTAGCTGTGTTTTGCATGAGAAGCAAGTCTCCCTCTCGAGATGTCGAGTTTAACGAATCCATTGAAAATCGATGATAAATGAATGTAAGGATTACTTGTCGATCGATCAATGAAAGAAAATAATTGTGTTTTGGAAAAATCTTGAAAAACTTGTCACTGTATCGGAATCCTCAAATTTAATCCGTCGGAATACCCATCGGAATAACCATCGGAATGTCCTATCGGAAAGTCTGTCGGAATGTGGATTGGAATACCTGTCGGAATATTAATGATTAGACCATCGGAATACTCATCGCAATACCCATCACAATCTTACCCATCGGAATGTTTGATCGGAATGTCACACTATCTTAATGTCCAGATCGGAAAGTCCAGATCGGAATGTCACACTATCTGAATGTCCAGATCGGAATGTCCAGATCGGAATATCACTATCGGAATGTCCAGATCGGAAAGTCCAGATCGGAATGTAGCTAAAATAAAATGGACAGAGTGACGACACAAGAATCCTTAAAACCGTCAGAATCCCAGATCGTAATGTTAGATCGGAATGTCACGTCGGAATAAGTTATCGTAATACAGTGATCGCAAAGTGGAACCAGCTGGTTATTGCGATCAAATTCCTCTTAGTTGTACTTTCCGATGGTGGTTTTTGCTTGAATTTCGGAATGAAGAAAAACCAAGAAATTTTGAACGATTGATCCAAGAAATTTTGTGTTTTTAACCAAAACCAAGATACCAAAATCACTACAACAAGTAACTAGATAACGTGTATCAAGATCAAAGCATAAAAACACAAAAAAAATTTGGACGTGGGTATGGATTATCAAAACACAAAATCAAGAACACAAGAACAAAACCAATCAAACCAACGCTCTGATACCATTTGTAGGAACTCGCGATCCTTGGATTATCCTTGTGTTGTGATTATCTAAAGAGATAGAAAGATAGATGAAGATGTAGAGAGAGAAACTAGAGAAAGGTTGGAGAGAATATGAAGTATTAGATTAAGTCTGTGAAAAGTGAATGACCAACCCCTCCTAACATGCTAGGAGGGGGTTTATATAGCCCACCCTACATGTGGGCTATATGGACTATATTGGATCACGAACCCAATATCATTGGAGTGACCGATCCTTTCTAAATACGTAAAAACGTATCTCCAACAATCTCCCCCTAAGGGAGGTCACTCCAAGTTACAATGTCCTAAATAGTCTATAGCTCGTGATCTATGCTAATAATGATGTGTCCGAGACTTTCCTTGGAAAAACGTATTTCCAACAAGTTATTTAAACAATAATTAATCACGAACATGCGATCATGAAATCATGAACGTAATTAAATCACGAGCTAATATTAATTACGTATATATATTTATTACGAACACGAATAAATATATTAGGTCACGGTAATTATTTAACGAGAACACACAAAACGCGAACACAAATAAACACGAACAAACACGTAAAACACGAACACGAGAACACACTAATTAATTAGACACGGAAAATGATCGGGTTACCCCATGTGGGCCCATATGCCACGAAATTAGGAAGGAGGATGGGCCAAGCCCATCAAAATTTACTAAAGGGGGGGTTAAGGGGAAAAACACTACTCATATTTTTTTACAGAAGATTTTAGAAAACCTAAAAGTTATCCTCCTCCTCTTCCTTGTCTTTTGGCCGCCACCCATACAACACACCAAGAGTGTGACAATCCGTCAATTTATGGTTGATATTTTATTCTCAAGTATTATTTAAAAACATTATTTTTAATGTTATATTATGAACTCACTTATTTTTGGGAAATAATTTGGATTTACGTCTTGAAGTAGCATCGACTACGTCTAAACCGGAGGATTCTACGTTACGTGCTTACGTTCGTCTTTGGTGACAGTCCGACATTTTAGGAAATAAATTTATCCGTGAATATTATTTTGGGATTTTAATTTTGATTTGGTTCATAAACTCACAAATTTACGAGAAGAGATTAGGACTTACGATTTTAATTTAACTTCCTTTACGACTAAACCGGAAACCTTAGGATTACGTATTTACGTTTTCGAACTCCGTTTTTTATGAGACAATTTTTATTAGATTCATTTTGTGCCGCTGATTCATAATATATAAAAACATTTTTCGTAAAACGACCCGAGGGCACGCAAATCAAGGAAACTAGAATCGAGGAATACCCGTAAATTAGCGGGATGGGACAAAACAAGTTTATCCCACCCCACTAAAAGGGAAGGCCCAAAAGAGGACACCACATCTCTTGATGTGGTACCCTTTTAGCTAGAAAGCTAACACATGTTAAGCTTAAGCTTAACATGTAAGCTAACATTTCACAAAACCATTCAAACTACTTCACACATACCATTTCCACTAAACTCTTACATGCAAAACCACTCGTCCTCCCTTCCTCTCTCTCTCTAAATTCGTCCACCATCACCCTAAAACACCCTCATTTGATCAATTTTAACCATAAAATCATGTGTTACTCATACACATGATGATGCTACTTTGAAGCTTTGAAGATTAGAGGTGATCTTAACATGTAAAAAGAGAGTTTGGGGCTGATTTCTCAAGGACTTTTCATGAAGAACAAGGGCTGATTTTTGGAGGAATCTAAAAATACTTGGTGATCCTAGAAGTGATTTTGATATCTCATAAGATTGGTTACCCAAAACCAAGTCTTGTTCATCATCAACCCCATCTTTCCATCACTTTGGTGGTATAGAGATTGTTCTTCCCATCCTCTTGTTATTTTGATTATGTAATCGTGTATTTTCTTTCTTATTGTATATGTATATGATGAATATATGATGATAAAAATGTTGTGTGGGGATCAAGTGTTGATAAATATGATTAAAAATATGAAAAACCATAAGAAACAAGGCTAAAATCTTGCTTAAATTGTTGGCTGTATAAAAACAGTAAGTAACCAAGTTATGAACTGATAAAATTACATGGTGGAATCCATTTACAGTAAGTGTTAAATGTCATACACATGTGAGAGTTGGCCATGCAATAGAATCATCAAAATGAGTGAGATATGATCAAAACAAGATTATTGTACCAATCTGAATAGTCTGTTTTGTAGGGACTGTTAAGGATAGTTAGACATGGAATGAGCAGTAGCTATAACTAACTTATTTGTAGCACATAATATGAAGTTTATTTCATCCAAAAATGAGCTTCTATCTCCTTATAGAACTCAAGATATGATAAAAATGGTGAAGATGAAACTAAAAATCAGATTTTGAAGAATTAATGTTTAATAGTATTATATAAGCACTCAACTAAAAATAGTATAAAATGTGAATTAAAACCCACTAACTCATATAATACATTTATATAAATATGTACAATGGTAAATAAGTGGACATTTTATAAAAATGGTAACTTGTTAAGTTTTATAAGTTATAAAACTATAAACATGATTTTTACGACTTTTTCGGCTATTATCGAAAAATTAACGTTTTTGTTAAATAAAACTTAGATGGTTGAACCCGTCTAATATGAACTTTATAAAACTTATATACTGATATATAAACATGTATAACAAGTAAAAACCGATAAAACCCGAACTATATAACATACGGACATTAACGGGCTAAATTAACGTTATTGGACTAATAAAACAACAAAATGGACTAAAACACTTATAAACTTATTTATTGGGCTTAACCCATTTAGGCACAAATTGTAAAGTGTAGATACTGATAATACAAGTATAAAATGGATTAATACAAGTTAACAACTTATAATAGGCTCATTGGACTTAAAATATGTAAATAGGAAAAACTAGTAAACTAGTATAAAAGTTATCGACACATAACACTAAAATGAGTAAACGAGAATATATAAACCCACTTGATCATCATATATATAAAATCATAATATGTATACATAATTGTTTTTTTTATAAAGTCATTGGACATGAGTCTAAGACGAGTATTATTTGTCTAGGTTTCCGTGATTGAAGCGCGTATCGTACGTCCGAATTGCCGATAACCCGCCTTCCCACATCAACGTGAGTTCATAGCCTCGCACTCTTTTAAATGTTTTTATGAAATTTTTTATAAACCCGCGAGGGAGATAACATGTTAGTTTTGATAAAATAGGACACCATTTGTCCCAATTGTTTGTTTATAGATTTGGACCCGAATGATTGTATGACCCGATGAATGATTAAATGACCCGATAGATGAAATAAAATGGATTATTAAAGTTAGGTTATGTCACTAAAAGTCCCATTAGCATGAATTGTGAACTACCGGGATTTGGTAGACGCTTGTGCATATAATAGTACTATTTGGGGACGATCACCCCAGTTCGCGCCTTGACGGTTGATCCTCGTCGTGCCATATTGATTGGTAAGCAAATTTATGTATGAGAAGATTTCCATAGCGTGACCTTTGTGACGACACGCTAATTTAGATGGGCAAATGATTATCGGGTTAGCTACCCGTTGTTTGTTGTAGTAAGGTAACAATGTCATGCGGCTTATAATAATCCAATTAACGAAATACTGCTATACGCACCGAATTACGATGTATTGCCTGACTAGCAATACGGGGTCATACTATTGATCTTATGTTCGTGTTTTGGTTTTATATAACCATATTCATATAACATTTTTATTTAATCTATACAACGTTATAAAATGTATTGTATGATGTTTTTACGACATTGGCTCGTATAATGATTTTTAAGGCAAATGCCTATATTATGATTTTGATAAGGATTTGTATAAATGACTTTGGCTATTTTATGGCCTATTACAATGATTTTCGGTAATAATTTTGTACCGATGTTATATTGATGGTATTTATTAAACTCTATGAATTCACTCGGCGTTATCACTGACCCTTTTCTTTTAACATGTTTTATCTCAGGTACTTGAAGGTAATTCTCGGGAAGACAACAAGAATTCATGGCCCGCACTTAAATAACCATTTTCCATTCAAATGCTTTGTAAAACCTGTATGAAATACAATGACTTGGGACCTATGTAAATTTGATATTTATGAATGGAAATGCTTTATTATTAAACGACGCGATTTTTAAGCGTTGTCTATGATGTGAGTAATGTGCTATCCCGTAACACCAACGAGTCTTCCGCTGTATTGAGTTGTATAAATTTGGGGGTGTTACAGTTTGGTACCAGAGCTCTCGTTATAGAGAACGAAAGATTTTTAAAACCAAGGCTTTGAATAAAACATTTCAAAATCTTTTAACTATAAACATTTTTCTAAAAATGTCTAAAAAAAAAACTTTTGACTATAACGGTGCCGAAGAATTCCCGAGTTACCGACAAGGCCAGACTGAGAAGTGTTACTTTAATATATATATATATAACTTGGATTATATATATATATATATATATATATATATATATATATATATATATATATATATATATATATATATATATATATATATATATATATATATATGATGTAATTTTATTACATGATTGTTTGATGATTATTTTGATATTTATACGAGGTATTTATACGACGTAGATTGTCACAAGGAACCCTAAATTCCCTAGTAAATTAATCGAAGCTATTCTCGTAGGAATTCTAGCTATCCTAGATCTAAACCAAGTTGTGGATATTTATGATCCCAACAAAATGGTTGATATCCGTAGAAATGTAGATATTAGTTGATTGTGATATTGAAAAAGAATTGGCGAGATTAAATCTGATACCGATGTCATGACGATCTTTTCTTATAGAGTGGAGTTTGACAAAACATTACCACCTAGAAAGATGTCATCTGATTCGTTGTCATCCAATTCTTAAATCGAAATCGAAAGGGTGAATGTTGCACTTGAGGCTGTAATTGGAACCATTACCCAAAATCCTCATGCCACAAGTACCTTTCCGAGAAGTCTAGTTGAATGATCAAGTCATTTCATACTAGTGACTCATTTGATAATTGTTGTCGTAAGAGATATAGGATTGGAAATTTAGTGTTGATCATATCAAGCTTTTATTGCCCTATTAAGGTGTAAGAATAAGGTTTAAAGTATTGGAAAATGAGGTAGGATATCGAATTGAGTATAATTTGGTTAAAACTTGAATAAAGTAAAATTTAACCCGTATGGAATATGAGATTGTTAAAAAGGAAGTCGTTAAGTTTTGTGATTGAATTATAAGGTTTTAAATGATTGTTGATTCATGTTAAGGGTTGTTCATAGGCCATTGTCCACTAACGAGGATGCCCAGTGTCCAAGAAATAAATTGAAGAAATCTTCTTCTGAATTGGGACCGATGGATCTTCCGGGACATGTGGAACACCTAATGACTCTTGTAGATTAGTATTCATTGTGGTATCTTTTAAAAATCCCTAACTTAACTGAGATATCAGTTGGTAGGATGAGTTTTGGAAATTGTATGACATAGTGACACGCAATGTGTTACGGTACAATTTGACTTGTTTGTGATTAATGAAAAGACTACCTTTGATTGCTAAATTCTACATGTATTGATGTTATCTATCTTTTATTTCTTCTTCCTAATGTTCGCATTAGTGATGCAACCATTGAACAAGTACTCATCTTGATTTGAGTTACGTTGTGAATTATTCTTCGTGAGTTCCATCAAGGTCATGAACCTCATGATTATTTGGCTAAAGCTCATTTCCTATCATATTGTATTTAATTCTTAGTGAACAACTCTTCATCACTCTTTTGCAGATCACTCATTGTTTTTATAAGATACAATAGTATGCTTTGAGAAAAATTTAATTTTCATCACAATAAGGATTATTCAAGGTGAGATTTATAAGTGATTGATATCAAAATGAAGTTGTTTATGGGACGCTTTGGAAACTTAATTATTTCCATAACAAAGAAAACCTTTGTAAATATATTTTTGATTCTTATTTAAGAATTAAGCATGAAAATGTTTTTATTATAAACATGATGATAAAATTTTGACGAACTGAGTATTGCATCGTTAATCTTGAAATTGTATATAGTTGCGCGCCTACATACAATTTGGAATGGACCATGCAAGGCTGATTAGTAGTCACCATAAAACTGATTAATAAACACTACATTCTCTTTAAAGGTTGTGAAAGATTAAATTTTATGAGATCTGCAAGAAGTGAAAAATAGGGACATAGTGTTAGGGACACCTACATATGTGCCCGTACTATTTATTATTTTGAGTTGAATTTACTCATCTGTGGAAATTGTCTTATTTGACAATTGACAATTCTTTCTTGTCCAATTCTCCCGTAGTGAGATTCTTAGGAAAAGTATCTGATTACCGAGTGTTGATACCCGACTGGATGTATCGACATTCTTATCATTTCTTTTGATTATATTTCATTTGAATGACCTGGGTAACGATCCGAGGAGCTTTCGAATGCGTACTCAAATTATGAAAACATGGGATATATTCATATTCGTTAAATGTTTTCGTCTGTATCTGATTTGAAATCCTCTCGCATAGATTATGCGTTGACCTTACTCTTTTAAGGTTAGTTATGTCTCCTAATATCCTTGAATTTGTGAAGGATTGTGAGTTATTATTAGTCTTTTGAGAAGTTCACATCCTATCGACGGCAATAAAACTGGAAAGTTAGTAATGCCAGTAGAATGGATTGATTGATTATGACATGACGACATTGTCTTAATTGATGGGAACTCGAGTAGAATTCCCCTAAAAAGATAAGATGTTGATTATCAAAAGTGATCTAAATAATTCTTGATGGATGATCATATCCTGCATTTAGACTTGAAATTATATCGTGAATGATTGTGAATTAGTCATAGATATTATAATCTAGAAGGAACTTAATATGTATGTATTAAAAGATGTTCTTTTATCTGAAACTTTAGGAAGTATTTGTTGGTAAATTACCTAGACTTTTGCCATTAAGGCAGATTGAAATTGGTATTGATTATACTTCCGGTGCTGCACGTGTGGCTTGTGCACTGTACGTCAGCACCATCTGAATTAAAGGAATTGTCGTACAACTAAGAGAGTTGTCGAAAAAAGATTTTATTCTACCGATCTCGTCATCATGAAGAGCCATGGTGTTATCATTCCTTATATTTATAGATTACTGTGAACTGAGTAAATTGACAATCGAAAACGATATCCATAACTCGAAATGGAAGAATTGTTCGATCATTTACAAGGTTTTTGATCCTCAGCATGGTTATCATCAACTTCGCATCTGCGAAAAGGATTATGTATTCCAATCACTACATTCGGTACTTGTAATGAACATTATGAGTTTCACGTGGTGACGTTTGGATTGACTAATACACATATAGCATTCATAAATTTGGTGAATCACGTGTGTAGGCTGTAATTTGATAATTTCATGCTCGTGATCATTAAGGACTATATGTTTTTTTATAAGAATAAGAATGAGTTAATAATTATTTATAGATTGCCCTGAACTGGCCAAACAATAAAAACATGTATCTTGAATATTTAACATGTGATTTAAGACTTAATCATTTACATTATTTGACAGTGTGATTAAAAGATAATGAATCTATATTGACTCTTCAAAATTAAGAACCCTTTTAAGACTTTGAATTTTACCAAAAAGAAATGCAAATATATTTTGACAAATGTTTTAACAAAGGATTTTTAAGGGATTATTCCCTTATACACAAACCATTTAACTAAACTTCTGTTTAGGGGTAAATGTTTGTGTATACCTCAAGATAACCTAAGAGGGATTGAGGAAACCGTTAAACCATGACTTAAAATTGAGGAAACTATATAACTTATTACTTGAAATTTGAAACGACAATTTTAGCTTTTCAACTAAGAAAATTTTGACCAAAGTATAATCAAAGATTTTTCAAACATTTACGAATCTTATTAATTATTTTCGATAAATCAGCAAAAATCTTGTTAATTAAATTCAAATTTATTTTGAACATTTTATATAATTGGTCGAACTAAGAAATTTAAAATTTTTACGTTTACGTTTCATAAAAATTAAAAACTTATTATTTAATTAGTTGAAATAATTATCGACGCTTTAAACGTCGGATTAAGCAAAACTGATAAAAATGATAGCTGAAACGAAACTGAGACTTAGAAAATGTGAAGAAAGAATTTTCGAATAAATACGGTCATGATAATTATTCCATCTAGGAAAGTGACGTAATTACTGACACATTATGTATAAAAAGGATAAAGAACTAATTAGGACATGTTCCTTAATAATGAAGGTACAAAATAAATTGCCGAACAATATAAAAATAAACGATGTTTGTAAAAAGGATAATATAGATAATAAAAAGGGGTTCGCGGCAAATATGAAATATTAGAATTGAGAAGCCGATGGCATTAGATGTATAAAAGGCCACTTGTGGTTGCCTAAATATGGAGATTTTGAGATGTAGTCATATTGAAATCTTGTAAGTATAAGTATTCTATTCATGTCATTTCTGATTAAAAGTATATTTTGTCTGAAGAAGTTGTACTGATGGCCAATTATGAAGGCGGACATTGCCTCATACATTAGTAAACGTCTAGCTATTGCAAAGGTCATCATCTGAATTTGATTCGATTTGGGTCATCGTCGACAGACTGACCAAATCTGCTAATATCATCCCCGTTAATGATAAATGCAAAAGAGTTATGTAAACATAGTGTGCCTGTATCGAACATCTTTATCAAGATCCTCGCTTCGCATCGAATTTCTAGAGATTTGCTCAGAAATCATTGAGAACGAACCTTGATGAGAGTACTATGTACCACCCCAAATCGAAGGGACGAGGTAAAGTAACGATACAAAATAATATAAGTGTTGTTTTATGCTTGAATGATTGACCTTTGGTAATAAACCATATAATCATTTTCATTTGGAGAGATTATCATTGAAAACTATCGTATTAGGAGCGAGATCGAATCTTGTGAGGATATATATTAGGGCATCTGTAAGCAGGAGTTGAGACGAAGACACCCGACATACACCCATTGTGAGTTGGACATGTCTTTTAGGTTTAAGGTTTCCTATGATGGCAAACCTAACCTTACAAATTACTCGACCCACGAGACCTGAAATGATTGTTGAAATTAGGATTTGATTATTGACTGCCGGTAGTGGGCAGGAGGTTATGTGAATATGAAATGTAGATCTTGAAGTGCCAGATGGGTAGCGAAGTTATGCCAAAAATTTTAACCATGGAAAAATGAATTGATGATCTGGAAGATCATGGGATATAAGTCCCCGTTGTATGGGACCATAGAGATGATGTAAAAGATGGTATGAAAGTAATATAAGCTGGATCTACCCTAGGACTTCAAGAGCTGCGTGAATTATGTTTCGTATATCGAACTTGATAAAATTTCTATCAAGTGAAAATATGACTATTCCTTAATGAAGCTTAGATCGGCGAAAAGTTGCATTCATCAAAAACCCGTGAACATCATGGATAGAGAAAGTAAGTCAACAATAAGCCTGATCTTATTCCCATAGTTATATTTGATGAAACTCGCGTATTGTAATGAATTACACTTGTGAGAAAAGATCGAATGTGGAGGAAATACCCACATGGCTTTAACTCTATAAGAAGCGAGTAGTAAGGTAAGATGATCTTTGAGGAGAAAGATCCTGTTTAGGGGTAAATGCTGTGACAATCCGTCAATTTATGGTTGATATTTTATTCTTAAGTATTATTTAAAAACATTATTTTTAATGTTATATTATGAACTCACTTATTTTTGGGAAATAATTTGGATTTACGTCTTGAAGTAGCATCGACTACGTCTAAACCGGAGGATTCTACGTTACGTGCTTACGTTTACATACACCGTCTTTGGTGACAGTCCGACATTTCAGGAAATAAATTTATCCGTGAATATTATTTTGGGATTTTAGTTTTGATTTGGTTCATAAACTCACAAATTTACGAGAAGAGATTAGGACTTACGATTTTAATTTAACTTCCTTTACGACTAAACCGGAAACCTTAGGATTACGTATTTACGTTTTCGAACTCCGTTTTTGATGAGACAATTTTTATTAGATTCTTTTTGTGCCGTTGATTTATAATTTATAAAAACGTTTTTCGTAAAACGACCCGAGGGCACGCAAATCGAGGAAACTAGAATCGAGGAATACCCGTAAATTAGCGGGATGGGACAAAACAAGTTTATCCCACCCCACTAAAAGGGAAGGCCCAAAAGAGGACACCACATCTCTTGATGTGGCACCCTTTTAGCTAGAAAGCTAACACATGTTAAGCTTAAGCTTAACATGTAAGCTAACATTTCACAAAACCATTCAAACTACTTCACACATACCATTTCCACTAAACTCTTACATGCAAAACCACTCATCCTCCCTTCCTCTCTCTCTATAAATTCGTACACCATCACCCTAAAACACCCTCATTTGATCAATTTTAACCATAAAATCATGTGTTACTCATACGCATGATGATGCTACTTTGAAGCTTTGAAGATTAGAGGTGATCTTAACATGTAAAACGGGAGTTTGGGGCTGATTTCTCAAGGACTTTTCATGAAGAAAAAGGGCTGATTTTTGTTGGAATCTAAAAATACTTGGTGATCCTAGAAGTGATTTTGATATCTCATAAGATTGGTTACC
Organism: Glebionis coronaria; assembly: GCA_025667525.1. NCBI lineage: Eukaryota > Viridiplantae > Streptophyta > Magnoliopsida > Asterales > Asteraceae > Glebionis > Glebionis coronaria. The sequence continues at coordinate 19,118,093 of CM046878.1, read as the reverse complement.
CAAAACCAAGTCTTGTTCATCATCAACCCCATCTTTTCATCACTTTGGTGGTATAGAGATTGTTCTTCCCATCCTCTTGTTATTTTGATTATGTAATCGTGTATTTTCTTTCTTATTGTATATGTATATGATGAATATATGATGATAAAAATGTTGTGTGGGGATCAAGTGTTGATAAATATGATTAAAAATATGAAAAACCATAAGAAACAAGGCTAAAATCTTGCTTAAATTGTTGGCTGTATAAAAACAGTAAGTAACCAAGTTATGAACTGATAAAATTGCATGGTGGAATCCATTTACAGTAAGTGTTAGATGTCATACACATGTGAGAGTTGTCCATGCAATGGAATCATCAAAATGAGTGAGATATGATCAAAACAAGATTATTGTACCAATCTGAATAGTCTGTTTTGTAGGGACTGTTAAGGATAGTTAGACATGGAATGAGCAGTAGCTATAACTAACTTATTTGTAGCACATAATATGAAGTTTATTCCATTCAAAAATGAGCTTCTATCTCCTTATAGAACTCAAGATATGATAAAAATTGTGAAGATGAAACTAAAAATCAGATTTTGAAGAATTAATGTTTAATAGTATTATATAAGCACTCAACTAAAAATAGTATAAAATGTGAATTAAAACCCACTAACTCATATAATACATTTATATAAATATGTACAATGGTAAATAAGTGGACATTGTATAAAAATGGTAACTTGTTAAGTTTTATAAGTTATAAAACTATAAACATGATTTTTACGACTTTTTCGGCTATTATCGAAAAATTAACGTTTTTGTTAAATAAAACTTAGATGGTTGAACCCGTCTAATATGAACTTTATAAAACTTATATACTGATATATAAACATGTATAAAAAGTAAAAACCGATAAAACCCGAACTATATAACATACGGACATTAACGGGCTAAATTAACGTTATTGGACTAATAAAACAACAAAATGGACTAAAACACTTATAAACTTATTTATTGGGCTTAACCCATTTAGGCACAACTTGTAAAGTGTAGATACTGATAATACAAGTATGAAATGGATTAATACAAGTTAACAACTTATAATAGGCTCATTGGACTTAAAATATGTAAATAAGAAAAACTAGTAAACTAGTATAAAAGTTATCGACACATAACACTAAAATGAGTAAACGAGAATATGTAAACCCACTTGATCATCATATATATAAAATCATCATATGTATACATAATTGTTATTTTTATAAAGTCATTGGACATGAGTCTAAGACGAGTATTATTTGTCTAGGTTTCCGTGATTGAAGCGCGTACCGTACGTCCGAATTGCCGATAACCCGCCTTCCCACATCAACGTGAGTTCATAGCCTCGCACTCTTTTAAATGTTTTTATGAAATTTTTTATAAACCCGCGAGGGAGATAACATGTTAGTTTTGATAAAATAGGACACCTTTTGTCCCAATTGTTTGTTTATTGATTTGGACCCGAATGATTGTATGACCCGATGAATGATTAAATGACCCGATAGATGAAATAAAATGGATTATTAAAGTTAGGTTATGTCACTAAAAGTCCCATTAGCATGAATTGTGAACTACCGGGATTTGGTAGACGCTTGTGCATATAATAGTACTATTTGGGGACGATCACCCCAGTTCGCGCCTTGACGGTTGATCCCCGTCGTGCCATATTGATTGGTAAGCGAATTTATGTATGAGAAGATTTCCATAGCGTGACCTTTGTGACGACACGCTAATTTAGATGGGCAAATGATTGTCGGGTTAGCTACCCGTTGTTTGTTGTAGTAAGGTAACAATGTCATGCGGCTTATAATAATCCAATTAACGAAATACTGCTATACGCACCGAATTACGATGTATTGCCTGACTAGCAATACGGGGTCATACTATTGATATTATGTTCGTGTTTTGGTTTTATATAACCATATTCATATAACATTTTTATTTAATCTATACAACGTTATAAAACGTATTGTATGATGTTTTTACAACATTGGCTCGTATAATGATTTTTAAGGCAAATGCCTATATTATGATTTTGATAAGGATTTGTATAAAATGACTTTGGCTATTTTATGGCCTATTACAATGATTTGTACAAAATGATTTTCGGTAATAATTTTATTCCGATGTTATATCGATGGTATTTATTAAACTCTATGAATTCACTCGGCGTTATCGCTGACCCTTTTATTTTAACATGTTTTATCTCAGGTACTTGAAGGTAATTCTCGGGAAGACAACAAGAATTCATGGCCCGCACTTAAATAATCATTTTCCATTCAAATGCTTTGTAAAACCTGTATGAAATACAATGACTTGGGACCTATGTAAATTTGATATTTATGAATGGAAATGCTTTATTATTAAACGACGCGATTTTTAAGCGTTGTCTATGATGTGAGTAATGTGATATCCCGTAAAACCAACGAGTCTTCCGCTGTATTGAGTTGTATAAATTTGGGGGTGTTACAAAGAGGGTGTTGATTGATCTTGGATCTTGGAATTATTGCTAGTGTTCGTGTTTGTTCTTCATTGTTTAGATCCACGCATTCGGTAAATCCTTTAACCCTTTTCTTTTAATTTAATCTTTTAAATAATTAAGAACATGTTATGTTTTTTTATAAAACCTATTAAATCATAGATCTAACATGGAATTGGATTTGGAATAAATCAAAAAGTAATGCTTTAGGGGTGTTTTGTTCTTGGCCGCGCCTAAACCGAACCCGAGAGGGTCTCGGTTTGGCTACATGACCACCACCGAGACCATATGGCCCCGGTTGGTTGGTGTGGGTCCCACGGCAGCAACAAGACAAGGGTAACCCCGAATTGGTTCGGGATATGGTGTCGATTTCATGTCCGGTTCATAGTTCTTAGTCAAGATCCGGTTCACGGTGTATGTTATGATTATTTTCTTTTATAATCTTATGTTAAAATTAAATTAATGAACATGACATGATTAATTTAATAACATGACTTAGGTTATATTAATTATTAAAATCATGAAATTATTAACCTAAGTATTATATATTTTTAAGACTTATAATTAATTACTTATTTAAAAACCATGGTTATAATTAATTAATTAACATGACTTAGGTTATATTATTAATAAATAATAATACATGTTTTAACCTAAGTATTTAACTTTATTTAATTAAAAACATGTTATACTTTAATTAAATATTTTAACCTATAGTTTATTTTAATTACATGAAATAATTAATAAACTATACACTATATCATATGACTTAGAAAATAATCATGAAAACACTTAGGCTTATATACTTAGCTTATTTAACCAGCTTATTTCTAATTATGGAAACTTTCTATTTTTAGAAACTTAATTAAATAAGGCAGCTAATCTATTTATGGAAACTATCTATTTATAGAAACTTATTTATTTCAGGCAGCTAATCTATTTACGGAAACTTATTTAATTAAGGCAGCTGATCTATTTATAGAAACTTTCTATTTTTAGAAACTTATCTATTTTAAGCAGTAATTCTATTTTTGGAAACTTTCTATTTTTGGAAACTTTCTATTTTTGGAAACTTTCTATTTTTGGAAACTTTCTATTTTTGGAAACTTCTATTTTTGATAATTCCTATTTTTGGAAACTTTCTATTTTTGGAAACTTTCTATTTTAGGAAGCCTTCTATTTCTGGAAAGTTACTTATTATTACACAGTAAGTATAATAATACATGAAATACCAGAAATACTTAATCAGAGTAAACAGAATATAAGAAAAACACAGTTTAAGGCTTTAAAACAGTAAAACATGATAAGAACATATAAAATAAGCTAAGACATGACATAGAACCAGTTACGTATTTAGTAAGCAGATACTTATTCATGTATGTATTTATGTAGCATTAGTGATACGGAAGTAGGATTCCTCTCAGTTCATCTTCTTCGTTCACTGGACATAAGGTACGGATTCCCGTCCTTTCAGTATGGACATTCTTTCCTTATTAGGATTCCCCGTATGCAGCCAACTGGTTTCCCAGTATTTGTTTTATATGTTTTTAATTGCTTATGTTTAATTAGAATACCTAAAGCCATATACATGCATGACCAGTTTCACCTAGTTATGGAGGTACCATAACCATAACATTGGAGGCACCAATGTTATGACTTCACCACGGCGGAGTGATTGCTCGTGGCGTCCCTTCAGCTTTTGGCCATATTATTATATTTATCATGTGGGGCGTATGGGTGCATCCTAGTTACATGTTTTCAGTCAGGATTTCATGGTGAATGTGGTGTGTGCCTTGCATCCTTCACAAGGAGCTGATCCCTCCTACCCAAAAACCAGTATATTAAATTAGAGGCAGCCCCTCTAATTTGCATGATGAGGTCACCCCTCCAAGTATTCATGCACGGTGGATTTTCATGACCTATATTAGCAAATGGTAAAATATGTTAAACAGTTTTCATAAGATAAACATAAGGCTTTTCAAACTATAAAACCAGTTTTATGAACATGTTCCAGTTTTTCCAGGACTTATACATTTTCGCTGCTATTAAGTCTCTATTATGTTTTCGTCACTTATACTATGTCTATATCTGTGCACTGAGCGTTTTACTCAGCCGTTACTTTCCTTTCCATGTCCCAAAACGGCAGGTACCCTAGGAAAGACTCGAGCATTTGGAGGACGTGCATAGGATGGAAGCTGCCAGAGACTTCTTTTCCTTTTTGCCTTCATATACTTATGCTTGTTTAGTCTTTCATTCATTTCCTTTGCTTTATTATGTTTTGGGCTTATGTTTGGGAACCGATGTTTGATTCCGGTTTACCCTATGGTCATGTAATGTTTTAGACATTTATCCTTGTATGCTTTGATGACACGCCATAATTACGCGTGACATTCCATTATCAAAATGGGGTGTTACAATTATGGTATCAGAGACAAGGCTTCGACCTGTAGGCTCTAAAACTCGACCTGTGACTAGTGGATAGTCACCAGGAGCTTCTTAAGCCAACGTTTGTTGTTCCACGTATTGATGTTTTCGGCGCATTGTTGTTTTAACCATGATGTTTTCAGCACCTTGAGGTTTTAACCTTGCTATTTTCATCGATATTGTTTTACTAATATGGATGGACAACCGTCATTCATATTTAGTTATGTGTCATTGTTTCATGCATAATGTTCCTCGTGAACTGTGGCTATGTGGACTAAACCCCAGTAGTTCATAATTAGTCACATAAAAAAAATTCGATAAGTTTTGACAGATGAGTTTCATTTATTTATGTTTCATGTATCATTGTTGCAGGGATTATGACTAAGAAATGGTTGGTACAGGACTGGCCCTATTTAGTCGCATGTGCTTTTATCGAAACTTTTAACTTTGGGACCGACCGATAGGCGTCCACTCGCCATGTCTTTTGTTTTGGAACCGACCCATAGGCGTTCCCTCGCACATATAACGGTTTTATAAACTACATTACGCATTCATGCACTGTTTTTCATGCATAAAATTTTTCTCATGATTTAAACTGGCATAAAAAAAATTTCATGTCCCCTCGTAAGTTATTATGTTTTTATGTCAAGTATGTTTTCATACTGTCATGGTTAACTTCAGTTTCATGCTGATTATGTTATACACTTCTTCGTGATAGATGGTTTCATGTTTCTTCATGATAATTCCGTCTTCATGTTGATTATGTTTTACGCCTCTTTTGTTATTTACGTTGTCCTGCAAGACATTGTTAGATTTCATTGAATCATGCTTTCATGATAGTCATGGTTGGTTTTCATTGATCATGCTGTCAGGCAAATCATGGTTGAATTTTGTGTAACCACACTTTAACGTTTCCGTTATAACCAGAATGATGTCTATGCTAATACTGCCAGGTTATCATGATGGTTTTCCTAACCGTTTAACCGGTATACTTTCCTTAAATCATGACAAATGATCGACCCCATACCGATCATTTCATGTGCATTCAACGTGTACTCCATGTACCGTGTTCCATGTGTATTACACGTACCTAAATCCATGTGTATTTCACTTGCAATACTGCACGAGTATTCGCTAGTCGATTCTGAATCATCTCAGGCATATGTCCACTTGCTAATACTCTACAAATTGTTGATGTCGCTCATAACTTGGAAATGTTACTAAAGGTTGATGCTGCTGACGTTCGGAGACGCTACGAGATGCGGATGCTGTTCACAACCTGGAGATCCTACAAGACGAAGACAAAGGCGTCGGAGCAAAGCAATTGGACGAGAAGATGCTTCACCATCAGACGATTCCCATCAATCATTGTCCCTAATTCTTAGTTACATGTCATACGTCATTCGGCTGTCATTTCAGCCATATGAGTGCAAACCGGTACCAGCCGGCCACTCAGCTAAATAGTTACATGAATCACGGTCATGAGAATGACCATCATGGAACTGACAGACAGGACGATAGTAACCACTACTATGACAGCAACTATCCTAGAAATCGCAATCGAAACTCTGGCCACGGACGTGATCAGAAATACAAGGATTGGTAGTCCAACCGATCCGCCAATTCTGGCATAATAACCTTATATTGTGGTTATATTTGTTTCACACTCAAAACACATGTCAAGACATCAGTCAAGACACATGTCTCACGTATACTTTTTGAAGACACATGTCAAGTCATCAGTCAAGACACATGTCTTACGTATACTTTTTGAAGACACATGTCAAGACATCAGTCAAGACACATGTCTCACGTATACCTCCTGAAGACACATGTCAAGACACCAGTCAAGACATATGTCATGCTTGTAGTTCCAAGAAATGAGTCAAGACACATGACTTACGTCCAACTATGGAACATTTCTAAGAAATTCAGGGTACCCTCCAAGGGTATATCTATTTTGTTGTGCCATGTATTAATCAGGCCACAAGAATTTCAATACCATTATCGGCGCATCAGTGAGAACTATCACGTTGTCGATGTCACTTTCATTTCTTTCACCATAGTTCATATATTCATGACCATGAAGGACGCGTTTCGTATTCCCACGCATACGAAGGTTTTCCTTCAGTTTAATGATGAGATCCAAGCTGCTAACGCATTTCCTCGGACAGACACGAGATGAATTTTATCCTAATTATGGACTATGAACAGCACACCATGCTACGATTCATAATTATGTACAGTAGTGTTCAGGCCCCTGAATACATTCAGCTTGATTCTCCATCAGGAAAATCTGTACAAATTATCTATGCTTCCCAAGCATGTGCTTTGTTAGCCATGATTGCTAAAATTTTCTAGTGGTCAGTAAGACACGACTACTAAAGTCCTTTTACGCATAACCAACGGATTATTCCAAAATTGTTCCTTACACTCCAGAAGAACCTTAAAGGAGAAGGACGGTAACATAAGATTATGTGTCGACTACCGCCGATTTTTTAAACAAATCACCATTTACGACCGTTACTCTCCTCCATATATTGACAAGATCGGATTCATGATCATGCTGCCAATAGTGACGGGTGAAAGAGCAGGACATGTCCATGACTGCTATTCGTGCACGACTCGGTCATGCTAGATTTATGATTTTGAATTACTCTCATCAATGCTCCAACAGAATTATGGACTTAATAAATTGAGTTTCCATGAACTCATAAGCAAATTCATCAGCGTTTTCATTAAGGATAACCTAATTTCCTCTAAGCCTAGAGAAAAACAGGAAGACCATATCTGCACTATATTGCAAATTCTATGACAAGAGAAATTTTACCCTGGAAATTTTTTTTTCCAATATCAATTCTGTTTGATTTCAGTGACACGCTGAATCACATGGCTTTCTACGGTTAATCTTACCATGACTCAGCTTATGCGTAAAGGAGAAAACCCTACACTACATTAGGTGTTCTAGAAAATCCTATGCTAAGAGAAGTTTCGATTCATAGACTCAGAGTTTCGCAAACTCCTATGTATCAAGTTCGATGAAGCAAGATACAGTTACGTTCATATCTTCATACCTGTCATACAAACAGGTTAAGATAGGACACCAACAGACTGGGATGTTTTCATCATATGAAATTGTGAATCGAAAAGGGACAAGATCTCCATGGATTTTAGTTACCAGATTTCAGCAAACTCAGAAGAAGCATGATGCTATCTGGGTTATTGTCAACAGTTTGATCAAGTCTGCAGAATCCTTACATCCGTACGGATTTCAGAACCAACAGATTGATCGGACATGTTCCAGCCAAGGCTCATCCGATCACTTGGCAATCCCTCAGTTATCGGGTCAAACAAATATTCATAATTGTGCTCCTAATTTACTTCACATCCTTGTTCAAATTTCACGACTTGCTTTCACGCTCGTGTTCATGACACTATTCACGTTCATGATCGTATATTGGCTTACGATTTTACGTTCATTTTTCTCATTTGGGAAGTTTTGCAAGAACTTGAGAGACCAGACCCAAGTTTAGTATAACTCTCCGTCATCAGATAGACGTTTCACGTCATATTCCACGTCTCACCTTGTAGCGTTTGGTGTTACCGCCATTCTATGATCACGATATGTTTCACATGTCATGTTCATTCCACGTTCCTCATATCATGATCAAGATATGTTACACGTATCATGGATCACGATATGTTTACTCATACTACACTCGCCATATCTCCACGTAGCACGTTCAAAATTTTTCACGTATCACGTTCAAAAAATTTCACGTACTACGTTTCTTTATGTCTCGCGCATCGTTTCTAATTATTAGTTAAGTCAGATTGTCTTGCATCGTAACGTTTCAGTTACCCTAGCACGTTAACTCTTATTTTCCTTGATCGAATTTAGGGGATCTACCTTCCGTTGATAACCAAGAAGTTCTTTGTATTCCAAGTCAAGGTCAGGAGGACCAAGATTTATCATTGTGTCAAGATCTTCTGAAGGAACCGTTCCAAGAGGGAGGCCACTTGGAAACGGACAAGTTCATCCGGACTTTTATCCGTTTTCTCTCATCAATTAGATATGTCCTTTCAGTCAAGTCACGTTCCATGTCCTTCCAAGACATGTCACGTTCCTCGTTCCTTCTGCCAGGAAACCCGCACGTTCAATTATCTTATATACCCTCTCAGTTTGATTCGGGTATGTTTCTCTTTCAGTTAGGTTACCTATAATTCGGGGACGAATTATTCTTTTTAGGGGGGAAGAGTTGTAAAACGCGCATGCTTTTATCATGAATAGTACCCTTAAGATCGTACGTACTAGATTAAAACTTTCCTTTTATAGTACGATTACGTTTACGTGTTAGGATTTTACGTATTACGTACGTGTTAGAACACGATAAGTATTTATTACGCACGAACACGCAATAATTATTTAAACAATAATTAATCACGAACATGAGATCATGAAATCATGAACGTAATTAAATCACGAGCTAATATTAATGACGTATATATATTTACTACGAACACGAATAAATATATTAGGTAACGGTAATTATTTAACGAGAACACACAAAACGCGAACATAAATAAACACGAACAAACACGTAAAACACGAACACGAGAACACACTTATTAATTAGACACGGAAAATGATCGGGTTACCCCATGTGGGCCCATATGCCACGAAATTAGGAAGGAGGATGGGCCAAGCCCATCAAAATTTACTAAAGGGGGGGTTAAGGGGAAAAACACTACTCATATTTTTTTTACAGAAGATTTTAGAAAACCTAAAAGTTCTCCTCCTCCTCTTCCTTGTCTTTTGGCCGCCACCCATACAACACACCAAGAGGGTGTTGATTGATCTTAGATCTTGGAATTATTGGTAGTGTTCGTGTTTGTTCATCATTGTTTAGATCCACGCATTCGGTATATCCTTTAACCCTTTTCTTTTAATTTAATCTTTTAAATAATTAAGAACATGTTATGTTTTTTTTATAAAACCTATTAAATCATAGATCTAACATGGAATTGGATTTGGAATAAATCAAAAAGTAATGTTTTAGGGGTGTTTTGTTCTTGGCCGCGCCTAAACCGAACCCGAGAGGGTCTCGGTTTGGCTACATGGCCACCACCGAGACCATATGGCCCTGGTTGGTTGGTGTGGATCCCACGGCAGCAACAAGACAAGGGTAACCCCGAATTGGTTCGGGATATGGTGTCGATTTCATGTCCGGTTCATAGTTCTTAGTCAAGATCCGGTTCACGGTGTATGTTATTATTATTTTCTTTTATAATCTTATGTTAAAATTAAATTAATGAACATGACATGATTAATTTAATAACATGACTTAGGTTATATTAATTATTAAAATCATGAAATTATTAACCTAAGTATTATATATTTTTAAGACTTATAATTAATTAATTATTTAAAAACCATGGTTATAATTAATTATTTAACATGACTTAGGTTATATTATTAATAAATAATAATACGTGTTTTAACCTAAGTATTTAACTTTATTTAATTAAAAACATGTTATACTTTAATTAAATATTTTAACCTATAGTTTATTTTAATTACATGAAATAATTAATAAACTATACATTATATCATATGACTTAGAAAATAATCATGAAAACACTTAGGCTTATATACTTAGCTTATTTAACCAGCTTATTTCTAATTATGGAAACTTTCTATTTTTAGAAACTTAATTAAATAAGGCAGCTAATCTATTTATGGAAACTATCTATTTTTAGAAACTTGTTTATTTCAAGCAGCTAATCTATTTATGGAAACTTATTTAATTAAGGCAGCTGATCTATTTATGGAAACTTTCTATTTTTAGAAACTTATCTATTTTAAGCAGTAATTCTATTTTTGGAAACTTTCTATTTTTGGAAACTTTCTATTTTTGGAAACTTTCTATTTTTGGAAACTTTCTATTTTTGGAAACTTTCTATTTTTGGAAACTTTTTATTTTGGAAAAAAAAAAAATTGGAAACTTTCTATTTTAGGAAGCCTGCTATTTTTGGAAAGTTACTTATTATTACACAGTAAGTATAATAATACATGAAATACCAGAAATACTTAATCAGAGTAAACATAATATAAGATACACACAGTTTAAGGCTTTAAAACAGTAAAACATGATAAGAACATATAAAATAAGCTAAGACATGACAAAGAACCAGTTACGTATTTAGTAAGCAGATACTTATTCATGTATGTATTTATGTAGCATTAGTGATACGGAAGTAGGATTCCTCTCAGTTCATCTTCTTCGTTCACTGGACATAAGGTACGGATTCCCGTTCTTTCAGTATGGACATTCTTTCCTTATTAGGATTCCCCGTATGCAGCCAACTGGTTTCCCAGTATTTGTTTTATATGTTTTTGAATTGCTTATGTTTAATTATAATACCTAAAGCCATATACATGCATGACCAGTTTCACCTAGTTATGGAGGTACCATAACCATAACATTGGAGGCACCAATGTTATGACTTCACCACGGCGGAGTGATTGCTCATGGCGTCCCTTCAGCTTTTGGCCATATTATTATATTTATCATGTGGGGCGTATGGGTGCATCCTAGTTACATGTTTTCAGTCAGGATTTCATGGTGAATGTGGTGTGTGCCTTGCATCCTTCACAAGGAGTTGATCCTTCCTACCCAAAAACCAGTATATTAAATTAGAGGCAGCCCCTCTAATTTTCATGATGAGGTCACCCCTCCAAGTATTCATGCACGGTGGATTTTCATGACCTATATTGGCAAATGGTAAAATATGTTAAACAGTTTTCATAAGATAAACATAAGGCTTTTCAAACTATAAAACCAGTTTTATAAACATGTTCCAGGTTTTCCTGGACTTATACATTTCTGCTGCTATTAAGTTTCTATTATGTTTTAGTCACTTATACTATGTCTATATCCGTGCACTGAGCGTTTTGCTCAGCCGTTACTTTCCTTTCCATGTCCTAAAACGGCAGGTACCCTAGGAAAGACTCGAGCATTTGGAGGACGTGCATAGGATAGAAGCTGCCAGAGACTTCTTTTCCTTTTTGCCTTCATATACTTATGCTTGTTTAGTCTTTCATTCATTTCCTTTGCTTTATTATGTTTTGGGCTTATGTTTGGGAACTGATGTTTGATTCCGGTTTACCCTATGGTCATGTAATGTTTTAGACATTTATCCTTGTATGCTTTGATGACACGCCATAATTACGCGTGACATTCCATTATCAAAATGGGGTGTTACACTTTTTCAAACAAATTAACCAGTAAGAAGTTTATAACTTCATCCTCCTTTCAGCAGGAACAAGCACATCCTTGGGATGATATGTAAAACATGTGCTTCAGTCATCTGAATGTTCAGCTTTCCACATTGAACTCAACTCCCAAGTTTCCTTAGGAGGGAGTTGGGTGTCCTAGCATTCAGTGACTAGTTTGGACTTTAAACCCATCCCTTTAGCAGACTTTATAACCAAGTCTCTAGTCAATCCCTTCGTCAAGTGATTAGCTAAGTTTTGTTGAGACCTCACAAACTCTATTGATATCACCTCATTCATGATTAGCTCACAAATCATGATATGTCTAACACCTAAGTGTCTAGACTTACCATTGTACATTTGGCTATAAGCCTTAGCCAATGTAGCTGCGCTATCACAACGGATAGATATGGGTGCCATAGGTTTGACCCACAATGGAATCTCAAGAAGCAAGTTTCTCAACCATTCAGCCTCTTTACCAGCAGCTGCTAGAGCCACAAATTTAGATTCCATTATTGAACCAGTAATGCAAGTTTGCTTCTTGGATGCCCAAGAAATTGCACCACCACCAAGAAGGAATACCCAGCCACTTGTGGATGAATTATCCTCAGTATTGCTGATCCAACTTGTATCAGTGTAACCTTCCAACACTGAAGGATATCCAGTATATGACAAACAATAATCCATTGTTCCTTTCAAATACTTTAGTACCCTCTTAATAGCTTGCCAATGCTGAGTACTAGGATTACTAGTGTACCTACTCAGTTTACCCACTACAAAAGCAATATCAGGCCTAGTACTAGTCATGGCATACATCAAGCAACCAATCACCCTAGAATACTCAAGCTGGGAGACAGCCTGACCATAGTTAGGCATTAGTTTCTCATTTGTATCCAAAGGTGTACTCACTGGAGTACAATCAAAGTGATTGAATTTCTTCAGGACCTTCTCAATATAATGAGACTAAGAAATTATAATACCATCACTTTCATGTTTAATCCTTATGCCAAGGATAACATCAGCCTTCCCCATGTCTTTCATAGAGAACCTTGATGACAAAAACTCTTTGGTTAAATCAACCTAAACTTGGTCAGTACCAAAGACTTAACATGTCATCAACATATAGGCAAATGATGACTCCTTTACCAGATTCATCAAATTTGCTATATACACATTTGTCAGCTTGGTTAAGTAAATAACCATTAGACAAAACCACTTCATCAAACTTTTGATGCCATTGCTTAGGTGCCTGTTTGAGTCCATATAAAGACTTAATTAGTTTACACACCTTACCTTCATGACCAGGCATGATGAAACCTTAAGGTTGGTTCATATAAACCTCCTCATCTAAATCACCATTCAAAAATGCTGTCTTCACATCCATCTGATGAATAATCAGATTGTGAATGCTTGCCAAGGCAATCAACATTCTTATGGTACTTATGCGTGCTACAAGAGCATAAGTATCAAAGTAGTCTATTCCTGACTTTTGTCTAAATCCTTGAATGACTAACCATGCTTTGAACTTTTCAATAGTTCCATCTACCTTCATCTTTCTTTTGAAGATCCATTTGCATCTAAGTGGATTGCAACCTGGAGGTAGATCAACCAACACCCAAGTGTTGTTGCCCATGATGGAATCCATCTCATCATTTATTGCTTCTTTCCAGAAAGCAACATCCTGGGAATTCATTGCTTCATCAAATGTTTTGATATCATCCTCAACATTAAAGCAATAGGAGTATTGTCTGAGACCTCACCCCTTGTACCTTCAACCAAGTATAGTTGAAACTCATGCCCAAAATTCCTTGGAGTCCTATGCCTTGTGCTTCTTCTAAGCTTAGGCTCAGGTTGCTGAACCACAACCTCATCAGTGACCCTTTGAGGTTACACTAAAGCACCAATGTCCTCAACTCCAGTAGGAGTCCTAAGGCTTGGTCTAGGGAGTGATGAGAACCTAGTCTCATTAAAGTTAGCATCCCTTGATTCAATAATCGAGTTTATTGAAACTGAATCATTAGGTTCAATAACATAGAACCTATAAGTCTTAGAATGCTCAGCATATCCAACAAAGATACATTCAATGCCTCTTTCACCCAAGGTTTTCACCTTTAGATTAGGGAGTCTTACAACAGCCCTACAACCCCAAACCTTGAGATAGTTCAAGTTTGGTTTCCGTTTAGTCCATAGTTCATAAGGGGTAATCTTGTTCCTTTTGTTAGGAACCCTATTTAAAAAATAGCAAGCTGTTAACATAGCTTCTCCCCAAAACCCTTGACTCAGCCCTGAGTAGGACAACATGGAGTTAACCATCTCTTTTAGTACTCTATTTTTTCATTCAGATATACCAATTTGTTGTGGAGTATAGGGAGCAGTAGTCTCATAGATGATTCCAACAGACTGAAAGTACAAAGTATCCATGTACTCACCTCCCCTATAAGTCCTAAATCTTTTGATTTGGACTCCTTGTTGTAATTCAACTTCAGTTTTAAATACTTTAAATTTATCTAATGCTTCATCCTTAGTATGTAACAAATAAACATAGCAAAAACTAGAAGCATCATCAATAAATGTTACCAAGTATTTCTTATTCCCTAATGAGGGAGTAGCATGCAAATCACATAGGTCACTATCGATTAACTCCAAAACTGTAGTTTCATGTTTTACATCCTGAAATGGTTTCTTAGTAATTTTGTTCAGCATACAAGTCTGACACTTATCAGTGTCCATGTCAAAAGATGGAATTAACCTATCCTTAGACATATCTTTGATCCTCTTATAGTGGACATGGCCTAGTCTAGCATGCCATAATGATGAATCATTCAGTTTAGTAGTAGTCATCAGGACAAAATCAACATTTATACTAGAATCAATATTAAGCCTGAACATTTGATTACTCAAATAGGCAAAACCAATAAACACACCATGTTTAGATAAAACAAATTTATTATATTCAATCACTTGTTTATAACCACAATTATTCAAAACACTACTAGAAACCAAGTTCTTCCTAATATTAGGAACATGCAAAACATTAAACAAAGAAACAATCTTTCCAGAACTAAACTTAAGATCTACACAACCACGTCCATGCACTAGGGTTGTTGACTCATTTCCCATGTGAAGTATAGATCCATCATTCATTGACTCATAAGTCTTGAACCAACATCTATCTTTACACACATGAACTGTTGCTCCAGAGTCAACACACCACGCCACATCATCATCCTGCACAAAATAAGCTTTAGATACATATGTAACATAATAAATCTAGAGAGATTCATTAAACATATTCTGACCTTTTGTGCCTGGTCCATTAGCTTTGTTGCCAATGCTAACACCTTTGCAATCCCTTTTGAAGTGTCCAGGTTATCCACATTTAAAACAAGCCACTGATGACTTCTTGTTAGGATTAGCTTTGGTGTTATCCTGATGCTTACGTTTGCCCTTGTTGTCATTGTACCTAGTGGAGTTTTTATGCTCCACCATATTGACAACAGATGAACCAGCAACATTGTTTCTCTTTGGCTTATCACTTTCATGCACCTTGAGGGATTACTCAATGCGAAAATGATTGCCCAACTCAACAAGAGTTAACTCCTCCTTCTTATGTTTCAAGGTGTGCTTGAAATCTTTCCAAGAAGGAGGTAGTTTGTCCATGACACACGAGACCTGAATGGTCTCATCCATGTTCATTTTATGTTGTGTAAATCTACCAAGTATTCCAAGAAGTTCATTGTATTGTTCCATGACTGGTCTTGAATCAGTCATTTTGTAATTTGTGAAATCACTCACAAGGAACTTCTTACTTGATGCATCCTCATCCATATATTTGACTTCCAAGGAATCCCATAATTCTTTACCAGATTCAATTTTTTGGTAAATATCAAATAAGGAATCAGACATACCATTGAGAATAATACCACGGCACACATAGTCATCATTCTCCCATTTGCTCCTTCTCTGCATCTCCTCCAAAGTAGCATCATCACCACCATCAAGAATGGGAGTGGTCAGCACGTACACCACGTTCATGGTAGAAAGAAGAAAGTGCATCTTCTTTTGCGATCTCCTAAAATCAACCCCTTCAAACTTGTCCAGTTTGGAGAAGTTAGCCACCATATGCTTCATTGTCGCCGCCATTGATTATCACAAAATAATATTCTTTGACTGTTGGGGTTTACTTCATTCCAACAGGGTGAAGATAATCAATAGCTTAACTACGTATCAATGAATGGTTACCGGATATCTCTTGAATTCGGTAATCACTTTCCAAAGAAGATTATTCGACCCTATGCCTGGGTTAACGCGAATATCTCCTTGGGATAAAACCAAGAGTTAGTTCTTGTTTTAGGTAAAAATCAAGAACTCTATGCGTGTAAGTGTTTCTTGTTTATGTATATCTCATCATGCAAATATGATCACTATTTATAGTGATCCTAGTCCTAGAAGGATGTAACTCATAGTCAAAGGTATTAAGAGCATTAATCGGCCAATTAAGCTCATAATTACCTACATGAAAGCATAGTGGTTACATGACCACAAACCTGGTCATCAAGTCAATATTAAACCCTCATTGATTGGTCAAAGAGGTTACAAAGACTTTTAGCATGTGGTTCATCACCAGGAGAAACTTCCTAACCAGGAGCAACTTCCTAACCAGGAGCAACTTCCTAACCAAGAGCAGCTTCCTACTGATGAACTCTCAACCACTATATTGAGTCCAGGGAGGTCAGGGACTTAATGGATGTACACTCCGTACCTCCAAACCTATTTACAAGTATGACTCGATCCCACAATTGCACTAAAGTTCCAACAGAAAGTGCCTCTAACTTGAGCTGGTACTTCTGCTTGTACAGGCTGAATTGTTGATGCATTTGCTTGAACATGTTGCAAACTTTGTGCATTCTGTGATTGTTGAGTAGCAAATTGTGGCATCTCTCCTGAATTTTCGTTAGCTCTAGAAGTACTACCACCATCATCCAAGCCAAACCATCTTCATAATCTGCCATACCTACTAACTCGAACCTTTTTTACATAATTACCTTTGTTTCCCATTATCCCTCTACTCTTCTGAATCCTACCATTCTCCATTGCACTTCCAACCCCTATTACATTAACAGCCCTCATTTCTAAATCATTGTTGTCATGAGCAGCATTAAGTGTATCAACATTCTCATTTGGTAATTGAGCTTCAGCATTAACATTCGGTAAATTAGCTTGACCATTAACATATGGTTCAATAATAGGTTCATCAATTAAAACATTGGTTTTTGTTTTTGGTGGCCTACCTTTCTTACATGGAGGCTTAGGGGGTAACACTACCTTAGCATTCAGGCAAGAATTTTTGCTTTTGAAAACAATTTTGACATGTCATTTTCACCCCTGTCTTAGTTACCCTATTATTGTTTTTGTTTTCATGAGGTGCTCTAATCCTCTTCTTCCTCGGCCTGCCCGACATAGTTTTTGGTTTAGGGGGTAACACTCTGGGCATTTCATTGCAATCTGGCCAAAATGACATACTACCAACAGGAGACAAATATTGATGGTAAGCTTGATAATATATACCCTTTATAAAGCATGTTGTAACATAATCCTCGGGCCTTTTATTGAGTTTGAAAATAATAGCAATGGCATGAGGACAAGGTAAACCAAAAAGCTGCCACATTCTACAACCACATGTCCTTAATTGCTCATTAACCTTGATGGCTTCATTCCCATTTTTTACTTCAAACAAGTTCCCACCAGCAGGTATTACATGCCATAACCTGTACATTTATATAAAGACATATGAACTACTTGCTTACATATCCACTTATTAAATTTGAAAATCACTTATAATTACCTTTCTTTTGCTAACTCTAGTCTTTTTTGTATATTAGGACAAATGTCTTCTGACAATGTTGCCAATAACTTTCTCATCGTATTCATCCTTTCTAAAACCATCACCCTCATAGCCTCAAGCATTGTAATAAGAGGCTTATCCCTAACTTGTAACAACACCGAATTAAAACATTCACTGAAACCATTTTCTACCGCTTCACATTTACATCCAATCTCAAAGTGAGCTCTAGACCAAGTTGTTGGTTCTTTTTTAATCAGATAGGTATGTGCCATTAGGTACGCCCTTTTGATTCTCTCCATGATCTTGTTAAACTGCTTTGGATATGTTGCTTTCAAAGCTGCCCAAAATAAGTTTCTAAACTGAACTCCAATAAATTGCTTTCTAAAAATTTCATAAATATGGCGTGCACACTGTCTATGTTCAGCATGAGGCATTACCTCTTTCACAACTTCAATCAAACCCTAAGTTGTAAAACAAGAAGTTATGATTTGCATATTAAGTAAAAAATGATAGAAAATTGCATTAAATAACATATCATTTGTCATACCTTGTGTTGATCAAACATCAAAGTTAGACCATTTCTAGTGGGCAAATCGATGTCATCCCCCAACAATTCAATGAACCAACTCCAGTTGTCCTTATTTTATACCTTTACTACTGCCCAAGCAATTGGGAAGATGTGATTATTTCCATCCCTTCCAATAGCAGTTAGTATTTCTCCCATATTAGGTTTTTTTAAAGAACATCCATTAAGTGCAGTTACTCTTCTACAACCTAATTTCCAACCTTTCTTTAAACCATTCAAGCAAATATAAAACCTATCAAAGTAGGTTTTATCATCTGGATTCACCGTCACTCCTAACTTAACAGTTGAACCTACATTAGATTCTAAAATAGCCTGACCATATGACCTAATCAGTTGGTAATGCTCCTCAGTTGTAGTTTGACCCTCGTTCAAAGCCCACTTTTTTGCATTTCTACATTGTGTTGGACTAACTATGCATTTATATTTCTTCATAACCAAATCTACAATCTCATGAAGCTTAATATGTGGGTTTAACCTGATTTTAGAACCAAAATGTTTTCCTATCCATTTATAATTCACTAAGGTTCCATACTTAAAGTCCCTAGTACATGTGTGCTTATCAATCTTCGAGATTACCTGAAAAGATTCTTCGGTTGGCATACGCTTGCCATAACATCTCCATGGGCATTCGGATGCATCACCCTTACCTTCAGATGGATATCTAAAAAACTTCCTTTGCTTTCCTGCCGAAAGATCTTTAACCTTTTCTGGTCTCAAGCCATATTTTGCTATTAGTTTGTCTTTTGAACTTCTATAAAACCAAAGAGAAAATCCATTTGCAAGAGCATAGTATGTCATACACTCTTTTAGTGGATAAACATCTACAAATCTTTCACCAACCTATTTTAAATAAATTAATTAGCATCCCGCCAATTTACATATGAACATAGAAACATACAAAGGAAAAAATAACAGTAAAATTATGAAACATTTACCTTTGGCTTCCTCATCCTCCAATGTGTTTGTTCATTGTGAATTGGATATTGTTCCACCCTATCCTAAACCAAACTAAAGGGATCAGTAATGCCATTTTCCCTATCTTTCAATTTTCTTAGCAATTTATTCATAAAACATTCATGTTCAAGCACATGGTGAGCTTCATGCATGTCAAACAACCTCTTAGGTCTAGAACACCCAATATGGTCAGCATCATCAGTTGACGTCTTCCTGTTAAGTTGCTTTGAAGCTTTCATGGCTTCATTTTTCCTTTTTCTAAGTTCTACCACTTCATCCTCTCCTTCAGATAAATAAACAACAGATTTATTTGAGTAGCTACTTTCACTATCACTACCACTATACACATTGTTGTTAAACACGGGCTCACTATCACTATCACTTGATGTGCCATCCATGAAAGTAAGGTTTTTGTCCTCTTCAATAACAATGCCCTTGTTCCTAACAGCACTTGTTTTTTTACCCTTTGCAATTAGTTCATCATCTAGCATTTTACCCTTACCTTTATCAACAACCCTTAATTGTTCAGCTTTATTCTCAACCCATGAAAGTAGCTCTTCATGGCCCATGTTACCGTCACCATTCTTCCTAATATCATTAAACCTTCTATATGTAATCTCATCCCTAAAACCATCTAGAAATAAGTTTTGATAATAGAAATCTGATAGATTTTGATGAATGTGAGCCATATACATATCTAAGACAGCATTCACTTCAGCATAATCATACATAGCAAACAAGTCACTGTCATTTTTAATAATTTTCAAACCTTCCTCAAGATCACATTCTGGTAACTTAAAAAAATAGCCCAAATACTTTGCGAAGTTTTTTCTTTCAAGTAAGCACACAAAGTGACATAGTCCATCTTTTCATCCTTATTAACCCGCAATTCGTATACTACACCATTTTCGTACCTTAAGGGTAAGAAAATGAAAACTCCATTGTTATGTACATTGAAAAGTAGATCATCATATCCAGATGGTGCCATTCTGGTCAAAAAGATAATTATATTTTAATCAAAAAATACCAAAAAACATGCATATGTAGACAAAAAAATTAAAGAAATAAAGGGTAAGAAACATAAAGAATAAACCGAGATGTACCTTTTGCAACAATCAATATTGGAAAACAAGTACCACTGACTCTCAATTTGGAGACCAGTTTAATTACGATGGGGTAACGTGTGAAAAAATGAAAGAGAATATGATAAGTGTTGTGGGGTTTGAATGCGGGTACAAGGGAAGCAATTACTCACGTGATGTATTTTTCTTATTGTTTCAATATGTGTCAATGTATAATAAACCCAAAAATTACGTGACAATACATATTAAATAAAAAAAACTTAAGATGACCTGTTAAGTGTTATGCATGTCACACCATACATGGAATAGAATGAATCCAAAAGTTCTTTGATATAATAGGAAAAAAAGTTCGATACATGAAAATGTAAAAATGATAAGTTACATACATTTTCAAGCGATTTTCCCTCGAAAGTATGCTTATTAGTTTGTCGAACCCATGAGATTTTTTTATATAAGCTACTTGGGTTAGCTTTTAGAGGGCAATGGTTAATTACGTTCGTTAGTGCCCATAAGTGAACACCATAGTTCAAATTCTTACATCTATGACATTTTTACGCTAACTTTCGAATTTACATTTTCTTTCTCTAGGATTGGCATGGGTTGTTGCGGGTGTTTTGTAATAGCCTCTGTGTTTATGAGTGTGATACTTCTGGCTGCTTTATTTGGGGTTTCGGCTCTGGCAATACCACAAATCCCAGATATTCCATTTTCATTTGAAAAGCGGGATGATTATACGTTGCCAATGATTACCAAAGACATTGTAATCGAGTTTTACGTGAGAACATCTTACGAATTCAATCAGAAATATCCTCTTGAAAGCAAAGAGCGGACCAAAATTGAAGAAACTATTGTCGAAGAATATAGAAAAAGGCAAAAAAAAATTGTTGTGAATATGAACTCAAAAAATCAATACCAAGTTCAGAATCGGTAACTACTTTCTGCAAGAAGCTTTAAAGAGAATTGAAAGTTTAATATTTCCTCAAGACGTTGGTTTACATGATTAACAAGTGAAACAAAGCCAACATTTTTCTGCTACTGCTAAAGACCATTAATTTTTGTATAGACCAAGTTTTTGGTTCTTTTTTAATCAGATAGGTTTGTGCCATCGGGTTTGCCCTATTGATTCTCTCCATGATCTTGTTAAACTGCTTTGGATATGTTGCTTTCAAAGCTGCCCAAAATAAGTTTCTAAACTGAACTCCACTAAATTGCTTTCTAAAATTTTCATAAATATGTCCTACATACTGTCTATGTTCAGCATGAGGCATTACCTCTTTCACAACTTCAGTCAAACCCTAAGTCATAAAACAAGAAGTTATGATTTGCATATTAAGTAAAACAATGATAGAAAATTGCATTAAATAACATATCATTTGTCATACCTTGTGTTGATCAGACATCAAAGTTAGACCATTTCTAGTGGGCAAATCAATGTTATCCCCCAACAATTGAATGAACCAACTCCAGTTGTCCTTATTTTCTACATTTACTGCTGCCTAAGCAATTGGGAAGATGTGATTATTTTCATCCCTTCCAATAGCAGTTAGTATTTCTCCCACATTAGGTTTTTTTAAAAACACCCATTAAGTACAGTTACTCTTCTACAACCTAATTTCCAACCTTTCTTTAAACCATTCAAGCAAACATAAAACCTATCAAAGTAGGTTTTGTCATCTAGATTCGCCGTCACTCCTAACTTAACAGTTGAACCTACATTAGATTCTAAAATAGCCTGACCATATGACCTGGTTGATAATGCTCCTCAGTTGTAGTTTCACCCTCGTTTAAAGCCCACTTTTTTACATTTCTACATTGTGTAGGACTAACTATGCATTTATATTTCTTCATAACCAAATCTACAATCTCATGAAGCTTAATATGTGGGTTTAACCTGATTTTAGAACCAAAATGTTTTTCTATCCATTTCTAATTCACTAATGTTCCATACTTAAAGTCCCTAGTACACGTGCTTATCAATTATCGAGATTACCTGAAAAAATTCTTCGGTTGGCATACGCTTGCCATAGCATCTCCATGGGCATTCAGATGCATCACCCTTACCTTCAGATGGATATCTAAAAAACTTCCTTTGCTTTCCTGCCAAAGGATCTTTAACCTTTTCTGGTCTCAAGCCATATTTTGCTATTAGTTAGTCTTTTGAACTTCTATAAAACCAAAGAGAAAATCCATTTGCAAAAGCATAGTATGTCATACACTCTTTTAGTTGCTCAGCATATACAAATCTTTCACCAACCTATTTTAAATAAATTAATTAGCATCCCGCCAATTTACATATGAACATATAAACATACAAAGGAAAAAATAACAGTAAAATTATGAAACATTTACCTTTGGCTTCTTCATCCTCCAATGTGTTTGTTCATTGTGAATTGGATATTCTTCCACCCTATCCTCAACCAAACTAAAGGGATCAGTAATGTTATTTTCCCCATCTTTCAATTTTCTTAGCAATTCATTCATAAAACATTCATGTTCAAGCACATGGTGAGCTTCATGCATGTCAAACAACCTCTTAGGTCTAGAACCCCCAATATGGTCAGCATCGTCAGTTGGCGTCTTCCTGTTAAGTTGCTTTGAAGATTTCATGGCTTCATTTTTCCTTTTTCTAAGTTTTATCACTTCATCCTCTCCTTCAGATAAATAATCAACAGATTTATTTGAGTATCTACTTTCAATATCACTACCACTATACACAGTGTTCTTAAACACAGGCTCACTGTCACTATCACTCGATGTGTCATCCATGAAAGTAAGGTTAATGTTCTCTTCAATAAAAATGCCCTTGTTCGTAACAGTACTTGTTTTTAACCCTTTGCAATTAGTTCATCATCTAGCATTTTACCCTTACCTTTATCAACAACCCTTAATTGCTCAGCTTGATTCTCAACCCATGAAAGTAGCTCTTGTTGGAAATTTAGTGCAATTGTGGGATAGAGTCATACTTGTAAATGGGCTTGGAGGTACGGAGTGTACACCCATTAAGTCCCTGGCCTCCCTGGACTCAATATAGTGGTTGAAAGTTCATCAGTAGGAAGCTGCTCCTGGTTAGGAAGCTGCTCCAGGTTAGGAAGTTGCTCCTGGTTAGGGAGTTTCTCCTGGTTAGGAAGTTGCTCCTGGTTAGGACGTTGGTCCTGGTGATGCACAAAGTCTTTGTAACCTCTTTGACCAATCAATGAGGGTTGAATATTGACTTGATGACCAGGTTTATGGTCATGTAACAACTATGCTTTCATGTAGGTAATTATGAGCTTAATTGGTAGATTAATGCTCTTAATACCTTTGACTATGAGTTACATCCTTCTAGGACTAGGATCACTATAAATAGTGATCATATTTGCATGATGAGATATACAGAAAAAGAAACACTTACACGCACAGAGTTCTTGATTTGTGCCTAAAACAAGAACTAACTCTTGGTTTTATCCCAAGGAGGTATTCGTGTTAACCCATGCATAGGGTCGAATAATCTTCTTTGGAAAGTGATTACACGACTTCAAGAGATATTCGGTAACCATTCATTGGTACGTAGTTAGGATATTGATTATCTTCACCCTGTTAGAACGAAGTAAACCCCAACAATCAAAGAAGATTATTTTGTGATAATCAATGGTGGCGGCAATGAAGCATATGGTGGCTAACTTCTCCAAACTGGACAAGTTTGAAGGGGTTAATTTTAGGAGATGGCAGAAGAAGATGCATTTTCTTCTTTCTACCATGAACGTGGTGTACGTGCTGACCACTACCATTCCTGATGGTGGTGATGATGCTACTTTGGAGGAGATGTGGAAAATGAGCAAATGGGAGAATGATGATTATGTGTGTCGCGGCATAATTCTCAATGGTATGTCTGATTCTTTGTTTGATATTTACCAAAATGTTGAATCTGCTAAAGAACTATGGGATTCCTTGGAAGCCAAATATATGGCTGAGGATGCATCAAGTAAGAAGTTCCTTGAGTGATTTCACAAATTACAAAATAACTGATTCAAGACCAGTCATGGAACAATACAATGAACTTCTTGGAATACTTGGTAGATTTACACAACATAAAATGAACATGGATGAGACCATTCAGGTCTCGTGTGTCATTGACAAACTACCTCCTTCTTGGAAAGATTTCAAGCACACCTTGAAACATAAGAAGGAGGAGTTAACTCTTGTTGAGTTGGGCAGTCATTTGCGCATTGAGGAATCCCTTAGGGTGCATAAAAGTGATAAGCCAAAGAGAAACAACATTGTTGGTTCATCTGTTGTCAATATGGTGGAGCATAACAACTCCACTATGTACAATGAAAACACGGGCAAACGTAAGCATTAGGATAACACCAAAGCTAATCCTAACAAGAAGTCATCAGTGTCTTGTTGGAAATGTGGGAAACCTGGACACTTCAAAAGGGATTGCAAAGGCGTTAGCATTGGTAACCAAGCTAATGGATCAGGCACAAAAGGTCAGAATATGTTTAATGAATCTCTCCAGATTTATTATGTTACATATGTATCTAAAGCTTACTTTGTGCAGGATGATGATGTTGCGTGGTGGGTTGACTCTAGAGCAACAGTACATGTGTGTAAAGATAGATGCTGGTTCAAAACTTATGAGTCAACGAATGATGGATCTATTCTTCACATGGGAAATGAGTCAACAGCCCTAGTGCATGGACATGGTTGTGTAGATCTTAAATTTAGTTCTGGAAAGATTGTTTCTTTGTTTAATGTTTTGCATGTTCCTAATATTAGTAAGAACTTGGTTTCTAGTAGTGTTTTGAATAATTGTGGTTATAAACAAGTGATTGAATCTAATAAATTTGTTTTATCGAAACATGGTGTGTTTATTGGTTTTGGCTATTTGAGTAATCAAATGTTCAGGCTTAATATTGATTCTAGTATAAATGTTGATATGTCCTGATGACTACCACTAAACTGAATGATTCGTCACTATGGCATGCTAGACTATGCCATGTCTACTATAAGAGGATGCAAGATATGTCTAAGGATGGGTTAATTCAAGCTTTTGACATGGACACTGATAAGTGTCAGACTTGTATGCTGAACAAAATTACTAAGAAACCATTTCAGGATGTAAAACGTGAAACTACAGTTTTGGAGCTAATGCATAGTGACCTATGTGATTTGCATGCTACTCCCTCATTAGGGAATAAGAAATACTTGGTAACATTTATTGATGATGCTTTTAGGTTTTGCTATGTTTATTTATTACATACTAAGGATGAAGCATTAGATAAATTTAAAGTATTTAAAACTGAAGTTGAATTACATCAAGGAGTCCAAATCAAAAGATTTAGGACTGATAGGGGAGGTGAGTACATGGATACTTTGTACTTTCAGTCTGTTGGAATAATCCATGAGACAACTGCCCCCTATACTCCACAACAAAATGGTATATCTGAAAGAAAAAATAGAGTACTGAAAGAGATGGTTAACTCCATGTTGTCCTACTCAGGACTGGGTCAAGGGTTTTGAGGAGAAACTATGTTAACAGCTTGCTATTTATTAAATAGGGTTCCTAATAAAAGGAACAGGATTACCCCTTATGAACTCTGGACTAAAAGGAAACCAAACTTGAACTACCTCAAAGTTTGGGGTTGTGGGGCTGTTGTAAGACTCCCTGATCCAAAGGTGAAAACCTTGGGTGAAAGAGGCATTGAATGCATCTTTGTTGGATATGTTGATCATTCCAAGGCTTATAGGTTCTATGGTATTGAACCTAATGATTCAGTTTCAATAAACGCAATCATTGAATCAAGGGATGCTAACTTTGATGAGACTAAGTTCTCATCAGTCCCTAGACCAAGCCTTAGGACTCCTACTGGAGCTGAGGACATTGGTGCTTCATTGGAACCTGAAAGGGTCACTAATGGGGTTGTGGTTTAGCAACCTGAGCCTGAGCTTCGAAGAAGCACAAGGCAAAGGACTCCAAAGAATTTTGGGCCTGAATTTCTACTATACCTAGTTGAAGGAACAAGGGATGAGGTCTCTGACCAGTACTACTATTACTTTAATGTTGAGGATTGTCACACCCCACCATGGCGGAATATGGGGCGCGACGTATGGATATCATCACAACAATAGCGTGTCTATAGAGTTAACTAAATGAAATAGAAAAGTCATAAAAAGGTGACACAATGTCATGACAATATCTCAAACAATGCAGGCGTCTAGGTAAGTATGTAACAGGCCTACCTCTTACCAAAGACATTCAAATAACACACATCAAACATATAGGTATAAAACAATATACTAAATCA
The DNA here is from genome assembly GCA_025667525.1 of Glebionis coronaria. Taxonomy (NCBI): domain Eukaryota; kingdom Viridiplantae; phylum Streptophyta; class Magnoliopsida; order Asterales; family Asteraceae; genus Glebionis; species Glebionis coronaria. The sequence continues at coordinate 19,091,139 of CM046878.1, read as the reverse complement.
AAAGACAAAATAAAATCTAAGAGGAAAGGGATTCCTCCTAATGCAATTCTAGCAGCCTCTAAACTCTAGCCACACTTCTAATAGCATCCTTCTCAACTACCTCACCTGAAAATGACACTAAAATCTGTCAACATAAAGTTGGTGACAACATAGGTTTAAATTATCAAAACATCTTAAGAACCCTTAACAACCGCTGTAAATAGTTGAAGAAAAACAATTTATAATAATGGACCATAATGTGATAATCATGCTACATGCATCCACAACAAAACTCAATCCAAGTACCAATCACATCTACAATTCACAAAGCACACTATAATAGTCAAGAAGTATCCCGTCACACACACAAGAACATACCACACTATCCGGATCTTTCCCACACCACCTGTGGAAGATGAACTATATCCCCGTCGAGATATCTTGCCTCCGAAGAGACGATGCACAAGTACTCAGGACGGATCGTGCCCCCCGAACCAAGAACTCAGGACGGGTCGTGCCCCACGAACCAAGAACTCAGAACCAAGAACTCAGGACGGATCGTGCCCCACGCTCCACACACATCACAACTGGTCCCATAGACGCCCATACATCTATGTACCAATCCCAATCATAACACAATCAAGATTCACATATCATAACACATATCAAAGCACATATGAGAATACATAAGCACGCAAGTCACACAATAACACATCTATGTCCAAACATTTATAAAAATATAGTACCAAAACATTTTAAGAACACCACAAGTGTCATCTCCATCCCATACTAGAAGAAAACATTTAAAAACTTAGTAAAAATGGGACTATAAACTCACCTGATAGCACATCAAGCTAGCACTCCTGCAAACCTATAAAATCATACACGACACCCTTAGCTCAGGTCTTAACACCCAAGTTAAGTAACAATCAAGGAGATGAATCTAATCCCCCAATCCCCACTATCTAGTTCTCCCACTACAAGCTATTCTATACGTAAAATTCCAGTTTTTCCTCGGTACGGTTTACTAGTCACTAAACGATCACATGAAGTGAACTTAACACCACACTTGACTCCTACCCTACTGGATTTATGTTGTTATATGATCTAAGAACTTCAAAAACCAATTTTACTTTCTAATTATACGTTTAACCCTTTCGTTTAGTCTCTACGCCAAAAGTCGTTTTCACCAAAACTGATTTTCTGTACATGCTAAATGTTCGACACCAAAAGCCCGACCTAAACACCATAACTTTTATTGAAAACCTCCAGTACTTTTATATACAATATAAAGAGTTCCCAAATCAAAAATCTTTGGCTATCTCATTCGTTTGGTTAGGTTTTGACTCAAATCCCCGAAATCAAAATTTATTCCTGAACAGCGCACTGTTTTTGTAAAAATTATTTGACGACCTTCCCGAATTCCATTTTCGACCAACCTTACATTTTTGAAAAGTAGACTCTCTGAACTTAATTTTAAAAAAAAGAAACTCGACCAAAGGTGCTACCTACTGCCCGGAACAGTCGACACAAGACAGCCTTAAAAATCAGACTGTTTTACGCCTTTATGCACTAACCTTCTAAACATAATTAATTACCCCTAATTTATTAAACAAGAACCTTAAAATCATTAATTGATCTTAATTACTATATTTTTCAGAAAATTAATAAAACCCTAATCATCTCAATGATGGTTAATTAACATTACAATCATGATTAATTAATAAAAACATGAATTAAGTTAAAGTTAAATTGATCACATACCTTGAATCAAGAAAATTTGTATGAAACCCAAAAAACTTGTAGAAACCTTCGTCCAAAAAAAGAGCTGGAAAAAAATAATGTGTTTTGATTCGTTTTTATACTAAAACAATGAGAATCCTAGCCCAAAACAAATAATACTTTCCTTTTTTTATTTTTTTCCTTTTTCTTATTTTTCCCCACCGTCCTATATAAATTTTTTTACCAAAAATAATACTTTTTATTTATTTTATTATTAAATTCGTTTTTTAATAATTATTGCCTTAATTATATTTTTTTTTTATTAATCCCTTAATTAATTAATTATATCTAAAACCTTTTAACTAGTAAATTAAACTACACTAGTCAACTTTACACGTTTATCGTAAATTACGTAAAATATACAGTTTTATGAAAATTCTTAAAATATGAAATAAACTTTATAACTAAGTTCTAAATGACTTAAAATCATCCCGTAAATTATTCCCGTGACTAAATACCTCATCCGAGACCTCTAAACGCTAAACCCTAATTCGTAAAAATACGATTTACTATAATACTTATACGTACACATAAAATCCTAAAATAGCACCGCATTCTATCATAGTTAGATCCAAGTGAACAAATGAGCATGAACTAACCCCATCATAACATTATATAATGCACCACGCAATACACGAACGATGACTAACATCCAATCCAAGGCTCAAATATAAACAGAATGCACGTAAACGCACACTAAGCACATAATCAAAGTCAAACAGTCAAAAGTGACAAATCCAAAATCTAGGGTTGTCACAAGGATGATCCCAAAATATTTGATGAAGCAATGAAGTCCCAAGATGTTGCTTTCTGGAAAGAAGCAATCAATGATGAGATGGATTCCATCATGGGCAACAACACTTGGGTGTTGGTTGATCTACCTCCAGGTTGCAATCCACTTGGATGCAAATAGATCTTCAAAAGAAAGATGGAGGTAGATGGAACTATTGAAAAGTTCAAGGCAAGGTTAGTCATTCAAGGGTTTAGACAAAAGTCAGGGATAGATTACTTTGATACTTATGCTCCTGTTGCACGCATAAGTACCATAAGAATGTTGATTGCCTTGGCAAGCATTCATAATCTGATTATTTATCAGATGGATGTGAAGACAGCATTCTTGAATGGTGATCTGGATGAGGAGGTTTATATGAACCAACCTCAAGGTTTCATCATGCCTGGTCATGAAGGTAAGGTGTGTAAACTGATTAAGTCCTTATATGGATTGAAGACGGCACCTAAGCAATGGCATCAAAAGTTTGATGAAGTGGTTTTGTCTAATGTTTATTTATTTAACCAAGCTAACAAATGTGTATAAAGCAAATTTGATGAATCTGGTAAAGGACTAATCATTTGCCTATATGTTGATGACATGTTAATCTTTGGTACTGACCAAGTTCATGTTGATTTAACCAAATAACTTTTGTCATCAAGGTTCTCTATGAAAGACATGGGGAAGGCTAATGTTATCCTTGGCATAAGGATTAAACATGAAATTGATGGTATTGAAATTTCTTAGTCTCATTATATTGAGAAGGTCCTGAAGAAATTCAATCACTTTGATTGTACTCTAGTGAGTATACCTATAGATACAAGTGAGAAACTAATGCCTAACAATGGTCAGGCTGTCTCCCAGCTTGAGTATTCTAGGGTGATTGGTTGTTTGATGATGCCATGACTAGTACTAGGCCTGATATTGCTTTTGCGGTGGGTAAACTGAGTAGGTACACTAGTAATCCTAGTACTCAACATTAACAAGCTATTCAGAGGGTACTAAAGTATTTGAAAGGAACAATGGATTATTGTTTGTCATATACTGGATATCCTTCAGTGTTAGAAGGTTACATTGATGCAAGTTGGATCAGCAATACTGAGGATAATTCATCCAGCAGTGGTTGGGTATTCCTACTTGGTGGTGGTGCAATTTCTTGGGCATCCAAGAAACAAACTTGCATTACTAGCTCTACCATGGACTCTTAGTTTGTGGCTCTAGCAGCTGTTGGCAAAGAAGCTGAATGGTTGAGAAACTTACTTCTAGAGATTCCATTGTGGGTCAAACCTATGGCACCCATTTCTATCCGTTGAGATAGTGCAGCTATATTGGCTAAGGATTATAGCCAAATGTAAAATGGTAAGTCTAGACACTTAGGTGTTAGACATAATATGATTCGTGAGCTAATCATGAATGGGGTGATATCAATAGAGTTTGTGAGGTCTCAACAAAACTTAGCTGATCACTTGACAAAGGGATTAGCTAGAGACTTGGTTATAAAGTCTGCTAAAGGGATGGGTTTAAAGTCCAAACTAGTCACTGAATGCTAGGACACCCAACTCTCTCCTAAGGAAACTTGGGAGTTGAGTTCAATGTGGAAAGTTGAACATTCAGATGACTGAAGCACATGTTTTACATATCATCCCAAGGATGTGCTTGTACGTGCTGAAAGGAGGATGAAGTTATAAACTTTTTAATGGTTAATTTCTTTGAAAAAGTGCTTAAGCATGAGCATGAACTAAAGAGGAACCACCTATGTAAATGTTGAGGTTTCGCCGCCTCAAGGAGCATGGACTTTGCCTCTTACAACATTTATGAATTGGATATGGACAAATGGCTTGTATGGTGTCAGGAGCGTTTTAAGTGTTTGAAAACTTGTGTGTATTATATCTTCAGGTATTCTAAGTAGTTGAAGGGTTCAATTCTTATAACACCCTGATTCTCGAATATTTGAAGTGATGTACTAAGATGGAAATTCAATCCTCAGGACATTTTCATTTATGCACTGGTTTTGTTAAAGTTGATTTTCATGCAAAAATGAATTGTACTAAATTGGGGAGGATTGTTGGAAATTTAGTGCAATTGTGGGATAGAGTCATACTTGTAAATGGGCTTGGAGGTACGGAGTGTACACCCATTAAGTCACTGACCTCCCTAGACTCAATATAGTGGTTGAAAGTTCATCAGTAGGAAGCTGCTCCTGGTTAGGAAGTTGCTCCTGGTTAGGGAGTTGCTCCTGGTTAGGTAGTTGCTCCTGGTTAGGACGTTGCTCCTGGTGATGCACAAAGTCTTTGTAACCTCTTTGACCAATCAATGAGGGTTGAATATTGACTTGATGACCAGGTTTATGGTCATGTAACCACTATGCTTTCATGTAGGTAATTATGAGCTTAATTGGCCGATTAATGCTCTTAATACCTTTGACTATAAGTTACATCCTTCTAGGACTAGGATCACTATAAATAGTGATCATATTTGCATGATGAGATATACAGAAACAAGAAACACTTACACGCACAAAGTTCTTGATTTGTGCCTAAAACAAGAACTAACTCTTGGTTTTATCCCAAGGAGGTATTCGTGTTAACCAAGGCATAGGGTCGAATAATCTTCTTTGGAAAGTGATTACACGACTTCAAGAAATATTCGGTAACCATTCATTGGTACGTAGTTAGGCTATTGATTATCTTCACCCTGTTGGAACGAAGTAACCCCAACAGCTCTTCATGGCCATGTTACCATCACGATTCTTCCTAATATCATTAAACCTTCTATATGTAATCTAATCCCAAAAACCATCTAGACATAAGTTTTGATAATAGAAATCTGATAGATTTTGAGGAATGTGAGCCATGTACACATATCTAAGACACCATTCACTTCAGCATAATCATACATAGCAAACAAGTCACTGTCATTTTTAATAATTTTCAAACCTTCCTCGAGATCACATTCTGGTAACTTAAAAAAATAGCCCAAATACTTTGCGAAGTTTTTTCTTTCAAATAAGCACACAAATTGACATAGTCCATCTTTTCATCCTTATTAACCCGCAATTCGTATACTACACCATTTTCGTACCTTAAGGGTATGAAAAAAGAAAACTCCATTGTTATGTACATTGAAAAGTAGATCATCAGATCCAGATGGTGCCATTCTGGTCAAAAAGATAATTGTATTTTAATTAAAAAAAATACTAAAAAACATGCATGTGTAGACAAAAAAATTAAAGAAATAAAGGGTAAGAAACATAAAGAATAAACCGAGATCTATCTTTTGCACTAATCAATTTTGAAAAACAAGTACCACTGACTCTCAATTCGGGGACCAGTTTAATTAAGGTTGGGTAACGTGTGAAAAAAGTGAAAGAGAATATGATAAGTGTTGTGGGGTTTGAATGTGGGTACAAGGGAAGCAATTACTCACGTGGTGTATTTATCTTATTATTTCAGTATGTGTCAATGTATAATATACCCAAAAATGACGTGACAATACATATTTAATAAAAGAACTTAAGATGACAGGTCACACCATACATGGAATAGAATGAATCCGAAAGTTATTTGATATAATAGGAAAAAAAAATTCGATACATGAAAATGTAAAAAATGATAAGTTACATACATTTTTAAGCGATTTGCCCTCGAAAGTATGCTTATTAGTTTGTCGAACACAGGAGCTTTTTTATATAAGCTACTTGGGGTAGCTTTTAGAGGGCAATGGTTAATTACGTTCGTTAGTGCCCATAAGTGAACACCATAGTTCAAATTCTTGCATCTATGACATTTTTACGCTAACTTTCGAATTGACATTTTCTTTCTCTATGATTGTCATGGGTTTGTTGCAGGTGTTTCGTAATAGCCTCTGTGTTTATGAGTGTGATACTTCTGGCGGCTTTACTTGGGGTTTCGGCTCTGGCAATACCACAAATCCTAGATATTCCATTTTCATTAGAAAAGCGGGATGATTATACGTTGCCAATTATTACCAAAGACATTGGAATCGAGTTTTACGTGAGAACATCTTACGAATTCAATCAGAAATATCCTCTTGGAAGCAAAGAGCGGACCAAAATTGAAGAAACTATTGTCGAAGAATATAGAAAAAGGCAGAAAATGTTGTGAATATGAACTCAAAAAATCGATACCAAGTTCAGATTGGGTAACTACTTTCTGCAAGAAGCTTGAAAGAGAATTGAAAGTTTACGATTTCGTCAAGACGTTCTTATCCATGATCAACAAGTGAAACAATACATTTTTCCTACTACTGTTGAAGATCATTGGTTTTTAGTTTTTAGTGCTTTGTTAATTTGTATAGACGTATGGATTATTTGTATTTAGAATATAATGTTTTGATAACATTTGTGTTGGGAGACAGAGATCAAGGGTTATGATAGGAACCTATCCTATACTAGGCTCGTATCGGCTCATAAATCCAAATGTAGAACTCTCTCAAAAAGCTAGCTTGTTTGAGAAAGGGACATCTAGACATTATAAACCATCAACCATTCCCATACTTGCCGATGTGGGATCTGTTTATTTGCATTTGTATTTATTATGCTAGATGGTTCGCGTAGAAACCTGTAGGATTTGAGTGTGTCAAAACCGGTGCGACCAGGTGAGATTGACCCATAATATCTTATCTGACTCTATGTCACATTAATCAGATTACGTGCACAAAAACGACAGCCTAAATATCAACACAGAAAAGCAACAAAAATAGCATCATCATATGTTGTGCTTAAGTTGATAATTTACAACCCCTTGTTACAGGTTGACATAAAGTTACAGATTAGCAGCTAATCTTGTCATTACCAGAAACTAAACCTATGGTAAATTAAGACGGATTCATTCAATCTTTCATTTGCCTAAAGATACAATCTACACGCCACATACCAATGATTAGTTCCCAGAAGCTTTACACGATAACTGCATTCTTCAAAATAAGATTTTCTACGCTCCATCCTGCAGTTTACAACAGCCATTTGCTTGCTGAATGGCTCAAATGGTGGAATTTGACCACACTCGTCTTCATTGACTTGATCAGAACACACTAAACCATCCAACCCATCATCCAAAACAATGTTGTGATGTAAATAACTGCTAAAGTCGAGCAACCTACTTTTGTCGTGTTTATAAGTCACGTGGTTCTCAACGAGCCACACCGGATTCACCATATGCTCATTAGTACCACCATGGTTATGAATTTTTTCTTGTATTAAATGACATCTTTGGAACACGAATCCCCTTAATGACTCATCGGTGGGACTAGAAGCTGCATGAGTAAGTGCAATGATACATTTACGCCACACTGAAGAACCAAGTGAACTTGTGATTAACCTCAAAAGATGTGAATCATCATCGCCTCGTGTATGTGTGTCTAACCTATCAACATAGAGCACAATATCTGGGGTGTGTTTTTTTGCGAGTCTCTTTATAGACTTGAGAATTTTCAAGTTGTAAGATCGTTCAAAGGGGGAACACTTGAGGCCTGGTGTGTCGATAACTCTAAGTTCGACACCTTCTATAGTTCCAACTATTTCTTGTATAATAGTCGTGCCTGGATCAAATGCATTTGTCGAGGCTTTGTCTTCACTAAAAATGGAATTTATAGTTGCACTTTTACCAATACCCGTCTTTCCAATAACTAGAATAGTCAAATGAGAGTCAAACTCGTTCAGTAACCCAAGAAAACGAACAAGCTTTAGAAACTTTGACTTTACTGGTTGCGTTTTGACCAGCAATCCTTCTTGTCCACTGATACTTGCAGACTCAATCTCATTGCCTGAATCCGAGAATCTTTCCAAATCAAAGCTTGGTTCATCCGGTTCTGAAATCTTTACAACCTCATTCAAGCACTCGACTGTATATCCCTTGCCGTCGATTGTATCGGCTGAAACAGAACACCCCGAACCATTCAATTCTTCAATATCATTTATATCGTCACCTTCATCACCACTAAAGGCTCCAGCTTTAGTGGCCACAACAACCTTCATCGCTGCCATTTCTTCTTCCACTTCATTTAGCCTATTCTTGGATTCGGTTCTATAGACATCAACGACTTCTGGTTCACTTTCATTGACAGTTTTGCTCATTTCATTTAATTCTGAAAGATCATGAACCAAATTCAAACACTCAACTTTAACGGACTCGTCTGAAATGCACCCCGTCATTGAACCATCAAAATCACTGATAGCATCACCTTCATCATAACCATTCAATCCTTTCAACTCTTCAATATCATTGATATCCTCACCTTCATCACCACTAAAGGCTCCAGCTTTAGTGGCCACAACAACCTTCATCACTGCCGTTTCTTCTTCCACTTGACATGGCTTATTCTTGGATTCGGTTCTATAAACATCAACGACTTCTGGTCCATTTTCATTGACAGCTTTGCTCATTTCATTTAATTCTGAAAGATCATCAACCAGATTTAAACACTCAACTTTACATCCCTCGTCTACAATGGACTCGTCTGAAATGCAGCCCCTCCTTGAACCATCAAAATCACTGATATCCTCACCTTCGTCACCACTAATGATTCCAGCTTGAGTGGCCACAACAACCTTCATCACTGCCATTTCTTCTCCCACTTCACTTGGCCTATTCTTGGATTCGGTTCTATAAACATCAACGACTTCTGATTGACTTTCATTGACAGTTTTGCTCATTTCATTTAATTCTGAAAGATCATGAACCAAATTCAAACACTCAGCTTTACACCCCTCGTCTCCAATGGACTCGTCTGAAATGCAGCCCGTCGATGAACCATAGAAGTCACTGATAGCATCACCTTCATCATAACCGAAAATTTGAAACTTAGGGGCCATTTCGATCTTCGTTGCTACCAATTCTTCTTCCTTCTTGTTTACCGTTTTCTTGGATTGGTTTCCACAACCATCAAACACGACTTCTTGTTCACTTCCACTAATAGTCTCATTGCCTGAACATGAAGCGATTTCTGCATCAATTCTTCCGAAATCTGAAGGCTCGTGAACCAAATTCAAACACTCAACATTACATCCCTCATCTCCAATGGACTCGTCTGAAATGCAGCCCCTCATTGAACCATCAAAATCACTGATATCATCACCTTCATCATAACCGAAGATTCGAGACTTTGGGGCCATTTCAATCTTCGTTGCTACCATTTCTTCTTCCTTCTCGTTATCCATTTTCTTGGATTGGCTAAGACAACCATCAAGCACGAACTCTTGTTCACTTCCACTAATAGTCTCATTTCCTGAACATGAAGTGATTTCTGCATCAACTCTTCCCAAATCATAGCTCATCTCATCTGATCCCGAACCCTTCACACCCTCATACAAGCACTCACCTCTACATTTCTCGTCTCCACTCAACTTGTTCAACTCACTGATACAACTGCTATCATCACCAGAAAACCCACCCTCAACCTGCAACTCATCGTCACCCTCATCAGCACTAAAGATTCTAACTTTAGGCGCCATAACAACACTCTCCACAACCCCATCAACCGAATCAACATCACTATCACTATAACTATCACAATCGCCGCTCAAACGCGCAACAGGCACACCCAGATTACCACCACTACTACTACTTTCCTCACACCTGTCTTTCACAAAAGCCCGAATAACGCCACCTTTATCAAAACCACAATCTTTAACATTATCTCCATATGGGTACTTCACAAGAGGCCTAAAAACACCAACTTTATCAAAACCATCACACTCTTTCGCATTATCTGATTTATCTTCATCTGGGCATCTTACAATAGGCCTAGAAAACTCATTTTTATCAAAACCACCGCGATCGTTCGAATCATTTCCATTTGGATACTTAACAAAAGGCCTACAAACGCCAACTTTATCAAAACCACTACAATCTTTCGCATCATTTCCATCTGGGTACTTAACAAAAGGCCTAAAAACGTCATTTTTATCCGAACCGCTACAATCGCTAACAATCTTTCCATCTGGGCATCTCACAATAGCCCTAAATATCTCACTTTTATCAAAACCACCACAATCTTTAACCTCATTTCCATCTGGGTACTTCACAAATGTCCTAAAAACGTCATTTTTATCGAACCCACCACAATCTTTCAAACTATTCCCAATTGGGTACTTCGCGAGAGGCCCAAAAACCTCATTTTTATCTAAACCACCACATTCCTTAACATAATCTCCATCTGGGTACTTGACAAAAGGCCTAATAATCTGACATTTTTCAACTCTAGACTGTTCTAACACAATTTCATTATGTGGGTATGCTAAAATATCATCATGTTCATCATTAAAGCTACCACAATCTTTCGAATCTTTTCCATTTGGGTACTTCACAAAAGGCCTAAAAACATCATTTTTATCGAACCCACTACAATCGCCAACAATCTTTCCATCTGGGCACTCCACACTAGGCCTAAAAACCTCACTTTTAACCTCATTTCCATCTGGGTACTTCACAATAGGCCTAGAAATCTCACATTTCTCACCTTTAAACTGTCCTAACACAATATCATCATCATCATGTTCATCATTAAAGCTACTAATATCAACAACACTACTAGTGGTACTACTACTATTGGAACTAGATAAACAGTATTCAGAATCATCAGAGTCAATTGTAAGTGGAGCTCTGATTGGTATAGAAGAAGAAGAAGAACCTGGTTGGTCTTGTGATGAAGCTTTCTTCATGGTGAATTAAAGAAGATAATAAGATTTGAATTTTTTTTAGGGTTTTTGATTTCATTAAAAGTTGTTGGATTTTGTGTGGGTTTAGTGGCAAGTACGAGGACTTATGTTTTTGTCTTGTACTTTAGATAACCAGAAAATAATAGTACTTTTGGTTGAATTTGAATCATAGAAACCCGGTTCGATTCGATCGGTTTAACCGACTCGATCGGTTTAATTGATTTTTTTTTAACGGTTAATGATTGGTTTAACTGATTTTTTTATCGGTTTAACTGATTGAATCAGTTTTCAATATAAAAACCGGATCAAATTAAATCGAGATTACATATTGAGTTTCGAGTGACTCGGGTTAACCTGATATTCGAGATTTTGTTAGGTTTCAATTTTTTCGTATTTTTTTTTTAAATAAAGTATATATTTGTGACGTATTATATTTGTTGATAAATAATTTATATTTTTAATATATTAAAGATTTTAAAATATTTATATATAATTTTTTCTAATCGTTGTAAGTTCTGTTTTTACTTTTTTTTTTAGGGATTTACTATTCTCAGCCCACTGGGCAAGGAATAAAAAAATTAATTAGACTAATAATTTCCTTTTCTATACCATGTAACATTAATTGACTTATACATTTTTAGTTTTACCAACTTTACCCTTGTTTATAAGGCAAATTACTTAAAAATGCATCTAATTTGACATTTTTTTGTGTTTTGTGTAGCCATCTTTTTTCTTTCCCATTATGATCATCAAACTTTCAAAAGTCGACCATTCTGTGTATTTTGTGACTATTTTACCCTTACTTTTTTGAAAATTTGAAGGATAACGTGGTCATTTTACATGGTAAAATAGTGACAAAATACACACAATTACCGACTTTTAAAAATTTGATGATCATAATGGGAAAGAAAAAAGATGGCTACACAGAACGCAAAAAAATGTTAAATTATATGTATTTTTAAGTCATTAGCCCTTGTTTATAAAAAAGGAAATTGTTAGTCTAATTAAGTTTTTTATCCTTGCCCAGTGGGCTGAGAATAGCAAATCTCTTTTTTTTTTAAACCAAGTAGACCTAATGTTGAACTGATAACCGAATAATCTGGTGACTCAGCAACTCACACGAGTCAATTAAAAACCGATTTCAAAACAAGAAAAAATTTCACGTTTGGTCCCTATCGTTTACCCTAAATATCAAGTTTGGTCCCTATCTCAAACTAAGTGCACAGATCGTCCCTATCGTTTACACTTTGGATCAAAATTGGTCCCTATCTTTGATGAGGGTTAATTTTGGCTGTTAAGTCTTGAGAGAGGGGGGGGGCATTTCGGTCATTTACTTGTTATATTTTTATATACTTCAAAATCACAATTTTCTTTTCTTTTATATCTCATCTCTCTCTCTCTCTCTCTCTCTCTCTCTCTCTCTCTCTCTCTCTCTCTCTCTCTCTCTCTCTCTCTCTCACACACACACACACACATCTCCATCTCTCTCTCTCCTACCCTACTCCTCCATCATCCATTAACCTCACATTAATGATTGTAATTCCTAAAACCATCAATAACATCAAATCCACTCAGAAGTATCAGACAGAATATCGAGCCAAAGATTGTGAAAGATCTGGTGGCTTTTATAAACAGAGCCCCATCGCAACAACACACCCATCACCATTACAACAACCATGAATACGAAAACAACACCCCCATCGCAACAACACCCCCATCGCCATTACAGCAACCATGAATAAGAAAACAAACAAGAAGAACATCACCCTTGAATTTCCATCACTTCCAAAACCTTATCATTTCCATCTATACCATCATTTCCATATCATATGCAGACAGATCCATCATCACCTTCCAAAATCTGTATCATTTCCATCTATACCATCATCATCTTCGAACCACCACCATATGCACACAGATCCACTTTCATTTCCAAAAACTAAAGCATATGAATATGAAACCCAGATCCAAACTTCACATAAATCATTCTCAATAGTCCATTAAACTCACCATTCCCGAACATAAATCCACTATCTGACCTATCATTAACACTATCACCAGATTTTACTTCCGTAGAATTCAAATTGTCAACTTTCACTTTGAATTCTTCTTTTTGGCAACTCGAATCCGTCGGAAACAAAAAGCCCACATTTTCAGATTTTCCACTATCTGATGTATCATGCATCAACGGTCGACTTGTTCCCAAATTCAATCCCGATAAAGAATCAACCAAATGTGAATCAACCTCACTTGTAAAGTCATTAACCTTACTCGATGCCCCCACTTCTCCATTAGCTTCACTCTCGTTTGTTACACCATTACCCTTCTTCACGCAAAACACAAAATCGACACCACTAACCTTCCCAAACTTACTACCACCATTTTCTCTAACCTTCCCACCATCCTTCGTTTCACCAACACCAAACACAAAATCACTTCCTAATTTACTATCATCATTTTGATTTAATTAAAGTGAGGGTGGGACGGTGGGTAGAGAGATTGTGAATTTGGTTTTGTGTATATGAAGATAAGGTTATGGATTTAGAGTATTAAAAGAAAAAAAAAGAGTGAATGACCAAATTACCCCTCTCTTCATATTACTTAACGGTCAAAACTAACCCCCATCCAAGATAGAGATCATTCTTGATCCAAAGTGTAAACGATAGGGACGATCTGTGCACTTAGTTTGAGATAGAGACCAAACTTAATATTTGGGGTAAACGATAAGGACCAAACGTGAAATTTTTTCTCAAAACAATATACTTATCTACCTTTTGTTAATCTATGGTACAAGGCTTTTTTTTCTTTTGAAACACACATTTTATCTATCCCATTAGACACTTTTTATAAAAAATGAAATGTAGTGAAGTAGTGTATAATAATGTCGATATTAAAATACATATTTCACAAAAGTGATTAACGAAAATACATTATAAATGCACTACATAATACAAGCACGTTTTTTGGGCCAACGTTTCTGTTTCGTCTCACGTCGGGTGATGCAATAAAAGATAAAGAGACGCAAGTCCTTTACTCCTTTGATGACATATGGATCGTCTCTTGAGTTTTGATCAATGTTTTCAAACCCGAAATTGTTTCGGTCGAAAAAACGGATCATATTAACCGGGTTTTATATTTTCGAAATCTAGCTATACCCGCTGAATTTAGGGTAAGTGACGGATCTAGCATTTTAAGCCGTGTGTGGCACTATTTCTGCTTGCTTCGCTTTGTGGTGATGTCTAAATTTATTATGTTCTTAGGTATTTGTTTTGTGGTTTCAATCGGATCATAGTAATGAAAATAAATTAAGAGTGTGTTTGGTTTGTTATTTGGAATTACAATCGGTATAAGTTTTGAAATTACACGGAATGATAACAGGAATGAAATTCGTTAAGAGGCACCCTAGCCTCCTATGAGAAAGCCCACAAATTAATATATGATTCCTGTTTTTGATAACCAAAATAATATACCAAACATCACTATCATTCCAACTATGATTCCTTTATTCCGATAGGCTTATACCAAACACGCAATATTTTCAGGAAAGTTTTAAATAGCGTGAAACGTAACGTAGCGGCATTGTCAAGTTTCAAGCCACGAAAGTTATAGTAAAGCTACACATTTTTTTAAAACGTGATATATAGCGGCACAAAATATTTATGAACTAATATATATATAACAGGTCTACAAAAGACAATATAAATAAAAAATAAATATGTTAATTAATAACTTATTTCTTACATGATATAAAATGAAGCAAAACTTTAATTCAAATATAAAACAAAATCGTCTTATATTTACTCAAGAATTTATCTCCAGATTAAAATTACCAAACCCAAGTCTAGTTGATAAACCAACGCTAGTTAAATCTACAAAAAGATTAAAAAAAACGTCACGCTGCGCATTATATCACGCTATATCACGTTTTATGCCGCTTTTCTAGCACGCTACGCTTAGAGACGACATTTTAGTCTATTGCGTAACGTGAAGACCACGCTTCACGCTATAGCCCTCTATAACGCACGCGTTATTTGAAACCATAAAAAAAATTTAGTCGTATATAAAATTAGACATTTAAATTTTTTGGTAACTATGAAGTACAAAAGAAAATATCATATAGCGATCTATGATCTCGAAAAGTTATAGAGAATTTACTCAAGTTAAAGAAAATAGGAACACAACAATAATGACTACAAGACAAAAAAAAACAAGTACAATATATGATCCAGGTCAATCCGGCCGGGTTTTAGAATTTTTAGGGTTTTATTAAATATATAAATTTTACGATTTGCGACGAAATTTTATTTTTATATATTATATATTGACTGGTAAACAATTTATATTTTTAATATGCGGGTGTTTTTTTATGGTTTTATATAGAAATTTTGTTACTTATTAAAAATAAAAAAAATTATTTCTTTTAGAAAATTGGGTGAGGTATAGTCTCACCCGCATATTTAAGGTGGACAGAATTACGATTAACTCCTAATGCTCCGCAAGCAAAATTGTCTCCAGTTAGAACAGTTCACTGGAATAGGTAAGGTGACGAAAGTCACCTCAGGTCTAGAGACAATGACAAAAGGTAAAGCTTTCACAAGGAGCAGAAGGCTACACAAGACCAGGAGGGCTAGACCAAGGCCCAGACACGGGGCTAGACCAAGGCCCAGACACAAGGCCAGACACAGAGCTAGACCAAGGCCCAGACACAGAGCTAGACCAAGGCCCAGACACAAGGCCAGACATATACACATGGAGCAACACTTAAAGAGTAGAGCATAGTCTTCATCGGAGGAAGGACGATAACGCCTGACATGTATAGTACGATGTTGTACGAGTGGTACAAACGCCTGAATCACGACTAGTACTAGAGGAGCATGAGGACAACCTTGACTCCGAAAGACAAGTCTGATACTCATCAGCTATTCAGGTGTTGCTCCTATAAGACAACTTTGTCTCCGCAATTGGTGTGTCTTGTAATCACCTCCAAGTAGTATATAAAGACATGCTCCTCCAGGAACAAATGATAAGTTTTACACACACTTCACTACTTACTCTCTCTATATATAACTTTCACTTATTAGAATCATATACTTACTCTCACACCGAAGTTGGTCTCGGATACTTCGAAGGAGCAAGCTAGGGCTAGACTAGGATACTTCGAAGGAGCAAGCTAGGGCTTCACAAGAATGAGTAGCTATAGGATATCCAAAGGATCAGGGCTGAAGAAGCTTCTCCGAAAATTTGTTTTAACACCGGGTCGATTCGAGTTGACCCAGACTCGATTACTTGTCTGTGTCAATTTAAAAACCATATTTTAAAATATTGGTTCTGATAACCTGGTGTCTTTTAAATGACACATGAACCATCTTCCGAGTAAAATTTATTCGTTATCTTACTTTTATTTAGTTTTTTTATTACAAACAATAAATAAGTTAGAAATTAATACCATCATTATTTTTATGCAAAAAGTAACAAATATAAAATTCAAATATTTTTTTAAGAGTAAAGTGCAAAATCATCCATATGGTATGTCAAAAGTTTAAATTACATCCATTGTTAATATTTTGTGCAACATACATTCTTATGTGTGTAAAATGGTGCACAATACATCCCTAAGGACGGATAGTGAAAAAAAATTCAATTAAATGTTAAAACTGTTTGTCTACTTTAGGGTGTTTTAGTCCTTTTTACAACTCATGGATGATTTTTATATTTAACTTTAAAGAAAAATTGGAAAAAGTTTTTTTCAAAAAATTTTCGAAAGATATTTTCTCTTAAAAAAGAATTTCAAAAAAAGTTTTTTTTTATAAAATTTTCGAAAATAGTTTTTTTTTTCAAAAAACTTTCGAAAAGTATTTTCTTTTTAAAAAAGACCTCAGAATTTTTTTTCTCAAAAAAGTTAAAAAAAATAAATCCGAAAATAGTCTTTTTCTTCAATAAAATTTTGAAAAAAGTATTTTTGTTTTCGAAAAAAGTTCTTTTTTTAAATTTCAAA
The DNA here is from genome assembly GCA_025667525.1 of Glebionis coronaria. Taxonomy (NCBI): domain Eukaryota; kingdom Viridiplantae; phylum Streptophyta; class Magnoliopsida; order Asterales; family Asteraceae; genus Glebionis; species Glebionis coronaria. The sequence continues at coordinate 19,073,937 of CM046878.1, read as the reverse complement.
AATACTTTTTCGAAAAGTTTTTGAGAAAATGACTATTTTCGAAGAAAAATTACAAAAAATGTTTTTTCGGAATGTTTTAGAAAAACAAACTTTTTTCTAAATTCTTTTTGAAGAAAAAACTTTTTTCAATTTTTTTTTCTCAAAAAGTTAAGTGCGAAAATCATTCCTGAGTTATAAAAAGATTACAATACCTTTAAAGAGACAATCGGTTTTAACAATAACTGAAAACTATTTACATCATCCATTCTCACGGATGTATTGTACATCAATTTACAACCACAAGGATGTATGTTGCGCGAAGTATTAACGAAGGATATAATTCATACTAGAAAGATGATTTTTGCACTTTACTTTTTTTTTAAAAAATTTATGTATTAGATATTCTTTTTGTATATATACTTCAATTAAGGTTTGTTTATCTTCTAACTTCCACAATAATACTCCCTTGCTTTCAGATCAGTCACTTATTATTGCCACGACCTCTCCTCTGCCACCGCTCCGCACCACCGATAGCTTGTTGCTGCATTGGGTTATGGATTTAGATTTATTTGGTTTAGATTTGCCTCTTTCAGAGATGTTACGTTTTCTCTTCTCTGAATGTTTTGTGTACTTTGTGTACTTTTGCTCCAAACTACACATTCATATGGGTGTGATCATGAAAAGCTCACATTGGTGATTCTCCCTTATCCTCGTATTGTTTTACAGCATTTACGGTGTATGTTTTAGCTTAGCTCAACTTGTTATCTTGTGTATTTTGTTTGGCAAATCAATTTTGATTTTGCTTTTTATGTTCCATGTAATTTGTTGTGTTCAGTTTCTTTTCGTTTGTGAGGTGTGATAATGAACTTAGTGTTATAAAAAAATTCATAGCACGTATTAGACAAGATAGCGCTCAAAAGCTCAGATTGCTTGTAAAAGAAAATCTACTGAAATGCAACTTGAATCAGGGGTGTTCAGAATTCGAGTAACAATCGAAATATGGGTGATCTTTGATATGATACAAAATACGACTTAAAATCGGTACAAAAATTAATAAGGTCAGCTTGAGTTTATTTAGTCTTCCGGTCTGTTTGGATCGACACATCTAACTCGTTTATTAAGCATGTTAGATATCAGTTAAAAAATAAATTAAGCGGGTCAATCTATCAATCTGTTTAAGATTTTTTTTTTCTTAAATTATTTATATTTTATTATATAGATTAAGTGAGTCGACCCACAAACCGTTTAACATATTTAACCCGTGTAATGTGTCAACTTTTGTATATGAGTCGACATAAAATCTATTTAAACTACTTAATCCACACTCACCGACCCAAGTATATATACGATTAAATATAGTAAGTTCGAGTTATTTGTAAAAAAGTTAAAATTAATTTAATTGACCTAATTATTTAAAAAAATCAATGTCGATGTCTGTTTAAGGTTTTAACTCGTCAACAAGTTAATCCGAACCTACCTATCAGACTTTAACGTTGTGCTTTCGAGACTTTTCATTAAAAAAATAAAAGAATAAAATTTCAACTTTAACCACACTTAATTTCCATTTTTTCTTAATTAATGAAAACTTAAGAAAACATTTTTTTTACGTGTAAAGTGTAAAAATCATGTTTTTTGTTTGTCAAAAGTTCAAATTGCATTCATTGTTAATATTTTGTGCATCGTATATCTTTGTAGTTACCAAATGATGCACCATACATCTTTAAAGACATATAATATTTTGTTAGTTAAACACTAACATGCTTCAAATAAGAGGATATTTTTGTGATTTGCTTTCAGAGGAATGCATGGTGAACTTCTGCTTTTTTATAATCTTTTTATAATTTATTTACAGGTAGTTAATTTTTATTTTTTTTAAAAGATTAATGTCCGAAAAGTTGTTTTTTGAATTTTGTTTTAATTTTTATTTTTAAAAAATATTAATTTGTCCAAAAACTAAAAAAAAAAGATTATTTTCTTTTACTTTTTTGTAAAGAAATAATTTAAAAAAAGATTAATCTTTAACATTTTTAATCTTTTCAAAAACATTTCACGTTATTTTCAAAATCTTTTCTTAAGTTACCAAAATTAAACATTTTTGTTCAAAAAATATTTTAAAGAATTAAAAACCTAAAGTTCTATAAATTTTAAATGTTAGCTTTTTAAAAAAATTAACTTTTTCGAAGAAAAATGTTTAATTTTCTTAAAACCTTTTTAAAATTATTTTAAAAAATGTGTTTTATTAACTTTTTCTAGTTTTAAAGAAAAACCAATACAATTTTGTAAAACAGCGTACAAGCGTTCAAATTATTTAATTCTTTTTGGAACAAAAACGTTGATTTTTTTACTTGAAAAAAGATTTTGAAAAAACAAACATAAAATGTTTTTAAAATTTATCCTTTAACTTTTAAAAATTTTGAATTAAAAAAAAAGCCTTTTTGGACAAATTAATCTTTTTTATAAGAAATGTAATAAGTAAATAAAAAATAATAATAAAACAAGGTCTGCCATACATTTTTATAGAAGCAAAAACACAACAATACCATCATGTTAGATCCCGTTAGTTTTTCCATCATTCGTCCTTTGATAACCACATGAACGTACAAAACACAAAATATTAACGAACGATAACAAACTATAAAAACGATAAAAGTTTAAATGCAATCTTATTTTTTTTGACAACATGAGAGGACAAATTTCCACAATCCATTTTGGTTTGATTTAAAAGTGGAGATTAACCTAAGTTTTAAGAAAAAAACATGAAAGGACCAATTTTGCCAAAAAAAACCAAAAGTTTCAAAAATTAGGCGGGAGAATTAAAGTTGAAAATATTCCGAACTGATTTATTAACAGTGATAATTCACTAACGAAAAAACAATGAAATATCACGAGTGATAAAATAATTTATCAATGGTGATAGTTCATTGTTTTTATTACTAGTGAAATATTTCTGTTAATAAAAATCAGTTCGGAAAATTTTCAATTTTAGTCTCTTCGTTAATTTTTTTCATCTTTTAAATATTTTGACCAAAATAACATTTTCGTATTTTACTTCATAAAATTTAATATTAAATAATAAATGATTTGAATTACTCCCGTTAATTACACGTGAAGGTTGTAGAATAACTCAAAAATAGTGTTTGCACTTTACTTTGTTTTGATTTTTTTTCTCCTTTAATAAAAAAAAAAAATTCAAGAATAGTCCCTATCGTTTGCACTTATCATCAAGTCTCGTCCCTATTTCAAAATAAGTGCATCAGTCGTCCTTATCGTTTACAACTTGGATCAAAAATCGTCCCTATCTTGAATAGGAGTTAGTTTTGCTCGTTAAATGGTAAAAGGAGAGGGGTATTTTGGTCCTTTCAATATTTTTCTTCATTTAATGCATAAAAACCACCACTACATATCATTGTTAAACTCACACATCATCACCACTGTATGAAAACCCAGATCCATGTTATAACCAAAATAACACAAAAAATGGATGTATCAACATCTACCGAATACAAATCCAATCACTCAAAACCTTATAAGAAGATCCAATCATTATCACATCAAAAAACAACATCATCTTCATCCTATCAAAAAATAAACAACAGGTCTTCAACATTAATTAGATCTGGGTTTTCTTTGTTTTCTGTTTTCTGAAGATGGTTCGATGTAGTCAAAGCCGATTCATCACTATCCTCGGACAAGGATTTGTAGGTTGAATAATTCGTATGTCACAATCAATAACATACGGCTACAATATATAGGGTTACAGGAACATTCTAGAGTCGGGCTTTAGCCCAATACAAATAATAATACAGTAGACAATATAACCTCAGGCTAACACTCTCCCGCAGTTGGAGCGGGAGGACATCGGACGCTCAAACTGGTGCGAAATTCTTCAAATAAAGCAGAAGGCAAACCTTTGGTGAAGATATCTACATACTGATAACGAGAAGGAACATGAAGAACGCGAACCTGACCAGCAACGACATTCACAACACCCCGATATTCTGCCTCGGCACTAGATCACGATAGCGTCGGCTGACGCTTAGAGGACCATGAAAGTAAATTGTTGCCAAGAAAAACACAGTAACCAGAAGTGGAGCGCCTAGTAGTAGGACAACCAGCCCAATCTGCATCAGAGTACGCAACCAAGGAAGTAGTAGAAGAGGCGAACAACTGTAATCCATAGTCTAAAGTGCCCTGAACATATCGCAAGATCCTTTTAAGAGCTGAGAAATGAGGCTCCTGATGATCATGCATATAAAGACAAACCTGCTGAACTGCATAAGAAAAATCTGGTCTAGTAAACGTAAGATACTGAAGAGAACCTGCAAGACTCCGATATAAGGTCGGATCAGAAACTGGATCACCATCATCACCCAACTTTGACTCAGTATCAACAGGAGTCCGACTAGAATTACAACCAACCATATGCGCCCGCTCAAGTATCTCAACCACATATTTCCTTTGAGATAAGTATAACCAAGTAGAATCGCGGGTCACGGAAATACCCAGAAAATAACTAAGAGAACCCAAATCAGTCATAGAGAATTCTTGATGTAAAGAAGTAATAATCCGCTGTAACAAAGTCTCAGAAGAAGCTGTGAGGACAATATCATCAACATATAATAACAAATAAGCAGTATCCATCCCCTATCGATATATAAATAAAGATGAGTCACAACGACTAGGATGAAACCCAACACGAGTAATATAAGATGCAAAACGCTGAAACCAAGCTCTAGGGGCCTGCTTGAGTCCATAGAGAGATCGTTGTAATAAACGCACATAATCAGGATGCACGGAATCACGAAAACCGGGAGGCTGATGCATATAAACAGTCTCAAATAGATCACCATGTAAAAAGGCATTCTTGACATCAAGCTGATGAATCGGCCAATGTTGAGAAGTAGCCAAACTAAGTACAGTGCGAATAGTACCCGGTTTAACAACCAGACTGAATGTCTCGTCAACATCAACCCTCTCTATTTGTGTACTGCCATTCGCCACAAGGCGAGCCTTGTAACGACTAAGCCTTCCATCGGCTAGATACTTATGCCGAAAAGCCACATACAACGGACAATATTGGTGTCCGTGGGGCGTGGTACTAAAATCCAAGTGTTATTTTTAAGAAGTGCATTATATTCATCACGCATAGTATTCTGCCAATTTGGATCATTAAACGCATCACGATACGATTTTGGTACAGGTGATACCGAAGACACAAGAAAATTAGGACGCTAAGTAGGACGGTTAGACCCAACACGAAAACGTATGACCATAGGATGAACCGACACAGGGTTAGGGTTTTGAGGTGGATCAGGAATAATAAGGGGCGAGGTTGTAGTTGACGGTGTAGTACTGGTGGGTGATGCCGTAGTAGGTAATCGGTCGACAGTTTGTTGGGACGCGGAAGCTGTTGGGACCAAAGTGACGTCATTTGATTGTTGAGCTGAAGGGATAGATGTGGGTTGGGATGAGTCCTCATGATGGTGTATGGGAGAAGGTGAATCATGTGTTTGTGTAATTCGAGTGGTAGGTGTCACAAGGGGCATATTTATATCAGGCGAGTCTTCTAAAAAGGCATATGTGGGAGGCGATTTTTGTGTAGTAGAATTATATGGGAAAATAGTTTCATCAAACGTGACGTGGCAAGAAATAATGATTTTATTGGTGTGTAAGTCAAGACATCGATACCCACGATGATTGGAGGCGTGTCCCAAAAAGATGGAAGGTGTGGCTCGGGCCTCAAGTTTATGAGAGGGATAAAGGTGAGGATAACATAAACACCCGAAGGTACGTAACAATGGCAAAATGTTTATTAAGTGGATAGCCATATTTAAGGCTTCAACCCAAAAAGTTGGTGGTAGATTTGATTGAAAGAGTAAAGTTCTTATAAGGTTATTGATGGTGCGAATCATACGTTTCGATTTACCGTTTTGTTGGGATGTTTTTGGGCATGAAAAACGAAATTGAATGCCATTGTTTGAAAAAAGTGTATGTAAGTTACGGTTGTCGAATTCACCACCATGATCACACTTAAATGACCGAATTTCACACTTAAACTGAGTACGAACATATGTACGAAACATCACAAATTTAGACAAAACATCAGATTTATTAGCTAATGGATAAACCCATACATAGTGCGAATAATGATCCAGAAACAAGACATAGTATTTAAAACCTGAAATGCTCGGAATGGGTGAAGTCCACACACCCGAGTGGATAATATCAAAACAAGAATTAACTATAGTATCGGAACTGATAAATGGAAGCCTCACGTGTTTGCCAAGTTAACATGCATGGCAAAGAACGAGAGGTTTCTCTTTATTACACGAAATAAAGTTATTAGAGACAAGACGACGCAACACTTCACTTCCCGGGTGTCCAAGACGTTGGTGCCACGTATGTTGACTAACAAGAAAAGCTTGAGGAATTGTAGAAGGAGTCGTGACTGGGTAAAGATCTCCTGTGTTATCACATCGGAGGAGCACCCGTCGAGTCATGAAGTCCTTAACAGAAAAACCAAAAGCGTCAAACTCAACAGTGCAATTATTGTCACGAACAAATTGACGAACATAAATTAAGTTTTTGACAATATTGGGTGTAATGAGAACATTATTTAGACGAAGAGATCTAGACGGAGTTGGCAAAATGCTATGGCCCGTATTGGTGACGGGTATAGAATGACCGTCACCAACCGAGACAAACAGATAAACAGACTTATTAAAAATATCACTAAGATTAGTAACATAAGAATTAAGGTGACAACTCGCACCTGTATCCATGTTCCATGCACCAGTAGTTGGATCATGTAATGCCCCGGCAGTAAATGCTTGTGGTAAAGTAGTCTCTTGCCCCGAGGTAACCGTAGATCCCACTAATCCCGTAGGGGCAGCGTGTTGGGCAGAATAAGGTGAAGGGGCATGTGGATGTGATGGGGTCTAAGCATATGTTTGGAAAGGATTAACTAAAGGTTGGTTAGCCGAATGTCCATAACTTGTTGTGCCCGGAAATCCAAAACCCGGTGGTGGGTAAGTAATTTGGCCATAAGATTGGGTCGTAGGGTAGTATATTGGTATAGGAGTGGCATGAAAAGCCACTGGGTTGACATTAGATATAGGTAAAGTAGTGTAAGTGTTGACATACTTAATATTATTAACCTTAGATGTCAAACCCAATTTGTTTAGCAACATGGTCAACATCTCTTATGTATTACTAGAGCTAGACATATTCACCCCATAAGTATCCCTTGTCCCACGATTGTCACCAGTACCAGGAGTGGAGTGAGTCGGATCATGCACAAAACGACACTCGTTACCAAAACGACATGTACCCCTAGCAAAATGATAGCACGGTCTCCACGACTTCTCTTGAAAAGTTGAAGAACGGCGAGAATTACCTGTGTCAGCCATAAGAATCATAGGGGAAGATGACGATGAGTCCACGGGTAAGGCAAGAGACTTGGACTTCAAACACATCTCCTCCGTGATTAACATCGAGCGAGCGGTCTTGAGATCAGGAAAGGTTTCCTTATGATGCATAATGCCACACACTTGATCGTATTTATCGGGAAGACCTTCGAGGGCATAGTGAACAACATCTTCATCGTTAACAGGAGAACTAAGGCTCATGAGAATGGTAACAATCGACTCAATCTTTTGAAAATAGGATTCCATGCTAAGATCACCAAGTTTAACGGGTCGCAACTCCGCTTTTAAGGCATTGGTTCGTGACCTTTTGTTGTCTTTGACAATGCCGAAGATAAGATCCCAAGCCTCTTTAGCGGATTTTGGGCGGTTCACTACCAATCTTGCTTGAAGTTGGTCCCGAAGGGTTGAAAAGATCCACGAGAGAACGATCTTGTCAACTTTTAGTTCTTCCAGTGTGAGGGGAACAGGGGTGCTTGAAGAAGCTTCTCCTGTAGAGCCATGAATGTACTTAGACACTTCATAGCTATAGCAAAGCTGGTCAAAAAAGAATTCCCAGGAACCATAATTCCAATTTTCCAAATCAAGCTTAACTGGGACACGCGTGAGGAGATGATGATGGGTGACCAATGATAGTTTGTCGGACAGAAGGGTAACGGGGGCATCCGAACCAGTCATGATAATTGAGCAGGGGGAAGTCGATATATAAGACGTAAGGTTTGAGTGGGTTTTAGGTTTTGTAAGAAACTTTAAAACAGTAAGATATAAGTTGTGACCTAAGCACAAGCAACGACTGTGACCAAATCACAAATCACAATACAGAGGATTCGATACCTAAGATCGAATCTCCGAAACCAGAAACATAAAAGAAAGAAAAAACAAGGTTGTTTGTTGATTAGAAAGGAGATTCGGAAATTAGGGTTTAGGATCGGTTAATGGCTGTGATACCATGTAGGTTGAATAATTCGTATGCCACAATCAGTAACATACGGTTACAATATATAGGGTTACAGGAACATTCTAGAGTCGGGCTTTAGCCTAATACAAATAATAATACAGTAGACAATATAGCCTCAGGCTAACAGGATCATCCCGATTTGGGTATCATTTCGCTAGATGTCGAGTCGACATGATTCTGGACTCTAGAATTCCAAATCGGGGAGGTTAAATTGATGCAAGTGATGGAGTAAGCTGGGTTTAATTGGGTTAGACTTGTAATTTGGTTCATTTTTTTTTTTTTGATTTATCAAGTTCAACAGGATGGATTGTGAGAAATGTGAAGGTTATTTCTTGTTTTTTTTGGGTGATGTACAAAGAACAACATTGCAAGAGGAAAGTGATAATAAAATATGGCAAAGATTTGGGTTTTTGTCACTATCACTGACAAAGATTTGGTTTTTATATAAAAAGATTTATGAGTTTCGTTGGGTTTGAGGATTCTTATATGGGTTTTTGTTGGCTAGATTTGAAAGTGATTAAAGATCTTGTTTTTTAGGTTTTTGTTAAGGTGTTTGAAAAATCTATAGACTTATTTCCAAAATAAACGAATCCACTTTTGGTCATCTCGAATATTTTTTAAGAGTGGATATAGACCGAGTTGAGGATTTTTGTATGAGTGATGGATCTGGGATTTTGTGGTGATTGGGATATGAGTTGAGGATTTTTGTATGTGACGGGAATGGTGATGTTTTTTTTTGTCCGTATGAGTGATGGATCTGGGATTTTGTCAAGAATAATCGTTGTGATAATCAATAGGTGATTGTGATATGTGTTTTGAGGTTTCAAGAGGATATGGGTTTCGTATGTTCAGGTGTTGAAAAAATTATGGAGAGAGTTGAGGTTTTTGTTTTAGTTTCAAAAGGGAATTGATTTGCACACTCTAAATAGTTATTTGCACACTAAAATTATATGTGTTATGACAATTATACCTTTAATAATTACACACTCCATTAAGTGATTTAAGGGTATAAATGGCAAAACATCTAACATTTTGAGTGTGCAAATAAGTTTTAAGAGTGTGCAAATCACTTGCCGTTTCAAAAGGATTGGTGGAGAGAGTTGGGTTTTGATTTGAGAGAGATATATATGGGTTTTTGGATTTGAGAGAGAGAGAGAGATTAGAGAGAGATACATATAAGAAAGAAAAGAAAAACATTAAAAAGAAAAAAAAAGAAATAATATGATTTATTAATGTATAATATGGAAAAGTCCAAAATACCCTTCCTCTCATACCATTTAACGGCCAAAACTAACTCCCATCCAAGATAGGGACCATTTTTGATCCAAGTTATAAACGATAGGGATGACTGGTGCACTTGTTTTGAAATAGAGACGAAAGTTAATTTTCAGTGTAAACGATAGGGACTATTCTTGAAATTTTAAAAAAAATCCTGAAAACACATCTTAAATTGCCGGGTGGGGCCTACCTCAACAACCCCATATTCGCAACTGCCAAGTCATACAAATTGTTTGGTTTACCCACCATTTTCATTTTTATCCAAACAAACAAACACACTTATTGGATTGAATCTCTTTTGCTTACCCGCTAGGTCGATACATGTATGCTGGTTAATACATTGAATCTCTTTTGCTTTTCCCTTTCTCCCAGACTTGTGGTATTAAAAGCTAGCCGCCCTTGTCAGTTCATTAATTGCCAACCCTGCGGCTAATATCCGGGACCTAGTGTCGAGTCCGGAGGCCCTTGGCCGGAGACATACGCGAACAGTTTCTATCAACTATTAAGTAGCCATCAGCTAATATGTTTAATCAAATCAACATTCGCTAATTTATTATTTGCTAATTTGTAGTAGCACCCGATAACCCGACAAGATCTGACCCGATTACCACCAAACCCGATAACCCGATTCCTTATCGGGTCGAGTTTCGGGTGAGTTTTTTAAATTCAAAACCCGACTCAAACCGACCTGACATGACCCGATAACACCCCTACACGGATAAAGATGGCAACGGGGCCGGGTTTGCGGGGAATGGTTGCTACCATCCCCACCCCCAAAGTTAAATATCTATCCCCATCTCCGTCTTCATCCCCATCAGGGATTACAAGCTACATACCATCCCCATCCCCAGCGGGGAACGGGGTCCCCAATGGGGAATCGGGAATTTTTTCCCCGTTACACAATTAACATTTAAACTATGTTTTAAACGACGCACCCATTATGAATAACACAATACGTTACTATCAAACAACATTAACGAGATTAATATTAATGCGTTCGTGCTCAGTATTAAAAATAACAAAATTAACACACAAGAGTTCATCCTAGAAGATTAGTGTCAAAGGAGATATTAACCATCCATTGAGAGTGTTTCTAATATCAAATAGATATTTGAAACATACAAGATATATAAATGTATATTTAAAATATAGATATTCGGGGCGGGTTCGGGGACGTGTTTGGGGAACCAAGGGTATTACCATCCCCGCCTCCATACCCGCTTTTTATTATCGGGGAATCCCCACCCCATCCCTATACCCGGTCAACTCGAGGAATCCTCGGTCAAATCGGATTCGGGTATCGGATTCTTCGTCGGGTTCAGAGTTTTTTTCCATCTATATACACGGATATCTTAATTGCCGGGCCTACCTCAACAACCTCATATTCGCCAACTGCCAAGTCATACAAATCGTTTGCTTTACCCACCATTTTCATTTTTATCCAAACAAACAAACACTTATTGGATTGAATGGGTTTTTTAACAACTGTGTGCTTATCTCCATCATCATCTTTCACCGGAATAATAACTACTAACTCTAACCGGTCTTATAATAACAAACCTTCAGTTTCATTTATTTCTTCATTTACAAATAACACTAACCTCAGTTTTACAACCAAACAATTTTCATCGAAGATGACGTCATCATACACTGTTCTCAAAGTTAACGCTTCATCATCCACTGGTATATGCATTTGTTTGTTTTTTGTAAAGTGGATTGTTTAGGTTTGGGAGTGTGTTTGGATACAAGGATAATTGGTCAACAGTCTAAGAATTTGCTTATCTGATTATTTTAGGGGGTGTTTGGATGTGCGGTTAGGAAGAGATTATCTCCAAATCTCAGTTTCAAAATGGAGATAAGTTAAAAAAAAGTGTTTGGGTAATAAATGGAGATAAGTGATTATTTGCGTTTAGAAGCTCTAAAATGGAGTTTTGAAAAAGTTATTGGGGAGCTATTTAGGGGGTGTTTGTATTTGCGTTTACTAGGTGCTTATTTGATTATCACAGTTACAAAACCCAAATAATCAATTACTAGTGTTTGGCAAAGTAGTAATTATAATCACTTTTTTGCGTTATCCAAACATCAAAACGTCATTTTACAACTGGTACACATGAGGTGCTTTTTAGAAAACGCATTTTGACTTTCCTATTAAATTACTAATTCACTCTTATGCATTTAATGGTTAGTGCAATAGTGTATTATATTTTAGTGGTTTTTTTGTCATTTCACCTATTAAACCATCAAATAATCTAATTTGTCAAACACTAAAAAACTAATTATGTGATTATTGCATTATCATACTACATAATCAAATCCAAACACTATATTTTAAAATTACGTTTTGTAACAACTGATTATTTGATTATTCATTATCAAAACGAATAATCTATTTCTAATAAGCAACCCAAACACCCTCTTATTTCATTTTCAAAACGGAGTTTTGGAAAAAAGTAAGATTTCAAAATGGAGTTTATTATCAAATAATCAACTTTGCCAAACACTCAAAAAAGTGATTATTTGATTATTGCGATTTCAAACTGAAATATCAAATCCAAACACTATTTTTTAAAATGAAGTTTTCAAAATGATTGATTTTTCAAAATTGAGTTTTCAAAATGAATAATTTGTTTTCAATAACCACATCCAATCACCCACTTAATGTGTGGAAATCGACAAATATACATTGTTAAGGGGTGTTTGTTTCGTTTTATATACGCGGCGGCTATAGCTTATTTGACTTTGTGTTTATATTTCATAAGCTCAATTTTGTAGTTTTTTTTTTTTTTTTTTTTTTTTTTTTTTAATGTTTTAACGGCAAGTTAGTAGTTTGTCGAGCCCACAACGAGTGACATCCAATTAGGCAGTATTCAAGCCTCAAACCTTTTGCCTAGAGGGATAAACCTTCTTTTTTGGGACCTCTTCAACGATGCCTCCCCATAGAGCACTACTGCAACAACTGTGTGGTTTATCTACGGCCAATTTCACTGGAATTGCAACTAACCTCAACCGCCATTCGTTTTCATCACATATTTGCACCTTTTTATAATAAATCTTCGCTTTCGTTCACAAACACTAATCTCAGTTTTCTAAAACTAAACCATCAAAGATGATGTCATCATACAGTCTAGATGTTCATGCTTTTTCATCATGTACTGGTATGAATTTGTTTGTTAGGGTGTTTGGGATTGTGTTGTTTAGGTTTAGGAGTGTTTGGATATAAGGATAATTGCAAAACAGTAGTATAATAATTTGCTTATCTGACTATTTTAATGTGTTATAGGGAAATTGACCAATATATCATTTTATACAAAATACTGAAAAGATCTTGGTTTCTTTGAAATACCCAATTTTCCGGCTAATGTGCCAAATTTATGATGATTTAGCGGTTTTATGAAAATATTTAGCAAGGTAGAAGAAAAACCAAAAAGCACGAAAACATGAGTATTTTGGTCAATCCATAAACTTTTTGGTACATTTATCATTTTCCCTATTTTGTATTGCTACGAAGTATTTGTTATGATTCGTATAAAAGGCGTAAGAAATACTGGTATTAAGGGTCTACTTGTAGTGTTGCATATTTATAATGTCGCTAAGGATACACATTACAAATGGGTGAAAGTATCGGTGGCAAAACGGGCGGGTCGGCCACGGGCTTAAACGGACATGGTACATGCCCATTTCAAAAAAAGGAGGGGGCTAAATGCGCCCGGATCTTTTACAAATAAGCCCATATAAACCTTTTTTTATGATTTTGGGCACAAATTGCCACCTCTAGGTGAAAGAGATGATGAGTTGTGTAAAGCTTTATGATGGCTATCACGCTTGGGAAGTTGTTTAGCATCAATTTCACACACTGTTCACAAAGTCTTTGAACACTCATACTTACATGTAGTTTTGTTCAGCTTTAGTTTTCATTTTTGGCTTTTGGGTTAATGTGTTCAACACTAATCCTTGGGTCGACATCTGTTTGATGATTTATGGGGCTAAGGGAATAACCGTTGCGTCCACTAAATGTTCATTCTGATTTCAGACACCCATAACGGGTGTCCAACACCTTAGGACATGTAAGAAGGTGCTGCACTAAAGCGGTATAGAACTTTATGTAGGTGTGCATACGAGTGAGATTGGGTATTTTTGTTGCTGCTGTTGTGTCATCGTCTGTAGGATTCCCTTATGTGTCCTTTATGTATCATTATTGAATTCACTTTTCACAACTGTTGAGTTCTCACATTTTAACACTTCACAATTTTGCTGATGTTGAAGGTGCTGCAAGTGAAGAGCTGGACAGTTCATCTTCTGCTCATGTTGGAGCAAGCGATTTGCTGATTGTTGGACCAGGTGTTCTTGGCCGGCTAGTCGCAGAAAAATGGCGTGAGGTGAGAGTTAACTTTTTTTTTGGTTTTAGATTATTTTACTTAGCTTATATTACACTTGTTTTTAATTATTTGCAAAATCTGGTTATTCAAGAATGCTGCTATTCTACTGGCAGGAACACCCAGGTTGTCAGATTACTGGGGAGACGGTCACAACTGACCACCACGATGAGCTTATAAAAATGGGGATCAATCCAACTTTGAAGGGGGTTAAACGGGACCAGAAGTTCCCTTATGTGATTTTCTGTGCCCCACCTTCCAGAAGTTCAGACTACGCTGGCGATGTCGGGTAACCAACAAGTTTAAAAGTTTTGGTCTTGAGTTATTGTTGTAGTCTAAAAGTTTATTGCGATAACTTATTGATACAAGTATTCATATTACATCTAAAATTTGCATTTTTAAACGCTGATAATTGTGGTTGATTTTAAACAAGCAGGGAAATTGCATCACTTTGGAACGGTGAAGGTTCTTTCCTGTTTACTTCAAGCTCAGCACCATATGATCGCTACGACAATGGACAATGTTATGAGGTGTTGCGTTTTACTCAAATTAATCTACTGCTTGCAGAATTTTTAATTATTTGTTTACAACAGTTAAAACGAGATTTACTTTTCTTATATTTAAGATTTCAAATTTTATATTTCTGTAATTATCTTAACAGGACAGTCCAGTGGTACCGATTGGGAAGAGTCCCAGGACTGATATTCTTTTAAAAGCAGAGAAGAACGTTTTGGATGCTGGTGGTTGTGTAGTTAGGTTGGCGGGACTTTACATATCCTTTTGCACCACTTGAACTTTGGTATTTGCCTGTATTTTCAGAATTATCTGTGTATCGTTTGATCTTTAACTCTTTTAGCACACAGTAGATAGAGGAATGCATCTCTACTATTTGCGACAAGGAACTATTGAAGCTAACCCTGATCATCTCGTCAATCTCATCCATTATGAGGTGCAGTTACCTATAATGAATTGTACAATTATATAACGTGTTAGTATCATTATATATTAAAAAAATATCAAATATAATCTAATTTAGTGTTATAAAATGGTTTACGAGGTTTTATGCATTTTAAATACACTTTGGATTATTTTGTACTGTTTGACCTGTTTTTATATTTGCCAAGTTTTCCTGTTAAGACTTTTTTTTAATAAATACTCCGGGTTACCCCTAAATCGGCTGAAATATTCACATCTAGGATGGACCTATTTTTATTGTGTGATACATTATATCCACTATCTGATAAATATCATTGTTTGCATCTGTACAGGATGCAGCCTCCCTCGCAGTTGCAATTCTGAAAAAGAAACTTCGCGGTCGGCTATTTTTGGGCTGTGACAATCATCCTGTATCCAGGTTTGTTCTAATACATGGAAATGTAGGAGTAGGGGGGTTGGGTTGACTCACTAACACTATTGGATGTGTTAATTGCAATTACCAAAACAAATATTGTTACAGTCATAGTTTAAATCTTGAAAGTTTAAAAGTATGAGCTGATTTGACCCGTTTGAGATGAAACACAGTTGAACTCGACCCATCCATAAGTAAATGGGTTGAAATTGTCACATTTAAATTGGAATTGTCTTTAATTTAACAACATTTATTTGTCAGACAAGAAGTGATGGACTTGGTTGCTAAGAGTGGAAAATTTGATCCGACATTTGTGGGCTTCACAGGTAACCACCATAACAAAAGATTTTTGGCAAATAGTGATATATTGAGCACACAACTTTCATGATTTTGCACTTTCTGAATCTGGACATCTTTCTTCTTAACTAAGATGTCAATCGAACAAGACTAAGTTAATTCATGAAGTTTTGTGATCTAAGTATGTGCTTCCTATATTGTTCCCGATTGAAAACATATATTTGTGATCACATGATTATTGTGTAGGCAATGATGGTGTTCTGGGTAAGAAACTGGACAACTCAAAAACACGAGAGGAGGTAGGATGGGAGCCGAAATATAAAAGCTTTGCTCATTGTCTTGGGGTAGCCGAGTAACTTCCACCTCTCTTGTTCTATTCTTTATTTTCGAGTGATTAGTTTAAATGGTTGAGCCAACATGAAAACGGAGGAATTCTTACAAAGTCCTTATTCTTCTAATGATTTTTTTGCCTGCGGATGACGGTTGTACAGATGAAGGAATTTGGATTACTGGTAACGAAATTGTTCTAAACTCAGAATTTGATCAATTTAGTACATGTTATCTTAATAAACCATTTTACTCAGGATGTGATCAACTTAAAAAGTCTGATATAAATTTACGTCTTGTTCTTGTTGGCACATATTCCCTTTGGATGTTGATGAGTGATTATGCGAGTCAGGGTCGTCTCGTCGCTTTTTTTCGCCCCTAGGTAATAACAACAAACAAGTTTTTTACGCGCGTTAAATAAAAAGAAGTTGCATGTAAACTTGAATTATATAACTCATACATTTATACGTATTTATATACAAAACTAATAAAAATGTGACATTTTTAAAGTAAAGGTCCTGTGCGACTGCACATGATACGACTGAGCGAGTCTTGTTATGAATAGGTTTTTGGCCAATTTGTATGGACGTGGCCTGGTGTGATCATTACCCCCTTAATACAATAAGGGGAATTGGGAAATACATTATTAAACAAATATATAAAAGTATGTGAGAGGAAACCATTTTATGCCGTTCGATGTCAATGGGAGGCATCTTTACATTGTCTGGCTGGCGTTCGATTTTCCAATATGCTGTTCATTGGTATGGCCTTGCCAAGAAATTCAACATCTTCGCTGTTCACCGGTATGGCTCTTGATTTACACATCTGTTACATACACACATATATCACCAATAATTCTCTCTCAATCCTATCTAATTCCCATCCTATCTAATTCCCATCTAAAAACACACACCTCACACATTCGGTTCGATTCGATTTGAAGTTTGACATTTGGGGCTTTTCCAATCCTTTAATTGTCATAATTTCTATTGGTTATTAAGGTATGTTTTTTATTTAAGGCTGATTATATAAATCCTAATTAGGATTTTGGTGGTAATAGCAGTGATTGTATTTGTTTAACCTTATTTGTGGCCTTTTCAGCTTATATGATTTTGGCTTATATGAGATAAGCTGAAACTTCCCACCAATAAAACTATGAATCTAAGTTTTTGTTAATTCTGAACCACCGCATCTAAATGTTGATCTCATCTGTCTCTTAAATGAGGTTATGTGATGAGTTTGTGCTTATCTAACCTTTAAATCAGATATATGTTGTTTTTTTGACAATAATGTATTTTTTACCTTTTAGAAAGAATGTTTGCTACTTTGTTGTTATCCATCTCTGTTTGCAGGTTTTGAGGGGTTCGATTTGTGTCTCAATACATTTTTTTTCATATTAGGTAATGGTATTTGTTGTTATGAGTGTGAGTTGCTGTCATTGCATAATGATGGCTTCGGGGGTGTTTGTTTACGCTTATATTATCGCAGTATGGCTTATTAATCAAGTAAGCCATACACATGCTACATATTAGATACCACAAGTTTATTAGCTACTACAAATGGAAATGTGTCATTTTGTTTGCCCACAGATTGATGGTGCGATTTGTGCCTAAAAAAGTATACTTATCAGATGACTTTGTTAGCGATATTGGTTTTAACAGGTTGTGGTTACTCTTAAGTGGTCACGCAGCACAAACGGATCAATTTCGGGTTGCTTATGCTTCCGGCTTTTGCGTTGCATATGCTTTGTGCTCATATTTTAACGCAATGGAAACAAAAACTGGGTATCGATTAGAAGATGCTTTGTTGTTAGTTGCTTTATGTTTGCTAAGCCAATAGGCTCGAATGTGCCTACGTTGCCCCCGTTGTTTTCGTTGCCGCTGCCTGCTGTGTGCGACGATCTTGACGGGTGTGTAGCCTTGGTCGTGTTTCTTTGCTCATGTTGGCCTTCGTTCGCTTGCTTACGGCTGCTTTTATAATCTCATGGTAATTTAAGATTGTGAATTATAGGCAATGATGATATTACATTTACTATTGATCATGGTGAGTGAAAACGACCCGTGTCTTGGCGGGGCAGCACCATGTGCATGGTGTTTGCAGCCATGGCGGATCGGCTCCTCTTTTATCCATGTCAACACTCGCGAATCTGAGCCGCTGATGTTATATGATTATGGAAATGGCCAATCGTATTCCTTTTTTTGTAGTCCCTTTCTCTGATAAGCAAATGCGTAAAAAATAGTTTACGTGTTTGCTGTGTAATGTTTTAACCCTCTTCACTCACATACTTAGATTTGCACTATTGTGAGTACGATAAGGATCGTCCTGTTGGTTAACTGATGCTATTGGATCAATTTCGCATTGCTTATGCTTCCGGCTTTTGCGTTGCATATGCTTTGTGCTCATGTTTTAACGCAACAGAAAAGAAAACTGGGTATCGATTAGAAGATGCTTTGTTGTTAGTTGCTTTATGTTTGCTAAGCCAATAGGCTCGAATGTCCCTACGTTGCCCCCGTTGTTTTCGTTGCCGCTGCCTGTTGTGTGCGACAATCTTGACGGGTGTGTAGCCTTGGTCGTGTTTCTTTGCTCATGTTGGCCTTCGTTCGCTTGCTTACGACTGCTTTTATAATCTCATGGTAATTTAAGATTGTGAATTATAGGCAATGATGATATTGCATTTACTATTGATCATGGTGAGTGAAAACGACCCGTGTTGGCGGGGCAACACCATGTGCATGGTGTTTGCAGCCATGGCGGATCGGCTCCTCTTTTATCCATGTCAACACTCGCGAATCTGAGCCGCTGATGTTATATGATTCCGGTTACATTTCATAAGTCCCATTTTTTCCTTTCTTATTTTGAGATTTGTGGCAAAAAAAGTGGCCTTTATATGAAATATCAATGTGAATCAAATATGCTCATAAGCCCATCTAACCTTAAACAAGCACCTCCTATTATTTGATATTAGATTGTTAAACTTGATAAGCTGATAAGCTTACCACTATAGGCTTATTGGGGCATCTAAGCTTATTAAGGCGAGTTTATGGCTTATTTTTTGCTATAAGGTGAAAAGCTTAGGTGTTCATAGCGTCTGCTTATTGGCTTTTTTCAGATCTTATGAAGCTAATAATCTTAAATTAAGCTTAAACTGAGGTTTTTTGTGAAAGTAGTATACAATCTAGGAGGTTTTGCAGTCGACTTTTGATCTTTATCTTCTGTCAGCTGGCTGGGGAAGATGTGAAAAAAAGAAAGATACATATGCGTATCCCATGATATCTTGACCAAGGGTATGGTAGATATTGTCAATCTAATGGACTCCTGTGCATGTCTTCTATCAGTTCTATTGACCGTTTACACATCTCAGAAAATCAAACCATTCATACGTACCTTACAAGGTATACTGAAATTATATTATTGCATCCAGTTGTACTACATTAGAATTGTATATTTACCTTTTGTAAACAATTGTGCAGAAGCACCATTAACCTATTTATATATTCGACGTTTTGACCAAGTCTGTCAATTCATTGTTTTCGGTATGATGACCATATAGTCAACATCATAGTGTAAGTTTTGTTATGCACCTGGTTTATTTATTGTGCCATTAAAACTGTAATACATGTTCGCACGCCGTTGTTGCTATCTTTTGAACAAATGTTACTAAAAGAAAGGTTCTTTTTAACATGGTGCTGGCTCGATAGAAGATCGACAGGTTTGATTTTTTCTTTTAATCAGTGTTTAATACCTAAAGCATGAGCGGGGAATCGAGTGGCATTTGGTATTGAAGATTTTTGAACAATTTTAGTTATTAGATTCTCAGATGATTTGTGCTTTTTTAGCCAAAGGGGCAACTTTATACATACCCTTTTTTTTTCAAAAATTTCATATATACCGAAACATGAATAAAAAAACATCGACAAAGAGGATTTGGATATTGGGAAATACTTTAAAAAATTCACAGAATGTTTGCCGTGTGCCTTCCTTGCGTGTTATTCATAATGTATTTAAACGTTATGGATGCTGATATTGGACGCCGACTGACTAGATCATGTTAACTTTTCCGCACATTTCATGTGTTTAACATTTTAGAGCCATGGTAGCTTACAGGTTTGCACTTTTCTATCTAGAGAATGTTGCAGGAATTATAACACTATTTATGCGTCCTCCTCCGAGAAATCATCAACCGCTTCCGGAGATGTATGGTACACACTATCCTTCACCCACTAAGAACTCCCTCATTAACGATAGTTATTATTATTATATATAATGTTGATGGATGGTACATATTGAATGGTTCTCATAACTAATGTGCTTGATATAATGTTTGTTTTCATATCTCAGATTCAGACAGAAGAGAGGACGAGTAGACCAAATGATTGCTCGGTTCATGTTTATTATTTCACCTTGGTGCAAGATCAGATGGTACGTAATACTCTACCATTTTAGTGTAGTAATGGAAAACTAAATTTGTTAAAAAAGGATTATGTTAATGTGATCATCCTATTGTTGTGTATAATTCTGGTCCGATAAAATTAGTTAACGTGTTAAAAACAAGAGTCTAAAAACAATATAATTACAATGTTTATCAATCCAAAAACTGTACATTCAGAATGTATTTTAAACAAACTATAGGTGTCGTTCAAATATTCAATTCAACGCCTAGCCAAGTTTCTATTTGTCTCATTGGTCTCATTAGAAACAGTGTGAACATACCTTTTTACTCATAAACGGCTTAAATCTGCCACTTCAAAGATGATTGTAATAACTGCTAAATATGTGCGTGCATACGAATAACAACTAGAGAAACAAGTCTTTAGTGATGTATTGAGCATAGTTATTGGAGCCATGTACTATACTATATTTTTCGTTAAACTGCTGCAAACCTGAAGGATGCAATATCAAGTGAATATAAAGGGTTAACGCTCATCGCATTTATTGATTCTTGATCAGGGAGTCCAGGTATGCTCAATAAAATTGTCCTTTAATATTATTAGACCTGTCAAACAGGAAAATTAATTAGCGGTTCGAAATCATACAGATTGAAATTGTCTATAATACTTTCAGCAACCCCACCACCACTAGGTTCTACTGCCAGCCAAGAATATGAAAAGAAATATTAGTGGAGGAAGCTACCAGCAAATCAGTGAAGGGAGCACTTTCTAGGCAGAAAAAAACTGAAGCAAAAAAGAAGAAATCTTTTATTGTTATAATTCTTGATTCTTCATAATTGTATCTAATCATGCTCAAGCTATGCTTATTTCTTTTCACTAATTCTTATTGATAGGTTATGTGAAGTTTTGTGGATCCTTATAATCCTTATAGGTGAGTTAATCACATGTTTTTTGTTGTAACATGGTATATGTAGTTTCATTACTTCTTAGCTTTTACTATATTGGTTAGTTGTCATCTATTCCTTTAGACAAATATACTAAATCGAGCCACTTATTACCTCCTCCACCCTCTGACTTTATAAACATCTTTTGAAAATACCCCGCGGCGGAGCGCGGGCATTAATCCTAGTATTCCAAATTAAGAGCCCACCAATCTTTTTACCAAACAAACAATTTCTACCATGAAACCTAAACCTCACCCCTACCACCATGAGCCAAACGGGCCCTTATTTCCTGCTACTTTGAGTTTTAGGGTCTGTTTGGTACCTGGTGTTTCACATTAAGGTTTGGCATAAAGGTAATAATAATCGTTTGATTACCATGTTTAGATTTTAAATAGTAAATTGGTAGCCTTAATATTTAGATTTATCAAAAGTCAGGGTATCTGGCTGATTTGGGCTTGGATTTCTGACATCAATTTGTCTTTTTGCGAAATGAAAAGACCCTCCCTAATTTATAATGTTTATCTTAAATAACTTGTTTATATTACCTACTACCCAAATACATTTTTTATTTATATAATAATAAAATATCAGTTTTATAATACATTTTTTTATATAATCCAAATCAAAATTCAATCTTAATCCAAAACCCACATACATGCCAAACATTATTTTTCATTTAAAAATACCTAATCCTAAACCCCGACTTTATAACCCACACCTAAAGTAAAACCCAACTTCAAACCAAACGGACCCTTAGAACTTAACTTTTCTATCTTTTATTTTGACCGTAAACTATCCCATAAATAAAACTTGAACTGATTATACGTGTTGATGTTTAAATCATGTATATCCACGACCTATGGCATGGAGCCAATTTGAGTACTTTATGTTCAGATGACCTGATGTAGCGTAAAGTGGTTATTGTGAGTTTACTTTTTATTCCCACGACCTGATGTCTAGTTGATAAATGTATGTTTTTTTAATCTTTCTTACCTATGAGACCGGTTAACGAAAGTAGTCAAAACATTGCCAGTAGTAGTAGTATAGTACACAGTGATTGTAATGGAATATATTGTACGCCTTCTAATTTGTCGAAGTCGCATTTAGTAATTGATCATGTTTTTCTAGTATTAGCATATGAGATCAATTTTGGATCACATGGCAGAAAAGGCAACCATTTGAAAATAAAAGTGCATTATCCGGTTTAAATCTGTGTCAGATTATGTTCGAATTTCGTGAATTGGCTGACAAAAACATCGATCAAAAAGTAGTTTTATTTTAAAAAAACTCGTGGAAGTTGAAATTTTGCACTCGATATTGATTTTAGTGGCGGATCCAGGGTTACGAATTATGTGTGGCACCAAGGACGGAACCAGGGTGAGTTCCGGAGGTCCCGGGACACCCATGAATTTTTGTTGCGTAATGTTAAATCTGTTAAAAAACTTCTATTTTTGTATGATTTATGCTAAATTACAATTTGTGTTTGTAATATTGTTTAGTTTATTGTAAATACACCTGTTTGTTTTGTTTTCTGGTTCCGTAACTGTGCGGAATGATTTTTGGCTTAATTTGTTTCGCGGGTAGTTGTAAGTTACCATTGTTCACTGGTTAGCGTATATTGTATTTTGTTGTTTTCAAGTTATGTGATTCTCTGTTATTCATGCACATTATGAAAACAAAACTAAAAATCACGAAACTTGACATCAAAGACAATTTCATAACTATATCTTTTTTAAATGAAGTAAAACACTGTTGTATTTTGTAAAGGTTATAAAAAGGAAAAGTATACTAAGTTTATTTGATTCAGAAGAAATTTTAAAGTACTACTGTCATGCATTCAAGAATGGTGCTGCACTGGTCTACTTATTTTTAGTATCCATTAGAATAAACAAATGAAAAAATTTCAAGATTCGTCTCTATCGTTTGCACAGAATATCAACTTTAATCCTTATCTCAAAATAACTCATGAATTGTCCCTATCGTTTACAACTACGATCAAAATTGGTCCCTATTTTGGATGGGAGTTAGTTTTAGCTGTTAAGTTTTGAAAATAGAGGAGTATTTCGGTCCTTTCATTACCACCCATTTTTCACATTAAAATCTCATTATTTCTTTTTTCTTTTAATTATTTTTTCTTTTTCATATTTCTCTCTATCTCACTCTCTAACATCTTCAAACCACCACCACACCTCCAAATCACCACCATAATCTGCTCAATCCCAATCCCGTCATAATCAAAAAACCCAGATACCCCCTTCGTTGATCTATGATCAATACACCCTGAATAAATTGTCATTTATTCAGCCGAGATCATCACATAATCAGTTCCATTGAATCTCGATGACATTCTTGAATCACTATTTCACTCTTCACCATCAAGGTCATTACGTCTGGTCACCAAAGAAATCGCATGTCCACGACTTCAACTGATATCAATCCCAACCATATCAAAGAAGTAACTTCACAATCAATTCAATGCCAAACATCCGCAACTACAGATATCCCCAATATAAAATCGATTCTTCAACTGAAAGAATCCTTTTCTTTGGCCACAAGAAACGAATCCAATATGTTTTTTTAGATTTGGATTGATTATGAGGATTGTAGATATTTGGTTTGTGATTGGAGTCCGTAAGGTAAAGATGATTTATTTTGGATTCGACTTGATATCAAATACGAATTTGTGATGAGATTGTGGTGTGAATTGGGTTTAGCAAAATGATGACTGCTCCCCTTTTTTGTGTACCAGATTTGGGTTTTAAAACTGCGACGGTTTTGGGTAACGATGAATGAATGCGTACGCGAGTCTTTATTTGAACTGATAGCTGAGAGAGTGCCCAGTGATCGTACGATCTCTGGATGGAATGTCTATAAATCTGGTAGCTATGAAATCCTTACGGATGGAAAGATCTTGCATACTTGGTCAACCGGTTCTAAACAACCCAGATAGCATCATGTTTCAACTGCATGCGGTGGTCCAAGAACAGAACCCATGGAGATCCTGTCCTTTAGTCTATTGGTATTCTATCTTAACCTGTCGGTATGACAGATACTTAGATATGAACTTAACTGCATCTTGTTTCATAGAAACTGGATACCTAGAAGTTTACAAAACCATGAGTCTCTGCAATTAAACTACTCTTAGCGTGGGATTTCTTGGAACACATAACTTACTGGAAGAAGAAGAGTGAAGAGAAAAAAGTGGCGGATGGAAATGTGAATATGATTCTCTTCTTTACGCATAAGGTGATTCATGGTAAGATTAACCATGAGAATCAATGTGATACAGCGTGCTACTGAAATCAACCAGGAAAAATTCAGGGTGATATTTCTTTTGTCATGAAATTTTGCAACATAGTGCAACTATATTTTTTATACCCTTCTCCAGGCTTAGAGATGATCGGATTGTCAATGATAAGTCAATAATGAATTCGTTTATGAGTTCATGGGAAAACTCCATCCATCATATTCATAATGATGCTTAAGCATCAATGAGGCCAAATAAAATTATGAATTTAGCACGACCAAATCATATGCGAAGAGCAATCATGGACATGTCATGCTCCTTCACTCGCCACTGTTGTCAGCATGATTGTAAATTGTTCTTGTAAAAGTGCATTAGCGCCTTGCAGTTGGTCGTAAACGTCGTCAATGTGTAGAGGAAGATAACGGCCATGAACGGTTATTTGCTTACATCGACAGTAGTCGACACATAATCTCATGATAAGTTTTTCTCCTTACTAAACAAGACCGGTGCACATCAGGGTGATGCACCTGATGGGTGAGCCCTGTTCAGGCATCCTTGCTGCTGAACCTCCAACTCTTTAGCTCAATAAAGCCATGCTATGAAAGTCTTGGAAACTGGTTCTGCTCCCTAACCTGCTTGATGTTAGGATCCACCTTGCAAATCGGAAGTAAATTCGGAGGTTCTACTGGAAATACATCTAGGAATTTAGAAATATCCGGCTGATTCTGGGTAAGATGAGTTTTAGAAGTCGTGTCATAAACGTTACCTAGAAAATCCTCGCAGCCATGGAATGACGATCATATGTTTGTAAAACATAAATGACTTGTACAGACTTTCCTGATGGAAAACCATGTTGAATATATTCAGGAGCCTGATCATCGCTGTACACAATCTGATATGGATGACGGCTTATCGCAACATGGGTTGTTGTTCATAGTCCATAGACGAAGTCATATTTAACTCCCATCTATCAGAGGGAAGTGCGTTAGCAAAATGGATCATACCGTCATACTGAATGAATGAGTTCGTACACATGGATGATACGAATGACGTCTCTATGATCATGGACATATGAAATATGAGACCAAGAAATGAAAGTGGCATGGTAATATATGAGGTAAAATTATTGTAGTCTCTACTGAATGTGCTTCGCCTGCCTCTCGCATAACGGACACTGCGTGTTCAAACGTGAACAATACTCCGGTGATGATGCTGAAATTTTTATGGCCTGCTTTATTCATGACCCATCATAATGGTTATACCCCTTGGAGGGCATTCTGAATTACTTAAGGCGGTTCTAGATGATAAACGTGAGTCACGTGTCCTGACTCGTGTCTTGAGGGGATATGCGTATGACATGTGTCTTGACTAGTGTCTTGACATGTATCTTCAACATATTCGTGAGGCATGTGCCTTGACGGATGTCTTGACATGAGTCTCGAGATGTGAAACAAATGAAATTTAAAGTCTTAGTTTATCATTCCAGAATTTGGTGGATCGGTTGGACTACTAACCTTTTGTATTTTTGATCATGTCCGTAACCGAAGTTCCGACGTTATAGTCAGAGTGTTTGCTGTCATGGTGGCTGTTACTACCTCCTTGCATGTCAGTTTCATGACAGTCATTATTATGACCTTGATTCATGTAACTTTTCAGCTGAGCGGCCGGCTGGTACCGGTTTCCACTTGATGCTGGAAAAGACAACTGGACAACACGTGACGTACAATCTGGAAAGGTAAGAATATGGAAGGAAACGGTACGTCTGGTGGTTTAATAAGATTCTAGTCGAGTTGCTCCGATCTATCGCCTTCTTCTTTGTTTTGTAAAATCTCCGAGCTGGGAGTGGTATCATCTTTTAAGCAACATTTGTGCGAAAATGTCTGGAAAAAATAAAAATGGATTAGTATCACACATGGGGTGCGGTAATTGGAATACGTCTAGAGTATGATACATGAAGTAAACATGGAAAATGGTACATGGAGTACACATGGGATTCACATGAGATGATCGATACGGTATCAATCATATGACATGATCAAGGAACACGAAATAGCCTAGCTAATCTAGCGTAGACATCATTCGAGTTGAATAAAAGGCACAAAACATGAAATTGAATGCTTGTTAGCCTGATAGCATGATCAATGAAAACCAACCATGACTTATCATGAAAACATGATTTAATACGATCTATCAATGTTTAGCATGAAGCAAAAAAAATCAACATGAGGAGACATGGAATAAATTTTTTGCATATTGGAACATGAAAACATAATCAGCATGAAAACAAGGTTAACCATGATAGTATGACAACATAATCGACATAAAGAAACATAACAATAATGAGGGTACATGAAAATTTATGACTGTAATGAAATGAATTTTTAAAATTAATAGTATGGACAACTATGAGTCATTTCATAATGCAAAACAATGCAACTTAAATAATGATTCTGATATGAGATGAACACAAAAGATGTATGAATAATGTATAAAGCATGAAATAGTTTATAATGCATAAAACAGTTTAAAATGCATGAAACAGTTTAAAATGCATGATTAATCAATATGATGATATGTACATGAGTGAACGCCTATGGGTCGGTCCACAAAACAAAAGACAAGTGTGGACGCCTATGGGTCGGTCCGCTAATCAAACAAAAGTTTCGATAAAAGCATATGCGACTAAATAGGGCCAGTCCTGCACCAACCATTACTTAGTCATAATTCTTGCGACAATGAGATGAATGCATGAAATGAATACATGAAATGATAATGAAATGAGTGCATGAAGGGCAACTGTCTAAACTTAACAGAAACGTACGACTAAGTATGAACTACTGTGATTCAGTTCATACTAATCAACATCCACAAGAAACATCATGCATAAAACAATGACATGTAACTAAGTATGGATGACGGTTGTTCAATCCATATTAGTAAAAAAATTCCGAAGAAAACATCATGGTTAAAAACAACGAGATTCTGAAAATATCAATACGTGGAAAATCAGACGTTGACTTGGGACGATCCTGGTAGTCACATGTCCAGTTTTAGAGCCTACAGATCGAAACCTTGGTCTCTGATACCATAATTGTAACACCCCATTTTAATAAATGGAATATCACATGATAATTATGGCGTGTCATCAAAGCATGCAAGGTAATATGTCATAAACATATATGACCAAATGGATTACCGGAATCAAACATCGGTTCCTAAACATAAGCCCAAAACATAAATGAAATAAATGAACTAAAGGAAGACTACACAAGCATAAATATATGAAGGCAAGAGGAGAAGAAGTCTAAGGTAGCACCCATCCTATGCATGTCCTCCAAATGCTCTAGTCTAACCTTAGGTACCTGCCGTTTTGGGACATGGAAAGAAAGTAACGGCTGAGCAATACAATCAGTGTACGGATATATGACAAAACATAATAAAGAACTGTAAAGCATGAATAACAACGAAAATGAATAAGTCTTAGAAAACCTAGTTGCATGTCATGTTAACTGGTTTTAGTTCTGAAAACATAGCTTATGTTACTTATGAAAATCTGTATTAGTGAATGTACCAAAATATCCAATATAAGTCATGAGGTAAACAACGTGCATGAATACTTAGAGGGGTGACCTCGTCATGCAAATTAGAGGGGATGCCTCTAATTACTTGGTAATGGGTAGGAGGGATCAGCTCCTTGTGAAAGATGCAAGGCACACACCACATTCACCATGAAATCCTGACTGAAACATGTAACTAGGATGCACCCATACGCCCCACATGATAATATAATAATATAATGGCCAAAGAACTGAAAAGGGACGCCACGAGCTATCACTCCGCCGTGGTGCAGTCATAACACTAGTGCCCCTAGTTTTATGGTTATGGTACCTCCATAACAAGGTGAAACTGGTCATGCATTATATGGCTAAGGTAACTAATAAAACATAAGCATTTAATTTGTAACTATTGGGGAAAACAGTTGGCTGCATACGGGAAATCCTAATGTAAGGAAGAGATTGTCCTTACTGAAGGACAGGAAATCCGTATCTTATGTCCAGTAGAAGCAAATGAAAACGATGAAGACTACTCCGCCTTGACGGATAATACTACATAAGAAATATGTGTGAGACCCCCAAAATCTGACATGGAACAACTAGGCAATGAGGGGGTAACACGTCATAGTACAAGAAACAATGAATTACAGTTCATACAAAGCTGACGAAATAAAAACATGTACATTACATCATAAAAGGTCAGAGTTTTTAAACATAGGTCCCAAAGTTTTAAAAGCGGAAATTTATATTATTTCGTCTCGATTTATAACAATAATTTCCCCAAAAGATTGAATAAACTTCTGATAGTTTATATAAAACAAATCTTTCAAAAGCATCACAGAAATCTCCAAGCTGCGATAATATCTTGCGGGCTCCCATCCAAGCAAAGCAAAGTAATAATACCTGAGATTAAACATGTAAAATCGTCAACTTAAAGTTGAGTGATATTCATAGGTTTAATAATAAGGATGTGGAACACAAGCATTCATTTGTAAAACAAGTAAATAGGGAGTATGGCTATGATCATTGACCATAGTCTGAAACCATTATTATTGCTGTTCAGTTCATGAACCGAAGCTTAACTCAATGTAAGTTCCTCTAGGGAGTATTCAGCCTAAATACTCAAGTATAAACAAATATCAGTGCGTCAAGGTACTTGAGACGGGGATAGTCAATCCCAATGGATCCACCCACAACATTCGCGCTTAGTACTCGAAATTAACGGTTCATGATCGGGAGAGGAAACTCAAGGCTAGACTAAAAAGCAATAATAATATTGAAAACCTGAAATCATACATGTTCTGGATAGCATACAAGTTCTGGATAGCATACAGTTTTTAAATGGTTGTGTTCCACCATGTAAAATCTCACCCCGTGTTTAGAAACCATGTACAAGTAAAAAGGGGCTATGAACTCACCTAAGCCACGAGGTAAGCCAATCATGGTACTCATCAACTGAGTAGAAATGATAGTGGTAGACGATCACCGACGATATGGATGCCCGGGAAACACGAAAACCGCAACCTATCACAATAAGGCGCGCGTTAAGACTCGAACTCAAATATCGATATGTACCAATTATAATATGACTCAGATGTTTTCAAAGTACTCA
Source organism: Glebionis coronaria (assembly GCA_025667525.1). Taxonomy (NCBI): domain Eukaryota; kingdom Viridiplantae; phylum Streptophyta; class Magnoliopsida; order Asterales; family Asteraceae; genus Glebionis; species Glebionis coronaria. Next base: position 19,044,208 of record CM046878.1, on the reverse strand, counting down.
TGTTTCAAAACCATTGACACGAACCAAATGAATTCATACTAACCAACGTTACTCGCTTAAACACTTGAACACTTGAAAATGACCCGTCATACGACGCCAAGTCAATGCAAGTCAAACTATCCTTTACCCTTACTTGGACCAGTAGCTAAGTCATTTATATAATGACTAAGCACTTAAATAAGTCACCATATCCGATGATGAATACTCAAACTCACGCAACACAAACATTGAACTATGTGTCCAAAATAAAATCAGCAAGTACACCCCGAATGTACACACCGATCTACCCTATCTAGACTTGTCCGTTTTAGATGAAAATTGGTGTAAAGGTCACTTATAACCTGTATAAGACCTCACCAAAATTTGAGCCAATGTTCACACTTTAAAATCCATCAGCTCGACACTTTATTCGACTCCAAATTTGGGACAGATTTGTATACTTGTTTTGTAAAACCGTTTGGACCACTTTAAAAGTATTAACTCGACAATCCGTCTTTTGAAATCACTACTAGATTCATCAAACTCAGTTTGTAAACTTTGAAAATCAGTAGTATCAACTATCTAACCAAGCCTAAATTCCCCGAGAGTCGACCCAAAATCAGCCACAATTTCGGATTGTGTCGACTTGCGTCTCCCGGTACACGAAAACTAAAACTAGCATAACTTTTGACTCATAATGACTTAGAAGCTCTATCTTATACCAAAACGACCGTCTCGGAAAACTCTACAACAATATAAAATAATCTTAGCCTTTCTCAGAAGTTAAACCCACGAAAAATCTGTTTAATTCCTGCTGTCCCAAAATAGCCTTTTAGAAAACAAGTCAAATCTATTTTTCAATTAAAACCAATCATTCCCATACCCCTAGGATCATTATACTATTATTCCTATCAACCAAACACACTCCTAAACACATCTATGTAAAATTTAACAAAATCAAATAACAAAAATCAACCTTTTTAGGATCAACACATGATGATCTTACCAAAAATAATACATGCAAGATGATTTAAACATCAATCCACTATAAAATTATAAAATATTTATAACTTGATGCATGTAAGAGATTTGTGTATCATTAGAATCACCATTGGATTTTAAGGTTGGGTCTTAAATTAGTTTTGATTAGATCATTGTAAAAGTTGATGATCAAGGGTGTGTTTTGTGTGGTGAGGGTGACGGAAAACAATGGGGGAGGGAGGAGAGAAAATGTTTTGTGTGTGTGTTTTTATGAGATAAAAATGAGGTGATTTTGGTGGAAAAATAATATATAGTGGGTGGAGGGACCAATCTTGCCAATTTTGAAACTTGTGGACCTAAAAATAATTAAAAGTTTTAAAGGGTAGAAAATGGTTATTGGTAAATATTGAAAATATTTACGGGGCTCGGGTTTCGTAAAAATACTTTTTAAAAGTTACAATGCATCATAAAAATGATTATATGACTTCCCGACACGACTTAATACGTAATTAAAACGAAATCGTCGAAAATATTAATTATCGAAACAATCGATAAATAAACGTAAACTTTTTGGCATCCGTCGGTATCGCGATCACTATGAATTCTCGTTGTAGATTGATTTTTGAATAAACTCGTTGTAAAACGCACGCGGGTGATTTAATCAAAAGCTTTGATTTAAATTAAACATGGAAAAATAAAATAAAATTTTTATAATTCCATACAAAGTATTTATCGATGATCAGAAAAATACTTAAAGAGTATAATTTAAAAATCTTAGGATTTACATATAGCAATACAAGAAAACGTAATACGTTGAAAAATTCAAGAAGAACGAATAAAAAGAATAAAATAATGCTAGGAAAGTACGGGTTCTCACAATATGGACGTGCATGAGTTGTCTGAATTACATGTGTTTTACTGGTTATGAGTGTTATTAGCTTGTTATACTTATTCTGACATGTTTTACAGTGTATTCTGTAGTTATTCTGATGTTCTGTTAAGTATTAATCATGTACTAGTGTATTATAATACTTGTATTGTAATACTACACAACTTTCTAAAGATAGCAGGTTTTCTAAAATAGTAATAAACTGAATTATTAAGCTAGGAAAATATAAGTTAACTTATTGTCAAATTACAAATCATGGTTATAAAGTTATAGGTTATTAAATAATTACTTGATTATATTTAATAAACTATATATTATACAATTTAATTAAAATGCTAGTTTAGTTAAATTAATAACTTAGGTCAAAACATAAATTAATTAAATAATTAATTAAGCCTAAGTTTAATCATGATTTAAAAACTGATTTTATAGCGTTTCTTAACCCGAGCCCGTTTTAAAATATAAGTCGAGCCAAATTAGCCCGAATCATAGGCCCGTCAGTGGCTACCCAACCCAGCCGGTTGCCACTGACCCGAGGACCTCACCACCGGTTGTAGCCGGTGGTTCCCACTGCTAGCCCAAAACACATCTCGACTGTAGTCGGGGTTCCTACTGCTTGAACCACAAGTGACACCGGCTTGAGCCAATTGCCACTATTTTTTATCCAGTCCAAAATCAAGTCCCACCGAGACCTTGGAGGGGTCTCGGTTGACACTAAACTTAACCAAACAACCATTATAACATAACCCCGACCCTAGGTCGGGTCCCTTGGTCTTGCGTCCGCACAAACCAACCAAACCGAGACCTTGGAGCGTCTCGGTGGTGCGACTAAAACAAGCCGATACCTTGGAAAGGTCTCGGTTGTGTCTCGATTATCCCAAAACCGAACCAAACACCCTTAAACATCATGGTATAATTATTCTACATGTTTTCTTGATTAGTTTTTATGATCATGACATGAATTAATCAAATAATTAAAAGAATTTTATGATTATACCTATAAGCGTAGTTGTTTAGGATTTACGAACACAAACACAAACACGAACTTTCCTAAAATCAAAACCCAAAATCTTCTTCCTTTTTCCTTGTTTAGGCCGGCGGCTAGATGGAGGCTCAATTAGGGTTTCTTGTGTTTTTCTTGTAAAATAATAATGAAGGAAAAAGTCCCCTAGAGTTTTATTAATTATGGGTTTCCAATGGATCATGGGCCAAAAGGCCCAATCTCACTTCTTGTTAATCTTTAGCCGCGGCACCCTTAAGCCCGAAAGCAAAACCGAAGTTTTTCCATGTTAATAAAATATACGTGTACGTTCTTGTTTCAATGTCGTGAATTTAATTATCGTGATCGAGTCACATTTATAATATTCGTAAATGTTTGTTATTTAATGTCGTGACACGTGTATTAATATTATAAATGTAAAGTTTTATTTTTATCGTGTTTTCGTGTATTACTATTCACGTGTACTGTTCATAGGATTTTAATGCGGGTTTTACATAGTAATTGTCTTTATTAATCGTTTTGGTTAAAAATCAGACAGCATACCGATTTATCGGATAAAAATCAATCGACATACCAATTTATCAACCAAATCAATTATGATCAAATCGAACAAAATCGACTAAATCAACTAAATTGGTTACGGATAAAATTCGACCAAATCAGACAACAATCAACTAAATCGATCAAAATTAAACATATAGTATCAAACTTTTATAATTTTTTATATAAAAATTCAATCCAATAATTCTTGAATTAATCTCCTAAATCCTAATGTCAACCTTTTTAGACAAGACAAATTCCACAAGAAACCTTTATCGACAACAAAAAAAAATTCAAAAAAACCCTTAAATGGCGGGCATCTCCGGCGCCGCCATAGCCACCACCACAACCACCGTCACTCCGCCTCCACCACTCACCGGAAAACCCACCACCACCATAATCACCTCCTCCTCCCTCCCTTCCTCCTACCCATCTCGTTACAAACGCCATAACCACCTCCGTCACAAAATCCTCAAAACCCTCGACCCGACCCAAATAAACCCGACCCGAAAAGACCCGACTTTCCCCCAAAACGACCCATTTCAACAACACCCAGATGAAGAAAACAGCTTTTCAGAGACGGGTTTAACTGGGTTCGAAAATGTTCCTTTTTTTAAGAGTTTTGATAATAAGTCTTTTTGGAAAGTTGGGTCTTATTTGGTTGGGGCTTTTGTTTTCCAGACTGTTTTCGCTGTTTTAGTTTTCGGGTCGAAAGAGATTTTCGGCGAAAGTGAGAATTCGGGTAGTGGGAGCGAAAACGGTGAAAATTCGAGTTTTGGGAGCGAAAAGGGTGAGAAATCGAGTAGGGTTTTAGATTTAGGGGTAAGTCGAGGTTTAGCGGAAAATGGGGGTGAAACGATGGAAATGGATGATAGGATAGTGGAGATACGAGAAATGGCGAGGGAAGCTAGGAGGCAAGAGAAGACTGAGGCGAAGAGACGAGGTTTAGTTAATGATGACGAGGACGACGATGATGTGGATATTATGTTTGAGAAGAGTGTTAAGGAGAAAGAAGTGGACGGGAGGTTAATGAAGTTGAGGAAGAGTTTGGAAGGGAATTACGAGAAGTTGCCGAGCGTTAAGGGTTTGAGAAACGAAGGTGAAGGTGAGGGGAGTGATGATGTTGGTGAGGAGTTTGGTTCGTTGATGTTTAAGAAAAAGTATAAGTATAAAAGCCCGTCGGTTGATTCAGGGGATAAGCCGATGGGGTTTGGTAATGGGGCAGTGCGAACGGATAAGATGGATGATGAGGGGGTGTCGAGTGATGGTGGTGATAATGAGCCGAGAAATGAGGTTGTGGACGCTGAATTGATAGCTGGTATGTTTGAAAGATATCTCTTTTAATGTTCTTTATGGCGTCCTATGATTGTTGTTTTTATAGTATAGTCTTGGTTATAGTTTCTGTAGCTAGTTTGAATTGCGAGATCTATCTGAAGAACCAATATATAAGCTTATTGTTGTATTGTTTCATCACCCGTCACATTATTAGGAATAAACGGATTATAGCTTAATATTAGGATAATGTATGAGGAGGCCACCGAACTATCTAACTTTAAATAAGGCCACGTTACCATAGTTGGTAGGATCGCCTGCAACACAACATTGCAATTAAGAATGTGGGATTGTGTGTACGATTGTAAGATTGTCCGGCGACTGAATTTTACTCAGTCTGAGTTGATTTTTCAGTTAGAAAGTAAAGAAAGATTATAGGCCCTCGGTTAATTTTGTTAGACTTGGCCCAACAATTTTTTTACAAAAGCCATTTGGATGATGAAATTAAAGTTAACACAGCATATATGACTCAGGTTGTTTATCCCACTAAATCGTTAGTTTGACAAATGAACCTGAATCAATTAGATGTAGCGCAGATTTCCAGTAGTACTATTTTATATGGTGTTTGAATCTCAACTTTGACACTTTCTCAAGATTATCATATGCATTCATATCTAATATTTTTAACCCATGTTAATAACATATGAAAAATTCGTAGGACCTCGATCTTGACAACCTTGCACCTAACTGTTGGAATGACTATACATTTCACCCACCCAAGTATCGTTTTGCACCAAATCTGATAAATATTAAACAGAACGAGAAAAACAATTCATTTTTTTACTATAAAGAATAGAAATAGTTCTCAAGTGTATTTTTGTCTCTTACAAAATTTTAAGGTTACCTTTGTACAACACACATGTACAAGTGATTTATGCATTAGGCATGTATTTAGGCATGTGTTTTAGGTCTAAATAGCATTACTCTTTTACAAGGTAGTTAAAGGCGAAAGCGACCTCAAAGCGACATGCCTTTCCCTAAAGCGAGAAGCGAGAAGCGACAAAAGCAAGCGCTTCAGTTAACTTTTTACCCTTTGTGCATATAATAGTTTCTAGTATGAAAACAATGATTAAATAAAAACATAATTATCTTAAATCTTCATTTTTAATATAAAATGACCACAAAAGAGAAGTTTATTAAATACTTAAAGCCTAAAGTCTAAAAATTAGCTAAAAAATAAAAAATTAGCCATTATACATAAAAGCGAGCGCTTTTCAGTCGCTTTTTGGTCGCCTGACAAAGCTTTTTCTCGCTCTAGTTAAACCTCGCTTCTTTGGAATCAAAGCGCTTTAGGGCGCTTCGCTTCGCTTCTTCGCTTAAGCGCTCGCTTTTCTCGCTTTTGACTACACTGCTCTTTTACAAGATTTGGTATAAACGAATACGTATTTTAGTGGCCTATAAAGTAGTTTTAATAGTTTAGTCTCCTTATTGAAGCGTGTAGACTACTGCTTTGGGATTGCAAATGTGAGTTATGGCATTAATGTTTCATAGGTACCTCAAAGGAGCTACAACATGATAACCAAGCAAGCAACATGGATACAAGGAAACCTCGTGGCTTCGGTCAAGAAAGTAGTGACACCGCAGTATCTACTAAGCAAGATGATGCTAACAGGAATGGCGGGTTAAAGGCCAGAAAAGGTGGAAACAAAAAATCTGCCAAAAAATTTGGTGATATGAAATCTATTACACCCACTGGCTTTTGGTGGACTAGTCTCCCTTATGTTCTGGTATGTGTTGCACGTTATGTTAATGCATAGCCAACTTTAATATGTTAAGATGTTCCTAATGCTTGCTTGTTGAAAACATGAAACTAGAAATTTAACACCATACATGTGGCTATAAGGATGTACAAATTCTTAATGCTTGTAGTTTGCTTAAACATTGTAAATTATCACTGGTTAACTCGGACTAGAAAAGAAAAAGATATGATATGCTTTTGAAATCTGAAGTAATCCACGTGAATTACATCCATATAACTGTTGCAAATAATTTTTTTTTCATGCATAAATGTGTTATAGGTTCACAACTTCACATTGTCTTTCCAGCATATTTCCTTGTGATTTTGTTTTGCATCATATATCAATCTACGTAAATTGTCTCTTGTTTTAGTCATTTTGTAGGCAAACGAGCCTTGAAAATTGCCTTAAAAATTTGCCTTTTAAAATTGATAATTGTTGTATAAAAATGTTAAAATTATGTATTAGATCTATATAAGTTTTTGTTTTTGTTTATAGAAACATGTACGGGTCACAACTCACAAAATGATCCAAATGAGACACCAACCCATCTTTGAATGTTTGAAAATAGACCAAAATCCCTTTTCATCGAGTGTGTTAGTATGAAAAAAATCCCTTTTCATCGAGTACAATACTACACTATAATTTTTTTGTAGCATATATGCAAAACATAATAATAATCTGGTGTCACGTAAGGATAAATAGAAAACTGCTGTTACTTGTTTGTTTTCTTTATTGCTTTCATTAGCCGTGAAGCTCTTTTTTGTTCCTGTTAAGCTTATAAGGTTAACAACCTCTTTATCAGGCTGTCCATATGCAAAGAGGCGAAGAAGAAGATGAATCAGGACTTTTTATAATAACCCAAAGCGAGGTAGCTCACACTGTTGCTTTTGAAGATCGTGGTGATGCCATGAACTTTTGCTATCTTCTGGAATCCTTCTTTGAAGATTTGGAATCGTTCAACACTAATATCATACCCATACCAACAAATGTGAGTCTTAATACTCGGTCTTGGAAGCATTAATCATTTTAGGTGTGTAGTTGGCGTATCCGGATTCTTTTGCCTTAAGATTCTGGGTTAACTTAACAGATTCTGCTTTTTGATTATCAGATAATCAGTTTCTTAATTGGCCTAATCACCACTTATTTCCAAATCCATCTTATTACAATTTGAATATTTGATTCCGATTATAAAAATTTACATAGTAATCTCCAATACGCACATCCAAACACCCCCTTAGAACCAGTTTTTTCCATCACATGACTTGGGTTACCGGGAATTCTTTCAAATTTAGTCCGGAGTACTTCATTTAATTAGTTGTATGAGTGACATTGGAATAATATTGAACATCTCTTTCAGGAGCTTGAAGAAGCAATAAATCCACGAATGCAAGTAATTGTAGTGAGGAAAGGTCAACTTCAGCTCTATGTCGGTAAACCACTTCCAGAAGTCGAGTCAGACTTGCGCAGACTGATTGAACAAAGTGAGATATCCTGAACACACACGTCAACACGCACCACCATTCACATTGATTTAGCCGTTAGTATTTGTGCTCAATTTGTTCAATCTTTATCGTGTTTAGATTTAGGTCAGCTGTTCATTGATATACCATTTGTAATCTTCTTTCGCTTTAGTAGTCCCTTGTGTGCTGCCTTATAGTTCTTTTAACCAAACTTTTAAAGTTCATAAATTCAAGAGTAATTACTTAAATGGTCCCTGTAGTTTGTCTGATATAACGGATTTAGTCCCTGACCATTTTTTTTCCTCAGATCCTCTCTCTATGGTTTTGAGCGTAACTTGTTTAGTCCTTTGACCGTCATCTCTGTCACTTGTTAACTTAGACATATCACTAACATTCAAAAGGGTGATTTTGTTTTTTCTTGTTTTTTGTTAGAAATATACCCAACTGCCTTCACTTCCAATGTCAGACACAACGTCAACGACATCTCATTCTAACTCCAAACACACATATCGCTTCTCTAGAATTCTCCTAGCCACCATGAAACCATCGTTGAACGCCAGTGGCTTCACGACAACAAGTCAACAACCACTCATCACTACCTCTTAGTTAACAGTCAGCTAACGGCAGAGATGGCAGTCAAAGAACAAAAACCATTACGGGTCAAAACCATAGGGAGATGATTTGAGGAAAAGAAATGTTCAGGAATTAAATCCGTGATACCCGAGAAACCACATGGACCGTTGAAGTAATTAACTTTAATATCAAGCCTAGAGGTTTGGTTTCTGAAATGTTTTTGAGCCTGAAACTTCAGAATGAAGGGATGGGTGCCAGTAAAAGTTTTAACTGCTAGAATTAATACAATACAAGCATATATATAGTCAAATGGCACCATTTGAGAGGGGCGCATCATCCCAGGCATGTATCTAATCCCGATATCTAAGGGTTGGGGAAACGCCCAATTGCAAGTGGAATGGGAGATCAACGGTGAACACAGAAGTTCCAGCCAGATCTAACGCCCAAGGAATGAGGTTTCAATTTATTGCAGTAAACATCTACGGCCAAAAAGGAGGTTCCCAAAGCAACTAAACACATGCCATTTTTAAACGGGCAAGATCATTGGTGCCTCCATCAACGGCTCACAACACGTCATCCACCAACGGCTCAGATCTAGTTTCCACTTGCGGGAGTGGAAATCAACGCACGTAAATATGGTCCTCAAACCCCATACACACATTTACGTGCCTTGATTTCCAACGCACGTAAATGTGGTTCTCAAACCCCCTACACACACAGTTATTTTATTGGTGCTTTGGAATGCGGGAGTTCTGATAAATGAAAAAGATAATTCCGAAAGTTCATAAATTTTGTGCAGGTGATTTCAGCTACCCTTATCTAAAGTTTGCAGTAAGTAACTTTATGACCATACTCAAAGGACCACAAACAAGCATACATAGTCATATACTGATATACGAGTAGATCACAACTGCATACGAAAACAGATTGTAATCCCATCCTTTCCCATGGCCTTCCCTGAATACGCATCCGTGCTCTCTTTGTATTTTGTTTTCATGACAATTCTTATGTCTGTATATAAGTTCAAGATTCAAAGAACGGCTTTCCCTACAAACTGGCCAATTTTTGGTATGATTCCAGGCGCCCTTGTAAACAGCCACCGGCTTCATGATTTCATCACCGAACTTCTGGCACGTAGTGGTGGTACATTCATGTTCAAAGGCCCTTGGTTTACCAACATGGACATGTTGTTGACCACGGATCCTTCAGACAACCACCACATTCTAAGCAAAAACTTCAAAAATTATCCTAAAGGCGAAAAGTTCCATAAGATATTTGATGTCATGGGAAAGGGCATCCTCACTTCCGATGGTGATACATGGGAGATGAGCCACAAGGTCGTTGTGCACGTACTCAAGCATGCTGAATTTCAAACTACGTTGGATACTATTGTTTGGAACAAACTTGAAAGCGGCCTTCTGCCCATACTTGAATCCATTTCTGGAAATGGTGTCGAGATGGATTTGCAGGATATTTTCAAAGGTTTACTTTTGACACCATATGCACGTTACTCTTTGATAACGACCCAGAAAGTTTGTGTCTTGATTTCCCTTTCGCACCTTGTGTAAAGGCCTTGCGAGATATTGAAGAAGCTGTGCTGCTTAGGCATATCACGCCGCCAAGCATTTGGAAACTGCAACAACTTCTCAGAGTGGGGAAAGAGAATAAGTTGATCAATGCAACTAAAACTCTTGATCAGTTCATATACAAGTCCATCGACCAAAAACAAAACGAGTACAATAACAACGAACACGAAGAGAAAAAATTCATATTTATCACAACTTTCATGACAGCGTTCAAAAATCATAATCGCAGGGAAAGATACCACGAGCAGCGCTCTATCTTGGTTTTTTTATCTTCTTTCAAGAAACCCCGTTGTGGAAGATAAGATTCTCAATGAGATTCGCTCACATTTGGCAGGGAAACTGTGTGAAAGATGGCATGTAAAAGAGTTAGACGAAATGGTGTACTTTCATGGAGCTTTATGTGAATCCTTACGGCTATTTCCTTCTGTTCCATTGAACCACAAAACTCCATTACAACCGGATATCCTTCCAAGTGGCCACCAAGTTTTTCCAAACACCAAAATTATTCTATCATATTATTCCATGGGAATAGGGGTGCAAACGAGCCGAGCTTTTATCGAGCTATTCGAGCTCGAGCTCAAGCTCGACTCGATCGAGCCGAGCTTTTATCGAGCTCAAGCCCGAGCCCAAGCCCAATAGTATGGCTCGAAACATATAATGAGCCGAGCTCGAGCTTTTGATAGCTTGGCTCGAGCCCTTATCGAGTTTTTTCGAGCCTTAGTATAAATATATTTTTATATAAGTACGAAAACGTTCATTTAAGTATTAGTCTTATATCAAGAGTAACTATATAAAAACTTAAATAATTTACTAATAGTGGTTATCATAGTTTAGTACATACATAGAATTTGTGGTGGTGTGTAAACGATAATGATATATTTGTTTCGTATATGTAATTTCGAGCTTTTCAAGCTAAGCTCGAGCTTTGCTCGAATCCTAATCGAGCTGAGCTCAAGCTTTGAAGGTAAAAGCTCGACGAGCTATCGAGCCGAGCTCGAGCCCATTATTTTATGTTTCGAGCCGAGCCCGAGCCCTGTTGAGCTCGGGCTCGGCTCGGCTCGTTTGCAGCCCCACATGGGAAGGATGAAATCAATATGGGGCGAAGATTGCATGGAGTTTAAGCCAGAAAGGTGGATTTTGAAGAACGGAGGAATCAAGCGTGAGCCATCTTACAAGTTTGCATCATTTGGTTCAGGTCCAAGAGCTTGTGTAGGTAAGAACATGGCTTTATCTCACCTGAAGATAGTGTCAACTATGATCATCTACCATTACCATATCGAGTTAGTGGAATGTCATCCTGTGCTTCCACAAGATTCTGTTGTACTTCAAATGAAGCATGGTCTCAAGGTGAGATTAACTAAAAGAAGCGCGAGTGTGTAACCTTAATCATTTGTAATGTTCAGGTTCAATGTTGGTTTACACTTCAAATATAAGAATAGTTATTTGTGTTTTTCATGCTTCAGATATAAACACATTGGGGAACATTCTTTGTTATTGAACATAACTTCTTAAAGAGCAAACAGCTCTTTACATGAACTAGACAGCAACGGGATCTACAGATAAAAAAACGCTTAAAAGAACTACTGAGATGCAACACGGTTGGTCATAGCCAATGCATCATTGCAAACTGCTCTTTGCATCAGATGCAACAACGATCTAGATATAAAACGGATAAAAGAATTACTGAGATGCAACGAGTTTGGCCATAGCCAATGCATCAATGGCTGACAAATTCGACTGGCAAAAGCTTTGCCACATCTCTTGCTGCTTCTCCTCCTCTTCTTCTTCTTCCACAACCGCTTTGTGAATCAACAGAACCATACCTCGAGCCGCCTCTCTTGCTTCAGGCAATCTATCTTTCAACAATTCAGCAGACATTTGTACTAACAGAACAAGTCCATATTCTTTCATCTCTCCAACCCCCTAAAACAGTAATAAAAAAACCTTATCAGATCACTCGAAAACACGACAAACAAAAAATAATAATCCAAAAGACTCATTTTCACAATGGGCTTATTTGCATACCATCTTTGAGACACATTGAGCGATCGAAACAGCAGCTTTAGCCCGAACCCTCATATTTCCATGCTTAGCATACACTTTCACCTTGTGAAGCAAAGGGATAGAAGCTGTTGATACCACCATTGTCTTAAGCGTTCTCTCAGCTTCTTCACATACAAACTTTTTATCCTGAGAAGCTTTAAGCAATAGTTGAAGCATCTGTTACAATCAACAAGAAATAGTCTTGATCAGTTCTCGAGCGTAAATCAGTATTTTTCAGCTCATTTACGCGAGATAAGATATCATTATCATACCACTTGGTCAACGGCATCAGAAGCAGTGGACTCAAGCAACTTATCACCATACGATTTGAAAAGATCAGCAGCAGCCATGATTGCGGTCTTGCATAAGGCACTTCTCGGATTCTTCATTGATTTCACTAAAACCATTATAACTTTTTCCCTGTTTGCATACGAACCCACATATCAGTAAACCACAGAATAGTTTTAAGCGAAATAAGACAGGAAACGATCAGCTTTTACATACAGAATTGGGAGCAAGAGAGCTGAGTGGAACAACGCAAATCGCCTAACATCGTTCAGTGACTCGCAAATCTTCAGCCAATCTTTTGACTCCAGTCCTTCCATTAAGCTCTGATTTTCCAATAAAACAAAATATTTAAGTATAACTATACCAATCCCAAATAAGTCTAGATTCACAGCGGAAACACAAAGACAGGTTCTCGATAAAAATCTAATATTTCAAGAAATCACAGACATACGTTAACCTTGAACTCGACACCCGAGTTAATAAAAAGGTTTCTTGAACTCACAAATAAGCTTAGATTCAAATCAGATACAACTAGACACAAATCACAGATGGGTAAATGAAAAGATCATAAAAAGCCTAATTCCCAAATTAATAAAATAAAAATTGCATTAGGGATCCTGATAAAATCCAATTTTTCTGACGAAACACAAACGGGTTTCTCATTTACAAATTAAACATAATCAATCATACAAAACCCTAAATCCCCAAAAATTTCCAATTAGGGTTCTTAACAAAAATCCCATCTTTTCACTAAATCCCAAAAGGGTTTTTCAATTCACACAAAACCACAAAAAAGGGTTCTCAAAAAACCCATTTTTACCCGAATCTTGACATGAGGGTAGGAAAACGCCTCAAGATTCTGATAAAAATCCAATTTTTCGACGAAACACAAACGGATTTCTCATTTTCAAATCAAACATAATAAAAAAAACTAAAAATCACAAACTGGTAACAAATCAATCAATCAAAACCCTAAATTTTCAATTAGGGTTCTTAACAAAATCCAATCTTTTCACTAAATCCTAAAAGGGTTTTTCAATTCACACAAAATCACAACCCAAACGAACCATTTTTACCTGAATCTTGACATCAGGGTCCGAAAACGCCTAAATCCCCAAAAAGTTACAATCAAGTTTCTCAACAAAAACCCAATCTTTTCACTAAATCCCAAAGGGGTTTTTCAATTCACACAAAACCACAAAAAGAGTTATCAAAAATCCCAAAACAAAAACCATTTTTACCTGAATCTTGACATCAGGGTCCGAAAACGCTTCAAGATTCTCAGACAAGACATAATCAACCGCATCAACAACCGGAGCAACACCATCCATCGGCGCAACGTTCTCGTCATTCAAAGAAGCAACCACAGCCTGTTTCGCCTTCTTAGCCATCACGTTTGCCACTTTGATGGTTTTCTTGGGTCGTTCGGGCGATAAAGGTAAGGTGTTATCTAAAGATCTAAGTGCCATTGTTGGATTGTTATGTGAATGTGTGTGTGTTTTTGAGTGTGTGTTTTGTGTGAGAATGATTTAATGGTGAAATGAGATTTTTATAAAAGTTGTTGGGGAAGAAGAGGGTTTGAGATTTGAAAATTGAAATTGAAAGTAACGTTGGAATTAAAGTGGTTAAAGGTTGTAACGGTCATATTTTCTGACTTTGTACTATGAAGGGCCCGGCCCATGGTTTTTGACCAATTCTTTATGATTTTGTAGAGTAGCTCAAAGCCTAAAAAATATATATGTAGAAAAAAAAAAATCATAATATCAAAATTATGTTGGTAATTTTAATGTCGTAAGTCATTTTGTGTGATAGTGATGCAACCGAGAGTCCGAGACTAAATAGTTTCTAATAGCTATACCTCACTTGCATATATATTATATTAAATGTAACATTAGTTTTCCTTATTAAAATAACATATGGGAAAAAGCATATTTGAGAGAGAGAGATAGCAGTGACACGCAATTGAAAAGAAGCCACGCAAGAAAGCAGTGCAAACACATACATTTGTAGAAAATAATTGTATCCTTAATAATAGAGGGGAATTACGTTCCCCTAGGAACAGTGACCCCCTCACATTCCCCTTTCTTTATTGTTTCCTGCATTGTTTTCCCCCTCACATTCATCTCATAAGCTTCTCTCACAGATGCCACGATGCCACACTATGTTGAAAATTGACCACAACCGTACGATTCTCTCCGTTCTCCGTTCTATTTGTTAGTGGTGAAAACGGAGTACGTGTAACATGTTGATTTGGCCTTCCTCCATTTTCCGTTTGGTTTGGTATATAAATCACCCCTTCTCACACATACTCCCATCTCACTTAATCTCACCTAATTAAAACCCTGATCCTCCATGATCTAATGATCGATCTAACGATCGATTGTCTGTTCGATCTAATGATCGATGCTGACGCGTGCATGTAACGATTTATTGGGGTCTTGGCTCGATGTTAGAGATGATCTATAATAATGGGTTACGAATTTTTTGGGTTTTGTTTCAATCTTAGAGATGAGGTATAATAAAGAGATTGATGTTTCGATCTTAGAGGTGGGTTTTTTTTCATCTTGGTTCTTGCGATTCTGGTATATCTTATTACCCTGTTATTTTCATATTCTATACTATTGCCTGTACAATGCGTTATAATTTGTTATTAACACAAGTATGTTGATTCGATGGGACATTAGTTCGTTGCCACTAGTAATGGCAGTCGATGATAGTGACAATCGTCGCTTTCGTTGCCGTTGTTGATGGTAGGCGACGATACGCCCGTTTGGGTGCCCTCATAAACAAATGGGTTATCCACGGCCATATGAGCTGAAACGAACACCCACTGGGATTAATTGTACATACTATGTGGTTGCAGCCATGGCGGCTTTTGGGTACCGCTTCCATACTCCTACACCCAAGTCTCATAGATTTAACGATAGTATCGAGTTTATATACGTTTTTGCGATGCTTTTGAGACATTGTGTGGCATCGTGGCATCTGTGAGAGAGGGAGAGAAAAATGTGAGTTGTGAGGGTGGAGTAGGCCCGTAACTAGGCAGGGCAGCACGGTGTCGTGCTTGCAGCCGTTGCGGGTCCGTCATATTTTTCCCCGTCTCTCCCTTGCATCTTCGTTTTGTTGGAAGTTGTGACATCAAAATTTAGTATATTGAATGTCACAAATAGTTGTGACAATGGCTATTACTGGTCCCGCTTGGTTTCTGTTATTTGTTACGTTTGCCTTAAATGACCTTTGTTACGGGCAGTGATGAGTACACGTGGTTTCGATCAAAATGAGATCAGCTGTGTCTTGGCGTGGCAACTTACAATCTGTTGCAGCCATGCTGGCCGCATCGTGTTGCTTTGATTGTTACCTTATCTGAGCCTCCTATACAACTGAAACTCCGCTTATGAGATGAGGTTTCTTTCAATACTCATAGGCAGCAACCCTTTATGGACAACAAAAATCAAGATGATTTTCATAAGCAAGTAAAGATTAGCATTGGCATGTGAGATTACAGGTATGTGTTGCTTTAAACTTTTGTTAATTTATATATGGGTCAAAATTTTCAATTACTTTTGAAAGATTGGCGTTTTTGTTATTGAGCTATTTGATAGATGGTTTTTTGTTGCGTAACTGTCAGTTTGAGACACATGAATATACTGACCAATATATGCATGCTAACCACAATTGTAGGTAAAAAGTTTCTGTTATTTTGGGGTTAAAAATGAAGGGCAATAAGAAGCGTTACGAATTTGTATTTTTTACTTATTGTTGTGACCAAATGTGGTATGCATTAGCTTCTAGCTTTTGGCTAATACAGTTACTTGGAATGTTATTGTATTCTTTTATCGAGCTAAAATTGGCGGGCTGGGTTACTGGTAAAAATGGGCGAGCTCACGTCAGTACATTTTTTTGTCCAGCAAATGAATTATGCTTTAAAATTGAAAAACTTCAGTGTGGCGAAAAGACTTGAGCGAATAAACTTGGGTCAAAGATATAAACGTTCATGATGTCTAAATAGATCCAACTTTTACATCTTTTGGTGAATGATTTAAGCATATAGAATGACTAAAAAATGAGTTGCGTAATTGTCTTAGCTTATCAGCTTATTGGAATTTTTAAGCGCATAAGTATATTCCTTATGTGCTTGGCCGCATGAGCTTATTGCTTACCTAAGCTGATGTATTCAAGGGTATAAGCTTATAAGGATTTAAGAACGAGCTTATGCGCTTATCAAATTTTCTTCAACCTCATAAGCCATCATATATACTAGCAAGTTCCATACGCACAACCTAGAAGGTGTCACTTGGGAAGCATGGATCCTGTGAGTGCGTGTTATAGATCGAACATGTTGCAGAACTTAAGGGGGTACCAAATTTTGGAACTTACTATTCAAATACAAACTCAAATTCTGACATGGTGCAAAGTTAAACCTGAACACCAATGAAACTGGTATCTTTTTTCTCTTGATATATAGAATCAAGTGTATCTATATATAACATTAGTTAGATGTGTTATTTTTAGGCCTCATTTAGTTTGCCTTTTGTCTATAACAGGTCAAAAGAAAGCAAAATAATAATGAATCTCAAAAAGGATCGGCTGAAATATTGTTCTTGGATCAGCTCTCTACAAGTTGTGTTGGTTCCCAAATGACCCACTCAAACCTACTGGCCTATCAATTTGATCCTTTATAATCTTTTTGTATGTGAGAAGGCAATCGTCGATTGTGGTAGGGCAGCACGGCGTGAGTTGTGAGGGTGGAGTAGGCCCGTAACTAGGCAAGGCATGTTGGGTCAATTCAGTGCCTAATTGTCCCATATATTGGATTTGAATGAAAAGTATCCTAAGTATAATTTATACTTAAGTCCCTGAGTGAATAGTCACTCAGGGAGTCAGGAGCCTCAGGGAGCGCTACTCACTCAGAATACTCAGGAGCCTCAGGGGGAGCGTTACTCCCTCAGGATCCCTAAGAGTCTCAGGAGGGCGTTACCGACTCAGGAGCCTCGAGAGCCTCAGGGAACCTCGAGAGCCTCAGGAGCCTCGAGAGCCTCAGGAAGCTCTACCACTCAAAAGACGTAAAGCCTCAGGGGGAGCGTTACCCACTTAGAAGACTCAGGCTCCCGGTATAAATAGAAGACTCAGGCTCCCGGTATAAATATTACCCTTGAACATTATGAAGTCACTGAGTGAACAGTCACTCAGTGAGTTGTCTTCAAGTTTCTCAGCCTGAGTCTACAAGAAAGACTCGAGTATTCAGTGAGGCAGAACTCAATGAATGATGAACCTGAGACGAAGAAGAAGACAATGGAGTCAGTGAGTGATGACAATAACTCACTGACTCCCTCAAGACCATCTAAAGATAAACATTGACAAGTATAAAGTACAAGAGACAAAGAGACAAAAGGGTGGGGACAAAAGTACAAGTTAGCACATAGTGTGTCATATAGTCACATGCATGCTGACACATGTACTTTTGTATTGTAGTGAAAGATGCTTTTACACCTACCAATATATATACTAGTCATTGTATAGTTAGATGGTTAAGGATTTTATTCACTGTAAAGTAAATTATAATATGTAAAGAATATAGTGATAGGGTTCTTCCTCCCATTGATCAATAAGCAAAGCTGAGATCAATGAGAGTATAGTTTGTCTATTCAATCCCTATTGTAGTTTCGCATACAATGGGGTATAATTCTTTAATAAAGCTAAGAATTAAACGTTGAAAAACCAAACTTGTGTTATTAGTAGTTAAGTGGGTCTTGAGTAAAACATGTTATTAATTGTTTATGATATTCATGTTTTGCTTAACTCTTTGGACATAACAGGGCAGCACGGTGTCGTGCTTGCAGCCGTTATGGGTCCGTCACCTTTTTTCCCCGTCTCTCCCTTGCATACGTATATATCATCAATGAACTTTTATAATTTTTAAATGATATTGAGAAAAATGGTTGTATGAACCCTAAATATTGCTTCTTTTCAGTTTTTAGAGTTTTTTCCACTAATCTCTCAATCATGATTATAAAAGGGTTGTCAGGAATTGAGTGATTATTTGAGATCATTAGGGATTTTTGCTTCATCATGAATTGTGTTCTTTTGTTACAGGAAATTTGAAAGATTAGGAGCTTGGTTAATGATATTTATTGGTTGTGATGATGAATAACGAGTACGGATAACGTTTAGGCCGCACGCATCTTGGCGGGCAGCCTCTTACGGCTGCAGCCATGACGTGCGTGTCCGTTCTTTCTTCCATTGTACTTTATCTGAGCCTACCTTCCCAAGCTAAAATAAGTGACAGTAACCACGATCGTTGCCCCAAGTCTATGATGGTTTAGTGACAGTCGGCTAAACGGACAGAGATATAAGTTCTTGCCAGCGCGATATCAGACCCTGCGTTTTTATGACCTGATAAAGGTGACAGATAACATTCACACATTGTGATCGCTAAATTCTCAAAACAATATATAGTAATAATGATGGTTGGCTTATTTGAGGTTGCCTTTTTAGTTTTTAGGAGTTGTAAAGTCGTGACAGTTTGTTTTAAAAAGGATCGTTGCCCTAGTTTTATGCGGGTTGATGATCGTCAGTCTAAAGTGATTGTATAAAGACACAATTAAAGGGGTTGGGCTTGGACGCTTGGTTAACTGCTATTCTGAATTGGGTTTCACATCTGGTTACCAATTTAAGGTTTGAATCTGTCTGTCTTTGGCATCTTTTCTTTGTTTTCAATTGTTGATTTAAATGATTTATTTGACTACTTTTAGTGGCCTATTTCAACAGTTTCAACTAAAGGCCTAGGCATCCGTGCTTTGGCAAGATAAACAGTTTGTTTTGCAACATTTGTGGGTTCTTGCGCTTTTTGAAGCTGTTTGTGTTTCGATAGGGATACGAATAAGGTACATAGCTTCTAGGGCCATGATGATTGTGATAATATCAGTGGACATATGTCGCCCCTAAGTTGGTTTGGCAAAGCCCGGACGGCATGGTACATGTGCTCACTATGCAGCCGAATAGCTTTGCACCCTTAGTGGAAGTTCGACAATTCTATGATCTGATTAGCCTATACAAATCTGAGCCGAATAAAGGCGGAGGTGTGTTTTTTTGTAGATCTGTTTTGATACGAAACACATCAAGGGTCACGTGTAAATGACATGGTACTAATAAAAAAAATTCTTACCATAAGCTTTTCAATTGAGAAGGTGCAGTGGTGGGCCACATATTTAAATAATGTTCAAGTTAGAGTTGGGAGATGAAAAAGATATGGTTGGTAAGTTGGCAAGCCACCTACAGTAGCTTTTCAATTGAGAAGGTGCAGTGGTGGCCACATATTTAAATAATGTTCAAGTTAGAGTTGGGAGATGAAAAAGATATGGTTGGTAAGTTGGCAAGCCAACTACAGTAGGTAACTAAGACAACTGATGTCAAGCAGAAAAGGTGAAATAGGAGATGACGAAGAGTTTGTGGAAAAGTTATGAAAAGCAATTTATAGTTGATGGGAATATCTGAATTTGTGAAGTCGTGTGAAGATTTAAGCTAATTGTCGATACTTTCACAGAAGAATGACAAGACACCCTGATGTTGCAGCTGCAAAATGGATAAAGGAAAGAAACGTGTAATTTTTTTTAAAGGTATGAATCTTTACCCAGTTTCCTCTAGGTGCAATATACATATGACAAAGTTGACATCTAATCGTATAATGAAATGCCTTAGTGGACTAAAAGCCAACTATTTTCTCTATTATTCTTTCACTTTTTTAGAAGTGGCAACACTGATCCAAATGCACAAAAATGATTCAATCGGATATACTTACACTGCTTACCCAAAATATATACAGACCAAAAGTCACCTAGAGCATTTTTAAATGCTCAAATAATTAAGAACTACATCATCATTTCAACATATATAGTTTTTCTTAAAACATATTGAATACAATGTATTCTATACTTATTTAGGTAAGTAGATGTTTGGTTGGAAGGATTGGGTTTAAGATGATTAGTTGGATAGTGTTGGTTAGTCTAATTTTAAGCAGACCAGTATCAAGAGTTATTATTTTTTACCAGCCCACATTATGTTGAATCAAGGTTAAGTTGTGATAAAATAGATGTACAATGTTTAAAATGAGCAAAGACTGTTTAGGAGGGGCTCTGCATTTCTGTACCTATAAAGCGTGCTTAAGTAAGTGAAGTCATTAGGAATTGATATTGTTTTCATTTGTTAGGCAACTGCTTGAGGGGAATAAGACATGACATAGTTTTCCATTTGCTGCAACCCGCCCGCATTGTGGTCATCGATCATTGCTAACTTTGTAACTCATTATCCAAACATACTTACATACGACTTCTCTATAGCCCCCTAAAAACGTTATCAAACACGAACACAGCCCGCCGTGACGAAGCGCGGGCATCATCCCTAGTATACAATCAATTGTTGCTTAAAAGAATATGGAGCTTGGTAAGTTTGTACTTCAATATGATTTTCTAACTCTATAAATAGACACCAAAAGATGAAGTAGAAAAAACAACAATATCCCCTGCAACTTGCAATACCACTACAACACATTTTCAATTACCCAATACAGTTTAATACTATAATACACGTTACTTTCCATATTTCCTATCTCATATCTACACTTATTCTTATTATCTCCTATACCCGATACTGACTTGATCGTCAGAGTGTATTACGGGGAGAAAGTCCCGCATACATTCTAACGATATCTCTTGTTTCTTTAGTGGTACAGATAACAGGTCCACGTATCCGACAGTCAAGACTGATCACTTGGACCATCCAATCAAATCTGTGGGACCCGGACAATTAAAAAAGCCCATAATAACCCAACACTCTCTAACCAATGACCGGGGAAGCCTTGCTTGGAACACTGATCGTTGACCCTGGGGAAGAGCCTAGTAGCCTTCAACCGAAGGAACCTCTGATAGAAGCAAATGACCCCAACCACACAGCATGCGACCACGTTGAGCGACAAACTAAAGAAACGACTGGAGACCCTATCATGCAGTTTGTTGTACAAAACCTTGAACAAATCAACGCTATGTACACAGCCTTTTCCTCATAAAAAGAAAGAAAGCACCCCAAGGCTATTAGTGAATGAGCCTAATGATGATCATCCCATCATCGAGCCATGGCAGTCTGACTCTGAAGGAGTACCTGCAAAACCCGACCCAAAAACATCTTAAAGGGACATACGAACCAGTCAACCTCCGAGAATAACCCTGGCAGGAGTCACCCCTGAAAAAGGCGAATCGAATGGTCTTGTGAAGCAAAAACCGGCAAGTCATGACGTTTTCTACAATGAACCATTCCTATTTAAGGAGGTAGAAAAAAATGTACGTAATTTGGTAGCGTCTCCCTTTACCAAAAGAATAAAAGATTATGACATGCCCGATGGAATTAAGGTGCCATCGAACCTAAACATGTACGATGGGTTGTCAGATCCCGATGATCATCTCACAGTATTCATGGGGACGATGGACGTACACAAGCTCCCCGAACCCGCATGGTGTCGTTTTTTCCATATCACGCTGAGTGGAGCAGCACGATTTTTGTACGACAACCTAATGCCGGGAAGCATAGATGGTTTTCATGAACTTAGAGATAAATTTTGTTCAAATTTTTTTGCAACAAAGACGTTTCCAAAAAACTCAAGCCGAGATTCTTGGAATCCGACAGTGCCACGACGAATCTTTACGGAGTTACCTATAAAGATTTGGAAAAGAAACGCTTCACATGACAGATCGATTAGACGGTATGCTCACATGAGCTTTTATTAGTGGTCTACGCCCTGGAAGACTCTTCAAAGATCTTATCGCCCAATCACCCTCATTAATGGAAGAATTATTCATATCAGTCAATAACTTTATAAGGGTTGAAGAAGCCAATACTGAAAATCTCTTGCGGGAGTCAAAACGAAGACCCATAGATAACAGACATGGCCAAAACCCCCGAGACCAATACAAACGACACAAAGACAAGCATGTTCCTCGTACCAACTATAGGCCAAATCCTCGTAATAACCACCAAAACCCCACTTTTACACCTTTACTTAAGTCACCGACATAAATCTACGCTACGACAGAAGGGAAGTCTGTTCTCCGACCCCCTCCGTGAATGTTCTCACCTCCCAACCGAAGGGACCGAACGCGATACTATGGATTTCATGAGGATCATGGCCATGATACAAATAGTTTTATTGACATGCGCAAGGAAATTGAGGCATGTATCAGGAGTGGTAGTTTAAGCCATCTCGCAAAGGGTGCAAGAAGCCATAATAGCAACCAGCCAGCAGACACGTCACGAACTGTAGATCGAGGAAAAGGTCAAATCGAATGGGCACACAAAGGTGAGAAATCAAGCGACCTAAAGGGCGAGATATTGATGATTAAAACAATGGTGTATCCTCACTCTACCAGAACAGTGGGGATCATGCAACCAGATCCAGAGATTGCGTTCTCCAACAATGATCCAACACCAAATAACAATAGTGGGGAAGATCCCTTGATCCTTAAAGCAGACATCGGAGGGACCATGATTCATCGTGTTTATGTTGATGGAGGGAGCTCAACAGAAATTATGTGCGAACATTGTTTTATGCAACTAAACGAGGAGCAAAAAGCAACGATGAAACCAACCCTAGCACCCCTAGCAGGTTTTGATGGACAACTTTTATGGCCTTTTGGGGTCATAACTTTGTCACTAACGATGTTTGATTACCGTGGAAGAGGCAGTAATAGGGTCGTGGCGGAATTTATGGTTGTACGAGCCCCTTCGCCCTATAATGTAATATTGGGAAGACCAAGAATGCGACAATTAGGCGTAATCGCTAATTAAGTACCCCACTGAATCAGAAGTGGCCACTGTTCTCGGAGAAGTACACAGGTCAAACGAGTGTTATCACATAACCAAAAAAAAGGAAACGAGACAACACGTTAGAAAACATACCAAGCACGAAAGATGATCAGAAAGAAAAGATCATTATAAACAAAATGCATCCAGATCAATATGTAACTATTGGTAGTAACCTCCCACCAAGAATAGCACAACAACTGCGACAACTTTTACACGAAAATCAAGATATATTTTCCTGGTCCCCGTCTGATATGACAGGGATACCAAGGGAAGTCGCGGAACACATGTTAAACATACATCCGCGTACCTTCCCCGTAACACAAAAGAAACGGGTCTTGGCTAAAGAACGAAACGAAGCGTTTAATCAAGAAGTGGCGAAGCTAGTGGAACCAAGAATAGTCAGAGAAGTATTTTTTCCCCGATGGGTAGCTAATCCAGTCATGGTACGCAAGAATGACGGCACTTGGCGCATGTGATAGAATTTACAAGCCTGGACAAAGCTTTCCCAAAGGACAACTACCCACTTCCATAAATTGATCAGAAGATTGAACCCCTTGACGGTTTCAAGTTCAAGTGTTTCCTAGACGTGTATAAAGGATACCACCAGATACGCATGGCTGAAGAAGATGAAGAAAAAACATCTTTTATACAAAACATGGGACATTCTTTTATGAAAAAATGCCATTCAGGCTAAGAAACACAGGGACGACAAACCAACACTTACTCGATCAGGCATTTGTTAAGCAAATAGGTCGAAACATAGAAATCTATGTGGATGGCATGGTTATAAAAAGCAGAAACGAGGGAAATATGATAGCCGACATAGAAGAGACGTTTGATACCTTGCGACACATCAATATGAAGCTAAACCCGAAGAAATGTATTTTCGGAGTAGAGACAGACCAGTTCTTAGGGCATATGATCACAAAGAAAGAAATCGAAGCAAACCCGGAAAAAGTACAAGCCATTATAGACATGGCGTTGCCAAGGAACATCCGCGAAGTACAAAGCCTCAACGGTCGGTTAGCTGCCTTAGGGCGTTTCCTAGCACGCCGCAGAAAAGACGCTCCCTTTCTTTAAAACGCTAAAAGGTTGCATAAACAAAAAAGACTTTCAATGGAGCTTGGAAGCTGAAGCCGTCTTCCAAGATTTAAAGATGCACCTTCACTCCCTCTCGGCATTAACTATACCAACACCAGGAGATGTCAAACCCCAACATGGCAGAATATGAGGCGCGGACTATGGATATCATCACAACAATAGTGTGAAATTGAAATATCATAAATGATGACACAAATGTCATGACAATATCTCAACGATGCAGGAGTCTGGGTAAGTAGGTAAATGTTCTACCTCTCACCAAAGACAAACAAATAAACAAACATCAAACAAGGTGTCTAAAATGTATCACTTATTCACACAATTAAAAGAAAACTATGAGGAAAGGAATCCTCCTAATGCAGTCCTAGCAGCCTCTAAACTCTAGCCACTTCTAACACCATCCTTCATAACTACCTCACCTAAAAATGTGTCAGCATAAAGTTGGTGAGAACATAGGTTTAAATTATCTAGAACCTCATAATAAATTTGACATCCGCTGTAAATAAGTTGAAGAAAAATAAGTTCAAGTAATGGACTATAAAGTGATATTCATGTTACACACAACTACAAACATAACATACCATAACAATTAAGTACACAAAATAAGAACAAATGCACCTCCACCTATCCGGATATTTCCCATACCCAGTATGGAAGTTGAACCCCATATCCCCGTCAAGATATCTTGCCTCCGAGAAGACGTTGTAATGTACTCATAACATATGTACTCAAAACGCATGCCATAATGCATAATAGAACATATAACATATCACATAAATAGGCATATCACATGAATAGGCATATCACATTAAGTCCACACATTTCACAAACATATTATCAAAATATTTTAAAGAACATAGTACTAAGACATTTAAAAATATTACAAGTGTCATCGCCATCCCATACTGGAAAAACATTTAAAAAACTTAGTAAAAATGGGACTATGAACTCACCTGATTGAGCTTCTCCAAATCTCCTGCGCACTAGCAAATAGCTAAACAAATAAATGCACACTTATCAAGACATGAACCAAATACTAAACTGGATCATCAATCTATGATGGATATCTAACCCTTTCCCACTTGATAACTTCAATTATATGCCAAATGCATCCCATTACACCTTTCTCTAAAGCCCTTAACTTATCCATGTTCATAACCTATCCCGTTAACATTTTCCCCAAAACAGTCCCATTTTTAGTCCCCAAACTATTAGTCAAACGCCCACCTAATCATACCCATGCTCTCTGTAAAGAAAACCCTATATACTTACATGTGTTAGATAGCTCCTCTCTTTTTCCCCAACCTTAAAGCTACTGTTAAGGCCCCGATATACATGTATATACTTTTGTCTATCCATATTTTACTAATTTTGAACATATAAAAAGATTGTTATGATCAGAGGGTCTTCCACTATCCCAATTGATTAGCCCTCTTCCAGATATCTTACATAACATATAAAATAACTCTCATGTTCGTTTGAAATTCCAATTGTACTTTTAAGTACCCTAACCACCTTAAAACATTAAATTAACCCCGACTGATTTCAAAACTGTTTTGACCTCCGACTGTTGTAACCTGCTTTTGACCCACTTTTCGACCTCCAATTTAGTCCTAGTTTCTTGCATTCAAAAGCCAACTCAAATAAATTTTCGGGGATACTTGGTTCGATTAATGAATGTTCCTAGAACTCTAGATATGATCAAAACAATAGACCTAAAATTCTGACCAGTTTTTAATTACGAATTTAATTAAACTAACCTAATTAATTACCCAATAATTAATTAATTACAAGCCATAATTTATCTAATCATTGTTTTATCATTAATTAACAGATTTATAATAAACCCTAACCTAAATACATCATAGGATGATTAAGAATTAATTAAAAATAGTTAAATTAAAAAGGGTTTAAAGATTTTTACCTTTGATTTATGAAAACCAAATTTTTTATGAAAAACCCTATTCTTTTTATGAAATCCGCGACTTTTTTAGTTTCCAGGAGAATGATTATGTTTTTTTTATTAAAAGCCTTTATATAAGATGTGTGTAAATCCTAGTCCAACCCAAGCCCAACTTCCTTTTTTTCCTCTTTCCTTTTCTTTTGATCGTCCCATAACCGACCCTCCGTATGTATTTATTATTTTTTTTTTTTCTTTTTATTGTTTATTATTACACTACTAATATTTCCTTAAACTTCCTTATTTATTTCAACCTCTAAGACCTCCCGAACCTCAAAAGCGTAAACCTAGCCAATTTTACGCGTATATCGTAAAAGACACAAAAATATACAGTTTTATAAAAACTCTTGGAATATGAAATAAACTTTATATTTAAATCCTAAATGACTTAAAATCATCCCGAAAAATATTCCCGTGACTAATTTCCTTATCCGATATCTCAAAATGCTAAACCCTAAATCGTAAAAATATGATTTAATATAATATATATACGTACACATAAAATATTATAATAACGCCATATAATATCATAGCTACACCCAAGTGAACTAATGAGCATGAACTAACCCCATCTAAGCACCATATAATGTACTGTGCACCACATGTATGATGTCTAACATCTAGTCAAAGGCTCAAATATTAACATATTGCATATAAACACACTCTAAGAACAAAATTAAAGTCAAATGGTCGTAAGTGACTCTACTTCCTCTACTTCCTCTTCGCCTGTTACATCTATTGAGTACCCAAGGGTCTCTATCCTAAGGCCCACCCTCAACGCACGTACCGGTTTGGGTAGGCACAAAGCTAAAGTCAGGTTTCGAACCTAATAGTAAAATAGAACAATGATCTCCTCAAGAAAACATACTCGTCTCCACATTTGGGTTCTACACGACCTCTACTGCATCCGCATAATAAACTCTTCCTCCTTTACGATCCCCGTTGTTTCTGTTCCGAGTGTCGCGACCTACATTGTTCTGCTATCCCGTGTTCCTATTACCTTGATTCCCTTCAAGTGCTAATGGTTTTTCAACTTGCCCTGGTGTTTTTCCTAACCTCGGGAAACTATTCCTATAGTGTCCAGACTCTCCACACTCAAAACAAGTACCTCTTGCATAGTCTGCTCTAACCGCATGTGCGGGTGCTGCATTTAGAGTAGGTGCTCGACACTCCCTAGCGAAATGTCCTAACCTCTGGCAGTTAAAACACACCACGCACGGTGTACCACTTCTATGATGCTTAAAACATGTAGGAAACCTTGGATTATTTCCCGTGTACCCACCATCAGTTGTCGCCACGAGATTCTTTCCATCCCTCATTTTCTTATTGGCTTCCCAGTTGTTCTCGTCCTGCTCTACTTCTTCAAGCTCCTTCTGCTTTTCTCCAGCTTTTCTCAAGGTTCCACTTGCTACCGCCTCCTCAGTGAGTATTCCTGCCGTCAGTATGGCCTGTTATATTATGTTAGGCTGAGTAGCCTTAATCATTCCCCTGATCTGCGAGGGCAGCCCATCGATGTATCGCTTAATCTTGTTCGCCTCCGTGGTAACCAAGTGAGGTACAAATTTCGCCAACTCGTGGAAACGATCCGTGTACTCTGCATGTGCAGCTCCATTCATAGCATGTCCCCAAAACTCATTTTCCAGCTTTTCCATCTCATTACTCGAACTGAACTCTACAATCATAAGAGCCTTAAATCCGTCCTAAGCCATAGCATTTGCAGCAACTCTCCCTCTTGCTTGAAATTGGGTATTCCACCAAGTCAAAGCCTTCTCCACCAACGAACCAGTTACATACATGATCCTCTGGTTTGGTAAGCAGCCACTCATCTGTATCACATTTTCCATCTTCTCAATCCACTGGGTGAGTACCACCGCACCACCTTTTCCATCATACTCTTTCACACCACAGGACGTGAATGCCTTATAAGTACAACCATTGTTACCACCTCCTCCTTGACCGTTGTTGTTGTTCAGGTTATTCGTCACTTGCTAAACAATGGTTGGTATGATGTTGGCCGTTTGAGCAGCAATCAAAGTAGCCAAGTCGGGATTGTCGCCACCACCACTTCCTCCAGCTCCATTTCGGGTATTCACCATACTGATTGCACGACGTGACACTCGTTAATAATTACCAAAGTACTTATGTATTATACGTAATATTATGTACACGCCAACACATAACCATTAGCACTACCAATATATATTACAAGCATGTAGTAACCCTTTTTCATGCAATCATACTTAAGAATCCATTGGTGTTGTGGTACTAGTATAACTATGTTGGGCACCATACTTATACGAGTCCTCTTTCACCAATGCACTCCCTCCTATGATGGCACTTATAAGAATTAATACTACACATAACACATCAATCTACCATCTCAAATAAGCACATAGATCCTACAACTATATAAGCATATAACCACAACATTAAATAAGATCCAAAATTCCATGTATTAAAATAACATAGCCAATGCATGAAACACATAAACTCGTAATCCAACTGAACCAGTGTAGACAAAATTCAAAATGTATAAAGAACATGAAAACATAATTAAACGAAATCCAACATTGACTAGTGTATACGTCTATGGTTCAACCCGTACTAGTCAAAACTCGAAAAGAAAATAACATGTAGCTAAGTATGAACCATAGTAGTTCATAACTTAACAAACATCTCAAAAATAACATCCAAATACATTAATTATTATAAAATGCACACATACTCCTATGACTTTTATGGAGGGACCCTTAAGCTATAGACTAGGCTACCTGCGACTAGGCAACCTAATTCTCTATAACCATTGGCTCTATATACCATTCTGTCACACCCCAACATGGCGGAATATGAGGCGCGAAATCATCACAACAATAGCGTGTCTATAGAGAGAACTAAATGAAATTGAAATATCATAAATGGTGACACAAATGTCATGACAATATCTCAACAATGAAGGAGTCTAGGTAAGTAGGTAAAAGTCCCACCTCTCACCAAAGACAAACAAATAAACAAATATCAAACATATAGGTGTCTAAAATGTATCACTTATTCACACAATGAAAAGAAAACTATGAGGAAAGGGATTCCTCCCAATGCAGTCCTAGCAGCCTCTAAACTCTAGCCACTTCTAACACCATCTTTCATAACTACCTCACCTGAAAATGATACTAAAATCCGTCAACATAAAGTTGGTGAGAACATAGGTTTAAATTATCTAGAACCTCATAAGAAATTTGACATCCACTGTAAATAAGTTGAAGAAAAATAAGTTCAAGTAATGGACTATAAAGTGATATTCATGTTACACACAACTACAAACATAACATACCATAACAATTAAGTACACAAAATAATTACAAAATCACCTCCACCTATCCGGATCTTTCCCATACCCAGTTTGGAAGTTGAACCCCATATCCCCGTCGAGATATCTTGCCTACGAGAAGACGATATACATGTACTCAGAACATATGTACTCAGAACGCATGCTAGGACGCATAATAGAACATATAACATATCACATAAGTAGGCATATCACATAATAGCACATTAAGTCCACACATTTGAAATACATATTATCAAAATATTTTGAAGAACATAGTACTAAGACATTTAAAAATATTACAAGTGTCATATCCATCCTATATTGGAAAAACATTTAAAAACTTAGTAAAAATGGAATTATGAAGTCACCTGATTGAGCTTCTCCAAATATTCCACGCACTAGCAAATATCTAAATAAATAAATGCACACTTATCAAGACATGAACCAAATACTAAAATGGCTCATCAATATATGATGGATATCTAACCCTTTCCCACTTGATAACTTCATTTATATACCAAATTCATCCCATTACACCCTTCTCTAAAGCCCTTAACTTATCCATGTTCATAACCTATCCCGTTAACATTTTCCCCAAAACAGTCCTGATTTTTAGTCTTCAAACTATTAGCCAAACGTCCACCTAATCATACCCATGCTCTTTGTAAAGAAGACCGTATGCCCTTATATATGTTAGATAACTCCTCTCTTTTTATCCAACCTTAAAGCTACTGTTAAGGCCCCGATATACATGTAAATACTTTTGTCTATCCAAATTTTACTGATTTTGAACATATAAAAAGTTTGTTATGATCAGAGGGTCTTCCACTATCCCAATTGATTAGACCTCTTCTAGATATCTTATATAACATATAAACTAACGCTCATGTTCGTTCCAATTGTATTCCTAAGTACCCTAACCACCTTAAAACATTAAATTAACCCCGGCTGATTTCAAAACTGTTTTGACCTCCGACTGTTGTAACCTGTTTTTGACCCACTTTCTGACCTCAAATTTTGTCCTCGTTTCATGAATTCAAAATCCAAACCAAATACCTTTTCAGGGATACTTGGTTCGATTAATGAATGTTCCTAGAACTCCAGATATGATCAAAACAATAGACCTAAAATTATGTTTAGTTTTTAATTACGAATTTAATTAAACTAACATAATTAATTACCCAATAATTAATTAATTACAAGCCCTAATTTATCTAATCATTGTTTTATCATTAATTAAAAGATTTTATAATAAACCTAACCTAAATCCATCATAGGATGATTAAGAATTAATTAAAAACACTTAAATTAAAAAGGGTTTAAATATTTTTACCTTTGATTTATGAAAACCAAATTTTTGATGAAGAACCCTATTTTTTTTTATGAAAGCCGCGACTTCTTTATTCTCCAGGAGAATGATTATGTTTTTTTTATTAAAAGGCTTTATATAAGATGTGTGTAAATCCTAGTCCAACCCATGCCCAACTTCCTTTTTTTCCTCTTCCCTTTTCTTTTGATCGTCCCATAACCGACCCCCCCATATGTATTTTTTTCTTTTTAATCTTTTCATTGTTTACTATTACACTACTAATATTTCCTTAAATTTTCCTTAATTTATTTCAGCCCCTAAGACCTCCCGAACCTCAAAACCGTAAACCTAGCTGATTTTACGCGTATACCGTAAAAGCCACAAAATATACAGTTTGATAAAAACTCTTGGAATATGAAATAAAATTTATATTTAATTCTTAAATGACTTAAAACCATCCCGAAAAATATTCACGTGACTAATTACCTTATCTGAGACCTCAAAATGCTAAACCCTAAATCGTAAAAATACAATTTACTATAATATATATACGTACACAAAAAATATTAAAATAACTCCATATAATATCATAGCTACACCCAAGTGAACTAGTGAGCACGAATTAACCCCATCTAAGCACCATATAATGTACTATATACCACATGTACGATGTCTAACATATAGTCAAAGGCTCAAATATTAACATATTGCACATAAACGAACTCTAAGAACAAAATTAAAGTCAAACGGTCGTAAGTGACAAACTTCAAAATCTAGAGTTGTCACAGAAGAGCAACTAACATTATACATGGCGGCATCTCAAGAGGCCGTAAGTTCAGTTCTTATGGCAAACATAGATCATACCCAAAGACCAATCTATTACGTGAGCAAAGCATTGCAAGGACCAGAGACGAACTACCCCCTCATAGAGAAAATGGCTTTGGCTCTGGCACACACGACAAGACGTTTGCGGCGGTATTTCCAAGCCCTCTAAATTTTTGTCCTCACAGATCAACCAATTCGCCAAGTTCGTCTCAAACCTGAGAACTCGGGAAGACTCGCTAAGGGGGGCATTGAACACGACATTACCTATAAACCTCGCTCCTCGATAAAAGGACAAGCCCTGGCCGACTTTGTCGTTGAGTGTTCGAGAATCCATACCCCAAAGGAAGTCAAAGATAGCACACTACTACCTTCAAAAGACGAGCCGCCCCAGTGGATGTTATATACAGATGGTGCATCAAGCAATGAAGGCTGTGGGGAAGGGTTAATCTTGACGAATCTATACGGGAAAGAAGTCACTTATGCTCTCCGATTTGAATTCCCAACATCTAACAATGAGGCTGAATATGAAGCGTTGATAGCGGTATTGGAGCTAGCCATCTGACTTGATGTTAAATACTTACAGTTTTTTAGCGACTCCTTACTCATCACTAACCATGTGAAAGGTACATACGAAGCCCGCGAAGCATCAATGCGACAGTATCTAGCCAAGGTGAAGCATCTAATGAGTAACTTCCACAATTTTTCCATAACACAAGTTCCGCTTTCAAAAAACAAACGGGCGGATGCTCTCAGCAAGTTGGCTTCTTCCTCATTTGCGCACCTTAAAAAGAATGTTGATAGGTGTGTAAACACCCATCCTTTTACCACTTAATTCGGGCTAAAACAAGACCAAAACACGTATTTAATATCATTTGTTTGGAATTATGCGTGGTTTTTGTGTTTATTGTGTTTTCAGAGCTAACCGGATGAATATTAAAGAAAACATGGGATTGCACGGGATTTACCAAGGAAAAAGACTCAAGACGAAGTCTATTGTCCAAGAGATGCAAAAGATTTGAAGTCACTAGGCCTATTCGAAGATTTATCGAAGAAAAGGACTAAAGATGGAAGATTTTCATAAGTCGAAGAAACTCAAGTCTATTTAACGAAGAAATTAAAAGACGAGTTGGATTTAATCGACGATAAATCCCGAATCAGAATCGAAAACGTCAACTTTTCTGAAAAGACGAGAAGACAAGAAGAAAGGGAGAAAGCCCACTCACCAACCAACCACTAGGAGTATAAATAGTCTTTCCCTTCACACAATTAGGGAGTTAGCTTCATTTTTTTCTTTCCCAGTTTCTTTGTAGTTCGTTCCATCACCAACTCCATTAGGGAGTTTGGTGATTTTCATCTTTTTCTTTTCATCTTGTAATCTTCAATCATTAACCTTGTTACTTTTTCATTAATCAATCCATTCCATCTTTCTATTTATTTTGTTCTTCATCATCATCTATTACAAGTTCTTGAGTTTTTATTTGATTTTAGTTTGATCTTAAAAAGTTGTTGATTTAGTGTTTTTATTGGTGGGATTTGTTTCTTATGGTATGTTAATGATTTGTGTGTAATTTGGTAAAACCTTTTTGAGTATTTTGGTGTTTAGATTGAAAATCATTGAGTTTACATTGCTACTGTTCTTCGCTGCCCAGTTTTATTCCGAACAAGACAACATTCCGAATAGGCAAGTTTCTATTTGCCTTATTCGGACATTTCACTTTTTTCCGAATAGGGGTGTTCCCGTTTTCCTATTCGGAACTTTCCAATTATTCCGAATAGCCTTTCTCAGTTTCCTTATTCGGAACATTTTTCCGAATAGACATTATTTTCCGAACAATAGACTTATTCCGCATAGCCAATTGTTGTTTTCCTATTCGGAACTTTTCAAACTTTCCGAATAGGACCTCATTTTCCGAGTAGGGCTTTTCCCGTTTTCCTATTCGGAACTTTTTCCGAATAGCCTTCATATTCCGAATAACAGTTTTTATTTTTCCTTATTCGGAACATTTTCCGAATAGCAATCTTTGTTTCCTTATTCGGAATATTATTCCGAATGGCCTGTTATTCCGCATAGGACTTTTTCCGAATAGGGTATTTTTCTGCTTTCTCGTTTAACTGTTGTTAATTACTATTCCTGGCTTTAATCTTTATTCATTTACTTCACTTATTTAGAGTAGAAAACTAAATACACTTTTTGTCACCAAGAACAATCATTCCACTTTTAACTGAGATCAATTCGAGAGGATATCGAGAGAAAATTGAACCTAGCAAAATCTGTGTATCAAATGGCGCCGCTGCCGGCTCCTCTCGTTAAGATCAAAAGTTTTTTGTGAGAATTTGGATTTTGGGATCCGTTCCCCGTGAACGTTACTTTTTCCTAAAAATTTTCAAAAACACTAAAAAATATAAAATTTTCAAAAATCCTAAAAAGTAAAAAACAATAAAAACCAAAAATATTTTTGCTTTGTTCTTCTTTGTTCGTTCTTTTGCAGGTGTATGCGCACTCGATCCACGTCCTATCAAGAGCCCGAGCCTCTCGATAACTTAGACATGGCTGGTGTACAAAACAACAATAACATACCACCTCCGAACAACAATAATAACAACAACAACCCGCCTTTCAACAACATGAATAACAACAACAATGAGCACCTTCCGGATAATCGCCCAATGATTGAACTGCTGCAAGCTCATGTTGATGGCAACACGGATCCAATTGTTATACCACCAATTGCCGCCAACAATTTCGAGCTCAAGTCAGGCTTTATCCAGATGGTCTCCGCTCAACCATTCTTGGGACGCACCATTGATGACCCACACGACCATATCAAGAGATTTCTACAACTCACCAACACGGTCAAATTCAATGGAGTTTCACAAGAAGTTATAAGGTTACAACTTTTTCCCTTTTCTTTAGAGGGACAAGCCCGACATTGGCTTGCTAAGGAACCGCCACAGAGTATTCTCTCGTGGACGGATTTGGAAACAAAGTTCATTAACTACTTTTTTCCACCCTCTCGTACTACCGCTTTGCGGAATGAGATTATAAACTTTGAACAAAAGTACGATGAGTCATTCAGTGAATCTTGGGATCGTTTTAAAGATCTTTTAAGAAAATGCCCACAACATGGTTTTACCAAAGTACATCAAATAAATACTTTTTACAATGGTTTAAGCATGAGTGACCAAGATTCACTGAATAGTGCCTCAGGGGGTAATTTATTGGCTAAGACTTCCAATGCGGCTTGGGATATCATTGAGAACAAATCTCGTGTGCAAACCAAGAGCGTTAGGACCAATGTTGCTAGTGCTAGCACTAATGACAGCGACAAGCGATTAGACAAAATCACTACGCTTCTTGAATCGCTTGTCACCCACACCGTCAGCAACAACAACAGCAACAACGCTAAGAACGCACAAGTCAACGCTGTCAGCCAACCTTGTGAGATATGCGGTGGTCCCCACTCCTACACAACCTGTACC
The DNA here is from genome assembly GCA_025667525.1 of Glebionis coronaria. Lineage (NCBI taxonomy): Eukaryota > Viridiplantae > Streptophyta > Magnoliopsida > Asterales > Asteraceae > Glebionis > Glebionis coronaria. The sequence continues at coordinate 19,008,947 of CM046878.1, read as the reverse complement.
GCCACCCAAGATTACCCTGCTGAGAATGTGAATGCGGCATATGGCACCTACCAACAACCTGCTTATCAAGCAAAACCCCAAGGTGACCGTACCTTGCTTAGCTACCGCAACAACAACTATCTTTCACCACCTGGCTTTCCTCCTACCAACACAAACCAACAACAAAACCTTAACCGCCCTCCTCAACAACAACAACAGCCTCGACAACCATACATCCCACCTCACAAACAGCAACAACCACCTCAAAGAAACAATCAAGTCTACCAACAACCTGCTTACCAACCACCTGCATACAATGCTCCTCCCAACCAACCCACCGCTCTTCACCAAGAAGTGGAAACTTATATGAGGACTAATGATGCGATAGTGGGAAATCTTCAGAGAGAAGTGCTCAACCTGAAAGCCGATTTGGTAAAGCAAGGAAATGATTTGAGAGCCGATATGCGAAACACGTTGGATAGTCAGACGAATGATCTGAGGAACATGATGGCTAGTTTCTTCCAAAGTAGTCAACCCTCTTCTTCGGGTACTCTTCCGAGTAACACCGTTGCGAACCCAAGAGGGGAGATGAAAGCAATCACCACTCGAAGTGGTAAAGGTACCAAGGAACCCGAGCTTCCTATACCTCCACCAGTGGTTGAGACTCAGGAGAACGAGTCGCCTGCTCCTATTCCTCATCCTTCTCCTTCCCCAATTTCTCCACCTCTTCTTTCTACCCCTCCTCCACCCGTGGTTGTGAGTGACCCTATTCCCCTAAAGCCTTCCTCTTCTTCCAATATACCTTATCCTTCAAGGTTGAGGAAAGAGAAGCAAAAGAGCAAGGATGATATTCAGGTTTCGAATTTCCTTAAAATGTTCAAACAACTGAATTTTAATATCTCCTTCGCTGAGGCTCTCGCTCACATGCCCAAGTATGCCAAAATGTTTAAAGACCTTCTGAGCGACAAGGAAAAGCTCCTCGACATTGCCAACACCCAACTTAATGAGAACTGCTCTGCAGTGCTCTTAAGGAAATTGCCAACTAAGCTTGGTGATCCGGGTCGTTTTCTTATCCCTTGCAATTTCCCGGGAGTAGAGAATTGCATGGCCCTAGCCGATCTAGGTGCCAGTATTAATCTCATGCCTCTAAGTGTTTGGAAGCAATTATCTCTCCCAGAGCTAGTCCCCACTAAAATGACTTTGGAATTGGCCAACCGTACGGTTGCTTATCCAGTGGGGATAGCCGAAGATGTTATTGTAGGAGTCGACAAATTCACCTTCCCTGCTGATTTTGTTGTCGTCGACTACGAGATGGACCCCCGTGTGCCACTTATTGTTGGTCGTCCATTCTTGAGGACCGGTCGCACTCTCATTGATGTTGAAGCCGGTGAGCTTATCATGAGAGTGGGTGACGACAAAGTAGTCTTCAACATGGGAAAGTTGTCTAAACAGCCTTATTCATATGAGAGCGTTAATTGTATTGACGTTCTTGATGAGGCTTGTGAAGAACACTTTAATGATGCTTGCAAAAGTATTCCTACCTCTCTTCCCACTGTTGAGACCGTGTCCTCTATTGATTCATCGTTGTCTCTATTTGGAGATAGTGATTTATTCTGGAACAATCTTGAAGCTACCATGGGAGATGCGAATTTAGCTACTAATGATTCTCCCACCGAGGGGGATGAAGACATGAGTTTCTTTGACAATCTTCTCACTGAAGACAATCCTTCGCCTCCATCTCCCACGGTCATTGCTATCGATACTCCGACTTTGAAAACGCCTCCCGTCGAAAATCCTCCGGATTTGGAACTTAAGGAGTTGCCGCCACATCTCGAGTATGTGTTCCTTGACGAAAACAAGAAGTCGCCCGTCATTATTGCGAAGGATTTGAAAGATGAAGAGGAGACTCGCCTCGTCGCTGTGTTGAAGAATCATAAGAAGGCTATCGCTTGGAAGATTTCCGATATTCGTGGAATTGATCCTCACTTCTGCACACACAAAATTCTCATGGAGGACGACTTCAAGCCCACTATTCAAAGCCAACGAAGGGTGAATCCAAAAATACATGAAGTCATCAAAACAGAGGTTATCAAACTTCTTGATGCGGGTATGATTTACCCTATTTCGGATTCCCCGTGGGTTAGTCCAATCCATTGTGTGCCCAAGAAGGGCGGAATAACCGTTGTTCCCAATGAACACAACGAGTTGATTCCCACTCGTCTCGTTACTGGGTGGAGAGTTTGTATAGACTACCGCAAACTCAATGATGCCACGAGAAAGGATCATTTCCCTCTACCTTTTATGGACCAAATGCTTGAACGATTAGCCGGTAATGAATATTACTGCTTTTTGGATGGTTTCTCGGGTTATTTTCAAATACCCATCGATCCCCAAGATCAAGAGAAGACTACATTCACTTGTCCCTATGGCACTTTCGCTTACAAAAGAATGCCTTTTGGCTTATGTAATGCGCCAGGGACGTTCCAAAGGTGTATGTTAGCTATCTTCCATGACATGGTTGAACAAACCATGGAAGTCTTCATGGATGATTTCTCGGTCTTCGGGGATTCCTTCTCTGCTTGCCTTGCCAATTTAGAACGTATGCTAAAGCGGTGCGAAGACACTCGCCTTGTTCTAAATTGGGAAAAATGCCATTTTATGGTAAAAGAAGGCGTCGTGCTTGGACATAAGATCTCGAAAGCCGGTCTTGAAGTAGACCGTGCTAAAGTTGATGTTATAGCAAAGTTGCCTCCACCTTCCACTGTGAAGGGTGTGAGAAGTTTCTTGGGTCATGCGGGCTTCTACCGTCAATTTATCAAAGATTTTTCTCAAATCGCTCGCCCGATGACCCACCTCTTGGAAAAAGATACTCCTTTTATCTTTTCCAAAGAGTGCCTTGAAGCCTTCAACTCGCTTAAGGATAAGCTTACTAAGGCACCCGTCTTGGTTACCCCTAATTGGGAGCTTCCCTTTGAGTTGATGTGCGATGCTAGCGATTTTGCTATTGGAGCGGTTCTTGGACAAAGAGTGAATAAACACTTCCAACCAATCCATTACGCTAGCAAGACAATGACTGGGGCACAATTGCATTATACGACAACCGAAAAAGAGCTTTTAGCCGTTGTCTATGCTTTTGAAAAATTCCGCCCCTATCTTGTCCTTTCCACCACGATCGTGTATACCGATCATTCCGCGCTGAAGTACTTGTTGACAAAGCAAGATTCCAAACCAAGACTTCTTCGCTGGGTTTTGCTGCTCCAGGAATTTAAAATCGACATCCGCGATAAAAAAGGAGCAGAAAACCTAGCCGCGGACCATCTTAGTAGACTTGAGGATCCATACCAAGGGGATCATCCGACCAAAGAAATCAATGATTCTTTTCCCTTGGAGACCTTAATGTCTATAAACTCGAAGCCGAATGAAACCCCGTGGTTTGCGGACTTTGCAAACTACTTGGCGGGTGGAATTCTCAAGGAAGGGTTGACGTCCCAGCAAAAGAAGAAGTTCTTTACCGACATCAAGACTTACTTTTGGGACGACCCTTACCTATTCAAACAATGTGCTGATCTGATTATCCGCCGATGTGTTGATGGACCGGCAGCGTCTGCCATCCTTGATGCTTGCCACAAAGGACCCACCGGTGGTCACTTTGGTCCCAACTACACCGCAAAGAAAGTGTTTGACTCGGGATTTTATTGGCCCTCCATATACCGTGACGCTCACGATATGGTTAAGCGATGTGATGTTTGCCAAAAGCAAGGCAAAATCACACATAAAGACGAGATGCCTCAGAATTTCATTCAAGAGTGTGAAATTTTTGATGTTAGGGGTATCGACTTTATGGGGCCATTCCCTTCATCTAAAGGAAACAAATACATCCTTGTAGCCGTTGACTACGTTTCAAAGTGGGTTGAAGCCAAAGCTTTGCCTACTAATGACGCAAGGGTGGTTTGTAACTTTTTGAAAGCTCTATTCGCTAGATTCGGTGTGCCTCGCGCCATTATTAGTGATCGTGGGACTCATTTTTGCAATGACCAATTTGCTCGAGTCATGGCTAAGTACGGTGTAAACCATCGTCTTTCCACAGCCTACCACCCACAAACTAATGGCCAGGCTGAAATATCAAACCGAGGTCTTAAGCGAATTCTTGAAAGGACCGTGGGAGAGCATCGTGCCGCATGGGCTGATAAACTCGATGATGCTTTGTGGGCTTTCCGTACTGCTTACAAGACCCCGATCGGCTGTACGCCTTATCGTCTTGTGTACGGGAAAGCGTGCCACCTCCCCATTGAGTTGGAGCACAAGGCTTATTGGGCCTTGAAGTGGGCTAATTTTGATATCAACAAAGCCGGTGACCTACGCAAGATCCAACTCAATGAGCTAAATGAACTCCGGAATGAGGCTTATGAAAACTCTTTGATCTATAAGGAAAGAACTAAGCTCATTCACGACTCCAAGATTAAAAACCGAGAGTTCCATGTTGGAGACAAAGTCTTACTTTTTAACTCTCGGTTAAAAATCTTTTCGGGCAAGCTCAAATCTCGTTGGTCCGGCCCTTCACCATCGCCCAAATTTTTCCATATGGTACTCTCGAGCTCGCTCAACCTAATGGACCAAATTTTAAGGTGAATGGCCAACGAGTGAAGTTATACTTTGGTGAGGACACCTCTCAGGAGGTGATTCCATCCCTCACCACGTTCCCCATGAACTGAATTTGGGTCGAGTCAGGCTCGTGACTCGGTTATCAAAAACAAGCGCTCCTCGGGAGGCAGCCCGAGTATCTATCCCTTTAACCCCCTAAGTGTAGGGGAGGACCTATTTTGGTCATTTGTGTTTGTGTGGTGATGTGCTTACAGGGATTACTGCAATCTTGGAAATCTTTGAAGAACCGTGCTCCCGTGTTATCCGAAATCCGGTTCTATCTCTCAACTATCGTGATTCAATTTTCTTCAGTCTCACATTTGAAATTGATCACTTTAGTCGTCTCTTCCTTAACTTGAGTTAACCAACGTGCACAATGTCATAAGTGTAGGGGAGACTTTTCCCACATGCTTAAACATTGAGGACAATGTTTATCTTAAGTGTAGGGGAGACTTCTATCGAAGTTTTAAGTGGACTTTTCCATGAAAATGCCTTCAATTAACCGGAAAATCATATTTTTCAACATTTTTCAAATTTTTTATTAACTTTGGCCATTTAGTTGAAATTTTCAAATTTTTATCGTTGCTTTCATATGTATATATTCCGCAATAAAGTCAAAAATTTTAATATAGTGTTGTAGCTAGTTTAGATATCTTTGACATATTAGGCCCGTTGCGTTTATTTTGACTCAACCCGAATAGACTTATCCAAGTTTATTCTAGCTAGTATCCTTAACCATATAGACCTTAATTGGTTTATTAGGCTAAGTATCCACGAGTCTCATTACTTGAGATTTTAAATTGTGGAGGACGAGAAATGATAGAGTCAATTATAAGTCGGTATTCTTGCGCAAGCTCACTTGGTGTAATTATTTGCCTATTCTCCCATCACTTGCTAATAATTTATCTGCAATAAGTAAGGTCTTACGATTTGAAAAGTTACTTAGCTTCTAGCCCAAGATCGTTTAAAAGTTGCTCGGTAATGATAAGAGTTCATAGCCAAGGCATAACTTATGAAGCGGGGCGCGAAGATTGGCGAGTCCGAAAAGGCCCTAACAAGGCATGAGGATTCAATTTTATTGCTGAAGATCCAAAGTGATGTGAAAAGCATTATTCCTAAAGTCTATATGAAGGATCAAGACTCACGACGAAAAGCAATCAACTCCCATAAAGATCATGGAGAAGTCTATCCGAAAAGACCCTAACAAGGTATGAGGATAAATAGATCCAAGTCCGAAAAGGAGGCGGATCGTTGTATCTCAAAATCCCAATTAGAGATTGAAGAAATAATCATGAAGTCGTGGTCAACAAAGTTGGAGTACCCCTCAAAAGTCTCCAAGTGAAGAAACTCTATTATGATGAGAAGACCATTATCTCAAGAACGTCTCTCGAAGATATGAAGTATGAAGTACATGCCAAATATCGGCCCGAGAAAGGTCTCAAATCGTGAACCAAGTTATGCCAAGATATGAACTTTTTGATATCCCGAGAAGCAGTTTTAAGAGATTTTGTCCTTTAGCTAACTATTGATCAAATCGTCCTACTTTGCTTTCAGCCTTAATAAACTATCGAAATAAGTCCAAAAATGCATCTTCATGATCATTCTAAGACAAAAATAAAATATAAGAGATACAACTAGGAATAAGGGAGTTTAAGCATTTAATTAAGCCATGTGTGTAAGTGTTTGAATTGCTAACTTATAATAACAATGATCTCGTCTTTAAGCTTAGTTTGGGGAACGTGAAACTTGAGGGTGATAAATCTTCGCAGCACCAAAGCCCTAATGTAAGTCATCGATTTCTCTACAAGTTATTTCCATGTAGCTATTTTCAAGTGAAAATGGTTTTCTATCCCTTTGTTACCTTTGAAGTTTCATTTCTTTAATTTTTTGTTTAGAAGAGTTTAAATAAGGCCAAGGTTGATTAATTATGAGAAAAATGTAAAATTGCTTTATCACTAAGCATTGCATGAGGGCATGGCAATGGTTAAGTGTAGGGGATTTGATAGGTGTGTAAACACCCATCCTTTTACCACTTAATTCGGGCTAAAACAAGACCAAAACACGTATTTAATATCATTTGTTTGGAATTATGCGTGGTTTTTGTGTTTATTGTGTTTTCAGAGCTAACCGGATGAATATTAAAGAAAACATGGGATTGCACGGGATTTACCAAGGAAAAAGACTCAAGACGAAGTCTATTGTCCAAGAGATGCAAAAGATTTGAAGTCACTAGGCCTATTCGAAGATTTATCGAAGAAAAGGACTAAAGATGGAAGATTTTCATAAGTCGAAGAAACTCAAGTCTATTTAACGAAGAAATTAAAAGACGAGTTGGATTTAATCGACGATAAATCCCGAATCAGAATCGAAAACGTCAACTTTTCTGAAAAGACGAGAAGACAAGAAGAAAGGGAGAAAGCCCACTCACCAACCAACCACTAGGAGTATAAATAGTCTTTCCCTTCACACAATTAGGGAGTTAGCTTCATTTTTTTCTTTCCCAGTTTCTTTGTAGTTCGTTCCATCACCAACTCCATTAGGGAGTTTGGTGATTTTCATCTTTTTCTTTTCATCTTGTAATCTTCAATCATTAACCTTGTTACTTTTTCATTAATCAATCCATTCCATCTTTCTATTTATTTTGTTCTTCATCATCATCTATTACAAGTTCTTGAGTTTTTATTTGATTTTAGTTTGATCTTAAAAAGTTGTTGATTTAGTGTTTTTATTGGTGGGATTTGTTTCTTATGGTATGTTAATGATTTGTGTGTAATTTGGTAAAACCTTTTTGAGTATTTTGGTGTTTAGATTGAAAATCATTGAGTTTACATTGCTACTGTTCTTCGCTGCCCAGTTTTATTCCGAACAAGACAACATTCCGAATAGGCAAGTTTCTATTTGCCTTATTCGGACATTTCACTTTTTTCCGAATAGGGGTGTTCCCGTTTTCCTATTCGGAACTTTCCAATTATTCCGAATAGCCTTTCTCAGTTTCCTTATTCGGAACATTTTTCCGAATAGACATTATTTTCCGAACAATAGACTTATTCCGCATAGCCAATTGTTGTTTTCCTATTCGAAACTTTTCAAACTTTCCGAATAGGACCTCATTTTCCGAGTAGGGCTTTTCCCGTTTTCCTATTCGGAACTTTTTCCGAATAGCCTTCATATTCCGAATAACAGTTTTTATTTTTCCTTATTCGGAACATTTTCCGAATAGCAATCTTTGTTTCCTTATTCGGAATATTATTCCGAATGGCCTGTTATTCCGCATAGGACTTTTTCCGAATAGGGTATTTTTCTGCTTTCTCGTTTAACTGTTGTTAATTACTATTCCTGGCTTTAATCTTTATTCATTTACTTCACTTATTTAGAGTAGAAAACTAAATACACTTTTTGTCACCAAGAACAATCATTCCACTTTTAACTGAGATCAATTCGAGAGGATATCGAGAGAAAATTGAACCTAGCAAAATCTGTGTATCAAATGTTCTTGATGAGGTTGCTACACAAAGGAGTATCGATATTCATGAAGTAAACACGTCAACAACGCAAGAAGAAACGTGGATGGATCCAATCATTGAGTACCTCAAGACCGGGAACCTGCCATCCGATGCCACCACTGCTCGAAAGGTTCGGATAAAGGCACCCAATATGCTATAAAACAAGGTATTTTGTATAAAAAGGCTACTTAACACCATGGCTGCGGTGCGTAGGTCCAAAGCAAGCAACCTGTGCTACAGGAAGCTCATTTCGGGTCACGTGGAGCACACGCAAGAGCACGAAGCATTGCTAGGAAAACAACAAGGTTAGGATCAGAGACGGAGCTAGGATTTAGTCGTAGGGGGGCTCAATTTTTTTTGCGAAGGTAAAATATAATTTTCTGTTTTTGAAACTAGATTAAAGTTTGAAAAAGTGATAATTAATACTACAGAATATATATACTAAAATGAAAAATTAAAAATTAAAAATTAAAATGGTTAGAATTGCTATTTCTTAAAAAGTACCCCACTAATTCAATAAAAATATATAAAAGAGTACTGTTATTGGCTTATCTTCTTTAATAGACTGTTTTTTTTACCTTAAAACTCCATTGAAACAAGAATTTCTTATACATTTTGCTTTGGTCTTTGAACTTTTTTTTCGAAACACCTTGTTATAGAGTATATCCGTTATTGATAGGGGGCCGAGCACCCTCTAGCCCCCCCCCCCCCCCCCCCCACTGGCTCCGTCTCTGGTTAGGATACTTTTGGACCTCGATGTATCGTGATGCAGCTAAAGTAGTTGAAACTTGTCATAGTTGCCAAGAACACTCACCCATTATTCGGCAACCACAATGCGACATGACGAGCATTTCCAGCCCTTGTCCTTTTTACCAATGGGGCATCGACCTTGTCGGACCATTTCCCGAGGCACCAGGACGTGTGAAATTCCTTGTGGTGGCTGTAGATTACTTCACCAAGTGGGTCGAGGCCGACCATTAGCCACAATAACAGGACAAAGAATTTTAAAGTTCGTTTGGAACAACATCGTATGCCGTTTTGGCATCCGGGGAATCATTATCAGCGATAACAGAAAACAATCCTCCATTAATCCTTTTCGTGATTGGTGTAAGGAGCTCAACATCAAACAATAGTTCACTTCGGTCTCTCACCCCCAAGCCAACGGTCAAACTGAGGTCACCAACCGAACGTTACTTCAAGGACTAAAAGCACGTCTTGGAAAGGCACGGGGACAATGGGTAGAGGAATTACCTAATGTATTATGGGCCTTGTTAATGCAAGTGATGCCTAAAAACATTATTAGAGTTAACTAATCTTTCTTAGTTTTGATCACAACAAACTATACAACACATTTAGTGTAAAACACAAAACGAATTATTTAACTAACACTATCATCAAGGTAATAATCATATCACTAACCTTTCTTAATCATACTTAGTGATCGTCAAAATGATTATCCTTAAAACTCACTTTTGTTAATATGACAAAAGACTTTTTAATAAACTTTCTTTTTTAGAAAATGTTTTATTAAAATGGAAAATGAAAATTTGAAAATAGCATATTCCAAATGCTGTTAGAATATCCTTTGAAGGCTTAAAATACCTCAGATATTCCTACCCCACTAAAAGATAAAAAAACGGAGCGTACTCTAGTGGCGGTACCTTAAGTAGCTACGCGGTTCCTAAGCGATATGGAACCGTCGGGCTAGATAAGGTACCGCGCACAGATAGCCGTTATATATCCGTTATACTTTGTCTCCTTTAAATAGTGGGTCAAATCTCATTTTCCAGCAAGCCTCTTGGACGTTTTTCTCAGCCCCCTTTCTATTTTCTATAGCATAATCATTAGTAAATGATCACTTAAAGTGTTAAGGATGTTTACATATGATTATCCTCTTGATCCCCTCCTTTACCTTGTCCAATGAGAAGATCACTCACTCACTAGTGTTGTGATAAAGATGAATCTATGAGCTAGTCATATTCATCATGATACCCTTTTTGTTTTAGGTCAATCCATTGTATTTATGAATACTTGGACTAGTTGTGTTCATCCAAGTTATTTGTGGATACTTGGATTTGTTGTGTACATCCATTGCATATGTGTTTGCTTGGATTTGTGTTGTGTAAATCCAAGCTACATGTGTGTACTTGGATAAGTCTAGTTGAGTTGTAATAGATTTGATTAGTAGTTCTCACTAAACTATAAAGTGATGTGGTTGTGTCTTGTGAGTTCTCACTAAACTTGAAAGTGATTAGTAGTTGTGTTGTGTGGAGTTCTCACTTAGCTTCAAAGTGAAGAGTCGTGAAGATTGGTTCTAGCTTTGGATTAGAACTCGACATCTAGCCTTGTGTCGTAAAATGGTGAAGTAGGCAACGTCGTGAAGATTGGTTCTACCTTAAGATTAGAACTCGACATCTAGCCTTGTGTCGTTAAATTGTGAAGTAGGCAACGTTGTGTAGATTGGTCCTAGCTAAAGATTAGGTCTCGACATTTAGCTTAGTGTCGGAAAACAATGTAAGCAACGATGTAAGGTTTTCTCCGCCGAGAAGGGAGCTTGTGGATATAGTGGAAATCTCGAGTAGGTGTACTCAAGGAGTGGAGTAGAAACGAGGATAGAGCCTCGTTGTCGAACCACTATAAATCTTGGTGTCTTCCCACTAGGTTGTCTCCTTCCTTACTCTTTACTTATTTCATTATCATTACACTTACCTATTATCTTTGCTAGTGCATTTGAATTGAACCTAATCATTATGCAACTTAGCTTCAAGCAAAAGATAGTTTTGATACAAACCAAATTGAAAGTAATTTTAATTTGGTCACCAATCGAAGAGAAACTATTCAACCCCTCCTTCTAGTTTCTACAACTGGTATCAGAGCGATGGTCACTCAAGATCTTTGAAGTATATTGTACTTTGAAACTTGGATCGATCCATTGTCTCCTCAAATTAGAAGGTCAAGTTGTACTAAAGTTTCTCTTTGGTCAAAACTATTTTGTTCTTGAAAAATAGGTCCTTTAATTGATAATATTGCATCCCACTTAAGATTAGTAGTCTTTATGCATTTTAGATATACTCTTGAAATGTATCTACTAGTTTGCATCTTGCTTTGTGTAGGTCCTCATGAAGATCAATCACTTAATTGGTTGTGGATTCAGTTACTTGCACTTGTAGAAGACTCATCTTCATTGATCTTCAACATCTTTGAATGATGATACCAAGATGATTGGGAATGATACTAGTCCTTGAAGACTTAGTACTCATCATAGTCATTGATTGGGCATAGCATTGAATCCTTGATGGATTGCTCTTTGTGGCCAAGGTACGCTTTCGTTCTTCCACACGCCCTTTGATCATTCTTTTGATCATTACTTGACTATGTGCTTGCTCTTGGCATCCTTGCCTTGACATTTTTTTGTGGTTTGTGATTCTTTCCTTTTATCCTCTCAAACCTTCATTGCTTGGATACTTGACTCACTATGGTGATGTAGAGTGAGTTAGTAGTAGCTTAAAGTATCAAGCATGATTTCATGGTTTGCACCCATACGGTTAGTAGGCCCTTTGTAGGAGAGAAAGTGAATTAATACCTTGCTTATATTTTGGTTTAGACTAAGACTATTATTGAAAGTGATCTTAGTCTATACTTGAATAATTGCTTTGTATTTATTCATTACCAAAGTCGTTTAACGTTTCGCCGGAAAGGCACGTCTTAAACCACTATATATGACACAAGCTCTTCGTTACCACTATTTGAAGATTGTCATTAATCCCTTGAGCATTGGTCCTAGTCTTGATTCACTTCCCTTGACTTCTCTCCACTTTGTCGTTTTGCTACGAGTAGTCGTTTGTCCGTTTCAGTTCTTTTCGATCTCGATTCAACTCGTAATCCTTCATTAAGGCATATTGCTTAGTGTTATGATGATCCAATGATATTCTAAAAGGCTCATGATATAATTTTAAGTATTTTAGAAAAACTTGGTTTTTAAAATTTGGCGTCTTTCATTGATAAAAACCAGCCTCTATAGGCGGTTCTTTATCTAGGCGGCTCAAACCTGCGGTTCCTTATCGATAAGGTACCGCGGGCAGTAAAGTGAGTCAGAGCGCCAGTTTGATTATTTTATTCTTTTTCAAACCACTATCTCTCTCTCCCAAAAACACACAGCCGACGGTTTACCCTTTTTCCACCATTGTTGAAGCTTCCAAAACCTTCAATCACTCAAATTAATTGATTCCAAGTTGTGGGTTTCACTCATCCTTCATCTAACATCAATTAATTGTAAGTATTTTCTTTCAATTTCATCTAATTTGTTCTAGGGTTCATCCTTTCATAATTGGGGATTTTTAAAATTGAAATTGAATTAAAACCTTAATAGGAATGTGGGTTGACATGGTTATTTTACTATGATTCCTTAGGTTCATATTCATTAAGATTTTACTAAAACCCACTTGTAGAACAAATCCGAATTTAGGCTAAATAATTTTAGTTAAAAGATGGATTTGAGATGAACCCATGAACAAGTAGGTAATGACATTGTTAATGCTTACCTAAAAGCCTTGTTTTGAAAAACCAATGTTCTAATCCATTGTTGATCTAACATAGATCATGTGTTCTTGGTTAATGATGGAATAGACACATTGTGAACATGAGAATGATATGGATTCAATTCTATGTTTGTCAATAAATTGATATAACACATTCTCATATTTTTTATCTTTGATTTTATTTTTCATATGAGTGATTGGAGAAATATTTTCTTGTGTCTATTTAGGTACTAATCATGCCTTCACAATACCAAAAGGATCATCAACTCACCAAAAAGTATATGCCAAACCTATCCGACTTTTGTCACTCAACTCACCTTGCCCATACTTTTTCCTCTCTTCAATCTCGTTGCTTTCATGAGGGTAGAGTTGTCCAAAAGGATATCAAGGATTATGTCTACATCAAGTCCATGTTCGAAAACATTGGATTTGATTGTTTGTTGAACATTAAGGAAGACATCTATCCTCGATTCCTATTGGAGTTCTTTAGCACATACTCCGTCATTGAAAACAACGATGGAATATTTGTTAGGTTCATCTTGAAAGATCAACTCATTCAATACTCTCTCGAAGTTTTTGGTCAAATTCTTGATGTCCCATTTGTAGGCACTTGTCGCTTCACGGATAAATGGAAGCTTAGTGCTCTCCTTGAATCCTACAATTTTCCTCCAAATGATCATGAGGAAATTGATCTTGACTTCATTGTCGACATTGTCTCCAAAAAGCGTAATCGACCCGTTAAGAGAAGCCTTCATACTAAGGTACGTTCGGTGAAACGTCATGAGGTTCTCTTAAGCGACCTTAACGATAACATGGTTCAATGGACCAATATCCTTAGGGAAAATGTGTTTTGTCTTGGTGGAAACTGGGATCATGTTTCGGCGTGTTTAGTGCATATGCTATATTGCATCTTTACCAACACCAATTACAATTTGGCATATTTTATCGCTCAACGAATCAATTATGCTATTCACAAGCCTAAAACAAACCTCCCTTACGCAATGCTTCTCACTCGCCTTTTTAAAAGGGTTGGCCGTGATTTTCCAAATCTTGATCTTTCTCAGTTTCAACCGGTCAAACGGGTCATGCTACCTATTCAAGAGGTATATAAGAGAAAGACAAGATCTGATCGTAAATCCGACCAACAAGAGTTCAATGATGAGGACATGGACATGCCAACAAGTGATGGTGATGGAATTGGCACAAGTGCTCCCATTAACTCTTCGAGTTCTTCTCACCACTCCACAAACTCATTCGTGGATGGTTTTTAGATGACATTGCTTCCCCTCCTCACCATTCCTCCAGTGAAGTTCCTAATAATCTTAATTTAGAGGAACTTTACCGTCAAAATCTTCGAACCCGAGGTGATTTGCATGAACACCGGATTGAGTCAAGAAAGGGAATCAAGTACTTGGGAAAAATGATCAAGGATTTAGGCAAGAAAAGCAGGTGAAGACTTTGAGTTGTGTCAAAGTTTGGTTATCGTTTGATGTTTAAACATTTGCTTATTAACACTTTGGTTTAGTTGTTTATTAACTTATGTTACATGTTTGGATTATTAGTTATTTTGATCCTAAATGTTGCTTATGCCATTATGTTTGTGTTTTACATAGCTTTGTGCATGCCTTATGATAGTTAGCTTATTAGATTATGATTTGTAGTTAACTTTGGCTTGTGAATCTTTTGGTAAAAATCTGGGTTAACCAAAATTTGGGATGGGAAATTTTTTGAAAGTCCTCTGGTCGCGGTTCCATATCAACCCGCGGCTCCTTATTGATAAGGAACCGCCGGTCCTAGATAAGGAACCACCGGCCACTGTGCACGACAGCATCTTTTGCTTTACACTATTTTCTCAATTCTGTGTAAACACTGCATGATTTTCTGTAATAAATTGCACATTTCCTAAACTAGCTTACCTAAATTCATTATTCACCTAAAATGATTTTAACCCATTACTAGTTTGGATCATCCCCTCACCCATTTAAACCCACCTTGTTAGTCATGTTCTTCACACATCAAAACATCCTTCCCTAACTCTTAAACCACCCTTGTCAACCATGGTTTGTACCAAAACCTCAAAGACTTCCAAGACCTCCACCCCAAGGAAAACACTCAAAATAAGGATTAAGGTAGCCAAGCCTAACTCCTCACCCTTCCACACACCTAAGAATGAAATGGTTCCTATCCTCATTTCTTCATCACCTTCACCACCCCTTGCACCATGCAAGACAACATCCACCCATGGTACTAACCACTCTATTGGTTCTACCTCCTCTTCATTCAACTCAAGAATAAATGAGCTCTCTTCACCCTTCACTCCAAGTGCACCCTTGGATGTGACCACACAACCCCAACCAATCTAAAGCATTCCTTTTGTGAATGACTTTGATGACACCTTGGTGACTTCACCATTTACCCCTCCTAACTCACCCATTTCACCAACCTTGGAGAATATACCTCCACGCTCACCCATTTACCCTTTAGGGAACATGCCTCCACTCTCACCCACATCACCCTTGGAGAACATGCCTCCTCCACCTCCACCCAACTCAAACATTCCAATTTTGGGTGTTCCACTTTCCCTCCTTTTGGGTGATCCATACTATGGGTTTCAACAAACACATGGTCCTAGTTGTCCATGTTGTCTTTACAACCACTACATCATCCATAACCTTAGGATGGATATGTTTGGACTACATAGGAGGTTGCAAGAGTTCTTGCTTACCTTGTTCTCCATGCCTCCTCCTAGGAGATGAATGATGAGTTTTCTTAATAAGTGTTTTCGACAAAACCAAGCCAAAGAAGACTACTCATCTAGATTTAATGTTAAGCTAGCTATGTATTAGTTAGTTTTATTTGTCATTGTACTTGCTTCCTTCATGAGTGTTTCATGAAGTTGTTCTATAGATTTAGCTTTATGTGTTTCTACTCTTATGTGCACATTAATCAACTTTAATTTGAAATTAAAATTGAACCTAAATCTATCACAACCTCTAAAAACTTGACTAAAATTGGTTCAAAATGATATCTAAATTATTTTGTCACCCTTTGTCAAGACATTCTTTGTGAATGTGTTGCTTTATGCAACCCTGGCATAATTTGGTGCTAATAGAGGTAAAATTCCAAGATTTGCAATTTTTTTAAAAAGTCTTAGTTTTTCCCAAAACCCTGGAAAAACATGGTTTCAAGTCCACTGGACGCGGATCCTTAAAGTCCCGCGGTTCCCTAGCGATATGGAACCGCCGGTCCCTATAAGGTACCACGGGCAGTAAATGACTTTTGACGAATTTTTTGGTCAAAACTCTTTAAACCCTATACCCTGTCAAGATTCCTTGTTTACTCAAATTGACTAAACATTCCTTGACACTCCACTTTTTGTATTCAAATTCTTACCTTGATTACATTTTACTTATACCCGAACCTTGAGATTTCATTCTCACACCTTCCCAACCTTGAGAATTCATTCTCACACAACCTTGAGATTTCATTCTCACACCTTTCCAACCTTGAGAATTCATTCTCACCCAACATTGAGATTTCATTCTCACACTCTCACAATGCCTAACTCCTCCATTCCTAACCTTGACATTTCTTTGTCACAACCCCACTCACCCAAAGCTTCCTCATCCAAGCTTTCAAAGAAACCGAAAATCTCGGTTCGACCTATTTGGGTTAAGAAGAATGAACCATCTTCCTCCAAACCACCCAAAAACCCTACCTTCTCTCCAATCAAGTATTGGAATGAGACTTATACCATTAACCCCATCACCGGAGCTAAAGAAAATGTTCCTCCACCACCACAATCCTTCAATACCCCTCAACTCAATGACCTTTCAACCTTCCCAAACCTCACAAGGAATTGTGAAAACATTCCCAAACCCATTACCCCACCACCACCAAACCCTAAATTTGATGCCCTACCCCCATCAAACGATTTTGTGTTGCATCATGGATCCTTGTGTGCTTGTTGTCGATTTCAACAATTTGAACTTGCTCATGTGTATGAGAAGTTAAATTTTCTTGAATTCCTCCTCACTCGACCTCCTATTCAAGTTTTCGTTCCGGTGGACAAAACTTCGAATGATGCATCGTCGTCTTATTTTTCCAACTAAAGGACTAACTACTCTTGGAGTTTTTATTACTTTAGTTTGTTTTAGAGTCTTTTAATTTTTAAGCAATCTTGGAAAATTATCACTATTAGACTAGCTTATGCTTAGTGGTTTATTTTCCATATTTCTTGCTTTAGATACTCATATTGTGTGTATGACTATCTACTTTGTTGTGTATTTTCTTTTATGTAACCTTTGTGTGTTATTTCCTTAGTTCTATTTTGAGTTGATCATGGTTAACTTTTACAATTGCTTATGGGTGATTCCATCAATTCTAAACTTTAACCCATTGACAAGTTTATCATCTTCATTGGATTGAAGTTTGATTTTGTCAATTACCTTTTTGGACAAGCTTAGCAAAATACTTGCTTCTAATTTGATATTTCTTCTCTCTCTCCCCTCTCAAGTTACTTAGTAGGTAGTGATCATATATACATTGGTGTTTCTTTCCTTTCTACTAACCTTTGTGTAGCATGTCACCTTAGCTTATATACTTGGTGCCCCAAGCAAGGGGGAGCAACCACCAAGGGGGAGCTACTAGCAAAGTTCGATGTTCTTCGAAGACTTATGCTAACCTTTTTGCTACGACAAAGGGGGAGAAATGATAGTGATAAACTCGTTAATAATTCGTTATTTTGTGTTTCTACGTAAATGAGTTTATCGTTTGTCGTAATAAAAAAGGGGGAGATTGTTAATGCAAGTGATGCCTAAAAACATTATTAGTGTTAACTAATCTTTCTTAGTTTTGATCACAACAAACTATACAACACATTTAGTGTAAAACACAAAACGAATTATTTAACTAACACTATCATCAAGGTAATAATCATATCACTAACCTTTCTTAATCATACTTAGTGATCATCAAAATGATTATCCTTAAAACTCACTTTTGTTAATATGACAAAAGACTTTTTAATAAACTTTCTTTTTTAGAAAATGTCTTATTAAAATGGAAAATGAAAATTTGAAAATAGCATATTCCAAATGCTGTTAGAATATCCTTTGAAGGCTTAAAATACCTCAGATATTCCTACCCCACTAAAAGACAAAAAACGGAGCGTACTCTAGTGGCGGTACCTTAAGTAGCTACGCGGTTCCTTAGCGATATGGAACCGCCGGGGTAGATAAGGTACCGCGCACAGATAGCCGTTATATATCTGTTATACTTTGTCTCCTTTAAATAGTGGGTCAAATCTCATTTTCCAGCAAGCCTCTTGGACGTTTTTCTCAGCCCCCTTTCTATTTTCTATAGCATAATCATTAGTAAATGATCACTTAAAGTGTTAAGGATGTTTACATATGATTATCCTCTTGATCCCCTCCTTTACCTTGTCCAATGAGAAGATCACTCACTCACTAGTGTTGTGATAAAGATGAATCTATGAGCTAGTCATATTCATCATGATACCCTTTTTGTTTTAGGTCAATCCATTGTATTTATGAATACTTGGACTAGTTGTGTTCATCCAAGTTATTTGTGGATACTTGGATTTGTTGTGTACATCCATTACATATGTGTTTGCTTGGATTTGTGTTGTGTAAATCCAAGCTACATGTGTGTACTTGGATAAGTCTAGTTGAGTTGTAATAGATTTGATTAGTAGTTCTCACTAAACTATAAAGTGATGTGGTTGTGTCTTGTGAGTTCTCACTAAACTTAAAAGTGATTAGTAGTTGTGTTGTGTGAAGTTCTCACTTAGCTTCAAAGTGAAGAGTCGTGAAGATTGGTTCTAGCTTTAGATTAGAACTCCACATCTAGCCTTGTGTCGTAAAATGGTGAAGTAGGCAACGTCGTAAAGATTGGTTCTACCTTAAGATTAGAACTCGACATCTAGCCTTGTGTCATTAAATTGTGAAGTAGGCAACGTTGTGTAGATTGGTCCTAGCTAAAGATTAGGTCTCGACATTTAGCTTAGTGTCGGAAAATAATGTAAGCAGCGATGTAAGGTTTTCTCCGCCGAGAAGGGAGCTTGTGGATATAGTGGAAATCTAGAGTAGGTGTACTCGAGGAGTGGAGTAGAAACGAGGATAGAGTCTCGTTGTCGAACCACTATAAATCTTGGTGTCTTCCCACTAGGTTGTCTCCTTCCTTACTCTTTACTTATTTCATTATCATTACACTTACCTATTATCTTTGCTAGTGCATTTGAATTGAACCTAATCATTATGCAACTTAGCTTCAAGCAAAAGATAGTTTTGATACAAACCAAATTGAAAGTTATTTTAATTTGGCCACCAATCGAAGAGAAACTATTCAACCCCCCTTCTAGTTTCTACAGGCCTATCGCACTACAACTCGAACTAGAAAGGGTTGCACTCCCTTTAGTTTGGTTTACGGCTCCGAAGTCGTCCTGCCACCAGAAATAGGGATTCCTACATACCGCGTTCAATGCTTTGATAGTAACTTAAACAATGAAGACCTACTACTAAACTTGGAGTTGCTCGAAGAAAGGAGAGAAGTAGCAGCACTACGTGAAGCAAGATACAAACGCTAAACGGAACGATACTACAATCAAAAAGTACGACCTGCACACCTTAAAGTTGGGGATTTTGTCCTTAGAAAAAACGAAGCAAGTAGGCAAGTTGGTCCCCAATTGGGAAGGGCCATACAAAATCATCAAGTCACGGTGCCCCGGTACATATGTCCTGGAAGACATGAAGGGAAAGGCAATCCCTCGAACATGGCGCACAAGCAATTTACGTAAATTCTTCTTCTAAAAAGAACGAACAAAAACGCTCACAACAAAGTACCATGTGTTCAATAAATGTACAATATATGTACTTGTAAAAAAATTGTTGCATCTGTGATAAAATAAACGTACTTTGAGCAATGCTTTTTGTGCAAGCTATTTCCTACGAGTGTACCGATGATAAAAGGGAGAACAAGTTTAAACGCTAGCGAAAATAATATTCCGACATAAATAGGGATAATATTTATACGACGAAAATAGATGGCGACAAAAGTATGTATATTTACACATGCAAATATCGTCAATAAAAGGGCAAAAGGTCATGGCTAGTCACGCCCATAAAAAGTCCTGAGTAACAAAACGGGCAGTACAAATGAAGGAAAGTAAACTAGCTTCGCAACGTTCGAACGAATGTAAAAAGTAAACTTATGTCCAAACGTGAAATCAAGTATCAAATGACAAAGCAACATAAAAAATTTTTGAACAACCAAAACATAATCATACTCTAACAAAAATACACTCTTTGAGAAACTAGTGACTCTGCACAAATCGTTTTTTGCCAACTTCATCAAATGGCATGCTAAAAGTCATGATTTGTAACATATACTTTTTACATGATGAAAAGTACAAACAAAACATACATAAAAAAATAAATATAATAATAAAAAGATAATGACCAATCTTATACTATTCTAAATTCACTACATGCATAGTAACTACATCTTTACATTATTATTCCCTATCGAACGAGGAAAAATGTTTAAGGATGCTACGCTTTTAACAACATGCATACACATGTACTAAATAAAATAGTGAAAGCACATCATATCATGCGATTATAAACGTGTATGACCATCTAACGAATATGTTATGGAAAACTAAAATGGACAAAAGCACATTTACAGAAGCATGATTAACATTTTCCATATAGTGAAGTTGACAATCCTTGAAATACATCATAAAAGGTATAGTACCTTATAATACCTTGAACAAAATACTTCATAACAAAACTTCCACAGCTTCGTTACAAACAATACCTTGTGTTCACGGACCATAACATACATAGAATACTATCCGTACCACAGTCTCCGAAAACACAAAATTCAGACTCGTGATCCCACCACGCGAACAAGTTACTTAGATAGAGTTATTGCACATCTTATCTCCATCCGCATACAAAACGCAAAATATTAGCAGGAGGTTTATTATACCTCAACCTCCTATAGTGCCGAAGGAGAAGCCGGCATGTTACTTGATTCTTCACTGAAACTTTTACCATTTGAGCATAAAACGCGGCGAAGCAGTTTGGGTGAGAGCATCGGGTCACTAACGACTTCACTCACACATCTCCATTCGATACATTTCAGCTCATCGATAATAGCCTCGATCTTTTGAGCTAGGATTGGGTCATAATCATGAGGACCGTCATTAACCTTCGGGTTAGACCCAATACCACACGCCTCACTTTTCCCTACATCCTTTCCAAATCCTAATATGATAATCTCCAACTTTGATAGTACCTGTGCAAATTGATCACTATACATTACCCTTGAGACCATGCGTGGAATAGCGTTATGCATAATTCACTTTAAATCTCGCTGCAAGACATCGTACTTATCATTTATATCTGATGCGTTAAATCTAGTTTTCCCAAAATTAACCTTTACTAGATTATAACACGGGCAGTGTACCCTTGTCAATTGTAAAATAGTATTAGCAAATATCGGGTTCGAACACAGGGACTATTTATAGTTGAAATATTAGTTAGTAAAAAAATGCGTAACTAGTAACAAATTGGTTTTAGTCTTAGTGAAGACTTGCTTATAAAAACAGTGAAAATATTCAAGATTTCAAATATGGATAAAAGATACGCTTGCTTGGACCGTGAATGACTATGAGTTATTTCTTAGGTATGAAAATATCGATAAACTTCTAATGTAAAATCCTAAGTTCCTTTCGAATACCGGATTTCTCCAATTACCTAACCATGCAACGATTCCTTTCGAATACCGTTAACACCTTAAGTAATAGTGCATAAAGTTTCAAGCTGATAAGTGAGAATTAATTTATAAGCTTCCTTTCGAATAGCTTACTAACTCCTAAACCGATTTCTCTTAATTTAGTAGCTAGCGTTTGTGTGAATATCTACTTATGAAAATTGTTGTTAATGACTCCTTTCGAATATCATTCACTTATAATCAACTAAAGACAGGCCGATTAATTCGTTCCTATTTTAGTAAAAATTACGGATTCCTTTCGAATACCCGTTTTTAGATTACCAAACAAGAGTATAAACAATTTTGACAAGATAATTAAGTTATTAACCCAAACGGATCCCCAATTAATCTCAACAAATCAATCGAATTTCCAACCCAAAATCTAACACATAAACATCACATAATCCAAGCAAACGTATAAAGAAATTAGCTACTCATGATTGTAACAAACACAATTGAATATGTAAAAGACATACTTTAATCTTGCTATTAAAATGATAGAAGATGAATACCAAATTGAGAAAGAGGTTCCAATGATCTTCAAAGTAACAAAGTAAAAACTTGAAGTAACAATTGTTCAATAGAAACTTATGATGATAATGAAAATTATGCTAAAGCTTGATGATGATGATGGTAATGCTTGTTGTATGATGGTATGAATGCCTCCTCTTGTGTGGATGTTGTGTTCCTTAAATACTCCTCCTGGAACATCAAAAAACGTCTAGCAATAATGTCCCATGATGTCCACTAACTCTTTAGCTTCCCCCATAATGAGAAATAAAAACAGAGTTTATAACTGCAAAAAGACCAGTTGCGCCGCAACTGTATGGTCTTGCGCCGCAACTCTTGTTCCGCAAGTGCCAAGTCCTGTAGCTTCTTTAGTTGCGCCGCAACTCTTGAGTCTTGCGCCGCAATTGATGATCCGAGAAACCAATGATCTGTAGCAACTTTTGTTGCGCCGCAACAGGTATGTCCTGCGGCGCAACTCTTGATCCGAGGCTGAACTGATTTGGGTGTAAAACTTTTGCTTTGCCCCTTTTTGTCCCAAATCTTTACAGCAACATGAGCAGATTTGATGAGCCTTTACCAAGTAGCTGCTCGCTCTTGGGCTAGCCAGTCTTTCTGGTGGAATAAGCATCACCCTGGGAGACTAGAACCCAGCCCAACTCTTAGAACGTGAATCAATGGTGAGTGGGGGTACCCTGATGATTTTAGGCAAACCATCACAGCCGTCAACGGATTTGATATGTCTTTACCAGAAGCCGTACCCTTCTGGACTCGCCAATTCTTAGCAATGAAGCATCGGTGAATTGAACACCCTATAGCTTTAAGCAAGCTATTACAGCTATCAACGGATTTGATAAAATCTTTACCAAGAGCCGTACCCCCTTGGATTAGCCACTTTTCAGTCTAGGACCATGGCAAGTGAAAACCATCCAGTTTTGGGTAACCTGGCAACCATCAACGGATTTGATGTGTCACACCAAGAGCCGTACCCTCAAGGTGAATCAACTCTTTCTTGTCGGTAAGACATGGTGAGTTGAGAACCTACAAAACACACTTTTCACAAAATATAAGCAATATGGGGTCTATCCATTACGTTTAGGACACAAAACATAACAAATATCGCTATGAAAAACTCGTATAAATGAGCGATATCAAACCCCCCCATACTTAAGCATTTGCTTGTCCCTAAGCAAATCCGACTCAAACCGTAATGTTTTTTTTTTTTTTTTTTTTTTTTTTTTGTAAGACTCTAAATGACTCAAATGGGACTAAAATAAACGTTATAGGGGACAAAACTAACTAATTTCCCGACTCACCCCCCCATACTTGAGTAACACATTGTCCCTAATGTGTTCCATCAAAAGAAAATCTAACTAAAAGGGAAATTAAAATAAAATTAGAAAAATAAAAGGGAAAAGAAAAAGTACAACAACAATCAACGAAGCCCCACAAACGGCTTCAACTTCTTCACTCATCATCCGAAGGTGGTGGTTGGTACCACATGGGAGGTGGGTTGTATTCAGTCCACCCACTTGCTGCCTCGGAATTCTGCACATGATACTGGGAAGTGGCCATATAATCCCACATGGGCTGGTATCGCTGCATGTGGTACTGCGTGTAATCCCCAAACTGGTGCAAATCTGAGCGGGTCCTCTCGACCTCTGTTCTGAGCTGATGAACCTCATCATATGTCTCATCCATTCGGTGCCCAATCCTATACAATTCCTGCATCATAGGATTAAAATCAAACTGCCCAGGTTGTGGGGGAACTGCTCCCGCTGCGTTTGCATTACCCGCTTCTTCATCATACTCTTCCTCAGCATCGTCACCCTCCTCCTCTTGCACATGACCAACATACACTCGGTTTGCGGTTACAATATTTGCTCGTTGCAAATCATTCATTGTAAACGTCTTCCATCCCACCGGTGCACCGCACCTTTGAATCCCCGCCTGATTTAGAATACCCAAATTCCTTGCAATCCTCGTAATAAAGTGACCACAAACCATAGGCCCTACAGCTTGTCGTCCTGACCCTTTATCGCTCATATATTCAACCAATGCCCACGGGGCATTCACAAACTGATTCGGGTCCCTCTTTGCGAAGAAAAACAAAAGCCACAAATCATCAAGATACACCTTGTCCTGATGCTGAAATCGGTGCAAGAATGAATTAGAGATACCTTTTTCAAGCACTCTAAGTATCGGATCCGTCAGATTGTTTGCTTTGTTGGTGCGTGCGTGAGGCCTATGTCCGGACAAATCAAACCATACCTCATCTTTCCTACCCCGAATTTCATTCCAGTCCCAACTTCCCTCACAAATATACTTTGGCATATTGGATTTATCCAAATACTCAGCTTCCGTGAATAAACCCGCCAAATATCCAAACTGTGGTAGGGTGACCTCATGAGCTCGCCCCCCTAACCGAAACTGAATTATCTCGGCACCATAAACTTCATGACTATGATCCGGAACCGGGTCAACTGTCAAAGTAGAGTAAAATTCGAGACAGAGTTCTCGATAAATTTTCTCCCGGACACTAAATGCTCTCCTCCAAACGTCCACCTCAAAAGGTGGCGCCCCTGCCCTGCTTATAAACTGAGTAGTCAAAAGCGGATTCAACTCAGCAGTTATTCCCAAGTTATCTAGCATACCCCAATCTAAGAACTTCGGGGGATGAACCGTTTTATTCTGAAGCAAGGCCAAATTGTTATTAAACCGGATCTTTTCATCAGCTGTGCATCCCGGCCATTTTAGCCAAGGGTGCACTTCTTGTCTCATGAGCATGGATTCAGCGGATGGAACCGATGAGTGGGTCACTCGAGGTGCTCTGGATGATTCTCCCATCTCTGGCTCCTCAACAGCTTGACGTTTGCCCTACAAAAACAAACAACAACAACAACGAAACAAAACTACATTGTTAGAATCCTATTATTCTGACTCGGGCTCTTTCTTGCGCCGCAGCTATTCTCTCTTGCGGCGCAACTGGGTGTTTTCTGGGCAAAAACTGCAGCAACAAGGAACCCCAAAAAGACCAAATCTAAACCTAAAAATCCTAACACTAAACGATATTAGGCCTAATTAACTTATGTTACTAATTAATTAATCTTAATACTAAAGAACCCTAATTAAAAACTTTCCCCCAAATTAATTGTACATCAAGAACCCTAATTAAAAACTAAAATTAAGAATTTAAAAGGAATATTCAACATACCGATCTCCTCATGAATGAATTGATTGATTGATTAAGAAAAGATATGATGAAAATTCGAAGATGGAGATTAGTGTGTGTTTTTGTGTGAGTTGCGGCGCTTAGATTGTGTGAGAGACATGATATGTGTGAGGGTTTTTAAAAGATAAGAAACTGATTTTTATCCACACCTGAATGTCTTGCGGCGCAAGACCACTAGTTGCGGCGCAACTGTATACACGACAGAGGAGTTGCGGCGCAAGACAGAGGAGTTGCGGCGCAACTCTTGATCCGAGATGTTTTCCGTCTAATTGCTTAAACACTAATACTAAAACATACTATAAAAAAAACTCCTAAGTTACTAAAATAACTAAAGTCAGTAAAAATAATCAAAATAAAAGAAGTTAAAAGATAAATGATACAACAAACCGGGTTTTAATCCGGAAATGCTCGTTTTTTTTTTTTCCTCGAGTCATGAGCTTGACTCCTCGTTGTGCCGAGAATCTAGAACGGGTAAAACCCATCCTCCATCGTCATACCGTTCTCCTCATCTTCCTCATGATATAGCTTGACTCTTTGACCATTAACAATAAATGATCCGCCCTCATCCGTTTCCAACTCCACATATCCACTCGAAAAGACCCGTTTCACCAAATACGGACCCGTCCACTTTGATCTCAACTTAGGTGCTTTAAATTTGTACTTCGATTGAAACAAAAGCACCTTGTCCCCTTCCTTAAACTCTTTCCGCTTAATTTTCAAATCATGGACCATCTTAGTTCTTGCCTTATAAAGAGCGGAATTCTCGTATGCGTTCCATCTTAACTCGTCTAGCTCATGGAGTTGTAAAAATCTAGTTTCGCCACTAGCTAGTAAATCCATGCTACATTCTTTAAGCGCCCAATATGCCTTATGCTCTATCTCCATGGGTAAATGACACGTTTTCCCATATAGCATCTTGAACGGGGTGGTCCCAATCGGAGTCTTGTAAGCTGTCCTAAATGCCCATAATGCTTCATCCAATTTCTTTGACCATAAAGACGGGTTATTGTTGACCGTCTTTTCCAAAATCCGTTTAATCGCCCGATTGGTGTTTTCGACTTGCCCACTTGTTTGAGGGTGGTAGGAAGTCGAAAACCGGTGTTGTACCCCATATCTTTTCAAAACTTTCTCCATTTGAGCGTTTGCAAAATGGGTTCCCCGATCACTTATCAAAGCTTTTGGCATGCCAAACCTACAAAACAAGCTTCGCAAAAATTCAATAACAACGTTAGCATTATTAGTAGGTAGTGCCTTTGCCTCGACCCATTTTGATACATAATCCACCGCCACCAAGATGTAGACATTTTTGTTTGACGGTTTAAACGGTCCCATGAAATCAATTCCCCAAATATCAAACACTTCGCACACTTGTATACTTTGTTGCGGCATCTCGTCTCGTTTTGTAACCGTTCCTTGCCTTTGACACGAATCACATGTCCTCACTAAGGTGCGTGCTTCCTGAAAAATAGTAGGCCAATAGAAACCTGCATCAAACACCTTCTTTCCCGTCACGGTTGGACCATAGTGTCCTCCCGTTGGACCATGGTGACATTCATCGAGAATTCGCCTTGTATCGGCTCCATAAACACACCTTCTCACCATTCCATCGGCACACATTCTAAATAGAAACGGCTCCTCCCAAAAGTAATACTTGGCATCCGAGTATAGCTTTTTCCGTTGTTGATAAGTAAGCAATCTACTAACGACTCCACCCGCTAAATAATTGGCTATGTCGGCGTACCAAGGACCCCGTTCACCAACTGCTTTTCCAACAAATGCCAATCTTTCATCCGGAAAGGTGTCTCGAATATCCTCTTCATTCAAAGCTCCAAGACTCGGATTCTCCAAACGGCTCAAATGATCCGCCGCCACATTTTCTCTACCCCGCTTATCTTGGATCTCCACATCAAATTCTTGCAAAAGTAAGATCCACCTAATCAATCTCGGCTTCGCATCTAACTTTGAAAACAGAAACTTCAAGGCCGAGTGATCCGTGAACACTACCGTTTTACTCAATACCAAATAAGACCGAAATTTATCGAACGCGAACACAACAGCTAGTAACTCCTTCTCGGTAGTGGTATAATTTTGCTGAGCTTCGTTCAATGTCTTGCTTGCAAAATAAATCGGCCTAAAATGTTTCTCAATCCTTTGACCCAATACCGCCCCTACCGCAAAATTGCTCGCGTCACACATCAACTCAAAGGGTAGATCCCAATTTGGCGAGATTAGAATGGGTGTGTTCGTTAATCTTTCCTTCAACAATTCAAATGCCTTCATACAATCCTCCGAAAATTCGAACTTTGTATCCTTTTCTAACAAACGAGTCATCGGCCTACTTATCTTTGAAAAATCCTTAATAAACCGCCTATAAAACCCCGCGTGTCCTAGAAAGCTTCTAACTGATTTCTCGTTCGTTGGAGGTGGTAACTTTGCTATAACTTCAATCTTTGCTCTATCAACCTCAATTCCCGCCTTAGAAATTTTGTGCCCCAATACTATTCCTTCCTTCACCATGAAATGGCATTTTTCCCAATTAAGCACCAAATTTGTTTCTTCACACCGTGCTAGCATCTTATCTAAACTTTCTAAACAACCATCAAATGAACTCCCATAAACCGAAAAATCGTCCATAAAAACCTCCATGGAATTCTCAATCATATTCTGAAAAATCGCCATCATACACCTCTGAAATGTTCCCGGTGCATTACATAACCCAAATGGCATCCGTCTATAAGCAAAGGTGCCGAAAGGACAAGTAAATGTTGTTTTCTCTTGGTCCTCGGGGTCAATTGGAATTTGAAAATAACCCGAGAAACCATCAAGGAAACAATAAAACTCGTTCCCCGCCAACCTTTCTATCATTTGATCCATAAATGGCAATGGAAAATGATCCTTTCGAGTCGCCTCATTTAACTTCCTATAATCGATACAAACCCTCCAGCCCGTCACTGTTCTTGTCGGTACCAATTCATTCTTTTCGTTCAGCACCACAGTCATTCCACCTTTCTTGGGTACACAATGTACCGGACTAACCCAGGGGCTATCCGCTATCGGGTAAATTATACCTGCATCCAAAAGTTTAACAATTTCCTTCTTGACCACATCCTGCATATTCGGGTTAAGTCTCCGTTGTCTTTGGACAACAGGTTTTACATCATCTAAAAAGTTAATTTTATGTTTACAAAAATCAGAACTTATACCCGGAATATCAGAAATACGCCAAGCGAAAACCTTTTTATGGCTTTTAAGGACCGTTAGTAATTTAATCTTTTCGTCTTCCAAAAGTGAAGACGAAATAATAATTGGGAGACTAGAATTACCATCTAAGAATGCATACTCGAGATGTGCCGGCAATTGCTTAAGTTCCAAATCCTTCGGAGGATCCTCAATAGAAGTCTTGATCCTCTCCCCGTCGTTAACCACCAACTCCTTCACTTCATCCGAGCTTCCCTCTTCATTTGCCTCTTCTTTAACAATGGAATTCAGCCTTTCCATTTCCGCCTCTGCTTCCAAAATGCCTTCCCAATCAAGGTCATAAGCTGCTTCATCTAGAACATCTATTCTAAAACAAGATTCATCTGTAGAATATGAATGTTTCATTGCTTGCTTCAAAGAAAATGTTGCCCTTTCATTACCCAAACCCAAAGAAATTTCGGTATCCCGAACCCGTATGATAGCATCCGCGGTGTTTAAAAATGGTCTACCCAAAATGAGAGGAACTTTTTCATCCTCCTCCATTTCAAGAATAACAAAATCCACGGGATATAAAAATTCTCCGACCCGTATGAGCATATTTTCGGCAATACCCAATGGATATTGATAAGATCGATCGGCCAATCTTATACTCATACGTGTTGGGGTTAAAACACTTGAAGACAATTTAGTGTAAATAGAGTAGGGCATTAGGTTAATGCTTGCCCCTAAATCCGCTAATGCACTAAAAGTAAGTTTATCATTAAAAGTGCAGGTTAAGAGAAAACTTCCGGGATCTTCAAGTTTCGGTGGAATAGATCTCTTCACAATTGCTGAACATTCGGCATTTAAGAACGCGGTGGTTTTCTCCATGTAATCACCTTTCCCACTCACAAGTTCCTTCATGAACTTTGCATAATTTGGCATACCCGCAATAAGATCAACTAAAGGAACATTAATCTTAACAGTCTTCATTAACTCGATGAATTTCCCGTATTGTTCCTTTTTCTTTTCTTTTCGAAGTCTATGCGGATATGGGATATGTGGCTTATATGGCCCTTTTTGTTCGATTTCCGGCTCTTTTCCTTTATTATCACCCTTTGGTTCCTTCCCAGGTCTCGACTCCATTTCTATCTCTTCCTCGTCGTCCGAATCACTATCTATGGGTTCCTGGCTCATTTTGAAATCTCGGACCACCAGTTGCGGCGCAACTCCATCCTCTTGCGGCGCAAGTGGTTGGTCATTGACAATTGGGTTTCCTTCGGGTGACGAGTTGCGGCGCAAGTCCCTACTATTGCGGCGCAACTTGTCTGTTTCAGCTGTTTTTCCTGTTTTGTCTTTATTTAGCACCAATTCTCGGTCCCCCCCATACTTAGGTCCAGACCTAGTCTCCACAACGTTCACATGCTCATCACGATTATTTGGTGGTACATACTTCGACCCTTGGTTCGATGATCCTCCGGTGTTGTTTTGATTTTGCCTCGGATTTGGTTGGGTTGAACTTGGCATTTGACCCGTTGGTCGGTTCGAGAACTTTTCACTTAATCTTTCAAATTTTCGCTCCAAGTCTTGCATGTTAGCTTGGGTGTTCCGTTGGTTTTGCTCCCATTTGGCGGTGAATCCTTTCATGGAGTTAGCCATCAAATCATTAGCTGCCTTTTGGGAGTAGACAAAATCTTTCATCATTTCCTCAAAATTTTGTTCGGTATGCTCCTCCTTTTGTTTCGATTGGTTGGGTTGAAATCTCGCCTCATTTCTGTTTCCCTGATTCTTATTTCCATACCCACTATTTCCCCGGTTTTGATACCCATAGTTGGCATAGTTAGCCTCCTCAGATTTCGGCTCACAATCATCCGTGTAGTGAGGTCCCCCGCATTTCCCGCAACCGTTTTTCACTAAGTGTACATCTTTCTCCAAACGATCCATTCGGCTTTTCATTTCCTTACCCAAGGCTTTAATCTCGTTCACCACTTCTTTGTTGCTACCACTACTACCTCCTTCTTCAACTTGGTTTACCGTTCCTCTGGTTCTCCTATTCCTATTAATCCGATCCCTAGCAATATGAGCTTGAACTTGGTCTTCCATCATTCGGTGAGCCTCGTTTGGTGACTTGTATAGGAAACTGCCACCACCCGCCAAATCCAAGTCATGTTGAGAACGACTATCCAAACCGTAGTAGAAGATATCAATAACTTCATCCTTATCTAAATCGTGCCCATGGCAGTTCCTTAACAATTCCTTAAGCCTAATCCAAGCACTTGTTATGGACTCGTTGTCCCATTGTTGAAAAGAACGGATTTGGTTCAATAGCTTCCTGCGCAAGATGGGTGGAAAAAAATCTTGTTACAAAAAGCTCCCTCATTTCTTCCCAAGTTGCAATTGTACCCGGCTCTAATTCATTAAACCAAGTTTTCGCCTCTCCCGTGAGAGACGATGGAAACAAACTTAGCATAACGCTTTCCTCGTGACCCGCTCCATATCGAAACATTCTACATGTCTCCATGAAACTCGCCACATGCTTGTGCGGGTCGGACTTGAAATGTCCGTCAAAGGTACTATCTTGAATCATCTTTAAGTGATGACCTTTAACGGAAAAGTCATCCCCCAAATCCGGTGCCACAATAGCCGACCCATTCGTCTGTGGTACTATCCTATTCCTATCGATCATCGGTATGTCAAAAGGATTGGGTTGGTTTTCTAGTCTAATATCATCATCTTCGTTTTCTGCCATTTCTTCTTCAAAAACTGATTCAACTTTATCCTCGGAGGATATGCTTTCACTATAAACTACCGAAGCGGCTGCTCCTAAACCCCGATTCCTCAAAAGTTTTTCCGGATCCGAAAGAGGACTTTGCACTTGTTTCCCTTGGGATCTCGTGTACATACACAATCAATAATCCTGAAAATCACAACACAAACAACAATACCCGTGAAAAATATTCAACTAAATCAAGTCCCCGGCAGCGGCGCCAAAAACTTGATGCGTTAAATCTAGTTTTCCCAAAATTAACCTTTACTAGATTATAACACGGGCAGTGTACCCTTGTCAATTGTAAAATAGTATTAGCAAATATCGGGTTCGAACACAGGGACTATTTATAGTTGAAATATTAGTTAGTAAAAAAATGCGTAACTAGTAACAAATTGGTTTTAGTCTTAGTGAAGACTTGCTTATAAAAACAGTGAAAATATTCAAGATTTCAAATATGGATAAAAGATACGCTTGCTTGGACCGTGAATGACTATGAGTTATTTCTTAGGTATGAAAATATCGATAAACTTCTAATGTAAAATCCTAAGTTCCTTTCGAATACCGGATTTCTCCAATTACCTAACCATGCAACGATTCCTTTCGAATACCGTTAACACCTTAAGTAATAGTGCATAAAGTTTCAAGCTGATAAGTGAGAATTAATTTATAAGCTTCCTTTCGAATAGCTTACTAACTCCTAAACCGATTTCTCTTAATTTAGTAGCTAGCGTTTGTGTGAATATCTACTTATGAAAATTGTTGTTAATGACTCCTTTCGAATATCATTCACTTATAATCAACTAAAGACAGGCCGATTAATTCGTTCCTATTTTAGTAAAAATTACGGATTCCTTTCGAATACCCGTTTTTAGATTACCAAACAAGAGTATAAACAATTTTGACAAGATAATTAAGTTATTAACCCAAACGGATCCCCAATTAATCTCAACAAATCAATCGAATTTCCAACCCAAAATCTAACACATAAACATCACATAATCCAAGCAAACGTATAAAGAAATTAGCTACTCATGATTGTAACAAACACAATTGAATATGTAAAAGACATACTTTAATCTTGCTATTAAAATGATAGAAGATGAATACCAAATTGAGAAAGAGGTTCCAATGATCTTCAAAGTAACAAAGTAAAAACTTGAAGTAACAATTGTTCAATAGAAACTTATGATGATAATGAAAATTATGCTAAAGCTTGATGATGATGATGGTAATGCTTGTTGTATGATGGTATGAATGCCTCCTCTTGTGTGGATGTTGTGTTCCTTAAATACTCCTCCTGGAACATCAAAAAACGTCTAGCAATAATGTCCCATGATGTCCACTAACTCTTTAGCTTCCCCCATAATGAGAAATAAAAACAGAGTTTATAACTGCAAAAAGACCAGTTGCGCCGCAACTGTATGGTCTTGCGCCGCAACTCTTGTTCCGCAAGTGCCAAGTCCTGTAGCTTCTTTAGTTGCGCCGCAACTCTTGAGTCTTGCGCCGCAATTGATGATCCGAGAAACCAATGATCTGTAGCAACTTTTGTTGCGCCGCAACAGGTATGTCCTGCGGCGCAACTCTTGATCCGAGGCTGAACTGATTTGGGTGTAAAACTTTTGCTTTGCCCCTTTTTGTCCCAAATCTTTACAGCAACATGAGCAGATTTGATGAGCCTTTACCAAGTAGCTGCTCGCTCTTGGGCTAGCCAGTCTTTCTGGTGGAATAAGCATCACCCTGGGAGACTAGAACCCAGCCCAACTCTTAGAACGTGAATCAATGGTGAGTGGGGGTACCCTGATGATTTTAGGCAAACCATCACAGCCGTCAACGGATTTGATATGTCTTTACCAGAAGCCGTACCCTTCTGGACTCGCCAATTCTTAGCAATGAAGCATCGGTGAATTGAACACCCTATAGCTTTAAGCAAGCTATTACAGCTATCAACGGATTTGATAAAATCTTTACCAAGAGCCGTACCCCCTTGGATTAGCCACTTTTCAGTCTAGGACCATGGCAAGTGAAAACCATCCAGTTTTGGGTAACCTGGCAACCATCAACGGATTTGATGTGTCACACCAAGAGCCGTACCCTCAAGGTGAATCAACTCTTTCTTGTCGGTAAGACATGGTGAGTTGAGAACCTACAAAACACACTTTTCACAAAATATAAGCAATATGGGGTCTATCCATTACGTTTAGGACACAAAACATAACAAATATCGCTATGAAAAACTCGTATAAATGAGCGATATCAATATCCTTATTTTTGGTACGGAGACAATCTATGTCATACTTTTTAACATCTAAGGTTGCTCGAGTAGCATGAAGATCTGATTCACGCCAGCGAACGACACTAGACATCCCTTCACAGCGGCTGGAGACGACCTTCAAGTCCTTCTTTAACAACTCCACCATGGAAAGAGATCAGCTTGAGACGCCTTCAAAGCAATACTTTGTTGGTTTAACTCATTAAACAACACTTGCTGCTCAATTTGAGCCTTTTCCGCAACAGCTTTTTCTTCACACAAGCTCCTATATTGCACTAATGAATCCTCATATCGACGCTGAATAGTGATCCCCATCCTCAACATTTCCACTAAGTCACGACGTCTATCGACGTTAACGCTATGTGATAA
Organism: Glebionis coronaria; assembly: GCA_025667525.1. Lineage (NCBI taxonomy): Eukaryota > Viridiplantae > Streptophyta > Magnoliopsida > Asterales > Asteraceae > Glebionis > Glebionis coronaria. The sequence goes on along the minus strand of CM046878.1, from coordinate 18,975,163 downwards.
CAATGCGTCGCGCCCTTCATTCTTCCCAGTTAACATAACCTTATTCAAAAAGTCACCTATTACAGCACAATCAATTTCTGATTCACTACCCGATAAAGGACGATCAACCCGAGAATTTTCCGCACCAGCAACTTGTTGCTGCTGGTAATAAACGCTACCCAAGTTACAACCAACACGTGGTTTCTCGTCATTTAGAGGAAAAAGATCACCTGACCGTATTTGACCGAGTTGGTTTAACATGTCATCAATACCTATCGTCAAATCTTCATCTAACCCCGGAAGTGATTGACCCTAGTCTATGCTAATCTCATATTCAAGCGGGGAAAAAACAATACCTCCCGTCATAGCTACCATGTCAAAACTCTCTTGCACCCTTGCAAGACGCATAAGGTTGGGACCAGCACATGGTGTTGCCACTGCCTGATGACAACCAACCTCGTATCCACCCTTCTCATCTTCCAAAACGAACTGACACCTTTTTTTCAAAGAGTTAAGGCCAACGTTATTGTCAACAGCATCGAGTCTAGATGACGATGGAATATGCACCGCCGTCCTACCCTTTACCAACGTCAGCTTGGACAGCCACATCTACGCCTTCTTAGGGCTGCCATTTCTTTAAATTGAGAATGTGTTGAGAGGGACTAACACTTGTAAGAGACCCAATAAGCCCAACATCTGCATGTTAAATTGCGAATAATAAAGTCAGGACCAAACATCAAATAATCGTGCTAACAAACATAATAATAATAAATAAATTAAGAAAAAAAAGGAGAAATGTCCGTACCATGATCGCCCTCCATGAAACATGGTTCGTAATCTCTATACGGTTAATCATTGCTCAACCCACCAGCAGCCAACGCCCCTTTTGGAAAGTTATGACTATATACAACATGCTCTTCCAGCGAACTAATTTGTTCACGCAATGCAACAGTCAACCTGGGGCACGCATCAGACCTTACGATTCCCTCACCAAACTGCATAGAAGGCAAAAAGGATGCTTCCTTATCCAGAAGAATTTAGTTTTCCATCGGTTCAGGTGCGTTTTTCAATCCTCCAAAGATTAACTTACGTTGTGGGCGGGAAGTAAATGTGAACCACCCCTCGCTAGCAGATAAATGGTAAAAACAACGAAACAAAGCCAAAGTAGGAACTATGTGCACAACGCGACAATTAAGCTCAAAGCATAGAATCTTGCGATAACCATCGGGGCAAAGTTGTGAAATGTGAAACCCATAACTTGACAACGCCTCCAGCAGCAAAGGAGAAATGGGGAAGCGTAAACCCGCCTCTAATAAGGTTTGATAGATGCCCACCATACGATTTGAGGCATTCATAATCCCTATCGAAGCACATGGAGCTATGGCATCTAAGTGACCAAGAAGATTATACTTGAGGCATAAGTTCTTCACATCCCGAGCCGAGAGATCCGATCCAACAGTATGTATGGTGTTTACGTTTTTACAGCTCATTTAGAGAGATAGTAGGGTGCACATAAGACATATCCCAATCTCAATCTATACGTACTATTTATACTAGACTTCAATGAAAAGAAACTAACACATGATAGAACTTGATATTATTTTTAGACTAGATCTAGACCTAGACATAGGTACGAGATAATATTAACTTTTTTATCCCAGTCAATATGATTGCATAATAGATTCCTTTTACAGTGAAAAAACAAAGTAACAAAGATAAGTAATTGAATCTGTTGATTCCAAAGAATGCCAGACACAATCCTTTCAACTATCGTTGATTCAAAAAGAATACCGATAATTAGGTAAACTCCAACAATCGTTGATTCAACGAATACCCGATTATTAAGAGAAAATTGAACAATAAACCCTAACCTGGATTCAAGTCAATTAACAAAGACTAAAAGTCTGTTTTTTATTCATAACTTCAATAATATCCTTACAATGAACCAAAGTCCTAATTTTATAGGAAAACTAAACTTAAGGAAAAAGAAAATAATATTCTTCCCAAAAAACACAAAATAAAAACATTAAATAAAAGATACCACAAAATAAGAAAACTAAAAAAAAGATGTCAGAGAATTAAACTAAATAAGAAGTTTATTCTTATGCTCCTCCATCATTCTCCCTCACTTCAAAAAACTCGTCCTCGAGTTTGTCTCACTCGTCTCTTGTACTCTTAGCATCCAAATTTGTATCCCTTGCATCAAATTCCCTTTATTTATAATGAATCTACCCCGAACCTTGATCGTCTTTAAACCCAATGTATTGACCATGATAGTTTGGATCATTGTAGAACAAATATTATTAGCCACAACTCCAGTGTCTTCAATGTTGTCTTTTTTCTCATCAAATTCTTTTTTCCCCGTAAATCCTTCTTTTTCCTCAATGACATTTTCATAAACTAGCATCGGTTCTTCTTCATATTTATCAAATATGGGAGGTCCATCATAATCATCACTAGCCGTACCATAATCTTCCCATTCATCAGAAGATGAACCATCAGTCTCAAAAAATGGATATTCTAACATCTTAATCAGGAACTTTGGCTCCTGATACCAACTGATGTAGCGTGAAACAAGGATAGATAATTGAATCTGTTGATTCTAAAGAATACCAGAAACAACTCTTCCAACTATCGTTGATTCAAAAGAATACCGATAATCAGGCAAACTCCAACAATCGTTGATTCAACGAATACCCGATTATTAAGAGAAAATTGAACAATAAACCCTAACCTGGATTCAAGTCAGTTATTAAGACTAAAAGTCTGTTTTTTATTCATAACTTCAATAATATCCTTACAATGAACCAAAGTCCTAATTTTATAGGAAAACTAAACTTAAGGAAAAAGAAAATAATATTCTTCCCAAAAAACTCAAGAAACTAAACTTAAGGACCCATTTAACATGTATGTCTACTTGGATTGACGAGCTAAAACACGCGTTAAATATGTTAAACAGGTATGATCGACCCATTTAACCTCTTTCATGTACAAAAGTTGATAAACTACACAAGTTAAAGAGGTTAAACTCATTTGCGGGTTGACCCATTTAACCCACTGAACACATATAATAAAATATGAATACTTTTTAATTTAAGAAAAAAAATCTTAATCAGGTTTGTAAGTTGACTCGCTTTATTTATTTCTAAACTTAACATAATATGTTTAATAAATGGGTCAGATGAGTTAACCTAAACCCACCAAGACCTTAAGCTATGATGTTGTGTTATTTCACAAAAGTACTACAACTCCCGTCTACATCATTCACAATTTATCCGGTATTAAGCTAAACATCAAGTCCTTGCACAATGGATAAGATTAATATGATAAAAGTGTTTTTATATGGTATTTTTAAATAAAATCATTTATATATACTATTATATAAAATGTGTATATTTTCATCCTAATTCAATTTTAAACCCAAACCTAAATATTTAATTCCTTTCTTAACTCCAAGTGTAGCTCCAAATCAAAAATTAAGATAAACATGTGAAAATTGAGCCATTAAATCACATTTATTAAATTAATCTTATCTATTCATTTTTTTTGTTAGAAACATTTGTAACAAAGTATTAATATAATGGCAAATGCTAGAACCACAAAAGGATTCATACAAAAAACTTTACAAAATGAGTTGTTATAAAATGAATGACATTTCAATTTCACTTTTGTCTTATCTCTCCCACATACATCCAATAATATGCATGACACATCATTATGTGGATAATTTTTTGTAAAAATTTTGTGGTTCTATCATTCCTCTTAATATAATATTTTTATTTTGAAATTGAAGTAGCATTTTATCTATTTATCTTTTTCATTATTTAATTTTACCAAAAAATTTAAAATTTTATTCTATTTAATTTAACATCCATTTTTATATATTTTAATTAAAAATTAGTTTTACATTTTTAGTAGGTTTATTTAATTTTTTTTTTCAATTTTTACAAACTTAACAAACTTGATGGGTAAAAATGTAACATTCGTTGCCAAAAACACAATTATCATTATCCGTCGTTGTATTGCACGAGTAATTCTTATATAAACTAGAAATAGTTAGCTTATCAAACTCTCTTTGTAAACTTATGAACCCACTTATATAAACTTAACCAAAGATTTCAGTTATAAACTTATACTCCTTTCGTCCCATTTTTATTATCCGTATTTCCATTTTTGGATATTCTAAATTAATTATCCATTACTAAAAATAAATAAGAAAATTTGATCAAATTTATTGTATTACCTTTGTTTGAAATTATTATTACAAGATTTATTTACTTTAACTAATTAGCTAATGATAAAACTTTTGTTGCAAAACAAGGTCTACAAGGCCGATTAATCGCTACAGGGCCATCAATCTTGCTGATTTATGTAAAAGGTGATTAATGACGGTCACCTGTGGTCAACGATGGTAAAGGGAGGTCAAACTTGTCAGAAACTGCAAATCTTGCCAAAAATAACAAAAGTCCCTATAAAGTTGTGTTTATAACTAATATTAACTATTTATATTTATAATAAGTTGGATTTTAAAAATAATTATCGAAAATATCTAAAACTTGTTAGAGATACCCAAAATTTGCCGTAAATACCCAAAATTTGCTAAAAAAACGATCCAATTAATCACCGATTAATCCCGCCTAGAACGATTGCAGGCTACAAGGTGGTCCGACCGACCGGCTAGCGATTCACGACTTTTGCAACCTTGTTAATAAATATCATTTTCTTAAACTGTGACTACAAGTAGGGACATTAATATTTTCGACTCTACCCGAACATGACCTGACCCGACCCAGTCGAGTTACTTGGGTTCAAGTTGGAATTCGGGTTAATCCTATCAATTCGACTTCGTCGAATTTAAAATCAGGTCGACCGTCGGGTAAAATTTATGTCTAATATGGGTTTTGGTCAATAAGATTTTTTATTTTTTATTTTTAAATTTAAATAAATACTAGTATGGTGCCCGCGCAAAGCAGCGGATAGTATTTGGTGACGATCAATGAAGCAACCAAATGTTACTATCTTCCTATTAAGTTTATATTCATATTAATATAAAAGGGTAATCAAAATAAACCCTCTTAGAAAAAAAAAACTAAAAGTTAATAAATTTTATCGAAATAAATATAGAATTAAAGATCGTAAGATTTTAGAAAATATGATGAATTTAAATTACGAAAGTAATAAATCGATAAAAAGATAAAAATGTTATTTAAAAGGTTGTTACAAAAGTTTGTTACAAAAAGTTGTTATTGTGAAGAAGATATCTAACAACTTGATTTATATATTAAGTAAAAAGTCTTAAAATTCAGCCAACAAAAAGTTTGTTAGAAAAGTCCCAAATGATTTATAATATAGTAAGATAAGATAAGATAAGATAAGATAAGAAATAAGATAAGATAATTTTTATTAAAAAAGTATTTTTTTTTATATGTAAGCTAAAACAAACACCCTCGGAGTAATCAACAAAACAATGAGCAACATGGGCGATGGTACTGATAATCATCCTCAGTCACATGAAGAACAATTTGACATATTGACTAAAACTGGTCTCAGAACCGGTTTCTCTAAACCCAGGTTTGACTTTCTTGTTTTTAGTTATCTGGTTATGATTAGTATTTTTACTTTTTGGGGGTCTTTGGATTACCTTGTTATGCGGGCTTATGAGCTTATTTTGCGGGCTTGTGAGATTATTTCGCGGGCTTACGAGCTTATTTGAATTTGGAAAAGCTCGTAAGCTCGGCTTATGAGAACCTTATCAGGTGAAAAATGTGAGCCTTTCCGAATTCAAATAAGCTAGTGGGTCGGACCGAAAACCAACTTTGGTCAAAACACTGGACCGGGGACCGAGGATCGAACTGAAATGTTAGGTCTAAGTCTGGGTGAGTCCGGTTCGGTCTTCGGTCTGGTTCAACAAAGCATAATGGGCATTTTTGCTCAAGACCGAACCGGACTAGACTGGAGACCGGATATGAGAGAGGACGGACCCAGGATCACGGTCGAGTCCGGTCTGTGGTCTGTGTATGCTCAGCTCTAAGCTGATTAGCCGACAAAATAAGCTAATCCAAACACCCACCTTAGAGTGTTTAGGATTGCTTAACTCGTTATTCGCGAGTGAAGGGTTATGAGCTTATTTTGCGTATGGGCTTGTGAGCTTATTTGAATTTGGAAAAGCTCCTAAGCTCGCCTTATGAGAACCTCATCAGGTGAAAAATGTGAGTCTTTCCGAATTCAAATAAGCTCGTGGGTCAGACCCAAAACCAACTTTGGTCAAAACACTGGACCGAGGTCCGGGGACCGAGGACCGAACCGAAATGTTAGGTCCAAGGCTGGGTGAGTCCGGTTCGTCTTCGGTCAACAAAGCATAATGGGTGATTTTGCTCAAGATCGAACCAGACTAGACTGGAGACTGGATACGAGAGAGGACGGACCGAGGACCAGACTGAAATATGTTTGGTCCAGTCCGGTCTGCGGTCTGTTATGCTCAGCCCTAAGCTGATTAGCCGACAAAATAAGCTAATCCAAACACCCACCTTAGAGAGCTAGGTGCGGTTGGCCCCAAAGTGGTGCCAAAGCCATCACGTAGGATTCTGGGGCTTTGGCACCACAACCCCTTTGGCACCACATTTTTTGGGGAGTGGTTGACACGAGAAAAAGTGGTGCCAAAGTGGTATAATGGCCCCACATATACCCACTTTTATTAACAAAAAAAAAAAAAAATTTTCAAAATATCTACCAGCTTGGCTGGACGGGTTGGCGCGACTCGCGAGGCCCTTTGGCGCAAGGCACGGAGTGGTGCGCCAACCACCACCTGACGCCAAAGGCTTACCAGCCAAGTGGTCAGCCACCACTCCCCCAACTTTTAGAGTGTTTAGGATCGCTTAACTGATTATTTATGAGTGAAGGGTTTGGGATTGGTTATTAGAATTGTTTATCTGCTTATTATCTTTTGATAAAGCAAAATGAACCGTTTTAGAATTGTTTGGAATTGCTTATTCAAGATGCTAAACTTGTTACTTCAAATATCAATAAGTGATTAAGCAGTTTTGAGTTGCTAATTCGGAACCGGTTTCTAAAAAAGCAAATAGCAGATACGCAGTTTTTATAACCAATCCCAAACACCCTTTCAGGCGACTCATTATTTGCAGCCTTTTTTTACAACCTATTATTTGACTCTGCCTCGCATCACATAATCACTTCGAGAACAAATCTATTAACGCTCCGTTAGTCTAACTAACTATCAAGATTTCGTAAAAGGTTTGCGTTGGTCTTAATAATCTCGACTCTCGAGTTATTGTTAGCATGAACGTCCTATAATTTGGATATATGAGTCAGAGTTTTTAACTATACATAACGTCTTAAGCTAACATATTTATACTTTATTTGTACAGAAGTGCTGTTCACAGAGATGGTGATTACCACCGAGCAGTTCACGTGTGGATCTTTGCTGAAAGCACACAACAACTTTTACTCCAGAAGCGTGCCGATTGCAAGGATTCATGGCCCGGATTATGGGATATTTCTAGTGCAGGTCATGTATCTGCTGGTGATACATCCCTTATTACAGCGAGGTATATAATCAGACCCAATCATAACACCATTTTTATGAACTATTTAAACCAGAATCTTTATGCATAAGCATTTATACTAAATTTGTTAATATTTGTTGGTTTTGTTTGCATAAAAGTACCATCACGCTTTTCGTTTATCCAGTTTCAGCCGTTGTATTTCTTTTTTGCACATCTGAGTCGTTAAAAGATGATTTAATATCCCTTTCGGGTCATTTTGCAACCCGTATACCACACATATAGTTTATGACATAACATCATAATATCATGAAGTGATGATATATATATCTCGAAATGTTGAATGCAGGAGAGAGCTTCAAGAAGAGCTCGGTGTAACCCTCCCGAACGATGCATTTGAATTGCTGTTTGTTTTTCTACAAGAAAGGTAAACCTTCTATATGGTCAGCCTGTACATCAAATCTTCGGGTTGTTTGGAGTATCTTATTTTGAATTGCTTATCTGTTTTTCATAATCAAGTACCAAAGTTGATTTTTTAAGAGCCTAACAAGTTTACATAATTAGTTAAATGTTCCTTTTTTAGATGTTATTTGATTAATGTCTCGCATTTGATTGTAGTGTTACAAATGGCGGAAAGTTCATCAATAATGAATTTGATGATGTTTATCTCGTCACAACATTAGATCCGATCCCCTTGGAAGCTTTTACTCTTCAGGTCACGAAGATACACCATATTAGCAACTCATTGTTAGTAGCAAAAATTGGTCAATTAAAGTTTGTTTTATTTCTGTGTAGGAATCTGAGGTTTCAGCCGTTAAATATATCTCTGTTGAAGAGTACAAACATTTACTCGCTAATGGAGATCCTCAGTATGTACCCAATAATGTTCATGGACCATATGGTCAACTATTTGACATAATTACCAAAAGGTACATCTTTGACCGTATATTCACTTTTATATGTATACGCTAATATCTGTATATCGTTGTTTACATTGTGCTTCATGATCTCATTTATCGAATAATGAACCATTTCAGATCATCTGGTAGTTACGCTCTAGACTCATAAAAGTTAGATGTTCCGACTTTTTATAGGTACCAAATAAACACAGAAGCACAGAGTTTGCTTCTGCAACAAAAGCTCGCTCGATATGCTCCTATATCACTTACCGCAGAGGTTCTCTTTTCCCCATTATATCTATTAATTATAACTGTTAAAAAGGAGTTTAACTAAACATTTTTATGACAGTTGACCGGTCTGACAGAGGAGGACAAGGAAGTTCTGGCTTTACTCATTCAAGCCGCGAAAATAATGGATGATATTTTTTATCGCCAGGTTAAAAAATGGATGATATTTTTTACTTTATACTCTAAAATTGGTAAACGTTTTGATAAAATATATTCTTACTCGTAATTCTGTTCTCTTTTTCCCCTGAATTAGGTTTGGTACAGCAACTCATCTTTAAGGGAATGGTTAAACGGACGTGGTACAATATCTGAGTTAGACATGTTAAAATGGAAAAATTATTCGATAAATAAGAGTCCATGGTAAGATACTGCCCCTAAATTACTGTAATATCTCTCTGATATGATATTGACATATTACTCTTTTCTAATATGTGATATCAAAAAGTAGAATTTTTGTGTGCGTATTTTGCAGGTCTTGTCTTGATGAAAATGAAGCGTTTTTGACAACTGGAGATTCTGCTGTTATATTGCTTCCTAAAGCAACAAAGCCAGTGGCTGGTTGGAAAGGTGTTGAATATAAAGCTGCGTTTCCCATCTTGAAGCCACCTGGTGCCAGCTTCTATCCTCCAGATATGGATAAAATGGTATCCGTTTTTTAGTATATAAATTTGTCGAACTTGTTAATTCTTTCAAAATATCGTTTATAAATTTCAAAGTGAGTTTGTGGAAAATGTGGTTTATCTTTTTTGGGTAAAAGTGGGTCAAATAGATTTTGACTCGAGTTTTATCTGAAATGGGCCACATAGATAATTATCAGCTAAAAACAGGTCAAATGGGTTAAAAATGTCACCTATAGCCCTATTGGTGTATAGTTGATGCATGCAATATCCTAAAGCGCATCGTTTAAAGACTTAGATCATAATTGTAATAACATGTTTCTGTTGCCACGTGTGATAATAGTATCTTAAGTTTAGAATCAGGCAAATATAGTTTTTGGGTCAACCCGACGCGCCCGAATACACCCATCTTTCCACCGGACTAACCATTTTGATTGTTGTGACAGGAATTCGAATTATGGATGAAAGGTCTTTCAGAGAATGAAAAACAAGATGCAACGGGTTTTTTCAATGTTATTAAAAGGCATAATGACACCCATTCCAGTAGTACCAGTGATCTCAGGATTGTTCCTTATTCTCAAGAATATTCTGCCTACCTTGCAAAAGCCGCTGAGTTATTACATAAAGCAGGGGACTTGACTAGTTCTCCTAGGTACATTCGTGATTAAACTTTTTCTGATTCATATGTATGTGACAGTACGGCTCTTAATATAAGCATTTGCAATCTTGTAGTTTGAAGAGACTGTTACATAGCAAGGCTGATGCTTTCCTCTCAAATGACTATTATGACTCCGATATAGCCTGGATGGAGTTGGTCAGTACACATGACACTCTATTATATCACCATTTTGTATATGGTTCTAACTGCATGCATCTTTCATTTTCTCAAGGACTCTAAGTTGGATGTTACTATTGGCCCATACGAGACTTATGAAGATGTTCTATTCGGATACAAGGTAATGATGTCCCTTCTCATTAAGTATAGCATATGTGCTTTCAGTTTAATAAAATCAGATATCAGTTTTGGTTTTCTCGTGTAACAATTTGGTTCCAATCTAATAAGTAATATATAAAGTGCTTACTAGTTCAAATATTTATATTTTTCGTTTTTGTGTACTTAGGCCACATTTGAGGCATTTATTGGTGTTCGGGATGATAAGGCAACCACTCAACTCAAACTCTTTGGGGATCAATTGCAGGTACAAGTTTGGATTGTATATAGTTTGTTATTGATGCTTTTGTTTATCGAACCAGTCGAATTATGCAGGTTTTGGAACAAAATCTTCCAATGGATGACATGTACAAATCAAAAGACGTGATATCTGCACCTATTCGCGTCATCCAGCTTGTTTACAATTCAGGGGTGAGCTCTCCCTTCATAAGAAAAATTAACCTTTGACCCAACTAATAATTTATTAAACATGTTATCAGTCCGATACTCCGATATGTAATGCTAGACAATGAGAATACTATTATGCTCTACAAATATATCACATAGGGATACTTAACACCCTTTTGACCCATCTAGCATGTCTTTAGCTAATATTTTTCTAAAAATGTTTGACCGTTAAGAGATAAAACATATTTGATCTCATTTATAAGTTAATGAGTCGAAATATATTATTAAAGTATGATATTTTTTTGTTATGTTGAAGGATGTGAAAGGCCCTCAAACTGTTGCCTTTAATCTACCGAATGATGAGCGTATTGTAAAAGACCGTGGGTCATCAATGGTCATGCTGAAGAATGTTTCTGAGGCAAAGTAAAGTCATCAAACCTGCGATTTTATTCTTCCATATTTCTTAATTTTAAAGACATTTTTTTACTAGAATTAAAACCTTTTAGAATGAAGCTGTGTTAATAACTTTTACCAATTTTATTTTCCGAAACAGGTTCAAGCTAATTCTTCAGCCTATAGCTGAGTTGTGTATTATAAAGGAACAACGAGATCTAGTTGATTTTGACTCTTTTTTCACTCACACAATATGTCACGAGTGTTGTCATGGGATCGGCCCACATACAATTACACTTCCAAGTGGTCAGAGTTCTACCGTGAGATTGGTCAGTTTCTCAGTTTTGTTTTAAAAACTATATTTTGAAATTTATGGGATGACATTGTTTAATATTTTTCTTTGCTTATTTGATGACAGGAGCTACAAGAACTTCACTCGGCTCTTGAAGAAGCTAAAGCCGACATCGTTGGCCTTTGGGCCCTTAATTTTCTTATTGCAAAGGTTAGTTAGGGCATTGTAGGAATATGGTTTTCAATATGTGCTAGTTCCGGCAAAAAACATGCCAAATGAAGAACACGCCCTTATAAATATGGAAAAGACAATTATATGGATGATGTGTCAACATGAAGTTTTTTGTGTTTTAAATTTTTCACGGCGTTTTCGTCATCCTGCACATGTTTAGCCGGAATTGGGATAAATGTAGTTATATACTTATAATTTTTTCATATGAATTTGATCTGGCCAGGAATTACTTCCAAAAAGCCTTGAAAAGTCTATGTATGTTTCTTTCCTTGCTGGATGCTTTCGCTCAGTACGTTTTGGGTTAGAGGAAGCTCATGGGTAACTTTGCTATACACCATTTTTTTAAAAATATACTCTGTACTTTTTTGTATTTATAATCAAATGTTTTCATTCATTATATCAGCAAAGGACAAGCTCTACAGTTTAACTGGTTATTCGAGAAAGGGGCCTTTGTTTTACTTCCTGACCAAACATTCTCTGTTGACTTTGATAAGGTATGTTTACTCAATCGTGTTTTTTATTTTTAAAACTAGGTTCCGATTAAGAGTTTTCGAATCGTTTCATTTGTTGTGATAGATTGAAGATGCGGTCGAGAGCTTAAGCAGGGAAATACTTACCATACAAGCCAAAGGCGATAAAGATGGAGCACAAAAGCTTCTTGAAAAATATGGTCAAATGACACAACCTTTGACCATTGCTTTGGAAAAATTGACAAAAGTTCAGGTACATTTCACTTGGTGTAATCTCGTCATAGTTGAAGCGTTTTACTCCGTAACCCATCCTATACTAAACTCGTATCGGTTCATAAGTCCGAGTGTAAAACTCACTTGAAAAGCTAGCTCGTTTGAGGAGGGGACACCTAGACTTTATAAACCATCAACCAATTCCATATTTGACCGATGTGGGATCATAACAGTTTGGTTAATGTTTGTCTCCAAGAAGTTGAATATGCCAACTAAAAAAAAAGCTTGAAAGAAATGAATGGACCGAAAGATGGACAAGTCATTTTCTAATGCATAAAATTTCCTAAGTCATTTTAGTCAATAATCAAAAGATGTTTTGGGTCAATCCAACCCAACTAGGATACCGAAAGTACCCGTTTTGACTTGTTGACGGGCCCTTTATTCCACCTTATTGAATATCATAGGCATATTTTAGATGATTCCATCTGGGCTCTCCGCTTATAAAATTTAGTGGTCTACTCTAGTGAATCCCATAAGTCCATGACTGAAAGTTTTGATTTGTGCGAGTTGTCAGTTTATAAACTCATTTGACATGTATTTTGGTTAAACTTGCAGGTCCCGGTTGATATAGCACCAGATTTTCCTATTGTTAGCAACTTGTTGCAGAAAAAGTAAATTTTTATTTACTTTTTTCATTTTGGATCTGCCAATGGCTTATTTTAGTTTATTCGCAAGAGATTGTTGCCTCCAAATGTTTTCATACTGGCATGTAATGTGCTGAGAAATACCAGTTTTTAACCCGATAGCGGGATGAGTGAGCCAAGTTCAGTTAAAAATACGAGGTACAGAAGTCGGATAAACATGACCATTATTTAGATTTAATCAGTTTTTTTTACTTTTTTTTGTAATTAAAGTAATTTACACGAGCGATTTACCTTACAATTAACCATATTGGTCGACTTAAAAGTATAAAGTCACTGTTAACCAACAGCAACAAGACTACAGCCTGCCGGCTTCTTTAGCCTCACATCATCCACAAACTCTCTCAACTTCACTGCATCACTCCAGCTCCCGGCGCCAACATATGTATTCGCTAAAGAAACATAGTACCCGGTGTTCTTAGGTTCCAAGCTAAACAAAATCTCACCCACTTTCTTCCCCATTTCAACATCGCCATGATAATTACATGAGCTCAACATTGCTCCCCAAACACCATGATCTGGTTTCACTGCCATGCTCTTTATAAAGTCATACGCCTCATTTAACCTCCCACATCGACCCAACATGTCAACTATACAAACGTGATGTTCCATAACTGGTTCCACGCCATATTCATCAAACATACATCTGTAAAATCTTAAACCTTCGTCGACTAAACCTGAATGGGCACAGGCTGATAACAGGTTTATAAAAGTGGTTTTTGTCGGTTTTTCTCCATACATTATCATTTTATTGAATATCTCGATGGCGTTTTCACCTTTGCTATGAAACCCGTATGCAGAAATCATTGAGTTCCAACTTGCAATGTTCTTTTCTTGTAACGAATTGAAGATGTAAATTGAAATGTCTAACCTTCCACAGTTGCTATACATGTCGATCAGGGCGGCTACTATGTAACAATTTGTATGAAAATGGGATCTTAGAACATGTCCATGAATCTGTTTACCATTTCTAATTGAGCCAATTTGACTGCACGCTGACAAAATGGTCGAATTTGTGATTTCATCAGGTTCGAATTCAAGATTTTGAAACAAATGTAGCGCAGTTTGAGCTTCTTTGTTTTGAGCAAGAGCGGAAATGATGCAATTCCATGAACAAAGGTTACGGTTGTGACACGAGTCAAACACCAACATTGCCAGGTCCACGTCCCCAAATCTTCCATACATTGTAATTAAGGCGTTCCTTACACGAACATCATCGTCAATCAGAGTTTTTACAGCAACTCCATGAACCAGTTTCCCGTTATTCACCAATTCAAGATTTCCACAGGCTGATACAACATTTACGAGGGTAACGAGATCATGTTTTGCATATGCTTCTCGTCTCATGAACTTAAAAGTTTCTAAAGCTTCCAAAAAGTACCCGTTTTGTGTGCATCCAGCGATCATAGCATTCCAACAAGCAGTGTCAGCATCTCTTGAAACACTTTGTAACAATGCGAAAGATGCTTTCAAGTCTCCACAGTAAGTGTACATACAAATTAACGAATTAACTGCAAGAATGCTATTTGAGAAGCCCAATTTCATTGCCCAATTATGCAACGATTCACCAAATTTTAGCGACTCACGTGAATCACAAGAAGAAAGAACCGCGAGAACAGTTGATAAACTGCATTCCAAACACTCATACATCAGTTTCTTGAACATATTTTGAGCAACCATCGGTTTCCCATTTTGGGCATATCCCGAGATCATTGTATTCCAAGAAACCAAATCTTTATCCTGTAAAGAAACAAACAAGTTCCCGCCTTTATCAATTCGGTTGCATTTAGAGTACATGTTCATAAGACTATTAATCACAGACACGTCTAATCCAAACGATCTTCTTATAATGAACCCGTGAATGCTTTTTCCCTCTCGTAAAAACATGGATTCTGCACATAATGAAAGAACAGCAAGTATCGTGACAGTATCTGGTTTTATTGATCGTTTCAGTTGCATCTGTCTCAGAAGATGAAATGCATTAACACTCATTCCATTTGATGCAAACCCGTTAATCATTGTATTCAAAGAGACCAAATCCTTGCTTTGAATCGATCTGAACACTTTTTCAGCATCCTTAACATCTCCACATTTAGAGTATAACGAAACAAGAGCGTTTAGTACAGAAACATGAGTACTCTCACTATATTCATTTTTTAACCCGAACCCATGTATAACCTTACCAATATCCAAATCTTGCAAACAAGTCGACGCTGCAATAGCACACGATACTCCCACATTATCAAGTTGTACTCCACACGAAACCATTTTCTTGAAATACCATAAAGACTTATCAGGTTGATCATTTCTCAAACAGCCACTTAACACCGAGTTCCAAGAAACTATGTCTTTCGCTTCTGTTTCGACAAACATATTCTCCGACAAACTCAACTCACCGCATTTAGCATACGCATTAATAAGCGCATTACATAAATCAGTACTCGAAAGCAAACCAAACTTTAATCCTAAACTATGTACACACTGTAAACACGCTAACCTGTTTGAAACAACAATCACAAGAGTTACATAATCAAACTCAACTCGTTCTCGCAGCATTCGCATAAAAACTCGTGTCGCATCTAACAGTTCTCCATTTTCGACCGCACAAGTCATCATTGCATTCCAAACAACCACATCATTATTAGAAACCTCACGAAAAACTGCAACGGAAGAAGCATAAAGCCCTGCTCGCGCGTAAGCTATAACGAGTGACGTGCAAGTAGGAAGATGAGCAAGAACACCAACCTTAAAAGATAAAGCATGAACTTTAGTAACATTTGTAATGTTGGGTGTTTGTTTACAGTAGTTAACAAGATCAAGAACATCAAAAAAACCAAGAGTGTTTTTGTAATGTTGAGTTCTTTGAGACATTTTGTCGAACATGTGGCATGTCCCATGATACAACCTGGGATAAAATATTTTTAACGATTTGTGTAATATACGTCCGTACATGGTAATCAAAACGTAAGCTTAAGGCTATGGCTATCAGAAATGAAAAAGATATTTTTATATAAAAATGAAAAAGATACAAATATAATTTTTTTAGACAGACGTTATTTGGATACTAAACTTTATTTGGATACCAGGACTAATCTCTACTTTTTATATCTATTTTAATTAAATAGATAAAATTAAACACAAAATATATTTTCACCCTTTTTTTCAAATATTAATATCTCTTAAACCGTTAATCGTTATGCGAAAAAAACATACCGTTACGAATAACATTTAATTATCTTTCTACAGATATGCTATATGAGAAATTTTCGACAAATTTTTTTTTTCTTTTCACGTTTTCGAAAATTATTATATATGATGTAACACCAGTATCATATACGATATAACCTATCATATATGATAGAAATCAATATATATGATTTAACACTGTTATCATATATGATAAAACAGTATTATCATATATGATATTTTACGTAAATTTTAACAAGAAAAAAAACGAAATTTTTGCTTATTCGAAAGTATATCATAGTGCATATTGGTAGAAAAATAATTAAACGCTCGTCGCGATGGTATAATTATTTTCGTTTAACATTTAACGGTTTAAAAAATATTTAAATTATAAAAAATAGGTAAAAAAATAAAATATATTAAATCTTATCCATTAGATATAAATGAGATGGATGATGAAGATGAGTCATCTCATATCAAAGGAAAAGTATGGTATCAAAAATAACTATTCTGATACTCGATATATTTGAAACATTATATAAATATGTTAGAAGTATTTAAAGTGATGGTCATATAATATACCGAAGCTCGTGGAAATTGCTACATAATGGTGTTGAGAGTTCTAGTATAATGTTATGTATGTAACGGGAATTAGTCCCGAACACACAAATGAGGAATGCCTTCTATACATTACACTTGTAGTATAAAAGGCCCCTAGCACCTCATTTGTGTGTGTGTGTTTTTCATTTTCATAATTAGTAGAGAGAGAATCCACATGTCTTTCTCTCACTAGGAAATCACAACCCTTTTGTTTTCTCTTTATTCTTCATCTTAATCTAATCTTTCTTTTTGGTTTAATCCATCATGCAATTCGTATTTGGTTAGTCGTGTGTATAACTCATACAAGTGGTATCATTCGCCAAGGGATTCGTGGATAGCTTTTGGTGTTGTCCTTGTTTTCTTGAGTTTCGTGAGTCTCGTGAGATTTGGATAGTTCTTTGGGAGCGTTGATTGGTTAAAATCACGATTGTTTCTTAGCAAAATCTCATCTTTCTCATATTTTCGGAATAGTATCATGTATTGCGACGGATCTGGTCTACTTTCCATCGGAATAGCTTATGGTTTCATATTTCGATCCATATTCCGATCGGTATTGCGATAGGGCTTCCTATTCTGATCCCTATTCCGTCTGATATTCCGATTGAATATTGCGATCGATATTCCGATCGAATATTGCGATCGTTATTCTGATCGAATATTGCGATCGTTATTCCGATCGAATATTGCGATAGACATTTCGATCGAATATTGCGATCGTTATTCCGATCGAATATTGCGATAGACATTCCTATCGAATATTGCGATCGATATTCCGATCGAATATTGCGATCAATATTCCGATCGAATATTGCGATCAGATTATTCCGATCAATATTCCGATCATATTCCGACGGGGTTAAGTTTTGACATTGCGATAGAGTGAAAAGTATTCCAAGTTTTTTTCAAAAACATATTTTTGAAATTTTTTATCTTGAGTTTTTGTTTGCATAGGAAATTTTGGTTTCTCGTGCTCAATTTCGTAGTGGAATTACTCATTTAGGGGATATTAATTACAACACTTTGCTTTCTTCGAATTGAGATCCTGTTTTACACACGACTTCTACGATGACGTCTCAACAAGATATTTATGCTACGGGTACTGAGAACCGTCCACCCATGCTACCAAGGAGAATTACACTACATGGGCTAGTCGTCTCCTTCGTTATGCAAAATGTAAACCTTTGGGAAAGTTGATTGTCAACTCGATTCAAAAAGGTTCATATGTTTGAAGAACAATTCTTGTGCCTGGGGACCTACAAATGCTAACCCAGTGGCTAACTCTAGTCATGAGCAAACAGATGAAGAATTAACTGAAGCTGAATCCAAACAACTCGACGCTGATGATCAAGCAATTCAAGTCATTCTCATGGGACTTCCTGAATATGTTTATGCTGCTGTCGATAGTTGTGAAACCGCACACGAGATGTGGCTTTGGATCTAGAAAATGATGAAGGGGAGTGAAATAGGTTTACAAGAAAAGGAACTAAGTTGCTTCATGAATGGGAGAAATTTACGTCTACTGAAGGGGAACAAATTGAACCTTACTATCATTAGTTTTCAACCCTCATGAATCATCTTATAAGGAACAAACATGAACCTGCACAAATTGCTGCCAACATCAAATTTCTTGATAATCTTCCTTCTGAATGGTCACGATATGTCACTCTTGTCAATCAAACCAAGGATCTTCATGTCGTGGACTACACTCAAGTATATGATTATTTGAAGATGAATCAAGATGAAGCTAACGAAGTTAGGGCTGAAAGACGTGCCAAAACCCAAGATCCATTGGCTTTTATGGCAAATTCTCCGTCATCTATGTCATATCCCATGGTACCCTACAATCAACCCTCATCAAGTAACTTCATGCCACAACAACAACAACAACTCACCTCTTATGGATACCAACTTCCTGCTGCTGTGAACTACTTACAACAACCCATTGCTTGTTTTGATGACATCACCGATCCTACTCATGCGATTAATACTGGTCTTGCACTTCTTGCAAAGGCATTCAAATTTACCATTAACCCCACCAACAACAATCAGAGAATCTCATCGAACACTAGAAATAGGCAGATTGCTCAACCTTCCATGAATGCGAATCAAGATCGCCAATTGGTAGTTGTTGGGAACACGGGGACACAATCTCAACAATATGGTCAGAATGCTGGGCAAACTATTGGGAATGCAGAAAATCAATATGGACAAAACCGTGGTCAGAATCCGAGTGTTCCAGATATGGGTAATCAGAATGGGTTAATTGTTGTGCCAGCGGTTAGTAATCAGATGGGAAATATTGTGGCCGCAAGGGCTGAGAATACTGGTACGGGAAATGGAAATAACAATCGTCAGGTTCAGTGCTACAACTACAGGGGATTTGGTCATTATGCTCGAGATTGCACAGCTAAAAAGAAGAGGGATGCTGCTTATCTTCAGACTCAGCTTCTTATAGCACAAAAGGAAGAGGCAGGGATTCCACTTCAAGCTAAGGAATTTGGTCTCATGGCTTCTGCAGCAGAATATGACGAGGAAGAAAAAGTGAATGCTAACTACATCTTGATGGCAAACTTACAACAAGCATCTACCTCAGGAATGCATGATGACATCGCTCCCGTCTATGATTCAGACGGTCCATCTGAGGTACACCCACGTTTTGATGATAATGATATATATAGTACGTCTAATCAGGAGGAGGAGTATACTGAGATGCTTGAGCCCTACATTGAGACACACGGGGATCAAACGAATAATAGTAATATTATTTCGGATGAGCCGAGTGTGCACCTTAGTATGGATCAAGTTGCCCAGCCTACAACCCTTCATGATGCGACACATGCGTATTATAAATCTTTATTTGATAAGCTCGCTAAGGATGTTGACCATGCTATGGTGGTTAATAATAAGTTTAGAGAAACTAATGCCAAATTGACAACTGAGCTTGCGGGATATAAGGAACGGGAGAAAAGTTTTGAAATTCATCAGGCTAAAATTAAAGAACTTGAACAAGCTCATGCTACATCGGTTTATCAAGAAAAATGCACAACTAAGAAATTAAATGCCTTACACTGTAGTGCTAAAAAGATAAGCGAATTGAATGATGAAATTACATCTCTTAATAAACAGCTTTCAACTGAAAAATCTATTATTTTGGATTTAAAAGAAGAACGAAAAAAGCTGAAACATGATTTTAAAATTCGAGAAGATGGGCTTCTTGAGTATTTTTGCAACGCTCAGGATAGGATCAGGGAATTAGACAACCTTTTTGGTAAAATGTGGCCAATCTATGCAAACGATAAACATGTTCGCACCAAAAGTGAATGAGATTAATTACACTCGTTACAAAATCGCTTTAGGTTGTCCTCTTCCTCCCAATCCTGAATATCTTAAGCATGCTCAGACCACCTATCAAAGTTTATATAATGGTAATGTGTTGCTAGATAAGCATGATCCTCTTGTTATGAGTGATTCGTAAGAAACTCTTGAACTAGTCGAAGAGAGTCGTTTACGATTGCAAAAGCTTAATCGAGAAGTCACACCCGTTTATTATCCGAAAGTTAATCCTCCAACATTTTTGTTCGGTCTAAAACGAGTACTGGCTACCAAGTGAGGAATTGTCTGATGACCCTCCTAAACCGAGTATCACATACCGATTTCTAAACGAGCTAAAAGATAACTTTGTCATACTTAAACGTGTTGTTAATTTCAAAATCACTGGAGGAAATTTTACATCACCAGTTCAGATTGAGGTCAAGAAAATTCTTCAAAACGATATCAATCTGATTATTAATCAAGTTGATGCTCGGATAAGCAATTTGGAAAATGCTTTTCTAAAAGAATTAGCCAACTTTGTTGAAGACTTAAAATCTTTCGCGAAGGAGGCTGATGAATCTCTTGATAAAATCAAAGTTTTGGAAAACGATCTTGAACGCCTCTCTAAAGATCGTGATAATGTTGATAGTAGCCCGTTGCGTTAGATACCTCTGTGTCCAATCAAGAAACCCTCCAAACTGAGCTTGAACGTACGAAAGAGAAAATGGAATCGTTGTCATTAAAAAGGACAAAGAATTTACCGATGTATGGAATAAGTTTGTTAAAAAATGTGATGAATGAAAATATGACAAAATTTCGTATGATAAAGCCTACAATGAAATGCAACAAACTATCGCACGGTTGTAGGCTCAGTTAGGAGGGGTTAAGGAAAAGAATTTGGCTTCTACAGGGTTAGAGAATGCCAGTGATGGAAATGTTCAGAAGCTTAAGGCTAAGATTGCAGATTTAGAATCTATTGTTGTTCATATAAGCGGGCTGTTGAACAAAGTAAGTCTGTCTATCATAAACTTATTGATAAAATTTGTAAAAATTGTAAGTTAAAAGCCTTATTAAAAGATAAGACTTCTGAGCCTAGTATGATTTTGGATGCTATGATTCAGACACCAGCAACCTGGGGACCCACTCGTATTGTCGTAACACCTTTTCCCAAGGTTGTTGGAACGAAAGATGTTGTGATTGCTCCAAGAATGTTTCATGTTAGTTCTCCCTATATGCCTAGCAAACAACGTAAAGCAAGCGTTAGGACAAAACCGACCACTATGTCTCAAACACAAGTCATTGATTTAAAAAGTGCTAATTCTAATAGACGCGTGTCTTCTTCTACAAGAATAAACAACTATACTATAAGCAGAAGGCCACAGCCTACGAGCAATACAAGGAATGATAGGGTCCCTTTTGCCTCTAGAAGTAGTCACCCCGAGATCAATAATGTGAAAGTAGAAGAACACCCTAGGAATTTACCGCCTTTTAATCAAAGCCAGAAACTTAATTCATCTGAATGTAATGACTTTATGCTTGCTATTCGGAATGAAAAATCTGAAGTCGTTTGTGCTAAATGTAATAAATGTTTCTTTACTTTTATTCATGATACTTGTGGCTTGACTATGAATGGGTTGAATTATGGTTGTTACACTCGTATTGACAAGCTGTCAATCAGTGAAAACATAGCACTCCTAAGGCTAAGGTGTATGTTTCAAAAAGTACGCACGTAGGGTCCACAGAAAGTATGAGATCTCGTATTTTCCTGGTAATTATTTTACTCGTATTCATTATTTTAATCATTGTTGGTACTTATTTAAAATTATAAAATTATTTTTATTTTATAATTCTATATTTATTTAAATCAAATATTTTGATTTAAAATCACCCACGTGCATTTTTACAAGCGTTTACTTGAATCAACGGAACGAGAACCGAGGGCTAAATCTTTCGACTTAAAGATATTTATCTTTACATTTTATTAAGTCTAGACTGATAACGGGCACAGTAATAAATGCTTGTATTTCATATTTTTTTACTGTCGATTGTTTCAATGTTCGATGTTTTCGATGTTTTCTTTTAATGTCGTGTTAAGTCGAGTCGGGAGTCAATATTATCTTATTTCGAGTATGTTTTAACTTTTGAGAAGTATTTTTACGAAACCCGAGCCCCGTAAATATTTGTAAATTTGATTAATAGTCATTTCCCACTTTTTAACTAAACTATTTATTTTGTGGTCCTAAAGTTTCAAAAAATTGACAAAATGGTCCCTCCACTTAACTAGGCATATAAATACTATTTTTTTTACTTCCACTAACTCACACACAACATTTTAAATAAAAAAATCAACCACCCCTCTCCTTCTCCTCTATGCCGTGACATGCCAACCCCCAAAACACACTTGATTCATCCAAATTTAACTTGATCAATCCAAAACTAATTAAAGACCACATCTTATTTTTGAAAGGTGATTCTAATGGTACAAGAATTTTGTACATGCAACCACTTTTGAAGTTTTGAAGATTTCATGGTTGAATATGATGTTTGATCATTGTTTTTAGCATGATCATGGTTAAATTATGTGTTTTTGATGTTGAAAAGTCTAAGTTCTTGATTTTTATCTTTTGATTTTGTTGCATGCAAGGATTTAGGATGTTTATATGTGATATTAGGGTGATTTTAGGAGTGGGTAATTGATTAGATTTTGTTGAAAAAGTCATTTGATATGATTTTTAAAGTACCAATTTTAGGCAGAAAGTTGGGGAAGGTTTTGGGTAACTTAATCTTGTTTTATTGTTAAACAAATAAGATAGGATTATAGATATTTTTCTTAGCTTCGATTTGATATAAATTAGAGCTTCCAACTCCAAACGAGTTGGAAATGGCATGAGTTTGATTATTCGTGTACCGGGAGACGAGTATCGACGCAATCTAAAAATTGTGTCAATATTTGGATCGAATCTCGGGGACTCTAAATTGAAGTTTTGAAATGTGTAACCTACTGATAATGAGGTGTTTACCTTAGAGGTTGAGTTTACTTTAAAACCCGAGTGTCGGTTTTGTAAACGGAGTCGTTTAAATAAGTTAAAACGGTTGTATGAAAAATTAACGTAAATCTGTCCGGATTTTGTAACCCGAAGATGTGTCGGGCAGCGAGTCTTAGAAGTAAAAAATTTTGATGAGCTTTTTATATGTCTTCCTATAGATGTTAAGTGAGCTTCTCAGTTAGTACCATAAACATTTGACGTGTCTAAGCGAGGTAAATCAGACCGTACATTTGGTATGTGCCGGCAGTTTTTATCAAAAACATTTTCTAATAAAAGTATACTTTTAGATGGAGTCTAGAAGTACCCCTTGCATGGTTTTTCTTATGTGTCATAATTTAGTTATGTACTCATTTATTTCAAGTGTTTTTATAAACATTTACTTCGTGTCTTCTAAATTTTCGCGTCCCGTTATCGTAGGTCTCGGATGACTTAACGTTGCTTGACTTTCCGTTGTTACTACTGAGCCCTCCAGTTTCGTGTTGATTCCACCTTATAGCTAAGGTGAGTTCATAGCCCCTCTAGCTACTTGTTTATCGTTTTAAAACACGGGGTGAGATTAACATGTTGGAACACAATCTTTTAAATTGTATGCTATCCAGAATTGTAATCTGCCAGATAAATTTAATGATATTATTGCATTTAGACGTTAGCCTTGAGTTTCCTCTATTTATCATGAATCGTTAATTGTCCCGTATGCTTTGCGCTAAGCGCGAATGTTGTGGGTGGATCCATCGGGATTGACAATCCCCGTCCCGTGTATTTTGACGCACTTACATTTGTTTATACTTGAGTGTTTAGGCTGAATACTCCCTAGAGGGACTTACTTCGAGGTAAGCTTCGGTTCATGAGACTAAATAGCAATAATATTCATCGTGACTATGGACGATGTACATAGTTATCCCCCACATTACGTGATTTACAAATACTATTGTGTTCCATTACTTATCTTTCTAAACCTATGAATATCACTCAACTTTTTGTTGACGGGTTTTACATGTTTTAATCTTAGGTAATACTGCTTAAGGGACTTGGACGAGGTACCACAGGATGTTGGCAGCTTGGAAGATCTGTGTTTTGATATGTTATGCTTTTGTTATAAATGACGTGGTTAAAGTCTTCCGCTGATCTTTTGTTATCTTAAAACTTTAAACTATGATGTTATGGTACTTTGTTAAGTTTCAAAACTTATGGGACCGAAGTTTCTAAACTCTGATAAATTCGGATGTAATATATGTGTCTTTTATTGCGTCATTTTTGTGTCATTTATAACTCATTGTTACTCGTACCTTGACGTGTGATCCCCTCTTTGCCTAGTTGTTCCATGTCAGATTCTGGGGGTCTCACAGATTGGTATCAGAGCGATGGTTATAGAGAACCGAGTCATTTTCAAAACTTGGTCTATAACTAAATATCAAGATATTTCATGTTTTACAAGTGTCAAACACAGATTCTACCAATGTTGTTCAATATCTGCGCGGGTAACTCTCTAATCCTTATTGTTTACCTTAATTACTGATATAATATTTCATACCTTGATTTCATTTGAAATATTACACTGGTTTCATTGTGATACGTATTACCTCCTTCCAAATCCTCTCTTGCTTAAATATTATATATATATATATATATATATATATATATATATATATATATATATATATATTCCACTCCTTAGTGTTGCATTCCTTGTTGACAATCAGTTATGCATATCTAAAATCTTTTCTTATTCTATTTTCTCCAATTTCATGAATCTTGAAATAGCATACTTATACAAGTTCACAGTGAATTTTGTATTGTGTTGTTGACAGAAATATGCCGCCTACCAGAATTCGTAGAGCTGATGGACCCAGGAGATCCCGCCGGGCTACTATGGGGAGAGTTATTGCAAAAAGGGTAAAGAAAGCTGTTGCTGATTACGAAAAGAGCCGAGAGACTCAAAATCAAGCTGAAGGCTCTTCAAGCACAAAAGGATGTTCGCACAAGACCTTCATGTCTGGAAAACCCCACTCTTTCAAAGGGACCGAAGGTGTCGTTGGTTTGACACGATGATTTGAAAAGATGGAGCAAGTATTTGGAACTTGCAAGTGTGCTGAAGAGGATAAGGTAATTTATGCTGCTAGTACTTTGGAAGGTATAACACTCACCTGGTGGAATGGAAATATTAAAACCTTAGGTCTTGATAATGCAAACCAAATCCCTTAGAGCGAGTTCAAAACAATGATGACTACTGAGTACTGCCCTGAGACTGAGATAGCTCGGATGGAACACGAGCTATGGAACTTACAAATGAAGAATGATGATATTGAAGCCTACACTAATAGGTTTCATGAGTTGGCCTTAATGTGTCCTGAACTGGTTCCAGATGAGAAGAAGAAAATAAAAAGGTATGTCGAGGGCTTTCCTGAAAGGATTAAAGGACACATTACTTCATCAAAACCCTCTTCCCTACATGAAGCAGTAAACATGGCTCGTGAATTGGTCGAGCAGTCTGTGGAAGGTAAAGCTGCTAAGTTAGATGCTGATAACAAACGGAAATGGGAGGATAGTAAAGGAAACAACCAAGGAAACAATCAGGGCAATAACCATAACAACAACCGAGGCAACAATAGAAACTCCAACAGGAATAATAACCGACAAGCCAGCAAGAGACAAGAGACAGCAACCATGTACGCAGCCGCTCCTGCTGCTCCGGTTGTTCCTGCTGTTCCTGCTACTCCTGTTATTCTTGCTGCTCCTATTACTCCTGCTACTCCTGCTGGCAGACAAGGTTATACTAGTAATCTGCCTAAGTGTGATCAGTGTAGCTGGCATCATGTTGGTGCGTGTCCTCCTAAGTGTGCAATTTGTAAAAAGGTTGGCCATAGGGATGGATACTGCAATTCGTGCTACAACTGCGGTGAAAAGGGTCATTTCCAGAATAAGTGTCCAAAGGCTAAGGATCCGCAGAACAATGGAGCTCGAGGCAGAGTATATCATGTGGGAAATAACGCTCAGCAAAATCCTCAGGTGATTGCGGGTACGTATATTCTTAACGATCATCATGTTAGTGTTTTATTCGATTCTGGTGCTGAGAAGAGTTTCGTGTCTTTTGCTTTCACTCCTTTCATTGATATTACTCCTTCTGCTTTAGACACTAGTTATGAAGTAGAATTAGCAGACGGTAAGATTGTTAGTACCAATACAGTCTTGCGTGGCTGTGCCCTTGATTTGCTTGGTCGTTTGTTTTTAATCGACCTTTTACCGACGCGTCTAGCAGTTTTGATGTTATTGTTGGTATGGATTGGTTAGCGTCTCATCGTGCTGTCATTGTTTGTTCTGAGTGAATCTTGCGTATTCCTCTTTCTTCGGGTAAAATCTTAGAACTTCGTGGTGAGAAGCCGGATGACAATCCGAATTCTCTTCGTTCTATCAAGGCTGATCAGAAAAAGCTTTATGACATTCGTATCGTTTGTAAATTTCCTGGAGTTTTCCCAGACGACTTGCCGGGATTACCTCCTGTGCGTGAAGTTGAATTCCGTATCGATCTTATTCCGGGTGCACTACCTGTTGCCAAATCGCCTTATCGTCTAGCCCCGTCTGAGTTGAATGAATTATCGAATCAACTTAAGGAGTTACAAGAGAAAGGTTTCATCAGACCGAGTCATTCGCCGTGGGGAGCGCATGTGCTCTTTGTTAAGAAAAAGGATGGTGCAATGAGAATGTGTATAGACTACAGGGAATTGAATAAGCTGACAATCAAAAATCGTTACCCTCTCCCTCGTATAGACGACTTATTTGACCAATTGCAAGGTGCTTGTTGTTTTTCCAAGATAGATCTTCGTTCAGGTTATCATTAGTTAAGAGTGCATGAAAGTGACATCTCCAAAACCGCATTCAGAACTCGTTATGGACACTTTGAATTTACCGTTATGCCATTCGGTCTTACCAATGCTCCTGCCGTTTTTATGGATCTAATGAACCGTGTCTGCAAACCCTACCTTGACAAGTTTGTTATAGTTTTTATTGACGACATCCTCATCTACTCGAAATCAGAAAAAGATCATGAAAATCATCTTAGAACAATCTTAAGTCTTTTGGAGAAAGAAAAGTTGTATGCCAAATTCTCTAAGTGTGAATTTTGGTTAAAAGAGGTTCAGTTTTTAGGACACGTGGTAAATCAGGATGGTATACACGTGGATCCTAGTAAAGTTGAAGCAGTTAAGAATTGGAAATCTCCTAAATCGCCTACTGAGGTCCGTTTATTTCTCGGGTTAGCCGGATATTATCGCAGATTCATTGAAAACTTCTCCAAGATTGCTAAGCCTTTAACCCTGCTTACACAAAAGAATAAGGAATACATTTGTAATGAAGAGCAAGAGCAAGCCTTTTGCTTATTAAAGGACAAATTGTGTAATGCCCCAGTATTAACACTTCCTGACGGACCGGACAATTTTGTTGTTTATAGTGATGCATCCCACCAAGGTTTCGGGTGTGTCTTAATGCAGCGAGGAAAAGTGATTACTTATGCCTCCAGACAACTTAAAATCCATGAACAAGACTATACTACTCACGATTTGGAGTTAGGTGCAGTAGTATTCGCCTTGAAAATATGGAGACATTATCTTTATGGGACGAAAAGTATGATATACACTGATCATAAGAGTCTCCAGTATATCTTTAACCAAAAGGACTTGAACATGCGACAAAAACGTTGGTTAGAACTTCTTAGCGACTATGAATGTGAAATTAAGTATCACCCAGGAAAGGCTAATGTTGTAGCTGATGCCCTAAGTCGAAAGGAAAGACTTAAACCTAGGAGAGTGCGTGCTATGAGCATAACCATTCAATCTAGCCTCAAGGCTAAGATTTTAGAAGCACAGAAAGAAGCTGCAAAGGACTTTAAGGCTCCAGCAGAATTGATGCGAGGATTAGATGCTCAGTTTGAAAGGAAAGAAGATGGAACAATTTACTTTGTTGGACGATTATGGATTCCATTAGTTGGAGGATTAAGAAAGGTAATAATGGACGAAGCTCACGCTTCAAGATATTCGATTCACCCTGGTGCAGACAAGATGTATTACGATTTAAGGGATATTTACTGGTGGCCAGGTATGAAAAAAGGACATAGCAGAATACGTTAACAAGTGTCTGACTTGTTTAAAGATTAAAGTAGTACATTAGAAATCCTCAGGTCTTTTACAACAACCAGAAGTCCCAGAATGGAAAT
Source organism: Glebionis coronaria (assembly GCA_025667525.1). NCBI lineage: Eukaryota > Viridiplantae > Streptophyta > Magnoliopsida > Asterales > Asteraceae > Glebionis > Glebionis coronaria. The sequence goes on along the minus strand of CM046878.1, from coordinate 18,946,870 downwards.
GGGAAAAGATTACAATGGACTTAGTCACAAAGCTGCCTAGAAGCAGTGGTGGTTTTGATGCAATTTGGGTAATTGTTGATAGATTAACCAAATCTGCTCACTTTCTTCCTATTCATGAGGATTATAAGCTGATAGATTGGCTCGAATCTACATTAATGAGATTGTTGCAAAGCACGGAGTGCCAATATCGATTATTTCTGATAGGGATGGTCGTTTTGCGTCACAATTCTGGAAATCACTTCAAAAGGCGTTGGGTACGCAAGTATTGATGAGTACAGCATATCACCCAGAAACGGATGGACAAAGTGAACGCACTATTCAGACTCTAGAAGACATGCTGCGAGCATGTGTTATGGATTTTGGTGGTAGCTGGGACACTCATTTACCTTTGGTCGAATTTTCCTATAACAATAGGTATCATAAAAGTGTCAAGTGTTCACCATTCGAGGCTTTATACAGACGCAAGTGCAGATCGCCAGTGATATGAAACGAAGTAGGTGAAAGTCAACTGATAGGGCCTGAATTAGTTTTAGAAACTACAGACAAAATTGTTCAGATTAAGGAAAGACTGAAAACTGCTAGAAGTCGTCAGAAGAGTTACGCAGATAAAAGACGCAGACCTCTTGAGTTTCAAGTCGGAGACCGTGTGCTGCTACGTGTATCTCCATGGAAAGGTATTGTGAGGTTCGGTAAAAGAGGAAAACTTGCGCCACGTTTTGTAGGACCATTCGAGATCGTCGAGCGTATTGGTTCAGTAGCCTATCGATTGAAGTTACCCCAGGAGTTAAGTTGTGTTCACGATGTATTTCACGTTTCCAATCTTAAGAAATGCTTAGCCGAATCAAATGTTCAGATACCGTTAGAAGAAATAAGAGTAGACGAGAAGATGTACTTCATTGAGGAACCAATAGAGATCGTGGATCGCCAAGTCAAGAAGCTGAAACGTAGTTGGATTCCTATCGTTAAAGTTCGTTGGGATTCACGTCGGGGTGCTGAGTTCACTTGGGAAAGTGAAGACCAGTTCAAGACTAAGTATCCCCATCTGTTCTCGTCTTCTTCTTCCATCTCCAGTTAAACTCTGAGGGACCAGAGTTCCTTTAGGGGGGAAGACTGTGAGATCTCCTATTTTCCTGGTAATTATTTTACTCGTATTCATTATTTTAATCATTGTTGGTACTTATTCAAAATTATAAAATTATTTTTATTTTATAATTCTATATTTATTTAAATCAAATATTTTGATTTAAAATCACCCACGTGCATTTTTACAAGCGTTTACTTGAATCAACGGAACGAGAACCGAGGGCTAAATCTTTCGACTTAAAGATATTTATCTTTACATTTTATTAAGTCTAGACTGATAACGGGCACAGTAATAAATGCTTGTATTTCATATTTTTTACTGTCAATTGTTTCAATGTTCGATGTTTTCGATGTTTTCTTTTAATGTCGTGTTAAGTCGAGTCGGGAGTCAATATTATCTTATTTCGAGTGCGTTTTAACTTTTGAAAAGTATTTTTACGAAACCCGAGCCCCGTAAATATTTGTAAATTTGATTAATAGTCATTTCCCACTTTTTAACTAAACTATTTATATTGTGGTCCTAAAGTTTCAAAAAATTGCCAAAATGGTCCCTCCACTTAACTAGGCATATAAATACTAATTTTTTTACTTCCACTAACTTACACACAACATTTTAAATAAAAAAAAATCCACCACCCCTCTCTTTCTCCTCTATGCCATGACATCCCAACCCCCAAAACACCCTTGATTCATCCAAATTTAACTTGATCAATCCAAAACTAATTAAAGACCACATCCTATTTTTGAAAGGTGATTCTAATGGTACAAGAATTTTGTACATGCAACCACTTTTGAAGTTTTGAAGATTTCATGGTTGAATATGATGTTTGATCATTATTTTTAGCATGATCATGGTTAAATTATGTGTTTTTGATGTTGAAAAGTCTAAGTTCTTGATTTTTATCTTTTGATTTTGTTGCATGCAAGGGTTTAGGATGTTTATATATGATATTAGGGTGATTTTAGGAGTGGGTAATTGATTAGATTTTGTTGAAAAAGTCATTTGATATGATTTTTAAAGTACCAATTTTAGGCAGAAAGTTGGAGAAGGTTTTGGGTAACTTAATCTTGTTTTATTGTTAAACAAATAAGATAGGATTATAGATATTTTTCTTAGCTTCGATTTGATATAAATTAGAGCTTCCAACTCCAAACGAGTTGGAAATGACGTGAGTTTGATTATTCGTGTACCGGGAGACGAGTATCGACACAATCTAAAAATTGTGTCGATATTTGGATCGAATCTCGGGGACTCTAAATTGTAGTTTTGAAATGTGTAACCTACTGATAATGAGGTGTTTACCTTAGAGGTTGAGTTTACTTTAAAACCCGAGTGTCGGTTTTGTAAACAGAGTCGTTTAAATAAGTTAAAACGGTTGTATGAAAAATTAACGTAAATCTGTCCGGATTTTGTAACCCGAAGATGTGTCGGGCAGTGAGTCTTAGAAGTAAAAAATTTTGATGAGCTTTTTATATGTCTTCCTATAGATGTTAAGTGAGCTTCTCAGTTAGTACCATAAATATTTGACGTGTCTAAGCGAGGTAAATCAGCCCGTACATTTGGTATGTGCCGGCAGTTTTTATCGAAAATATTTTCTAATAAAAGTATACTTTTAGATGGAGTCTAGAAGTACCCCTTGCATGGTTTTTCTTATGTGTCATAATTTAGTTATGTACTCATTTATTTCAAGTGTTTTTATAAACATTTACTTCGTGTCTTCTAAATTTTCGCGTCCCGTTATCGTAGGTCTCGGATGACTTAACATTGCTTGACTTTCCGTTGTTACTACTGAGCCCTCCAGTTTCGTGTTGATTCCACCTTATAGCTAAGGTGAGTTCATAGCCCCTCTAGCTACTTGTTTATCGTTTTAAAACACGGGGTGAGATTAACATGTTGGAACACAATCTTTTAAATTGTATGCTATCCAGAATTGTATTCTGCTAGATAAATTTAATGATATTATTGCATTTAGACGTTAGCCTTGAGTTTCATCTGTTTATCATGAAGCGTTAATTGTCCCGTATGCTTTGCGCTAAGCGCAAATGTTGTGGGTGGATCCATCGGGATTGACAATCCCCGTCCCGTTTATTTTGACGCACTTACATTTGTTTATACTTGAGTGTTTAGGCTGAATACTCCCTAGAGGGACTTACTTCGAGTTAAGCTTCGGTTCATGAGACTAAATAGCAATAATATTCATCGTGACTATGGACGATGTACATAGTTATCCCCCACATTACGTGATTTACAAATACTATTGTGTTCCATTACTTATCTTTCTAAACCTATGAATATCACTCAACTTTTTATTGACGAGATTTACATGTTTTAATCTCAGGTAATACTGCTTAAGGGACTTGGACGAGGTACCGCAGGATGTTGGCAGCTTGGAAGATCCGTGTTGTGAAATGTTATGCTTTTGTTATAAATGACGTGGTTAAAGTCTTCCGCTGATCTTTTGTTATCTTAAAACTTTAAACTATGATGTTATGGTACTTTGTTAAGTTTCAAAACTTATGGGACCGAAGTTTCTAAACTCTGATAAATTGGGATGTAATATATGTGTGTTAGGACCATTGGAATAGTTAATTGTAATAGGTAGACTAGGAGGTATGTAGTTCCTCCTGGTCCTAGTAGTAGTAGGAGCAAGTCGTGCTCCTGGTCCTAGTCAAAGTCAAACTTTATTATTTATTTATTATTCTGTTAGGATATGCATGAGATATGTTAGGAAAGGATATGCATATCAGTTTTACATGTTTTGTTTAATGATGTATTAGGGTTTCCTTGTAGTAAAAAAGGAACCTGAGGTAGAAGGGTTAGACACACCTTCATCAAACGTAGTTCTAGTCATTATCAATATTAGAAATCCTTAGAAAGGATCAAGTCTTTATAGTTATTCTGTTCTTCTTTATTATATTTGTATTCCACATTTATATTATGTATAGAGTCTCTCTGTGAATAGACTTGTGATTACAGAAGTCGTTCACTGTTCCTGACAGGCTGCAAGATCCACATCTAGTGGACCCAACAAGTGGTATCAGAGCCTGGGAGAGTCTCTGTACAAGAAGAATCAAGTTTTCTTATTTCTAACATTTTTGTTTTATCATGTCTGCCTCAAGTTCTACTCAAACAGAAGAAGACAGCACTCCTAAAACTGTGCAACCTCAGCAGATCGTTGCTACGGTTTCCAACACAAATGGAAAATTCCCTCTTCTGAAAAAGGATGAGTATGATAGTTGGGCAATGAAGATGGAATGGTGGATCACCAACACTGATCAAGACCTTTGGAAGGTTATTTTGAATGAGAACAGCAGGAAGCTAACTGAAAGAGACAAGAATGGTAATATTACTCTTCTTGACCCTAAAACTCATGAAGAAATAATAGCCATTCAGAAGGAGGTCAAAGCAAAAACTATTTAGCTTCAATCTCTTCCTGATGATCACATGGGTGACTTCTACCATTTGGATGATGCTAGAGAGATCTGGAATGGAATAAAAGCAAGGTTTGATGGGAATGAGGAGTCAAAGAAAATGAGAAGATCCATGCTGAGAGATGAATTCACAGAATTCAAAATCTCAGAAACTGAAGGTATTCATCAAGGGTATGACAGGTTCCAAAAGATTTTGAGCCAATTGAATCAACTTCGGTCAAAACCTGACGATGGTGATATTAATGCAAGATTTCTTAGAGCCTTACCATACTCATGGAATCAGGTGGTAATCTCTCTAAAAGCAAAAGGTGGGCTTGACTATCTTAACTTTGATGATTTATTTCATAAGCTCAAAACTTTTGAACCTCATGTGAGAGGATATTCAAGTGATTCTTTTCCCACTCCTGCTAATTCTGCCTTTGTGAGTTCTATGGCATCCAGTCCCATGTCTTATGCTAGCAGCCCAAGCAATACTGTGTCTTCTCAACATACTTTTCAGCATACTTCTGCTCCTGATCCTACAGCCAAGTCTGGTAGCATGGTAGAAGCCATTCTTCGTTCTTTTGTGGCTGATGTTGATGCTCAACAACAACTTGCTTTTGATGACTACAAACAGGTCGATAAACTTGACCTAGATGAAATGGATCTTAAATGACAGATGGCCATGCTCACTCTTAGGGTTCACAAGTTTGAAAAGAAAGCTGGTCGAAAATTCAATTATAATCCAAGGGAGCCAGCAAGGTTCGACAGAAGCAAGGTTCGATGCTATAACTGCCAACAGCAAGGTCACTTTGCAAGGGAATGCCCTAGCAAGAATGACTAGGAGAAGAGCAGATACTCAGCTTTTAAGGTTTAGGAGGTAAAAGATGACAAGAAGGCATTGGTATCTGTTGACTCTATGGTCAACTGGAATGATCATCAGACTACCACTTTGGAATCAGCTGAGTCCTCGACTGACGTGTTTGCTATGATTGCTGGGAATCTATCTGATGCAGAAGAAGCAGACGAGTTTTCTCTTATGGGCATCTCACCTCAGGTACAACATTGTCCTCTTGGTTGTCATGATAAATATTCAGAATTGCTGTCCCAATATAATGATTTAAATGATCAGAATGATAAGTATTTTTTGGAGGTTCAAGCCTATAAGGCTTCTTTAAACACATTGGAACAACAAAAGAGGTGGCTACCAAATACTCAACGTGAGTATGAGGATAAAATTAGGATACTAAGCATCGATTTAGAAAACACAACAAATATGCTTAAATATATAGAAAAGGTAAAAGATGTCAGTATCAAAGAAAAACAGGAGATGCAAGAAAGATTAGATGCTACAATGTTGAGATTTGAAAAATGGCAAAAGGCACCTAAAAATCTTTCAAAGTTAATCAATAGTAGCATGTCTGGTAGGACTAAAAGAGGGTTAGGATTTGATAAATATATTGATTCAGAAGATGTGTTTGATTTATCTTTTTCGAGTGTCTTTGATGCCGACAAAGAGGAAGAGGGAGAACCTAGTTACAATAGGTTTAAACCAGCAGCAGAAATGCATGATGTCCCTCCTCCTCTTAAACTTTCATGCCCACTTCTAGGCATAATGACTTGAATGGATACAGATGCATGAGTCCCCAAAAAGTTCTACTAATTCTAATGACTTTGTCTCGTGTACTTTCAGTGACAAAGCCAGTGACTCTGCATCAAGTGGTTCAAGTGAAGAGTCAAGACCTACAAGTTCCAAGTCGAATGATCATGCTGCTACTGGTGCTAGGAAGTGTGAAGATTCTCCTAGAATTGTGTGTAATAAAGTTAGCAGTATGAAACAATATCATTCTAATAAAAGGTCGATTAAAACATGTTTTGTTTGTGGAAGTGCATTTCATTTGATTAAAGATTGTGATTTTCATGACAAACATGCTTCTGTTCATCAAGCATTTCCTGCTCCTGGTCCACCAGGAGTTGCTCCATATTATTCTAGAAGACTCAATCCTAATGCTCAATCGTTTTATTCTTCTAGAAGGACCTCTCCATTAGCTTCTGATCATTGGAGAAACATTAGATTAACAACAAATAGAACCACCAGTAACTATTTTCAGAATTTTAATCCAATTTATTCACATAATTTTGACCACATGTATTTTGGTTTGGGAAGTTTAGGAACTGCTGTTAAGCCCTCAGCAGGTTGTTCTTGGTCAAATAATAATACCAATATGATGCATAGGCAACCAAAGAACAACGGTGGATCTCATCAATCTTCTTGGCTCTCTACTTAAGATCCACAAGGCAGGCTCATACCTGACAAGGTTTGGGTCCCCTTAAGACACTAACTTTTGCATTTTTATTATCTTGTTGTTGTAGGTTACTCCATACCAAGATCCTAGTCTAGGAATTGTTGATAGTGGTTGCTCTAGGAGCATGACAGGAAATAAAAGTCTTCTCTCTAACTTTGTACCATTTCAAGGCGGCAAGGTTTATTTTGGTGGAGGTGAAGGCAGGATCACTGGCAAAGGAACAATTCAGACGCCTAATCTAAATTTTGAGCAGGTCTACTATGTGGAAGCACTTCAACACTTCAACTTGATTTCTGTCTCTCAGATTTGTGACAAGAAGCAGTTTGTTCTCTTTACGGATACTGATGCACTTGTGCTATCCAAAGACTTTAAACTTCCGGATGACTCACAGGTTCTGCTCAGAATCCCTAGAAGACACAATCTCTATAGCATCAAGCTGAATGAAGTCAATCCTACTGGTCAACTAGCATGTTTGGTTGCTAAAGCCTCAGAAGATGAAGCCACTCAATGGTACAGAAGGATGGGGCATGTGAACTTCAAGACCATTCACAAACTAGCAAATCTGAATCTGGTCTCTGGTTTACCTCCCAAGTCATTTAGAAATGATATAAATTGTATTGCTTGCAGCAAAGGCAAACAACATAAAGCATCCTTCAAGGCCATTACTGCTCTTAGTCTTATAACTGAACCATTGCAGCTACTACACATGGATTTATTTGGTCCTACCTCCATTAGGAGCATTGACCACAAACAATTCTGTCTGGTAGTAACTGATGGATATAGCAGGTTTACGTGGGCGTTCTTCATGGCTGCCAAGAGTGAGACCTACCCAATTCTTAGAGATTTTCTTACCCTTATAGAGAACCAATTGTCCAAGAAGGTTAAAGGTATTCGTTGTGATAATGGAACCGAGTTAAAAAAATAAAGACCTCATAGCACTTTGTAATGCTAAGGGAATCAAAAGAGATTATAGTGCAGCAAGAACTCCTCAACAGAATGGCGTGGTAGAAAGAAAGAACAGGACTCTAATAGAAGCAGCAAGAACAATGCTTGTCGATTCCAAGCTTCCAACCATGTTCTGGACCGAAGCTGTTAATACTGCAAGTTATGTTTTGAATAGGGTTTCTATTACCTATCCTCACAAGAAGACTCCTTATGAGCTTCTAACGGCCAAAGTTCCAAATATTGCTCATTTGAAGCCTTTTGGGTGTCCTGTCACCATTCTGAATACTAGTGACTATTTGGGGAAGTTTGATGGCAAGGCAGATGAAGGATACATTGTGGGATATTCAGCTCACTCTCGGGCTTATCGTGTCTACAATCTCCAAGCCAAGCGGGTTATTGAAACTATTAATCTCAGGTATTTTGAAGAGAAGTCAAACATCCAAGGCAAGGGTCCTGAATGGTATTTTGATCTTGATTATCTTAGTGATTCATTAGGATATTTTTGTTTCAAAACTAACCATGATGCAGGTCCACAAGTGTTTACAACTTCTAGTACAGGTGTTCCTTCTAGTCTTTCTGACTCAGATGACGAGGATGATATTTTTGTGGTTCCATCCTACTCCACCACCGTCTCTCCTACTCCTCCTAGTGATGCAACACCATTGGATGTATTGGATTCACAAGTAGCTCTTGACACCCTCCTCAAACAACAACAAGAAGCTACTACAGCAGCTGCTCAAGGTGGCTTTGAGTTTCCTTTGAATTCGCCTACTGACAAAGCTGCTCCTAGTACCCCAGCTACTACTCCTAGTGCTAGTTTAACACCTATTGGTATTCCGGCTAGTGAGTCTGCTTCTCATAGTCGATTCTCCAGTGCTTTTGATTTGGGGAACCATCAAAATAAGTCTTCTACCAAGCTGGATGATATTCATAAACATCCAATAGATGGCATTTTCAACGCTGCTTCATATGATGCTGACTTCGTTGGGGATCTCAATAACTTGGCACCAGAAGTGGAGGTAGCTTCCAATCCAGTGTTGCAATCACACAAAGATCACCCTACCAATCAAATCATTGGAGATCCTGGTTCTACTGTCAAGACACGCAGAATGCATAAGAAGGCCTCGTCTGATCATCATGCTCTTGTGAGCTATATTGAAGATCAAAAGCGTAATAATCACACGGACTTTCAACACTATTTGTTTGCTTGTTTTCTTTCACAGGTGGAACCTAGATCAGTCACTCATTGTTAGAAATACGTTTTAACGTATATTAGAAGTATCGGTCACTCCACAATATGATTTATGTTGTAATAGCTCGTAGTTAGGAATTAGTTGTTATTTGCTTATTAACTTAAGTAAGAACCGGTCCATGGGCTTGTCATGGACCGGCCCAAGTCCACTTATGACTTGGAACTATAAATACCCCTTTCCACTAAGGAAAGGGGTTGGTTGTTGTCATTTCATATTTTCCACTTAATAAAATACACATAGTTTCTCTCACTTTCTCTCTCTAACTTTCTCTCTCTAGAAATCAACAAACCCCTTCATAGATTCATTGATTATCAATATTCTACATTTGGTATCAAGAGCTATGGGGTGATTTAAGGTGGTGATTTGTGTGGTTTTTTAGTTTTTGATTGTATTAGTGTTCTTTAAGAAAAATCATCTTGATTCTTGGTGTTTTTGGTGTTTTTGTGATTGGGATTAGTGGATAAGTATTAGTTGTTACTTATTTTAGTCGAAAGCACAAAACTTTTTGGGTTATTTGGTCAAAATCTGGGCTTAATCTTACTTTTTACTGTTCGACTGTTCATCGGACAAAGTTTCTGTTCATTCAGCAAAAGTTCCGGATCAAGGAGTTCCGGATCAAGAAGTTCCGGATCAAGGAGTTCCGGATCAAGGAGTTCCGAGTCAAGAAGTTCCGAATCAAGAAACTTCCGAATCAAGAAGTTCCGGATCAAGAAACTTCCGAACCAAGAAGTTCCGAGTCAAGAAGTTCCGGATCAAGCCAAACTTCCGAACCAAGAACTTCCGAGTCAAGAAGTTCCGGATCAAGAAACTTCCGAACCAAAGAGTTCCGAGTCAAGAAGTTCCGGATCAAGCCAAACTTCCGAACCAAGAACTTCCGAGTCAAGAAGTTCCGGATCAAGCCAAAGTTCCGAACCAAGAACTTCCGAACCAAGAAGTTCCGGATCAATCCAAAAGTTCCGAATCAAGGTATTCTTCCGAATCAACAAAAAGTTCCGAATCAAGGTAATCTTCCGAATCAAACTTCCGAATCAACAAAAAGTTCCGAATCAAGGGTTATTTTGCTTGTTTTTTCGACGATTTTTTAGAGGATTTAATCTTGGTTTCATACAACAAAAACACAACACAATTCACAAGCTTTACTTCACTGCTCGATCAACCGATAATCTCTGTTTCTTTGAAGAAAAACAAAATGAATCCAAATTCAGTAATGCCTCAGATGACATCTCTTACGGATATATCGATCATAACGGGAACTGATAGCCGTCCACCGATGCTTATTAAAGAGGTGTTTGAGGCATGGCAAGGTCGAATGATGCAATATCTAAAGGGAAAACCAACATACGGAAGGCTTATGGTCAAATCGATTTTGAATGGTCCACTCGATTATGGTACCATTACGGTTGACAACGTGACTAGACCACGAGAATTTGAAGAACTCACTCCAGCTCAACAACTTGTTGCAGATGCAGATGAAAAAGCTCTTCAAACAATTCTCCAAGCTCTTCCCCATGACATCTATATGATGGTGAGTCAGTATACGGTGGCAAAGGATCTATGGGAACGTCTTAAGGTGTTGCTACAAGGAACGTCTCTCACCAAACAGGAAAGGGAATGTCAGTTGTATGACCTGTTTGATAGATTCACCTAAAACCCAGGGGAAACGCTTCACGATTATTACTTCAGATTCACCACACTCATGAATGATCTGAATGTATATAATCTTGTGATTGCACCATTTCAGGTTAACACCAAATTCTTGAACACTCTACCTCAAGCTGAATGGGGTGAGTACATTACCGATGTCAAGTTAACCAGGGATCTGCATAAGTGCAATTTGGATCAAATATATGCCTTCCTTCAGCAGCATGAGAAGCATGTGATTATGCACCGTTCTCCTCGAGGTATGTACCCAGATTCCTTAGCTTTGATGGCGAATCAACCAAGCTTGTCTCACAACAACACACCTTATATCTTGGGACATCAAGCTTATCATCAATCACCTTACATGACACCAGCCTTTCCCCAATACTCGATTCTACCACAACCACCCACCTCACATCAGCAACAATATCGGTTCAATGCACCCTCACCACAGTATGCTTCACAACTTCATCCAGCAAATGTTGCACCTTATGCAGCATATCCGACAAGCTACCCTGATCAAATGAGTATTCCTTCTACTGATTATGCAGCTTATCCAGATCAAGCACTTTATTGTGATGATGAGGAAGTCCCAGTTCCTGTATTCCAACAAGGAGCTGACCCAGTTGAAGTGCTAACTACTATGTCTGCTTATCTCACAAGAACTTTAAGCAAACGAGGATTCAGAGGATCAGCTCCTACCAACAATCAGTTGAGGAATTCATCCAATTCTCGCCAACAAGCTACAATTGAGAATGGCAGGGTAATGGTTCAGCCAATTCAACCATATCAGGGGAGAACTTCCACCTCAACCAATGTTCGCACCGCCAATCCTGCTCCTGCTCCAATGGTCAACAACCCTCCACGGGCTAATACAGGCAAGTTGAGAATGATTACATGCTACAACTGCAAGGAAGAGGGTCATATGTCCAGGGATTGTAAGAAACCCAAGAGGAGAAGGGATGGACAGTGGTTTGCAGAAAAGATCTATCTGGTAAATGCTCAGGCGCAAGGAAGGGAACTTGATGAAGAGGAGCTTGCTTTTCTTGCTGACCCAGGGATTGCTGAACAAGACGTTGTCACTACGCAGAATGCAGCTTACCAAGCCGATGATCTTGATACGTATGATTCCGACTGTGATGACTTTCAAACTGCAAAGGCTGCTTTCATGGCGACTTTCTCCAGCTTAGGGCCAGATAAGAAATCTGAGGTACTTATTAATAACACCAATAATGCCACTGATGCTAGTATTCAACCACATCAAGTTGGGCAAGAGAGTGCTGATTCGAATGAATCTTCGGTGGTGAGTCTTTCAAATGAGGAGACAAACAATGATAGCAATATCAATGTGAGTCCCCAGATTTTGAGTGAATCACAACCGGGATCCATTTCGCATACGCCTACTCCTGCTCAACAAGATTTGGTCATGGTTCCTGCTACACTACTTAGCCAAATGAATGCTGCACTCTTAGAAACCTTAGCTAAGAATAAGAATTTGTCTGATGAGCTTGCCTTAAGCAATGAGAAAGTACAAACTTTGGAATTAGTGCCTTCGTCTAGTGTTCTCACAAATCTCGAATATGATCACTTTAGAAACAAACAAATGGGTCACTTGCAAGAAATCGAGAACTTAAGAGCAAATCTGTCTAGTGAACTTAAAGAAAAGGAGTTAGTGGTCACTAATTTTCAAAAACTTCAAACTGATTTTGAATTACTCGAATCTAAGAAGACTGAAATGGAGATTAATGCTACTAATAAGATTAGAAGTCTAGACTATTTGCTTTTAAGACAATACGCTGCTTCACAACTAGTTCACTTATTTGATGCTTCGTTTAAAGAGTTTAACTTATCACGTCTAAAAGGCCTTCCCCCTAATCCACGATATGCAAAACAAGCTTTAAGACATAGTCCTAGACTTTATAATGCAACTCAATTAGGATTGGCTTTAGACCCGATTGTTTTTCCCAATGATCGAACAAGTAAGGTTCTAGTTGATGAGGATCGGTCATACAATTCTGCAAAATATCCCGATTGTGATTATTTTAAAATGAATAAGGAGCTTGCTAAAACTGATTTTAGAGTTCGCTTCCATATGGACAAAGATCTTATTACAGCACCAACCTACATGATAGAGGAAGAAAGCCCTAGTACATTTCCTACACTTGTCAACATGGAAGGTCCTAAGGAAATTCCAAAGAATCTTCCACCTGTTAGCACTGTATGGTTAAACTTGCAAGAGATTAACCGATACTTTACTAACTTTGACAAGGTCATCTTGGAATGTACGACTTCAAATGGCTTAAACGCCGGAGAATGGGCTTTCGAACACATGAACGAGGTGTTTAAAACTGAGATCAATCCGTTTGTCGAAAGTCTAAAAAGAAGTTTTGCATCTCTTAAGGAAAATCTTCAGTTTGAAATTGGTGAAGTTCAAAAAGTGTTTTATGAAATGGACACCGCTTACGAACTGCAACTAATTGAAAAGGAAAAGATTTCAACCGAATATGACCGATTCTTGTCCGAAGTAATCTCGTGTGATGTGCTTACTATTGTAAATGTTAAATATTCGAATGAGCTTACATCCGCTATGATGAATTGTGATGCTGTGAATATTTGTGAGGATATTTGTGATGATGTTTGTGATATTTCTGTAAATGTTGCTGAAACTGTAAATGAGGTAGATAATCATTCTTGTCACGAATCTAACGCTGAGTTTTTAAAGCTACAAGATTCTTATAATTTACTTTCTCAACGCTTTAATCAACTAGAACAACATTGTATATCTTTAGAATTAAAACAACAAGCTCAAAATGAAAATCTTTTGATATCAAATGTTTGTGAAAACGGTGTTGAGACAAGTGACAAGATGATTGCAATTGTTAAGACATTAGAGGAAGAAATCATGAGATTGAAGAGAGAGATATCATCAAAGGAAACATTAAGAATGGAACTAGAGGCCGCAGAGTCTAAAAACCAGGTCTTAGAAATTAGACTATCAACTGTTCTAGGGGAGATGGATCGGACAAGGCAGGGACTATCCGCTCTTTATGGTTCACTAGAAGAACGCTTCGCTTTTAATGCGGCACAGCAACAATATTATGTTGAACAACTGAACCAAAAGTGCGAAGAAATCTCTGACTTGAACATCCTGCTCATAGACAAAAATATGGTTTTGGCTGAGTTAAAGGACACACTTCTTCTCACCAGACAAGAAGTTGTTGATAACTTAGCTACCGACTCTGCACCGTCCACTAGTGCTCCAACAACCAAGAAAGTAGTGCTTTATAAGAATCCGCTTCATAAGAGAAACCAGCTTACCTATGATGATTATATGAGGAATGCCATTAAGCATGTCGATCTTCTTAGGGATATTGTAGACGATCTTTATGCCTTAGATCCCTTAAGTAGCGACTACTATTCGGCTCATGAATATGTTAAGCGAGTTCAATATTGCTTGGCTTATTTGCAATACATAGGTACACCAGGTTCTGCACTACTTAACAATAGGCCCATTGCTGTCACTCCATTTAATAAGACTCCAGGAGCGAAACCGTCATTGGCACAATCAAGTAAGACACCTTTAAAATCTGCTGCTAATGTTCCCAATTTGCCTTCTACAGGATTAAAAGAGACTACTAAGGCTAAAGGATCGCCACTCAAGAAAGCTAAGATCAAGCCCTCCACTAGTAGTGCCACAACGAAGAAAGTAGAAGTCCACAATAGGAATGCTAGTTCAGTTTTAAATAAAACGAATCATGTTAAGACTAAAAGCTCTGCGCCTGTGCAGCAGCCTAAACCATTCGTGAATTCTGATTTAAATTGTTGGAATTGTAATGAATGTATGTTTTCACAGCGTCATGATTTGTGTCTGATTGATCACGTTAATGAAATGAATGCTATTAAGAATGGTCTTGAATGGAAGCCAACGGGTAGAACTCGCGCCCAAGTTGGCTGGCAATGGCGTCCCACTGGTAGGACCTTTACACTAGATGGTAAAATGTGCCCTTTAACTAGGAATGCAACCATTGAGGTTAGGTCTGAGCGTCCTTTAGTTAGGAACACTCGCACTCAAGTATGGAAACAGCGCCCTTTAATTAGGTCAGCCCCCACTTTAGTGCCTATCAGTGTAGAAATACCTCAGGATTTGAGCCAACTAGAATCCACACCACCAATTAAGAAGAAGAAGGCTAGGAAATCTAAGAAACCTAGAATTAGCAAATCTAAGATTATTAAATCTGTACCTGCTAATAACAAGGAACACTCAGATTCCGATACCTCTACATTGTCTTTGTGTGGTGATATTTTCAGGTGGTCCAAATCATCCTGTGGTATTTGGACTCCGGTTGTTCAAAACATATGACCGGAAATCGCTCGATGCTCCGAAATTTCGTCAGCAAGTTTCTTGGTACGGTTAAATTTGGGAATGATCATATAGCAAAGATTATGGGATACGGTGAATATCAGATTGGAAACGTGACGATTTCTAGGGTATACTATGTAGAAGGTCTTGGTCACAACTTATTCTCAGTAGGACAGTTTTGTGATTCCAACCTTGAGGTTGCTTTTCGACAACACACTTGTTTCATCCGCAACTTGGAAGGAAAAGATTTGTTGAAGGGATCTCGTGGTGCAAATCTTTATACGTTGTCTCTACAAGATATGATGGCCGCCTCTCCAGTATGTCTTCTCTCTAAAGCATCCAAGACCAAGTCATGGTTATGGCATCGCAGATTATCTCATCTTAATTTTGATGCTATTAATCATCTGGCTAAAAACGAGTTAGTTCGTGGTCTTCCAAAGCTTAAATTTCACAAGGACCATTTATGTTCCGCGTGTTCAAGAGGGAAAAGCACCAAGAAATCTTACAAGCCCAAAGCTGAAGACACCAATCAAGAAAAACTTCATCTTTTGCATATGGATCTTTGTGGACCGATGAGAACTGAACGTGTGAGCGGTAAGAAATTCATTCTGGTTATTGTGGATGATTTCTCAAGGTTTACATGGGTTAGATTTTTACGTACAAAGGATGAAGCACCGAAGGCTATCATTACTTTTCTGAAGTTCATCCAGGTACGTTTGAATACCACTGTCCGCCGTATTCGTACAGACAATGGTACTGAGTTCGTCAACCAGACTCTTCGTGATTATTATGAAGGAGTTGGTATATCACATGAAACATCCGCTGCACGCACTCCACAACAAAACGGTGTCGTTGAAAGACGGAATCGTACACTTATGGAAGCTGCTAGGACCATGCTTATTTATGCGAACGCTCCATTGTTCTTGTGGGCAGAGGCTATTTCTACTGCATGTTTCACCCAAAACCGTTCTATCATTCGGAAACGCCATGGAAAAACACCTTATGAGCTTCTACATGACCGCAAACCCGATGTTTCATTTTTCCATGTGTTTGGTGCTCTGTGTTATCCAAACATCAATAGTGAGAACTTGGGTAAGCTTCAACCAAAAGCAGACATAGGTATTTTCATTGGTTACTCACCGTCCAAAAGAGCATACCGAATCTATAACCGTCGTCTTGGCAAGATTGTAGAAACTATGGACGCTGATTTCGACGAGCTGACAGCGATGGCTTCTGAGCAACACAGCTCTGAACCCGCGCTTCATGAGATGGGACCCGGTGCTATAAGTTCCGGATTAGTTCCCAACAATCCTACTTCTACATCATTTTTACCACCATCAAGGCCCGAGTGGGATAAACTGTTTCAACCGTTGTTTGATGAATTCTTCGATCCCCCGACTGATGAAGTTCCAGCACCTGTAGTAATTGCTCCAATACCTGAAGTGGTTGCTCAAGTTAATGAACCTTTATCTAATGCATCTACAATTCACATTGAACCGGATGCACCTTCACCAAGTGATTCTCAAACTACACCTGAATCATCACCCCTACTTGTGCCTAATGATGTGGAAGAGGATTCTACTGATCACGACCTGGAATATGCTCACTTGCAAGAGCTTCCTTTCTTTGGTGTAGCGATCCCTGAAAACCCTTCAGCCGCGTCTACCTCAGAAGAAGCTCCTTCTATTGTTCACTCCAGACCACCTAGGATTGAAAACCATAGCACTAAATGGACAAAAGATCACCCAATTAGGAATGTTATTGGAGATCTAGATCGACCAGTCTCTACACGCCATCAACTACAAGAGAGTGCACTATATTGTTACTTTGATGCATTTCTCTCTGAAGTTGAACCCAAAAATTGGCAGCAGGCTATGACCCAATCATCTTGGATCGAAGCTATGCAGGAGGAACTCAATGAATTCAAACGACTTGAAGTATGGGAATTGGTTCCTCGCCCTGACAAGGTTAACATCCTTACTTTGTTATGGGTTTATAAGGTTAAACTTGATGAGATGGGTGCGGTATTGAAGAATAAAGCAAGATTGGTCGCTAGAGGATATAAACAAGCCTTGGGTATAGACTTTGAGGAATCTTTTGCTCCTGTGGCAAGATTGGAGGCGATTAGACTATTCCTTGCGTTTGCTGCTCATATGAATATGATCGTCTATCAAATGGATGTGAAGACGGCATTTTTGAACGGTGAACTAAGGGAAGAGGTTTATGTTAGTCAACCGGATGGGTTCGTGAGTACGGAGTCTCCTAACCATGTGTACAAGCTTAAGAAGGCTCTCTATGGGTTGAAACAAGCTCCACGCGCGTGGTATGATCTCCTGTCAACATATCTCATGTCGGAAGGCTTCTCCAAAGGCAAAGTGGACCCCACTCTATTCACTCTCAAGGACGGCAACGACATGCTTCTGGTACAAATTTATGTTGATGATATAATTTTTGCTGCCACTAACATAGAATTGTCTAAACAATTTGAGAAGATAATGTCCACACGCTTTCAGATGTCGATGATGGGAAAAATATCATTTTTCTTAGGATTACAGATTTCTCAGAATCCCAGAGGCATCTTTATTAATCAATCCAAATATGCTCTAGAATCTCTTAAGAAATATAACTTTGAGAATTGTGACCCCGTAGACACTCCAATGGTGGAGAAATCCAAGTTAGATGAAGATAGGGATGGGATTATTGTCGATCCGAAACTTTACCGTGGAATGATCGGCACCCTTCTCTATCTGACTGCTAGCAGGCCTGATTTGCAATTTGTTGTATGCATGTGTGCCCGGTATCAGGCTCGGCCTACCGAAAAGCACTTACATGTCGTTAAAAGGATCTTTCGGTATCTAAAAGGAACACTTCATCGTGGTCTATGGTATCCGAAAGATTCCTCGATTGCCTTAATATCATACGCAGATGCCGATCATGCTGGATGTCAAGATACGAGGCGTAGCACTTCTGGATCTGTGCAACTCCTAGGAGATAGATTGATCAGTTGGTCTTCAAAAAGGCAGAAAAGCGCTGCAATATCAAGCACGGAGGCTGAATACATCGCCATGTCCGGTTGTTGTGCTCAAGTCCTTTGGATGAGATCACAATTAACTGACTACGGTCTTGGATTTAACAAAATCCCGATGTATTGTGACAACAAGAGCGCCATTGCCCTTTGCTGCAACTATGTTCAACACTCCCGGGCCAAGCACATAGACATTCGCTACCATTTCATTAAGGAGCAGGTGGAGAACGGAGTGATCGAGCTGTATTTTGTCACTACTGAGTATCAGCTGGCGGATATGTTCACCAAAGCCTTAGATCGAGGACGAATCGAGTTTTTGATCGACAAGCTTGGTATGAAATCATTCACTCCAGCGACTCTCAAAGAGTTGGCAGAAGAATCAGCTGAATAGTCGTGGTAAACTATTCAGAGTATCCTTGGGTTGTGATCATGTATATTATCGTAAATATATAAACCACAAAAGAAAAATACAAAAATATAAAACCTAGAAAAACCATAAAAAATATAAAACCAAGAAAAACCAAAAATATTTTTTGTTTAAATCGGGCATGTCTTTTAGTACGGTAATATTTACGGCCTTAGAAATGTCGATCAATATTGACACGGTGCCATAAATAGAGTCCGTATAAAAGTTGTACATTTTTAAAACATGCCCATTATGGCTTGTAGTTATTTCAGACTGCAACCCGGTTTTCATATTAAAGTCACGTATTTCCTTGGAAAACGTTGGCTCAGAACGGGAATTAATTTTCTCGGGCGTGATTTACAAGCCAAATCATGCAAAGGGATCAAGTTTACTTTATAACTTGGTCTGACACGAATTTGTGTACGTCTCAGTGCATTAATTTGTTAAAATAAGAGAAATCTTATTAAAACCACGAATCAAAATTTTTCAAGAAATAAGTTGGAAATGCTTTCATCACTATTTGACTCTTTAAACAATGTCTACAGCTCTTTAAATAGAAAACGGGTCATTGTTTAAGGGGGAGAAAATAGTAAAATCATCTTCATCATTAAAATTGATCTTCAAAAGTGATTGTGAAAATTAAGGGCTTCATGGCAATTGAGTGGTTTTGCTTTAGAAAACGACTAGTGTTCGTTCTAAGTGATAGGCATTGCTTTTAGATTTTGGGGATATGCTAATAGATTGTATTTGCTAAGTTATGTGTAAGTAAAACAAGGATTAAGTGAAATGAAAAAGTTGGAAACAAAAAGAAAATGTATAGATAACTAAGGGACTAAAAGTGTCACTTGTTGAAACTTGGCAAATTTTTGACCTAAGTCAAAACATAATCCACCCGCCCCTCAATACTATTCATTTTCACTGTTTCTATTTCATTCTTGCCGCCATTGTTACACACACAAACACGCATTCAAAATCATTCGTCTATCCATCTAGATCTGGCTCTTTCAAACTAAATAAGGTATATTCATCAAAATGTTAACTTCTAAATCCACATTTCTTATCATATTATTCTGTTAAAACATGCTCAATTAATCTGTTTAATCCACTTAGGGTTTTTGATTAAATTAGGCTAAATTGATTAGGGATTTATGGTGGGTTTTGCTCGGAATAGATTAAATGATGTTTATATTGCCTTAGTTTGCCTTAGAAACTCACAAACGCGCTAGATTAATCATCTGAGTTTAGTTTGTAAAAGTTCCGGATGAACGTGGGTTAAAACTTCCGAATGAAGGATTTCTTCTGAAAAACTTCCGAATGAGGAAGTTCCGAATGAAGGACTTCCGAATGAGGAAGTTCCGAATGAAGGAACTTCCGAATGAAGGAAGTTCCGAATGAAGAACTTCCGAATAAAGGAAGTTCCGAATGAAGAACTTCCGAATGAAGGAAGTTCCGAATGAAGAACTTCCGAATGAAGGAAGTTCCGAATGAAGAACTTCCGGATGAAGGAAGTTCCGAATGAAGAACTTCCGAATGAAGGAAGTTCCGAATGAAGAACTTCCGAATGAAGGAAGTTCCGAATGAAGAACTTCCGGATGAAGGAAGTTCCGAATGAAGAACTTCCGGATGAAGGAAGTTCCGAATGAAGAACTTCCGGATGAAGGAAGTTCCGAATGAATAACTTCCGGATGAAGAAGTTCCGAATGAGGAGAAGTTCCGAATGAGGAAAAGTTCCGGATGAAGATGTTCCGAATGAGGAAAAGTTCCGGATGAAAATGTTCCGAATGAGGAAAAGTTCCGGATGAGTTGTTTGATTATTCTTGTTTACATGCTATATATGTACTTGTTGTTTTATCTTATGAAATGTGTTATGCTTAGAAGTAAGAATGATATATATCTATCTGTTATTTGTGCATCAACCTTTCATGTCTTATCTTAAGCAGATAAAATGACTAATCCAACAGTACAAGCTATCCAAGAATCTAGAGAAGCCGATATTGCTAAAGCTCGAACCCTTAAGTTTATACCCAACAACTATAGGCTGAAGCAAGTTTCTAAATCCACTCACCATGGTTTTAAGGTCGCCATAGCCATTCTTGATAACTCTCACTTCAAGAACGCCCTTAGGAATACAGCCTCGGTGCCTTATGAGTATATGTTTGAATTTTGGGCAACCAAGGAAATCACTTCGAACAAGATCACCTTCACCATCGACAACAAGCAGCAGACACTCACCGTTTCAGACTTCCGTAAGATTCTTGGTATACGGGATACACCCAAGGGCATGTCTTTCTCAAGGGATCCTACTAAAGATGAACTCGCGGAGTTATTTGACGCACTTGGATGTCCGGAAATACGAGTTGCATCTGAGTTTACTACTGCTAAGGTAGGACAACCCTGGAGAGCTTTGATGGGTATTCTCAGTAAATGCCTTACACCAAAAACGAGTGGACATGATGCTTTGCGCAGTCCGATAATGAACCTCTTCTATGGCATGTACAAAGCTGCGAATTCAGATTATGCTTTGTTGATATGGGAAGAATTCACCTTTCAACTCTTCTACAACAAGAAGCTGAAGACAAACTTCTTTCCTTATCCTCGGTTTATTAAGCTTATCATAAATTATTTTATGAAGCTTGATGCTACTATTGATAGGCGTGCAGGAGGTCGCTATCACACTGAAGAAGCTGATGATACTGTAGATCTGAGGCATGAAGGACCGTCGATTGGTGTGATTCCGGGTCCTGTTCCTGATTACCTTCTATCTGATAAAATCAAAGGTTCTGCAGATTACAAGCTACTGCAGATAGAGATCAAGAGGCTGAAAGAAAACCTTCAAACTGGAGAAGACTCGTCCACAACGGTTAAGAGTAAAGGTAAACGCAAACAACCAGCTGCGTTACCTGAACCCGAACCCAAGAAGAAGAAGACAGAGGGTAAGAAGGGAAAGGGTAAGGATTTGATGCGTCTACGTGATGAAGAAGATATTGTTGATCCTACTCTTGATAAATCCGAGCAACAAATGATGAAGATTGCTATTAAAAGGAGTAGGAAAGATACAGGCGGTAGTGGTTCAGGTGCGAGGGTAGATATCGAGGATGAGTACGAGGAACCGGATGATGTTGATGAGTTTGGGTCACCTGAACACTATTCCACTTCGAAGGAGCCATCAATCCCTATTTCAGCAAGTGTGGAAAAGGAACCTGTTGCTCCTACGATCATGGTAACAACTCAACCCTTAACAACTCAACCTCCACCCATACAACCTTTACCAACCCGACCGGCTTCAACACCATTTCTTCCACCACCCATAATCCCTATCCCTAGTACAGCAGTAACAACCGAGCCCCTCCGGTCAACCCAAAGCAGCTCTGCAACATCTGCAATGGCTGCATTAGTGATGGCCGAGATGTTTGATACTAACAAACGCGAAATGGATGAACTTCGCCAAGAGTTGCAAAGACGAGCTCAGAGGGAAGAAGAATCAAGGAAAGCTCAAGAAGAGTTGATTGCCAAGTTCGCTGCAGACATGGAAGCTACACGTAAAGCTCATGCAGAGGAACTTGCTCAGGTTAAGCAGGCTGAGGCTGATAAGCATGCTGCACGTATTACCAGACTTCAAGCGATGAGGGATAAATATAAGGAACAAAAAGAAGCACTTGAAGCATCTGTGAAAGAAAGAGTGCAAGAATCCGTTGAATCCTTAATGCCTAAACTTCGCGATGAGTTGAAGACACTTGCTGCTGACACCTTGATGGTCAAATCATCCAACCCTTCAGAAGCCGCCTATAAGATTGCTTATGACCTGACGGATTTTGAATTGAAGAAGATCCTTAAGGCTCGTATGGTGGAACTTGGGTCGTATGATAAGTCGAGGATTCAACGGGCTCTATATAAATCCCTGAATGATGCTATCATGGAGGATGATAGATTATTCAAGACGTTTGGAAGTGTGGTACCATATCACATCTTACCTGAGGAAGAAAGGGAAAGTGAAGAAGAGGGTACGGGTGAAGAAGAGGAAGAAGAAGAAGAAGAAGGAGAAAAGGATAAAGACGATGACGAGGGTGGTGATGATGATGAGGATGATGACGATGATGACGAGGATGAGGATGATGATGATGGCGATGATGGGGGTGATGAGAATCAGGAGAGTGCTAGGGGTAGTAACGGGGATGACAATCAGGATGATGATGGGGGTGAACAACCGAAAGAGGGAGACAAGGTTACCAGCTCCAAGAAGACTGCTACTAAGACTGGAACCAAGTCCACAAAAGATGCAGCACAGAAGAACAAATCGACATCCTCGGAATCAAGACGAACTAAGTGGCGCCACGATGTGAATGCCACTACAGCGTCTTCGGCTCCTGGTATCTCTATCGCTGTATCTTTACCTATTACAACTAACCCCATTAGTTCTGCTGTTGTTCCTCCTGTGATTGCAGAATCAGTGACGGAACCCGAAGCTGCACAACACTCCCCAGTTCACGACACTGCCGAAATGCCTGAGACTGAACCAACAGATGTTCGCACTTCAACTCCTCAACAACAAGCTCAACAATCTACGGTTCCTGAACCAAGCATACGAAATTGGGAAGACACGTTGGAGATAGACGAGTCTGCACCACCACAAGCTTGGATCACGGCAGCAGCTCAATATGATCCGATCACAGATGCCGACAAAGATGTGTTGTATCTCCGTATCCGAAGTCCGATTGACTTATGTGCATTCTTTGCTCATGAGTATAAGACTTCGGTTACTCCATCCTTGGTGAAGAAGGCGCTGAGAGATAAGAGACTGCGTGCCAAAACCCGATTACCCCGAATGGAGCTCGAGTATTATGCCGATGAGATCATAAAGGCTTTGAAAACCGTTCAACGGCCAGGACTTCATGAATCAGAAAGAGCTCCACCTCCAATGGATCCTGCTCAAGATAATCAGATTGCTCTTGACTTTTTCGTCACCAACGATCTTGTGTATCTACTGAAGGGATCATCAAAGTACGCAACCTCTCTGACATTGCTGAAAGCTGCCAACTGGGGGACAATACCCTTCATCGAGGAAAAGGTAAATCGACTCTGGGTCCCTAAAATGAATTGTAATTATGATATGTATGCTGTCATAGGTGCATCTCATTGGGACGAACGAGTCTGAAGGGCGTACAGGGGTTGCTGCTTGGTCAATTCTGGAAGCAATGTTAGATCCGACATCCGCATCTCCAGCATCCTAGGAATGAAAACTGAAGCCAAGAACGGCTATCATCATGTGACGGAGATTCGCTTGAAAAGGGAGGATGACAGGGAATACAAAATCCAGCAAGGAGATTTTTCCATCATTCGCCTTGAGGATATCGAGGACATGCTGCTTCTGATGACCAGAGATCAACTTACACACATTCCTCGTGAAGACCTGATTGCTTTGAACACAGCACTTCGTATGTTTACACGAAGCGTTGTCATCAAGTCACGAGTTGAAGACCTTCAGTTGGGAGTTGAAAGCTATCAGAGGAAGCTCAATTTAACCCGTCCTGTGAATCAAGTGCTACCTCAACATGTAGAAAGATGTCCCTATACCGGCATTTCTGTCCCGAATTCCGGCATTTTCTACTTGAACAGTCGAGGTTTGATGAAGTTCATGAGGGTGGGGGAGCTCCACAAGTATAGTGATGGAACTCTTATACAAGTCAGAGGTAAGTTGGAGCATCTGAACTCGGGAGGAACTTTGCCAGAGATGACGGAGGATTGGCATCCGGGTTACAGGCAGATGGCGAAGTACGTGATCAAGAAGATTGATCAAAAGCTCCGTGAACGTAGATTGATGAGGAGCTTGGAAAGATTCGTGGGTGGAAGACCGTATTTAGTGCACCACAAGCTACTGCAACGATCCATCTGATGGGTCGTACATCTCAGGTCACTTTATATTGGTTTTCAATTGTGAATATGTAAATTTGTGAATAATGTGCTTGTATGGCTTGCTGTAGTGTTAAGGTATGATAATTTTTCAAGAATTTCTCACGAGATTCTAAATCTTTCAAAATATGTCATACCAAAGCACTACAACTATCCCTTATTAACTTAAGGGGGAGCAATAACTTGTTCTATGGCCAAAACATCGATTTCATTTTTACCCAAAGACCAGTTAATCCATTCAATATCCCAAATATTAATGGTTAACATTTTGGATAAGGGGAGAAAATGGGATTAAGGAGACGTAAGTGATACTTGGCTAAAAGATGAAAGAGACTTAAAGATTATCCAACTTAATATGTGTAAAGCACGTGTTAAGGGGGAGCGTTTTTGATGAACAAAACACCTAAAGTACAAAACTTTTGATTTCAATATCACAAGTACTTTAGGTGATTTTCAATGATTTTTCATGGTGGCAATTCCTTCCCAAAACACGCTTAATTCACGACGGATGTGGTGACAAAAGGGTGGTAGGAATAGGTTAAGTCCAATGATTCATCAGAGCCGATGGAATCTTCCCAAGGACAATTCCCTAGATAGAATTAGAAGTCCTAGGAAAGATGGAGAAAGAATGTGAACGTAGCTGAATGCCGACCAAGTACTTAAGCTAGCACTGGAACAATCACAACAAGGTGCTAGTGATGACGTATTGGTAAGCATTGAAGGGGTTGAAGAATGAAAAAGAAATGTAAAGATAAAGGGTGTAAAGAAAGAAGCCCTCCTTACAACTTTAGGCAGAAACCGGGTCAATACATATGCTATTGAGGTCATTTTTGTTAATGATTCTCGGTATTGAAGAAAGACATCATGGACCCAGTGATGCAATGCACAACCCTTCCCCAGCTAACTCAAATATCTCTCAAAAGGTATTTGTTTTAATCACACGGAGATCAACACGTTATCTATTGGTTTATTCACTCCGAATAAACTGGTATTGAAAAGGTGGCACTCCTCTCCAGCCATCGCTCACTAAATCAAAACGCACAATCGAGTCTAGAGCCAAGAGATCATCAAAAGTCTCATTAGGACACTTTCCATTTATTCCTTGCTTTCTCACACACTGTGAAAAGTAAGAGATTTTCATGAGTCCTACGCAATATTCTTGTAATATTGCCAGAACATCCGAGTAATACGTAAGTATTACAATGAAGATGGAAATCCTGCTTGAGCCAACATCAAACAAGCTCATGGTAGGTTACAGGTGCGGTTCTTTTAGAACCAATCTTGTGAAAAACTGGAAGGTAACAGTGGTTTAATTCTTAATTGAACTTAAACTCGTTCCAGGCCTCTTCGCATTATCATATGATCTTGCCAGAACACTCAGAGTGACTCTTTATTGACCACAGTGACGAGTGGAAATCCTTCTAGTGTCAACATCAAACAGCACTTGGTAGGTAACGTGCAAGATTCTTTATGAATCGAGCTCGTGACAACTGGAAAGCAACGATGGTGAAAATCTTAATTGAAATTCACTTGTTCCAGGTTTCATGAATTGACGGCTTTTAATCACAAGGATAATTTATCCAAGTGATTCACTCTTTATGCTCGCAGTCAGCTTTGGACGGTCGAATAAAGAGAACGGGTTTACCCGCGAAATCCTGTCAGGAAGTTACTTAATTGAAACTATCCGTCACGGGTACGATATCTAATATCGTCCAACGGTCTTCACCGACCGGAGGTAAAATGCTACCGAATTAGAATAAAATGTTCAAAGCCATTTTATTCGTGTCGTTGCTGTGTACCTGCTAAAGACGGTGGCGTTGCTGTGTACCTGTTGAAGACGGTGGCGTTGCTGTGTACCAGTGAAGACGGTGGTGTTGCGGTGTTCCTGTAAAAGTCGTTCCCACATGCTTATGTCTTTTGCAACAAAAAATTCAAGAAAGTACAAGATGAAGTCTTCCGTTGTACCAAACTCTGAAGCTTTCAAGAATTCAACAAAAAGACGTAAGTATGTGGAACATGAAGTCACGAGGAGGCAAAGTTCACAAGAAAGGCAAAGATCGCACGTGAAAGGCCAAAGAACAATGCTCTCAAGTCAAAGCCAAAAAGATCAAACCAACATATTCACAAACAAAAGAAAGAAAAGAAGAAAGGACTACGAGCTAAAGAACGAAGAGTTAGTATAGTATGCTAGGTTTAGAACTTTGTAACGTGGAGTGACCTCCCTTAGGGGGAGATTGTTAGAAATACGTTTTAACGTATATTAGAAGTATCGGTCACTCCACAATATGATTTATGTTGTAATAGCTCGTAGTTAGGAATTAGTTGTTATTTGCTTATTAACTTAAGTAAGAACCGGTCCATGGGCTTGTCATGGACCGGCCCAAGTCCACTTATGACTTGGAACTATAAATACCCCTTTCCACTAAGGAAAGGGGTTGGTTGTTGTCATTTCATATTTTCCACTTAATAAAATACACATAGTTTCTCTCACTTTCTCTCTCTAACTTTCTCTCTCTAGAAATCAACAAACCCCTTCATAGATTCATTGATTATCAATATTCTACACTCATGCTCTTAAGGATCAAAGTTTGGTGGAGGCTATGCAGGAGGAAATGCAACAATTCTTGTTTCAGAATGTTTGGGTTCTAGTTGACTTACCAGATGGAAAGACACCAATCAATACCAATGTTTTAAAACCCGGTTCAACCCGGCCGGTTCAACCGGTTGAACCGGGAACCGGAGTGACGACCGGTCCGTTGTACGCCGGGTTTTTGTCAAAATTTAGACCGGATTAAACCGCCGGGTTTTGTCAACCCGGGTTGAACCAGTGAACCGGAAATCAGGCGGTTCGACATCATGAAAGGGCAAAAAAAAGATTAATGTAATAAGATGAAAGGAAAAGAAAGAAACCAATGTAATCAGGATAGTATGCGGTGCTGATTTCTTGTTTGTAATAGATCGATTAGTATCTTGATGTTTTGTCAGTTCATGTTATTAGAGTGGGGGTGAGAGTGTGTGAAAGTAGTATCCTTTCATTTCTTGTTACAACAATGAATGAAAGTGAAGAATTAAAATAATCAAATGTTTGTGTTGATTGAAGCAAAGCACAGTGTACTAGACTACTAGCCAACCTTACTTTTGGTCTAAATATTTTGACTACTCGTATGGGAAAAGTTAAACAATCTTGGAAACATAAAAGGTGTATTAATTTTTTTATTAAAATGATACATACTGATCTCTTTGTCTGTTGGCAGAAAACCGGTTTGACCCGGCGGTTGAACCGGTTGAACCGATGACCCGGCAAACCGGCAACTCGACCGGGTCAACCTAAAAACCGGGTTTTAAAACATTGATCAATACCAAATGGATTCTCAAGAACAAGAAAGATTCACGGGGAATTGTAGTGAGGAATAAAGCTAGGCTTGTCGCACAGGGCCACACTTAAATTGAGGGCATTGACTACACTGAAGTTTTTGCTCCGGTTGCTAGGATTGAGGCTATTCGTCTGTTTTTGGCTTTTGCTTCTTATGTGGGCTTTACGGTTTTTCAGATGGATGTCAAGATTGCATTTCTCTATGGCAAGATTGATGAGGAAGTGTATGTCACTCAACCTAAGGGCTTTGTAGATCCACTTCATCCCAAGAAAGTTTACAAGGTGGTCACGGCTATTTATGGATTACATCAGGCTCCTAGAGCTTGGTATGAGCGTCTTTCAACTTTCTTGTTAAAGAATGGCTATAGAAGAGGTACTATTGATAAAACACTATTTCTTAAGAGGAATACCAAGGACATTATCCTTGTTCATGTTTATGTGGACGATATTATCTTTGGTTCTACTAAGAAGGAATGGTGTGATGAGTTTGAACACTTGATGAAAGGCGAATTTCAGATGAGTGCTATGGGAGAGCTTTCTTTTTTTCTTGGTCTACAAGTCAAGCAACAGTCGGATGGGATCTTCATCAGTCAAGATAAATATGTTCATGAGATCCTTCAGAAGTTTGACATGGATCCTCTTAGACCAGCAGCAACTCCTTATGAAGTTGCTAAAGTCAAACTCAAGAATGAGCCAGATCCTCCGGTCAATGTTCACATGTACAGGTCTATGATTGGCTCCCTCATGTACTTGACTGCATCACGTCCGGATATCATGTTTGCAGTAAGTGCTTGTTCTAGACATCAGGTGGCTCCAACGGTTTCTAACTTGAATGTAGTCAAGAAGATTTTCAAGTATATCAAGGCTCAACCTAAATTGGGCTTGTGGTATCCTAAAGAATCACCTTTTGTTCTTGAAG
Source organism: Glebionis coronaria (assembly GCA_025667525.1). NCBI lineage: Eukaryota > Viridiplantae > Streptophyta > Magnoliopsida > Asterales > Asteraceae > Glebionis > Glebionis coronaria. The sequence goes on along the minus strand of CM046878.1, from coordinate 18,918,241 downwards.
CGTATAGTGATAGTGACTATGCAGGTGCTAATAATGACATAAAATCTACTACTGGTGGTTGTCAATTTTTGGGTCGAAGACTTATTTCATGACAATGCAAGAAACAGACGATCGTAGCTACTTCTTCAACAGAAGCTGAATACGTTGCTGCTGCTAGCTGTTGTGGACAAGTATTGTGGATCCAAAATCAGATGTTGGATTATGGGTTCAATTTTATGAACACCAAAATTTTCATTGACAATCAAAGCACTATCTGCATTGTGAAGAATCCTGTTTTTCATCAACGGACAAAACATATTGAAATTCGGCACCACTTTATACGGGATGCCAATGAGAAGAGGTTGATACAGGTTCTTAAAGTTCATACGGATGATAATGTTGCTGATTTGTTGACAAAAGCCTTTGATGGTCCTCTGTTCAACCACTTGGTGGTTCACATTGGGATGGTCAATCCTTGAGGTCTAGGATTGAGGGGAGGCTAAGCCTAAGGGGAGGCTTCGTGTACATATTTATTTGCACAAACTAACATATTGGTAGATTCTAACAACATATTGCATTGGTTCTGGTGGTGTGTGTTACTCTTGGTGGAGGTTTTTTCTCATTTCTGATGGTTATATTCTTTCATGACTGGCTTCTAGTCCTTATTGGGTAGCTTCTAGTCATTCTTGGTTGGCTTCTAGTGGATAAAAATCCTTCTTTGTCAAGTGATGGTTGGCTTCTGGTACTGGTTTGGGACACTGTTTACCTTATTGACTTCTGTTGACCACATACTGCTTCTAGTATTGATCATTGTGCGCTTTGACTTTTAGTCAACGCATTCAAATTCTGGTATATATCCTCTTATTTAACTTTGGTAAATTGGAATTTGGAAATAATGTTAAAAAGGGCAAGTGGTTACTTTGCAATAACTGTCTAATTTGAAAGGACAACCCCCATTATTAGGGGTCAATGAACAGTTACTCCCACCATTATTTATGGTCAATTAACCCCCCCTTGACTCATTCATCTCACTCATAACACACACACATCCGATCCTACTCTCTCAACCCTAACAAAAATCATCTTCCATTCCTATTAATCAAGATCCATGGCTGCCCTGGTATACCAACCTGCTCACAACAAGGTTGCCTATCTAGGAGATGGTCCACACTGTGATGATTTCACTGACATTATGTACTTCATTGAGGCTTCAAACCTCAGGTATGCTTTTATTGTGTGTCCCATTGTTTATGATAGTGTCATTCATCAGTTTTAGGCTTCTGCTCGTCTTGTGGCTGTGGTTGGCCGTCCACGTGAACTCCATGCTACTATAGATGGACGTTCATACGTGGTTTCTGAAGCTTCTATTCGTAGTTTCCTTCATCTTCAAGATGAAGGTGGTGTTGTTTCCATCCCAATGCGGAGGTGTTGGAGGGGATGGCTGCTCTTGGGTATAATCATGGGGGGAAGTTTAACTTCCAAAAGAATCGGTTTTCCCCCCAATGGAAGATTCTGGTGCATTTTCTGATTCATTGTTTAAGTCCCAAGTATGAGAGTTGGGATGCTTTTCCTACTCCTTTGGCTACTGGTCTCATATGCTTAGCACAGGGTAGGGTATTTAATTTCTCTCGTTATTTGTTTGAGGGGATGGTTAGAAATCTGTCTAGTGCTGGTTCTAGGAAGAAGTTTCTGATGTATCCTAGGTTTTTACAACAGATACTGGTTTGTATACCTCTTGATAGGGCTACACATGTGCCTTCTAAGCTTACCGCGAAAGTATACTATAATATGGCCCATGGGTTTAGCGGGGAGTGGAGGCCCCTTACTGAGGCCATATTGGGGATGGCTCAGGGTCCTCCTGATGTTGTTGTTCCTCCGGCTGAACAAGCCGAGGAGGAAACTCAATTAGGTGATGACCCAATAGAGGAGGAGGATCATGCTGGTGGTGCACCTCATGTGGTTGAGGAAGAGCCGGTTGAGGAGGTGGTGGTTGAAAGGCCATCCACTTCCAAGGCTGCTTCTTCTTCTTTGCCACATTCGTCTCCATTTGTGGAGACTCCCCCTCCTAGTCCTGCTCCACACTCTTCTGATAAGCCTTCTGGTGCTGGTGCTCCTAATGTTGACACATTTATTGCTTCTGGTTCCGATGAAGCCTTCCCTGACCCAAGTCCTCTTGGTGGGAAAGCGGAGGAGCCTCTTACACTTACTTCCTTACTTGATCTTATGCACAGGTATCATGCACGGATTCTTTCCTTGGAAGCAGATTTGAATCAACACCGAAAGCTTACTAGGGAATTTTTTCTTCCCATGGCTGATCGAATCAAAGCCTTGGAGACTCAGCAAAGGCGTCGGAAGAAGCATGTGGTTCACTCTGATTCTGATGAGGAGTTTAAGGATCGTGTTGAGGATGGTTTGACTTTGTTGGCAAAGGCTGCCTTTGTTGATAAATTGTATGATGATCTGCCGATTCCTCCGACTTCCTCCAGTGTTCCTTCTCCTGCTGCTGTTTCCACACCAATGGAAGGTGCTGCTGGTCCTGCTGCTGGTTTCACTGCTGGTCCCTCTCATGATCCAAAGGGGAAGGCCCCCATGACTGATGCTCCCTCACCACCTCGCAAGCGTACACGCAGACAGCTTGAGGAGGATAGGTTGGGTGAGGAGGCTGCTCAAAGGATGCAAGCCGAAATTGATCAAGCTGCTCGGGCTGAGGAGGAAGCTCTTCAACAGCAGAGACGTGAACAGGTGCAGCATGATGCTATGCATTGGAATGATAACGATTGGATGCAGGTGTTGACTATTCTTACCAAGGATTATTCCTAGTTCACTGATCTTTTGGGCTCGGATGTGGATGAGCATAACTGTATTCCTCGAGCCATGGTGTTAATGCGCAAGCATCAATTGGCGCTTGCTGCACAGCTTCGTGAGAAGCGTAAGAACAGACCTTTGTCGAGAGCTGAGGAGCGAAAGCAGATGCAGCGATATGTGAAGTATCAGTCAGCTGCCTATTTCACTACTGGTTGGAAGTGGCACAGGGTTAGGGCTTTGTCTTTTGATGAGCTTAAGGTGCTCTATGAACGAATGGTCAAGCATCAGAGCGACCCAATTCTGGAGCGATTCATTTATCGTCCTTCTCCACGTGTGGTGACCACTTCTTCACCTGCTGTTACTACTTGTCCTACATCTGATACTACTCCTGGTTCTGCTGCTATTCTATCGGTTTTTGCTGCTTCTACAGTTGGTACCACCCCTACATCTTCGGTTGCTCCACCGGTTTCTTCTTCAGGTCCTGCTACCACCACCACATATGCTACCACCACCACCTTTGCTACCACTACCACCACCACTGCTACACCTGCTATGGCATCACCATCACCACCCGTACCGGGTTCTCAACCTATTCCTTCTTCTAGTGCAGCTCCTGTTGATCCTTTGGGTGGGCAAACTGTTGATTCTACTTCTACTGCTCCCACTTCTGCTGCTCAGGTAAAGGTAAAGGTTGAACCCTCGCCTAGTGATCCCACACCTCGCTGTTCGCTTCGCAAGAAGTTGGCTCGACGTGGCAACACTGTTCCCTATGAGAAGCGTGCTCCCGAAAATCTTATTGATGCAGCTTCTGATAGTGACTCTGATTTACCTTTGGGTAATGGATATATTACTGGTTGGACGGTTACGCGTTCCACGACTCTTCCTGGTACGGTCTCTCATAGGATTACTCTTAGTGATGGGTCTGTTAGGTTTGCTTCGGGTCTGCAAGGTATTTTGTCTTAGGCGGATCGTAAGGATCTTATGGCTTTATATGGGTTTGTGGATGCCGGCATGCCTGTTCATCCTAATGATGTGCCCTCCTGGCCTGGTCTGCGAGTATGGGCTGATTTGAAGATGATGCTTGATGCCCCTCCCCATGCTCCTGTTTCTAGTGTCTGGAAGGATCAGCCACAATGGGTTATTCAGCGATGGAAGTTATATGCGGGATGTGGTGTGCACATGTTAGAGTTGGAATCTGGTCTTATGGTATTCATGCTCACCGACTTGGATTATCCGTTGACGATTGCTTCGATGGAGGCTATGCTTGCTTGTCATTTGCAGATTTCTAATGCCCCGTCCGGGAATGAGTCTTCTATGGCAACTGCATTGGTGGAAGGGATCCAAGCTCGTTTGAAAGCTGATAAGGTGGCTGCTTCTGGTCTCTGATATGGTTGGTTTGTAAGTTTTTATGTTTTTGTGTTTTTGATCATTTGTTAATACTGCAATTCTTTTCACCAATATGTAAAGTGATTGGTGACTTTCCTTCATTATAGTTAAAAATATATATATATATATATATATACTTTTTATATAATATATGCTTATACTTTACACAAAACATGGATTTTACACTTGTGAATACAATACCATCTGCTGATTCAAAATGTGGGTTCTGGTTACTGATTCATACTTGTGCTGGTTACTGGTTTCATCTGGTGTTGGACTTGGTCCTCACAACAAATGGTCCTCAACTCACCATGTCTAACCGACAAGAAAGAGTTGATTCACCTTGAGGGTACGGCTCTTGGTGTGATTCTCAAATTCGTTGATGGTTGCCAGGTTACCCAAAACTGGATGGTTTTCACTTGCTATGTACCTAGACTGAAAAGTGGCTAATCCAAGGGGGTACGACTCTTGGTAAAGATTTTATCAAATCCGTTGATAGCTATAATAGCTTGCTTAAAGCTATAGGGTTTTCAACTCATCGATGCTTCATTGCTGAGAGTTGGCGAGTCCAGAGGGGTACGACTTCTGGTAAAGACATATCAAATCCGTTGACGGATGTGATGGTTTGCCTAAAATCATCAGGGTACCCCACTCACCATTGATTCACGTTCTAAGAGTTGGGCTGGGTTCTGGTCTCCCAGGGTGATGCTTATTCCACCAGAAAGACTGGCTAGCCCAAGAGCGAGCAGCTACTTGGTAAAGGCTCATCAAATCTGCTCATGTTGTTGTAAAGATTCAACACGATGCTGATTTGTTTCAAGCTTTGGAGAAGCTTCTAGTGTTTCATGTTGCGGCGGTTCTTGTGTTTCTTATCTTGCTGATGCTGCTGTTTCTTTTGCTGTTTCAATCCTCAAGCGTTATTGCCCGTTTTACCAGGAAACTTGAACTCAACAGGTCAAATTCAAGTTTAGGGGAGGATTGTTAGGACCATTGGAATAGTTAATTGTAATAGGTAGACTAGGAGGTATGTAGTTCCTCCTGGTCCTAGTAGTAGTAGGAGCAAGTCGTGCTCCTGGTCCTAGTCAAAGTCAAACTTTATTATTTATTTATTATTCTGTTAGGATATGCATGAGATATGTTAGGAAAGGATATGCATATCAGTTTTACACGTTTTGTTTAATGATGTATTAGGGTTTCCTTGTAGTATAAAAGGAACCTGAGGTAGAAGGGTTAGACACACCTTCATCAAACGTAGTTCTAGTCATTATCAATATTAGAAATCCTTAGAAAGGATCAAGTCTTTATAGTTATTCTGTTCTTCTTTATTATATTTGTATTCCACATTTATATTATGTATAGAGTCTCTCTGTGAATAGACTGTGATTACAGAAGTCGTTCACCGTTCCTGGCAGGCTGCAAGATCCACATCTAGTGGACCCAACAATGTGTCTTTTATTGCGCCATTTTTGTGTCATTTATAACTCATTGTTACTCGTACCTTGACGTGTGATCCCCTCGTTGCCTAGTTGTTCCATGTCAGATTCTGGGGGTCTCACAGAAAGTATTGCTAAGCCTAGTAGCCCTAGATTAACCTCTAAATGGTTGCCTACTGGTAGAAATTTTGACTATAGTGGCAAAATTATCGACACTAGTAGATCTCATACTGATAATGAAATGTCGGTATGTGATAAGGCTTAATTATATTCTAAACCTACAGGAACCTATTTCATCGGTTGCCAAAAATTTTTCTTCTCTTATCATTGGCAGGCTGTTAAAAGTTGTCTCTGGTGCGTGGACTCGGGATGTTCTAAACATATGATTGGGAATCGAAGCCTTCTCAAGAACTTTGTATGGCAATTCATGAGAACTGTTCGATTTGGAAATGATCATGTTGCAGCAATTCTAGGCTATGGTGATCTTCATTGGGGAAGTATAATCATCATCAGAGTCTCTTTTGTTGATGGCTTGGGACACAATTTGTTCTCGGTTGGGCAATTTTGTGATTCAGACTTGGAGGTTTCTTTTAGAAGTCATACATGTTTTGTAAGAGATCTTGAAGGAATTGACTTATTGAAAGGAAATCGTACCACCAACCTCTACACCATTGATCTTTTTCAAATGTCTGCTGCTTCTCCAATTTGTCTCATGGCCCGCGCCACATCAACAAAGTCATGCTTATGGCATCAAAGGTTATCTCATCTTAATTTCGATGCCATCACCCAACTTGCGAAAGATGATCTCGTTACCGGTCTTCCAAAGTTCAAATATACAAAAGACCATCTTTGTCCTTCTTGTGAGCAAGGTAAGAGCAAGAAGAAGCCCCCAAACCCGTTCCAAACTCCACGAATAGGTTACATCTCCTACATATGGATTTGCGTGGCCCAATGAGAATCAAAAGCATCAATGGAAAGCGGTATGTCCTTGTGATTGTGGATGATTATTCTCGTTACACATGCTTCGAAAGATGAAGCCCCTGGTGTAATTATCAACTTCTTGAAGAAAACATTAATGCTACTTCGAGCCCCTGTCATCATTTTAAGAACGGATAACGGCACATAATTCACCAATCAGCATCTGAAAGCTTATTTGACGAAGTTGGGATTTCTCATCAAACTTTGTAATGTATGAATTTTTTGTCAATTCTTTTTATGTCTATTTTTCGTTCCTCGACTCGACTCGAATTGATATCCAATTTATACGTAGAGATTAATTGTTTTTGGTTAATAATACTTGATTGGTAATCTGTGTCTATTTAAGCTAAAAATGGGAAAAATATGTAGGCTAAGGACTATATAAAAATAAAAGCGCAATTAATTCACATAAATATTACTCTAAAATGCAATGTAAAATTAAACTACAAATATAGATCTAGATGCAACAAAAATAGACTATAATTAAAAATAAAATCTAAATACGAAATTAATCTAAATGCAAGCACGTAATAGCAAATAAAAGTGACGAAAAATGAAATCACAAAGATAAACTTAAAAATTAAGCATAAAGCTTCAACCTTTTAAGCTTACTAATCTTTTTAGACGATAAAGCTACAAGCTTTATGTACTAATAAGCTTAATAATCACAAAAAAGTGTAAACTTTTTACTAATAATGAGCTTATCTAAATGAAATCTACTTTTAAAAACTTTTAAACTATTTTTTAAACACAAATAATAATAACAAAAACTAATTAAACCGATTTTTATAAAGAATATAACTTTTATTAAAAACAATTTAAACTACAATGATCTAATTAAAACAAAAGCGATTAAACAAGAAAAAAATAAAAAGGAGAGCTTTAGTACCCGTAGTCCGTAGAAAACCGCTCTAAAACAAATAACACCAACAACATCAACAAAATACGGCCCGTTAAGTACACGGCCTCCCAATATCAAAACTATCAAAAGCTAAACCCGAATTTGGCCCGTAAAGTACACGGCCTCCCAAATCAATCTCTAACCAAATTAATCAACCATATCAAACTTGAACCAATTCAATCAACCATAAGCTCTCTATAAAACTTGATGAATCGATTCGCCAATATCACAAAAACACAAGAGGTTAGAACAATAATAAGCAACAATTGATATTCTATAAAGAGATTTAATTAAAACTAATAGATCTAAAATATTTTTAATGTTTTATAAAAGTATTTTAAATTTTAAAGTTAAAAATTATAGATCTACTTAATCTATTTAAAAACCTAATAGATCTAACAATTTTTTAAGGTTTTATAAAAATACTTTAAATTTTAAACTCTAAACTTATATATCTAAACTTTTTAATACGAAAAACTAATAGATCTAATTTTTTTTTGGTTTCTTTTTAAAGTATTTTTAATTTTAAAAACTTAAATCTAATAGATCTAGAAAACTAATTAATAAAAACTAAAAGTGATTAAATAAAAAGCTAGCTTATAAATAAGTCGTAAGCCTAAGCTTAGGACTTATGAGATTTAAAAAGCTAAAAAGCTAATTAAATGATTACCCCACAAATAAGCTAGATCTACTAAAAGGCAACAATAAGCTTGAAATAAAATTAATTATTCCAAACTTCATATAATTCTAATCTTATTTGGAAAAAGTTATATAAACTTATCCCAAAATAATAAGATAGATTATTAAGAAAAGTAAAAAGAAAAGAAGAATGAGAATAAACTAAAGAGATTAAGCTAAAAGTTTATTTTGTTAATTAAGAAAAAGCTTGTACAAAAATTCAAAAGAAAGAAAATACAATTTAAATCTATGTGAAAACTAAAATAAGGGAAAAAATTGTAAAAATAAAGGGAGAGGGGGGCTTTATATAGGCAGCTAACATTGGGGGTATTTTAGTCATTTACTACACTAATTTTGCTTCAAAGTTAAGCAATTGGTTGGCCAGCTGTCCTTTATGCGTGTGATTTTCTTGTGAATATCTTCCTTCTAGAAGAAGGTGTGCTTCAAAGTTAAGCAATTGGTTGGCTAGCTGTCCTTTATGCGTGTGAATTTCTTGTGAATATCGTCCTTCTAGAAGAAGGTGGGATACAGCTGTATACTTGTGCAATCATAAGCTGAACACACGCCTGACCATTCAATTCATTCTTTTGTTTTCATCACCATGCCACGTGGCGGCCTCTGAGTGGCTAGCCGTCGCTGCCTCTGCCACCTGGTACTGACACTCTGCGTCCTTGTACTGACATGGCGGCGCCTCCGCTACGTGTCGCTTACTGGTTGGCCAGCCGCCAGCCGCCACTGCCACCTCTGCGTCGCCTGCAACCTCGGACTGACATGTCAGCTGACATGTCAGCGCCGCCTTACCGAACCTCGGACTGACGCCGCCTGCCCCCTGTCAATGAACAGTGAATTGTCAGTGCCACGTGGCGCACTGGTATTGGCCAGACGCCGCCACGTCGTGCTGACTTCATTGCTGACGTCAGCCGGTTTAGACCGGGTTGAACCGGTCTGAACCGGGTCTGGTTCACGTGCGGGTCCGGACCTGGTCTGGACCGACCAGTCTGAACCGGTCCGGTCTGGTTCTGGTTCGGGACTGAAACGGTTTGGTTCTGGTTCGGGTCGGCCGCGTGGACCATTGAGGTGGTGCCACGTGGCAATGGCAATATATAACCAGCCCTTGTCCAAGTGAGGCTCGAACTTGGGTCTTAGCTACCAAAGCCAAAGGCGTTAGCCAACAGGCCAAGCATACCTTCAATTATATACATGCAAATAATATTACTTGACCCTTATTTGGCTAGCTTTGACTGGTGGTTGACCCCCCCCCCTTTTAACCATTTGACTTGTTATATTTAATAATAATAATAATAATAAGAATAATACGAAAAATTAATTAAATTTTAATAAAAACTTTATTTTATTTATTTTATTTTATTTATTTTCGGAAATTAATTTATTTATATTATTTATATTATTAAATTATTAAAAACTATTTATTTAATTTAAAAATTTAATAAACTTTAAAAATTCATAGAAAACAAACCGTAAAGAGTTACGACGCGAGGTCGGGAGCGTTGGCTTTGTAATTTTGTGATCTTCAATGTGGTTTATTAGTGGATGAATTTGTAGTTAGGAAAAAATGGTCCTTGTTGTAAAATCTTCATCAAATCTTCATTTTTAGCCCTCCAAACTTCATTCTTTTGGCACTTTTTGGTCCTTTGACTTTTTTCTTTGATAAATGACCATGAAATCCCGTGTTTTCTTTCATTTTGATATTTTGTACCTATTTCACAACAAAAACACAAAACCACGCGTAATTCTGACTTTTACGATATTAAACACATGATTAGGTCTTGTTTTTCATTGTTTTTAGTGGCAAAAGGATAAGTGTTTACACACTTATTACTTTGGCTGTAAGAACTCCAGAGCAGAATGGAATTGTGGAATGGAGGATCGTACGTTAGTTGAAGCTGCTCGGACGATGCTTCTCTCCTCCAGTGCACCGTTATTCCTTTGGGCTGACGCTATAGCAACTACATGTTACACTCAAAACGCTCCATTATACACACCCGCTTCAACAAAACACCTTATGAGATCATTAATGGAAGAAAACCAGATATTTCATTTCTTCATGTCTTCGATGCATTATGTTATCCGAAGAATGATCGTGAAGATATCGGAAAACTTGAACCTAAAGGTGATATTGGCTTTTTCATTGGTTATTCTTCAACTGCTAGAGCTTACAAGGTTTATAATCGAAGGACAAGAAAGGTAATGGAGACTATGAATGTTACCTTTGATGAACTCTCGGGTATGGCCTTTCAACATAGAAGTTCACATCCCGAGCTTCAAGGTCAGACTTCTGGACACGTAAGTTCAGGACTCGCGCTTCAATCTGCACCGTCAGCAATCTCATCGTTACAATCTTCGGAACATGACTTGGAAGTTTTATTTAGGCCAATTTATGATGAATATATGGAGGGTCCTTCGTCATTAGGTGTTCCTCAAATTGCCCCGGCTACACGTGCTATGGTAGTTCCAGAACCTCCAATTGCATCTACACCAACGGCATCCGTTTTTGCACCATCTACGTCAACCTCAACCATATTGACTCCAAACATTCCAACCACCTCTCTGACTGCTGACGCGACTCAACCACATTTTAAGCAAATCCCTAATCATGTTCATCTTTAAATGAAATCGTTGCTGAAAATGCGAACAATGCGATGCTAAACGAACATGAGTTTGTTAACCCATTTGCAGCTTCCACAAGTACCACTCAGCCTTCAACACCATATGTGGATCCGTCAAGCTCACATCAAGTTTCTCATACACTTCCACATGAACACAAATGGACTAAGGATCATCCTTTGGTTCAAGTGATTGACAATGTCTCACGACTAGTCTTGACACGAAATCAGCTGCGTACCAATGGTGATATGTGTATCTATGCACTATCAGTCATCACAATGGAACCAACAAGTGTTAAAGAAGCAATCACCAACGCATCATGGATTGAGTCTATGCAAGAAGAGCTCAATCAATTCATCCGGCTTGATGTATGGGAGTTAGTACCACGCCCGAACAATATCGATCCCCTCACCCTGAAATGGTTATTCAAAAACAAGATGGATGAAGAACAAACGGTCATTAAGAACAAGACTCTGTTAGTTGTGAGAGGTTATAAACAGAAGGAGGGAATTGATTTCGTAGAATCCTTCGCCCCGGTTGCTCGAATGGAAGCTATTAGGATTTTCTTAGCATATGCTGCACACAAATCGTTCACTGTGTATCAAATGGACGTGAGGACGACTTTCTTACATGGGCCGTTAAAAGAATATGTGTACGTATGTCAACCTGAAGGTTTCATCAACACCGAACATCCAAGCCATGTCTACAAGTTGAAAAAGGAAATTTATGGTTTGAAACAAGCACCGAGGGAATGGTACGACGAATTATCATCATTTTTTCTCCCAAATCACTTCAGCAAAGGAACCATTGATCCAACGTTGTTTAACAAGCACTACGGCAACGACATCTTGGTGGCTCAGGTCTATGTAGATGATATATTTTTTGGTTCTACAAACCCAAAATATTCCATATTATTTGCCGACCTTATGAAAAGCCGATTTGAAATGTCCATGATGGGGGAAATGACGTTTTTTCTTGGTCTCCAAGTTCACCAATCCCCCCGTGGTATTTTCATAAATCAGTCCAAATATGTGCTCGAGATTCTAACGAAATTTGGAATGGAAAACTGTGATCCAATTGGTACTCCAATGGACACTAAACACAAGCTTGACTTGGATAAGAAAGGGACATTTGTAGATGCTACAAAATACCGAATTATGATCGGGTCCATTATGTACTTAACCTCAAGCAGACCGGACATTGTGCATGCTACTTGTCTATGTGCTCGGTACCAGGCTAAGCCAACCGAGAAGCACCTCAAGGAGGTTAAAAGGATCTTTCGTTATCTCTGGGAAACCATTCACATGGGTCTCTGGTATACGAAGGATTATGGTTTTAATCTAACTGTTTTTCAGATGCCGACCATGCAGGGTATCATGATACATTCAAGAGCACTTCCGGTGGCGCACAATTCTTAGGCGAGTAGCTAGTGAGCTGGTCCTCTAGAAAACAAGATTGCACGACGTTGTACACCGCGAAATCAGAATATGTGTCTCTATCCGTGTGTAGTGCTCAAGTCCATTGGATGAGAACACAACTCACGGATGATGGCTTTCACTTTAACAAGGTTCCAATTTATTGTGATTCACAATCAGCCATAGCCATATCCTGCAACCCGGTCCAACACTCCAAGACCAAGCACATAGCTGTCCGATTCCATTTCATAAAGGAGCATGTGGAAAGAGGAACGATCGAACTGTATTTTGTCAAGACGGACTACCAACTAGCCGACATCTTCACCAAAGCTCTTTCTCAAAACAGATTTGAATTCTTGGTTCGTTGACTTGGTATGTGTAGTTTCACTCTAGATGAACTTGAATGTCTTGCACATTCACAGTAACCTTGTATATATTTATTAGAAAATCAAAATACAAAAATATAAGACCTATAAAAACAAAATAAAAAATGCGAAAAACTTTCAAAAATTCCAAAAATACTCTTCTCTGACATGTCTCTCAGCATCGATAATATGGACGTACTTTGAAATGTCGCTCAATAACGACACGAGTACATACATAAAGTTCGAATGAGAGTTCAAATGTTTTCAAAACATGTCTTTTCTACTTTCTTCTCATAATGGCTTATAGTGACATGTCAGACTATAACTCGGTCCCCAAAGAAAGGAAAGTCTTTGAGTTATCCTCAACAACGAGAAATTAATTTTTCTCGGTCATGGGATATTATCAAAAACTCAAAGTTTTAAACTCATGAACACAAGAAAAATGTTCATTTATGTAAATTATTCCTTAACAACGGATATTACGTTTTCTCGGGTTTTTAGCACAATTTTCAAAGTATTTCAAAACTATGTGCTCATATACTCCCCTATTTTAATTAGAATTTCTTTTCGAGGGGGAGTATAAAGATTTCATGAAAATTTGCTCCACACTTTCATGCAACATTATTCTCTCCATGTTTCATCACTAATTTCACAAAAATTTCAATCTCATGCAAATTTTGAGGGGGGGGGGGGAATAGTGATTAAAATGTGTTCAAAATGAGTCATCTTGGATAAGATTTTTAATATAAGTTCTTTCTCTTCCTAATATGTGCAAGAACCTTTCCTTTTTATGATGCGCATATGTAGGGGAGCGTTTTGGTGATATAGAAAACTTTCGAAGTGTAAACATTGATTTCATCAACACCTTGATTGCTTTTCAACAGGTTTTTTGGGTTACGATATCTATACCCTTCAACACATTAATTCATGACGGTATTGGTGTCAAAAGGTGGTTAGGTATTCGTCTTATGATCCAACCAGAACCGGAGGGATCTACCCAGGGACAATCCATTAGAATTCAGATGTCCTTAGGAAAGATGGAATAGTTGAGTGTACGGGAAAAAATGCCGACTAATGACTTAAGCTAGCACTGGAACACTCACAACAAGGTGCTAGTTATGACGTCTTGGTAAGCATTGAAGGGGTTGAAGAATGAAAAAGAAATGTAAGGATAAAGGGTGTAAAGAAAGAAGCCCTCCATACAACTTAGGCAGAGACCGAGTCAGTACATCTATTATCAGAATCACTTTGATGATTTTTGATATTGAAGACAAAGCATCATGGACCCAGTGATGCAATGCACAACCCTTCCCAGCCTACTCAAGCTTCTCTCAAAAGAAGTTTGTTTTATTGTCACGGAGTTCAACTCATTTCTATCAACTTTCTCACTCCGAGATAGTAGATATTGAAAAGGTGGCAGTCTGCTCCAGCCTTCGATCACCAAATAAACGTGCACTTATAGAGTCTAGAGCCAACGAGATTCATCAAAAATCTCATTAGGACACTTATTCCATATATCAATTGTTGTTCATCATTAGAACACAAGCGATAATTTATAGAGTCCTACGCTCTATCCTTGTGATATTGCCAGAACATTCAGAGTGATACTCTTTAGTATTCACAGTGATGAATGGAAATCCTTCCAGTGTTAACATCAAACAGCACTGCGGTAGGTCATATGTAAGATTCACTTAAATTAAACACATGTTAACTAGAAAGCAACAACAGATTGATTCTTTCTTGATTCAAACTCGTTTCAGGTCTCAACGCAATATCTTTATCATCTTGCCAGAATATTCAGAGTAATACTTCTTAGTATTTACTGTGACGAATGGAAATCCTTCTAGTGTCAACATCAAACAGCACTGCGGTAGGTAACTTGTGAGACTCTATACGAATCAAACTTGTGTCAACTGGAAAGCAACAATGGTTTGGTTCTTAATTGATTCAAACTTGTTCCAGGAAATGAATTGACGACTTAATCAACAGAATGGAACTGCATGATTCACTCTTTACTGTGATATATCTTTCGAGATGTTCAAGTAATGAGAACGGCTACCACAGCCGGAAACCCTGTCAAGGAAGTTCTTTGAACTTACCTAATCACAGGTACAATACTTGTACTGTATAACGGGAAACCGAAAGAATGCAAATGGTGGCGTTATCTCAAGAGTCGCAATTCGAGGCCACATACTCATGTAAATGAAGAAAGCTCAAGAACATCTAAAGACAAAGACTTCCGCAACTCTGATCAAGGGAGATTGTTAACAAGCTTTCATCTCAAATCAAAGTTTGAGTATGTGGGGAAAGACACAAGAACACAAGATGGTAAAGTTTTAAGATCAAGTCAAGTCAAAGATCAAAGATCAAAGATCACAAGTCATGAAAGGAACTATGAAGGAACTCTCAAGACAACGAGCTTCAAAGTCAACAACACCAAAGAAGTGAAGTCACATATTACATGACCACCCCTTAGGGGGAGATTGTTAGAAGTATTTAAAGTGATGGTCATATAATATACCGTTGCGAAACCCGTGGAAAATGCTACATAATGGTGTTGAGAGTTCTAGTATAATGTTATGTATGTAACGAGAATTAGTCCCGAACACACAAATGAGGAAGGCCTTCTATACATTACACTTGTAGTATAAAAGGCCCTTAGCACCTCATTTGTGTGTGTGTTTTCCATTTTCATAATTAGTAGAGAGAGAATCCACATGTCTTTCTTTCACTAGAAAATCACAACCCTTTTGTTTTCTCTTTATTCTTCATCTTAATTTAATCTTTCTTTTTGATTTAATGCAATTCGTATTTAGTTAGTCGTGTGTATAACTCATACAAAATATAACAATTTATAAATAATTTCAACTTCATAACTCGTCATAATTTTACGTCACGCCTCACACTATGTATAACCTTATATAGTTGAATTATAGAACAAATGTGCAAAAATTTAAGCAAAATCACAAAACTAAAAAAAAAACTTTTTTCTAAAATAATCAACCAAATAGAACAACTAAAAATGAAAACAAGAAACTGACTATTATCCTTAACTTAAAATCAATGTCTCCAATCATTTTAGATCATCGAGCTAGCTTTGAATCTGTCATGTTTTCAAGTCTGTCGCATACTGGAGTTGGAAAATCCGGGCGCAACAAGTGTTGCTTCTCTTCGTAGTTGCAACGTTTCCTTGCAAACTTTAAGTATTCATCCACGATTTGGTTTTCAACTTGTTCTCGAGCCGGAGTGTCACTAGGATACTTGTGATCAAACTCATATTGCGACTTCACGTAATACTTGATTTTAGGCTCTTTTGTGAAATTTAAAATCGTCGTGTGTTGTAACGGAGTACAAGGGTTTTGGATTTAAAGTAACATAGGCGCTTCTAGCCATCATGGCGAAAAACACGATGGAGAAGGAACATACGAATATCATAAGGGCAGTTAATAAGCGCGTCTGCGTTGCATTACTTATTGCTGGTTGAGTAGGCAACGGTGGCGCGCTCGCAATGTTAAAACGTGCATCCATGATTATTGTTTCACTGCTACTAATACATGTAACATGAACATATATAAACATTAAGCATCATTATTCATCTAATTTGCTAGATAAACCAATTTTGAACATAACAATAGTAAAAGTGAAAGACACTGACCTTTACGGATTAGAGAGGGTTGTTAAACTTTATTAGAGAAGGGGAATCCGTGAGCCATGGCTCAAAAAGTGCTGCCACGTCAGTTTTTTTTCCTACCGTATCAGTTTTTTTCATGGCACCAGTTTTTACTGACAACCCTAAGCCGTGGGAAAACTCGTGCCATGGGAGTAAAAATTAGTATAAGGGGGCCACATATATCCACTTTAATAATTAAAATAAAAAAAAAAATCAGAAAAACCCATGGCGAGGGCTGGTGGCTATGGCGCCAAACCCACGGCTCAGGGGAGGGAGTCCTAAGCCATGGTCTTTTCCTGCGTTTTGGCCATGACGCCAAACCATGACACTGAATTCCCCCAGCTCTTAAAGTGCTTAAAATACTTTTGTTGTATATATAGAGAAAGAATTATACAGCAACATGATAAACACATTAAACATTAAACTAAAGATAATCTAAATCGAAACAAAAAATAGGAATTAGAGTCAGGCTAGTATCCTAGTTGGACTTAGGGCAGTTCATTATTCGGGTAGTACTCGAATAAACGAAAACCCAAACCAAATCGGAAATAATCGATGAAATTTGTAACCGAACTGAATTTGTTAAAATCGAACTGAATTAAATATTTTTATTTTCGGTTCGATTATGATTTCGACAAACTGCACCTAAAACCATATTCATATAAAAATGTATAAGTTTCTGCTATATTTTACTTTAAAAAAATATAAAAATTATTTGAGTCCAGTTATTGTGGATATCTTTTGGATACAAGGGGACTAATCCTCACCTTTCATCTAATCTTGATCAAATGCTCACATTAATTCTTGTTTTCTAATTAAAAAAAACGGAAGGGTATTTTCGTCATTTTACCCCTCCCACCTAACACCAAATAACAATTCCACATCTCAGATCTGGATCGAGGTTTCCTTTTTTCTTCTTCTCTCTAAAACACACACAAAAACACACACACGTACACATATGACATATTCATGTCGTAATCAATCATCACAAACATTAAATCCGTTGATCATCACCAGGGGCGGAGGCATGTAGAAAACAGGGGGGGCAACTGCCCCCAATAAAATCTTCAATAATCACGTTTTTAAGGTAAAATTTTGAGCTATAATCGTCGTGCCCTCAACCTGAAACTGAAATTGCCCTCAACCAAATAGATGGTCTGGAAAAAATGGAAGAGATAGCTGTTTTTTTTTGTCAGTTACTCAAAGAAGAAGATGATAAAATGTGTAAAAGAGATAGAGATGGTTAGGTGTTTTTTTTTGTCAGGTACTATAATAAAAATAATTATTTCTTTGGTTAGTGTGTACTAAAAACATGTGAAGTATATGGAGTAAGTTGTTTTAAATGACCACAAGAATAAAAAAATATTTGTACTGTACATTTCAACATATCTTTTTCTTTGAACATCTACATTCCAACGTAATGTATATCTTTTTGCTGTTAAGTGTTGCTTTAAAATGTTTTTTTTTAAACGTGTCTTACGTAAAATCAATAACTAATGTACTTAAGTACGTAGTTGTCAATCCCTTTTTTTAAATATTAATAGTAGTTGTACTCAAATTTTTTTTAAGAAATAATATGGTTGTGGTTTTGTCACATTTAGTTGCTTGTTTAAAAAAGGCTTACGTCGCAGCTTGTTGTTCGCTTGCCTTTTACAGCTATGTAATTAAAATTTTAATGATTTAAATTTAAATTTTAAATATAAAAAAAAAGTTACTCATTATAAGTTTTTATCATGTTGTGAAAAAAAATTTATGTCATTTTTTATCGTGGGTAAAAAATTTTTTTTGCCCCCTACCACCTAAATTCCTGGCTCCGCCACTGATCATCACCTCGTAAATCGATCATCCACTTCATAAATAAGGTAAAGTTCATTCGATTTATTTTGATTCATCTTTTTTTAGCTTATTCGATGTGAATAAGCTTATTATTCATCTTATTCTTTTATAACTTATTTGAGAAACTACGTGAATTGAAAGCTAACTAATGTGAATAAGCTTATAGATTATCATCATCTTTATTATGATGAATTATAAGCTAACTTATTAGCTTATTTTCGTAAATTATAAGGTTTTATGGCTTAATCTCGCTGAACAGATTTAGTATGACCTGTTTGTGAAGTATCATATATGATATACTATATCATATATGATATAAGCTAAAGTATCATATATGATAAATATATCATATATGATTATGTGGTTGAAAACTGAATTAACTCTTATTTTTTATGGCTTAATCTCGTTGAACATATTTAGTATGACTTGCTAGTGACATATCATATATGATATACTATATCATATATGATATAAGCTAAAATATCATATATGATAAAATATATCATATATGATCAGTGCTTGAAAATTTAACTAAATCTTCTTTTTTTGTGTAGAGGAAGCTGTTTACAAGGCATGTTGAATATCACAAGCATCCAAAAGGCCAAGAAGCTTAGTGAAGAAGCTCATGAATTTTTTACGTTTATTGTTTGTTTTTTCTTTGTAATCTCCTAATGGAGTTTTGAAGTATATGGACGATTTTATAATTCATTGGTATCTGGTACAGCGTCTTGTTAATATGATTAACTTTCTTGGTATTATGTCATGATGGTTTGATAAATTAAGCCATATATGATAATGCACTATCATATATGATAAGGCATTATCATATATGATACTCAAAGAAAACTTGGATATATTAAACAAAGAATCTGATGAACTCATGATTACAACAAAAAGTATGCACAATTAATAACTAAACACTTGTTCATAACATAAAATAATGTGCGTTTGAACAGAATCATATATGATAATTCAAACAGAACATAACCTAATGTAAAATTATATATGATATACATTTGAATGATAACCATTTATACAAAATCAAAAGGTGCTAACAACATTATTATTGAAACTACTCTTCTTTTTCGATAATACACTATCTTAAAACAAATTATCAAATGATGAATTCATGAACAACGCATACTTCGTCTTGATCCTTAAAACACATCCGTTCACATCCTCTTGTTATAATCAACATCCCTCTCTCCTTTGCTCCAAATAGGGCAATCACACAATCTCTGTTTGACTGCATTTATAAAAGAAAAAAACAACATATTATGCAAAATTTTAATACCAAAATGAATTACTCATATATATATGATAGAAGGCAGGTTTCAAGAGTTTATACAGATTTTCTGAAAGATACTCATACAAAATCTGTTTTTTCATATGATTTATTTGATATATCATATATGATATATATATATCATATATGATATATCATCAGTTATCATATATGATATATCTATCATATATGATAAGAAATGTACATCATATATGATAACATCAGAAAGTAAAAAAAAATCATAATAATACAACTTATTAACATGAAAATAAGCTTATTCATAACTATCTTATTCACAAAAACGTATAACTCATTGAAATAATCTAATAAGCTATCTTATAATGCAACATAATGAATTCAAATCATTTAATTTACAAAGCTTATTCATAACCCTACTCTTATTAAAAAAAAGCTTATTCATAAGCTTATTCAAACTAACTAGCTTATTAATCCAACTTTATAACTTATTCATAACTTCTCATCTAAGAACTTAGCTTATAATTAAGAACAATCAATCCAAAAAGATTCATTCATAATAATCCAGTTAAAAGCTAATGATAATACATTAATAAGCTTATTTAAACCAAATAAGCTAAAAAAACATATTAATCAAACCTGGTGATGGATAAATCAATTCGTGATTATAGATGTTCGTGATGAATTCGTCATGGATTCATCATGATCGCGTTTCGATGGATTCATGATATAGTAGATCGTGATTATAGATCGGGGTAGAGAGATAAAATAAATCAAGGGTAGAGAGAGAAAGAGAGATCCGATGTGTGTTTTTTGTGAGAGAAGAAAGAAGAAAAAACATTATATAGTAGATGGTGAAATGACTGAAATACCATTGCAGTGTAAATTAAAGATTTAATCTTAGTCATTGGATGAAAAAGAGATGAAGGGTGGGGATGAGTCCCCCCATATCTTAGATAAGTTTGGTATTCAAATGAACTTAAATCTAATTATTTACAAATCTATTTTTTTATAAAACAAAACTCAAAGTAGTGACTTTTTCAAAAGAATACTATTTCCTTAATAAAAAATATTTATTTTATTTATTCCTTTTATTTTGCCTAAAGATCTAAATAGATAAATAAATACTTAGAATTCTATAATTTGAGTTATTCGGTTGGGTTTTTGGCTATGTGGTTCGGGTTAATCCAAATCTATACTTCTATACTATATTATAAAGGATGTATCTTTTTGGTTGAAAGTTGAAAATGTTGAATGGTTGAAAAATGTGGGTCCCACTAATTTATACTACATTTATAATTCAAACATCTTAATGCATATATAAACTATATTATGTGAACACACTAAAGTCATTTGGAGATTAATTATTGACATGCAACGAAAATAAATAAACATATGAAGTTATAAACGATACCATTTTTCAATGTTTTGAAACCCGGTTTTTAATCGACCTGGTCGAGTCATCGGGTAAACTCGGGTTAACCCGGTTTTCTAAATTGTTTACCAACTAATATAATATGTAGGGTTTACGTAACGAGTATCGTGTATTATTAGTTAGCTCATAAACTCTGATGTAATGTTTTACTTTTAGTTTTACTAAATGTTTTTATAGGCTTTTTGATACACGTTTAGTTAATATTTTATCTAGCATTAAATTGTCGTATATTAAAACATTCTATAATTTCAATTTGATTTTTTCATGCTTTATTTTGAACGTACACGAAACACTATCACAATATCGCACACTGTAAATTATTTGCCATTAACCAAATTTCGCTGCTATGCGCGGGTACCCGTCTAGTTTAAAATCAGTTTGGTTTTACTCAAAAAAATAAATTAATCCAACTAACGGCGTTGAATAAACTGAACAATCATCCTAGTTGGACTAAGAAAAGGTATTGATCATAATGGGCTGGTATTAGCCCATATTCATAAGAGCCTGTTTAATTTTTACTGTTTAAGCCCATAATGAAAACACAGTATAAAGTAACAAGTAGGTTTTCACTTTTCAACTGCTTGTGCCGTCTTCTTCCACTTTGTTCTACACATAGATAGATAAAATCAAAACGGTAATTACTTCATCTTATTTTTTATTTTACTTTTTTACAGTATTAAAGCTTTTATTAGCAATGTTCGTTTATATAGTATTATTGCATTGTTGGGGCCTTCTTGATGTATATATGTTTATTTTAAACTTTGCGTTTCTAGTATTGTTTAGTTTATTATAACTTTAATTTAAGGGCATTACGTCGTAAATAGCAATGTAAAATGTATTACTCTTAAAAAGTTAGTTCAATAGCAACAAAGTTTCATAAGTGTTTTATTATGCACATTTTAATGGCGTGTCATCCTTGTCGGCCTAAAAGACCGACATGTGGCACCATTTATAACGTGACACGTCACACCAAATGTGCAATTGTAACACTCATATTGCTATTGTACAACTTTTCAAGAGTACATGTACAATGTACAAACAGGGTGTTTGGTTAAGCTTATGTATTGGGTTAGCTTATGTTATATAAGCTATTTACGGCTTATATATAATAAGCTTATAAGCCTTACTTAAGTGTTTGGTTTAGCTTATATAGTTAATAAGGTAAAATGACAATAAAGTACATTAAAAAAATAATGATGTAATTGTTAAATGAGGGTATAAATGTTTTTTCATATAATATTCTTATATAAGCCACTTATCTTTATATAAGCCACTTATCCTTATATAAGCCACACATTCTTAGCTTACCAATACCCCTTATATAAGCTTATAAGCCTACTTGTATAAGCTTAACCAAACACTTAATTTCGGCTTATAAGCTTATATAAGCTAATAAGCTTATAAGCCCACTATATAAACTAAAACAAACACCCCCAAAATCAGTACATTTCGAAAAAATACATTGCTATTTTACGACTTAATCCCTTTTAGAAACTACATGACAAATTACGTCCCCGCTGTCTCAAAATTATTGTTATCCGACACCCAACACAAACTTTAAGAAAAATGCATTTATTACTACTTTGTTCCTTTTTTTTTTTAAACAAAATGACAGTTTTACTTTTAGTCAATTATTAAATTAATTATAGTTTTTTTTAAGTTTGTAATAATAATTCCAAGCAGCAATATAGTAAACTTAATCAAACTTTCCTATCTATTTTTACTATTAGAACAACAACACTGAAATCGGACCCCTCAGTTAAACCATCCAAACAGACAGACCTGAAACACTAAAGAGAGACCCGCGAAGGAAAACCCGTAGAACTCACAAAAGGTCTAGTGGGGTAGCATTTAGAGGTGTGAGGGAATGTGTCGGAAATGGTCGCATAGAGGTTAGCCTCCGTACGTTTGGGTAACAAGGGAAAACCACATTCGTTTATTCATTTACATATAATGTCTATTTGTAATTTGGTGCGATGAACTTTTTATTTGTGATATCTAATATCTTGTGTGTTAGTTTAACTGAACTAGAATTTAACATACATCTAAATGAGTACTTTTGTTTTTTTATCGAGACAGCAGACACAATGGATAGCTTTTTTCCAGCTCAACTGCAAGCGAAGTTGGAACAAGGTTCTTCCTCCCAACGAAATGACACTCACCCCGAAACTCAAGAATCGGAGAATGGTTCGGGTATGGACATTTTCTCACAACAGTACCATTTGTTGATGTACATCATAGACTACTATAATAACCAAGTGAACCGACCTCCATTACTTGCTCCTGTTCTTTGTTTGAGGTTTTACTTATCTTTCGGAATCAAGATCAATGAAGATCATCCGATGAGGATTGCCAACAACGATGAATTTGTTGAGATGATAGAAATGGTTACAAAAGGTGATGAGAATTTTGATAAAGATGTGCTCAAAAAGGCTCCTTTGATTCAAAATGATTTGATCAACTCGTGCTCGGAAGAAACAACTAAAGCCATTGTAAACGATATATGTGGTGCGCCTAATCGATACTTTGCTATATTGGTGGATGAGTATGAGGATGATGCAGGTGACGAGCATATAGTGGTGTGTTTGCGGTATGTTAATAAAAAGGGAGATGTTGTTGAGAAGTTTCTTGGTATTTCACGTGTTATGGATCATAAGAAGGATGTATCTCTTAAGGATGCGATAAGTTCTTTGCTGTTGAAGAATTCATTGAGTTTGAAGAATGTTCGTGGGCAGAGTTATAATGGCGTTAGGAAGATGTTCTATGATGTCACTGGTCTCAAAACATTGATCAAGAATGAAACTCAATCAGCGTATTACGTTCATTGTTTTGCTCAACAACTTGAATCAGTTCTTGTTGCAGTTTCCCAACAAAACGATGATAGTCTTATGTTTTTCTATATTCTTGACAAGTTAATAACTCTTGTCGGTGTTTGTTGGAAGGAAAATGAAGTGTCAACCGAAAGTCGTTTTCAAAAACTTGCACAAGTCTTTGAAGACATTGAGGTTGAAATCCGTGAAAGTTCAGATGAGAAAGCTTGTTGTGGGCCCCACTATAAGTCAGTTTTGAAAGTGATCGAATCTTATGATGAAATACTTGATATGCTTGAGATGATGGCGAATTCCAATTTAAGACAGGGGACTAATCATTGGTATCTCAGCACAGTTGATAGAGATGTTTTCTCTTTCGGGTTTGTTTTCATGTTACATTTCATGAAGACACTTTTGGGAGTTTCAAGTGAACTAAACATCGCGTTACTGCAGAAAGATCAAGACATTGTTAATGCCATGTCACTTGTGAAGTCAGTCAAGGAACAATTGCAAATAATAAGAAACGAAGGATGGGGATCTTTGTTAGCTTCGGTTGTTTCCTTTTGTGAAAAAAATGACATAAATGTTCCAAAGATGGAAGACATGCATCCTCCAAAACTAACAAGTAGAAATCGTGAACCAGAACCTAGTACAACAACCCTTCATCATTTTCAAGTTGACGTATTCTATTCCGTCATTGATAAACAACTTCAAGAGCTTAACGAACGATTTGATGAAGAAAGTATGGAGTTACTTGTGTGTATGGCATGTTTGAGTCCTGCTAAGTCTTTTTCATCCTTCGATAAGAAAACGTTGCTCAAACTTGCGGAATTTTATCCTAACGAGTTCTCAAGTGCTGATTTGCTTCGTCTCGGTGATCAACTCGACAAGTACATTAAGGATGTGAAAAAAGATAAAAGATTTAAGGGGTTGAAGGATATTAAAGAGCTCTCGAAGAAGCTTGTGCAGGTGAAAAAGCATGAAGTGTACAATCTCGTCTATTTGCTTATCAAGTTGGCGTTGATTCTTCCAGTTGCAACAGCTAGTGTTCCAAGAGGTTTCTGGAGAATGGCTTTTGTTGAGAAGGAACTAAAGGCTAATACAGGTGGTCAGTTGCTGAATGATCGTATGGTTACTTACATTGAGCGAGATGAGTTCATCACAGTTAGAAACGAGGATATCATCAGTAACTTTGAAAGTAAGAAGACTCGTCGAGAGTGACTGTAAGTTTGGTTTTAGTACTTGTTTTGAACCTGTAACTGGATGTTATGCTGTTTCTTTTAAATACCCAGTTAATGTTATGAATCGTATGCTTTTGCTAGTATATACTCATCGTGTAGTCCCAAAATTCGTCACCAACTTTGATCTGTGTCATATCTGTGTATATGACACGTATACATGCCGCCAACACATAACACAAAACCCCAACGTCTCTTTTTATCATCTGTAATAGCTTTACAATTCAGTAAATGTAATCTATTTATCTACTATGTGGTGTGGTCCAAGCTCTTTTTTGCTCACGAAAGCTTCCAATGACCGCAGACTGTGTGTCATCAGCTAGCCGGTCTGCAAAATTGTGATAATATGATACATGGTCAAACTTTTCCAATACTTTGATTGCTTTCTTTTGTTCTGTATCGATACTAATTTCTCCATCTTTAGATATCAGCCCTGTTGCATGAACCTTAAGATGTTTGACTTTAAAGTTTCGAGATAGAATTTGTTGATCACCGGCTAAGATAACTGCACCAAGGATCTCCCCCAAGAACGTATCCTACAATTTGCCACCATTAAATTGCATGTATATATACGCATCCAATTATAAGTAGTGAGATAGATATATACCATATGTCGATATCTATGGTTTGTTTCTTGCAAATGATACATCCTTCTCAGCAAACGTAGGCTGAAACGAGCTTCAGGTGTCGTTTTCTTTAGATCCAACTTTTTTATAAGATGTGAAAAGGCACGCACCTTTCGTTGCATACCAAGAGGAATGAGTGTAATATCAAGAATTGATTCAAACACCACTTTTGCCGCTAAAGGGTCTAGAAACATGTTAAGTTCAGCATATTTGTTTATAGGAACATTGAAGATGTTTCCCATGTCTTTCTTCTTGTTGTAGTCGATATGTCCGCCTACTATGAATACATCCTGCAGAATATATGATATAATGCAGGATTCTTTTACGATAGTTATGAATTTTATTCGCGAACTACTAAAGCACGTGGACCAACACTAACCTGAATGATAGAAGTAGCATTTGTGTCTGCTAGTATAATCTTTGCTAAAGTTGTTAATGGTCCATTAGTCAAAATGGTGATTTTAGATCCAATATCAATAGATTCCACTACGGACTTCCAAACTTCTAGTGCTAGTGGTTGTCTAAGATGCGGAAAATCAGTAGTCCGAGGAGCTCCAAACTCCACAGAATTCTCTGCTGTATACCTGCAGAAACACACCAACCCATATCAACCTGCACAATTATGCGTAATGCCAGAGTTGCAAACACCTGTTTTAGTCTAATTTGCTTCCTCAACAAAACAAACGAGCACGTTGTCTGAATAAACATGCAAATGAGAATAAAAGTACCTTCTTGGGCTTCTCGGTAGATCACGGGCAAGTCCAAAGAGAGTGTCAGAATCCAAAAAGCCGCCACTACCATGTGGGATAGCCTTCGAGTACTTACAGTTGCCAACACTAGGGTCATTCGGGTAAGATTGGTTTAAGCCAAATGAATCCCCTAAGCCAACAATAATGTCATCACGACCCATCATATGTAGCAAATCATAGATTACGTCTATTGTTGCTGCATTTGCCCACCCTGTTGGAGTTACTAGTATTGCCTGGGATAAAGCTTTAAATAAAGTAATGCACACATGATTCTCATATTAATTTACAAGTATTTTATAATAATAAAAATCATAGTACCTTGAGATTTATTGTCTCGACCGGTACTTTGAGGAGATAAAAGAGAGCCAAAAAAT
Source organism: Glebionis coronaria (assembly GCA_025667525.1). Classification (NCBI taxonomy): domain Eukaryota; kingdom Viridiplantae; phylum Streptophyta; class Magnoliopsida; order Asterales; family Asteraceae; genus Glebionis; species Glebionis coronaria. Next base: position 18,891,677 of record CM046878.1, on the reverse strand, counting down.
CTCCTGCGCTCATATCCATGTCAAAAACGACCATCTTTCCTAGTTCTTTATCTTTAAAATCTGGTTTGTAGAGAACCTCCTTGTAATGAGGAAATTGAGATGTAAAGTTGAATCTGCCTCTATTTTGTGGTCGGTTTAGTACCTGTCGTAAGAATTAAGTTCTTAATCGTAGTTTCGTTTTCATATGCTAATAGCATGTAACAACGTGTAACCAGTGGATGAGCTTACAGGAACCAATCTTATTAATTATGCTTAGAAAAAGCCAGACTCATTACCATTCAACCCGTTTGACTCTTTTCCTTTCTGCTAAACATATTATTCAACCCATTTGATCTTTTTGGGATACAACTTAACTCAAATCAACCCATTCATAAGTATACGGTTGGATCAACTTACGTCAAGAAAACTGATGAAAAATTCTCTATCAAGGGAACTACTCTTGTCACGGTTTTGCTTTGCCCTCGTAGCAACCCTTACACGCACTGAATCTGGTCCATTGACTCTCTCTGTGTAACCATCCTGATTCTATAGTTTCAGTATCTAGGTAGTTGAAAAACATGTTATAACAATAGGCATAATTATAAAACATCATATGAAATTTGCATGACTGTCGATATGTTTTTTCATTCAACTTCGTTAAAGAAACTAAAATCACTTGATATCTTGTTAATAGAGGAATTACCTTACATCGTCCATTAGCTTGGAGGCAAAATGGATCTTGAATGCCCGTTTGAACATGACCACTATGAACTCCGTTTTTTGTTAAGTTGAATTTTGGAACGTCATGACCATCAAAGAAACTATTTGAGCTATCAGATATTCCGTAAGGTTTATTGGAAGTAACCACTGTAATATTCATATACTCCACTTCAGCAAATTCATTTTCGCCATTTTTCTTGTGAACGTTACCCATAATTGAAGTGGCAATACCGGTCATAAACGAATCCCACATAAAACAACTCTGCAAAAAAAAAAAAAAAAAAACGATAATTTGTCAAGATAAAATATGTTTTCATGAATGTATTCAAGGCTATTACCTCATAGAATTGATCGTCAAACCAAGTATCTCGGACCATCTTTAATGACTTGAAAGCATATTGTGCCTCAAATGTATGTTGATTCCGCTCAAATGCTTCAAAGAAACTTTGAGTTATGGGAATTGTGTTTGTTGCATCCAACGGCACAATAGTAACGGGAATTCCAGAATGAATAACCTATACAAGCGAGTATATGCATGTTAGAGGTGGAAAATTAGGCAGGTTCGGTAATGGGTCAAAATGAGTTTGGGTTAAAAGCCATAAATACCTGGTATGCTGCAAAAGGATCACCAAAGATGTTGAACTCCGCATAAGGATTACTTTTATAGCCAGTGAATATATTACCACGATCACCACATTGTTGAGGCTCACAAGTCGAGTTCACGTTTTTGGGACAACAACCAGTTGGATTCTTTGACTTCACACCGCCACCCATGATATAAATATGGGTGATATTTTTCTTCAAATGTGGATTTGTCATAAGAAAAATAGCAATATTGGTATGTGCTCCTATTACAAACAGACTAACTGGACCACCAGATATTTTCTCGATTAGTACTTGCTGAGCAGTAGGTTGTTGAAGAGGAGAGTATCTCCTGTTTCCCTAGTTCATAGTCAACATTCACACATAACTCGTAAGTTCCTGAACATCTTTGTGGAGTAAATGTAGAAAAGAAACTCGGGACATTCACTTTTTTCACTATCAAGTCCCTGAGCAGCTTTGTGGTTTGACATAAGTATTGAAATACCTGTGGAAGAAAGCTTTTTCGATAGCCAAAGTTTGTATCTTTATACAATCGTCCTCCAGCTCCCACAGGAATAGCCTGTCTGTATCTACAAGGTCCGGCTGTACCACTTCCCTGATTATTATTCATCAGAAACTATAGTTAGCTCTAGGTTTATATAGTGTAACTGAATTGAGCGAGCATAATTATACCTGGTCAATGATCGGAATATAGCCACCAACGTTTGGTTGTATAGTGCCATCTTCGAGTATTCCACCCTCACCTCCCACACCAACAGCAATATCATCACGTCCCATCATGTAAAGAATATCATATATTTGATTTACCGAGTGTCCAGCGTCTGACCATGCATTTGCGTTAATGGTTATTCCCTGCAGCACCATATAATGTCGTCAATGAATATATATTGCATCTTATTATGATTAATTACTGACACACAAATCAAGCAACGAATAAAGTACTGCAATCTACTTTCGTACGCACAACTATGCTTTTAAACAGATAAAATCGTTTAAATTTTGAGGTTGAAAAGTAACACATCTGATAATCAAAAATCAGATTCTTATCTCTTTTACACAATACTGAACTTCAACGTTTAGAATCCTTATGCTTACTGGTTAGGCAGTTCAGCTTAACAAGCAGTTTAGTATATCAATGATTCGTAAGATGTTCAAAATGGCGAAGATTAGGTAAGTTAACTTCTTACATAGTACTTTTTTTAGAACGGAAAATGTTAGTGGTTAGTGGGTCGAGTCGTGCAATGACATCAAGCGGCAGAATGTCTTTTTCGAACCCTCGCCTAGTTATGCTAAACTCTTTATTCTGCTTCGCCTGAGAGCCCTTGACAGGTCTTGAAGACCTCCAAGAAACCTCCCCAAGAAAACCACTTAGTGAACGTTAGTGGCCAACTGAGCTAAGCCAGTTGGTTATATTCTTACATACTAATGATATAAATCTCCAATTTAAGACGAAAGGGATTATGATTAGAGTATTCGAGGGTTGAAATAAAGTTTCTATAACATCAAGGGTTTGCTTAGAAAATAACTGTAAATCAAATCCTTATAGAATCTCATGACCAAAACACTACAAAAAGTACCCAATTTAATAATTAGTGGACTCTTCAAAGTCAAATGTTGATTAATATTACCACACACATGTCATGCGTGTGACAGAACCACACACGCACAATGGACCAAGTGTAATAGCCGAGCCCATGACCGCGGTCCCACTTTTCACGACTAACTTTACAACCAACTTAATGTAATAAGACAATCAGCGTATTAACAAAATATACCTACAAAAACCATTGAATAAAAACACCCACACAGACGACAAATTAACCTCACACGACTATGGTCTGCACGACTAAGTCTTGCTTTTTTTTCCTATGATCTCCGTGTCCTTATGGGTAAGTGTAGCAATGAACGACGTGTTTTCATTGTACCCAATCAATGTTATCTGTTACGGATGGTCCTACAATAACTTGAGTACTCAAAATCAAGTTTATACATGTGACTGAGAATCATTTTATCGCTAGACAACTTTCAATTCATGAGTTATCTTATGACATATTATTAAAATGTGGTAGTTTGGCTATAACTATTGTAGGCAACCGGCTACAATCCCTTCATCGGCAAAACACAAGAAATGATTCTGGGACTCGCGGACTCACACAAGGACTCAAGGACCTACAGATTCTAGCACAAGTTATGCCAATTGACTGCAATAAAAATTGTAGCTAACATATCCCCCTTGTTAAAACACAACAAAAAAACTTAACCTCCATTCGAGGACACAACCAAACACACAAAAAAAAGAATTAAAAAAAAACATTAACCTGAATATTTGTTAGATATTAAGAACATCAAAACCAAATTTATCCTTTTAAACAATAATCAAACATATCAACTAAACATCAAATTAAACACCCGACTCGGGATTTATAACACGGTCTTGCACAATTTTTTTTTATGATTGTTAGTACTACTAAAGTTGTCTAGGCAAACGTGGGTATTGCACGTGTCGAAAAAAGACATGCTTTATAAAAAATTTACACTTGGCTAAAAATAAGATGTAGCCGGTGATACACCGGCTTTCATGTGGGCTTTCATGTGGGTCCGCCTGCAAACACTCATGCATCCTATCCATGTTTCATCCACCACGAGTTTACAAAATCAAAGATATATACAAGTACAACCAGGGGCGGACCCACATGGAACATGGAAGCCGGGTGTGGCCCGGGCCACACCTTATCATATTTTAGGTCACGAAGGATAAATTTGTATAAAACATGTCTTTTTTTAAAACGTGCGACCATAAAACATATTTGTGCAATACCCTGTTATAAATCCTGGGTCCGCCTCTGAGTACACAAACATAGAGTACGTACTGATGTATGATATGCATGCAACTAGATCATATAAACAAAAAAGCTACGTAAGAAAATGAACTGACCTGCAAATCGAATTCGGACCGGTTAAGCTTAAGGAGATACAACATAGCGAAGAAATCATCAGTATCAACATCTGTATCCAATACTATCCGTTGAGGTTCACCAAAGCAGCCAGTTACAAACAACAGTGACGTCATCATCCATATATATAGGATCTTCATTGTTAATGAAATGTGGAAAGGAAATGATAAAAGAGAAAGGTGACCAGTTTATTTATGAGTGGAGTGGACCAAAATTAGTCAAAACTGTGTTTGATTTTGGTCCTTTCAGTTGTGATGTTATTATGAATGAACCCTATAGTTCTAAATAGGCTCAGAATAACCCTTAAAACAAGAGAAACGACGTGTGTAAACGAGATAAGACAACTCGCAAGCTACTCGCGTACATATATTCGAGTAAAGTTCAAGCTCCAAAATTCTCGACTTTTGAATTTGAGCTTCAATAAATTACAATTTTATCCTTCTTATACATTATTTATTTGATTTTCATACAAACCGAGTTGAACCGAGTTTTATATGTCGAGTATCATCGAGTTCGAGCATGAAATTTGAGAATATGAAGCCTGAGTTTTGTATAACGAGTCGAGTTTTGGGCTCGAGTTTTAGTATTATGCTGGCGTATCTTGGCGTTTATAGTGTTATGATATCGAGATTCAAACTACTTGGTTAGGGAGAAGAAAATGAAGAAGAGGAGGGTATCAATGGGTTGGTTAGGTAATATGTAACTTGTTTTGGGTTTGTAAATTTATCTTGAGCCAATTTTAGCATTAGTAATATATAACTTGTGTTGGGCTTGTATGGTATTAATGTAGAGATGCACATACAAACCGGTTTGGAACCGGTTAACCGGTTTAGAACCGAAAACTGGAACCGGTCTCAACCGATTTTTTTAATAACCGGTTACAGTTTTTCTCAAACCGGCAGTTACTAACCGGTTTGGATTTTGAAGTCTAGGAGCCGGTTTGAACTGGTTTTTTTCCCAACCGGTTAGTAACTGGTTAACCGGTTTGGAGCGGGTTTTTTTTTCAAATTTTGAAATTTGCTTTTATAGCTAGTACTAGTAGGACCGGGTAGGTAGAGTTTTTTTTTTAACTTTGGAATCTTTTTATTTTCATTTTAGCTATAAATAGACTAGTTGTATCACACAATATTCACAAGTAACACATTTTACTTTCATTTTAGCAAAAAAAACTCAAAATCAAAACCGAATTTGTTTCACTAATAACAAATGGCAGGAGGACGAGGTAAAGGCAAAGCTTCTTCAAGTAACACCGGTGTTGGTTCTACATCTTCCAAACCAGAGAAGGAAGAAGTAACAGTTGCAGAAGTGATGTCAACTCACAATCACACCGCTGCAATTTGGCAAGAGTATCAATACGTGAGGATGACGGAAGGTGCTTATAAGGCTCAATGCTTGCATTGCTTTAAAACCATGCAGCCTGGTTCCACCTCGACGTTGAAGTCTCATATTGAACAAAGGTATTGTAAATCACTCAAGAACACGGCGGAAGCGGGTCAACCCTCGGTGACTCGAGAAGGGGGCATATTTTTATATAACCTGGAAGTTGTTCGAGAACAATTTGCCGGGTTGGTTATTCATGAGGGGATGCCATTCAACCATTTCGACAACCCTCGTATCACTAGGGTGTTTCAAAAGACTCTACAACCGAAATACAACAATGTAAGTCGTTCTACCCTTAAACGTGATGCTATGAACATGTGGAGAGCGGCTAAACGAGAACTTAAAGATGGATTTTTAAACTTAAATTCTAGTGTTAACTTAACTATGGATGTGTGGTCTACTCCTCATGGGTTGGTCGGTTCATACATATGTGTTACCGCACATTGGATCGATCTGAGCAATTGGCTCATGATGAAGCGGGTCATTGCATTCGAAGACTTTCCATATCCTCACGGGGCACTTGAGTAACGTGAACTTTGCAGATGATGCAAAAAAATCTTTCAACGATGCCTTTGAGGGTTTATGGCAAGTTTACTTTGAAACATATGGTAACATACCTTCTTCATCACATGTTAGTTCTTCATCGGGTACGAGTTCAAGGAATCCGATAACAAAAATGATAAATGCTTTACAAGAAAGCAAAAACGAAAGGGCAAGGCTTGAAGAACAAGGATCCAACGAATTTAATATGTATGTCTCGGGAAAATGGATCGAACTTTCCACCGATTAGTTTATAGACTTTGATATATTGGCTTGGTGGAAAGCAAAGGAACAAATGTGGCCCGTTTTATCCCGAATGGCTCGTGACTTGCTAAGTGTACAAGCTACTTCGGTAGCTTCGAAATCGGCTTTTTCAACAAGTGGAAGAGTTCTATCTAATCGAAGAACAAGACTCACTCCAGCGTCTTTGGAGATGTGCATGTGATTGAAAGATCACTTAGATGCACAAGAGCGGGTACAACACAAGACAAGTCTTGAACACACCTTAGACTTTGAAGAAGAGATTTTTTTTAACGGCAATTTTATTAAAAGAAATTAGCAAGGAGCTAGCATGAAATTACAAAGATAATAAATGAGGGTTTTTTTAACCAATCTACCCAAGAAATACGACTATTCGAACGACTAGAAACCCAGGTAAAAGAGTGATAAACAATATCATCGAAAACCTCCTCGCGTTTAGGGGGGGAGTCATCAAAAATAGAACGATTGCGAAATCTCCATATAGCCCACCAAGCCACGCCAAACGTCGCCTCTAAAAAAACTTTTACCAAAGATGGAAGACGAATTAATTCGAACCAGCTTAGCCAATCTTGAAAGGAAGGCCAAGGCTGAGAAATAAGCTCCCACCAATTACAAATCCTACGTAGAATAAGCTTAGTAAAATAACACCCAAAGAACACATATTGGGCATCCTCCTCGGAACAGTCACATGCCGGGCATATAAGAGAATCCACGTTAATACCGCGCCTCGCCAGATTACATCTAGTAGGCAACCGATCTAAACGAGCCTTCCACAGAAAAATATTCACCTTTATGGGAATGCATTTGACCCATCTGGTTGCTATATGATGCGTCAGAAGAATGATAGCGTCAATGGAGTTACGAATGTCCTTAACTTTAAACTCACCATCTGCAGATAAATCAAAAATGGGTATATCCCGAGAGTCAGAAAGAGATACATGTTCAATAATAGTTGACAAAGTCTCCAGTTGTTCCGACTCAATGCCCCCTCGGACTGCTCTACGAAAGGAGCCGTCTAATGAACCACCCAACTTTGAAGCAACAGAAATATCCGTAGAAAGTTCTAAAGCAAAAAGACGGGGGAAGCTGGCATACAGGGGCAAATCTCCTACCCACACATCAGTCCAGAATTTTGTATGCATACCGTTGCCTAAACGAGTTTTATAGTGTGACCAAAAATCGAAACCCATCTCTTTTAAAACATCGATCTCACGTAGAATAGAACACCAGGTTGAGGACCATTTCTTAGTGTGAAACTCAATCGACTGACCATATAACTCCTTGATAATATGACACCAGAGGGATCCATCTTGCAAAAAGAAACGCCATGCCCACTTTAGGAGAAGGGCACGGTTAAGGGCAAAATAACTTGAAACGCCTAAACCCCCGTATTGTTTGGCAGCAAGCACGCGATTCCAAGCCACCCACGATGTTTTATTTTCCCCATAATTACCACCATTAAAAAAACAGCTACGGATGGACACCATAATCTTTAACACACCACGAGGAGCTTTATAAAGAGACATATTATATATTGGAGATGCTCCTAGGACCGACTTTAAAAGGGTAAGATGCCCTCCTATGGAAAGAGTTTGAGCCTTCCACTTTGAAAGACGGATTTTAATCTTTAAAATGATATTGTCCCAAGCATTGATCCGAGAATGAAGAAGACCAACTGTTACCCCCAAATAACGAAATTGATTTTTCATAACCGAACAGCCAATTTTATTGGCCACCTGTTGAATATCAGATAGAGGCGTACATGTTCCTAGAATCTGACTTTTGGAAGCATTAATTTGAAGACCAGGAGCCAAATGAAAAACTCTCAATATATTAAGCACACCCTTCAAGTTATCAACCGACCAATCTCCGAGAAACATCGCATCATCGGCATAGAAAAGATGGGAGATGGATAACGAAGATGAAAATTTAATACCATTAAATACGCCATTTTCCACAACATTAGAGATCGAGAGATGTAAAACCTCCATAACTAAAATGAAAAGATATGGAGCGAGGGGATCGCCTTGCTTGAGACCACGAGAGCAAGAAAACTCATTCGTAGGGCTACCATTAATTAAAATAGAAGCTCTAGCTGAAGACAACGTTCCACTGATCCACTTACACCAAGTCTAACCAAACCCAAATTCTTTCAAAGTGTCAAGCCAAAAATCCCATCGGACTGAATCGTAAGCTTTAGCAAAATCGACCTTGAAAAACATAGCTTTTTTGTTCTTTTTCTTGCACCAGTGTAGAATCTCGTCAAGAATGAAAGGACCATCAAGAATTTGTCTTCCTGAAATAAAAGTTGTTTGTGAATCAGATACTAAATCATCAATCACCATAACCATTCTGTTAGCTAAGACTTTGGTAACAACTTTGTAGACACATCCTATCAAACTTATAGGTCGAAAGTCTGTCACAAATTTAGCGTCAATGACTTTGGGAATTAAAGCGATAAACGAAGAGTTGCAGCCTTTGGGAAATTATCCATGCGTAAAGAAATATTGCACCGCATCACAAAAATCTGGACCAATCAGATCCCAAATATCTTAAAAAATTCGAAGGTAAAGCCGTCAGGCCCTGGAGACTTGTTGTTCCCACAGCCCCAAACAGCCACCCAAATCTCGTCAGCGGAAACACTACGTTCAAGGTCCTCCGCTTGAGATTGCGAAAGCTTCTTACTAAACTGGAAATTCAACTTAAAGCGCTGAGCAACAGGAGCTTTAAACTGAGCTGCAAAATGATGAAGGAAGACGTCTTTAATAGTATCAGGTTCTGTGCACCAAACCCCATCGATAAAAACACCTTGAATCGCCAATTGTGATCTTTTTTTATTGATGATACCATGAAAAAACTTTGAATTCTCGTCTCTTTCTATCGCCCATTTCAGTTTAGCTTTTTGATGGAAATCTTTATTGTCCATACCAGTAATCTTGTGAAGACGTTGTTTTAAGTCGAGACGTCTAAGAACAAGATTATCATCCTTAATCCCACGGTCCAAATCATGGTCAATATCTTTAAGATCAGAAATGATCTTAATTTTGGTAGATTGAACCTCCGTCCGCTTATTATTCACCCACGAGCGGATCACAGTTTTAAGACCCTTAAGCTTCTTCTTAAAGCGAATCAACTTGTTGGGATCAACATCCATAAGAGTAAGCCATGAAACAGCAATCATCTCATCAAAACCCTCAAAATCAAGCCATGAATGAAAAAAACGGAAGGGTGTAGGCCCAAAATCTAATTGAATTTCCCAAAGAAGAATCGGCCTATGATCCGATAAATGTCGATCTAAACAAATAGCAGTGATAGATGGAAAGATCGTATAGAGCGTACTAGAGATCAAAAATCTGTCTAATTTGCTCATCTTCATAGCTGAAGGATGAGACCAAGTAAAATTGAAACCCTCCAATTTGATATCAACGAGGCCCGAAGCTGTAATAAATTGATCAAAGTATCTCGCACTAAAAGGATTAAAACATGAACCTCGACGTTCTTTACTTGATCTAACTTCATTGAAATCTCCCATAATGATCGATTCACCATTCCATCGACCTAAAATCAGTGAAAGATAGTCCCATAGAAATATTTTCTGCGCAAGTTGTTAAGGCGCGTAGACCGCAACAAAAAGAAGTTTAGTATTACTCGGCAGCCATGTGCCATAAATAGCAATGAAGTTGTCCGAGATAGTAACTTGATCCTTCTTGAAAAAGGAATTCTCCCAAATGCAAAGTATGCCTCCTGAATTACCAAGCGACTCACTGTAAACAAAGTCGTAATTTAAATTTCCCCAAAGAAACTTAACATCCATATGAGAAATCGAAGACATTTTAGTTTCTTGAATAGCGATGAATCTGATACGATGAGAATTAATAAGCGCCTTTACCCACTCCTTTTTTGTCTTGTGACCAAGACCCTAAACATTTAACGACATCACATTCATTAAAAACCACTAATATCTCCTTTTCGTCCAATGATTCGTTCTAAATCTTTGGTACTACCTTCCATACTGTAACCCATCGCTTGTCCAACCTGAATAACATTCTCTATAATGCCTAAAATGGAACCTCCATTATTTTTAACGTGTCTTCCAAAATTATTATTACATGATTCAGCAAAAGTATCCTGCGAGTGATTGCTCATAATAATCGGATCAATAGTCTTGGCTGCACCATCGTTTGGGCTTCCATCTTCCTCAATATTTTGTCGTATCACCGAAGCGTCAAGAGTAAACCCAGGTGGATTCGGAAGGGAAGGGCTATGTTCATGTTGAGCTCCAACATGTAATTTATGAAGTAAATCACGTATTTCAAATGGATCCTCCGATTCAGCGTTGCCTATATCTCTTCTAGGGGAACTTTTGGACTCTCATTTACGCGAATTTTTGGAGCACGAATTCGATCCAAATGTAGTATCTGGAACAACCTCATCTTCATTGTCAAGATCATCACCTGCTACATCTTCATTAGGACGTGTATCCGACTCATCATCCGAAACATCATCATCCTCCTCCGTAGACAAAAAGGAGGGATTCCAAGTGAATAACTCCTTCGCACGAACCATGAAAACACGACCTTTGACAATGATTTTGAACGTTTCCAAAATCGAGGTAGGATTATTGGTAATGAAACAAATACGTTTACGACCAAAAGACGAGTCACCATAATCTTCCAAATCTAGTAAATGACCCCATTTCTTTGCTATTTTAGTGAACGTACCATGGGACCATGCATTAAGAGAGATACCTTATATATCCACCCAAACGACGCGTTCATCGCTGATGAAATCGGGTATAGCATTAATTAGAGAGTGAAACCATGAATCAATACCAATATGCTTGAGAAAGTTATTTTTGGACTCCATAGTATCGCATTCAAAAAGCACCCAAACTCCTCCCAAGTATGAGACTTTGATATTTGAAAACCCTTCGTCTTTAAGAATATTGTACATGTTAGGGATAGAAGTCACATCCTTTACTTTGCCCATAACATGCTTCGACATATCATGATCAATCAAACAATCTTCATCTATAATCAATGCAGGAGCAGGAGATAAGACAGATCTATGATTATGAGATGCCATTTTGTTAACAGCATTTGCATACGAGCATATACCTCCTTGATAATGATGGCCAACAGAATCAGCCTCAACATTAACATTGGTGTGCTTAGTGATTTTGGAGGGACGTTCAAATCTCACTTGATTAACGTACAAATGGTGTCGCTCAATCCAGATTATGCGTAAATTACCCACAATCCGATTAATATTCTCAACCTTAATGAACCGAACAAAAGCAAATTTCTTACCAGCCTTAGATAATTTAAAAGGTATGAAAACATCAATGACGGTACCGTAATCGCTGCATGTTTCCACAGTTCTTGAGATGATGTTTATTTAGGGAAATTAGTGACAAAAATGGAATATGAGATCTTAGTAGTCCGATCTTCAACCGATACTCGAGAAGGTTGATTTGGTGAATACGATGTCCCACGTTTGGAACGCTTAACCTCTTTCCATCCGTAATTTGCCATAACAAAACGGAACAAAAAACAAAGACTAACGAAAAGAAACAAAAAAGGATCTCACAAACCCTAAAAAAGACGACAAAAGCACGAAACCCTACATCAAAAATCGTTACCTACCAACAATCGGCGAGCCTATTAAGATATGATTTAGAGTCGGGACAAATCAATAATCAGATATTAACAAGCGAATGGATGTTGCGTAGGAGATTAAGATCCGATCAGATGATAGGAAGTCGTACCCGCCATTGATGATTTAGAGTATTTTCTTTTAGTTATTAACTTAAGATTGGTCCTTTTGAAGAAGAGGTATTTGACTATGAGGTGGAATCGGGTGAAGTGATATCACTAATCGATGAAGAACTGTCACAAGATGAAGCTAATGTAGAAGCTAGGTCCAAGCCCAACAACGAAGTCAACCTAGATAGTTCCGAATCCGATTAGTTATCCGTTTTAATTATGTTTATGTATTATGTGTGAGTGTGATGTATTTCCTTTCAATTGTATTTCCTATTCAATGTAATTGTAATGTTCTATTAAATAAAAGTGATGTTTTTAATAATTGTAGTCTTACGGCTTCTCTACGGTTCACCATCCGCTCTAAAAACGAAAAACAAAAAAAAAATCTCGGCAGACCGATTAACCGGTTAGAGTTTGTTAGCCATTATACCGGTTTGTAACCGAACCGGTTAACCGGCCAAACCGGTTTTTTTGGTCTTTGACCAAAAACCGGTTTTTTAAAACACAAACCGAACCGATTCGGTTAACCGGGTCTGTGCATATCTATATTAATGGATCGGTCAGACGAAAATACGAAGACGAAGAACAAATTCATTCTTCGGGACGTATGTTTTTTTCTGTATTTTTTTTTTATTTTTGTATTTTTATAATGTATATTTATTTATGTATTGTAATATGTTAAAATTTAATAAATAAAATTTATGTAATGGGTTATTATGAAAAATAGTTAGTTAGTGGAAGAAAGTGGTGTCATTTGGTGTTATGTTAACCGTGATGTTATGGGGTGTTTGTGTTATTTTGTAAAAGTTGATGTGATTTGACGTAGATGAAAAAAAAGTGTTGTTATGATGTTACGGTAGATTGGCAGGGTTCAAAATAAATGAAGCGAAAGAAAATAAAATTTTGCAAATATTATTATATATATATATATATATATATATATATATATATATATATATATATATATATATATATATATATATATATATATATATATATATATATATATATTAGTTAAAATAGTGTAGTATCTTATAATTGTTAAAATAAAAAGTAATTTGGACCTTTAGATTTACTATTTTAATTAAGATGACATCATTCTCATTAAAAGAATATTAAATTGTTAATTAATTGCATTTCTATGTTTGTTAGGAAATTTATAAAAAAAGGCTTTATTGATTAAATTTAACCATATTTATTACATTTATTAATTGTATTTTAATTGAAACACTTGATATTAATTGGAAAAAACACTACTATGTTTTTTCAAAAGTAACTATATTTTACTAATATGTACTAGTAACTATTTCGGAGTTTTAGTTTTTTTCTTATCTTGTATCACCTATTAATTTATACAATTCAAGACAAGTTATTTTGTGAATATTATATTAAGTTATAGTTACGGACATCAATTGGTACATAACAGTTTTTTATTTGTTTAGGTTGTGTACGCGTTAAATGTTAAATATGTACCATCATATTTGTAATTTTGGATGTGACATGAATTGTATCTATTTTTACATGAGTTGATAGATATGTACCTCTATTTTCTTGTTGATGTATCATCTTATTATTTTATAAAATATTGGATATGTAGTTGTTTACTTTTAAAGAATATTATTTAGACATAATGTATCAAAACTTTTTTATGTATCAAGTTTACCTATTATAAAGAATAAAAATGTATAAAAAAAGAAAAAAATATAAAGATGTATCAAGAAAACCGTTATTATCTATAAGTTTGGTTAAATGAAAATTAAATATTGTTTAAAACATTAAATACTATTGGTTAAATGAAAATTAATTCTAGGTTTATTTATTATTTGTCCTTTGACCATATATTAGTTACATTAATACAATTCATCTATTATTAATTGCATTAATACTAACTAATTAAATCCAATGGTTCATAATACTTTTCATTTTAACAATTTTAAAGAGGTACACCACGTTAACCCAACTCTATATAAGATACTACACTATTTTAACTAAAATATATATATATATATATATATATATATATATATATATATATATATATATATATAGGGATGGGTTCTAGAGAAAACCTTCTATTGAGAGAAAACCTAGAAAACAAAACAGTAAGGTAAATTTCGAATTAAATAAAAACGGAGGGTAGAAAATGAAATTAATAAAAAAAGTGGAGGGGTTAGAAATGTCAATATCTGATACTTATTCTTAAAAATCACCTACGCATTATTATCTTCTTCTCCGGTTGCGTTCACCGGCGGCTACGCCACCATCACCACCACACCATCGCTATCCACTCATATTATTTTACCTAAATTAAATATTTTGAACCTCCCAATTCCCCCTAAACTATACCCTAAAATCGATAGATCTAGTAAAATTTCACAATTAAAAGATGAGAATGATGATCTTGATGACGTGGCACCGTTTGATTAGTGTCAATTTGAGCTATTTTGGTCCAATCCTCTTCAATTCATAACATATAGTTTGAGCTATCTGACATCAAAAGTTGTGGATGTGGAGTTCGCTTTTGAGAGGTATTTATTTTTATTAGTTTGTATGTATTTTGCTATAAAACTATTAGAACATATGTTTTAATGTTTTGTGTGTCGATGAACATATAGAGGTAACAAATAAATATTCGAGCTTTAGTTTAAACATTCATTATTGATACATGTAGTCATGTTTATATGGATGGCTCAGTACATTTTCTTACTTCTTGTATATTTACCGTATCATACAGCCGATATATCCTAATATGTATCTTCAAGCAATAGTCAAACCCAACCGATAGATTACAACTATAAAATTGGTTAGGGGCTGCGCGAACGTAGATTTCCATCTTTTGCGTCCCTTTGCAAGTTGTCAGATTCTTGCAAGATTGTTGCTGTCCGTTATCCTATTTTCTTTCATAATTTGAGAATCAACGCATCAGTGTGCTGCTTTCTGCTTACCTCGAGATTCTGCACCATCACTAGCTTTCTGTGATCCTGATCCTTGTGTGTTGCCTCGGTACCACTGCTAGCCATATTAGAAATTCAAGTATCAACCAGCGGCTTTCTGTCCACCTCGAGATTTTGCGCAATCACAACCTTTCCTGGTCCTGTTTCTGTTCCTTGTGTGTTGCTCTGTACCACCCTAGCCATATTAGAAATTAAAGCATCAATCTGCTGTTTTCTATCCTTCTCCACAGTCTCTTGCTTTTCAGGTTCTGACACCATGTTGGCCACCTTGTTACACTTGCTAGAGAACTTTCATTGACAGTGAAGACGTCATCTTCATTAATGTATGTCCTGATTGGCTCCTTCCTCCAAACATTCTTTTCATCTTCTGTTGCACAAACCAATGACTGCAAGCAACTCTTTAGTTCCATGGTGGGTATCTCAACAGCATGTTGGATTTCTTTGTAGCTCAACTGCTCTGCATTGTTAAAAAGCATAAAAACGCATATTTGATTAGTTGATACACTGAGCTCGTACTGTTTTGTGCCAAATGTCGCTTTGATAGCTGCAGAACCCATGCACACAAAGCCTTTTATGCAACTTGCAAGTGCCAAAAGCAGAGTCAATGCATCTCTAGCAACAGCAGCAGATCACAGTTCTCTCTTATATACAAAAATATTGTAGCAAGACATCTACGAGACTGACAATATGCTCTCTAATAGAACTTGAAAGCTTCATCACAGAACAAAGAGTTTTAACTGCAATTCCAATTTCACGTAAGTCATTTCGAGCATATATATGCATACAACCCACACACCAAAAAACACACATTACTCTTACTTTGGATCCTACCCACGCACCGACTATTGAATCCACCCACACACCTTCATTTTATTACTTTCCCTAAAATCAGATCCATTTATTCCGTTAAAACTGAATCAAACCGATCCAAATCATATTGTTGATTATGGTTCGGGGAAAGTGATGGATTTGGTGAAGGCAGATTGTTGATTATGGTTCGGGGACAGTGATGGATTTGGTGAAGGCGTTTGAGAATAAGCTCGAAATCAGATGTTGAGGCTACGAACGAGGAGGGAATGAGGAAAAGTGATCAGTTTTCGATGACGTCGTTTGGTGTGTCATCTTCGTTGGATAGTAACCACGAGAGCTTTCCATTTCAGATCAAGTCGAATCATTACGGTCTCAAATACCAGGTGGATCAAGTGGAATCGGTTACGGTCTCAAATACCAGGTCTTAATTTCATTCATTCATTAAATTAATATGTAGGTGCATTTGGTACGATTGTGGTCTGTCGGTAGAGAAATTGTTTGCGATGGAATTACCACTTTATTCTTGGTTAATATTACCCGTTATTTTGCTTCTGCCGTGTATAACCTTTATAGGACTGGAGGGAAATTTTATGGTCTGTTAAAAGCTATATTATCTACATTGCTTTATTTATATTATTTTCAAGCATTTGATCACTGTTTAAAGTTTGTCAGTAATCTCTGTTGTTGAAGGTGAATCATATGGAGCAGCGGTGTGGCAGATTCCAGAATTGTATGGAGTGTCAAATTCTCCTCAGTTGGAATGCATTTCTTCCCTTGATGCACATAGTTCAAAAGTTAAGTGGTGAGTTATGTTTTTATTTCTCTTCACTCTTATTCTATTATAATGCCTAGTGCTGGCTTACTTGTTATCATATCTACGATGACAGTTGGTCTTAAAACTGTCAGTCCACTTCTCTGTTGGATTTACATTTGATAATCATTTTGATATTGCTCCTTTTAGAAAGTCGTAGTAGATACCCTTGGTTTTGATTACTTAAAGAATCCTGCAACTTAAAATTCAATTTTGATTTTCAGCTATTGAACCAGAATACGCAGAAAATGAACTAGAAGACCAAGTAACATAACCAGAAATTGAACCCAATGACCAAGAATATGAATTTGATAAACAAGAGCATCGTCCGATGAAAAAGAAACAAACCAATATGATAATGGAAGTACGACTACTGTATCTGATAGTAAAAGTAACAAATTAAATCAGGTTAAGTGAAAGTAGCATCTGTTTAAAGGTATCTATTTGTTATATAAAGGGTATCTGTTCGTTATTTAAAGGGCATCTGTTAAGAAGGTAAATGGTATATATGTTGTTTCTAATTGTATGCTATGATGTGTTAATTTGTCAGAACCTTGACAACCGGTCCTTATGTACCCTTTTCATAGAGGATGTTGATCATCCTGTTGGTAGGATTGGAAAAGTTTGATCTTTAAGGTATTGTTTATTTGTTGTGAATTTGTTTGTTGATCTGTTTTTTTTTATTACAGGACCAGTAATTAGTTTACATGGGAATTATATTTACAAGATAATCTAATAAGTAGTTTAGTAACGGTTTCGATAAGCCATTTTAATCAATTTCTTAATGTCTCCATTTAGAATTAAGTATATAAAATGTCATGTTATACCAACAAATTAAGTGCATGGTAAGAACTTTAAGATTACTGGTAGATAGCTCTGTTTGATCTATTTTGGCGCATCCGTTTAGGTACTTTGGTTATCCATTTGAGTTACGAGAAAAAAATAGTGCTTGTGGTATATGGGAATAGGGAAAAAGAGGCGGGGGGCTGTGGCTCGACACGGGGCTTCCTATTGTTGCTAATGTAGTGTAAATACCATCAGCTTGATAATCACTTAACTTATGCAAGCTGTATGTATGTATTTACGGAGTATGAATTTATGTATGATTGCACATATAATGTACTCATACAATATATTTGTGAATTCTGAAACATTTCTCAGTTCTTATAATAATTTGTATACACATACTGATTTGTGATAACAGTGTCCTTGTGAGGTTACACCCGCCTTGGATGTATTGGTAAGATATTTGATTGCAAAAGGACGTAAAGATTTGAAGTTCATGTATGCACAATGGCTGAAAGAGAATATGCGTTGGAGATGTGGAGGTTAATAGACTTGATTATAACAATCGTTGAAGCTTGTTCTGTTCTATTTAAATCAGGCAAGCATTCTATTTCTGACTAAACAAGTAGCTTAATTCACTTGATTTGCATCAATCCCACATTCTCTTCTTCTTGGCGTTTTAAAGCTGCATATTATCTACTTAATCTAGTTCTGATTACAACACCTGTTCACATGCATTAGCTTATAAGTAAGAAAAAAACATGTAAAATACAGTTAATTATGTAATAGCTATGCATGTGTAATGGCGTGGTTAAGATGTGATTCAAGATTACAGTTTGGGTCTTTTCGGTTTGGAAATGGGACGGGGAATGAGAGTATGGATTTAAGAGAAAATGAGTCGAGAGTGTAAAAGAATAGTTTGTTAGATAGAAAGTGGGAAGAGCGTGTGTGAGAAAAATAGGTATTTTAGTGCATCCCATTGAGGTATTTTAGTGCGTCCCTTTGAGGTACTTTAGGCATCCCTTTGAGGTACTTTAGGCATCCGTTTGAGGAACTTTAGTGCATCCGTTTGTTATGATCTCTAGCATCTAAAATATATTAACTTGATATTTGGGCACTTTGAGATTATTTATTTTAAGTTTTTAACTGATAAGTATTCATTGATATTAAAATTTGTTGTTCATGATGAAATAAGTTTAGTTGGATTAGTGGGTAATCTACAAGCTGCGTAAGCTGTTTGCAAATACTAATCCCAAACAACAGTTACTGTGATTTGATATGACTGACCAATTTATTTATGTAAATTTTTTTAGTAAATCCCTTTGTATATTTATAAGCATCCGTTTGTATACTTTAGTGCGTCAGTTTGTATATTTTAGTGCACCTATTTGTATATACAAGTGCATCCGTTTTGGTTATTATTCAAAATCCATTTGATAGCAGATCCGTTAAGACTATTGGCTTCTCCTGAGCTGTTTCCTAAGCAGAGCCATGATGTCGATACCACTGATGAGATGGACTCTAATCAGGTAGATGATCATGTCATGACTAACGAGCTAGTTACAAGATATTTTAGAACTTGGTTGGGGTATTGTTAATAGTAACCATTAATTTCTTTGTATTATTTGGTCGGATTTAGTTGATGGGAAGCCTGTGGTTTTGCCTCAAGAACTTGACGATGTGATTAAAGGTAAAGGTCTTAATTCAAGCTCTTGTACACAAGAATAGTTAATAATTGTAATTATAATTCTAATGAATCCAGATCTGTTATATGACCAATGATCATGTAATATGTTTTATGCAGCGTAGTCTTATCCTTCATCAGGAGTTCTGTGCATAAGATTAACCCAACAAAGCTGGTGGTTCAGTCGCTAATGCATGCTCCAAGGGTGTACATGATGAGATTAAACCAACGAAGCTGCACCAGAAATTCCAATTTAAGAATATTGATTAAATAGTTAACCCATCATAATGGTCATTTTAGACGTATAAAGCATTCAATTTGCAGATCAGTGGAGCTGAAGTAATGTTCTACTTGATAGGGTTGAAAATTGAAATCTGGCCAACAGATTGTTCTCGTCCCAGCATGTGTTTGTACATTGCCAAAGGAAATTGCCACTACAACATTTATAAAGATTGCTACAACATAAACTGTAAGCTGTTGAATAGACTTTTGAATGTTCGCATAAACAGACCGACTCTACCAGACAACCTATCATTGTAAAACAAAATTAAACGATGATTAGTCATGCAATAAGTTATGCATTTATTTAGGTTACTCGCGGCTGACCTTTAAAAACTACATCATATTACCATATTAGAACGATACTTTATAGGTTTAACACAGATATATTCAATATAACACTCATCTTTTAGTGTATGGTGCAGGTATTGTTCTTGATTCATAAGATGGTGCGAGTCAACACAGTCACAGTTCACGAGGGTTACGCCCTTCCACATGGCATTCTTGGATTGGGACTTGGCTGGACGCGACCTAACTGATTGTTTAATGAAGATCCCTTACAGATCGTCGGTTTTTTTATGACAACATAGCGGAAAATTATAAGATAGATTAAGCAGAAGCTGGCTTACATTACTTTCTACTATGAGAAGGAGCTCGATACATCCAAAAATAGCTCTTATGTCGAGAAGAGATTTGAGCTCCCTGATTGGCAGGTCATCACTATCGATTCTGAGTGTTTCCGTTCCCCAATCTTGTTCCAGCTATCCAAAATCAACATGGAAGCAAATGACTTGTGAGGAAAGCATGGATCCATTACTATGGATTTGTGCGGTCAAATGTAGTTATGGATTTAGGGTTGTTCGTATTGTAAATTTGTTGATTTGAGGTTAGTAGCTTAGTAATATACCCAAGAAGTTAAGTAATGGTCAGTCACACCTGATGCATAACTCCTGAATTGTTGGTAGATTTCCTACATCACGAACAGTGAAAGAACTGTAGAATCGTTATTTTAGTGGTAGTTAACTCATTGTCTTACTATATCACTTCTATTTTCGAACCCACACATGGATAATTATTTATAATTCTACGTGGATAAATAGTAGTTTGAAGTCAAGGTTTCAATATTAGTTTCGTGATCGTTTGGTATTTTAAGTCGATATAGATTCATCAATTATGTATTTTTTTATGTGATAAATTATTAAAGAAAAAAAAGCAAAAAGTAGCAGATACAAACGGTTGAAAAAAATTACATTAAAAAAGAAACGGTGAGCAAAATAGCTCCTTGAACAACTAAGAGAAAATTGAATAAAATACAAAACAGCCCTTAGAAAATAAAAAATGACAAAGAGGCCCCTGCAGTTAGGGGGAAAAAAGGAAGGGAAAGACGAAAGAGCCTTAATCCAACGGTTGAAAAGAGGTTTTCTAGGTTTTCTATTGAGATGAAGTTTTCTCTTGATCCCATCTCTAAATATATATATATATATATATATATATATATATATATATTTGAAATAGAAAAATAATTCTTGTGTAGCTTGAAAAAAATCTCAAATAAAGATATATAATTGTAACGGAACACTTGTAAAAGGTAAAAACCCACCAAAGTCGTGAGGATAGATTTTGAACTAAAAGTAAAAATTAAGTTATCACTCTGGGTCTTAATATTATTTTTTACGTTTTCATTTTGTTACGTCCTAATTTAATTGTCTATATAATGGAGAAGAACGTTTGATAAAGTTTATTATATTACCCTTGCTAAAAATTATAATTGCAAAATTTAAAGAAACTTAAATTAATGGCTAAACTTAAATTAATAATGGAGAAGAACGTCTAAAGAAACTATCATTCTGTATAAAATAAAATATTTATTGTAATAAATGTACTATTTTTAAACTATATATTTTTTGTAAAGAGACAATAATTTTAAAACGAAAAAAATACAAAAGTTAAAAACTATTCAAAAGCAAATTCAAAGTACAAAAAGCTAAAAAAACAACCAAACATGATTTTTATTCTACACTATTTGCAAATTTTAATGAAAAGTAAACTATAAAGAAGTGTTACTTTTGTGATATTTATTCAAAAGAGCAGATTATTGGTGCAATATGGAAGGAGAATCACAATTCATATTGGAAAATCAAATATTGTTAAGATTGATGCTACATAAACAAATGAACTGAATATGCAACTTGTCACTTGTTAGAGTCTAGGGGTGGTTGGCTCGTCACTTGGTTGGTAGCTTTCGGTGTCAATGATTTCATGACGCGTTACTTTTTTACTTCGTGTCAAAATAGCGTTATAGTTTTTGTTATTTTTATTATTTTTTATGAAATAAGTTGTTATATACGGACCCATGACACCAGTTTTTTTTCTTTTTGTTACTACTTTTTCTCTGACTTATAACTCCTCACAAAATATAGTGTCATAATGTTTCTGATGCATACGTGGCACACTTTTTCTTAATAAGACCAACTTATATGGCTCCTCGCTTCTAGTGCTCTTATACATATTGAGGCACGTAAAAATAAAACAGGTGTATATGGAAGGATTGTTCTAACTTATGTTTTGGAGCATAATATAAAAAGTAAAAAATTTTAAAAAATAAATAAAAATAAACTCATCAAAATCTATGAGTCTGGCAGTACTTTCTTGTACATTTTAATGATTTTTTTTAGTATTTTTTGTATTTTTTTAAATTTTTTATATTGTGTCACCAAAACACTTAAAAGAAAAAAAAACCCTACATGAAATATGGATGGAAGAGCCTCAGGTCAACATTTATTTGTGTTTACAGAATCAATACATTGCAAAAGTTCACTTACTATCTATCTCTCCTAAAAACTCTAGGGTAAAAGCTATACAATATCATCGTACTTATTAAGATGTGCCGACTTTAAACACTTACTAATTAATCTCGTGACTTTGTCATTGTACTTTCAAATTTGTTTCGATTACACCAATATAAGCATGAAATGACTATATTACCCTTTTAAATGACAAATATACCCTTTGTCTTTCTCCTTACATTTACTTTGAAACCTTAATACCATCATCACTCGATTGTTTAAAACAAACTTATCAAATGGAAATATAACATCTAATAGACATTCAGGTGCAAATAGCTTTCATGATTGTCCCCACCATATGCAAATGGAATATACATATTTCGAACAAAAAGACCAGGAGAATGGCTTTTGTTCTCAACATCAACTGGAATTACATATTGCGAACAAAAAACACCAGTTTAACTCATAATTTTGTCATAAAGGAGAGCAACATGACGGTGACTCAAAAGTTTCCGCCAGTGTTTAGATACAGATTTAAATCAAAGGACATAAGTGACAGGGAGCCTACGAAGGATCTCAGTTAAAAGTTTATCGTTTGAACCAATCAAAGTTCCACTTGTCAGACCTTCTAAATCGGTGATGAAAGCCTGTGAGAAGCAGATTTTATAGATGTTTTCGTGATTTCTGCATTTGGCTCTGGTGTTCACCATTTTTGGATGTGGGTATAGTGTGTAGGAAAAAGATGTTTATAAGGAGTGTGTTTAAAGGGAAAGATTGCAATGGAAGCTGATGAAACAAGATTGTAATGGAAGCTTTGACCAAGACTAAGTTGGTGGTTGACTTGAATTAGTCAAATAATTTTTATAAACATATTTTTGAGTAAGCAAGCAGATGGATTGGTATGTTGATAATATTCCAATCTGAATCTTTAGAAACTATGAAATCGAAGGGATTGCATACCCAAACCAACGAGATCTATTACCTTGGTTAAAAGTCGAGCTAGGTTGTACAACAAGGGCAGCCAGTGAGAACGAGATATGAGTCCAAGTTAAGAATTTGTAAGAATTTCTGATGGGTACCGGTTAAGTCCATCAGGTTATGGCCCACATGCCCAAATGTGATGCGTAACCGTAACCAACCGTAATATTGGCTGCAGAATTTAAGAGGCTAATTGAAAATAGCATAGTTTCAAGGAAGGTCGATGTTAACCAAATAGATTTAAAACAATTGCTACTAAGTTATGATGGTGACTTAAGGAGGGTTAACAAAGACGCAAGCAAGAGTTTGCACATAAAGGAAAACCGCATTGTTAGGCCAGTCAAAGAGAGTGTGAAAAGGTAAAACCTACAACCAGATTTATGGTAATAGATGTAATTATGTTTAAGGAGACGGGGGTAATATAGTCATTTCAAGCTTATATTGGTATAGTCGAAACAAATTTGAAAGTATAATGGTAAAGTCACGAGATTAATTAGTAAGTGTTTAAAGTCGACAAATCTTAATAAGTACGATGGTATTGTATAACTTTTACCCAAAACTCTATCATCTACAAACTTATCACCGCCTAATTTCCGCAACTTATCATTTTCTCCGACGGTCAACTTTGACCAGCCGTCTAGATCTCCTTTATCTTATGTATTTTTCTTCTTTTCGTTGTAAAAGTTTGTTTCTCATACCTTTCATAATAAAAGCTCCTTGCCTACAAATTTATAAATTTGTCACCTCCGCAATGGCTTATTGATGGTTTGTTCGTCTTCTTCTCAGATCTGTTCCGCACCATGGATGGCATGTTGTTGCTTTGGGATTTAGCTTTAGATTTGTTTGGCTTAGGTTTGATTTCTTTAGGGATGTTAGGTTTTATCTTTTATATATGTATTTTATGTACTTTTGCTTCAAGCTATACCTTGAGATGGTTGTGTCCACCAAAAACTCACATTAGTGAATCCCCCTCACCCTTGTTGTTGCTGTCCGGTTTCATAATCTTTATTGTGTATGTCTTGTTTTGACTCAACTTGTTATCTCGTGTATTTTGTTTGTTAATCGGTTTCGACTTTGCACTTTTCTGTTTGATGTAACCATGGTTATAAATAGCGTGAGGCGTGACGTGGCGTCATGTCCAAGCTACACGTTTTAGCGGCTAAGGCGAAGCTTTAGCATTTTTAAAGCGTGACTTATAGCGGCACAAGATATAAAAACATTTATTTGTGTTATCATATTTCAATATTATATTTATATTAAGTTTACAATAGTGTTGTGCATAATAATTAAAGTTAAAAAACTCTCTTTACATGTAATCATATTTATTTTTTGAAATTTAATGCAAAATATACCGCACCTTATGTCGTAGCACGCCTTAACATATTGTGTAGCGTAAAGATCGCGTCTCAAGCATTAGCGCGTTATAAGGCAGGTTATAGTGGGTTATTTAGAACTATGAATATAATTTGTTCTGTTCAACTTACCTTTTTAGTAAGGAATGATACGAAATTATTGTTACAAAAAAAAGAAACGCATGCGACACTCAATTGTACCGCTATTATGATGCATTGGCTTACATTTTACGAAGTAATATACTTTTTCAAAATCAGTTTTTCTCGTTGTTCTAACCTTATTTTTATGTCTAATTTTTTCGACTTGTATACATCGCATGTAATTAAATACATTAATTTAATTATTGTAATAAAATAAACATTATTGTTTTACGATATTTTAAAACTTTTATTGCTTTTTCCTTATAAATTAGGTAGTTATAGTTTTCAAACACACAACACGTTATATGTCAAATTGTAGTTTAAAACAAGTTAATTCGTTAAAGTTATATAAAATGACATGTGATTTTGTTCGCATGCGATTATACTTTTACTAAATGTGAACTTATTTTCACATGCGATCATACATGTTTCATTAACGAATTTATAACTGTGTCTGTGTTTCTTTTTGCAAAAAGCAAAAAACGGTTTTGATTTATAAATAAATATTTAATATTTATGTCATTTTTAGTGCATATATTTAGTGTTCGAACTTCTTTCATATTATATTAGTGTTAAATCACATGTGATCTCATTCGATTTTTGATACATTAAAGAAAACATGGATAAAACAAACAAAAATATTTTTCAAAAGTGTATCAAAGTGTCTGTAAATTGTGAGAACCCGTACTTTCTCAACATTATTTTATTCTTTTTATTCGTGCTTCTTGAATTTTTCCAACGTATTACGTTTTCTTATATTGCTATATGTAACTCCTGAGATTTTTTTTAAATTATACTATTTTTAAAGTATTTTTCTGATCATCGATAAATACTTTGTATGGAATTATAAATTTTCATTTTATTTTTCCATATTTATTTTAAATCAATGTTTTTGATTTAAAATCACCCGTGTGCGTTTTACAACGAGTTTATTCAAATCAATGTACAACGAGAATTCCTAGTGATCGCGATACCGACGGATGCCCAAAATTTTACGTTTACTTATCGATTGTTTCGATAATTAATATTTTCGATGATGTCGTTTTAATTACGTATTAAGTCGTGTCGAGAAATCGTATAATCATTTTCACGATGCATTGTAACTTTTGAAAAGTATTTTTACGAAACCCAAGCCCCGTAAATATTTTCAATATTTACCAATAACCATTTTCTACCCTTTAAACTAGTATTTATTTTCTAGTCCATAAGTTTCAAACTTGGCAACAATAACCCTTCTACTACATATCATATATATATATAATTTATTTTAACCAAAACTCATACAACTCCCACTTTAACAAACAAAAATCACCATCTCCTCCCACTCCTTCTTCTTTGCCGCCACTCCCCAC
The DNA here is from genome assembly GCA_025667525.1 of Glebionis coronaria. Lineage (NCBI taxonomy): Eukaryota > Viridiplantae > Streptophyta > Magnoliopsida > Asterales > Asteraceae > Glebionis > Glebionis coronaria. The sequence continues at coordinate 18,865,542 of CM046878.1, read as the reverse complement.
CATAAAACACCTAAAAACATCATCATCCACCATGAATTTAGCTAAACAAAAATTAGACACATTCCTAAAATCATCTTGTGATCCTATTGATACCAAAATTTCTTACATGCATCAAGATTTCAAAAACTTATGATTTTATGGTTGTATGATGTTGTAATCATCTTGCATATGTTATATTTGGTAAGATTATCATGTTTTGATCCTTAAAAGTCTTGTTTTTAATCTTAGATTTTTGTTAGATTTTTCATACAAGTGTTTTTAGGAGTGTTTGGTTGATGGGTATGATACTATAGTGATCCTAGGGGTATGGGAATGATTGGTTTTGAGTGAAAAATAGATTTGTCATGTTTTCTAAAAAGCTAATTTGGGACAGCAGCCTTAAACAGTATGTTTCGTGGGTTTAAGATCTGTGAAAGACTGAGATTATTTGAAATTGTTGTAGAGTTTTCCGAGACGGTCGTTTTGGTATAAGATAGAGCTTATAACTCATTACAAGTCAAAAGATATGCTAGTTTTAGTTTTCGTGTACCGGGAGACGCAAGTCGGCACAATCCGAAATTGTGGCTGATTTTGGGTCGACTCTCGGGGACTTTAGGCTTGGTTAGATAGTTGATACTACTGATTTTCAAAGTTTACAAACTGAGTTTGATGAGTCTAGTAGTGGTTTCAAAAGACGGATTGTCGGGTTAGTACTTTTAAAGTGGTCCAAACGGTTTTACAAAACAAGTGTACAAATCTGTCCTAAAATTTGGAGTCGAGTAAAGCGTCGAGCTGATGGATTTTAAAGTGTGAACTTTGACTCAAATTTTGGTGAGGTCTTATACAGGTTATAAGTGACCTTGACACCAATTTTCATGTAAAACGGACAAGTCTAGATAGGGTAGATCGGTGTGTACATTCGGGGTGTACTTGCTGATTTTTATTTTGGACACGTAGTTCAATGCTTGTGTTGCGTGAGTTTGAGTGTTCACCATCGGACATGGTGACTTACTCAAGTGCTTAGTCATTATATAAATGACTTAGCTACTGGTCCAAATAAGGGTAAAGGATAGTTTGACTTGCGTTGACTTGGCGTCGTATGACGAGTCATTTTCAAGTGTTCAAGTGTTTGAACGAGTAACGTTGGATAATTGGGTAGTATGAATTCATTTGATTCGTGTCAATGGTTTTGAAACGTGTATACTTTGAAAACATTTGAGTCATGTTATATTTGGTATATATATCGATATTGAGTTCGAGTCTTAACGCGCGCCTTATTGTGATAGGTTGCGGTTTTCGTGTTTTCCCCGGGCATCCATATCGTCGGTGATCGTCTCACTACATTGTTTCTACTCAGTTGCTGAGTACCGTGATTGACTTAACACGTGGCTAAGGGCCACGAAATTTCTAAGGATCAAGGAGGAGGAATTGTTTAATTTGCGTGTTTGGATTAATTCCTACGTGTTATGAAGGTATAGTCACTCCTAGCATTTTAGTTTTGATGTTACTAGTACTTTGATTCTTTTTATTCATGGATTTTGAATTCCTTGGGTGAAACCCACTGAGATTATAGATACTTAGGGCATATTAGGACTTAGGACACTTGCGTGACGATTTGGTATAGCCTAAGTGTTGCTTGATTGAGGTTAGGTAGCTAAATGGAGTCGTTTTTGTAGTATGGAAATCACCACAGAAACAAACAGGTCATGGCAAAATTTTCTTAAACATACGACCTTGTTTTTATATGAAAAATGGATACCCACTGATGTGATTAGTATGTGTTGAGTTAGATGGAAATGGGAAGTGTCCGGATGAGCCCGAAACGGTCGTTTTACTAAAATAGGTCAAATCTGAATGTTATGCTTAAAACATGGGTAAATTGACTTGGGTAAAAAGGATTAATTTATGATTTTATGACTTTTTACAGTAGCTACAAATATAATAAAACTTATCTTTTTGGTTTCGTGTCAAAATCTTTTACCGATTGGGATTTATGCTTAATCTACCGTAAGGTACGAAAGACGTTTACAACTTTCTGTTTTGATAGTCTGTCACTAAAAGTGCATTTCCCGTTGATTGAAAATAGTTCTAGGGCTGTTCTTTCCCAACTTTTAAAGGTAAGAGAAATACCTATACATGTCAAGAAATTTGACCTCCTGTACTATTATAGATTTTTAGATATGAACAAATCTTCTCAGCCTTTTCAGAAAACTGAATGCAGTCCCTTGTTTTGGTTTTTCAAACCGAGTCTTAAACGTGTTCAGAACCCACACATAAATGCTTGGACCATCATACAAGGTTGATATTAGGTTATTACAGTAGGTTCAAGGTGTTGGGTCAAAATTTTAACTTAAGCTTAGGTCTCGCCATCGCACGCAAGTTACCTAGTCATGCTATGTCCCACCACTTCTAAAACGTTATTGCTTCATTGAACGCATTCTTATTACGCGTCACCTTTGCATAGGTCCGTGAAGACTTCTTTTTGCTCAGCCCCTTTTACCTTGTGATTACTTACTAAAGGTGAGTTCATAGCCTCTTTTTACTTGAACAATGTTTCTAAATGCGGGGTGAGATTTTACATGGTGGAACACATCCATTTAAAACTGTATACTATCCAGAACTTGTATGCTATTCAGACTTGTATGCTTTCCAACAGTTTTCATTGATATTATTGCTTATAGTTAATAGCCTTAAGTTTCCTCTCTTGATCATGAACCGTTAATTGTCCCGTATGCTTTGCGTTAAGCGCGAATGTTGTGGGTGGATCCATCGGGATTGACAATCCCCGTCCCGATTACCTTGACGCACTTACATTTGTTTATACTTGAGAATTTAGGCTGAATACTCCCTAGAGGAACTTACTTTGAGTTAAGCTTCGGTTCATGAATTAAACAGCAATAATATTGGTTTCAGACTATGGTTAATGATCATAACCATTTTCTCTATTTACTTGTTTTACAAATGAATGCTTGTGTTCCACACCTTTATTGCTAAACCTATGAATTTCACTCAACTTTGTGTTGACGATTTTACATGTTTAATCTCAGGTATTATTACTTAGCTTTGCTTGGATGGGAGCCCGCAGGATATTATCGCAGCTTGGAGATTTCTGTGATGCTTTTAAAAGACTGGTTTTAGTATAAACTGTCAGAAATTTATTATATCTTTTGGGCAACTTTATGTTATAAATCATGATGAAATAATATATCTTTCCGCATATAAAACTCTGGGACCTATGTTTAAAACTCTGATCATTTATGATGTGATATATATGCTTTTATTACGTCAGCTTTGTGTCAACTGTAATTCATTGTTTCTTGTACTATGACTTGTTACCCCCTCGTTGCCTAGTTGTTCCATGTCAGATTTTGGGGGTCTCACAGATTGGTATCAGAGCGATGGTTATAGGGAACTGAGTCGTTTTTCAAAACTTAGTCTATAACCGAAAGTTCAAATATTTTATTGTTTCTAAGTCTCAAACACAGAATTTGCCATTGCTGTTCGATATCTTCGCGGGTAACTCTCTAATCCTTATTATTTACTTTTAATTATCGTTGTAGTATTTCATCTCTTGATTACATTTTGAAATATTACTTTACGCTAATGACGATAATTACTATGTCTTTTCAAAGCCTATGTGCTTCATGAATTATCATTGAATGTTACTGTGATTACATCTGCCTATACTGTATTTCTTGAATTCTTGTTCTTGTGAATTGATCTTATTGCAATGATATTATATCGTTATGACGTTACATACTAGTATTCAGAGCGCGTATGCTGCCGACTTTTCATACTCATTTTTCTGAGTACTATTGCTATTTCATTTATACGTGATACGACTGACTTTATATGCTCGTTCGGTTTGAACCGTCTGTTTTTCTTGACTCGTTGATACGTGTTGTGCATACTATCGCGATACCATTGTTCGGGATTGAATAAGTGTTGTTTTCGATGAACTTCTGATTTTCATTCTACTACCGTGTGTGTTGCTATCATTGTTTATTTCCCTTAAAATATCTACTTAGATACGCAGATTTTCTTTCTGACCATTCATAATTGAATGTCTAGTCTATAGACCATTGTGTAGCTCAATGTGTCTCCCAGAAAGACTAAAGGACATCGTGTGAGTCTCACATCTCGAAGAATTTGTTAAATCAGTGCTGAATAATATTGTGGGTTTTCATAATCTTGATTTACCTTTACGCCACCGTTTTACGCGACACTTGTACATGGATTACATATTACTTCATTGACCATTCTACGTTTCGATTTCAACTTAGAACATCCGTTGTACCTTGAACACATAATCGTCATTTATTATGTGATGATCATTTGGAATACGATCCTACTTGTATCCTCCCTTTTCATTGAACCTCTTTGCTCCAGGAATGCCACTTGTTATTGTCCGGTTTCTTTCTCGATATATCTTGTGATTTTGGAAATCATGCCACCAAGAGACCTTTCTGCATTGCATCTTGCAGCCGAAGACACGGATGATATGCGTCGTTTTTTTTATGTCTCCGATTATCGTTGGCATTCTTGAACCATTTCTATACTGTGTTTTCTTTACATGACTAATTATACAGTTTACTTTCTTTCGTCTTTATGGAATCCACAAGTCCTATGTGTACATTAATTTTGAGTTATCATGAAATTTGGATTTAATTTCAAGCTGTGTCGAAAAATATACTTTGTACAGAAACTTTACAGGAAGTTTAACAGTGTCGAGAAAATATTTTTATAACTTTAGACATAAAAATATATATATTTCTACATGTTGAGACGTCCGTTTAGGACATAAAATTTGACCAGTAAACTTTAAAATCGAGCAAGTTACGCTCATTTGAGATTGTAAAATCTTAGAAGTTATTTTCTGAATAATGCTAAAATATCATTTTGTTAACAGATTTAATGCTAGGGCATTTTCGTCCATTTTTATTCCGTTTCAAGTCTCGGGTAAAAACTAGAAAGTTGTTCAAAACATTGTTTTACATCGAAATGCATTAGACTTTGAGTCTTAGAATATCGTTTAGTGAGTTAATTGGTCTAGTCAAACCCAAAGGTCAAAACTAATAAAAGTTAAAAACATGGATTGAAGCGTTTTTGAGTTCGTTTGAGCTCGTAAAACTTTAACTAATGATATTTTACAAACTAAAAACAATGATTGCGTTTGAAAAGAATAGAATAGTAACTTTGAGTTCGGTCATACATGTACCTAGATCTTGAACTTTTGAAATTCGGTAACTTCCTAATATAGAAGCTTTTCGAAGTGATTATACTATTTGTTAACTGATACCCTACTTTCTTAAAAGTATATTTTTGTCAAATAAATTACGATGTGCACATACGGATTCCTTATTCCTTCTTTTATTTATGACTTATTTGTCATTCCATTGTCTTTCTTTGCTTCTATCGTACCACTGATTTGGACCGAGATTTGAAGATCTTTCTTTCATATCGTTTGTTATCATCTTGACACGTGTCTCCTGACGATTTCGGCTAAACCTCTTGAAACCTAATCACCTTGTAACCATTTTATTGGCTGTATTGAACTACTCCTTACTTCCCTCTTGTAACCCACTCGCTACTTTATAAACTATTGTCATGTTACCATACAACTCAAACTGGTATTGTTTGTGAATCATTTTATATAAGTTCCACTTGGACTTTACAAAATACTTGAAGGTTATCTTATAAAATTAATTTATATTAATTTTACAATGTATTTTCACAAATTGTTCTAATATGGTCTTATAAAGAACCCTTATAACTATACAAATTGTCGATTTAAAACAGTTAGCCAGTAACTGATATGCGAAAAATTTTCATAAACTATTTTGATTCCTGTTTTACAAATGGCATTATATGCATATTTTAAATCATATGATATGTAATATTGGTTGACGAAGCTGAGCATCGCATTGCTAGTCCTAAATTATGCATGGCCTGATCACCTATGCCTAATTTAGAAGGAGCCATGCAAGGCCAAATAATAGTCACCTTAAATATTTAATCAAGAATCAACTTTTTAATTATGTTTCTTAAAAAGTTAGATAAATATAAAGTTTTGAAAACTTTTACATCTTATGCGAGTAGCAACAGTTTGCAACATACACATATGAACCATTATCTTTTCTTTTTTTTTTTGAACGGCAACTTTATTTAAAAAAACCAACTAGCAAGAATCTAGAAGAAAAGATACAAAAAGAAAATTACAAAGAGATTAAATAAGGCCGTTGAAGCCAACAATCCCAGCTAAAAACACGATTACACCTTGAGTGGATCCAAGAAAATGAGCCAGAAACTATGTCATCAAACAAAACGTCTTTACGGGGAGACTGAGACGAAAAAAGAAGCTGATTTCGATGCACCCATATCTTTTCTTGAACTAAGTACATGCCTCGAGCACATATTTCCTTACTCAACGACCTTTGTTTTACCTGTTACCTCATCATCCTCATGATACGATTTTCGTTACCATTTGCCTAAATTCTTACCATTGATACCCGACTTGAAAGTTTCAACGTTGCTATGCTCCTACATCGATTGGCCATCTCTATCTATTTTGGTAGACCTTCGAAACGTCTCTGGATGCGATTAGTGATTTATGACTGGACGTGAACGATGGTTACGTGTAATTGCCATGATATGTGTTAAGATACTATCGTCTTGAAATTTCATTCGTGTGAATCATGTGTTGATTTCGCCTTTCATTGCTAATGTTGTTCATCTTACTGGAACTTCTCTCAATTGACTTCTTAAGAATTTTCTTTGATTCGAAAATTCGTTGTGTTTTCGATCGTATTTCGACCACCGAGAACTTAATAAGCCGTTATTGGTGACGCCAACCGCACTCGTGAATTAATCTTGCTACAATCATTGTTTCTTATTATTTTTATTATTGACGTGACTATTCTACCACGTTTGTTAAGAATCGATACGACTTTCGTCTTATTCCTTTGTATATTGCTCGCATACAGATTGTTGACCTTTATATGATTCACATTCGTTGCTGTCTTGTCACCTTTTGAAAACCAGAAACTGTTACGTGTTTATCGTTTGATATCTTAAACACTTTCTTTAATTTCTAAAAAAAAAAATATTATTAATTTTTAAGAACATTTTATACATCTTATCAAATGTTTAAATTACCAAAATAACTGTTTCAAGTTAAGTATCGGATCTATATATCCTCTTTGGTAAATTTACCTAATGTTTCAAAAGATATCAAGCTGTATCTTTTAAAGTATTTGATTATATCATACTTTATTGTCAACCTAATGAAATTATTTAAATTAATTTATAATTTCTAACAATGATTCAAAATAACTTGGAAATAAAAAAAAATCTGAATTTTCTCTAATGGTGACGATAAACCCGAGTTTTAACGATAATTTAATACAGTCATCCAAAAGTTCTTAAGCCGACCAGGATAACTATCTTGAGCTGTTCTACTTTTGCTTTGAAAATCCTGATCAAGAAAAAGATATAGCAACATCTTACTCCCTAAATATAGATAGTTTGATTTTAAATCACTACACCTTGTGAAATTTTCTTTTAATCAAGGAAATACATAAACTGAGTTTTAAAGTAATACCAAAATCCTAGACAACTGGTTGTGACAACTTGTATTTTAAACGATTATATGTTATTCATTTTTCCCTTCTATTTCTCTTGTAAATAGATTCTTACGTTTTAAGATTTTCACGTTTTACAGTTGCACGATTTGCGACCCCTTGTTGATTTACAATCATGGTACATTTTATCGCACTTTGCCTGTTTAAGCGATTCTTGTGTTCATTCTTGTTAGTTTATCGCATGTATTTCCAACAACTCTATCTCTCAATGTATCTCCGTATTGAAAGATCGTTATCCTAATCCAAGACTGAAAAGTTATACGAAAAGGAGTTAAGAAACTGAAGCATAGTGAATTCTAACCGTTAAGATTCGTCATGGTACGGAAGTTTACCTGGGAAGCAATGAATTTTGTTCTACACTTTGTACCTCCTCTTGTTTGCATCTTCTACTGTTTTCAGGAGAACTCTGGGGACCAGAGTTCCTTTAGGGGGGAAGACTGTGAGAACCCGTACTTTCCTAACATTATTTTATTCTTTTTATTCGTGCTTCTTGAATTTTTCCAACGTATTACGTTTTCTTGTATTGCTATATGTAAATCTTGATTTTTTTTAAATTATACTATTTTTAAGTATTTTTCTGACTATCGATAAATACTTTGTATGGAATTATAAATTTTCGTTTTATTTTTCCATATTTATTTTAAATCAATGTTTTTGATTTAAAATCACCCGTGTGCGTTTTACAACGAGTTTATTCAAATCAATGTAGAACGAGAATTTCTAGTGATCGCGATACCGACAGATGCCCAAAATTTTACGTTTACTTATCGATTGTTTCGATAATTAATATTTCCGATGATGTCGTTTTAATTACGTATTAAGTCGTGTCGAGAAATCGTATAATCATTTTCACGATGCATTGTAACTTTTGAAAAGTATTTTTACGAAACCCAAGCCCCGTAAATATTTTCAATATTTACCAATAACCATTTTCTACCCTTTAAACTTGTATTTATTTTCTAGTCCACAAGTTTCAAACTTGGCAACAATAACCCTTCTACTACATATCACATATATATATAATTTATTTTAACCAAAACTCATACAACTCCCACTTTAACAAACAAAAATCACCATCTCCTCCCACTCCTTCTTCTTTGCCGCCACTCCCCACTATAAAACACCTAAAAACATCATCATCCACCATGAATTTAGCTAAACAAAAATTAGACCCATTCCTAAAATCATCTTGTGATCCTATTGATACCAAAATTTCTTACATGCATCAAGATTTCAAGAACTTATGATTTTATGGTTGTATGATGTTGTAATCATCTTGCATATGTTATATTTGGTAAGATTATCATGTTTTGATCCTTAAAAGTCTTGTTTTTAATCTTTGATTTTTGTTAGATTTTTCATACAAGTGTTTTTAGGAGTGTTTGGTTGATGGGTATGATAGTATAGTGATCCTAGGGGTATGGGAATGATTGGGTTTGAGTGAAAAATAGATTTGTCATGTTTTCTAAAAAGCTAATTTGGGACAGCAGCCTTAAACAGTATGTTTCGTGGGTTTAAGGTCTGTAAAAGACTGAGATTATTTGAAATTGGTAGAGTTTTCCGAGACGGTCGTTTTGGTATAAGATAGAGCTTATAACTCATTACGAGTCAAAAGTTATGCTAGTTTTAGTTTTCGTGTACCGGGAGACGCAAGTCGGCACAATCCGAAATTGTGGCTGATTTTGGGTCAACTCTCGGGGACTTTAGGCTTGGTTAGATAGTTGATACTACTGATTTTCAAAGTTTATAAACTGAGTTTGATGAGTCTAGTAGTGGTTTCAAAAGACGGATTGTCGGGTTAGTACTTTTAAAGTGGTCCAAACGATTTTACAAAACAAGTGTACAAATCTGTCCTAAAATTTGGAGTCGAGTAAAGCGTCGAGCTGATGGATTTTAAAGTGTGAACTTTGGCTCAAATTTTGGTGAGGTCTTATACAGGTTATAAGTGACCTTGACACCAATTTTCATGTAAAACGGACAAGTCTAGATAGGGTAGATCGGTGTGTACATTCGGGGTGTACTTGCTGATTTTTATTTTGGACACGTAGTTCAATGCTTGTGTTGCGTGAGTTTGAGTATTCACCATCGGACATGGTGACTTACTCAAGTGCTTAGTCATTATATAAATGACTTAGCTACTGGTCCAAATAAGGGTAAATGATAGTTTGACTTGCGTTGACTTGGCGTCATATGACGAGTCATTTTCAAGTGTTCAAGTGTTTTAACGAGTAACATTGGATAAATGGGTAGTATGAATTCATTTGATTCGTGTCAATGGTTTTGAAACGTGTATACTTTGAAAACATTTGAGTCATGTTATATTTGGTATATATATCGATATTGAGTTTGAGTCTTAACGCGCGCCTTATTGTAATAGGTTGCGGTTTTCGTGTTTTCCCCGGGCATCCATATCGTCGGTGATCGTCTCACTACATTGTTTCTACTCAGTTGCTGAGTACCGTGATTGACTTAACACGTGGCTAAGGGCCACGAAATTTCTAAGGATCAAGGAGGAGGAATTGTTTAATTTACGTGTTTGGATTAATTCCTACGTGTTATGAAGGTATAGTCACTCCTAGCATTTTAGTTTTGATGTTACTAGTACTTTGATTCTTTTTATTCATGGATTTTGAATTCCTTGGGTGAAACCCACTGAGATTATAGATACTTAGGGCATATTAGGAATTAGGACACTTGCGTGACGATTTGGTATAGCCTAAGTGTTGCTTGATTGAGGTTAGGTAGCTAAATGGAGTCGTTTTTGTAGCATGGAAATCACCACAGAAACAAACAGGTCATGGCAAAATTTTCTTAAACATATGACCTTGTTTTTATATGAAAAATGGATACCCACTGATGTGATTAGTATGTGTTGAGTTGGATGGAAATGAGAAGTGTCCGGATGAGCCCGAAACGGTCATTTTACTAAACTAGGTCAAATCTGAATGTTATGCTTAAAACATGGGTAAATTGACTTGGGTAAAAAGGATTAATTTATGATTTTATGACTTTTTACAGTAGCTACAAATATAATAAAACTTCTCTTTTTGGTTTCGTGTCAAAATCTTTTACCGATTGGGATTTATGCTTAATCTACCGTAAGGTACGAAAGACGTTTACAACTTTCTATTTTGATAGTCTGTCACTAAAAGTGCATTTCCCGTTGATTGAAAATAGTTCTAGGGCTGTTCTTTCCCAACTTTTAAAGGTAAGAGAAATACCTATACATGTCAAGAAATTTCACCTCCTGTACTATTATAGATTTTTAGATATGACCAAATCTTCTCAACCTTTTTCAGAAAACTGAATGCAGTCCCTTGTTTTGGTTTTTCAAACCGAGTCTTAAACGTGTTCGGAACCCACACATAAATGCTTGGACCATCATACAAGGTTGATATTAGGTTATTACAGTAGGTTCAAGGTGTTGGCTCAAAATTTTAACTTAAGCTTAGGTCTCGCCATCGCACGCAAGTTACCTAGTCATGCTATGTCCCACCACTTCTAAAACGTTATTGCTTCATTGAACGCATTCTTATTACGCGTCACCATTGCATAGGTCCGTGAAGACTTCTTTTTGCTCACCCCTTTTACCTTGTGATTACTTACTAAAGGTGGTTCATAGCCCCTTTTTACTTGAACAATGTTTCTAAATGCGGGGTGAGATTTTACATGGTGGAACACATCCATTTAAAACTGTATACTATCCAGAACTTATATGCTATTCAGACTTGTATGCTTTCCAACAGTTTTCATTGATATTATTGCTTATAGTTAATAGCCTTAAGTTTCCTCTCTTGATCATGAACCGTTAATTGTCCCGTATGCTTTGCGCTAAGCGCGAATGTTGTGGGTGGGTCCATAGGGATTGACAATCCCCGTCCCGATTACCTTGACGCACTTACATTTGTTTATACTTGAGTATTTAGGCTGAATACTCCCTAGAGGAACTTACTTTGAGTTAAGCTTCGGTTCATGAACTAAACAGCAATAATATTGGTTTCAGACTATGGTTAATGATCATAACCATTTTCTCTATTTACTTGTTTTACAAATGAATGCTTGTGTTCCACACCTTTATTGCTAAACCTATGAATTTCACTCAACTTTGTGTTGACGATTTTACATGTTTAATCTCAGGTATTATTACTTAGCTTTGCTTGGATGGGAGCCCGCAGGATATTATCGCAGCTTGGAGATTTCTGTTATGCTTTTAAAAGACTGGTTTTAGTATAAACTGTCAGAAATTTATTATATCTTTTGGGCAACTTTATGTTATAAATCATGATGAAATAATATATCTTTCCGCATATAAAACTCTAGGACCTATGTTTAAAACTCTGATCATTTATGATGTGATATATATGCTTTTATTACGTCAGGTTTGTGTCAACTGTAATTCATTGTTTCTTGTACTATGACTTGTTACCCCCTCGTTGCCTAGTTGTTCCATGTCAGATTTTGGGGGTCTCACATAAATGTTCGCCGTGACAACATTTGTTTTGTGTAACGAATGTCAGTTCATGTGATATTTATATTATAAAAAATAGAGTAAAATGCAAAAATCACCCCCGTGATTTGTAGTTTCTTGTAAAAGTCAACCTTAGTTGATACTATTAGAAAAAATCATCCTCGTGGTTTATAGTTTCTTGCATTAATCATCTCTTGTTGCTATTTATAAAGGGTAATTAAGTCATTTGAACCACAAAGATGATTTTTGTTGTTTACTAAAAGAATTATTACATCTATATTTATTATTATTATTTTATTTGTTTATTTTTAATGATAGTAATAATAAATAAAAGATATAATAAAAAATTTCATTTTTAAATTAACTTTTTCTTTACTTGATGAATTTGAGGTTGTTACCGTATCCGATAGCCGCACAAAATAAAATATTGGATATCGTAGCACATTTGGCCTCTTATTTCACACATTCACAGTGTGCCGCATTAATCACCGCATGACAAAATCAACTATCCTGCTACGCGTCAAACACCAAGACCCAGCAAGATACACAAGTTTAAAAATAAAAATAGGGTAAATGCTATAAAATAGACACACACTCTTCATTTTGTTCTGATATGGCAAATGTACTATTTTATGTACTCATTTGCCTATTGAACTTGTTAAAACTATCATGATATTACTAATTTCCTCACCTTTTTTAACTTTTTACCGACACGTTGTACCGGTCATTTCCATGTAATATTTTTTTATTTGCATCGCTGTACATGCCACGTAGTTATTCCACTTATTTTTTATTTCATTTTTATTAAGTTTATATTAATCTTACCTTATATGATTCTGTAAAAACTAGAGGGGGGGGGGGGGGTTGAATAGTTTCTCATCGGTTTATCTCCTAATTAAAATTCCTTTCAATTAGGTGAGTGCACAAAACTATCTTTTAGTTGAAAGCTGGTTGCATAATGATTAAGTTCAATTCTAATGCATTAACAATGTATAATAAGTGTAGTGATAATGAATGTGATTAAAGAGTAAGGAAAGAAACAACCTAGTAGGAAGACACCAAGATTTATAGTGGTTCGGCAACGTGGCTCTATCCTCGTTCCTACTCCACTCCTCGAGTACACCTTACTCGAGATTTCCACTATATCCACAAGCTCCCTTCTTGGCGGAGAAAACCTTACAACGTCGCTTACATTATTTTCCGACACTAAGCTAAATGAAGAGACCTAATCATAGTTAGGACCAATCTACACAACGTCGCCCACTTCAATCTTTTACGACACAAGGCTAGACGTAGAGTTCTAATCTAAAGGTAGAAAAAATCTTCACAACGTTGCCTACTTCACCATTTTCCGACACAAGGCTAGATGTCGAGTTCTAATCCAAAGCTAGAACCAATCTTCACGACTCTTCACTCTGAAGCTAAGTGAGAACTTCACACAACACAACTACATATCACTTTATAGTTTAGTGAGAACTCACAAGACACAACCACATCACTTTGTAGTTCAGTAAGAACTAACACAACTAATTACAACTCAACTAATCATATCCAAGTACACACATGTAGCTTGGATCTACACAACATAAATCCAAGCACACACATGTGCAATGGATGTACACAACTCTAATCCAAGTATTAACAAATAACTTGGATGAACAAAACTAGTCCAAGTATTCACAAATACATTGGATCTACACAAGACACAAATAAACAAATGATGAACATGACTAGATCGTTAGGAGAAGGTGATATTCATCAATGCTACATCTTTAATCACATCACAAGTGTGTGAGTGATCTTCTCTTTGGACAAGGTAAAGAAGGAGATCAAGAGGATAATCATGAGTAAACATACTTAACACATTAAATGATCATTTACAAATGACTAGGATTAGAAAGGAGAAAGAAGGCTGACGAAGATGTCCAAAAAGGGTTGAAGAGAATGCAGATTTGACTCACTATTTATAGGACAAAACATCCAACGGCTATATCTGCCCGCGGTTCCTTATTGGCACCCGCGGTTCCTTATCGATAAGGAACCACCATAGGTGCTAAGGTACCGCTGGCGTAGACTCCGCTCCTTTTTGTCTGTTAGTGAATTTGAAATATCTGAGGCTGTTTAAACCTTCAAATGATATTCTTATGGCATATGGAATATGCCATATTCAAATTTGCATTTTTATTTTAATAAAACATTTTCTTAAAAATAAAGTTTATTAAAAATCTTTTGTTATGTTTGACAAAAGTGAATTTTAAGGCTAATCACTTTTATGATCACTAAGCATGATTAAGATATGTTATTGTAATGACTGTTACCTTGATGATAGTGTTTGTTAGAAAATTCGTTTTATGATTGTGTTTGACAATAAATGTCTTTGTAATTTGTCGTGATCAAAACTAAGAAAGATTAATTAATACTAACAATATTTTTAGGCATTGCTTATGCATTAACAATCTCCCCCTTTTTGATTATGACAAACTATAAACTCATTTACGTAAAATACAAGTTTATTCGAATTATTAACGTGCTTATCACTATTATTTCTCCCCCTTTGTCGAAGCAAAAAGGTTAGCACAAGTCTTTGAAGAAGAAAAGAACCAGACTTTTGCTAGTAGCTCCCCATTACTTGGGCACCAAGTCAATGAGCTAAGGTGACATGCTACACAAAGGTTAGAAGAAAGAAAAGAAACACCAATGTATATATGTGCACTACTTACTAACTAACTTGAGCGGGAGAAGGAAAAGAAATCTAAAATTAGAAGTAAGCATTTGCTAAGTATGTACAAAGAGTGTGTATTGACAACATCATGGTTCAATTGGTGGAATAAAGGAAGAAAAGAAACATCCAAACCAATCAAAGATGATTTAAAATGTCAATGGGTTAAAATTTAGAATTTATGGAATCACCCATAATTAATTTTAAGTTTTAACCATGATCATCTCCTAAACAAATGTGTGTAATAAAATTAGAGGCAACACACATAACATTCATATTACAAAAATATGAGATAACATACAAGATAAATATTCATACACACAATATGAATATTAAAAGAAAAAAAAATGGAAAATAGACTACTGAAATTGAATATATTGAAGTTCGTTTTCTCTCGATCCTCGACCAATTGAAAGTCCTAAAAATTTCAAGTTTATTATTGTTCTTGGTTGATAGGGTTTTTTTGGATATTCTATGTCTATTTAAACAATCAAGTAAAAATAGTGAAAAATATTAAGCTATTTATCCGTAAAACACGTAGCAAATACCAAATTTTTATTCACAAAAGGACAAAATGTAAAAACATAAAATTAATGTGTTCAAAATGTAAAGAAATTAAAACTATAAAGCTTGAAATGTAAAATTCAGAAAGTTAAAGGACCTAAAATGTAAATTTAAACAAACTAGTAACTAACGTTAACAAACTTAACAAACTGTCAAACTGAAAATGACAAGTAAATGAAAGTTAAGGGATTAAAATGTTGCAAACCCTAATTAGTTGCACAATTAGCAACAAACACAAACATATCCAATCTACAAGGACCAAAATGCAATTTATGGAAACTTTTCATCAAAAACTGGTATCAACCAAAAATAAGCTCGTATGCGCTTATTACTGAACCAAATAAGCTCAAACAAGTTTCAAAAGTCTTAAAATTGAAAAGTAGCTAGACCAGTATAAGGAATTTGCTTAAAACCAAGAAAAACTCAAACTAGCTTATTCCAATAAGCCATGAATAAGCTATCTGAAAATTGAGACATGCACATCTTGATTTTTAAGCTCAAACTTATTAAACAGCTTTTAGAGAGTATGGAATGTCTTTTCTTTTTGAAAATGATCCACAGAATAAGCAGGAAAATGGATTTAAGCTGAAATGTAGCTTATTTGACCAAGTTTGACCAAATTTTGTGAAAAACCTGAAAAGCTCAAAATCCACTCAGTAATTGATTCTAAACAAGTTTATGAAAGAAAATTAGAACTTTTATGAAGTAGATTTTGCTATCTAGGAAAACAGTCCACTTGACATTACAGAAACTTGCATTTGCTATCCAGCTTATTAATAAGCTAATTTCTCCTTGAATTCTAAAGACTGTAGAATTTCCTTGCACAGATTTGTTCCTTAGATGTTAAGCTTTAACTAGAAAATGGTTTCAAGAAGTTTAGTTAAGAAATGAACAATTGGCAATGATTTGAAATGAGCAAGTTCCTGAATGAAAATGAAAACAGATATTGACCCAAACCTTTTCCTAACCAATTGCCCTTTTGACCTAAGTTTTGACTTCAAAATTGAACAAAACTATTACCAAATGCTTACTGAATGACTATGAATAAAACTTGAAAGGTTTAACAACTTTTATCACAAAAACCTAGCAGATCCAAACACCAATGATCAAGTCTGTTATGAACTTTAACAAACAAATTTTGAGTAAAAGATTGAAGTAAACCAAGTTTGATATCAAATCATGTTTTATGAGTAAAATGAAGAGTTTTTAGCACAAAGTCAGACTTGTTAACAGACTAAACCATAAAATGCACTCAATTAACTATGACTGATGAACACCAAACTAAAATCAAGTAAAAACATTCTTAAGGCTACAATACTACTAACAAGCTATCAAAACTATCAAGATTACACTAAGTCAAACCAAATCACATGAACAGAGCAGCATATTATGTTTACACTAGGAATTGAACATGCAAGATTCAATTGAGTGGAACTTATAAACAGGATTAAGCAAACTTTTTAGCCAAGGCCTCCTTTGATGGAGGAGTGTGGCGCTGAGCCAACTCAAATCTGTACTAGAACTACACCAGAACCACCATTAACCAATAAACAACCTCAAATCACCATGTCTGATCAAAATCAACCCAAATTAGCTACAAATTCTACTCAGGAACTGGAAAAAACTGCTCTTGCTATGAAACTGAATGTAACTTCCACAAACTTCTCAAACAAACTCCATTGATCAATTATGATCAAATGGAATCACAAACAGCAACATGATAGAAGGATTGAGTAATTGAAATTAGAGAATGATAAGAGGAAATGAATATTTTTGGGATTTTATTGATTGATGAAAGGAAATCTGTTACAACAGTTTTAACTAACTCTATAACTAACTCTCAAGAGTGTGTCAAACTCTTGAGAGAAGTTTAACTAACTGAATGATAACAGAATTAAGAGAGAAATATAAGGTGTGTGTGTTTTCACACTTAGCTACTTGTTACAAATGAACGACTAAAGCCCTATTTATAGAAGTAGAGATGAAGTGAGGTGAAGAGGAATGACAAGTTGCCACCAATCAAATGCTGCCAGGTTTCCTTTTCTGGTAAATTGCAAATTCTCATCAAGAACACCAAAAGGGCTTTTCTTCTTCTTTGATCCTCAGCTTAATTGACTTGTATATCTGGATTCGTCTTCTCAAACCGAGCACTTTTCATGTAGAAAGTTTATTGTGAAACGCATTGTAACCAAATCCACGTTCTGGGCTTGTTTGAAGAAGAAAGTGACACGTGTCATCTTTTGATTTGTTCTCTGCCCTTCACTCGGATCATTATCCACTTTGGATAATTTGAATATTGCATGGCAAAGTTTGATTGGCTAGAAAGAGAGAAAGTGGGGAGCACTGTTTTGGATTCGTTCATTTAATGAATGGGTGAGGTGGCAGCTAGCTGGCAATCCATGTTTCCTTTTTCTTGCAATGTGATTGGTGGAAAGGCATGAGACACGGATCATGAACAAAGTTAGTGCATTTTTGACACTTTAATCCCTTAGACTTTGGCAGATTATCAAAAAGAGCTTTAATCTTCATTCCAAAGGCAATTTTAGTCCTTCAACTTTTGAATATTGTCAAGATAGGTCCTTCATCTTCATTTTACTTGTCATCTTTGATCCTTCTCTTGTCTTTTCATCATAAATGAGCTTGATTTCTTCTTGTTTGCTTGAAAATGTATCCTTGTTACCTATTTAAGCACAAACACAAAACATACCACATAATTCTGCTTTATAGCACAAAAGTTAGGTATTTTCCATGTGTTTTAGGGTGATTTGTTGATTAATTGATATGAGATTTTGCTCATATCAACCACTAAGCATAAGCTATTCTAATAGTGATAATCTTCTAAGATTGCTAAAAATTAATTAACTCAAACAACTAAAGTACAAAGAGTGCCTTAGTTGGAAAAGAAAGACGACGAAGCGTCATTCGAAGTTTTGTTCACGGGAACGAAAACTTTTAGAGGAGGTCGAGTGATGAGGAATTCAAGAAATTTTAGCTTGTCATAGATATGAGCAAGTTCAATTTGTTGAAAACGACAACAAGCACACGAGGAACCATGATGCAAAACAAAGTCGTTAGATGGGGGAGGTCCATCAAGATTAGAGTTTGGTGGGGAGGGAGATAATGGATAAGAAATGTTTTCACAATGCCTAGTGAGGTTAGGGAAAGAATTTAGGTCATTGAGTTGAGGAGAGTTGAAAGGTTTAGGTGGTGGTGGAAGAATTTCTTTTTCTCCGGTAATTGGATTTAAAGAGTAAGTCTCATTCCAATATTGAATCGGATAGAAAGAGGAATTCTTAGAGGATTTTGGAGAAGAAGAATCATGAGGATTGTTATTCTTTTTAATCCAAATGGGTTTAACTGAGATTTTCGGTTTCTTAGAAAGCTTAGAAGAAGAAGCTTTAGGTTGAGAAGTTTGTGACAAAGAATTGTCAAGGTTAGAAAAGGAGAATTAGGCATTGTGAGGGGTGAAGGAAAGAACTCTCAAAAGAGAAGAATTTAAAGAAAATAGACAAGGCAAATATTTGAAATGAAAAAGAAAGGTTTTAGAGAATGTTTAGCCAAATTGGGTAAACAAAGAATCTTAACCAAAACAGTGGTCAAAGAAGAAAGACCAAAAATAAGACAAAATCGCCTTTACTGGGCGCAGTTCCTTAAAGAGGCCCGCGGTTCCATATCGATATGGAACCGCCTGGAGGCTTGAGAACCACGTCCAGTGGACTGTAAAACCAGATTTTCAAAAGTTTTGGACAAAGATAAGACTTTTTCAAAAATTTGCAAATCTTGGATTTTTACCTCTTTTAGCACTAGAGTATGTTAGGGTTGCATCAAAGCAACACATTCACAATGAATGTCTTAACAAAGGGTGACAAAATATTTAAATAACATTTTGGTCCAATTTTAAGTCAAGTTTTTAGAGGTTGTAATAGATTTAGGTTCAATTTTAAATAAGTTAAAGTTGTTTAATGTGATCACATAGATTAAAGCACATAAAAACTAAATCCATAAATCATCCACATGAGAAAATCACAAGGGAAAGAAAAGGAAATACAAGAATTAAAAAGACAATTAACTAATACAAAGATAGCTAACAATTAGGTCTTGAGTTCATAGTTCTCTTTGGCTTGACCTTCTTTTGAAAAAAAAACATGTTAATTTGAAAACCATCATTCATCTCCTAGGAGGAGGCATGGAGAACAAGACAAGCAAGAAGTCATGCAACCTTCTATGAAGGCCAAGCATTTCCATCCTTAGGTTTTTAATGATGTAGTTATTATAAAGACAACATGGGCAATTTGCACCATGAGCTTCTAAGAACCCAAAGAAGTAAGGATCACCCATGAAGTGAGGGATAAGAATGCCCAAAATAGGAGCATTGGTGTTAGAAGGTGGAGTAGGTGGTGGAGGCATGGTGTCCAAAGGTAAGATGGGAGAATTTGGTGGAGTGAAAGGAGAGGTGACCAAAGGCTCAAGTACAAAGGGGATAATTTGTAGAGGTTGAGGTTGAGAAATCCCATCCAAATGAGGACTAGGGGTGAAAGGTTGATACAAGGTTTTTGCTAGTTGAAAAAAGTTCGTTTTCTCGGTGTCTAATCGAATTGATTTCCGGTTCAAAGTGCGACTCAGTCGTTTTTGGTGAATAAAAGAAAAGTTTGGTTATCTAATTTGAAAAGTAAAAGCGAAAAGTAATAAAAATAAGCTAAAAAAACAATTAACTAAAAAGAACGAAACAATATAAATAATAAAACGTAAATTAAAGCGAAACAATTAATAAAAATAAAATTAAACGAAGAAATTAACTATCGACTCGAAAATAAAGTTTACTAAATGAAAAAAGAGAGAATAAAACTAACATGGTACTTTAAAGCTAAACGAGACAAAACCTAAAGCGGGTACTAAATAAAAGATAAAACTTGAACTTTACGAAAAAATATTAATTTTAAAATTAGACGAAAAATTCAACTAAAAATACGTAACTTTCAGAATTAAAATCGGAACAACTTTCAGATTAAACTAAACAATTACGGAACAAAATAAATAAATAAACAAGCTAGCAGGCAGCTAGCTCAAGCTAGCAGCCTACTAGCTCAAATTGATCGGGAAAAAAAAGGGTAAGCTAGCAAGCTAGCATGACATTTCTTTACTACCATCGGAATGTTTAAGTGTGAATCCATCGGAATGTTGATGTTTGTATCGGAATGTTGTTATTTTTTTATTTTTTTATTTTTTTAAACTATCGAAATGTGAAAAAGAGAATCTATCGGAATGTGGCTATTGAAAATTGGGCAGCACTTCGTCGCAATAAACCTTAAATCCCGTCGGAATATGCGATCGCAATGAGCGATCGCAATCCCGATCGGAATAAGGGAATGAGAACACAAGCTATCGCAAAGTAGAACCACAAATGGTTATTGCGATACAAACAAGCAACCTATCGGAATGAGGCGTCGGAATGTGTAAAAGCTCAATATTACGATGGAACACAAAATAATCCGAAAATGGAGATAAGCTAAAAACTCAATAAGCACACTTTCAATAAGCTCACTTAACCAAATCTTAAACAACTCAATAAGCATAAATTTGACAACTTTTAAATATGAAAATTGCAAACTTTATAAAAGAAACTTAAAAAAAAGCTAAACTTTTTAAGAAAACTAAAAACAATAAGCTAAACACTAAATAAGCCAATAAGCATGAATAGCTCAAAGCTTAATCCGTGTAAGACTTAGAAAAGCATAAAAAGATGAACTTTTTAATCAAATAAACAATAAGATTAAGCAAAATCAATGCTTAATCCGAATCACAATCAAATCAAAACAAGAAAAGTAGGATGAGAAAGATAAAGAAAAGCTTGATTAAAGGAAAATTAAAGATTCAACAACAAAATGAACTTACTTGGAATTAAAAGGCAAGAAATTTAAGACATAAAATCAAAATGACATGAAAAATAAATGGTGCAAGGAATGAAAATGGTGGAAAGACTAATTTTCTCAAAATTAGCTAACAAGTTCAAATGAAATGAGATGGTGGCCATATATAGGGAGAAGGGAAGCATGTGTTGCTTCCTTCTTTCTTCTTTCTTTCTCGTCTTTCTTCTTCTTAATTCTTCGACTTTTTCGACTTTGTCTCGGGATTATTTGAACTCGTCCTATAATTTCTTCATTTATTAGACTTGAGTTCCTCGGTTTTATTAAACTTCCGTCTTTAGAATTTTTCTTCGATAAATCTTCAGAATTGGCCTTGGACTTCCGTTCTTTTAGCATTCTTGATCTTTCGACTTCGTCTTTTGTCTTTTTCTTCGATAAAAGCCCGTGTTTTCTCCCCTTTTCACATTTTCGTCCTAAATCACAACAAAAACACAAACCACGCATAATTCCGACATTTACGACATAAAATACACGTTTTGGCCTGGTTATTATTGTAATTAAGTGGTAAAAGGATGGGTGTTTTCACACCTATCAAATCTCATACACTTGACCATTGCAATGTCCTCATGCAATGCATTAGTTACAAAACAAGTTTTACATTTTCCATCAAAATCAATCCACATTTAGCCTTTATTAAA
Organism: Glebionis coronaria; assembly: GCA_025667525.1. Classification (NCBI taxonomy): domain Eukaryota; kingdom Viridiplantae; phylum Streptophyta; class Magnoliopsida; order Asterales; family Asteraceae; genus Glebionis; species Glebionis coronaria. The sequence goes on along the minus strand of CM046878.1, from coordinate 18,843,610 downwards.
AAGATAGAAAATTACAAAATATTCAAAAGAAGAAAACAAGTAAAAAGAACAAAAACTTACCTTGGGTTTTGGAATGTCATGAATGATTATCATCCTCAAGTTTTACGTTCCCCAAACCAAGCTTAAAAACGAGATCATTGTTATTATAAGTTAGCAAACTAACACGAACTCATGTGGGCCAATTATTTACTTAGACTCCCTTATTCCTAGGTGTATCTCTTATATTTTATTATTGTCTTGAATGATCACGAGGATGCATTGTTGACTTATTTCGATAGTTATTAAGGCTGAAAATAAAGTGGGACGATTTAATCAATAGGTAAGTCTGTGGTTCCTTATCGATAAAGAACCGCGGGTTCAATATGGAACCGCGTCCAGTGGTGACAGAAAAATGCACTTCCAAAAACTTTGGTCAGCCCAGATTTCATATAGGTGAATATCAAGCCAAAGTTAACTATAAGTCAAAATCTAGAAGGCTAACAAACACATAATATGCATAAAGCAATGCAACTATTATGATTAAAATACTAATAATCTAAACATAAAGTATTAGTACACAACCATAATAGAAGATTAACAATTCAAACACGTTTTCAAACATGTAAACCTTGATGAAACAATGCTTTATTTCTTCTTCTTGCCAAGTCCATTGATCAAATTGGCTATGTTCTTGAACGATCCTCTTGACTCCACTCGATGATCATATAACTCACCTTGTGTTTTAAGATTAACTAGGTAGACATCCTCAAGACCAAAGTTTTCGGGAAGTCCACTAGTAGCAAAGTGAGGAGGAAGGATGATTTCTTCTAACTCTTCCATGAAAAGAGTCCATGGATGGGTGGGAGTTACTCGAAGATCCAACATGAGCACTTGTACCTATGCCACCACCATCACTTGGTGACATATCAAAGTCCTCATCATCGGACTCTTGTGGATCGGATTTTCTCGAACCTCGATCACTTCTAGCTTTTCGTGGTTGTACCTTTTGAATAGGTAGCATAACTCGTTTGACCGAACGAAAGCGAGAAATGTTGATGTCGAGATAATATTCACCAACCTTCTTAAGAAGGCGAGTAAGGAGCATGGCATGTGGAAGATTTGTTTTGGGTTTGGAAAGAGCATAGGTGATTCGTCGAGCGATATAATATGCAAGATTGTACTTGGCGTCGGTAGCGATGCAACATAACATGTGCGCCATACACGCGGGAATATGATCCCGGTTTCTGCCAAGACAAAATACATTCTCCCTAAGGATTTCGGCCCAATGAACCATACAATCATTTAGGTCGCTTAAGAGAACCTCATAGCGTTTTACTTTACGCTTGGTAGAGTAGAGGCTTCTTACAACGTTTCCCCTACACTTTTTACAAATGACATCAAGAATGAAGTCAAGGTCAAACTCTTCATTTTCATTTGGAGCACAGTCGAATGGTTCAAGAAGATAATCAAGTTTCCATTTATCAGTAAATCGACAAGTGCCCACAAATGGAACACGAAGAGCTTGACCAAAGTCTTCAAGAGAGAGTTTAATGAGTCGACCTTCAAGGATGAACCTAACATATACTTTATCATCATCATCAATGAGAGAGTATGTGCTAAATAACTCTAGAAGAAATTCAGGATATATATCCTCTTTGATGTCTAACAAACAATCAAACCCAATTTGTTCGAACATTGATCGAGTATATGTATATCCCTCAATATCCTCTTAGACAACTCTACCCTCATGAAAGCAACATTTTTGGAGTGAGGAAAAGGTTTTTGTGAGTTAAAGGGAAGGACACATTTCGGAAAGGTTTGGTATGTATTGTCTAGTGTATCGGTGGTCTTGTTGATATTTCGAAGGCATGATTAGTACCTAAATACAACAAACAAAGATATTTTTCCAATTACTCATATGAAAATCAAAAGTCAAAAATTTAAAAGATGAGAATGTGTTTCATCAATAACTTGACAAACAAAGGATTAATCCTTGTCATTCTCATATTCACAATGTAACCATTTCACCATTGATCAAAACATATGAACTATGTAAAATCAACAATGAACTAGAACATTGGTTTTTCAAAAACAAGGTTTTTAGGTAAGCATTTAACAATGCCATTACCAACTTGTTCATGGGTTCATATCAATTCCATCAATCAACCAAAATATTTAGTCAAAATTCGGATTTGTTCTACAAGTGGATTTTAGTGAAATCTCTATGAATATGAACCTAAGGAATCATAGTAACAATACTATGTCAACTCTTATTCCTAGTAAGGTTCTAATTCAATGTTAATTTTAAAAATCCCCAATTATGAATGTATGAACCCTAGAATAAATTAGATGAAATTGAAATAAATAACTTACAATTAATTGATCTTGGATGATGGATGAGTGAAACCCACAAATTTGAATCAATTAATTTGAGTGATTGAATGTTTTTTTTGAAGCTTCGACAATGGTGGAAAAATAAGGGAAAACCGTCACTGTGTGTGAATGAGAGAGAAAGACTTGTTTGAAAAAGATATTTTTAATAAAACTGACGCTCTGACAAAGTTACTGCCCATGGTTCCTTATCGATAAGGAACCGCGCCTTTGAGCCACCGAGATAAAGAACCGCCTACAGAGGCAGGTTTTTATCAAAGAAAAACGATGAATTTTTGAAAACCAAAATTTTTAAAATACTTAAAAATATATCTTAAACCTTTTAGGATATCATTGGACCATCACAACACTAGATAACAATGCCTTGTTGAAGGATTACGAGTTGAATCGAGATAGGAAAAGACCGAAATGAACGAACGACTACTCGTAGCAAAAAGGTAAAGGGAGAGGAGTCAAGAGAAGTGAATCAAGACCAAGAACATTGCTCAAAGGACAAATGACATTCTTCAAAATGAAGATGTGAAGAGCTTGTGTCATATATAGTGGTTTAAGACGTGCCTTTCCGGCAATAGTCTAAACGGCTTTGGTAATGAATTAAACCAAGCAATTTTGATGCATAGAATAAGATCATTTTCAAGAGTAGTCTTATTCTATTTCAAAATATGAGCAAAGTATAGATTCACTTTATCTCCCACATGATCGGACGATTATTGCTAGAATTTATAATAACAATATCCTTGGAATATTTCAATTCCAAATGTGTAAAATCCACCTACAACTTAATGAAGTAGTTTGGTATCTCAAGGGATTCACTAATCATACTAGAGATGAGCTTAATTGCACAAGTTACACATGATATATGGCCTACTAACCATAAGGGTGCAAACCTTGGAAATCATGCTTGATACTTTAAGCTTCTACTAACTCACCCTACATCTCCATAGTGAGTCAAGTATTTAAGCAATGAATGTTTGAGAGGGAAAAAGAAGAGAATCACAAACCACAAATAAATGTCAAGGCAAGGATGCCAAGAACAAGCATATAGTCAATTAATGATCAAAAGAATGATCAATAGGGCGTGTGGAAGAAAAAAAGCGTACCTTGGCCACAAATTGCATTCCAAGCTTTAAAGGAATCGATGCAAAGCCCAACAATGACTAATGGTGACTACTAAGTCTTCAAGGACTAGTATCACTTCTACCCATCTTGATTTCATCATTCAATGATGTTGGAAATCAAAGAAGATGAGTCTTCTACAAGTGTAAGTAACTCAATCCACAATCAATTGAATGAGTTATCTTCATGAGTACCTACATAAAACAAGATTCAAACTAGTAGATACATTTCAAGAGTAAATCTAAAACGCATTAATACTACTAATTTAAGTAATATGCAACATTAATATTTACAAGGCTTATTTTCAACAAAAAATAGTTTTGACCAAAGAAAAACTTTAGTACAACTTAACCTTCTAATTTGAGGAGACAATGGATCGATCCAAGTTTTAAAGTACAATATACTTCAAAGATCTTGTGTCACCATCGCTCTGATACCAATTGTAGAAACTAGAAGGGGGGTTGAATAGTTTCTCATCGGTTTATCTCCTAATTAAAATTCATTTCAATTAGGTGAGTGCACAAAACTATCTTTTAGTTAAAAGCTAGTTGCATAATGATTAAGTTCAATTCTAATGCATTAGCAATGTATAATAAGTGTAGTGATAATGAATGTGAGTAAAGAGTAAGGAAAGAAACAACCTAGTAGGAAGACACCAAGATTTATAGTGGTTCGGCAAAGAGGCTCTATCCTCGTTCCTACTCCACTCCTCGAGTACACCTTACTCGAGATTTCCACTATATCCACAAGCTCCCTTCTTGGCGGAGAAAACCTTACAACGTCGCTTACATTATTTTCTGACACTAAGCTAAATGTCGAGACCTAATCTTAGCTTGGACCAATCTACACAACGTCGCCCACTTCACTCTTTTACGACACAAGGCTAGATGTCGAGTTCTAATCTAAAGGTAGAACCAATCTTCACAACGTTGCCTACTTCACCATTTTCCGACACAAGGCTAGATGTCGAGTTCTAATCCAAAGCTAGAACCAATCTTCACAACTATTCACTTTGAAGCTAAGTGAGAACTTCACACAACACAACTACATATCACTTTATGGTTTAGTGAGAACTCAAAAGACACAACCACATCCCTTTGTAGTTTAGTGAGAACTAAAACAACTAATCACAACTCAACTAATGATATCCAAGTACACACATGTAGCTTGGATCTACACAACATAAATCCAAGCACACATATGTGCAATGAATGTACACAACTCTAATCCAAGTATTAACAAATAACTTAGATGAACATAACTAGTCCAAGTATTCACAAATACATTGGGTCTACACAAGACACAAATAAACAAATGATGAACATGACTAGATCTTTAGGAGGAAGTGATCTTCATCGATGCTACATCTTTAATCACATCATAAGTGTGTGAGTGATCTTCTCTTTGGACAAGGTAAAGAAGGAGATCAAGAGGATAATCATGAGTAAACATACTTAACACATTAAGTGATCATTTATAAATGACTAGGATTAGAAAGGAGAAAGAAGGCTGAAGAAGATGTCCAAAAAGGCTTGAAGAGAATGCAGATTTGACTCACTATTTATAGGACAAAACATCCAACGGCTATATCTGCCCGCGGTTCCTTATTGGCACCCACGGTTCCTTATCGATAAGGAACCGCCATAGGTGCTAAGGTACCGCTGGCATAGACTCCGCTCATTTTTGTCTTTTAGTGAATTTGAAATATCTGAGGCTGTTTAAACCTTCATAGGATATCCTTATGGCATATGGAATATGCCATATTCAAATTTGCATTTTCATTTTAATAAAACATTTTCTTAAAAATAAAGTTTATTAAAAATCTTTTGTAATGTTTGACAAAAGTAAGTTTTAAGGCTAATCACTTTTATGATCACTAAGCATGATTAAGATATGTTAGTGTAATGATTGTTACCTTGATGATAGTGTTTGTTAGATAATTCGTTTTATGATTGTGTTTGACAATAATTGTCTTTTTAATTTGTCGTGATCAAAACTAAGAAAGATTGATTAATAATAACAATGTTTTTAGGCATTGCTTATGCATTTACAGATTTTCATTGCATATATCATTACCCCCAATTATTCTCTCTCGTTTTATCAAAACCCTAATCTCAATCAAATATCCCAATTGTTACAAATTGATCTAATTAAATGCTCCAACATCAATAATCATGGGCAAAGATAACATTTTACAACAAAATCCCTAATTTATATTGTGTTTATGAGTAACCCTAATTTTTTTCGAAACCCTAATTTTTATAAAAAAAACCTAATTGAGTTCGTTATACTCTATTTGCAGGTAAACCAAAGAAGAAGAAACCAAAGAAAGCGATTTTTACTGTGAATCTCCGATATGATGGTATTTTTTATGCAAACCCTCTTAGATATGTTAAGGGTGCCACTAGGGAGGTTAACGATACCAATTTTGATGAGATGTCATATGATAATCTCATTGAAATTCTAAAAAGGTTATTATTACCACATGGTTTTTTTAAGAGGGTTTACAATTGTCAAGTTGGTGTGAAATTAAGTCTAGGTTTAAGAGAAATTAGGTCAGACCAAGATATAATAGATATGTTGGCTATTGGTTATGAGAATGGCAATGAAATTGATATGTACACTGAACACTTTGACTATGATATCATGGACATGATAGAGTGGGAAAAGATAATGATAAAAAGGATGATATAGTTGATGATAGTGATGATGATCACTATGGTAGTGATGATTGTGAGGTGATTGAAGGTGTAGATTTTTTAGATGAGGTTGATTCAATTGAGATTAACAATATAAGTACTACTGGCCCATTTCTAAATAAGTTATGTAGTACTAGGATTATGTATAAGGGACCAACTCGTACTAGGAAACATACTTTAAATGAAACACCAGAGATTGATTCTGATGAGGCCCAAATTGACTCTGTCCACAAGGTTCAAAGGGGGGGGGGGGGTCTTTATTCTGCATTTGTGTGAGACCCCCAGAATCTGACATGGAACAACTAGGCAACAAGGGGGTAACACGTCATAGTACAAGAAACAATGAATTACAGTTCATACAATGCTGACGAAATAAAAACATACACGTTACATCATAAAAGGTCAGAGTTTTTAAACATAGGTCCCAGAGTTTTAGAAGCGGAAAAATTATATTATTTCGTCTCAATTTATAACATAAAGTTACCCAAAAGATAGAATAAACTTATGACAGTTTATATAAAACCAATCTTTCAAAAGCATCACAGAAATCTCCAAGCTGCGATAATATCCTGCGGGCTCCCATCCAAGCAAAGCTAAGTAATAATACCTGAGATTAAACATGTAAAATCGTCAACACAAAGTTGAGTGATATTCATAGGTTTAGCAGTAAACGTGTGGAACACAATAGAATTTGTAAAACACGTAATGGGGGGATAACTATGTACGTCCATAGTTACAATGCATATTATTGCTGTTTAGTCTCATGAACCGAAGCTTAAATCAAATGTAAGTTCCTCTAGGGAGTATTCAGCCTAAATACTCAAGTATAAACGAATATTAGTGCGTCAAAGTAATCCGGACGGGGATTTTCAATCCCGACGGATCCACCCACAACATTCGCGCTTAGCGCAAAGCATACGGGACAATTAACGGTTCATGATAGGAGAGGAAACTCAAGGCTAACGTCTAAAAGCAATAATACCATTGAAATCATCTGTAAAGCATACACGTTCAGAATAACATACGAGTTCTGGATAGCAATACAATTTTTTAATTGGTTGTGTTCCACCATGTAAAATCTCACCCCGTGTTTAGAAACCATGTACAAGTAAAAAGGGGCTATGAACTCACCTTAGCCACGAGGTAAGTCAATCACGGTACTCAGTAACTGAGTAGAAACGGTAGTGGTAGACGATCACCGACGATATGGATGCCCGGGGAAACACGAAAACCGCAACCTATCAAAATAAGGCGCGCGTTAAGACTCGAACTCGAATATCGATATGTACCAAATATAATATGACTCAAATGTTTTCAAAATATACACGTTTCAAAATCATTGACACGAATCAAATGAATACATTTATCCAACGTTACACGTTAAAACACTTGAAAACTTGAAAATGACCCGTTATACGACGCCAAGTCAACGAAAGTCAAACTATCCTATAACCTTACTTGGACCAGTAGCTAAGTCATTTATATAATGACTAAGCACTTGAGTAAGTCACCATGTCTGATGGTGAATACTCAAACTCACGCAACACAAACATTGATCTAAGTGTCCAAAATAAAAATCAGCAAGTACACCCCGAATGTACACACCGATCTACCCTATCTAGACTTGTCCGTTTTAGATGAAAATTGGTGTCAAGGTCACTTATAACCTGTATAAGACCTCACCAAAATTTGAGCCAAAGTTCACACTTTAAAATCCATCAGCTCGACACTTTACTCGACTCCAAATTTAGGACAGATTTGTATACTTGTTTTGTAAAACCGTTTGGACCACTTTAAAAGTGCTAATTTGACAATCCGTCTTTTGAAATGACTACTAGACTCATCAAACTCAGTTTGTAAACTTTGAAAATCAGTAGTATCAACTATCTAACCAAGCCTAAAGTCCCCGAGAGTCGACCCAAAATCAGCCACAATTTCGGATTGTGCCGAGTTGCGTCTCCCGGTACACGAAAATTAAAACTAGCATAACTTTTGACTCGTAATGACTTAGAAGCTCTATCTTATACCAAAACGACCGTCTCGGAAAACTCTACAACAATATCAAATAATCTTAGCTTTTCACAGTCTTTAAACCCACGAAACAATCTGTTTAAAGCTGCTGTCCCAATTTACCTTTTTAGAAAACAAGTTAAATCTATTTTCCAAGCAACACCACTCATTTCTATACCTATAGAATCATCATACTATCATACCCATCAACCAAAAACTCCTAAAAACACTTGCATGTAAAATCTAACAAAAACCAAAGATTAAAAACAAGACTTTTTATGATCAAAACAAGATAATCTTATCAAAAACAACACATGCATGATGATTAAAACATCATACAACCATGAAATCATAAGTTCATAAAAACTTGATGCATGTTCAAGATTTTGGTACCAAAAGATGCACCACAAAAATCTAGGATGTGGTCTTGAATTTGTTTTGATTAAATCTTAGTAAATTTTGAGATTTTGAGGGTGTTTTGTATGGTGGTGGTGGTGACGGAAAAGGAAGAAGGGAGGGAGGGTGGAGTGTTTTTTTTTATAACATGTAATGTGTGAGAAAGTGGAAGAAAAATATGCTTTATATATGGTAGTTTAAGTGGAGGGGCTAATATTGCCAACTTTGAAACTTGTGGACTTAAAAACAATTAATAGTTTTAAAGGGTAGAAAATGGTTATTGGTAAATATTGAAAATATTTATGGGGCTCGGGTTTCGTAAAAATACTTTTTAAAAGTTACAATGCATCATAAAATAGATTAAATGATTTCTCGACACGACTTAATACGTAATTAAAACGAAAATCGTCGAAAGTATTAATTATCGAAACAATAGTTAAATAAACGTAAACTTTTGGGCATCCGTCGGTATCGCGATCACTAGTAATTTTCGTTGTTCATTGTTTTTTAATAACTTGTTGTAAAACGCACGCGGGTGATTTTAAATCAAAAACTTTGATTTAAATAATTATGGAAAAATAAAATAAAAATTTTATAATTCCCGATAATTTATTATCAATGATCAGTAAATACTTAAAAATTATTATTTAAAAATCTCAGGATTTACATATAAAATACAAGAAAACGAAATACGTCGGAAATTCAAGAAGCACGAAATAAAAGAATAAAATAATTCTGGGAAAGTACGGGTTCTCACAATTTGATCCTACCATTCCTTGGGATAAAATGGAACCTGTTTTAGGCATGAGATATGAGAACCCACATCAGTTAAAACTGGTCTTGGTAAATTATGTTGTAGCCCATCGGTATCAACTATGGTTTATGAAAAATGATTTGAGGAATCTGCTTGTGTATTATGGTAGAAATGTAACAGAAGGTGGATGTGCAGGCAAAAAGGGTAATAAAGACAAGGTCATGGGTAACAAAGACAAGGTCTTGGGTAACAAAGACAAGGTTTTAGGTAACAAAGACAATGTCAAGGGTAACAAAAATAGAAAAAAAATTTGCTAATAAAAAGAAAACACCTAAACCTGTTAAGAAAAAAGAGGTAGGTGAGTCTTCTAACCCAAACACATCAAAGGCATCACCTAGTAAGTGGTCAAAGAGATCTATTCAAAAGGAAAAAAAGGTAGTATGTCCATTTAGGCTGTATGCTTCATGGGTGACAACTAAAGGATCTTTTCATATTAAGTCACTTAAGAAGGAACATATATGTGGTAGGAATTTTGACTTAAGGTCTCTTGTTTCATACAGATGGATTGGTATGCAATATGCCAAAGAGATTATTGATGACCCATTTGTGCCCTTAAGGAAAAAGAAAGAGCTCATAAGGCATAAGTTTATGATAGATGTCAGCTTAGGGAGTGTAGGAGAGCAAAACAGTTGACTTTATTTGAACATGAGGGTGGTCTTATTGAGCATTATGGGAAACTATTTCAGTACAAGAAAGCTATATTGTACTCAAACCCTGGTTCCACATGTATACTTGATGTAGTAGAATCAACCACATGGACTTCTGTTTTGTTTAAAAGGATGTATATTTGTTTTAAAGGTGTAAAAGAGGGTTGGTTAGCAGGATGTAGGAGGGTTATTGGATTAGATGGATATTTTTTGAAACATACTTGTAGGGGAGAACTATTAACAACCATGGGAAGGGATGCAAACAACCAGATGTGTCCCATTGCATAGGCTGTAGTAAGAGTTAAGAAATCTGAGAATTGGAGTTGGTTCATACATCATTTGCAAGAAGATCTATTTCTTGAAGAAGGCCATGGCTTAACTATTATATCGGATTCTCACAAGGTAAATGTATTTAGTCACATTTTACAAAGTTCAATATAATAATGTATATATGACTAATGAATTTTGTTTATTGAAACACGGATTAATTAATGTTGTCCAAGACTGGTTACCACAGGCTGAGCATAGAAAGTGTACAAGACACTTGCATGCCAATTTCAAGAAGAAGTATAGTGGACTTCAATTACAGAGACTCTTTTGGTCTGCATCCTCTTGTACAGTCCCACAGAAGTTTGAATTGATCATGGATCAAATAAGGCTGCTAGATACTGTTGCTTACAATTACCCGGTGGAAAGAAATCCTAACACTTGGTCAAGAGCATTTTTATGAATTGGACAGGAGATGTGCAACATTTAAAAATGGAATTTCAAAAAGCTTCAATAGAGCTATTTTGGTTCCTAGACACAAACCAATTATCACTATTTAGAAGAAATCAGGTTATACATAATGCAAAGGCTGGTGGCAATGAACAATTTGGCAATGAACAATTTGGCAATAAACTTACAAGACAGGGTAACACCAAGTGTACAAATGAGTTTAGAAATACTCAAGGTTCAACAAAGGTACATTTTTTTAAATACCAATGAATATCTTACAAAAAGTTTATATTAATAAAAAAAAGTTTTTTTTAGAGACTGGTTTGTTTTCGCAAGTGGTCTCCAAGAGCTGGAAGTAAGGTGTGGGGATGAAAGTTATGGTGTTAATCTCCTTCATAAGGTAGGTATATGTAGGTTTTGGGAATTAAGTGGGATCCCTTGTGTACATGTTGTTGCAACATACCATAAGGTGGGAGAAGAAATTGAGTTAGGTGTCAGCAAATTGTATAGCCAAGATGCTTGGTTGAATGCATATCAGTATTCCATCAAACCTGTACCTGGGTCAAACATGTGGAGTAGGAAAACAGATCAACCCCTATTACCACCTTTAGTTAGATCTATGTCTGGTAGCCCACAGAAAGCTATGATCAAAGCTCCTAATGAAAACAATGGATTACGGGTCAGTAGGGTGGGTAGGACTATGACATGCACAAAATGTTGGCAAAAGGGAAATAATAAATTAACTTGTAAGGCCGATCAACAACCCAAACCCACTGTTGAAAAAAAACCAGCTGGAAGAAAAAGAAATGCTCCTATTGGAGTACACGCTTCTAGCAGAGGTGGTAGGGGTGGTAGAGGAACTGAAATGGGTGGTAGAGGTGATGGGAGTGGTGGTAGTGACACTGGTATGGGTGATAGAGGTGATGGGATTGGAGGGAGTGCAACTGGTGTAGATGATAGAGGTGATGGGATTGGAGGGAGTGGAACTAGTGTGGGTGACAAAGGTGATGGGATTGGAGGGAATGGAACTGATGTGGGTGATAGAGGTGATGGGATTAGAGGGCGTGGAACTGGTGTGGGTGATAGAGGTGATGGGATTTGAGGGAGTGGATCTGGTGTGGGTGACAGAGGTGCTTGGGGGGTTGGTGATTCAAGTGGTGTTACTGATTTAGGGGGTAGGGGTTTCAGAGGTGGTAGGGGTAGCAGAGGAGGTAGGGTTAAAAGAGGTGGGTGGATTGGTGAAAAAACAACATCATCAGATTATAACTTAACAGCTGAAGAGGCGGGTGTATTTAACCATTTATTTACACCCTATTTACTTATGTTTTATGATTTGACAACAATTACCTCTTATTTGATACATTGTCAGGAATACCAACTTGAGTTAGATGAATTGGCCTTTAAGGAGTGCATGGAAGAACATGCCAGAGAACAAGCTATAATTGATGCAGCACAAGAAACATTGGATAGTGAAAGAAGAGCGAAACAAGAATTTGAAGAAAGAAATGATTACTACAATCTTGCAAACTGGTCTTCAGTCCTTGTTGATTAAGAGCCACTTAATCAACAATTTATTTAGGTTCTCATTCCTCACATTCACTCTCAACCAACACAGCATTCTAAAGTACTTGGGAATGAATAGCCACTTAATCAACAGATTCATGAGGTTCTCATTCCTCACATTCACTCTCAACCAACACAACAATCTGAAGTACTTGGGAATGAAGAAAAAGAAGTGAACGAAGAAGCTGTAATAAATGAAGAAGCACCATCATTTGAGCCAAGAACTGCAACAATTGATGATTCACAGAATCAGGATGGGAATGCTTCTGCATCAGTAAACAAAGGCAAAAGAACTGCAACAAGTGAAGCTGGACCAGTTGAATAGAAGAGGAAAAGAGGAAGGCCCCCATCTCATGTGGATGGTATTAGGATCTATCATAAGAACAGAGGAATATCAGAGAGGATTGCTAACCAGAATTTGAAGAAGCCTTTTAAGTTTGACAAGTTTGGAACTAGAAGCACTCCAAACAAGTCTTTTAATGTTTCTAAATCAGAATGATGTGGTGTAATGAATGTTTCACTTAAACAATGTTCTTGCTGTTTTATTTAGAATCTTTAAGTAGTAGGTCTAAGTATGGGTCAAGAGACAAACTCATGTGGGAGAATGTAGGTTTTATGGGACTTGCTGTTTTGTTTGGAATCTTTCACTTAAACAATGTTCTTGATCAATGCTAAAACTTGTCTTTATTTCCTTATTTTGCATTGTTTAACTTTATGTAGTTGTATATTATATGTAAATTGCATTGTTTATGTTTCATTATCTGTAAACTAGGTGTAGTGCATATGCTATTAAAGCTGTGCAAAAAGCATGTGAATAAGGATAGTAAAGTTGTGTATATAGAACCAAAAGACATTCCATTCATAACAGTTCAAAGTGAAAACATTACAATACATAACAAAGCTACCCATTCAAAGTCAACTACACCCATTACAACCAAAACAAAACAAAACAAAAGTCAACTACACCCATTACACCCATTTAAAGCATGTGAATGCTAACTACTTGAAGAAATAAATAGTGAACAACAAAGCCTAACATATCATGAACATTTTTTTTTCCAAAAGTTAGCTTTTTTTCTTTGATTCCTTTAAATCAGCATCCAAAAGAGCAAAGTCATCCTGAAGGAGTTCTTGACTTCTTACTTCATTTGCAACATCTTCAATATGGTGTGGATTAAGTTGGCTATACATTTCAAACAAATGACCTTTATACCATTCATTATACAACTCAGGATCAAACCAGTACCAATTGGTACATTTCCTCACACCAGTTCTCTGAAAAAAAAAAACAAATACTAATATAATCGAATAACAAATCAAAATTTAATGATAGATGGTGACATACGTATCTGTTAGGACAAGCAAGAAAACGTCTGGCTGGATTTCTCTTGTCCACGAAGTAAGTTGCATAAGAGGGAGATGACACTTGCATTCTTTAGGGATGTTGTCTTGGTAATTAGGAGCAGCCATGGATTATTACTTTTCTAGGGTTTATATGAATTAGGATGAGAGAGATTAATTAGATCGAGAAATGATAAGAGGTACCATATAAAGTGTTTTTATGTAATAAGGTTGGGTCGGGTTATAACGGTAATAAAATGGTTGGGTCGGGTCAAATGGTAATAAAAATTGGCCGGGTCAAGTTACAAGATTGTCCACGTTGGAAATTTTATTTTATATAATTAAATATAACGTGGTAAATGAACCGTTCATATTAGTAATATCATGTTAGTTTTAACATTTTCAATGGGAAAATGAGTACATAAAATAGTACATTTGCCATATTGGAACAAAATGAAGAGTACGTGTCTATTTTATAGCATTTACCCTAAAAAATAAATACAAAATTTTAAAAATAGAATTATTTTAATATTTTACTATTATTATAAATAAACAAATAAAATAATAATAAAAAATAATAGTTTTAATATTTTTTAGTAAACTTCAAAAATCATCCATGTTGTTCAAATGACATAATTACCCTTCATAATAATAGCAATTAATGATTAGTGCAAAAAACTACAAATCACGAGGATGAATTTTTCTAATAGTTTCGGCTAAAGAAACTACAAATCACTAGAATGATTTTTGCAGTTTACTTTAAAAAAATAAATATAATTAATATGTTAATATAAATAAGGATTAGTTTTCGCTTCTCAAAAAACACAATCGACTGAATTTTTCTTTGATGGTATGTGAGAAAAGTTTGACATATAAAATAATATATATCTATATTATGATTTAAGTTCATTTAGATACCAAATTTATCTAAGATACGGGGGACTCATCCCACCCTCCATTTCTTTTCTTTTTACTGGCTGAGATTAAATCCTCATTTTACACTGCACATGTATTTCAGTCATTTCACTGTCTACTATATAAGGCTTTTTTCAACTCCATTGCTCATAAACACACACACACACACACACACACACACACACACACGCACACACTTCTCTCTATTTCTCTTTACCTATGATATACTTTATCTCTCTACAAATTCATCATCACGAATCCAT